>JASANH010001374.1:0-1317478 GCA_030248295.1 Mesodorylaimus sp. YZB2_4 | reverse complement strand
CGAGTGGAAGTGGTGGTGGCACCTCTGGCCCGCTTCGACTACGAGCACGGGCACCGACTGTACACTCTGGCGGTGACTGTGCGTGATGGGGTGAACAGAGAGGACACAGCCTCGGTAAGACCCGACTAGTGCAGTACGTGTGGAGAAAGGTAGTGATGTGGTTGTCGTTGGCCGCTCGACACCTTCAGGCCAGGCAGAAGCCCGTCCAGTTGAGCCTCTAGCTCCGACCACCGAGGGGCCTGGAGGGATCGTCTCCAATGTAGGGCTATTCCGCCTACTACAGTTGCGCTGGCGAGGGGGAAGCGAGGTCAATGTGAATTTCATGCTAGCTTATCCACTAGTCAGTGAATCTGCAAATGTACTGCACTTATACCTGAACAAAGCACACACCGAAGTCTATCATGTTTCATGAACATGCTCCGAACCATATCCCACTTTGTCGAGGTTCCGTGCTCCCAGCATTCGTCCTAACCATCCATCAGAGCATTTCAGTGACTTTGATGGCTGGCACTGATCAGTGTTCACCAACTACCTTCCAGGTGTTCATCCACATCCAAGACAGCAACGACCACGCGCCCAGGTTCCTCAAAATCGATTATTCGGCCCAAATTACTGAAGCTCACGCGATCGGTTCGAGCGTGTTCAAAGTGAGCGCGTTGGACGAGGATGCTGATGACCAGCTCGTGTACGACTTGGTGTCCAGCGAGGCGACTGGTATGTCGTGGATCGCGCTGACTGAACAGCACCCTGTTTCTGCTCTGTTCTCGTGTTTCAGACGCGTTCGCAGTAGAGTCTCGAAGCGGGGTCGTGAAAACTGTCAAATCGCTAGCACATCACGCTCGGCCAGAACCATACCTGTTGCGCATCAGGGCCTCGGATGGCGAGAGATCGGCCGCATTCACTGGCCAGGTGTACGTGCTGGAAGCCGGGGCCGCCCTGGCCGACCGACGATCAACCGCCAGCCGCCTACAGTTCGTGCAGCCCCCGCTGGGATTCGTGCTCAGACTGGCCGAGGTGAGTCCCCCGCCCAAACAGAGAACAGCCTGTGAGTGCCTGTCTTGGCTCAGACCCAGGAGCCGGGCTCATCGATCTACACGGTACAAGCCATCGACATCAGGGCCCAGCGACAAGGACACAAGCCGGTCTCGACGTTCGGAGGGGTGGTCTACACTCTGGCGGAGGTGGGCGACTACGACTGGTTCGCACTGGACGCGTACACGGGCGAGCTGAGGACGAGACGAGCATTTGACTACGAAATCGGCAAGGAATACAGCGTAGTGATTCGTGTTTGTCCTCTTCCAATACAAACACGCCCACCCCTCATCGCGCCTTCCGCGTGCATCTGCCTCGGATCCGGTTTTGCGCATTTTCTAAAAATTTATTGACACGGGCGAGGAGAAAGGCGGCCTCGAGCTGCCAGGAAGGACCCAGTTTCTCTAAAAACTTTTTCAAAGTCACCGGCGATGCGACGACGAAACTGGCCGTGCGCATATTTCGGGCAGAGATTGTAATCGGATCACCCGTACGGGCATTATGTAAAGGCTGCCTACCCCTGAACTAAACATTCTCTGCCGAGCGAGTCGTTGCGCGCAACGATCAGCGCCCCCGACGTGAGGTGCAAATCACGTAGTATCAGCCGGCTGGTCATTGCAACAATAGTCTTACCCATGTCTACCCTCCAAAAACCGGGCTGGCAGCAGCTGCTCGATGACGAGACTACTGTCCGCCCAAAAAAGAATACGGCCATCAAACGAATTCAAACATTCGCCGCCGCCGATGGTCTGCGATACACGCCCTCGCCGAATGGAAAACGACGACGTCGCGGTGATAAGTACCGCAAAACCGTGCCTCTCTACCCGCCCCTGTCGGCCTCGGACGGCGAGTTGGACGCCGAGCCCGGGCCAGACCTGCGAGCTCGCACCAATTCGGACTTGTTCGAGGATGGGGACAAGAAAAGGACGGCCCTCAAGCGGGACCACATCCACCACATGGCCACCATGCTCCCCCTGCCCGACCAGCTCAGCCCCGGAGCGGGCAGCAGCGGGTTCGGCTCGAGCGGACTGGCCTGGAGCGACCTGAGCTATCGATCGACGGCCTTCTCACTGACGGCCACCAGCCCGACTCGGCCATCAGCCTGTTCAGCTCGACCCCCTCCAAAGTCGGATCTATCCTCGCTAGCAAGAGGCACATTCACTTGGACGAGGACCTGATCGAGGAGCACCAACCGACTGAGCCAGACCAGAAAGCCCGTGCGAGTCCCGCCCAGTACAGGCCCCCGGCACTGAGCCGTCGCGCGGCCGAGACCACGTACGTGACCACAGTGTTCGAGCTGCTGGGACGAGGACTGCAGGAAATCGAGCACTCGCTGGGCCAAGAAATGCGCCACTTCTGCGACCAAGGCCTGATCATTGCCTGCTGCGAGGTGCGCTGGTCCACGCCCGATCGACACAGGGACATCGGCAGCGAGACCCGAATGAAGACCGACCTCCTGCGCGGCCTCACTGCCAACAACTCGCGCGTGTGGGACGCAGTGGACCTTGTGGGGTCGGTGACCGAGGAGTTGATGGCGCGCAAGTGGGCCTGCACTGGCGGCGCCTACCGTCGATACTATTCCGACCTGTTGCCGTTGGCCCACCACGAGGCTGCCGAGGAGCACGAGCCGTGGTGGCAGCTGCGAACGGGCGCCGAGCTGGACGAGCGCATCGACTGGCCCCTGATCGCGTGCAGGCGCAGGACCACCGTCATTGTACTCAATATGATTTGTCTGAAATTGCGTATTGTGTGAGAATGGCAGTTGCGTGTGCTCGAACGGGTGTCTTAGACGCGTACAAAAATGGCCTCTTTAGGGTGTCTTCATTTCATGTTTGTACAGTGCATTCTTTATCGTCGGACCGGAAACCTGTTAGTCTTCTCTTTCGATTAATGTCAGGGCGTAGGTTGGTGTCGTTTCAGTAAACTCGTCCTCTAAACGGCCACATTTCGCGCCTGTACGCATTTCAGATAGTGCTCGTTGCTCGCTCGGCTGTCGAGGAGGTGGCCAACGAGACCGAAAATGAACAAATCACACACGTCACAAGGCTGCTCCATATGCAGGTGGAGGACGCGGATGATAACGCACCCCGCTTCGATCGCACCCAGGTAGGCCGGAACATGTTCCTAGTTTATTGTCCGAACACAGTGCATTTCAGGACTCGCTGCCAGTCGTCTTCACAATACCCGAACGAGCCCGACCAGGCCACCTTATTGGCCGCCTTCTAGGCCGTGATGGAGATGTATCGCCCGCCCTGGCCAGCATACGTTATCACACGACGTGTAAGTGCCGACCATCCATCACGCGCCCAAACATCCGGTTCACGTTTCGAAAACATCCGTTCATGGCGCAGCTCACGGCCAGGCAAAATCGTGAATTTACAGTAGTTCTTGGCCAATATCGCTTCTTTTAGGCGGCAACGGGGACGGGCTATTCGATGTGGACCCCGAGTCTGGCACGATATCACTGGCCAAAGCGCCCCCTCCATTCGAGCCCAACATCGGTCGGCTGTGCGTCTTGGCCACCAGCCCGCCAATAAGCCCCGAAAACTCGAGTCTGCCATCGGTCTACCAAGCCAGTAATGTGAGCATGCTGAATGTGCTCGTTCGACAACGAGTCGAGGTGGTCGAAAATGAAGTGGACCTGACAGGAACGAACGGGAGCAAGATCAGTCTAGGTATGAACGAGTGACAGGGGGAACACCCTCTGACCAACTTATCCCGGTTCAGGCACGGTGGCCATAGCCGATCGACGACACACCTTGCAAATGGAGAAACTCAGGGCCTCGCCGCACTCGATAGACCACCAGTTGAGCAGCGTCCACTTCGCGCCGTAAATGCTAGCCTGAGCACCCGCTCGGCCAGCCCCACATTTGTCATTTTTAGGGTCGACAAGGACGTTCGAGCAGACACTACGAACGGATTCGGAGTGGTGGCCGATACGGGCATGCTCACCGTCGACCCGGCCTTGTACTCTGGTCCAGAAGGGGTCTACACAATCACTGTCCACATGTACAAGAACAGGCCCGAGCGCGTATATTACGACAGCCTGGTGCACTATGTGAGTGGAATGTGTCCAGTGGCCACTCGCGGCTCGGCAGTGACCATTTTGCAGGTTCACGTGGTCCGTGACTCGCACAAACTCAAATTCGTCTTCGATATCCCTTTATCGAGTCTAGAATGCCGACAGGCGGATGCGTTCGAGTAAGGCACCGCGCGCCTTGAGCCCAAACGCAGTGCATGTGCGTGGTTTTTTCAGGCAAATCACGCAAGCCGTGCACGAAATGTCGGGCGGTGATCTCGAGCTCATCCTCGATTCACCCATGGCCCACGAGCGGGACGGGAAAAGGTGAGCAGTCAGAGAATGTCAGATCAGGAATGCACGCTGGTGGTTGCAGGTCGGCCGCGTGCTTCCACGCCGTGCAGAACAAGACGAGACTGGTGGACAGGCTGGTCACGTTAAAGAGAATGGAGGGCATGGCCGAGTCCCTGCTGCCCGTCTACCAGCGCGCCTATGTGTTCGACATACAGGCGAGTAGTCCAGGCACTCACGCCACTGTCACTGATAACACACCCATTTCAGGACTGTGCTGCTCCTATCGAGACAGCTTATATAAAGCCAGTCGAGATGGTCCTGTTCGTGTTCGCTGGCTCGCTGACCCTGATGACTGCACTGACGGCTGCCGTGTACTATGCGCTCATAAAAAGGTTCTTCCAACCAGTAGTCCACTTTTACCTGGTGCACAGGGCTTTTGTTTAGGTACAATGATAAAATCCCTGATCTCGCCCAGGAACCAGGTAGAGCATGGACTCGGTGATACTCGGCAAGAGGGTACAAGTGTGCCTTTTTCAGGAACACCGCAATCTGCCGCCTCCGAAACACCACCGGCATCGCCATCGAACCAGCTGGTGCCCAGGTAATATACACAAGTACATTCGGTGTTCCAGCCCTGTGCACCATGTATTTTCAGTCGGCAAGGATACGAGTGGAAAGAACAAACCATACAGGACTTCAGCTGACCGAAAAGTAGTGATAAGGACAGAATTAGTTCTGCGTGTTGAGTGCGTTGTCTACGAATATATGCGAAATCCATTCTTGCCCTGACTCAGAATTGTTGAGCATAGATGAATGGCTGGAGCAGCTTACTGCAGATGTCCGGGTTGGGCGGCGTTCCCCCGACGGACATCATGTGACGAGATTGCGGACAGGAGTTTCCACTCGCTCAGCAAGTGTCCTGTACAAAGATAGCCTTAGCATAGTTGACCGTGTCTGGCAAATTCAGTTTTTATGTACATGACCGAGGCTATGCTGAAGCTAGAAAAACTTAATATTAGGCTGGGCAGAATTTAGAACTTGCGTGGCTGACATTTTGCAATTACCCTGTCTGTATTTATTGATCAGCAGGCACGGTAGTGCCTGCTTAGACCAGGCCAACCAATACGCCTAATGTTAATCGGACCAGCTGGTGCCCAGGTTTTGCCATTGATGTGGCTAGAAAGGCTCAGCGCGCTCATGAAGATGGGTTTGGTGGACACCAATTAATTTTCGGATTATAAATTGAGAATATGTGAAGGAATCTAAATGATGTGGAATGAGTTTCCATGGGCAAGCATATGTTTTATTTAATGTAAAGTAATATTTGTTGAGCAAAATTAAAGCTAAATAATAAGCTGATAGAACTTGCTGATTCTGAATTCTGTTTTATCCTCTACTGGAATGCTGTGAGGATAAAAAAGTTAAGACCAGCCCGAGAATGAGCTAATTTTGCTTGGGCTGGCTTCGGGTTTGATAGGCTGTCACTTTAGTTCCATTTGTTCCCTGCGTCTGCTTGCCTTCTCATAATGTCAGTAATGTCAGCATATTTTTGCCATAGGGCATGTTTTGTGGACAAGGAATATGCGCGGTCTTCCGATTGGACTTTTTGCCTACTCCAAAGATGGTATGGGATGCGTGATAGAGGCATGATCTGTAGGCGGTCTTTACAAGTAATTTCATTGGCGGCGCGGGCTCACGCTCCGTTTCATGTTTCTGTTTTGCAGAGTTAGAAGGCGTATGATAGTCATACAATTCTCTCAGTTTATCTATGCAGGGACCTGTAGTATTTCGGGCCAAACTACGATAGCTAGTAGCAAAAAACGAAAAAAGGTCTTCTTATTTCCAAAAAGTCTGTATGACAGACTCAAAACTTAGACCAGCCAATGCACACAGTGGAACCGGGGCTCCGGATGGCTGGTCTACTCGGCCACTGCTGAACGAAAAGACGGTTTGGAAAAAAGTCTGGGCAGAAGCTGCTTTTTCTGCATGAATATCAACTGGACGACTGATCGTGGCAACGAGCAGAGGACCATGCAATCCTGTGCTCGTGGTACACATAGTGGGCTGGGGGTGTCTAACTCTCGGGCTATACGTAGTAGCGTTTGCTCTTATTGTTAGCATTTTGTGTCATGTGTCCCTTCATCCTTGAGTGTGTCATTACTGATGTAATAAACCATGAGCATGAACATAAAGTAGGAAGAAGGGCGAGATTATCCAGTGTCCCTTGAGGCTAGGGCATGTAACGATAAGCCGTATCACTTTACTCGCAGCGCTACAGCTTTGACGCATTTAGGTTGCTCACGTGAAACAGCACAGCTGCCTTTGGGGAGCCTGTCTGGAGGGCAGCAAGGCACAGAACACAAGCTTTGTGGATTTGACGCTGACATCTCAATGCATACATACAGTATATATGTGCGAGCCATTACACGCTGTGCGCAGCGCCTAACATGTTGAGCCACCTCTCCTTTTCTTGTGGCCGAGTAGACCAGCCATCCTAAGCCCTGGTTCCTATCTGTGCACTGGCTGGTCTAAAAGTTTTGAGTCTTCTGATAACAGACTGTTTTGGAAATAATTCTGCAGCCAGAGACAACACGTCCACGCTAGGGCGCAGCACAAAAAAATAAATCAATAAAAGTCACTGTCAGTTAAGAGAGGTGTTCTGAGAGACTCGACCCATGAAATATACTCGGCCAGTCAACTTTATCGACTCCCTTTTTATACGCTCGATCGAAAATACTTACCAAAACTGATTGTCTTGGCGGGAGCGAAATTTTTCTAAAATTTCTAAATTTGGAAATAAAGCGCTTTTAAAGATCAGAAAGGGTCACTTTTGGTCAAAAAATCATGACATCGTAGTTTTGGGTCTAGAACAATTTAAAAAATGCAGAAATGACCGCTAAATTTCAAGAGATCTGAAGCATTTTAAAATATGCCTTGCTATAGCCGTACATGAGATATTGAAAAACCCGTCCGTTATCAGCCGTGATCAGGCAAATAATCGATTATGAATTTGAAAAGCCAGAGATCCCTGTTTTTTTCACTGGAATAGTAGCCTATGGTCATAACATCATAAAACCAGCCTAATTTTCGCACTACGGAGTACAGTTTTGTGCGCATGGCCGATAACTGCACCCCCACTCTCTCGTATGAGTGAGAAGAATATCATTCGACTTGTAAGAATTCAGACAAGTCTGGACAAGAATTTCAGCCCGCTTGATTTTTGCCATGCTCTTATAAGAATACTTATAAGTCTTTCCAGGCGATAAGCATCCTTTCTCAAAGCAAGTAGGGGATTTTCTGCAATGTGACGTGAGTTTGACGTTTGATTGCTGAAGAGGGCCGAGCATAACTGCAGGCTTGTAGCCTGGGACAGCGTGCATCTGCTGAAAAACTTTTTACCAGTCGCTATTTATCTCCTTCTATTATCGTGAAGCAGATACACTTTGGAAATTTTCCGAGCGCATTTTTACACAGCAGGAAGGACACACGTGATCAGTTATGCTCAATAGCTATGAGCAGTCAGTCAAATAAGTCTTCTGCCCACTTTGAACAAGGATGCAAAAACATTTGAAGTGGGACAAAGCTAATAAACTTAGCTGCCAATTAGTTCCATATGCACGAGACAGAAAATCTGCTAGAGCCTTATTATCAAATTTACACATTACGCCTTATCATTTAATTTATTGAGTATAATAAACTTAGCTGCCAATTTGTTCCATATGCACACGACAAAAAAACTGCTAGAGCCTTATTTACAAATTCACACTTCACCACTTATCATTCAATTGATTAAGAATAATAAACTAAGTCGCCAATTTGTTCTATATAAACAAGACAAAAAATCTGCTAGAGCCTTATCAACACATTCACACTTCACCTCTTATTATTCAGTTCATTGAGTATGATAGACTTAGTTGCCAATTTGTTCCATATGCACAAGACAAAAATACTGCTAAAGCCTAATTAACAAATTCACACTTCACCACCTATCATTCAATTGATTAAGTATAATAAACTTAGCTTCAAATCGGTTCCATATGCACAAGACAAAAAATCTGCTAGAGCCTTATTAACCAATTCACACTTCACCTCTTATCATTCAATTTATTGAGTATAATAAACTTAGCTGCCAATCAGTTCCATATGCACAAGACAAAAAATCTGCTAGAGCCTTATTAACAAATTCACACTTCACCACTTATCATTCAATTTATTGAGTATAATAAACTTAGCTGCCAATTAGTTCCATATGCACAGGACGAAAACTCTGCTGAAGCCTCATTAACAAATTCACACTTCACCACCTATCATTCAATTGATTAAGTATAATAAACTTAGTTGCCAATTTGTTCCATATGCACAAGATAAAAAATCTGCTAGAGCCTAATTATGAAATTCACACTTCACCACTTATCATTCAATTCATTGGGTATAATGAACTAAGCTGGCAATTTGTTCCATATGCACAAGACAAAAAAACTGCTGGAGCCTTGTAAACAAATTCACACTTCACCACCTATCATTCAATTGATTAAGTATATTAAACTTAGCTGCCAATGTGTTCCATATGCACAAGACAGAAAATCTGCAGAACCTTATTTACAAATTCACACTTTACCACTTATCATTCAATTCATTGAGTATAATAAACTACTTTCTTGTTGTTTTGTTTTTTTCTTTTTTTTTTTGTTTTTTTGTTTTTTTTTTTTTAGCTGCTAATTTTTTCTATATGCACTCGACAGAAAATCTGCTAGGGCCTTATTAACAAATTCACACTTCTCCACGTATCATTCAATTCATTGGGTATAATAAACGAAGCTGCCAATTTGTTCCATATGCACAAGACAGAAAATCTGCTGAAGCCTCATTAACAAATTCACACTCACTTTATATATATTTATATTGATAGTTATGTTATATTACCACCTTATCATTCAATTGATTAAGTATAATAAACTTAGCTGCCAACTTATGTTCCTATCCAGATTCTGCGTGAGCTTGTTATTCTTCCTTTCTCTTTCTTGTTGTTGTTTGTTTTTTTCTGGTTGTTTTTTTTTTTTTTGTTTTTGTTCTTTTGGTGTGTGTTCATATGCACAAGACAAAAAATCTGCTAGAGCCTAATCAACAAATTAGGCTCTAGCAGATTTTTTGTCTTGTGCATATGAAACCGATTGGCAGCTTAGTTTATTATACTTTATAAATTGAATGATAAGGCGTAAAGTGTAAATTTGTTGAAGAGGCCTTAGCGGATTTTCTGTCTTGTGCATATAGAACAAATTGGCAGCTTCGTTCATTATATTTAATAAATTGAATGATAAGTGGTGAAGTGTGAATTGGTTAATAAGGCTCTAGCAGATTTTTTGTCTTGTGCATATGAAACTTATTGGCAGCTAAGTTTATTATACTTAATAAATTGAATGATAGGGCGTAAAGTGTAAATTTGTTGATAAGGCTCTAGCAGAGTTTTTATCTTGTGCATATTGAACCGATTGGCAGCTAAGTTTATTATACTTAATAAATTGAATGATAAGGCGTAAAGTGTAAATTTGTTGATGAGGCTCTAGCAAATTTTCTGTCTTGTGCATATGAAACAAATTGGCAGCTCAGTTCATCACTGAATGAATTGAATGTAAAGTGGTGAAGTGTGAATTAGTTAATAAGGCTGTAGCAGATTTTTTGTCGTGTGCATATGGAACAAATTGGCAACTGAGTTTATCATACTTAATCAATTGAATGATAGGTGGTGAAGTGTGAATTTGTTAATGAGGCTTCAGCAGTTTTTTTGTCTCATGCATATAGAACAAATTGGCAACTTAGTTTATTATACTAAATGAATTGAATGATAAGTGGTAAAGTGTGAATTTGTTAATAAGGCTCTAGCAGATTTTTTGTCTTGTGCATATGGAACTGATTGGCAGCTAAGTTTATTATACTCAATAAATTGAATGATAAGGGGTGAAGTGTAAATTTGTTAATAAGGCTCTAGCAGATTTTTTGTCTCGTGCATATGGAACTGATTGGCAGCTAACTTTAATATACTTAATCAATTGAATGATAGGTGGTGAAGTGTGAATTTGTTAATAAGGCTCTAGCAGATTTTTTTGTTTTGTGCACATGGAACGAATTGGCAGCTAAGTTTATTATACTTAATAAATTGAATGATAAGTGGTGAAGTGTGAATTTGTTGATAAGGCTCTAGCAGATTTTTTGTCTTGTTTATATAGAACAAATTGGCGACTTAGTTTATCATTTTTAATCAATTGAATGATAAGTGGTGAAGTGTGAATTTGTCAACAAGGCTCTAGCAGTTTTTTTGTCGTGTGCATATGGAACAAATTGGCAGCTAAGTTTATTATACTCAATAAATTAAATGATAAGGCGTAAAGTGTAAATTTGATAATAAGGCTCTAGCAGATTTTCTGTCTCGTGCATATGGAACTAATTGGCAGCTAAGTTTATTAGCTTTGTCCCACTTCAAATGTTTTTGCATCCTTGTTCAAAGTGGGCAGAAGACTTATTTGACTGACTGCTCATAGCTATTGAGCATAACTGATCACGTGTGTCCTTCCTGCTGTGTAAAAATGCGCTCGGAAAATTTCCAAAGTGTATCTGCTTCACGCTAATAGAAGGAGATAAATAGCGACTGGTAAAAAGTTTTTCAGCAGATGCACGCTGTCCCAGGCTACAAGCCTGCAGTTATGCTCGGCCCTCTCCAGCAATCAAACGTCAAACTCACGTCACATTGCAGAAAATCCCCTACTTGCTTTGAGAAAGGATGCTTATCGCCTGCAAAGACTTATAAGAATTCTTATAAGAGCATGGCAAAAATCAAGCGGGCTGAAATTCTTGTCCAGACTTGTCTGAATTCTTACAAGTCGAATGATATTCTTCTCACTCATACGAGAGAGTGGGGGTGCAGTTATCGGCCATGCGCACAAAACTGTACTCCGTAGTGCGAAAATTAGGCTGGTTTTATGATGTTATGACCATAGGCTACTATTCCAGTGAAAAAAACAGGGATCTCTGGCTTTTCAAATTCATAATCGATTATTTGCCTGATCACGGCTGATAACGGACGGGTTTTTCAATATCTCATGTACGGCTATAGCAAGGCATATTTTAAAAATGCTTCAGATTTCTTGAAATTTAGCGGTCATTTCTGCATTTTTTAAATTGTTCTAGACCCAAAACTACGCAAGTCATGATTTTTTGACCAAAAGTGACCCTTTCTGATCTTTAAAAGCGCTTTATTTCCAAATTTAGAAATTTTAGAAAAATTTCGCTCCCGCCAAGACAATCAGTTTTGTAAGTATTTTCGATCGAGCGTATAAAAAGGGAGTCGATAAAGTTGACTGGCCGAGTATATTTCATGGGTCGAGTCTCTCAGAACACCTCTCTTAACTGACAGTGACTTTTATTGATTTATTTTTTTGTGCTGCGCCCTAGCGTGGACGTGTTGTCTCTGGCTGCAGAATTATTTCCAAAACAGTCTGTTATCAGAGACTCAAAACTTTTAGACCAGCCAGTGCACAGATAGGAACCAGGGCTTAGGATGGCTGGTCTACTCGGCCACAAGAAAAGGAGAGGTGGCTCAACATGTTAGGCGCTGCGCACAGCGTGTAATGGCTCGCACATATATACTGTATGTATGCATTGAGATGTCAGCGTCAAATCCACAAAGCTTGTGTTCTGTGCCTTGCTGCCCTCCAGACAGGCTCCCCAAAGGCAGCTGTGCTGTTTCACGTGAGCAACCTAAATGCGTCAAAGCTGTAGCGCTGCGAGTAAAGTGATACGGCTTATCGTTACATGCCCTAGCCTCAAGGGACACTGGATAATCTCGCCCTTCTTCCTACTTTATGTTCATGCTCATGGTTTATTACATCAGTAATGACACACTCAAGGATGAAGGGACACATGACACAAAATGCTAACAATAAGAGCAAACGCTACTACGTATAGCCCGAGAGTTAGACACCCCCAGCCCACTATGTGTACCACGAGCACAGGATTGCATGGTCCTCTGCTCGTTGCCACGATCAGTCGTCCAGTTGATATTCATGCAGAAAAAGCAGCTTCTGCCCAGACTTTTTTCCAAACCGTCTTTTCGTTCAGCAGTGGCCGAGTAGACCAGCCATCCGGAGCCCTGGTTCCACTGTGTGCATTGGCTGGTCTAAGTTTTGAGTCTGTCATACAGACTTTTTGGAAATAAGAAGACCTTTTTTCGTTTTTTGCTACTAGCTATCGTAGTTTGGCCCGAAATACTACAGGTCCCTGCATAGATAAACTGAGAGAATTGTATGACTATCATACGCCTTCTAACTCTGCAAAACAGAAACATGAAACGGAGCGTGAGCCCGCGCCAATAAAATTACTTGTAAAGACCGCCTACAGATCATGCCTCTATCACGCCCCATACCATCTTTGAGTAGGCAAAAAGTCCAATCGGAAGACCGCGCATATTCCTTGTCCACAAAACATGCCCTATGGCAAAAATATGCTGACATTACTGACATTATGAGAAGGCAAGCAGACGCAGGGAACAAATGGAACTAAAGTGACAGCCTATCAAAACCGAAGCCAGCCCAAGCAAAATTAGCTCATTCTCGGGCTGGTCTTAACTTTTTTATCCTCACAGCATTCCATTAGAAGCTGAAACAGAACTCAGGATCCGCAAGTTCTATCAGCTTATTATTAGCTTTAATTTTGCTCAACAATATTACTTTACATTAAATAAAACATATGCTGCCCATGGAAACTCGTTCCACATCATTTAGATTCCTTAACATATTCTCAATTTATAATCCGAAAATTAATTGGTGTCCACCAAACCCATCTTCATGAGCGCGCTGAGCCTAGCCAATCAATGGCAAAACCTGGGCACCAGCTGGTCCGATTAACATTAGGCGTCTGGTTGGCTGGTCTAAGCAGGCACTACCGTGCCTGCTGATATAGATACAGACAGGGTAATTGCAAAATGTAGGCCACGCAAGTTTGCAATTTTGCCCAGCCAATATTAGTTTTTTAGCTTCAGCATAGCCTCGGTTATGTCCATAAAAACTGAATTTGCCAGACACGGTCAACTATGCTAAGGCTATCTTTGTACAGGACACTTGCTGAGCGAGTGGAAACTTGTCCGCAATCTCGTCACATGATGTGGTCAAACACGCCAACCCGGACATCTGCAGTAAGCTGCTCAGCCATTCATCTATGCTCAACAATTCTGAGTCGGGCCAAGGGATTTCGCATATATTCGTAGACAACGCACTCAACACGCAGAACTAATTCTGTCCTTATCACTACTTTTCTGTCAGCTGAAGTCTTGTATGGTTTGTTCTTTCCACTCGTATCCATGCCGACTGAAAATACATGGTGCACAGGGCTGGAACACCGAATGTACTTGTGTATATCACCTGGGCACCAGCTGGTTCGATGGCGATGCCGGTGGTGTTTCGGAGGCGGCAGATTGCGGTGTTCCTGAAAAAGGCACACTTGTACCCTCTTGCCGAGTATCACCGAGTCCATGCTCTACCTGGTTCCTGGGCGAGATCAGGGATTTTATCATTGTACCTAAACAAAAGCCCTGTGCACCAGGTAAAAGTGGACTACTGGTTGGAAGAACCTTTTTATGAGCGCATAGTACACGGCAGCCGTCAGTGCAGTCATCAGGGTCAGCGAGCCAGCGAACACGAACAGGACCATCTCGACTGGCTTTATATAAGCTGTCTCGATAGGAGCAGCACAGTCCTGAAATGGGTGTGTTATCAGTGACAGTGGCGTGAGTGCCTGGACTACTCGCCTGTATGTCGACCACATAGGCGCGCTGGTAGACGGGCAGCAGGGACTCGGCCATGCCCTCCATTCTCTTTAACGTGACCAGCCTGTCCACCAGTCTCGTCTTGTTCTGCACGGCGTGGAAGCACGCGGCCGACCTGCAACCACCAGCGTGCATTCCTGATCTGACATTCTCTGACTGCTAACCTTTTCCCGTCCCGCTCGTGGGCCATGGGTGAATCGAGGATGAGCTCGAGATCACCGCCCGACATTTCGTGCACGGCTTGCGTGATTTGCCTGAAAAAACCACGCACATGCACTGCGTTTGGGCTCAAGGCGGGCGGTGCCTTACTCGAACGCATCCGCCTGTCGGCATTCTAGACTCGATAAAGGGATATCGAAGACGAATTTGAGTTTGTGCGAGTCACGGACCACGTGAACCTGCAAAATGGTCACTGCCGAGCCGCGAGTGGCCACTGGACACATTCCACTCACATAGTGCACCAGGCTGTCGTAATATACGCGCTCGGGCCTGTTCTTGTACATGTGGACAGTGAGTGTGTAGACCCCTTCTGGACCAGAGTACAAGGCCGGGTCGACGGTGAGCATGCCCGTATCGGCCACCACTCCGAATCCGTTCGTAGTGTCTGCTCGAACGTCCTTATCGACCCTAAAAATGACAAATGTGGGGCTGGCCAGGCGGGTGCTCAGGCTAGCATTTACGGCGCGAAGTGGACGCTGCTCAACTGGTGGTCTATCGAGTGCGGCGAGGCCCTGAGTTTCTCCATTTGCAAGGTGTGTCGTCGATCGGCTATGGCCACCGTGCCTGAACCGGGATAAGTTGGTCAGAGGGTGTTCCCCCTGTCACTCGTTCATACCTAGACTGATCTTGCTCCCGTTCGTTCCTGTCAGGTCCACTTCATTTTCGACCACCTCGACTCGTTGTCGAACGAGCACATTCAGCATGCTCACATTACTGGCTTGGTAGACCGATGGCAGACTCGAGTTTTCGGGGCTTATTGGCGGGCTGGTGGCCAAGACGCACAGCCGACCGATGTTGGGCTCGAATGGAGGGGGCGCTTTGGCCAGTGATATCGTGCCAGACTCGGGGTCCACATCGAATAGCCCGTCCCCGTTGCCGCCTAAAAGAAGCGATATTGGCCAAGAACTACTGTAAATTCACGATTTTGCCTGGCCGTGAGCTGCGCCATGAACGGATGTTTTCGAAACGTGAACCGGATGTTTGGGCGCGTGATGGATGGTCGGCACTTACACGTCGTGTGATAACGTATGCTGGCCAGGGCGGGCGATACATCTCCATCACGGCCTAGAAGGCGGCCAATAAGGTGGCCTGGTCGGGCTCGTTCGGGTATTGTGAAGACGACTGGCAGCGAGTCCTGAAATGCACTGTGTTCGGACAATAAACTAGGAACATGTTCCGGCCTACCTGGGTGCGATCGAAGCGGGGTGCGTTATCATCCGCGTCCTCCACCTGCATATGGAGCAGCCTTGTGACGTGTGTGATTTGTTCATTTTCGGTCTCGTTGGCCACCTCCTCGACAGCCGAGCGAGCAACGAGCACTATCTGAAATGCGTACAGGCGCGAAATGTGGCCGTTTAGAGGACGAGTTTACTTGAAACGACACCAACCTACGCCCTGACATTAATCGAAAGAGAAGACTAACAGGTTTCCGGTCCGACGCAATAAAGAATGCACTGTACAAACATGAAATGAAGACACCCTAAAGAGGCCATTTTTGTACGCGTCTAAGACACCCGTTCGAGCACACGCAACTGCCATTCTCACACAATACGCAATTTCAGACAAATCATATTGAGTACAATGACGGTGGTCCTGCGCCTGCACGCGATCAGGGGCCAGTCGATGCGCTCGTCCAGCTCGGCGCCCGTTCGCAGCTGCCACCACGGCTCGTGCTCCTCGGCAGCCTCGTGGTGGGCCAACGGCAACAGGTCGGAATAGTATCGACGGTAGGCGCCGCCAGTGCAGGCCCACTTGCGCGCCATCAACTCCTCGGTCACCGACCCCACAAGGTCCACTGCGTCCCACACGCGCGAGTTGTTGGCAGTGAGGCCGCGCAGGAGGTCGGTCTTCATTCGGGTCTCGCTGCCGATGTCCCTGTGTCGATCGGGCGTGGACCAGCGCACCTCGCAGCAGGCAATGATCAGGCCTTGGTCGCAGAAGTGGCGCATTTCTTGGCCCAGCGAGTGCTCGATTTCCTGCAGTCCTCGTCCCACCAGCTCGAACACTGTGGTCACGTACGTGGTCTCGGCCGCGCGACGGCTCAGTGCCGGGGGCCTGTACTGGGCGGGACTCGCACGGGCTTTCTGGTCTGGCTCAGTCGGTTGGTGCTCCTCGATCAGGTCCTCGTCCAAGTGAATGTGCCTCTTGCTAGCGAGGATAGATCCGACTTTGGAGGGGGTCGAGCTGAACAGGCTGATGGCCGAGTCGGGGCTGGTGGCCGTCAGTGAGAAGGCCGTCGATCGATAGCTCAGGTCGCTCCAGGCCAGTCCGCTCGAGCCGAACCCGCTGCTGCCCGCTCCGGGGCTGAGCTGGTCGGGCAGGGGGAGCATGGTGGCCATGTGGTGGATGTGGTCCCGGCTGAGGGCCGTCCTTTTCTTGTCCCCATCCTCGAACAAGTCCGAATTGGTGCGAGCTCGCAGGTCTGGCCCGGGCTCGGCGTCCAACTCGCCGTCCGAGGCCGACAGGGGCGGGTAGAGAGGCACGGTTTTGCGGTACTTATCACCGCGACGTCGTCGTTTTCCATTCGGCGAGGGCGTGTATCGCAGACCATCGGCGGCGGCGAATGTTTGAATTCGTTTGATGGCCGTATTCTTTTTTGGGCGGACAGTAGTCTCGTCATCGAGCAGCTGCTGCCAGCCCGGTTTTTGGAGGGTAGACATGGGTAAGACTATTGTTGCAATGACCAGCCGGCTGATACGTGATTTGCACCTCACGTCGGGGGCGCTGATCGTTGCGCGCAACGACTCGCTCGGCAGAGAATGTTTAGTTAGGGGGTAGGCAGCCTTTACATAATGCCCGTACGGGTAATCCGATTACAATCTCTGCCCGAAATATGCGCACGGCCAGTTTCGTCGTCGCATCGCCGGTGACTTTGAAAAAGTTTTTAGAGAAACTGGGTCCTTCCTGGCAGCTCGAGGCCGCCTTTCTCCTCGCCCGTGTCAATAAATTTTTAGAAAATGCGCAAAACCGGATCCGAGGCAGATGCACGCGGAAGGCGCGATGAGGGGTGGGCGTGTTTGTATTGGAAGAGGACAAACACGAATCACTTACGCTGTATTCCTTGCCGATTTCGTAGTCAAATGCTCGTCTCGTCCTCAGCTCGCCCGTGTACGCGTCCAGTGCGAACCAGTCGTAGTCGCCCACCTCCGCCAGAGTGTAGACCACCCCTCCGAACGTCGAGACCGGCTTGTGTCCTTGTCGCTGGGCCCTGATGTCGATGGCTTGTACCGTGTAGATCGATGAGCCCGGCTCCTGGGTCTGAGCCAAGACAGGCACTCACAGGCTGTTCTCTGTTTGGGCGGGGGACTCACCTCGGCCAGTCTGAGCACGAATCCCAGCGGGGGCTGCACGAACTGTAGGCGGCTGGCGGTTGATCGTCGGTCGGCCAGGGCGGCCCCGGCTTCCAGCACGTACACCTGGCCAGTGAATGCGGCCGATCTCTCGCCATCCGAGGCCCTGATGCGCAACAGGTATGGTTCTGGCCGAGCGTGATGTGCTAGCGATTTGACAGTTTTCACGACCCCGCTTCGAGACTCTACTGCGAACGCGTCTGAAACACGAGAACAGAGCAGAAACAGGGTGCTGTTCAGTCAGCGCGATCCACGACATACCAGTCGCCTCGCTGGACACCAAGTCGAACACGAGCTGGTCATCAGCATCCTCGTCCAACGCGCTCACTTTGAACACGCTCGAACCGATCGCGTGAGCTTCAGTAATTTGGGCCGAATAATCGATTTTGAGGAACCTGGGCGCGTGGTCGTTGCTGTCTTGGATGTGGATAAACACCTGGAACGTAGTTGGTGAACACTGATCAGTGCCAGCCATCAAAGTCACTGAAATGCTCTGATGGATGGTTAGGACGAATGCTGGGAGCACGGAACCTCGACAAAGTGGGATATGGTTCGGAGCATGTTCATGAAACATGATAGACTTCGGTGTGTGCTTTTGTTCAGATTGTGCGTGCAGTACATTTGCAGATTCACTGACTAGTGGATAAGCTAGCATGAAATTCACATTGACCTCGCTTCCCCCTCGCCAGCGCAACTGTAGTAGGCGGAATAGCCCTACATTGGAGACGATCCCTCCAGGCCCCTCAGTCGTAGGAGCTAGAGGCTCAACTGGACGGGCTTCTGCCTGGCCTGAAGGCTATCGAGCGGCCAACGAAGCCAACCACATGCACTACCTTCTCCACACGTACTGCACTAGTCGGGTCTTACCGAGGCTGTGTCCTCTCTGTTCACCCCATCACGCACAGTCACCGCCAGAGTGTACAGTCGGTGCCCGTGCTCGTAGTCGAAGCGGGCCAGAGGTGCCACCACCACTTCCACTCGCCTCTCATCCTGAAACGCAGCTGTCATTAGGACGCCGATGGCCTACTCAGTCCTCGCCTACCTTGCTACCTCGACGCAGTTGGAAATTTCCGTGTCCGCCTTGCATGGAGAAGGAGAAAGTGTTGCCGTTGGGGTCGTTGTCCACAAATTCCATGGACAGGACCACTCGGCCGCTGGGTGCGCCCTCTGGCAACCGGGTAACATACGCCTAAAGTCGAAGTTGGTGCGTGCTTGTAGTGAACGAGGCTTGCTCACCTTCTGAGTGAAGACAGGCGCGTTGTCATTCTCGTCGAGCACGGTGATGTTCAACAGTGCTAGGCTGCCGTTCTTGGCATCGCCCCCGGCGGCCAGGCTGAGCAGTATGGGGTTGGAATCCGCGGGCAGGGCTTCGAAGTCGATGGTCTTCCTCAGACTGAGCACACCTGCACATGTCTCCCTGTTATGTGCGCTAGCTGCTGGGGCCACACGCAGGAGGTACCTGTCTGACTGTCGTAGTTGAAGTAGGCTATCCAGGGACTGAGACGAGGGATGGCGAACGCGGCCGTCAGTACCGTCTCGCCGCTCAGCGGGTCCACGGCGGGCACGACACCCAGCACGTAGCCGATGGGTGCCGTTTCGGGCAGTTCCAGGTTGACCACTGTCTCGTTGCCGGATCGCGGAACTAGGAACTGGGCCCTAACGTTGGGAGCTGCATGGGTGGCCGGAGTCAGGTAGATGGCCACCACAGCCACGGCCGAACCTAAGGGTGCAATCTATTGTAGTGTGTCGCGAGCTATTTATGACGGACGGCCACCAAAAATACTGGCTTCCACTCATTTTTCTAGGTTCCTTCCCAGGAAAGTAAACTGCCGTATGATATCACTAGTCAAAATCGTGCTTTGAGAAGCGAACTTTTCTTTGCGGGCCTAAGCGAACTGGGTGGACACGCACATCAGAGTGGCCCCGGATAAGGTTAGCTGGCTCGGCATACCTTCGCTGGCGAACAGGCTGGCATTGAGCGGTCTAGCCTCGACGCGGAACAGGACACTGCTCAGTTGTCTGTCGGTGGGCAGAGGCGAGCTGAGGATGACACTGCCGTCAGGTTTGATGTCGAACGGGTTCTGGAATGTGCGAAGCATCAACTGTGGCACTGCGTGTTCGAGACGGCCAAATCACCTTGCTCTTTAGAATCAGCCGTTTCATTTTATCCAGGAGCATAGTGGAGTGAGGCGCGATGATGAAGCGGGCTCTGGAGGATGGCCAGGCTAGCAATAGCTTGGTCGCCTCGGAGCCCACGGGGGCGTCTGAAATGGATGAGCATGAAGGCGGGTGCTGCTACTCCTCCTCGGGCTCACCGCTGGCCAACTGGCCGCTGAACAGGGCCCTGTCGAATTCGATTGGTCCGTCGTCGCTTTCTTCGCTGGTCATATTGGCCGAGACGAGGATGGTGCAGGACGATATGTGCACCCCAGTCTCGGCATCGACGGCCAGCGCAGTGAAGGCCAGCGCATTGTTGTCGGACAGGCTTCTCTGCTTCCACCTCCTGATCACAACATCGCTGCGAGACACGGACACGTCGCCCGTCGACTCGTTTATGTGCACCAGGTCGACATCCCCGCCTGCAGTTATGTAGTAGTTGACGGGCACCTCGCTCGAGACCAGGCCCACCCTGGTCAGGATTCGACCTGTGCACACAGTTGGTCAGGGGTCTTCCTGGCATCACTCAGTGGCCAGTCTTACCTGGTTTCGCCTGCTGGTGGGACAGTGTGATGAAGTAGGGATTGCGCGTGAACTTGATGAGATTCTTGTCCGACTCCTAAACAAGGGTCGCTCGGATGGAATATAAACACAAGCAATGCCCTACCTCGACCGCCAGATAGATGTCGACTGTGGCCCTGACGGCCGCTCCTTCCCAAAGCGAGGCCTTCAGGGTGTAATTTCCTGGATTCGGGTCGGCCTTTTTGGTCATTAGCCATTTTCGAGTGGCCAATTTTTGGAATGCGAAGTAAGGGCTGTCGATGCGCATCGACAAGGCGTCCATATCGGGCACAGGATCGTCCACCTGCAACGTAGTTGACGAGGTTGGTTTAACGGGCAGTGTTGGCTCGCCTCACTTGGCACACGACGGGCCTGTCCATCTGGCCACTCACTACCCGCGCACTGGCGGGCAGGCATCGAACTTGGCTGGACGTGTTCTTATCCGACAATGTTCTGATGACAATTTGAGCGGGTTCCGATCGCAGTTCACCTGAAACTTTGCAGTCCTGACCAGGGAACACCGCGTATACTCGCATTGCACTCCACCTGCTGCGGCCGTACACATCAATGTCCACTGCCGATTCGGTTTCAAACAAGGCGGTGACACGTTGGGCGGACATCGCACAATTAGTCGTCCATCGCCCCGCAACGAGAACAAGTGACTGCCTTCGCCAAAAACTCGCATGGCGAGATCGGATGCGGGTGGTGCGCTCTCGATCTGCAATGCAGTCTGCCAGTCAGACACCCTCCGCAGTCAGCGCCACTTACCTGCAAGATACCCAACTGCCCTCCATCGCTTATGTCAGCCGGGATGACGAACTCGAAACGATCGCTGGCGAAGGCCAATCGAGGGGTGATGTCCCTGATAAGACTTACATTGAGCAGGGCATTGGCGGACGGGTCGTCGTCCAATTGGGCAAACACCTGGAACAGATCCACTCACAAACCCCAACACCGGGCCAAGCACGTACCTGCAACTCGATCCTTTTCGACTGGTCTTTATCGAACTGGGCCGTCAGTCCAGCCGCGTCCTTGACCAGCAGATAAACGGAAGTGCGAGCCTGACCGCGGGAAGGCGCGACGACCAAGTGCTCGTTCAGGACACTAGGCCCCAACCAGATTTTGTATGACGAGAGGGCCTAAAAGCACGTGCTCTCGGAGAATGTCAGAGCGAGGAAAGGGCTGGCAAACTACCTGTTGGCTGGATACTATCTTGACTAGGAATCCTGGCAAGGGCAGTCCATCGTGCAGATGAGTTGGGATGAATCGGACGATTTGGCCTTGACTCGGTTCAAATCTGATCCTGGCGAATGGCGGGGAGTCGGGCACGGGTATGTCGATGGGGGACCTCGTGGCCACGCTGACTTGGCCGTCGTAGTCGATCACTGTGCTCACACTGGGCGGCGGGAAGGGACCGGGTGTCTCGAGCTCGACCGACTCACGATCAGTGCCGCCAGCGAATGGATCAAGCAAACTCGGCTGTACGCTAGTCGAGGGGGCAAAGAGCGTGTCCCGAGGGGTCGTCGTAGTGGTCCTCCGGCCGAGGAAGTCCACCCTGGGTTTGGGTATTCTTATTCGAGCCTGGTCCGCTCTGACCCCGATTCCTGAAAGTGATGAATGCATAATATTATCGGGGTGTGCGCCCACTCGCTCGACCCACCTGTAATCAGGGCAAGCATGGCTAGGCGAGCATGACCTTCTCCATAGCTGACACTCGGAACAGCCACTTGACTGCCAACTGCTAGGCCTGTGCCCAAAAACGGCCGTCTTGATTGGGAAAAATGCGACGAGACGGCAGAGGTCGTCGACCTCGACATCGAACGAAGACGCGCGACATTGTTGGGCGAAAATGTCATGGCCGAATTGACTTGTGCGTACGATGACACCTTCCTCGCCCGTTACGTAAGTTAGACACTCCGCAATAGTGTCTCTTCTAGGGCCAATCCTCTCATGCACCTACTGTCATTCAAGTTTTGGCGGTTCTGTGGGCGGCTAGCATAGGCCCTGCGTCAAAGTCTGCTACTCTCGCCCAGTCTACTGTAAACAGAGGGCGAACACGGGTTCAGCATGGGTGGGAGGGTGAGATGGAGATGAGTGTGAATCTGGTGGGTGGTGTGCGTATGCCCCTGATTGGGGTGGGCACTTGGCAGATTCGTGACGGGGAGGTCATCCGGAGCGTGCTCGACGCGGCCCTGGACTGCGGCTATCGACTGATCGACACTGCGGCCAGTTACGGCAACGAGGCCGCCATCGGCGATGCACTGCACACGCTCCTGCCCAAACACGGGTTGCGCAGGGAGGACGTGTTCATAACCAGCAAACTGCAGACCACTGACCAGGGCCAGGGGGCGGCCTATCAGGCGGCACTTCGCAGTTTGGCTAAACTGCGCACCGACTACTTGGATTTGTTCCTGATTCATTTTCCGGGCGTCAGCGGACTTCAGAGCAGCGATCCCAGGGTGGCCCAATTGCGTGCGGGAAGTTGGATGGATCTGGAAAAGTTAAAAAGTAAGCACTGTCCCTAGGAAGCCGAGGGCTATGTAGAGGCGAACAGGGGGGTCGTTTCCTGAGAAACAGGGCACTTTCACAGTCGTGCAACACATTTTCTGTTAGGATGGCCATGGACGTTTTGAATGATTGTGAAGCAGGCCCAGATGAGAGTTGAAAGCCATTTCAACCTCATCTTGGCATGCACACTTCAGGATCGCATACTGGAACTGGCGCCACGTGCTCGGTCCTGATTGTTCCTAATATTGTCTCGGTCTCATTTCAGCCGATGGCAAGGTTCGTGCGATCGGTGTGTCCAACTACCTGATTCGGCACCTGGACGAGTTGCGTGGCCTGGCCTCGATGTGGCCCCCGGCGGTGAACCAGTGCGAGTACCACCCGCACCACAGGCCAGCCGCCCTGGTCGAGTACTGTCGCGAGAACGGTATCCACTTCCAGGCCTACACCTCGCTGGGCGGTGTGCGGGACAAGGAGAAACTGGCCTCCGAGCCCGTCGTCCAACAGTTGGCCGCCAAGTACTCGTGCTCGGTCGCGCAGCTGCTCCTGGCCTGGGCACTGAACCAGGGGATCAGCGTGCTGCCCAAGACGACCAACCCCGACCACGTCAGGTCCAACTACAAGGCCTTGGACATGGTGATTGAGCCTGGGGATATGAGCAGACTGTCTGCTCTTAGTGTGTCTAACAAGTACTGTTGGGATCCTGAAGTTGTGCCCTGAGTCTGCTAAGTTTCTTTCTTCGATGCCTCTTTGTACTGCTTAGCGATAATAAAACTGACACTAGCCAGCTTGTGGGCTCATCTACATTCACAGTCACACATTTGCTGTCCTCAGAATAACCATAAAAACAGGCTCAATATCGATGCACACTTGCAGCGATATATGGAAACCCAGGCTCCATAAAAACTTTTCAAGCAGATGTCGCCTAAGCATGAGTGTACTGAAGGCGCCTACACAAATAGAAGGACCCCCCCCCCCCCCCCCCGTGCTCCCTCGTTGGTCACTCGGTCTACGCACCCGACGGTAGAAATACTTATGGTTAGTCCAGCACAAGATTCGAAATCGTTGTAGAGTTACAGTAGTTTCCAAAACTCTGTTGTTAAATGTGGTTGAAGCTGTTGCAGAACACCCTAAGTTTTGTCCCAGCTACCGTCTTCCTACTGCAAGTAGCCAAAACATGAAAAAGATTCTCCTTTTGCCCCTGGTTTATTGTAATATATTAGAAACTCTGGTCCTGGTGTGCAGTGCTTAGTCATGATGCACTCACCTTTTGGCATGCCCCGAAGGCAACATGATCTTTGCTCCATTTTCCTGCCCAATACTGTTGCATGGCCCCCAAGGATATGCTCGCACAATAGTTTGGTTTTTACATCTAACCGCAAGCTATGCTTGGCCAGCAAGTGAACTCGGCAGTGAGTCCTTTTTGTATCTTTATAGTGCCTGTACTCTACATGTGGCAACTCTTCCTGTCACCCTGTCACACAGGAGAATACTGGTCAGCGCGTTTCCCTGCAAGTGCCTTCACATTGGTTGCTATGGCAGTCAGTTTACTATGTACACATACAATATGAGCCAGTCAGCTGATCAGTTGGCAAGCTCTCTTCCAGTCGTCGAAGGACGCGTGGCGCACATTTGTGATGAACTTGTGCAGGGGGCACCAGTGCTCTCGTCGGCAGTAGGCTAGTCTTTCGACTCGGGCCAGTCTCAGGTCAGGGTCTTCGGGGTGAGCTTGGTGGAAGACGAATCTGAGGGCGGGTTCTGGCTGGTCAGTGAATTCGAGTATGAACCCGGCCGAGGGCGGTGTCTCGTGCACGTCCTCTGCTTGCACCAGTCGAATGAGAGAAAGGACAGTTTCCGTGTGCGCCGCGTAGAAGTGGGCCAGGGGCTTGTCCGACCGAGCACTAGCTTTCTGTTGGAGAATGTCAATAATCTGGTTCAGCCAAAGGCCGGCCATGATCCGGGCGCAGGGGGGGTCGTCCGCGCACATGATCTGATGGGCCTCGGCGAACTGCATCACATCGTCGTACATGTCCTTGGGCGGGTAGCCCGCCAGGTCGGGACTGGTGACCCAGCGTGGTAAGGCGGCTCCGCGTAGTTTCTACAAGCGCAGTGCGTGTTCGAGGGTGGGTTTTGGGGGTGTGGACCCAGGGGCCTACCATGCTGCTCAGGTTGTCGGCCACGTCGGCCAGGTCGCTCAGCGAGGGGTCCAGTCCGGTGTGCCGGGCCACGTATTCGCTCAGGTTCTTTTCCCTGGCCAGCCACTCCACGGCCTGCGGGGTTTGATCGCTGCTGATGTTGGCGTAGACCCGTTGGTAGGCGGGGCAGTCCACGCTGTACATGCGCAGCAAGGGATCGTCGATTCGGTAGGGTACGGGCTGCCAGGGCAGATTCGGATTCCACACCGATCGCCCCGCTGGTTCGAACAGGCCGGCCATGACTGTCTGAAGTGTCTGCTGACATCGGTCCGCCGACGACGAGTAGGCCACTGCCTGAATTGAAGACGGGGCTTGCGGCAGTCTGGTTAATCGATGCAGCATACCTGCCATGGGAAAAATGCCGTGTCGACGAGGTCCCCGTATCGTCGCCGTACGAACTTGCCCAGCGAGTAGGCCTGTCTTTTTCCAATCTGGCAGAGCAAATATGGGTGATTGCGTCATTCGGGGGGGGGGGGGGGGTGGAACCGACGACTCACCGTGGTCAGCTGACTGGCGCCTTCCCAAGCCCACGTTTCGTGCGTGTTATCATTTTTGATGAACTGAGTTGGATTGCGATGCCCGTGACGGAAGCCCTGAAATGCACCCCGACCTCAGGCCTCTCCTCGCCTCCCCCCCCCCCTTCACTTACCACAATGATCAGTGCTATGGGCGCAGTGAGCGCGGGGGCCGACTGCCCTCGTCCCCCGTCCATCGAGAATGTGACGGCTGCTGCCAGAGCGAACAGGCCGAACAGGCTGACGAACAGTGTCACGGTCAGAATCAGGGTTTGCATTTTGGATTCAGTGCAGCAGGGCCTACGAACGGGATCAGTGGAAGCCATGATCCTACTCGTCGCCACTGCGTACGGCTGGCCGATGCCACTCTCAACGAGGCCGTGTTTGTTCAGCCGGACCTGAGATCAAAGTCGACCGAGCGGGTTGATGGGCTCGTTATCATCGTGTTCAGGTCGTTACTCGAAGTTTGGCCAGTCCGAGTCACGCGTTGACTGTGTTCTCGCTAACTTCCGGGGGCGCCCCATTTTGGGCGTAGTGTCACGCGTAAGCTGTCTTCGAGTACTTCATTCACTCGTTCTTTAAATGGCTGGGTGTCGATGGAATGTGCGGGGACGTCACGCGCATGCCAGTCCTTGCTATAAAGAGAAGAGATGACACCGTGCATCGTCGACTGTGAACTATGGCTTCGAGCACTCCCCAAGTGCACACCTGGCTTGTCGCGCTCGCTCTCTTGTGGCTGATTACGTGCCAGCCGGCGTCGAGCTCGCCGTTGCGTGACGCAGTTGGTAAGGCTTTGCCGCACAGTCGAGCATTCCATGTCACTGAGTCTTGTTTCCAGTTTTAGGCGTGGCTAGCCGCCATTCCGGACACGGCATAAGGCACTGGAGGAAGATGGCGCATCGACTATCGGCGACCGGACACGATGACCTGATCATCGTTGTGCCCCCACCCAGAGTGGGCCGATGAATCTCGAGGCACGGTGGTGGGTGATGAAGTGATGAGAGCTTTAGTCAGTTGCCATTGAGTGTGTGCCGGTTATCTCATGTACAGTGCCCGACCATGTGCGTGCATTGGGTGCGTATGAACTGGTTCACGGCACAAAATAGGATCAGTGTTTTCACGAGAGGATGAGGTCGGAAAATATGTGCAATAGTTGTAGTGTGAATAAGAGACCGCATTTCCTCTTCCCTTTCCTCGCCCCACCACGACCGCCTTGTATTGTGTTGCGGCCGAGGATGTAGGCCGCGTCTCGTTTCCTCGTCCTCCTCGTCGGCACTGTTGGACTGTGCAGTGCGCCCGCGGGTGCTGTTTCGATTAGCATGTGTCAGTTTCAACGAATAGTGCAACAGTTTTTCAAGGATTTCGGCCGTTTGGTGGCCAAGTGGCCCCTGCTTTTCATACTCTGCTCATCGGCAGCGGCCGCACTCCTCACGGCGGGAATGTTCGTCAAGGCCAGAGAGGTCGATGCCGATGCTCATTTCCGGCTGTTCCTGCCCGAGAATTCGGAATCGATGAGGGATCTGCGTCGATTGCGATCGCTGTTCCCCGTCTCGGCCAGGGACTCCTACGACCTGTTCCAGTCGGCCTACGCCTACCTGGTCGTGACGGCCGACGACGGGGGCGACGTGCTCAGCCCGCGAGTGCTTCGCACGACGGCCGAACTTGTGGAACGTATAAAGCGGATACGGGTCAAAGCCGGGTGGATGGAGGCCGGTTGGAGCACGCTGTGCGCCCAGCAATCCGACGGGCGGTGCGTGGAGCACCCGTTGCTGACCATGCTCAACTACAGCCAGGCCAATGAGCAGAACACGCCCGACCTCGCCCGTCTGCTCACCTACCCCACGGTGAGACTGGGCGATCGCGTGGTCGACAACAGCCTGGTCTTCGGATCGGTCAGTGTGGGCGAGGGGGGACGCATGAACAGAGCCTCGGCC
The DNA here is from genome assembly GCA_030248295.1 of Mesodorylaimus sp. YZB2_4. Taxonomy (NCBI): domain Eukaryota; kingdom Metazoa; phylum Nematoda; class Enoplea; order Dorylaimida; family Dorylaimidae; genus Mesodorylaimus; species Mesodorylaimus sp. YZB2_4. Next base: position 1,289,883 of record JASANH010001374.1, on the reverse strand, counting down.
CTGCGCCTGCCGTTCGTGCTGCAGACTGGCGACAGTGCGGAGAGGAGGGCCCTGAACGAGCTGTGGCAGAGGCAGTTCGTCAATGTGGTCAGGACGACGCGGGTGGCGGGCGTGTCCGCGCACGCCTCGTCCTCGTCGTCGTGGAAGGAGGAGATGGAGAGGAACGGCCACCTGCTCACGGCCTACCTGCCCGCCCTGTTCGGCGTGCTGCTGGTGTTCTGCGTGCTGTGCTGCTGCTCGACCGACTGGGTGAGCAGTCAGCCGTGGCTGGGCTTGTGCGGACTGCTCTCGGCCCTCATGGCCGTCACGTCGTCGTTCGGGGTCCTATTCTACTTTGAGTACCAGTACCTGCAAGTGGTGGTCATTATGCCCTTTCTGGTCCTGTGTAAGTGCCCTGTGCTCTGCCCGCCAGCCCCGCCAACTCACCTTGTCTTTCAGCCGTGTGCGCCGACAATGCCTTCCTCATGTTGAGCGCTTGGCGCGACTCGAGCGGGGAGTCGAACCTGGAGCGGCGCATGTCGTCGGCCGTGTCGCAGTCGGCAGTCTCCATCCTGATCACGGCTCTGACCGACGGCCTCTCGTTCGCAGTCGGCAGTGCGTCTCAGTTCCCCGCCGTCCGTAAGTCACTCCCCCTCCCCATCTGCCCGAGCCTAACTGAGGGCCTGTCGCAGGTATTTTCTGCACCTACTGCGCGGTGGCCATCCTGTTCGCCTTCGTTTACCAGACCACGTTCTTCGCCGCCTGTTTGACGTTTTGCGGACGCCGGGAGCTGGCCAACAGGCACTGCCTGACCCTGAGGGTCGTGCCCGAGACGGGTAAGTGGACACTGCCCCCTGACTTTGCCCACTGAGTCTGTGTTGCAGGTCTGGCATCCAAGCGGGCACGCACGCACGGCACGAGACGCGCCTCGTTCAAGTTCAGCTCGCTGCTGGCGGCTGGCATGGACAACAAGTGCGTGAAGGCGGCCATGGTGGTGGTCTACTGCGGCTACTTGGCCTCGGCCGTGTACGGGCTGGTCCGCTGCCAGCTGCGTCTGAACATGTCCAACCTGGTCCCCTACGACTCGTACATTATCGGCGAGCGTCGAGTGACCGAAGCCCACTTCTCCGACTACAACGGCTACGCCCACGCCGTGGTCTTCACCGACAGCCTGCAACTGCACCAGGCGCCGACCCTGGCCCGACTGGTCGGCTTGTACGAGCGGCTGTGCGACACCGAGTTCAGTTCGACGGGCGAGTTCTGGCTCGGCGAGTTCGTTCAGGCCATGGACCAGCGGGCGCTGTCGAGCGAGACCGAATTCTCGCGTGCTGTGCGCGCCTTCCTCGAACTGGCTCCTCACTCGGCCTTCAGGGACGACGTGGTGTGGTCGGAGGACGGACGGTCGGTGGCGGCCACCAGGATGCTCGTCCGACTACGGCACGCGGGGGCGGGCAACCAGAGCGCGGCCGTCAACACCCTCAGACGGCGATTCAGGGAGTCGGCACTTCCCGGCTTCATCACTGACCCGCTCTCGTTCCTGCTGGCCGACCAGAACGACGCGGTGCTGGGGTGCGTGCTGCAGGACGCGGGTGTGGCCACGGGGGTCATCGTGTGCGTGGTGCTGGTCTTCCTGCCCAAGCTGCTGTGCGCCGTCTGGATCGGCCTGTCCGTGCTCTCCATCAACGTGGGCGTGCTGGGCTACCTGGCGCTGTGGGGCGTGCAGGTCGACGTGGTCAGCATGATGACCACGGTGATGAGTGTGGGCCTGTCGGTGGACTACGTGGCCCACGTCACCTACCACTACCTCATCGCCCAGCACGCCACCCCCTACCTCAGACTCCGCGACGCCCTCCACCACGCCGGCTGGTCGTCGATCCAGAGCGCGGCGGCCACCGTGCTGGGCGCGTCCACACTGGCCCTGGTCGACTCGTAAGTCGCTGTTTGCCCGCCCCACCCCCCGCACACTGCCCCTCGTTTCAGGTACATGGTGCGCACGTTCGTCAAGACGGTCGTGCTGGTCGTATCGCTGGGACTGCTGCACGGACTGGTCTTCCTGCCCATCGCCCTCTCCGCCTTCGTGCCCGCCGACGTGTACTTGGAAACGAACAACTACAGCCGAGTCCGGGCCTACGTCTCGGCCACACTGCCCAAGAGACGGCTGGCTGCCTACTTCGCCCACCGTCCCCGCACCACCCCGCCCGAGCCAGAGAGGCGTGCGGAGCCGTCGGAGGGCGGCCAGGCGTCGTCCCTGGCCTGGACGTCGAGCAACAGTGGCGAGTACGCCCACACCACGTCGGCCAGCCCAGTCTACGACAGCCCGCCCAACACCTCGCTGGCACTGCGCCCCGAGCGACTGCCCGGCCAGGTGGTCGAGATAGTGATCAAGCAGAGACAGGCGGCCAACGAGCACGGCCAGGCGGGACTGCTCAAGACATTCCAGGCCAGCCAGCCAGATCCAAACACATTCCAAAAAAAGACACCCGCAGTAGAAAATTGAGAAATCACGAAAGGCAATATCAGTGCTATGGTTCCTTGGTGAGACCACCGCGGGCCTCGTCCTTTCTCCACGACAGACTGTGCCTTTGGCTGGCCTTGTGGTACGTCAGCTGCATCCGGTCTCCCAAATAAGTGTCACCGAAATAACGATTCTTGGCGATCTGAAACGGGAGATTGTCCATGATGGAAGCCGAGAATGGCCCGACTGACCTGTAGGTACTTGTTGAAATACTCCCGTTCGGTGCGTCGAATTTGGATCAATAAAATATTGTCAGCCTCCTGGGCCGCCTTGGCACCGCCGTAGAGAGAGTGCACGCTCAGTTCCTGATTGACCTCCGACTCGGCAAACTAAAACGGAACACATTTGTGCGCTCATTTGAATAATCAGTTAGGGCCAGCAGGTTGCATGGAATTGTGTGAAAGTAGCCAGAAATAGTTGTTTGCCCAAAACAGTCCATTCGAAAATGGCGGGGAAGTTGCATATACACAAACCAAGTAACCTCCCCTCTGCCCACACTCGGAGTGACTGTGTCTGATGCGTCGTCGTCCACAAGAGGCACTGCACTGGTGCCGCGAAGAGAACACATGGGATCGGGCGCAGTGGAACAGAGGGGAACCGAATCTCCCACTGGCAGGCTACCTGGAGCTTAGGATGGCGGAAATATTCCTCAGAAGTGCAACTGTCGATCTAGGAAACCCGCTGATGCTATGGCCACGCAGTCTGTGCCCCCATCGACTCCGACCGCGAGACGAGACTTCGCCTGCTGCCAGCTGCCTCTGCCCCCGCAGTTCACTCGCTCTAACTTCGATTTGGCTGCACTTGTTTGGTGCAGGGGATGAGAGCTAGACTCGCGGGTGTCACCTGCCCCAAAATAAGGCATATGGTTTGGACATGCAGCACCCAGATACCATTCTGCCAGAATACAAGGTGTTTTTAAGCGCTGCTATCTTTTCAGAGCACAGAAAGTCATTCTGGTGAATCAACTCCAGTGACTAATTTTAAAGTCCATTCGCCGCGAAGGAATGGCATGCAATGACCCCTTGGCATGTGCACCTTGTCCCGTACTTGATTCACAGGGGGTCACAGCTTTCCACGCAAGCCCTTCCTTTCCCCGCGCCCATACAAAGGGTGGGAAGCCGGACCAGCAGGCAAACTGCACTCACCTTCCTGGGGTGCACGACCATGGTGACGTGGATGTTGCGGGTGGTGGCGAGACTTCGAAACATGCCGAACACCGCGTCTTGCGCCAGGAATGGATTGGACGATGGCGAGGTGCCCAGCATGAATTGCAGGTTGTCGACGACCACGTGCTGCAGGGGACTCAATTTGTGTTGGGCGAGTACGGTCTGAAAAAGAGGGTGTCAGTGATGAGACGAGCCCCTCGATCGCACTCACCTCGATCACCCTGTCGACTCGCGTGGCCCCGGCGAACGTGGTGAACAAGATGGGCGCCTTGCGGCCCATGCCTTCTATCATTTTGGCCATGGCCTCGGGCTCGGTGGTCATCGGGTCCAACGGTTTCGAGCTGCAAAGTGCGGCCAGTGCAAAAAGAGTGGCCAGAAAGTGCGAATGTCCCAACTTACGCAGTCGAGTACAGTTGTCTGATCATCATGGCGCAGAGACGGGAGTTCTTGAGTTCGAAGTTGCACCAGAGGGTGTTGACCCCCTGCTCGGCCAAGTCCAACGAGTACTCGCTGAGGAAAGTTGTCTTGCCGCTGCCCGTCGGTCCGGTCAGCACAGTCAGCTCGCCCAAACGGAACCCGTGCAAATAATCGTTGAGTAAGGCGAATCGTTTCCACTAAAATCGACTTGACGCACAATTGGCAAACAGTGCTCGCAGCAGAACTTACTCCGGCCACACCCACCGTGCCGTTGCTGCCGTACAGATCATCCATCGTCTCCTTCATCAACCCACACGGGGTCACCACGTTCGCCACTGTTTGTGCTCGAGTTGGCACGGGCTTCGACGGCTTGGCACGGTCGTCCGGCGAGGACGGAATATCCAGGGTCTCCGACGACTTGCCGGGATCGTCCGCTGAGATCGGGCTATCGAGGGGCTGCCATGCGCTTTGACCCGACGAATACGATCGGCAAAGGGTTTGACGGCAATGAGAATAAACCACACGCACACACTTCATTTCTGCAAAGTCCGAAGGTGAAATCCTCCGAATTGATAAACAAGCGATGGCCAGAGGGACACGAACCGAAAACCAGCGTTGGCAACTCCTGAAAGTAGGAATGAGGACTGATGACACGCACGCTACGGCTAGTCTAGCGACCAGACCGAAGGATGAACACGCAATAGGGTTTTCGGGCTCTAAAATGGCCACCTCTCCTTGAGTAACTTCAAAGGCCTATGATTTAGATTCTCACAAAAGCAAGCGAGGCTAGCTAATGATTATTTGCGCCATATAACTGCATAACATTGGACCACATTACAGTACAGTTTTCACACAAATTTTTCGCCACTTTCTTCTAAAGTTTGGAAAAAATTGGGAAATTTTTTAGGTTTTAGAGAAATAGATGTTCAATAAAGCGAAAACGGGAACCGTTCGATGCAATCGCCATTGAAGATGGATTTCTTACAATTAAGTCGGATAGTCATCAGGGGACTCTGACTTGGCATTTGTTGGCGAGTCAAATATATTTTGGCACCATTTAAAAAATTTTGGCCAGGCGCAAATCAATTCTTTCGGACGGACCGAATCGTCTCACGCGCATAAAAACAGCTCGGCGGGGGGTCAGAGGCAGTCAAGTCGGGTAGGGGTCGCTGCAATACAGTGGGACGCAGGTGTGTAGGTAATCCTCAAATCTCATGGGAAGCTCTGAAAATATTTCTTATATAACCCCTCCATTCGCTAGCCGCCAATCACGAATAGAATGAACTAGATAAATCATGGCTATACTATCGAGTTTACAGGCTCGCATTGTTAGAAACCGGTTGTAGGACTCGGCTCTCCTTACACTAGTCTCGCCCCCTCGCCAATCGATACAACAGCCGCATCGGAAGAACCTAGGTATCTGGGCGGTTTGGGAGATATTTTGAAAATTCTTACGCAAAAGTTATCAGCTGTGAGAGCTGTATTGAAAAATCTCATTTTACTTTACACTGCTAGGTTTTGTGTAACACATTTGAATTTCCCGCTCGGGCGCCTGAGCATCATTAGCACTATCCGATTTCAGTGTCGGGACGCTCGATGTCCGCTAGCGGGCGCCAAGGACAAGATGCAAGCAAATCAATATATCGCTATCGCAGCTATCGCAGTTATTAGAAATCTAAACCAACATATCAAAACTACTGGACCTCCGCCGAATCTCAGAACAGAAATGGTTAGAACAGAAATGGTTATTTCCACTCGATCGTGAAAGACATTGATAAAAAGATCGAAAGATAGGTTCTTGGCGCCCGCTAGCGGACATCGAGCGTCCCGACACTGAAATCGGATAGTGCTAATGATGCTCAGGCGCCCGAGCGGGAAATTCAAATGTGTTACACAAAACCTAGCAGTGTAAAGTAAAATGAGATTTTTCAATACAGCTCTCACAGCTGATAACTTTTGCGTAAGAATTTTCAAAATATCTCCCAAACCGCCCAGATACCTAGGTTCTTCCGATGCGGCTGTTGTATCGATTGGTGAGGGGGCGAGACTAGTGTAAGGAGAGCAGAGTCCTACAACCGGTTTCTAACAATGCGAGCCTGTAAACTCGATAGTATAGCCATGAGATAAATAGTCCCAATGGGCGACAAATTCAAAATTCTTAAGACTTGCAGTTTGGCGCCGGGTAGCAGACTAATGCGCCAGTGTTGTCATAGGCAGTGGAACGGGCGGGAGATTTGAAATAGCGTATGGTGCTGTGGGTGCTCTTGGAGCAAGTTGTTGGTCAAGGGCAGCTCATTATTTTCTTTACGAGTGCCTGCCCTTTAAAGGGGAGGCCGGCTATATTTATGCCCGAGGGAGGCGCGAGGCTCGTGACCATCTCGGCGCCACCCGCGGCCTTATCACGGCCGAGAGTGAGAATGGTTCTCGGGCGCGTAACCCGGGGCAACAGTGTCACGCCCGTGTAAGCGGGACGGCAGTGCGTAGCGAGTGAGGCTGACGAGTGGCGAGAAGAGCGGCCAAACAAATTATCCATTATCCGCTCTTGCCGCAATGCCCGTGTGATCGGATCGGATTAGTGGCAGGATGGGTTGCGCCACCAGCGTATTGCCCAAGACCATTGGTCACCCGGGTGCTTCCTCGGCAGTGGCCGAGAACGAGCAGGAACTGGCTGCCCTGACCGCCCCGCCGCCCAAGATACAAGTGAGCTCGGGCAGCGGGGTGAGGAAGTACCAGGACGGAGGCCACAACATCATCTTCGTGTTCGGTAAGTGGGCGGGGCGGGCCAGGACGGCCTGAACAGGACGCGTTTCAGGAGGCCCGTTCTCCATGAAAGGCCTGCTGGTCGAGGAGATCGTGGCGGCCTTCAATTTCACGGTGGTGACGACGGAGGACATCGTGCTCTCCTACCTGCCCAACAAGGTGGCCAACACGGTGCAGACCACGCAGGAGATCAAGGACCTGCTCCAGGTGCGTCCCCCGCCCGCCCAGGCGCGGCCTAACGTGCGCTCGTTTCACGCAGACCGATCCGAGCATGCTCAACCTGGAGTGGGTGCTGAACCTGGCCGCCGCCCGACTCACGACCAACTCGCAGCGCATGTTCCTGATCGATATCGTGCCCAACATGCACACCATACTCCGACTCGAGAATTTCAACAAGCCGGACATCCGCAAGGAGATGGCCGACTTTGAGCGCAGGGTGCGTGCTCGCTCGAGCCCTGATGTCAGCCGAGGCTAGGCTTCTCCCTTTCAGTTCCCCGTCCTGTTCGCCCTGAACCTCGTGGTCACCGAGGACAAAATGTCGGGCGCCTACGTGGCGCCAGGCATCGCCATGAAGTTCAATAAGCCAGTGGGCGACAAGCCCAGCGCGCCCTCGTCCAGCGATGAGGACGGAGACGCGCCGAAGGACAAGGAAAAGGCCAAGGACGACAAAAACAAAAGCCTCTTCTCCGAGGGCAGCGACGAAATGGACTCGAACAGGATGAAGGTACGCGAGACCCCCAAACCCACTTTGACTCGGCCCGCCTTGGGGGGAGGCAGGACTTGTGCCCGACACCAACCCACTGTGACTGGACCTGTGCCAGAGCTCCCCCACCCACTGTGACCCGGCCCACCTTGGAGAAGGCGGGACCTGTACGAGAGCCCCACCCTGACCAGACTTATTTCAGAGGAGGCAGGACCTGTACCAGAGCCTCCACCCTGACCACTCCCATTTCAGAGGAGGCAGGACCTGTACCAGAGCTGCGCCGACCCGTTCATCGCCTACTTCGCGGAGACGAGTCGGGTGGCCACCATCCACGTGGCCCCCATGCAGAAGGAGTTCGTATGGAAACGAATGTACGAGTTCTTCCGCGAGAATAACTTTCCCAGCAAACACACAGGTCGCACCGTGCTTCTGTTCGCCTTCAGTAAGTGCCCCAGCCCCCCTGCACTCACCCACTGACACCAGTGCTCGCAGACGAAGAACAAGTGGAAGGACTGGACACCCTCTACTACAAAATGCTCAAGGTCAGCCTCAGCGCCATTATCGGCAATAAGAACGACAGCATGGTGAGTGTGTCCCGGCCTGTGCGGGCCGACTGGCAGCGCCTTGCTTGCAGGAGAACATGATCAGGGCGGTGGCCATGTACGTGAAACGCACGGCGTCTTCCGCGCCCAACCACCTGATCATACTCGACTGCCTGAACACGAGGATGGACACGGTGAGTCCCCCCGCCCTCTCGCCCTCGACACATGGAGTGTGTTGCAGGAGGTGCCGAGGAAGATCAACTTCCTGGAGATAAAGGAGTACTACCTGGACCAGTTCATCCGCATCAAATCGACCACGGTGAAGGGGAAGCCGTTCCGCAGGCGATTCAAGGCCATCACGACCACCAGCAACGAGGTGTGCCTGTTCCCCACGGGCGGGGGCCCCGACTCGACCCCCGGCACCATCACTCGGCCGGCAACTGGGGCCCAGACGGCCGACAACACGGAACTGTGCAAGAAGATAGCCTTCTGCTATCTCACGGCCGACCAGCCCGCCCACGAGAACGGCTCGTCCCGGCCAGCCAAAGTAGTCGATCCCGAACCCGCCGACAGCACGACGGATGCCAGTGGTGCCGAGTCGCTCAACCACTCGACCAACAACCAGCACACCATCTCCGTGGTGACCTCAGTGACCTGACCGGACCCTCCTTTCTATACACCTACATTAGCAGGCAATAACGCGTAGCGCATATTAATTGTACAACCAGTTATAGTTTATAAATTGTGTCAAACGTGTCAAATGACTGAATCGTACGAGCTGCAACAAACATTCTAAAAGAAGGCTTTTAGTGTCATAAATTTGAATTTAGCGCTTTTTGTCGTCGGCGGCTTGCACCTGCGGAGTGTGTGCGCGGAGGGTGCGAGGGCGGTGAGAGTACTGTAGGACGGGCGGCGGGGGTCGTCCCTCGCAGTCGCCTCGCCATTTCTGGTATTGATCGGTTCCATGGGATCTCTTTCTTAACTAGCATATTCTTGTCCAGGTATTGTGCCGTGCCAGCAATTTAGTTAGCCTGGCCATCTCATTCCTATTTCAGACTGGACTCTACACTCGATTCGAAAGAATTCGGTTGAAATGGCTGTCGGTCGGAATTATCGAGTTTATCACAAACACATTCAAGGCGCCCCGTACAGCTTAATATTAGAGAACACGAGGATTAGCGAAGAATTTTTACTCTTCGAGTCGAATGTTGTGGCTTCCTTGAGTAAGAACTATCATTTTCGGGAATGAACCGGTCTAACTTCTATGTTTTGTCGCGTCTTTGTGTGATTTTCGGAAATGAGTCTCTCCGACTTCTATTTTTTTTATGTGTCTTTTAGTTAGCAAAGAATGCGAAGACTTCAAAAAGCAATACACCAAAGTTGCGGATGGTTACGGCTGTTTGGGCGTTCTGCAATTGCACGGAAGTATGGCCCGGAGAATACTGGCCGCGACTGTACGTGACAATTCCTTTTTCAGACAATGGTCATATGCTGCAGTACTTGTGCCTGGTCACTGCGTGCGTTTCGGTGGGCAAGATCGAAGAATGCGATGTCCAACGGATTACTGGCGTTCAATTTTTGCCCATGTGGGCTCCGTTACCGCCTGGCGTCCAAGGCTCGTTGGCGTTGGATGATCGCGTTGCCGAGGTAATAGCCGCGACTTAGTCTCTAAGTTGCCCTTTTTGCACCTGATTTATGCCCTTAGATTCAAAAATTTGTGAGCAGCGGTACGTTTTATTTCACGTGGTCGGCCAAGGAAGAGTCGTTGATCGATGTGAGTGTATGCGCTCAGAAGCGATTCCAAGGTCAAATCACCGACAGTCGTTTCTTTTGGTGAGTGTTTGTGGCTCATTCGGGTCCCTTTTTTCATTGGTTCGTTTCCAGGAATCGGACCCTTCATTTGCATCTGCAACGGTACGGCATCAACACGAGCAAGTGGTTGTTGAGATGCGTTTGCGGGGGCGTGGACATCAAAACGGTGTATGTGGGCCACAAGACGGCCAAGGCCTGTTTGATATCCCGACTGAGCTGCGAGCGGATGGGCACACGATTCAATGTCAGGGGTGTCAACGACAACGGCCACGTGGCTAATTTTGTGGAAACTGAGCAGGTGAGCGCAGGCGTGTGCACAAGACGAGTGTGATCGATGTCTGTTCCAGGTTATATATTTCGATGAAAACGTGGTGTCGTTCGTTCAAACCCGAGGATCAGTGCCCTTGTTCTGGGAACAACCGGGTGTCCAGGTCGGCTCGCACAAGGTCAAGATGTGCAGAGGCTTCGAGGCGTCGGCCCCCGCCTACGACAGGTGCGAACACAACTGCTGCTTCTTAGCTGGCTGCTCGACCATTTTCGATTCAGGCATTTGAAGTTGATGAAGAAATACTACGGCGAAGTGGTCGTGGTCAACTTGCTGGGCGTGAAGGAAGGCGAGAAAGTGCTCAGTCAATCATTCAAGGTAAACTGGTTGCTAGATTTGTTCCTGTTTCAAATCTCCCCAATTCTAGACTCATCACGAAAATTCGTGTCACTGCGACGACACTCTTTACGTACCGTTCGATTATCACGCGCTGGTGCGAGCCAACAATCGTCCTCAGAATTTGGTACACCTCTGGGACAAGGTCAAAAATGATTGGCACAAATTCGGATTCTTTCACGCACGAGGAAACGAAATTTTGAGGTAAGCCGTGCGCTGAGAGAATTGATTTGAGAAATGCTATTACTGTTTTGCAGGCAACAAACTGGCGTGCTGAGGACGAATTGTCTGGACTGCTTGGATCGAACGAATTCGGCCCAAGCCTTCTTCGCCTTGCAAACATTGACTCTTCAGTTGCAAGCATTGGACTTGGTCGACAAACCGCAGATGCCCAATTTCCGTTCACGATTCGAGGAAATCTACAAGCAGTTGTGGACGACGAATGGCGATCAGTGCAGCAAGATCTACGCGGGGACGGGGGCCTTGGAAGGCAAATCGAAGGTAATCAAGGCCTCTCGACTTGTGTGCCAGCCACGTCCCCAGTTCTGTTCAGGTGAAGGACGCCTCTCGCTCGGTCACGCGCACCATTCAGAACAATTTCATGGACGGCTCGAAGCAGGAGGCCATGGACATATTCCTGCTGGGCACGGGCCTGAACTCGGACTTGTACGATCGGGCCAGGGCGCTGCTGCCGGTCAGCCTGCTGCAAGGTAAGTCGAGTGGCTGGCCGAGGGTGTGTGCTGAGTTCACGCTCGTCCGTTTGAACAGGCACTTCCTGGATCACAGGTAATGGGGCAGTGGGTGTTGCGGCCCCGGCTGCTGGAAGGATCTCCTGTTCCCTATTCCTCATTTTCAGCCTGTCCTAGCGTGCTGGCCGCGGTGGTGCAACGGGCGGACGAGATGACCATGCCCAGGAAGATCCGCATTTTCTGCGGCACGTGGAATGTGAACGGTGGGCAACGGTTCAACAGCGTGGTGTTCAGACGCGATCAATCGCTGGCCGACTGGTTGCTGGACCTGCCCGTCAAGTCGACGAGGCCGTCCTTGGGTACGTGCTGGCCCTCGCCGCCCTGAGGTGTGCTGCGAGTTGGTGGTCTCCTTTTTAGTGGACCTGACTACGCCGGACGACGATCTGGCCGCGCCCGCTGACATATTCGTGATCGGATTGGAGGAGATCGTGGATCTGAACGCCAGCAATATCGTCAGCGCCAGTACGAGCAACCAGAAGCTGTGGTCGGAGGCGTTGAGGAAAGTGGTGTCGCGGGATCACAAGCACATACTTATTCACTCGGTGCAGCTGGTCGGAGTGTGCTTGTTCGTGTTCGTGCGGCCTCACCTGGCGCCGTTCATCAAGTGAGTGTTTGGCCGGGCTAGACTGGCCAGGGGTCATGTCCGACATTGCAGGGAGGTGGCGACCGACACTGTCAAGACGGGCTTGGGCGGGGCGACGGGCAACAAGGGCGGCGTGGCCATTCGACTCACCGTCTACTCGACCTCCTTCTGTTTTCTCTGTTCCCACTTCGCCGCTGGCCAGAAGGAGGTCATCGATCGGAACAACGATTTCGCCGAAATTTGCAAGAAGATTCAGTTTCCGATGGTGAGTGCCTGGCAAGGGGGTTGTCTGTTGGTACATGTGTCTGGTTTACTTGACAGGGGCGGGGTGTGTTTTCGCACGATTTCGTCTTTTGGCTGGGCGATTTCAACTATCGAATCGATCTGAGCGGGGACGAGGTGAAACAGTTGGTCAGAGAGGGCAATTTCGAGCCCATGATCGCCGCAGATCAGTTGACCGTGCAGAAGAACGCTGGCAATGTAAGTCTGGGCGGGGGGGAGGGAAGGATGGCTTGTTGACATCGTAGGTGTTGCAGGTGTTTCAAGGGTTCAGGGAGGGCCCCCTGACGTTCGCGCCCACTTACAAGTACGACACGTTCTCGGACGACTACGACACGTCTGAGAAATGTCGCACGCCAGCCTGGACTGACCGGGTGCTGTGGTGGCAACGGGCCACGTTCGCGCCGGTCAGGGTCAACGCGGCCGATCCCGCCTCGGCCGTAGCCGATCCGAGCACGGCAGTGGCGGACGAGGGCAGGTGCCGCCTGGTCTATTACGGAAGGGCCGAGCTGAAGACGTCGGATCACAGGTGAGTGGTGGAGGAGGTGAGGGCGGCGAGGGCGGCGAGGGAGTACGAGACTCGTTTGCAGGCCGGTGGGTGCTATATTCGACGTGGACGTGCGAGAGGTGGACGAGAAGAGGAGGGAGGAGGTGTTCCATTCCATAGTGACCCGCACGGGCCCCCCGGACGCCACCGTCTTGGTCAGCGTGCCGAGTCGGGGCCAGGGAGAGGGATTCCCGCCCGAGCTGATGGACGGCGTGCTGCAAAAGTCGTCCGAGCTGGGCGTGCAGGTGCTGCTGGTCAAGTTCGTGGGCGACGACATGTGGTTGATATTCAGCGACGGGGACATGGCCTTGGCGGCGCTGAGCATGGACGGAGTCAGGGTAAGCAAGTTTACTAAGGCATGTTAGACAGTGATGGAGAAGGGCACACCCTGTTTGCCGTCGTTGAACTGGCACCAGGTGGTCAGGTTGGCCACGCAGGGCTGTGTTATCCAGAAGTACCAGTCCTTGTCGGTCTCGCTGTAGTAGTGGCCGTACGTGTAGAAATTGACGCACACCTCGTTGGGGTAGGGTCGTTTGACAGTCACGCTAAGACGTCCGGCCGTTTCGCACCCGAGCGGGCAGGCGATCCGTGTTTGGTTGCGAGGGGCGGGCGATGTGGTCGGTTCTTGTCGGCAGGGTTTGGGAATGCGTTCGCGTTGGTTGACTGTGTGGCACTGACCCGGCCGAGTCGTGCAGTCCATGGTTCGTTCCTCTGAAACGGCTGAATGGTGTTTGCGGTTGGGGCTGGGCCTCTGCTCACTTACCCCATCTGGCCCAGGGCAGTGCGGTCGACGGAGGCGGACCGAGGACCAGGCATAACAGTCCGAGCAGGCGGGCGAGTGACTGGGCCATCGTGTTCTCGGGTGACTGGCGGCCGTGTCGCCCGGGTGGGCCGAGTGTGATTCTGGGTCGGTGCCCCCATTTCGCGCCCAAGCAAAGAGTGTTTCCTTATTTTCAGGTGGGAAACGAAGTAATTTCGGTCAGACTGAAATCGCCGCATTGGGAAGAAGAGTGCGAGCGCGAACTGAAACAGTCGCGATGGATGGTGGAGGGCGACGGCAATTACAGTTTGTTGCGTGACGACGCCGCGCAGTATGATGAATTGGATGGTAAGTGGGGGTCGGCCCTGACCAGTCCTATTGAAGGAGCAGAGTTGAGAGGGGGCTGTTCTCAGATGAAGAAAGCGAAGTGGTCGCCAGTTCAGTGACAGGAGCGCAGGCCGCACCGACGGACACAGTCTCAGTGCCGTCGTCGGGGTCCGGTCGTACGACACCGACTAGACAGCCGCCCGATGCCGTCAAGGCCCCGCCCCCTCGTCCTGCGGCTCCTCCCAAACGACCCCCGCCACCGACTGCCAAGGCTGGTTCCCCTACGAATGCCGAGGGGGCGGTGGCTGGGCAGCAATATCCGACCTGGGACGACGACGTTGCTGCCAGGAGTTCATCGCCGCAACAGGTGGTCAGGCCGTACTCGGTAAGTGGGCTTTGTGGGAGTTGCGAGGGCCTCGTCCAGCTGACCTAATATTCCAGATGGCCACTGGTGGCATCGGTCTTCCAGTGAATGTGAAACGATACAGTGCTCGGACACCGGAGGAGGCCGAAGTAATGATTGCCGAATTGCAAGAGCAGCGAGCCAAGGAAAGGACCCCGCCGTGGCCGTCGACGGCGGCCAGTGCTGCCTCGCCAGCGGAGGACGACTGGGCGGACTTCCTTCAGACTCGATCAGTTGGTGGCAGCAAGTTCTACTCGGCGCCCCCCGAGGTCTGGCCCGAGCAGCCGCCGCCCGTCTGGGCAGGTGAGTCGGAGTGCTGGTGGGCTCTCCTCCTGTGGAGGGGCGCTTTCAGTATTTGGTGGAAACTGGCGTTGTATTGGCGCACAAATCTTCTTTACTTACGAGTGTTGTATTTCAGATAAGGGATCGCCATCGAACGGGGCCCCTCCGCCCCCGCCGAGACCGTCGGGGCAGCAGCCAGCGAGTGTCGACGGCACTCCGACCGATCCGTGGATGGCGCCCAGTCAGCCGCCAGTCCCGCCGCGGCCGCCCAACTACGCCCCGCCGGCCTGCCCCGCCGTTCCGCCGCCCATTCCAGCTCGCAAGGCACCGCAGATTCCGCAATAGCCTCATTCCAAGCCGTTGTTCGTGCGATATCATATTTTCTAGAGTGGCCCCTGTGTGGTGTCGATGCAAGTGCAATGTGTTTGTGTGTGGTCCAGTTCACTCGGCGTTAGTTGTGGCCTCCCTTGGCTGTGGGCTGTCATTCCACTGACCCCCTATTTTATTCGTGTTAGATGCTTGCTAATGACTAGTGTCTGCGATCGTGTGCGCGTCAGTACCGTTAGACTGGCCATCTACTCACCAGGCGGGCTCCTAGCACGGATCTGGCTAGTGGCCATTAGCAGCAGTCAAGGGGGGACTGACAGCATCGACTGCCAGTCTACAGTGTCGTCTAGCCATGAGTGGTGGATTGCTGACCCTGCTCGTGTTTGTGCTGGGCGCGCGCCCGAGCCAGGGGTCGGGGGCCGTGCTGAGCAGCAAGTTCAAGGAGGGGGGGCGCGTTCTACTGTCCCAAGTACTCGTTCGTCTTCAACTTTGTGATCAAGAAGGGCAATGCCACCAAGGATTTCAGCTTTTACCTGGAGTGCGATTTGTTCACAGAGCCCGGGTTCGATGACAAGGTAGGAGGGGGTGTTTGCGGGGTCCGTGCACGGCAGTGGTTGTTTAGGGCCCCGAGAAGTGCACAGTCAAGTACAAGTGGACGATGGGCGGCTACGAGCTGAGGATGGACGACCACTACAAGTCGTGCTCGTGCGACGAGTACCTGGCGGGCGTCAAGACCGAGTGGACGGGCTCGGAGAGAGTGTAAGTGATGGCCCACTGTCCCGGCCAGCCCGCTCACCACCCCCTAGTGCTGGGTCCAATCTCGATGCTGCTTCGCCAAGAACAGAAGCACAACATTTCGGGCTGCTACTTCACTGGTCAGCGACCGCTGATGGCCGACTGGAACACGGAGGTCCGGACCAAGAGGGGCAAGCGGGTGACGGAGGGAGTGCAGACCATGGTCATCATGTAAGTCCGCCAGGGAGAGTGGCCGCAGCTGACGCTGCCTCCGTTTAGGGACGACATGGTGATCGGCCGGGTGTGCCCCTACTTGGTCAAGGACAAGGACGTGGACTGTGAGCGTGCCCAGGCCAGCACTCGCACCCCCTACGTGTTCCCGTTTCAGCCATCGAGTACATGACCAACAAGTGTTCGGGGGTCAAGCAGCGGGGCATCAAGGAGATGGCCAAGGAGTGCAAGATCTACATGGGCTCCCCGTTCGGATGGCCCCAGTCGCAGAACTCGCCTCGCACTAAGTCAGTGCAGCCACTCCAGCTCGGTGCCACGTCCCTTGGTCCTAGATGACAAGAACATGGCCGAGCCTGGCAGTCGGCTGTACCAGAGCCAGAAAACCATGTGCAAGGACGGCAGCTACCTGTAGGCCATCTACAAGTTCCCCAAAGTGGGCGACAAGGGCAAGGACTACGTGTTCCTGGCCAGGTGCCACGTCCTGGTCTACACTGTCTGCGTAAGCCGCCCCCGCTCGCCTCCGACACAGCCCCTTTCAGTACTGCTTCTGGAAACAGAATTGCACCAAGTCGGACAAGCGCAACTGGTCCGAGGGCAACAAGACAATGTACGTGGCCGGGTGAAAGAACGAGTGGGACGAGTCGAACGGCAGACGCAAGTAAGGTGAGGCCCAGGCTGGCAGTGCGTGGTGCAGAGCCCTCGCTGGACAGGTTCGCGATGTGGTGCTGCAAGAGCGGCGGGCTGACCATGTCCTCGTGCAACCTGACCGAGAACTACACCGACTCGGACACGTCGCTGGGGATCGCCCGTCCTCGATACAAGTTCTTCGCCTTCTACGAGCCCAAGTGCGTGGACTGCCAGATCATACGCGACGTGGACCACTGGTACATCGAAGGGTAAGTCCCCGCTGCCATCCTCCCCCCGACCGGCTCAGGGTGCTGGTGTTCAGAATACTGCAGCTTCGGTTCAACATATGCAACATAAACGGGTCGGAGGGCGAGTGCGAGAAACCGTGCAAGCGGTGCCGAGACATCGACCCGTCGCTCAAGTCGTGCAAACCACCAGACAGCCGCCAGGAGTCCAATTCGGCCAGCAACAATGGTCTGCAAGTGGTGCCCGCGCCAGACCACGCCGCCTTCGCCGGACTGCTGCCCCTGTTGCTCATAAACGGGCGGACCGAGCCGACTAGCACATCAACGAGTACGACCACGACCACGACGACCACCACGACCACCCCGCCCGAGTGCAGAATGGACGTCAACTTCATGTTGGACAGCTCGGGCAGACTGGGCCGGAGCGGGTTTGAGCAGGTGAGCAGCCGCGAACGGGCGCGCAGAGAGACTACACGAGCATAGCGTTCCTGAACAGCTTCATGCAGCAGCTGAGCGTGGGTCCGAGCGAGAATCGAGTGACCCTGACCGAGTTCTCGGACAAGGTGCAGCAGATGTGGACGTTCGACAGCACGACCCAGTCGCTGGCCAACATAGAGGAGCAGATCGGGCAGCTCGAGTGGTGGGACTCGAATACGAATATCGGAGGGTAGGGCGGGCCACTCGCCCGTGTCCCTTGTAGCAGACTCCTCTTGCAGGGCCCTGCAAGCCAGCGTCGATCTCTTCCAGCAGAATCAGAGGCACGTAACGGCCACGACGTGCGTGCCTCAGGTGGCCATCCTGATCACCGACGGAAGGTATGCCCCCATCCCGTATGGCCCCGCCATCACAGGCCGCTCGTGTTTTTAGGAGCAACGTGGAGAATCCGGGTCCTCCGGCGGCCCAGCTGCGGGTCACGGGGTGGCCATGTACGCCGTGGGCATCGGGCTCGACGCCAACCAGAATAGGTTGAGTTCCAGAACCGACGATGCGAGCAAGGTCTTCATGGCAGACTTCAACACTCTGCAGAGCATTGTCGACACTGTGGTGCAGGCTGCGTGCGCCCAGTTGCAGCGCCCGTGCTAACCGTGCTGTGTCTGTCGTGTGCGTTGTGCGGATAAGTGACGTGCTATTCGAGTGATCTAACGTAAGGCGAGCCACGACCAACATGGATGCAAAGCACAGCCCCTCTCTGCGCCTCCTAGGTGCTCTGGTCATGGCAGCCCTGACCCCCAATGCACGTTAGACCCCGCATCATCGCCAAAAGAGCGCCTGTACTTTACAGTAGAATTCAGACAGGCAGGGGGGATGGACAGGCTGTAGAGGCTGGACTGGCAATCGATACTCTGCACGGAGCCGGCAGCTGGGAGCGTCAGTTTCAGCCATGTACTAGGTCGGAGGACTTGTTTGACCGCCCTGGGTTTTTGGCGTGGTGCAGAAGCTCCACCGGTCACTCCCTCCAGAAAAAGGGACCCAGTTGGATTCCAAGGTTACAGTAGTCGTCAGCACAACAGCACGACTGGAGGACTAGTGGGTCGGGGCATGAGTGTGGTCTCCCCCAGTCAACTTGGGGTCTCTCATCGAAAGTCATTTGCACAGGCAGAGTGGGGCCTTGTCTTGCTGGACAAATCAGGCAGAATGCAAGCCCGATCTCTGCGGCCGTGTTCTGCTCGTCCAACAACTGGCTCCTGTTATGGCCCCAATTCAGCTGATCGAGTGGAAAAGAGTCTGTTGTTGCGACTGCGGGGCCGTGTCGTAAGAAAATAACCTGTTTTTGGCCGTGTCGCCCTCTCACCACCCGTCTTCTCTGCCTGCCGCCCTCTTCAATGGCGGCGCGCCTTGTGGAAGCCCTGTTTCTCTGTTAGCCGTGCGGGAAAGTTCCCCTAAGCAACGGAGTGTCTCTTTATTTTGTCGTATTTCGTCGTTGATCAGGGGAGTCTATTGTTGTGACTTCCAGTGGGGGCGGGGTGATTTCGTAAGAAAATAAGCCGGCTTTTGCCGTGTCGCCTTCTCACACACCTTGTGGAATCACAGTTTTTCTGTTAGCCGTGCGGGAAGATTCCACGCAACATTTTGTCTACAGTAACTATTAGTGAATTATTGCGTCGTTATGGTTTAGTTTCTTGAAATCATCTGAAACAAAGTTTATTGTGAAGAAAGAAATGGTGATTATGTGTTGTTCGTGCGGGCGATGCCCGGCCCAGCTCCGTCGATCGCACTTGCCCGCCCATCGATCTGCCGTGTGTCGATCGTGTTTCATCGGCGCCTTGGAATCGGAAGTTCACGAATTTATTGTCAAGAAGGGCCTGTTCGAGCGGGGAGACGTGATCGCGGTGGGCGTGTCGGGGGGCAAGGACTCGGCCGTGCTGCTGCACCTGCTCTACGAACTGAACCGTCGGCACGACTACGGCATCGAGCTGGTCATGGTGGCTGTGGACGAGGGCATAGTCGGCTACAGGGACCACTCGCTGGACGCGGTCGACGAGCAGCAGCGACGGTACGGGCTGCCCCTGCGAGTGCTCTCCTACGACGAGCTGTACGCGGGCTGGACCATGGACAGGGTGGTGGGCGCCGTAGGCAAGCGGGGCAACTGCACCTACTGCGGCGTGTTCAGGCGACAGGCCCTGGAACGGGGCGCCGGCATGTGCTCGGCCACCAAGCTCGCCACCGGCCACAACGCCGACGACGTGGCCGAGACTGTGCTGATGAACCTGCTCCGCGGCGACCTGGCTCGTCTGCAACGATGCGTGAAGCCGTTGGGCAGGGGCGGGCCCGACGAGAACGTGCCCCGCGTGAAGCCCCTGTTCAGGTGCTACGAGAAGGAGATCGTCCTCTACGCCCGCTTCCTCGGACTCACCTACTTCGCCACCGAGTGCCTCTACGCCCCCAACGCCTACCGCGGCCACGTCAGGACTCTGATCAAACAGTTCGAAAGAATCCGCCCGCGATCCATCCTCGACATCCTGGCATCCGGCACCCGACTGGCCCGAATGGCGGCCAGTGTCGGCGGCAAATCGATGGACTCGTCCAAACTGGCCTCGCTCAACATCGCCCGTTCCAAGTCCATCTGCGTTCGGTGCGGCAGCATTTCCAGCCGCCAATTGTGCCACGCCTGCGCCCTGTTGGACCAACTGGACGAGTTCCGCTCGCGACCCAGGCGACACTTGTCTTTGAAGAATGCGGAAGACGAGAGAAGGCAAGAACAGGACGAGGTGACGGCCATCGAGGATTTGGTGATGAGCGACGGCCAACGAGGCCGCACGGGATGCGCTTGTTCGAATGCTAACGAGGTGCTTTAGTGACTGAATCCGAAGTAAACCATCGGTTTGGACGCGTGTTCTGCTCATTTGTCATCGTTTCCACGAAGTGTGTACTTGACCTTGCAGAGTGCCCTCTCGGCGGGGTCGCATCCCTGCTTTTCAGGCATGGAGAGGGAAGAAGCATCGCCGTCGTTGGTCAACAACGCCGGCCAGCCGCAGTCGAAGTCGGTCCGTTTCTCGGACTCGCCGGCGCCGATGTCGCAGGAGGACGGGTTCGGGGGCGAGGAGGAAGAGGAGGAGGAGCAGGTGGACGAGAACGAGCCCCCGGACAACAAGCGGGCCCAGCTGGTGCACTCGAACGCCCGCCGTTCGACCTACACCACGATCAAGCACAGTCCGTTCGTGTCGCCCTGTGAGTATGGCCGGGGGGGTTGGGACGGGGCGGCTGACGGTGCCCCGGTTTGCAGCCGCCTGCACGCACTTGGTCAAGCTGCCCAACATCATCGTCATGGTGGGCCTGCCCGCCAGGGGCAAGACCTACATCTCGAAGAAGCTGTGTCGCTACCTGAACTGGATCGGCATCAGGACGAGGGGTGAGTCCGGCCTCCTCTCGGCTACTCTCCGCCCACTGGTCCTCTTGCAGCCCTCAATCTGGGCGACTACCGTCGGCAGCTGCAGAAGACGTACGAGGGCAACGAGCTGTTCAATCCCAACAACGCCGAAGGGGCGGCCTTGAGGGAGTAAGCCCGGCTGACAGGCTGCCTTCCAGGCTGATCAGTGCTCGTTTCAGGCAGTGCGCTCAAATGGCCCTGGAAGAAGTGTTCCGCATATTGGGCAGTGGCGAGGCCGAGGTTGCTGTAAGTGTCGTTTGGCATGTTGGGGGCGGGTATGATTCGGGAGCCCGTTCCAGATCTTCGATGGCACGAACACGACTCGCGAGCGTCGTCGTCTTGTCTACGAGCAGATCACCAGCAGAATGTTGGTACGCGTGTTCTTCCTGGAGTCGGTGTGCGACGACCCGAAGATAATCGAGGTCAATATTCAGGTAAGGCTCCCTGGTCGGCACTGGCCGAGTGGGTGTTGTCCAGGTACCCCCCCCCCCCCATGGGCACTGACCGATTGAGAGTGGGTTTCAGGACGTGAAGGTGAACAGTCCCGACTACCAGCACATGGACAAGGAGCAGGCCAGGGACGACTTCGTCAAGCGCATCGAGCAGTACCGGGCCCAGTACGAGCCCCTGGACGAGTCGCTCGACAACGATTACTCCTTCATCAAAGTGGTCAATGCTGGACGGTCCTTCTTCGTCCACAATATCTTGGGTACGTGTCCAGCATTCCTGGGCGGTCGGGGGCCCCTCTGACATGCCAGTGGCAGTGCGGGGCGTGACGGGTGTTCTGTTCAGGGCACGTGCAGAGCAGGGTGGTCTACTTCCTCATGAACATCCATCTCATGCCCCGCTCCATATTTCTGACTCGGCACGGCGAGAGCGAGTTCAATCGGATGGGGCGCATCGGCGGCGACTCGCCCCTCTCCGAGCGGGGTCTCAGCGTAAGTGCGCTGTCGGGTCGAGTGCTCGCTGGCCCAGCCTGGTCTCGTTGCAGTACGCTAGGAAATTGGCTGACTATTTCGAAACGGAGCGTGTGCACGATCTGCGTGTGTGGAGCTCGCAGAAGATTCGGGCTGTGCAGACGGCCAACCACCTGACCCACGTGGCCTCCTACATCGAACACTGGAAGGCCCTGGACGAGCTGGACGCGGTAAGAGGGTGCCGTCTCGCGGGGGGAGGGTGCTGACTGAGTGTGCTGCAGGGCATCTGCGAGGGGCTGACCTACGAGGAGATCGGCGAGCGGTACCCCGAACAGTTCAAGTCGCGCGACCTGGACAAGTACCACTATCGATACCCGTCGGGCGAGGTGAGTGCCAGAGTTCGGCTTGGGTGCTCGGAGTGACCGAGGGTGTGGTTTCAGTCGTACGAGGACCTGGTCGGCCGACTCGAGCCCGTCATCATGGTAAGTGTCCCCCGGGGTGGGGCTGCTCACAGCTGGCGCCTGTTTCAGGAACTGGAGCGGCAGGAGAACATTCTCGTGGTCAGTCACCAGGCCATTCTGCGCGGTCTGCTGGCCTACTTCCTGGACAAGCCCCGCGAGGAGATGCCCTACTTACGAGTGCCCCTGCACAGCCTGATCAAGCTGACGCCGATGGCCTACGGGTGCAAGATGGAGGTGATCAAGTTCGACGTGGAGGCCGTCGACACGCATCGCGAGAAACCGGCCGTAATAGTTGATGTGTTTGTCAGCGTGCAGATCGAGTGACCGACTGCCCTTTTCTGTTTAGTGGGTGGTGAAAAAGCTGGCAAAGGCGACATTGGGCAAGTGCAAGTCGCCGTGAGAAGAGTGGCGAGTGACACGGGGGCTGGTGCTAGCAATGATGGAACGCGGGCTGGTCGGGCTAGAATAGCTCATTCTATGTGGCAATGGTGCGCCTGCGGGCCTAGTGTGCTAGACTGCCGACGTGCAGTGTTGGTGATTTTATTGTGCTGTTGGGACAAGACACGTCAGCAAAAGCGCCACGTTCGGCGGCAGGAGGTCTCGGTCCACTCCTGGTCTCGTGGCAGGTAGCAATAGGTCAGTGGCTCCTTGCACGGTTCTGCAAACAGGGTGTCCCGGCGGGCACTGGCTGTCGGCTTGCGGCAGCTGGTCTCCGTCCACGCCTGCTTGCCGCACTTGTCCAGCATGTGGTGGCAGCAGGTGATGGTGTCCTAGCACGGCCAGCAGTGGGTCAGGTGTCGGGGGAGGGGTGGGGGCACGGTGGGGTAGGCCCCCGAGCAGTCGTATCTTCTCGTAGTCGTCCTCGTGCACCCGTTTCTGCTTGCCGATCACATTCATCGTGGCGGGGTCCTTGGCCACGATCGTGTTTCGCCCGTTCACGCTGAACACGTTGCCTTCGTAGTGCGTTGCTAGTTGTAGGGCACCGAGTCCGTGTAGCTCTCGTTCTGGCACTTGGCCTCGAAGTTGTCTGAAACGACCGCTGGCAGGGGAGGGGGACTCAGCCTTGGCCACGTTGTCCACAGGATGGTGATGTGTTGGTCGCGGTCGTAGCGGGTCACAGGCCGATGGCGTGCAGCAGTTCGTGTAGCAGCACGAGCCGCGGCAGTCGCTGTCGGCCAGCGAGAGTGCTTGCATGCCGCCCGCCCGGCCCACCGACGAGTAGCACCTAGGAAGGGTCAGCGGGCTGCGTGTAACCAGCGCACCCAGGCGGCGGGACATGGTCGAGACCTCTCAGGCATCAACCGGGGAGGTTGACGTCTGGCAGCCAGGGGAGGTATCGATGTCCCGACCGTCAGGCTGACCAAATGGGGCTGGCTGGTGCGGGGCACGAATCGGAGACACGTGTGCTCCTCCATCTCCTTCATCACATCGGCCATGCACGAACAGGTCTCAGCTGAGCCACCGACCGCCCGAGGGGACCTCAGCCCACGCATGGTTGGCGGACCACTCGTAGGGCATGACCCCGCTGGTCCATCTTCGCGCCGACAGCACTCCGTTACGGGTCTGTGAGGGGCGAGGACACTCACCTCGGCGGCCAGCACGATGTCGCCTTCGAACAGGCCCCGCTGCTCGCTCGGTTTGACCGGATGGCTGGCACTGGCCTGCAACAACGGACTATGCACAGGCTGATCCCCCGCGGGCCCCTACCTGCCGGGCGAACACGAGTGGAAAACACCGTCTTCCTGCCTCGAACGAGTCGGACACTGTTGCCGGGTTTTATTGGGGCAAAGGTTGGTTCGGCTGGGCACCCACTCGGTTGGCAGACACGGCCATTTATTGGCGCACCTTGTTCAGAACACAAAACGTCAATCAGATTGTTGGCAATCCATAGAATTCGACTGGCCGTAAAGTCCACTCAAGTAGGCAACGCATAGCAAGTATATTGCAGACAGGAACGTCTGCACATCGCCTTCAAAAGATCAGTTTATCGGATCGATCTTCGTCGGGCACCGGTTTGAGAGTGGGCCACAGTTCGGCCGGGTTCAATACTAACGAGCGTTCGCGTTCGTCCAATTCAGTCCACTCTTTTTGACGTGTTCTCAATTCGCGCAGGATGTAGGACGGTCGATCGACACGCCAGTGGAATCGCACGTCTTTGATGCACGTCCACACGAAATCCACGCGCAAATAGAATCGTAAAAGAGCGAAGAAACCGCTGGGCATGCAGCGAAATTTAAGGGTCAGCTGCGACGTGCCGTTGTCCGCCAATTCGTCCTCGTACAATGTCAGTTCCTGGTAAAAGAGAATGGGCTCGCGGATTTTTAATAGTTCCAAATCGATTTGTTCATCGGTCGGTTCCACCTGAAAAATTATTAGTTACTCGTCGATAAGCGAGCGCGAGCCCGACGCGGTGTGTAGCCACAGGGAATATGGCCTGCGTTTATACAAACGACAAAATGGGAACAAACAAATCACTATTTTTTAAGACCCTAAACTGGCAAAAAAACTCACCGCTTTGAAGTTTTCCAAATCTCCACCGTAATGCGGCGTGAACGTCCAATCGTATGGTTTTTTGATGGTATTCCTGACGAAAGGGCAATGTTTTCTCGAGTCCAGCCACTGCTGACTGGCTTTGACCTTGACATTCGGATCGTGCCCGGCCAACACCGATTTCAAAGCGTTCAACGTATCAAATCGTAAAATGGCGCCCGTCTTCTCGTTGCGCACACTCAACGTGTTCTCGGCGAAAATCATTTCGGGCAGCTGAGTTAAATTGGGCAATTCCCTTTCGTAACGGCATAACTGGCAAATATGAGATTGATCGGCGAGGACAGGATTCGTGGAATGTTCACTTTCATCCGATCGATCGCACGAGCAAATCGATTTTTGAATGTGGCTTTGCGTCACTCGAAAAAGCCACTCGCGAAACGCATATTCCTCCGTGTGCGAAATCGTAGATTTCTCGGAAGACGACGACGTCATTGTGTTATGCTTATATCGACGAATACGTATGTATTTTCCACAAATAAACACAACAGGAAGGAAGAGGCAACAAGTTTGTTTAATTTCCGGTGGTTTGGCGCGCTTTAGCAGACAACATGTGCAATACGCAGCGCGCACATCAAAACCCCGCCAATTTTGAAACTGGTGAAATGGAGGTGGTTACGTCATTAGGCCTTTATTGTTCCGAGTCCTTTTTCTTTTGCATGGATCGATATGGTTGCTCGTTTGGTCGGTCCGTGGGCGCAGGCACGCCATGTTGTAGGCCCGGACGATCGATAGTGCACCGAATGAGAGGCTGACAAAACGTGTTTTTAAGACATCCTGGCGTAATCATGCTGGTTTTTAGAATAAACTTGTAAACACCGGCTGTGCGCAGGCCTAGTTGGCCGGGGGCCCGCGTAGTCTGCAGTGCCAGCCGCCGACTGGCACGATGTTGTGTCGAGAACGGGTCGATATGCCCCCGTTTTCAGTGCCTATATCAGGCGGAGGGCGGCCGGGCGGCAGTAGTGCATGCTCCTCGGTGAAGTAGAGCTCGCTATCCTCAACTCGCTCGACATGAATTCATCGACTGATCTGATTCGACCATTTCGGGCCAGGGCGGGCACGTGGCCCTCGCTGCCCCCCTCACTGTGCAAACGACCAAAGAGGAGGACTGGCGACGAGAACGAGCCCGTCGTCGGGTCCAAACGTGCCAGGCGGACCCCGTCGAGCGAGGTGAGTGCGCCCAGTGGCCGGCAGACACCCCACTCAACCCCCCTCTCTGCGCAGATGCTCGCAAGACGGCATGAAGATCAGCTGGTGTGGGTGCTGACGACGGCCGGTGCGCCTGTGCTGCTGGCCGTGCCGACCCCGTTGCCTATGCGGCCCGCAAGCAGCCACGATGCCAGCTGCCAGACAGAACCCACCTGCGACGACGAACCGCTCGAGAACAGGGAGAACTGATGCCGTGTATGTTATGTGTACAGTGTTGTGGACTGATGTGCTAGCAACTGGAACATTCGATGACTAGTCTCGACGTGCCCTGTCATTCACATGGACCAGGCCTGCGCGCAAACATGTCTTCTTAGCGTGTGACGCAGTGGTGTAGTGTCTGCGCGTGGGTGGTTAGGCCTGGCAGCAATCTAATTGGCGAGCGAGGGGCTCAGGCCGCTAGCTTGCACGGGCTGGTGCCAGGGGGGGGGGGGGCAGTGCGAGACTGCCGTCAGCAGTGACAAGGGCGCGGCAGTGAGGATGATCCTGTTTAGGGAGCAGATTACATTTCATAAACAGTGAGTTTTGCGACCAGCCGCACGCAGTGTCTGCTTGTGCACACCAGTGTATCCCAGCATGGCAGGCGGAGGAGAGAATGTCGGTGGGACACGAACTCAGGCTGGAGCGAGGCGGGTCCTGCCACACTCGCGGCTGAAACACCCAGCGGAGGGGTTGACGTCTGGCAGTCAGGGGAAATCGATTGTTCTCTCCCACTCGGGACGTGATTAGTTGGTCAGACAGGGTGGACGTCAGGACATGCGACGGGTCGGCTGTGTTTACAGAGTTGGCTGGCGAGCCGGACACGCGCGCCCTCCCGTCGCGTGCCAGTCTCGACCACTGGTCAGCCATATAAGGCGCGGTGCGGGCTGTCGGACATGGTCTCCCGCCTCAGTCGGACAAGGATGAACTCGATGAGCCCAGTTGTCTTGTGCCTGGCCTGGTCATTGGTGCTGGTGGTGGCCGTGCACTCCGCCAGGGAGGCCGAGCACGAGCACCAGCATGTCCACCAGCAGCAGGAGCCAGCACCCGAGGCCGATGGTAAGTGGCTGACGGGGACCTGGTCGAGTAGTGCCACTAGTCCTTTCCAGATGCCATGTCCCATTCGCAACGTTCGAAGCGCTGCGGCTTCGGCTGCGGCGGCGGTGGATGGGGACACCGTAGCCAACGCTCGCTGGACAAACGGTGCGGGGGTTTCGGTGCGTGGGGCCTCGTGGTCGGGCGGTCGGCCATGTCCGGCGAGAAACGGGTGTGGAAACGGGGCTGCTGCTGTTGCTGCTGCAAGTGCTGTTGTTGTTGTTGTTGTTGCTGTTGTTGCAAGTGCTGCTGCTGCTGCGGCAGGCGGGCCCTCCGTCGAGCCATCGGTCAGTCGGCCGTTCGCGACGTCAACTCGCGCCAGAAACGGTGTTGGAAGAGTCGCAGCGCGGGCAAGAAGATGGCGAAACGGTGCGGCGTGGCGGGGATGGGGGGTGGCGTGTGTTGAGGTGGACCCGTTGTTGCATGTTCTTCTTATTAAAGGGGTCTAATGTGGCTCGTGCGTGTCGGCACGCGATACCTCGTCAACACATTCTAGTCATCAGCACGTACTCACAGCATGGACGAAGTGCATCTAGTCCTGTTCGAAATGGGTGCCATTCACATGACGGCTGGCGTTGGCCCTGCGCTCGTACTCTGTGCGCAGCCTGTCCTCGAGCACAGTCTCGTTGTACTTGACCACGAAGACGGCGCAGGCCACGAGTATGATCAGTGCGGTGAAGATGATCCTGGCCAGGCACGGCCCGCTCAGCCATCGTCGTTTGGCCACCGTGTCGTCGGGACATCCGAACGCCAGTTCGCGGGTGGGCGAGACGGCGTGCTGCAGGCCGTAGCGAGCCCCCGACTCGGCAGTCACGGCCAGACTACTGCTCCGTCTCAACGAGGCCGTGATCGACTGCGATCTGCCGGCCCGATCGACGCCCCCGCGAGCCGCATTGGCCAACTGGTGCTGACTGAATCGCACCAAATTATGCACGGAGGCGAATCGGGCGCGGCCAGTCGGCTGATCGGTGCTCGAGCGTCGAGCTAGCATATCGAGTAGGCGACTGGCCCGACCGTCTCCTAGCCGCCGAGACGAGCGAATAGGGGGACGGGGACGAGTGGCAGGTGCAGTCGTGCTCACGCTGCCATTCACGGCCTGAATAGATTCCCTACTCGTAAGCAAGGGTGTTGACGAGGGTGGGCGGCCGATCAAACACTCGTTGCATGCTCAATTATCACAAGAATGCCCAGTATCAACACGCTCCCACGTCGGCCAGTCAGCATTGGCCAAAAAAGGCAGTGAGTCAGGCTGATCGTGTTTGCCAGTGGCTGAGGGGGCAATCGGGTCAGTGCGTCGAGTCGACTCGTCAGGCCATGTTCTCTCTCTCCGACACTCGAGTACGAATCGCAGTTCACTTGGTGCCCGTGCTGGCCCTGCTGGTGGGCGTGGGCCTGGTCTCGTCGGGCGTGTGCACCTCTTGTAAGTGTGACCGTGGCCAGTCGGGGTGCTGACCGGGTGCATTTCAGCCTGGCAGTGGTACGTGGACCCGAACAAGGGCGACACTCACCTGCACGGCCTCTGGTTCGACTGGACGTTGGCCGATGGGGGCAAATGGACGTTCAGTCTGAAGTTTGGTGATTCCGTCAACGACGAGCTGCACAGAGCCAAAGGTGGGTGGCCTGTTCTGGGGGGGTGCGGGGTGTACAGGCCTCGCTTGCAGATTACCACGTGACCACGCTGGGGCTGCTGTGCACGGGACTCGTGCTGGCCCTGCTGGCCGCGGGCCTCTTGTGCGGGGCTGTCGCGCGTGCCCGGCTGGCCATCGGGTCGTTGGTGTCGTCCGTGTTGGCCGGTAAGTGCCAGTGGGGTCTCCCTCGGGCCACTACAGCCTGCGTGTTGCAGCCGCCGTGTCGATCGGGGGCCTGGCCGTGTTCATTCTGGCCAGCATGGAGCCCAAGAACAAGTCGCTGACCCTGCTGGGCAGCAACGTGGAGGTGAGTGCCTGCTCGTGGCCAGTCTGCTCGTCAGTGCCTCTCGTTTGCAGGTGCACGTCGGCGAGTCGTTCTACCTGGCCGTCTACGGGACAGTGCTCTTCGTCATCGCCATCCCCCTCGTCATCATCGCAGCTGTGCTCGACTTGACGGCCCCCCGCCACTACCCCAGCACCAGCAGCCCGTTCCCCGGCCAGAACACAACTGTGTGACCCTCTGCCGTGCCGTGTGTGTCTAACCACGAAGTGCCGTGTGCCTTATTTGACCACGTACATCAATCAGGACCAGTCGATATCAGAATCCTGCAGTTCGAAAAGGCAGTGAACACCAGAAAAGTTAGGAAATTACACAAAAAATGAATGGCATGAAATCCATTTTGATATTTTAAAATGCAAAAACTCAGTGACCAGGTCCGAAAAATTTTCCAAACTGCATAGCTTTGAGATTTTCATTTTCTGCGCGCAAACGCTCATTTTCTTCGGCCAAACGACGCATATAATCCAAACGCTCCATGCCGATCGTGTCCTGCACGCGTTGCTCAGATTCGGTGAATAATAATAAAAGTTTGGCGTAGAACGAATAACAATCGCCTCGCCATTCTTGTTTGAATTCATCCAAGCACTCTTCCATCACGCCTCGCACGAAGTCGGCTTGAATAGATTGAGCAATGGAACTGCTTCTCGCGGCCGGAATGGGCGTGCTTGTTGACGCGTCTGAAAGCAATCTTAGTTAGCTCGCCCGGCCAACGAGTGGCAGCCGTCGCAGTATCTGAGCAAAGACGAGAGCCAGTCACGTTGCTTTCTATTGCGGCATCAATTGACATATGAATGCTTATACAGCATGACATTCATCTGGATTTCTCCCGCCATTTCTTTAATGTAGGTGGCACATGCTTTAAAAACTGTGTTTCTCGCTACTTTTCATAAGAAACCTGGCGAGTATGGGCAAGGGGGGCCCCTGATAGGCCGGCCAGGACATTGAACCCTTCCTCTCGAACACCCCACCCCCGCCTCAGGTTCAGCAGGAAGAAAGGGAAGCAAGCAGAAGCGATCAAATGTATGTGGGCACGACCAAGACCTGACCTGACTGACCAAGCCCTGGCCTCCAAGCACAGACCAATTGTCCAGCCAGCCTACAGTACTGTATGGAAACAGTCATACAAGTCACTTACTCGACTCGACCCAAACCTGACCTGTCTCACACGCAGTCAGATCAGGCTTAGGCGATCTGATCTGATCTCTACCCCCTCCCCCTCCTTCTTGCCGACCTTGCCCATACTTGAAACCTGGGACGAGGCGCATGCGAGAATCCACTCGGTTTCTCTGAACCCATCATTTTAGGGTAGGGTACCCTTGAAGACTCTCTAGCCTACCTAGCCCAGGCGGGGCGGGGGGCCACAGTTTGTGACTACTACTCCGCAAATCAGGGACTCCTCGGGCAGTCCTGCGCTCTCTCACCTGTCTGCGTGCCCTTCGATAGGCCAGCGCGGCTGGTGGGCATCGTGGCTGCGCTGACCGTACTCGCCAAACAACCGTGCCCATTTTCGGACCTTCGTCGATGAGCGTAATCGACACTGCTGGCCAAACCGGGCGTCGCCATCGAGGCGCGAGAAGTCGGCGGCTTGGCGACGCTGTTGGCGATGAGTTGGCGGGTAGATCGGGAAAGTGTAAAGTCACTGTTGGGCAGAGTGAATGGAAAGATAGGAGTCTAGAAGAAACTAATATTGGGGAATGAAGACGGGCATAAAACGAGGAATACACTTACACTGGTCACGGCCGAAGTTGGGCGAGAGGAAGCCAAGTGCGGAGACGCCAGGGTCGAATCGTCACTTTCTTGCAGCGGGGAAAATACGCCCTGAAACGCAGATGGTGAAGGCAAGTTGGAGATCATAATTGACTAATTTACCCCGCGTTTAATTTCGGTCGAAATACGCTTGCTGGTCGTTTCTCGACGGTGCTTGCTCGAGGGCGCACTCGGTAAGCTGTCAGATTTCAAAGCTGAGGGAAGTGCAGGATTTGCGAGTTTGGGCGTAAACCCGGCCAGCACGTCTAAAAAGGAGCTGCTTCACACCAAATCAACTAAGATCTAGGATAGCTAAATTAACCGGTGGATAAGAGCGCCGCGGGGTGTTTCCGCCTGGATGAGCCCAAAAATGCTAAACTGGGTTCTAAACATGATGTTGATTAGGACCCAAAAACCTACTTGCACGCGACGTAACATTCGCAAATTGCCTCATTTCATTTTCCGATTTCTCCGTGTGGTTTCCCAAATCGGTCGACGACGCATCCGAAATCGGGGAAAAAACACCTGAAAAAAGGTGGGTGAATGGAGACTAAAACCAAGCATTGCAGACGTAGATGAGGATGTAGAAGACTCTAAACAGCCTAATCGAAACCGTGTCAAAACCAGTGACCAAACTGGCAGTAGCCTAGAGTACGAGGGAAAAAGACGACAAAGCGCCCGCCTACCCAAGTTATCCTTGCCAGGTCGCTGAAATGCCATGGTGTAGAGTACTCGAGAATCGTCCTTTGGCACGATGAAAAGAGAAAAAATTGTGTGGTGGTCAAACAAGAAGATAGAAAATGGCAACGGAGCGGACCGCCGGCCGACCACGCACGCGGCAGGTGGCATCCGTTTCCCGCTAAAATAACCCTGTTGCAATAAGCAGCCTCGTCGGCGCGAAATTCAAATTGATGAGCGCGGGATGTACTGTAGATATGCTGGATTATGGCAGAGATTGTTCTGGGAACAACTAGAACAAAGGGCGCTGACTTGTGAGCCATAGAGGCGATGAGTGATTCTCGTTATCAGCCAGGTTGCTGCCAGCCGGGTCGCCTTTTCTGCCTGTCAGCCACTTGATTCATAGTTGAAGGCGAGTAGTTCAGGTTTTGTGCGGACGACAGGGGGCCGCGTACTCGATGTGGGTGAGAGAGACCGGTTTGGCCGTACAAAAGGGGCCGCTTACACGAACGGTAGCTGAATAAATGCGGCCTGTTTGCCCGCCCGTGCGGCCGTGTTCGTCCTCTCCAGTTGCCAGCACAGTCGAGACTATGGCCAGAGCGGGGCGCATGCTATGGCTGCTGGTGGCCGGTCACCTGCAGGCGGTCACTGCCCACGGGGACCACGATCACCACGAGCAACCCCCCGGCAATTGGACGGGCAAGTCGGAGGACGGGTGGTCGGTGAGCCAAGGTAGGTGTGTGCTGCCGAGTGGTGCCCCCGGCCAATACTGTCCGCACCCTAGCTTACCTGTACGGCACCCTGGCCGTCTCGGTCGTCTCCGTGCTCTCGCTGGCCGGCGTGGCCGTGCTGCCATTCATGAAACGTAAGCGAGTCTACGACGGCACCATGCTGGTCTTCATGGCCATGGCTGCGGGCACCATGGCCTCCGACGCCCTGCTACACCTTATTCCCGAGGTAAGCAAACAATCCGCGCCCGCCTCCCGTTTGCTTTGCTGTGTCACGAGAGAATGAGCTCGCCTGAAACACCCGACGATAGACTGCTAGCACCAATGGCCCAGAATAAATGCTTGGCTTTGCGCAGCTTGCCAGTCGGCTGATTGTGAACCACAGTCGAGCAAAGGGTGTACTTTTCAGACAGTTGGTCTGCACGGGCACAGCCACGACGAGGGGCCCAATCACACGCACGCCAACCAGCCGTCGGGACAGGACGAGAAACCGTACCTGGGCAAGATGGTGGCCCTGCTGGGCACCATCTACGCCCTCTACCTGCTCGAGTTGTTTGCGCACTCGGCCTCCAGACTGGTCAAGGTGACTCCCCCCCCCCCCCCCGCCTCCCGTGTTGTAATCGTTGTATTGCAGGGCGTGTGTGTCGCGGACAGTTCCTCGCACGTGGTCGACAAGACTGCCACGCTGGAGGTGAGTGTCATCGAGCTGAAGGACGTGTCGGGCCGCGGCCATGGCCACAGCCACGGGGGCCACATCGGGGGAGCGCACACCATATGCGGTAGGTCCCTGTACACTTTGTATGCCCCCTGTCTGAGTGCTCGGCTGGCAGGTATGAAGCCAGTGGCGTTCGTGGTGGTCGTCAGCGACGCCCTGCACAACTTCGCCGATGGTCTGGCCATGGGCGCCGGATTCGCCAAGAGCGTGTCGTCCGGACTGGCCGTCTCGATCGCGGTCGTCTGCCACGAACTGCCCCACGAAGTTGGTAAGCCAGGCTGCCCGGCCCCATCGGGGAATACAGGCTGCTTTGCGCAGGTGATTTCGCCATTCTGCTCAGCTCGGGCATGTCGGTCAAGAAGGCCCTCCTACTCAACTTCGTCTCGGCCCTGACCTGTTTCGCGGGACTGTACCCGGGCATCGTCGCCGGCCAGCAGGAGTCCCTGCGCCAATGGATATTCGCTGCCGTGGCGGGCGGCTTTCTCTACGTGGCCCTCGTGCACATGGTAAGTCACCCCTGGCTCGGGGGATCATGGTGTCCGCCTCTCACTTACGGGAGGGTTCGACTCCCGCCTGGCCCAAAAATGATTGGCCCATTATGTGTTCCTAAGTCCTCGAGTGCTCGGCTCCCAGGCGGGAGTCGAACCCTGCCCTCCAAGTGAGAGGCAGATGCCTTGACCGCGACCCTGGTCTAGACTCAGGCAGCCTTTAGTGGGAGATCTATCACAGCACCTGCTCGCACAAGAACGCATGTCAGGGCACTCGATGATTGTGAAACATGCTCGCGCGCAAAAGATGACATTTTTCCATGTGCTTGCCGCCAACTGCCTGAGTCACCATCTTAGGGACAAACGAGCAGGTCGGTAACACACACACTTTGTCAACTTTATCAGAGCACTCGAGTGACAAGGAAGACAGTTGACAATCACATTTACCCGGGCGGGAGTGGAACCCCCTGCGAGTGAGACCTGCCGCTAGACCACGACCCGGGTGACTGAGGAGTCGAGCCTGTGCTACTCTTCGCCAGCACAGGCCAAACTGTCCCTTACAAGGCTCCTCGTTTTAGCTGCGCGAAATACGGGACTTTGGTCGTCTGCCGTGGTACGTGTCGATGGTGCTGCAGAACGTGGGGCTGCTGCTGGGCTTCGTCATCATCCTCGTGCTGGCCATCTACGAAGATCGGTTGGAGGCACTCTGATATGTGCAATGTGATACGCTTGTGATGTGCAATGTGCCGAGCCAGGGGCCTTGTTGAACACTTCTTGACACGTCCTCTTAAATTGCCGACCTCGCTGTCATCTGTCAATTTTCACAAGTCTCGTCGGCTGACGCTAATTCTTGGCGCGCCTCGAGCCGAGAGCTGACGCGGGGAGGCCTTTAAAATTCCAGGCCGCGGGCCATATTCGATAAATGGGCGAGGCAGTGCGGGGAATTAGTTGCTATTTGAGGTGACTCGAATCCAATCAGTCCGCTCACTCAATCATTGGCCATTGTCCGCCACCGCCCGCAGCCAGCTCCCCGCCAGTCACTTCCTCGCCCGCCATGGCTGCGGTCACTGCGGCCACCCTCGTGGCCCTGCTCTCGACCGTGGTGCGCAGTGCCAGGTAGGACAGTGGGTCCCCCTGGCCACGTGTGACCAGCCTGTGTTTCAGCATCGTCAGTCCGAACGGCATCATCGCCATCCTCAACTCGGGATACGACAAGTACCTGACCCCCACGCAGGCCGAGGGTACGTCGAGCGGCCTGTGTGCCGGCTGAGCATGTGCTTCGTTTAGGTCGAGTCACGGAGATCACCATCGGCATCTACGTGGAGGGCATGTCGTCCGTGCGGGCGCAGACCATGGTCAGCAAGCCGGTGCCTCACCCCCCCCCCCCCCCACTGTAGCCTGCCTTCTTAGGACTTCCACGCGGACATATACTTCGAGCAGCGATGGGTCGACGAACGTCTCAGGCACAACGGCAGCCAGCGAGTGCTGATCAAGGACACGGCCATCCTGGAGAGGATGTGGCATCCCGACCTCTACTTCGCCAACGCCAACAGTGCCAAGTTCTTCGACGTGACCGCGCCCAACTTCCTCCTCTGGATATTCCCCAACGGCACTGTCCACCACGACCTGAGGTAGGCTCCCATCGCCCAGTCCCCCCTCACCGGCCCCTTTGCAGGATCTCGCTGACCGTGCTGTGCAACATGGACTTCACCAAGTACCCCCTGGACAGCCAAAAGTGCGACATGCGTATCCTCAGCTGTAAGTGCCCACCACGCCCGCCCGCCCCCGCCACACCCTCTCTTTGGCGCAGACGCCTACACCGAGGACCAGCTGAACATATCGTGGAGGGACCGCGAGCCGATCGTCATGAACGACCAGCTCAAACTGCCCGACATGCAGCTGGTGGGCGTGGAGCCCGGATACTGCGAGGGCTACTACACCCACGGTCAGTCCCTCCCCCCCCCCTCCCCCAAGTCACCCACCACACGACCCCCGTTTCAGGCAATTGGAGTTGCGTGCGGGCCGAATTCCTGTTGCGAAGGGAGAAGATGCATCACTTCTTGCAGAACTACGTGCCTACCATCCTCATCGTCATCATCAGCTGGTGAGACCCGCCCTCGGCACGGCCACTGCTGACACACACACTTTTAGGTTCTCGTTCTGGCTGGACGTGGAGTCGGTGCCGGGCCGGGTCTCGCTGTGCATCACCACCCTGCTCACGCTGGCCACGCAGGCCTCGTCGGCCAGGATGTCGCTACCTCAGGTTGGCCCCGCCCCGTCCCCCCCCCCCCCCAAACCCCCCCGTTTCAGGTCAGCTACGCCAAGGCCATCGACGTGTGGCTGGAGGCGTGCCTGGGCTTCGTGTTCGGCGTGCTCATCGAGTTCACCATCGTCAACTTCCTAGCCCGTTCGGCCAAGGCCACCACCCGCGAGTTCACCACGGCGGAGCTGATGCTGGTCGAGAGCAAGCGACTGGGCGGGGCCACGGCCGGCCTCATCCACTACCAGGAGCCGAACGGGCTGGACAAGCCCCTCCTGGACCTGCCGGTCAGCCGGGAGATGGCCGCCCTCGAACAAAAGGTCAGTGCCCCCCGGCCAACCACCCTCCCTGTACTCCCCTCATTTCAGCTGCGTCACCCGGGGCGGCGCGAGTCCCGCGGCTACCCGTACGGCTACCACCCCTACGGCTGCAAGCAGTACATCAAGTCCAAGAAGCACATGGCCCACCAGATCGACCAGTCCTGCCGCATCGCGTTCCCCCTGGCTTTCTCCCTGTTCAGTAAACATATCTCAGCCATGCCGAGTCTCCCCCTGACTGTGGTTCGTTTCAGACGTGGTGTACTGGACCTACTATCTCAAATTCGCCTAGTTCCCTGTTCACTTTTCTGCCAATAAAGTAGGGCTAGTAAGAACGTGTCACAACTATACGTGCGCAGTCCTGCACATCACGACCTATTTACATCAATGAGCCTTCACACCTCGACGGCCCCCTCGTCGTCGAACTCGGTGCTGGGCGCGCTCGCCTGGCTCTGCGCCCTCGTGGCCAATCGATGCCTAATCTCGGCCTCCAGCCAGTAGCGGTACACGTAGTACCTGTGCTCGATCTGCTTGATGTACTGGCCCTCCTCCAGCTCCAATATTCTCAAAAAGTTTTGTAGCTCCGGAATTTCGAAGGCTTCCCACTAAAAAGAGCAAAGTTGTCATCAGGCCGGCACTGACACCCCGGCACCACCTGACCATTATGTCACCCGTCTCGTTCTCCTGCAGAACCAATCTGCCCGCCTTTCTCCTGACTCCCCAGAACAAGGCCAGCCGCAACGGACACGCTTCCTCGGCAATTCGCACCAGTCGCGCTGAAAAGTCCAAACTGATTGTGAGTTCGACTATGCCCTCGCCGCCCGCGAGGACTTACACTGCAGGGTCCCGCCGGGCTCCAGGTCTCGTTCGTAGAGGGCGAACTTCCTGGGATTGTCGGCCACTTTGAACTTCCTCAACAACGAGACGATCATTTCGGAGGTGGTCGTCTCGCTGGTGATGTGCAGCACCTTGACCGTGTTTCGGGGCAGGTAGAAGGAGGTGATCGTCCTCCTTCCCTCCACCGATGCCGAGTAATCGGTGGGCGATGCATCGGCGTCGTTCTCGGACACGAGCACGTCGTAGATGCTGGGCGGATGCTCGCCCGCGATCACGTTGATGGGACGACTGAAATTCATGTGGATTTGCAGGAATCCTTGGAACGTGATGCCGTCTTCTTCCTGAAAACCAGGCCAGTCAGAGGGGGACCACACCCACGCAAGGCGAACCGTACCAAGGTCATGGCTAGGCCGTCGGCGATGTGCTTATTGTACTCATCGATCAGACGACGCAGGGTCTCGCCCCGCGGTAGATCATGTAAGGCCGTCGCCTCGTCCAGCACTCGGCTGATCTCCTCCGCGTCACCATCGTTCAGTTCAGTGGTCTGCAACACAGACATGGTCAGTCTTGCGACAAGCTGGGCCTGATTGCAACTGCTCCTCCGCATGGTCCATTGCTGGAGCATCACCCTGACGGCCCAGGGTGATGTTTCAGCAATGGACCAGACTGGAAGATTTGGTTGGCTGCCATAAGCTCTACTGGTCACTCCCCCAGTAATCCACTCCAGTCGTACAGTATTGGTAGGAGGGCGGGCCCGAGCTTGGTGACAGAGTGGCAGGACAAAGCCCACTGGCTCACCTCAGTTCCAATCAGCGACTCGTGCTCAACGGGCGTGCTCAGCGCGTCCTCGGTCTCGTTGGTGGCCGCCAATTCGCTGTCGACTGCAGTCGTACGATCGGCCGACGACGCCTCCGACTTCAAGCTGTTGGTGGAAGATCGACAATCCAGAGTGACCAACGGCTGACACTGAACGTGGCACGTGAAGCGGCAGTCTGAAATGGCATCCGTTAACAACGAGTCCCACACCCAGTCAGCTTGTTTTGAGTAAAAATACCCTTAAGAGACCCGCAAAAACTAGTCAAACCCACAAAACTAGACGGCAAAACCAGGAGACTCAATGCGAAATTTGACCGCCCGGTGAAATCCCCAAGGATAGGCAGACCAGTTCCCAGCACTGATGGGTGCAGATAGAATATCCACTCCTATAACTTCGAAGATCAAAACTGAAGCAAGCTCCGGAAAACAAGGGTTTCAAACTTTGAAAAAGTGCAAAAATAGCCAGCACTCACGTTTGCATCTGACCGCTTGACCTTCGTAAAGTCCGGAAATGAAATCTCCGCATTTATCGCACCAAGTTGGATAGCCAGCGGGGGCCGACTCGAATGCGTGGCCCACTCCGGGGTCTCGTTTGCCGATCGGTATCAGACCGGACAGGGTGCCGAATCGATGCCCATCGCACGCGCTGACCGCATCGACGCCCGCATTGTCCAGTGTCATAGTGGCACTGTCGTAATCGCCGGGCACGAAGGGCGATGGTCGTTCGTCGTCCTCCTGCCAACCCCCTCCTCGGTAATAGGGCGGCTCCGATTTCTGTTTCATTCTCCAGATTGGTTCGATTTCTTCTTTCTTCTCGATCGATGAGCTATTGGCGGCGAAAAGTCGACGCCGCGGTTCGTCGCTGTGATGTCGACTACTGGCGGCTATTTCACTTCCCATTGCGGCCGAGAGAAACTTGTCCTTCGTAGTTGTCGGAGACAAATGCGATTCGCCCATTTCAGAGCTCAAATTCATGACCGACCGACTGCTGACGGCGGTTGCGCCACTACTGGCGCCGCCGCGAATCGACGTTTTGCGAGTGCCCGAATCGACCACGTTTTGCTGTTTTGATGCGAAACCGAGATTGGAGAAGAAATCCAAAGCATTAAATTGATTGAGTTTGGCTCGAAAATCCGAAAACCATGAACTTCTGTTCGACGGGGTCGCCGGCGCGCGTGCACCGTTCAAAACAGTCGATGTAGCTGGCACGGTGTCGTCCGATGTGAGCATTACGTTGGCAATCAATCGAGAAGCCTAAAACAGAAAAAATGCCATCAGCGACCATAAAAACAAACAAAATTTGTTCCCTTGGGAAATCTTTGAAACGAGGCTACTGCCGGTCTAATATATCTTTTTCAAATCGTACCTGCGCCGCCGCATCGAAATAATCAAACTATAATTTCGCTTTTCTTCTTTATTTTTGATAGAAACACGACTTTTTTCAAAATTTTTGATGGCCTTTGGAACCAAAAAATCCGAAATTTCCGGGTTTGCCCGATGTGAGGGAGGAATATTTTTCCATATGTGCGTATGGCTCGGGAGCCCCTCCCCAGCAATACGTGTGTATGGCTGGGGAGGGGCTCCCGAGCACCGGCTGCGTATGACATGTGAGCCCCTTTCCAAGCCATATTTAGTGCGGGACGCGGAGGGGTCTGCAAAAATTACAAAAATTTTCAAAATTCTTGCTTCTCACTCGCGGTTTTTCGTTCCAGATTTGTGTTTTCAAGAAGAGGAGGAAGGAGTTTTATTCGTCTTACATCTGCAAGGTTGCCGAAGGCGGTTTGTGCCGGCGAAAAGAAGAAGCGCAAGAAGAGGAGGAAGGAATCTTGTTCGTCTCGTCCAAGACTACGCACGGATCATGAACTCTTGAGGTAAGCTTCTGTTTCTGTTAATGTTTATGTTTCTGTTTCTTGTACATGTAGCCTACTAAATTGTGGCCGGTAGAGAAAATACCTTGAGCAGTAAAGTTCGATGAATTCACCTTGTAGCTATATGTATCTGACTAGGCTACGTGTCAATTGAGATATAGAAAACGAATATGCAAATGAGACTGCCTAGATTTTTTTCGTTTCTAATTTGCTTGTTATTTTATTTATAGACGTCTAAACACGCTACATACGTATCAGCCTCGGAATCAGCTTCTGCGATGGATCGTTCGAACTCGTTAGAATTCGCAGGGAATGCCGCCGGTGTCAAATCAAAGGTTTGTTCTTTCGGGGGTTCGTTGAGTGTGATTTGGGATCATTTTCAATTCAGAACTACTTTTTATAAGGACATTTATGTCGTTAGGGACAAACCAAATATAATTACGAAAAAACTTAAGAAATTAAAGCAAGTCTTCAGTATGTCTTTTCAGAGAAAGCTGGAACTCATCGATGTCGCTCCTGTTTTTCACGGCAGACGAACAGCCAATCAAGCTTTATCAAGTTATTCCCTTACCGCTGAGGTCCCAAGCTTTCGTCGAAAGAAGTCATGCCCCCCAAGTCAGTGCACTGCGATTTCCGAGGCGGCTTCCTTGATTCGCACAAGCGCTAAATCCCAAGTACCAAGGGAGGAGTGCGCCGCTGGAATCATTGATTCAGGGCCTTCCATTGGTCGGGTCAAGCCTCGACATTTGCGAGACCTCGTGAAATCACCGCCTAAGATCATGCTTCGAAATGACATCAGCGACGGTTCGATCTTATCGGAGTTGGCGCCAATCGAGTTGGGGAAGAAACATCGCAATGAGCCTCTGACAGCTCAATCGTTACCTTTTCCTTTCATTGGAGTAGGGGAGATGGATCCCTTTTCGGGACAGAATACAAATATGTCAATGGTCAATGAGGAACCCTTCGTATCTGGATTGGCCGAAATGACGAAGTACGTGAGCGCTCTGATCAACAGTGGTTGCTATTACGTTCTCGGACACGGCGCTGCTGCAGCAGTCGCTGATTGGGATTCGGACAATGACAAGATTCGCAGAGATCGCTTTTCCATCGTCACGTCAGTCGAGGTTAACGGGACAGGCGGGAATAACTTGATACTTTTGGAATGCGGGTGCGAAGCCAGCCGTGATCATCGTGAGGAGCTCCGTTCACTTAATTCGACCGTGCCGATGACACCCGAAGCAGCTGATAGTATTCGACGTCGATACTGCTTCCATTGTGTTGCCGTTGGTGAACTTCGTATCAGCTTATCACCAGTTGCGGAGAATTCCGATGAAATCGAAATTGAGCTACACGACAGTCGTTCAGCCTTGCTCTGGTCGGTGAGAGATGCTGATGGTAAATTTGGAATGGTTAGAAGAGGAGGTCGTGGAAATCTGTCGTGCATCAGTTGCAAATGGTGAGTGATCTCTTTTTTCATTCGGCGAAAACGCCTTGATTTCACGCTAGTGAGTGCTCTTCCGTTGCGTTTCTTTCCCTGTTCTAAGATTCCGTTCGATTTCAGGTGTATTCACAGCAAGATTTTCACTGAAAATCATGAGCGATTCGATATCGATCTTCCGCCAGTGATGCCCGAGGCGGAGAAGCACTTGGTACTATCCAACCGTCCAGTGGAATTGCAGGAAGGAATTCTTTCAAAGTTTACGTATCCTTTTCAAGGTAAGCTGATACATTTTATTGCATTTCTCAAGTTCCCAGGAGACTTTAAGTAAGGTGTGGAGAAAATGATAAAGCGAAGAAACTACCACATTGCGAAATTTCAGGTGATCTTTGCCCTCCGGCGCCCAGTAAACCCTGCCCTCACGGTGCAACTGACTGGATTAGAAAATGCGTCAAGAAGGAATCAAAGATCTATGATCACAACGGCCGATCATATTGTGGAGGACCCGTTTCGATCTGGTATGTCTTGCTGTCTTCAAAGAACAATGCCATTGTCTCAAAAGAAGTTTATAGGAAGGCGAGTGCTGATTGCGGATGCAAAATTGCGATTGACGGGCATGAAATCGGCGTTATCAACGTCAACAACCATTATTTCGTGGAGTACGGCCTTTTATTCCAATTCATGAGGCAATACGGATGTGACGGCAGGCCTTTGGTCGAATTTCACCGATCTCTATCCGAATGGCTGGCCAGGTATTATTTTTAAACTTATAGCTTGCACACCTGCTTGCATCGCTCTGATAAGGCTAAAATTCTTTTACAGAGATCTGGCGGCAACAAGCGTCATCTCGTACGAGATTCTGTATCGAGCTTGGACTGGTTTTGTGGATCTGATCACCTTGAACAAGGCGACCGGATTCATGTGCTCATTGTGCAAAAGGTATACATCACTGTGAAAAACAGATCCTTTCCCATCCCTGAATTACCTGCAGAAGTGATTTGGCCAGCTGCAGCGGTTTTTCTTTACCAGGTTTCCGCGGGTTATCGTTTTGGATGGTACTGCGCTTTCTTGCCGGATGGATCTAATTCGGCTCATTCACACACCTCGTACGTTTCAAGAGCAGTCGGCACGGGAAGGATTGTCTTTTGACAATCGCGTTTTCTTGACTGAGCAGCCAACACGGTGAGAGCAAGTTTTGGATGTTTCCAATGTTTTTATGACGAGAATGCCTTTTTAAAGAACTTGCTCGATTTTTAAACTTTGAGTATTTCTTAAAAATGTCAAGCTTAAACACACATTGTTTTTGCAGCAGGCTTCTGCATCAATTCGCGACCGGCGAAGTAAATGGAAAGAAACGAGAGATGCAGCAAGACGATGTACAACTGCTTTTGCGTCGCGTTGCTGTGGAATTCCCAGATTCGTCGCTGCTTCGGCTAATTCAACGCCTATCGGCACTCGGTCTACGTGCTCCTGATGCGTACGAGCTGTTTCTCGTGGAAATTTCGAAGAACACCCCCGTTTGTGGTTTCCTGCAATTCAGGCGCGATGCCGGCACGGCGATGCAAGAGGTTAGACGGATCGTCTGCGGATCACTGGACATCGGAGATTCTCGTCATTTGGAATCCGTGAGGCAGTTGCGGCTTATGTGCCCTGGCCTGGTGAAATGCTTGGTTCCCATTCGCAAATTCCATGCTGACGGTCTGCCCAACGATGTTCGAGGCGTTTTGGCGATGATACTGCAGAAGCTAACTCGTCTTCACGAGATTTCGTATCTGGAACAACCGCTACCTACTGACACGACAGCTGGCGAGCAACGGATTGCGTTCTTTCCGCACTGGCCTGTGCAGCGTGGCTTCTGCAAGTAC
Source organism: Mesodorylaimus sp. YZB2_4 (assembly GCA_030248295.1). Taxonomy (NCBI): domain Eukaryota; kingdom Metazoa; phylum Nematoda; class Enoplea; order Dorylaimida; family Dorylaimidae; genus Mesodorylaimus; species Mesodorylaimus sp. YZB2_4. The sequence goes on along the minus strand of JASANH010001374.1, from coordinate 1,247,436 downwards.
GCGGATGATGAACGATCGCAAAAAGACGCAGCTGATACGTGCAACAAGTACAAGAATCGGAGGAAAGTCTTGGGTCCTGGGATAGTTGCATATCTATGTCCGCACGGTGTGAGCTACGGCTACACAGTGATGGAGAGTTTCGAAAGTCCACGTATGCCATTCGAAGTCTTCTCGACCCGTTTCTCACCGGAAACGATGCCCGAAGTTGTCATCTACGACAATGCCTGCAAGTTACACAACTATTGTCTGAAACGCGAGCCGGCCATGTTTCGAAATGTCAGGTTTTTTGTTGATCGTTTCGATTGGGCCAATCATAGGGCGTGTTCCATAGGTTATTGTATTAATTTGTACTCGGGTGATCTGATGCTTCCCAACGTGAACACCCAGGTTGCCGAACAATTGAATTCTTGTATGAAAAAGCTGCGTAAGTCTCTGTCATTTATGACTTTTAAAAAGTTCATGTCCCATTTGCAACTTTTCTTATTCTTGTATAATGAACGCAAAATTGTCAATGCTCCTTTGCGTGTGCGTTCATGATTTGGTTGTTTGTGCTTGTACAAGTTTACAGAATCGACTTGAGCTATGTCAGTTTACGCTATTCTGCATTAAATTAAAATATGTACAATGCGAAGCACAGTTTAACATAGCAAGCAAAACATAAAGCAAAAAAACCCCATAAAGCAAACATTTGAGCATAGAAACACGTCAACGTGATAATGGCATGAGAAGGCCGTACAACCGTCAGATCAATCGCACATGGAAAGCAATGCAGCCGACTGTAAAAACACAAGTACAACAGAATACCAGCTAGGCTCAACCATATCACAAGCACTTACTGCAATTAAAATTTGCGTAATCACCCTTTTTATACTCTTTCTCGGCACTTGGCCGCAAAGCTCGAGGTACACACGCCATATGATACCACTTACCGCAAGTAACGCACAAAATCCATCTAGCTGAACTAGAACGGCTATCTGGCTGAGACTTCTTGCAACAATGCACCGATAAAACTTTCTGAATAGAAGGGGCTGGAGATGTGCAAGGAGCGTGCGGAAACATGACTAAGTTACCCGTGGAAATTATATGGCTCAAATGGCGTCGCAGACGCGCATGATCCAAAACAATGCCTTCCGGACTTACATTAAATATCAGGCCGATCAAGTAGGCCAGGGCGTGCAGGCCACAATCGTTACCGTTGACTTGACGAGGAAGCAAAAAGTAATTTATTGTGATTTCACCATCTTCGTTCTTTAGTCCACAATACATCTCGACGAGCTGGCGTCGTAGATCGTAGCTGGCTTCTATTCTGTTCCGACCTCGATCCGAGTAAGCCAACGAATCGTAAACGTTGACAGAAACACCATCTGAGACAACGCTAAGAACCCAATGATGACGATCGATATTGTGCACTTGAACCACCAGCTTCGAGAAATCAAAACGATGATATTGGGCAATCTCTTTTGGAACGGCTAATATCGACGGCTTGATCAATCCTCCGACGAAATCTGCACGCGATTTCACCAAGTCAATAACAAGGTTTATCGTGTCATCCGAGAGCTGCTCGCCTCTCTCAATCTGATCGATAGAGAACTTGACCAAATCGAACCCTTGCTTATCCTCTTGCCGTGGGCTTGAAGCGGCTGTCGGAGGCATCGGAGCTAAAGTAGACACGTGGTTAAAAAAAAAACATGTGTAAAATGAAAAAAGACTCATAGAATTTACCAGACTTCGCATTGTTTCGGCGCCTATCTTCAAATATGTAGTCTTCAAATCCTTGCGGCGGACGGCGGGCCCGTTTCGGTCGATTTTCCGTGCTTCTTAGCGGAACTGAATCCGTACGGGGACTTCCTCGAACTTCCTCGCGAGCGAAATCTGAGAGGGGCACACAAGTGAATAACTAGACGCATACGTTGAAGTTGACAGCTTACTCATTTCATCATCGATAAAAGAAGAATTCGACTGCGGAGGGTTGACTTGATCAGAAGCAGAAATACCACCAGGAACTTCCGAACCAGCGAAGTTTTCCGTTTCATCCTCGAAAACGAAGCCTGAAAAGAGCAATCAATGAAATCCAATACAGCTGCAGTAGTAAAATCGCTTGTCTTGTTTACTTGAATCTGGTGTCGAAGCTTGCTTGTCCGCGTTTCGATTGCCAGTAGTCATAACAGGATGTACCAACGAACTATCTGGAAGAAAACTTGTTAATGAAGCAGACTTCAACGCCACGATACACGATGTAAAAAAAGAACTATAACCTCTGCTGAAATTAGTCGCCGACGACTCACCTCGTGAAGCACTATCCTCGTTTCGTGAACGACATCCAGCTGGCGATTGACTGAAGAATTCTTCTTCAGGTCGAAACTACGCAAAATAAATTCTCAAAATAAATATGAAAATGAAGACAAAAAGGAGAAAACTAATTTACCTCATACGGCGGAGCTGATGCGATGTTTTCATCAGAATAGTCGAACCTTCCGATAATGAAGCTTGTTTGAATTTCTTGATCATAGGTTGTCTTAGGCCTAAAAAGAAACGCAAGAGTTATCAGGAGCTGGTGTCGCTGTCAACGTGTTTGAACACACACATACATGGTGGTTTCGCAAGGCTCTGCATCTGGAACTGTGAAGGTGCCATCCTTTGCTATGGTTTCGCCGAGTAAGTTTGTAAATGTTTCTACATCACCATCCTTCAGGTTCTCGTAACAATTGAAGTGAAGATAGATGTGACGCAAGATGTAACGTAAAATATCGGCTTTGGTTGCTGAAAATTGGATCAATTGGATCATGTCCGTGAACTCTGATCTGCTGAGATTCGATTGTTCTTATAAACTTTGTAAACTTAGATTACGGTTACAGCTTGCATATTTTCAGAAAAAAACTTACGCTGCACCTGTCCGGGAGCAAGGAATCGATAGATAGGTGATTGCGGGTCGATCGTAAAGTTCTTTTGAGCATTTGGGTTGGAATAACTGATATCCAAAGGCCGAACGTCGCCATTCAGCTTGGTCATGACCTGGCGCAAAAGTTTCAGCAGCGCTGGGCCTCCGGCCTTGGCGAAGGCACCATCCTTCTTGATCTTCGGTAAAGAGCTCTCCATAGACTCGTCCAAGTCTTCGCAATCCAGAACCTGCAATCAGTGACATGAAAAAAACGAACCTGATCCAACTCAGTCAGGGAGAAATTCAGTGGTTCAAACACGTCCACTTACTCCCTTGTTGCTCCAGTCGGCGGATGCTTGAACAAACCGGGCCAACTGCGGCTCATCCACTGCATTCTTTAGCAACCGGTTGCCGAACCGTCCAAAATTCCCACGACGATCAACATAGACGCAAAGCATCATCATCGGATTACTCTCGCCGTTCTTGTTAATTAGCCTATATCTTCGGATATTCCTCGTGATGCTTCGTTTAATTGCTGCAATTGCTTGCTTGGGATTCGCCTGATCAAATGCTCCTGCAAAACGACTTTCCTGTATTTTTAAGACTCCCTTCATTTTTAAACAATTGGAGGTCTCGTAGACTTTCGAACACTTTCACACTCTTTTTTTAAATCTTCGTGCCGGTCGATGTGATCAGAACATAGCAGATCAACGGAACTAAGCAGCAAAATCTTTTTAAAAAAAAACGTAAAACCTTACTTTTACGCTTTAGAGGTGGCGTGTTTTTGGGTCTTGTTTCGCAAGCAGGTAAATTGGCATCAGCGCTGGCAACGCTCGCATCCGAGTTGTCCTGAAGTGAATTCATAGACTCGTCAGAGAATTCTAACGAGTTCGAACGATCCATCGCAGAAGCTGATTCCGAGGCTGATACGTATGTAGCGCGTTTAGACGTCTATAAATAAAATAACAAGCAAATTAGAAACGAAAAAAATCTAGGCAGTCTCATTTGCATATTCGTTTTCTATATCTCAATTGACACGTAGCCTAGTCAGATACATATAGCTACAAGGTGAATTCATCGAACTTTACTGCTCAAGGTATTTTCTCTACCGGCCACAATTTAGTAGGCTACATGTACAAGAAACAGAAACATAAACATTAACAGAAACAGAAGCTTACCTCAAGAGTTCATGATCCGTGCGTAGTCTTGGACGAGACGAACAAGATTCCTTCCTCCTCTTCTTGCGCTTCTTCTTTTCGCCGGCACAAACCGCCTTCGGCAACCTTGCAGATGTAAGACGAATAAAACTCCTTCCTCCTCTTCTTGAAAACACAAATCTGGAACGAAAAACCGCGAGTGAGAAGCAAGAATTTTGAAAATTTTTGTAATTTTTGCAGACCCCTCCGCGTCCCGCACTAAATATGGCTTGGAAAGGGGCTCACATGTCATACGCAGCCGGTGCTCGGGAGCCCCTCCCCAGCCATACACACGTATTGCTGGGGAGGGGCTCCCGAGCCATACGCACATATGGCTGCATATTTGTGCCGATGTTCTGTTGGCGGTATAATTGAGTTTCGGATATTTGGTTAAAAACAGGTTTTTAACTTTATTTTGAAATTTTTTCTGCAATTTACATCTTAGTTAGCAATAATCTATTCTGCAAACTGTCTATTTTAAGAAATTGTTGCTGAAAGGTAACGATTTATTCGAACCTGAGACGTTATAAGCGTAAAATTAAGTTGTGCGCGCCTAACGACTAACGAATTTCGGTAGAATTTCGAATTTTGTTCTTGAAATTTTTGCTGTTTTTTTGTTTTTTTGTTCGAATCGCTCGCTTTTCAACCAAAAATATCGTTTTAGATTGGTGTAATTAAATCAACAAGCAATGCGCGCCCCTGAATTACTTCAACAGGCCGAATTATTAAAATCGAACGTGATCGACGAAAATGGTCGAATCGAATGGCAAATTCGATCTGAACTTCAACATCTGCTCGAAAATGCCCTCATGGCCGACCTGGATTACTCAGTAAGTCGTCAAGTCGAACAGTCTTTATGGAATTATTGTTTCAAAAATTGCATCGACGCTTATCAAAACAAGTTACGGCGACGAAAAACGGAAGCGGACGTTGCGAAATTGCAATTATTCTTGGATTCTTGCATCGGTCACTTTACCCAATTACTCGGTCGGCTGTGTCGAGAACACGATCTGACCTTGGACTCGTACGAGTCCGATGCCAGTCTGGGCATCCTGAATGGACATTTTCGGTGCGGAAAGAAAGCCAAAATTGAGAGCCAATATCACGTTGCCCAATTTTGCCTCATTCATTTGGGCGATATTGCCCGCTATCAAAAGAATATCGAGCAGGCGGGTATGTCTTTTCGTGTATATATCGACCGGGCTGGACCACAAATCTGCAAATGTGTGTTGAAAATCATCGTTTCCAACTGCGAATTAGGGGGGGGGGGCCGAGGAAGAACCCATTGAGTGCCCTGGAACACAAGTTGTTTCTGTTTCAGAGAATTGCTACGTGCAAGCGTGGCGTATTTGTGCGGACAATGGGCACGCCCTGAACCAGCTGGCCATCCTGGAGACATCGAAGGGTCGTCATTTGTCCGCCCTCAGCCTGTACACTCGAAGTTTGTGCGTGCGCAATCCGTTCCAATTGGCGGCCGGCAATATTGAACGATTTTGCGATACGATCGAGACGGCAGACGACAATGAAAAGTGCGTATCTTTGTTTTTTCGACAATTTTCGGCCGCTCATAATTGTCGACGATTAGAAGAAGCCGAAAAAATATCGAAAACATTTCTCAATTCTATTTTGGAGGCTTTCGACGGAGAAGAAATCGATTCGAACGATTTAGAACAAATGTTGATCGTAGTGGTGGGCGAGATTTGGAGAATAACGTCCTTGAATGAAAATGCTTCGAAAATATTTGATGCAGCCGTTAATCAATGCCCGAATTTGGCGAGTGAAGATTCGTCGAATTTGTTATCCCCGGACGAATTGAGATGTTTGCGAATTCTAATCGATTGCCTTCGATCGATCGCAACGGCCGCCATGATCGCGGCTGTGAAGAAATCGAAGGATAATTATACGATTGTTGTTAAATTGGCCGTGAATTTTATGAAATTATATCCTCAAATTTTTACTTCGTGCTGTTCGAAACATCGTCGACCAAATGTGAAATTATTTTCGGCTTTGGCGGAATTTTTAAATCGATTTCAAAATTTTGAGATTTATTTGGATCAGAAACGATTAAAATTGGGAGACGATCGGCCTTTGCAGGAGGATTTACGATTAAAAGGATTTTTGCCTGTGGAAAATTCGAAATTGAAATTGGATGAAATGGTTGGCGGGCGATTGGACGAGACGAGTTGTTTCAAAACGCGGATTCATCGCCTCGTCTCGTTTGGACATTTTCTCGTTGAATATTTGAATAATTCTGATTTATTTTCTGCGGCACGCGGTGAACGGGGGGAAAAAGAAGATGGTGAATCGATTTGGGTATTTTCGGCCAAAAGTGTGGACGAAACGGGCCCTTCGACTTCTCCCGTTACTCCGCCCAAGGGTGGTGTGGCGGGGAGACGGGCGACCAAGGTGGTCCCGTTGATAACCATACTGGGACGGGAGGAGGGGGCGGTCAAGACCCCCAGCACCAAGACTGTTCGTATCAAAACTCCGGAACCGGTGTCCAAGGCGGACACGCCATCTCCGACTCGATTGGCGGTGGGTACGCTCGAGGCGCCCAGATTCCAAGCTGCTCGTTTGAAACAGGCTTTGACGGGCGAGGGCAAAGTGCAGCCGATCGGCTCGCCTTGGGAACAGCAACAGCAGCCGCCCTGGTTCCAGCGAGCTGCCCCCTTCCCGCCGTCGTCGAGGCCGATCGGAACGAGTCCCATCGACTCGGCTGGCTTCCATCGGACTCCGGGTGTTCGTCCACCGGGTCCGCCCCCGTTCCCTCGGCCGCCGCCCATGTTCCCCCCGCCGGGATTCGGGCCGATGGGGGGCCCGCCGTGGCAGGGACGACCCATGTGGGATCAGCGGGCGCCCACTGCGCCCTCGTTGTATTTGGGGAGGAACGAGGACCCGTTCTGTCGGACTTGGCAGCAGCGAATGGCGGGGCCGGGCGAGTGGTCGTGGTCGGACGGGACTGTGTCGGCGTCGCCATTCTTCGACTCAGCGGCACTGAGACAAGGATTCGAGGGCGGGGGCAAGTTTGTGAACACGATGGTGGAGGGCGAGTCGAGGACGGCGCCCATCGGGGCTGAACGGGCGCACCAGGCCGAGTCGCAGTTCTCCCTGTTCGGCATGGACAGTCCGTGGGAGTACGCCACGCACAGGCTGCACGGGCAGGGTGCCAAGGAGTGAGGGTGTGACTGGTGTACTAGTGTGTGTCCGAGTGAACTTAGTAAACTGTGTCCACCATTGTCCGAGTTGACTGGCACCTGGTGACAGCCCGACTGTACTGTGCTCACTGAGGCGAGGTGTGAGTGTGATGCGCCCTTTTCAGGAACCGATTGAGGATGGGCAAGAAGAGCAAGTTGGTGGAGTACACGAAACTGGGCGGATTCGATTTCGAGGATGGGCCGAGGGAGTCGTACGTGCCGGAGTGGATCAGGGGGGCCACCCCGGTCTCGTGCAATATTCGGGAGGGGCAGCGGGCCGTGGCCGAGTTCGAGGACCGTCTGTGCCCGTGGCTGGTGGCTGGTCTGCATCGACGGGGCGTCTCTCACCTGTTCCCCGTCCAGACTGCGCTCATCCCCGAGGTGCTGGACTGTGCGGGGAGTCCGTTGCCCCCGCGGGACGTGTGCGTGTCGGCGCCGACTGGGAGCGGCAAGACGCTGGCCTACGTGATGCCCGTGCTGCACGTGCTGGCGCAGTCGGAGTGGCCCGCCCGAGGACGGCACTGGGTCAGGGCACTGGTCGTGCTGCCCGTGGTCGACCTGGCCAAACAGGTCTTCGACGTGTTCGCCTCGTTCCTGGACGACGAGGGGGCCCCCGCCCTGAAGATGGCCTTGCTGACTGGGCAGCGGGAGCTGGGTGCCGAGGTCGAGAGCCTGTACGAGTCGACCGAGAAGGGGGGTCGGATGAGGGCGGGCGCGGACGTGGTGGTCTGCACGCCGGGCCGTCTCCTCGAACACTTGACCGAGGGAGGGGGCGCCTTGGACCTGCGATACCTGCGATTCCTGATCATCGACGAGGCCGATCGACTGCTCAGCGACTATCGCATGGACTGGTTCGGGGCCGTCGAACGGGCCGTATTCGCCGAGGACGAATCAAGGGACGGGGCCTGGTTTTTTGGGGAGAAACGAATGGCGGCGAGTTTGAATTCGATTCGAAGACATCGTCCCGACGTGGCCAGCGTGAATGCATTGTTTCGGGCTGGCAGGTACCCTCTGCAGAAGATATTCCTCTCGGCCACCTTGTCCTACGATCCTGGCCAGCTGCAACGACTGAATCTGTTTCGACCCAAGTTGTTCAGGGCGCAGGCCGTGGAGACGGGCCCGGTCGAGGGCGAGGTGATGGTGCCGTCGGAGTTGGGGGAGTACTGGCTGACGTGCCCGGCCAGTCTCAAGCCGCTCTCGGTCTACTGCCTGCTCAGGGAGCACGAGGCGGACTGGAGGCGAGTGCTGTGCTTTGTGCACAGTCGACAGACCAGTCGTCGATTGGCCTCGTTGCTGGCCGCCATGGGCGTCGAGCAGGCCAAGGAGGCATCGGCCGCCCTGACCAGAATTCGAAGACACAAACTGTTGAAGAGATTTTCTGCTGGCAAGGTAAAGTGTCATGCAGGGGATGGGGGCTGACCAGGCGGGATGTTTATGTTGTTTGTTTCAGATTCGGGTGCTGATCTGCAGCGACGTGTTGGCCAGGGGGATCGACATCGCGCGCGTGGACTGCGTCATCAACTACGACCCGCCCAAGCAGATGCTGGCCTACGTGCACCGAGCGGGCAGGACGGCGCGGGCGGGGTGTGCGGGCTCGGTGGTGACCATGGCCGACGAGAAGGAGGTGAGTCCCGGGGGCTGAGCTGGGCTGTAGTCAATGCCCGTTTTGCAGGCGAGTGCATTCAAGTCGCTCATGCAGAGTCGCTGGTCGTCACTGACCCGAATCGAGTTACCCGACGAGCAGATCAAGGAATCCAAGCCCGAGTATCGCCTGGCCTTGGCTCGACTCAAGGACGTGCTGCAGGTAAGGCCCCAAATGGGACTCAACAAACTCAGTTTGCCAACTTGAATACGAATGAAAATGGCGGGAAATTCATTTCATCAGCAGCCAGACTTTGGAGATGATAGGTCGATTTTCCCAGTTTTTTATCATTAAATTGGAATAGGAGGGTCTTACTTGGCGAGGGAGGGACGAGTGTGATATTGCATGGCGAGAATGACGATGAGAAAGTACTTACATTTTCAAATCTCCCGCCATTTCAAGTTTTTGGAGAATTGTTTTCTTTTTGGTGAGGGACTGGAATGAGGAGTGGCCTGTCTCGTAAACTCCTTTAAAGGCACGTTTATTTTCAGGCTCAAAAACGGCACGTGAGACAAGGTGGATTGAAGAAGAGACGAAGGAAGGGTGTCGACCAGTGACGTGCCTTATCTGGGCGGGGTGTTAACTTTGAGGGCTGATCCGAGGAAGTATTCGTTTTTGATGCACTTTGGTCTGCGCTCGTCGCACTTGACCGTTCCCTTGGCCAGCAGTCTGGTCTGGCAGTGCAGTTGTACCTTGGGGCTGTTGTGGAATCGTATGGCCTGGGCGCGGATGCCTGCGGTCAGGTCGTCCGAGTATTCGACGTCCTCGAACAGGAGTGGTTCGAGGGTGCATCCGTACTCGTCGATCATGGCGTAGGCTATCGATCCGTCCTCGCTCGACACCGTGCAGTTGAAGACCATGAGGCAGTAGGCCTGCGAGGAGCCCTTGCACGTGATCTCGTGGTAGACCTGCTCGCCGACGGTGGCGTTGTTGAGCCGCTCGCCGTCGGGGCCGCCTTGCAGGATGCGGTAGTCGCAGTCGGGGTTGGTCACCACGGCCAGGGCGCCCAGGGTGATCTCGGGCAGCTGGTCCTCCTTGGCGTTGATACGGATTCGAGTGCGGTTGCGGGGACTGGCCAGGCACAGATGGCTGGTCAGCACGCACAGGAGAGAGAGTGCGGCCACGAGCATGGTCTCGCCACTCGATGCGCTCGCGCAGTGCTGAGTGTTGTGCGCGCGCCACGAGTGCGGCCAGTTTCTAGTTCAGGAGGTCATCGGGCTGGGCCTGTGGCGTCACTCGAAGACACACTTCCGGCGGCCTGTGATTGATGGACGCCCAGCAGTGTCTGTCTTACTCTGCGGGGGCGAGTACAGTCACCAGTTTACACTTTCTTATTACACAATCGCAACGAGCCAAAGAATCTTTGTACGTAACTGGTCATGCACTGTCATCAGCACGCTCACTTGCCGTAGCCCATGGCCGTGGGCTGCCCGCCCGACGCGTGGCCGCCGCCCATCTGGCCCTGGTAGCAGCAGACGGAGCACTGGTGGGGCTGCTGCTGGCACTGGGGCGAGTGCTGCTGGCCGACTTGGCACACGGACTGACCCGGACACTGCAAGTTGACATTGCACGATCCGATGGCCGCGCCCGAATGGCACTGGCCGCCCTGCTGAGGCACCGGGCCCGGCGTGTTGTCTGCAAATGGAAATCCTGTTTGAACTGCTAAGCGGGGCCTGAATAGAAGAGGATACGTACGGGGATCGTGCACGCACACCTGCACGTTCACGTCGAACATGGTGGCCGGTGCGCACGGCATGCGCACCCACCGACCGCAGTAGGCGTTGCCCGGTGCGGGCACGCACTGCAGGAAACACTTGTTGCTGCTCGGGTCGGCGGCCAGAGGGGCCAGCATCCAACTGCACAGATCGCCCGCCTGCGCGTTCTGCGTGCCCTGGGCTGGAAAGGGAGGGGAGAGTGGTGACTGGGCACGGGCCACAGGCTGCTACTCACCCATCGGACACGGCTGGGGGGGTTGCTGACAGTTGTTGGCACCCATCGGCACGGACATGCACACGGGCCCCCCGCCGGCCATGATCGGCTGAGGCTGGGGGGCGGGCATGGGCTGGAAGCCCTGCGGCTGGGGGCACACGCATATGCTGACGCTGGGCGGGCACTGACACGCCATCTGCATCTGCGGCTGCACGGGGTACTGAAAACGAGACGACTCAGAGCGCATCGAGCACGCACTTCGAGGAGGCGTACCTGCGGCTGCTGCGGCTGGGGGCAGAGCGAGGAGGAGGGGTGCTGGCCGCACATGCCCTGCTGCCGTCGGATGTACCGCTTGGTGCGGCACGAGTGCGAGATCAGGTGGAATAGGTGGCCCCGAGGACACTGCTTGAGCACCCAGATGCCCTTGTCCGACCTGTAACAGAGGAGTGTCAGGCGCGCACCGGGTGGTGCCGGGGTCTCACCAGGGCCACTGCTTGTCGTCGTCGTAGGGCCTGAGACACTCCAGGTATCGGCTCGGCTCGCTGGAGGGCAGGGGGAATCGGGTGATCTGGCAAATGTCTCCCAGCTTGACCCGCCACACCTGCTCCGAGACGTTGCTGCTCAATTCCCAACCGTGAACATCCTCGGCGCTCAGGTACTGATCCGAGTCGGACTTGCTGAACGGGGTGCCTGAAATGCAGGACTTAGATGGGGGGGGGGGCAGTCAGGGGCGGTCGGCACTTACCCGTGGCGAGGATGGGCAGGAGGGCGAGGAGGGCGATCATCTCCGCGGACTGGCTGTCGATGCAAGACTGACCGCCAGCCGGGTGCCAGCCCGACTTTTCTAGGCCACTGTTGACATTGGCTGGCTCACGTCAGTCGACTATGGAAATCGGTTAGGGCCAAGTTTTCTCACGCCCGCTCGACGCCCGTGTTTTTCACTGTTTTTACGGGCTTACAGTATTTTGCTGGCTTAGATCGTGCTCGCATCTTGAATACTATTTTTTGGCACTTTGCATAATGAGGCACGAAAGGTGTCTAAACTGCGATTATGGCCGCCCGTCTTCCGTCACGATCAGCTGAGCTGGCCCTGGTCTGTGCTCAGCTACATGCAAGCCCCCCTGTGACAATGGGGCCCGAAATAGACCACTCGGGCAGTCGAGTGCCTGACGTCAGTGGCAACGTGACTGACTGAAAATATTGTTGGTTTTATGAATGTGACACTTTGCCCGCGTGCTTGGCATTCTGTTTACTCGACTGGCCGAGAATAGGTTTCCGTTATTGCTAAGTGCCAAAAGTCGCGTGTCACGCCTCGCCCGCCTCGAGTTGACTCGAGTGGAGAAAATGTGAAAATCGGCTCAACTCAAACACTCGAGTTTCGTTACACGGGCATTTGTGGCCAGGAAGCCCCCCACCCCCTGGGGTTAGGCACGAGGGGATTATCACATGGCGCAAACATGCAAATCGTGACTGCACACGTTGTCAATTGTGTTTTATGGCAAACGGGTACCAAAGTCTGCTTGTGCAGGAAGAGTCTCGTGTTCTGTGTCCTGAATGGTCCACAGTCCTGTCACTGCCCACGGCCTGTTGTCTGAATCACGAGCACCTGCCCGTAAGACTGCCACCAATGTGACTCCCTCGCCCATCCCTGTCTGAACCCCGATCTGTCAGTGTCAGGAAGACTGTTCAATCGAGCCATTACACCCTACATCGCTGCACTCCACACGTTTCTGTTCTTACTCCTCATCTATTTTCACTCCATCGCACAAAACTCCTATATCGCAATTTTGAATTGCCGCGCGAAAACTGATGCTCAGGTACAATATGGAAGTCTTACAAAAGTGTTGCGCTACTGCAATTTTCTCTCGCAATCGACAAGTTCATTCATGAAACATTTTTACGTCATTCCACGTTCGTTCTATATTGAAGATATTTAAAGCGTTGAAGGCTGCTAGAAAATTTAGGAAGCGAGATGTCGTCAGCAATGGATTCGCTGCCGGACAACATCGATTTTCCGAGCGAAGAGGAGAAAATATTGAAATTATGGAAAGAATTAGATGCGTTCAAAACGAGTTTAAAGTTGAACAAAGGAAAACCGATGTAAGTCTAAATTAGTATTCACTGATTAGTATTCACTGTGGTTTTGCCGTGTTAGTTTTACTTTTTACGATGGACCACCTTTCGCCACGGGTCTACCTCACTACGGCCACATTCTGGCGGGCACAATCAAGGACATCGTGACCAGGTACGCTCAGCAGAATGGATTCTACGTTGAACGTCGATTCGGGTGGGATTGTCACGGATTGCCTGTGGTAAGTCTGCATCCGTTTAGGCCTTAGTTGATGGGGTCTCACACTGCCCTCTGCTCAATCCTGCCATCAAACACGGACGAAATGCGTTTCAGGAATATGAAATCGATAAAACCTTGGATATCAAAGGGCCCGCCGACGTGGCTAAGATGGGCATCGCCAGTTACAACAACGAATGCCGGAAGATCGTGATGCGATACGCCAGCGAGTGGGAGGTGAGCATATTCGAGGCTATCTTATGGGGCGGGAGGCTCTGGAATCCGGGTCCCCTCACGGGGCGTGGGCTTGGTGTGGGTAACCACAGACATCGCGGAGTAGCGAGTAACACGCGCCCTTGCTCGTATGCATCCCGAATTGACCTTATTTGATAGCAAGATGGGCTCAACTAACGCCCGCTAGCCAATAATCGACCAGCATGGATGGGTCAAGAAGAAATTGAGGCTGACTAAGGTGACTCATCACTTCCACTTGCAGGCCAATGTGACTCGGATGGGGCGTTGGATCGACTTCGAAAATGACTACAAGACCTTGTATCCGTGGTTTATGGAGTCGGTCTGGTGGGCTTTCAGGCAGCTTTACGAGAAAGGACTGGTTTATCGAGGGGTCAAAGTGATGCCATTTTCGACGGCTTGCGGCACTCCCTTGTCCAATTTCGAGGCTGGCCAAAACTATCGCGACGTCGTCGATCCGACTGGTAAGCCCTATATTTCCCTATCAATGGCGAACCTACTGCAGACGGTATGTCTTCAGTGATTGTGTCATTTCCGCTCGACGAGTCGCCGGAGGTGAGCCTGGTGGCGTGGACGACCACCCCCTGGACGCTGCCCAGCAATCTGGCTCTGTGCGTGAATCCGGATTTGGAGTACGTGAAAATACACGACAAGCAGCACGATCGCACGCTGATCATGATGGAGGCCCGATTGGAGATCCTGTACAAGAAACCGGACGAGTACGAGATCCTGGACCGTTTTGCAGGCCGGACGCTGCAAGGCAAATCGTACGAGCCCTTGTTCCCCTACTTCGCCCATTTGAAGAAGGAGCGAGGCGCGTTCCGAGTCTTGTGCGATGGCTACGTGACGACGGACACTGGCACGGGGGTCGTCCACCAGGCCCCCTACTTCGGAGAGGTAAGCCCCCGCGGTCGGGCCGACTCCTGGGCATAGTTCGTTGGTTGCAGGACGACAACCGGGTGTGCCTGGCCAACGGGATCATCAGCAAGGACATGAAGGTTGTGTGTCCCGTCGACGAGACGGGCAAGTTCACGGACGAGGTGACCGAGTTCGAGGGGCAGTACGTCAAGGTAGGTGGTGCTGGTCGGGTGCTCGGGGATATTCCCAATTCGATGCCGATCTAGGATGCCGACAAGAACATCACCAAATATTTACGCGATCACAAACGCCTAGTTCACCAAAGCAACGTCAAGCATTCGTACCCGTTTTGTTGGCGATCAGAGACGCCGTTGATTTACAAGGCCGTCCCCTCCTGGTTCGTCCGTGTCGAAAGTCTAGTTGAGAAATTGTTGGACGCCAATTCCAAGACGTACTGGTGAGTGGGTCAGGAGGGGGGACGTGAAGCGGATGTGCAGCGAGCGATTGCAGGGTGCCCGATTTCGTGAAGGAGAAACGATTCGGCAATTGGCTGAGGGATGCTCGCGATTGGGCCATCAGTCGGAACCGATACTGGGGTACGCCCATTCCGTTGTGGACTAGCGAGGACGGCGAGGAAGTGGTGTGCGTGGGCTCGATCGAGGAATTGGAACGATTGACGGGGACCAAAGTCAGCGATCTTCATCGGGAGACGTGAGTGGACTGGTTTTTTACCCATCCTGGTCGATTTTCGGTCCTTTACCCGCGAGCAAGGGGTCTTGTTAGTTGAGTGCATCTTGCCATCGACTAGGGTCAATCCGGGTGATCATACTCAGCCAGTGACCTGTGAGGGGACCCGGATTCGACCCCAGCGGGATGAAGAGTGAGTCACCCACCCGCCAGGCGTGCAAGGCGCACAGACAATTCGACCAAGTCTCAGACGGCCAGAGTAGAAGCCAGGTCTGGCAAGCAAACTGTGACACGCCTTCCACCGCTACAACACCCGCCCAGGCGGCTGAGTGGCCTGGCCGATCGTACAACTGGCTCGTTTCAGGGTCGACGAGTTGACCATTCCTTCGCAGTGCGGCAAGGGGGTGTTGCGTCGGGTGCCCGAGGTGTTCGATTGTTGGTTCGAGTCCGGCTCGATGCCCTACGCCCAGCAGCACTATCCGTTTGAGAAACGCAAGGAGTTCGAAGAGCATTTTCCGGCCGACTTTATCGCCGAGGGTATCGATCAGACGCGCGGCTGGTTTTACACGCTTTTAGTATTATCGACGGCTTTATTCGGCAAACCGCCGTTTAAGAACCTGATCGTGAACGGGCTGGTGTTGGCGGCGGATGGATCGAAAATGAGCAAAAGGAAGAAGAACTATCCCGATCCTATGGCCGTCGTGCACTCGTACGGGGCCGACGCTTTGAGGTGGGTCGGCTCGGGTGGTCGGGGGATCGTCACGGCGTCCCATTTTGTAGGCTTTACCTGATCAATTCGCCGGTCGTGCGCGGGGAGAATCTTCGTTTTCGGGAGGAGGGTGTGAAGGACATTCTGAAGGACGTGTTCTTGCCTTGGTACAACGCCTATCGCTTCTTCGTCCAGAATGTGCAGCGTTACGAGGCCGAGGAGAAGGTGAAGTTCAGGGCCAAGCTGGTACACTCGACCAATGTGATGGATCGGTGGATCATGTCATTCACGCACAGTCTGGTGGCCTACGTGCACCAGGAGATGGCGGGTGAGTCCGGGCTGGGGGTGGCTGGTGGCCGTCGGGGAGTGTGCTGTCCGTTCTAGCCTATCGTCTGTACACGGTCGTGCCCCGTCTGGTCAAGTACGTCGACACGTTGACCAACTGGTACGTGCGGATGAATCGGAAGCGTCTGAAGGTAGGCAGATCTGTGTGGGGTGCAGGAGTGACGGGTGTCCTCGTTTCAGGGCGACTACGGCAAGGAGGACTGCCTGCAAGCACTGGAGACGTTGTGCCACGTGTTGTTGTTGCTGGTCCGTCTGATGGCCCCGTTCACTCCATTCCTGACCGAATCGATGTGGCGTAATTTGCGTCACTTGTTGGACGAGAAGGCCGACTTGGGGTCCGAGGAGTCGGTGCATTACCTGACCATGCCCAAGGCCGAGTGCGTGCGCCCTCCCCTTTGCCCAGTGACGAGTGCTGAGTGTTTGGTTTCAGCGAGCGGCTGATCGATGTGGCCGTGGAGAAGCGTGTGGCAACCATGCAAACCATCATCGAGCTGGTCCGTGTGATTCGAGACAGGCGAACACTGCCCGTCAAGGTGGGCGACACTAGACCAGTCCGGCCCGGCCCGGCTTCAGGTCGTGTTTGTTTTTAGTACCCGCTGAAGGAGCTGATCGTCGTGCACCAGGAGCAGCGGCATTTGGACGATGCCGAGCTGATGAAACAATACATTTTGGAAGAGCTGAACGTCAGGCAGCTGACATTGTCGAACGAGAAGGAACGTTGGGGAGTCAAGCTGACTGTGGAACCCGATTTCCGAGCACTCGGACAGCGATTGCGCAACGATCTGAAGCCTGTGGTCGAAGCTATTAAGGTGGGATTGACTGCTTGTCCAAGATCGAGACTGGCTGGGAGAGTTTTTCCCGCCATTTCTAAGTTTGAAAATCTAGTGGGAAAATATGTATTTCTCGCGTGTGCAAACACTTTTAAGAAGAGCATTCAAACATGATCATCTGTGTCACAAAGACAGTAGTGCACCCGCGGCATTGCATTGCAGGCATTGACTGCCGACGAGCTGGCCAAGATGGTGGAGAACGGGGCGTCCGTGAGCATCCTGGGCCACGAGATATCGGCCGGCGAGCTCAAGCTCGGCTACGCGATGGGCGACGAGCAGCTGCACCAGCGTTACGAGCCGAACAGCGACGGCGACGTGGTCGTGCTGGCCGACGTGAGCAGCGACCAGACGATGCAGGACGAGGGACTGGCCCGCGAGGTGGTGAATCGTATTCAGAAGTTGAGGAAGAAGGTGAGACGAGTTGCATGGGTGAGACGAGTGCGCACCAACGTGACTGCCCCTGTCTAGGCCAAACTGGTTCCCCAGGACGACGTGGTCTTGCACTGCTCGGCCGTGCCGATCGATGGCGAACTGGGGCGTGTGCTGGTCGAGAAACGGGACTTGATTGAGAGCAGTGTCAAGCAGCCGGTGATCGTGTCGGACGGGCCGCCCGAGCAGACCCCCGCGGAGATCATTCGGGAGAGCACGGAGGTGAAGGGGGCCACCTTGCACATGGTCATTGTGGACAGGTCGGGCGGACAGCGGGCGGCCACCAACGGGCCGCGAGCGGAGCAGGTGGTCAAGAAGAAAGAGAATAAGAAGCGATGAGTGACGGGGAGGGAGTCAGTGGAACATGTTGCGGAATCGTGCAGCTTCGTCGCATTTGCTTTTTCGTTCCAACTCGTTGATGTGTTGTAACTCTTTGTCGACCATGGTGGCGCAGGTGGGGTCGACTCGGCGCAGGTGTTCGAGGTCGCGGCGAGCCTCGTCCAGGTTCCAGGTACCGGCCAGGGCCTTGGCTCGTCTGTAGAGGGCCTTGGCGTTGTCGGCGTCCCGTCTGAGCACCTCGGTGGCCGCCTGGGCTGCCGGGTAAAACTCGTGTTGTTTGAGCTTGATCTGGGCCAGGTTCAGGTAGAAGGGCACCTTCTGCTGGTCCAGCGTCGTCCACTCGGGCTCGCCGGGCTTCTCGCGCAGACACAGCACGTCGAGGCGGGATATGGCCTCGGAGTACTTGGCCTCGGCCTGGGGGAGCTGTCCCTGGGCGAACAGTTGGTTGCCCTCCTGCTTGAGGAGGGGGATGCTGGCCAGTTTCTGGTCGGGGGTCAGCGCCCAGCTCTCGCTCTCATACTCGCCCGGCCGCAGCACGTCGACGAGGTGGAAGGTGAACTGGAGGGGTTCGGGTTTGGCCATCCACGAGTCGAGTTCGGCGTATCCCAGTCCCTTCTGGGCCATCATGCCCATACAGCTGAAGGCGCACGAGCCTCCGCCCTCCTCATCGTGCTCGTGCACCTGCTCGTGCCCGTGGCTGTGTTTGCTGTGCCGATGCCGTTCCTTGGCGAAATCGCGGAGTTGCTTGCTGACGAAGGGATAGTCCATGATTTGGTGGGGTTCGAGCACGAATTCGGCCACTTCGTCCTTTCGCATAGTTTGCAGGCATTGTTCCCAAATGGGCAGTTTGAACTTCTTGCCGAATATGACTTCCATGGGCTGGCCATAGCCGTGGGGCCACGGCTGGCGGGAGTCGTCGATGGCGTCGAGGACTCGTCTCGTGCCGTCCTCCTCCAGCCGGACTCGGTGCACGCGGTAGTGGAATATGGTCTTCACACCGTCCTCGTAGCGGGGCACTTCGCCCTTGCCCGCACTCACCACTCGCTTCTGCGACAGCATCTCCATCACAACTTGCCTCCGCAAGGTTCACAATTCGAGTGACAATTCTCAATTTTCGACGAGATTAATCTGGAAACCGGAATGGACTCGATGGGAATTAATGCACTCGGCGTTAGAACACAGGCATTTTCAATGTTGGCATAGAAACTGAGGAGAAAAGCAGCGAGGATTCTTAATTTAGACGGAAACAGCCAGAGCACCGGGGCGGCGATTGTTGGCTCAGCAGCTGTATCTGAAACTATATTTTACTTAATTATTACAGTAACCCATTGGGCTTATCAAAACCGAAAGCATTCGACGGGGAAACAAACATTTTAAATGTTTTCATTGAGTCGGAAGAGAAAAGCAGCGAGGATTCCAAATTTCGCGAGAGAAACATGGCGAGAAGTCTGGCCCGTCGGCTGTATCTCAAACTATATTTTACCGCATCGCCACAGTAACCCTTGGGACCGCATCGAAACCGGAAACAGGGAGTTGGAAGAAATCGGCAGTGCTTTTTGGTCTGTTCTGTGATTCTGTGTTTTCCGAGAAAGGGATACAAAATGACCAAGACATCGTTGTGTTTGGATGATGTTCTCGAGAATACTCCGCAGGTAAAAAAGTTTTTCGCTTAGCTTTTGAAAAAAAGTTTTTGGCCCGTTGAATTTCGACATTTCTTTCAGACTCGATTTTTTTACTAAATTTTGTAAATAAGAAAATTCTTTCAGACTCGTTGCTTATTGAAACTTTTCGAGCACGATGCGGAGAAATTGCAAAATTACATGGGTCGAGTTCGGGAAGCGCTGTCGCGATTGCTGACGGCTCAAGTGAGTATTTTGGGATCGATCGATTGGGCTTCGAAAAATTCAAATTGCCGATTTGAGTTGCGGGGTTTTATGCAAAGAAGCATTCAGTTCTTTTTTTGATCGGGGTGTTTGAAAGGTGGGGAATTCGATCCACCTACCTCCGAAAACTAGGAGTTTTCAGGAATGTTTGCTGTGGTTTTCTCTCCCACCTGTCGGACTTGAAAAACTTTTGGTGGCTCGCTAAAGTAGAAAAGTGCCTCGGGTTGATCGTTTGTATTTTCTGCCGTCGCCTCGTGGTTGTGCTTCAAATTAGTCTGTAAATCGGTCAAATTTCGATTTAGAAACTAAGATCGGTGTGGTCTGGCAATTGGAGGAAAATGGTGTCCGAGAAAGTGCATAGACTTTGTTTCAGACAGAGATGGCGTTATCGTTGCAACAATTGGGCACAATTCTGGGCGATTACAAAGATCAAAACTTTCCACTCGATCACGGACAAACTGAATTTCCGGGCGTTGTGGACAAATTTCACCGATCTGTTCTCGAGGTGAGTCCGAACTTGGTCCTCGACTCATCGTTTCACCCCCCTCGTTTTCAGCTCGGTTCGTGCATGGATATTGTTGGTCAACAATTGCAAAATTGTGTGGTCTATCCGGTCGATAAATTCATCAAAGAATTGGACGAGGCGGCCAATCGCAAGGAATTGTATCATACGTTCGCCGATGATTTATCTAAAGCTACGGAAAAATATGCCAAATTACATCGTAAAGAGCAGCCGAAAAAGTTGGAAGAAACGGCCGAAGAATTGTGCAACGCTAGGAAGCGTTTTCATCAAGTAAATTCTATTTTTTGCGTGATTTTTGGTGGATTTTGACGCGGGCCTAATTTTCAGAACGGTCTTCGATACTATGTTCAATTGAATAATCTCCAATATAGTCGGCGTATTTTTTTGCTGGAACCTGTTCTGAGTCTTCTCTACGCGTATCGGTCGCTCTTCCACATGGGACACCAAGCGTTGAGTCAGCAGGCCGAACTGACCGATTTCTTCACTCGTACGCAAGAACAAGTGCAAAGGTGCGTGTGTTTGTCAGTCACTGGTTTATTGCAATAATCTGTTAAGTGTAGGCTCGGACTATCCTAGGGTAAATAAGATTATCTAGTCGACCTCTTCGACCCTGGGTCCGGTGTGCTGCTGCTGTTGTCCTCCGTAGGGCCCGTTCCGCTGGTATCCGGCCGCGCCTTGGTGAATGCGGGCCATGATGGGCGAGCAGGTGCGTTGCAACTCGTTGAATTTGTACTCCAATTCGTCCTTTTCGGCCGACGAGTTTCGTTCGAGCCATCGGAGGGCCTCGTCGACGGCCTGTTGGGCGCTGGACTTGTCGGCGGAGGAGAGTCGATCGCCGTAGTCCTGGATGGCGTTGCGGACGGAGAAGGCGTAGGATTCGAGTTGGTTTCGCGCCGAGACGCGTTGCCGAGCGCGATCGTCCTCTTCGCGAAATTGTTCGGCGTCGTGCAACATGCGATCGATGTCGGCCTTGGACAGGCGACCCTTGTCGTTGCGGATGGTGATCTTGTTTGATCGACCGGTGCTCTTGTCCTCGGCCGTCACGTTCAGGATGCCGTTGGCGTCGACGTCGAAGGTGACCTCGATTTGGGGCACTCCTCGCGGGGCGGGCGGGATGCCCATCAGCTCGAACGTGCCCAGCAGGTTGTTGTCCCTGGTCATGGCTCGTTCGCCCTCGTACACCTGCGGGCGAGGGGGTGTAGTGGGGGCTGGGTGGGGAGGGGTGCACCTACCTGCACGGTGACGCCCGGCTGGTTGTCGCTGTAGGTGGTGAATAGCTTGCTGGTGCGCATGGGGATGCGGGAGTTGCGATCGACGATGTTGGTCATGACGCCGCCGGCCGTCTCGATGCCCAGCGAGAGGGGTGTCACGTCGACCAGCAGCAGGTCCTTGACCGTGTTGTCCTGCACGCCGCTGAGGACGGCGGCCTGCACGGCCGCCCCGTAGGCGACCGCCTCGTCGGGGTTGATGTTCAGATTGGGCTCCTTGCCGTTGAAGAAATCGCGCACCAATTTTTGCACTTTGGGAATTCGACTGCTGCCGCCGACCATGACCACCTCGTGAATGCGGGCCTTGTCGATCTTGGCGTCGGTGATGGCTCGTTCGAGGGGGCCCAGGCATTTGCGGAACAGATCGTTGCACAATTCCTCGAATCTGGCCCTGGTGATCTTGCTGTAGAAGTCGACCCCTTCGTGGAGGCTGTCGATTTCGACGCCCGCCTCGGTCGAACTGCTGAGCGTGCGTTTTGCGCGTTCGCAGGCCGTGCGCAGACGACGGATAGCGCGCAGATTGCTGGATATATCCTTGCCGTTTTTGCGTTTGAACTCGTTGACGAAGTAGTCGACGAGTCGGTTGTCGAGGTCCTCGCCGCCGAGATGGGTGTCGCCGGCGGTCGATCGCACCTCGAACATGGATCCCTCGTCGATGGTGAGCACGGAGACGTCGAACGTGCCGCCGCCCAGGTCGAAGATGAGCACGTTGCGTTCGCCGCGAAGGTTCTTGTCGAGCCCGTAGGCCAGGGCGGCGGCCGTGGGCTCGTTGATGATGCGCAGGACGTTGAGGCCGGCGATGGCGCCCGCGTCCTTGGTGGCCTGGCGTTGGGAGTCGTTGAAGTAGGCGGGCACGGTGATGACGGCGTCGAGGCAGTGCGAGCCGAGGTACGACTCGGCCGTCTCCTTCATTTTGGTCAGGACCATGGCGCTGATCTCCTCGGGCGCGAACGTCTTGGTCTCGCCCTTGTAGGCCACCTGGATCTTGGGCTTGCCGCCGTGATTGAGCACGCGGAACGGCCAGTGCTTCATGTCGGCCTGCACGTTCGGGTCGTCGTATCGACGGCCGATCAGGCGTTTGGCGTCGAAGACGGTGTTCTCCGGGTTGCGGGCCACCTGGTCCTTGGCCCCATCGCCGATCAGTCGTTCGGCTTCGGTGAAGGCCACGTAGCTGGGGGTGGTCTTGTTGCCCTGGTCATTGGCGATGATCTCCACCTTGCCGTGCTGGTAGACCCCCACGCAGCTGTACGTGGTGCCCAGGTCGATGCCGATGGCCGGTGCTTTGGCGCCTGGCATATTCGCAGTGTGAAGACGGGGAGAAGAGTGGAGGGCGGGCGGGTGTGTTCACCTTGGTTGAGCCAAGTGGTGACTGGTTTCTCGAGCGTGCTGGTTTTAAGTGCACGATGCGCTTTGGGCGGTCGTCGAACCGGGCGGAGGGTTCGAGAATGTTCTAATTGACCGCAGACAGTTGGCCCGTGTCGTCTTCTCGTTTAGACGTCGAGTAGAGTATTAGTCGACTGGTCGTCGAGCAACAGCTGACTGCTCGCCTGCGCAGTGTGCAAAAAGGCACTATTTCGGGGGGCTTTGACGCGTTTGAAAGAATTCTGGTTGCGCGTTGATTCACGAGATTGCAATGAGGGAGTGCGGGTGTGTTGCTGAGGGGTGCTGGTTGTGATTGTAGTTTGCACGCCGAGCAGCAGAACGAGGAGATCGAGACCAAGGCTTTCCTCAAGACCATCGGCGAGATCGAGCACTTGCAGCCTGACATTTATTACGTGGAGCCGGTGGCCGCACTGACCAGCGGAGATGGCGGTGGCGGAGGGACGGTCGCGCAGGTCGATGCCAAGATCACGCAGAAACAGGGCTACTTGTTCATGAAGACGTAAGTGCCGGGGGGGGGGGGTGACTGGGAGTGTGACCAGGCTGGTTTTTCAGGAAGGCTACGCTGATGACGCGATGGGAGGAGCAGTACTTCTTCACTCAAGGCGGCAACCTGATGTGTCGGGGCAAGGACGATGTGAGTGCTGGACTGGGGCGTGGGCCGAGTGACGTTGTTGGTGTTTCAGCTGGCGGGGCACGTGCTGCTGGAGCTGGGCCAGGACGTGGGGGCGGGGTGCACGGAGAACGAGGATCGTCGGCACACGTTCATGATCACCAGCGTGTCGAGCAAGAGGCAGATTGTGTTGCAGGCCCTGAGTCAGAGGGACCGCGACGAGTGGATCTACGTCATCAACAATGTGTCGAGAGAGGGGGGCACGGCCACCCCGTCTCCCCCGGCCGCCGTCGGCAGCGGGGCGCGGTCGTCGTCGGGCGGGCACGAACCGGCTTCCAGCCAAGTCGTATTCACGGCGCCCATCCAGTTCGATCTGCTCTCGCCGTCGGACGAGGCCAGGGACGCGGTCAGCGCGACCCAGTCGGAGCCGGCCGAGGGGGCCGAGGCTCGTCAGTACAAGGTCCGTTTTCTGGGCTGCGTGGAGGTGGCGGGCGATCGGGGCGAGCGACTGACGCACGAGGCCATGCGCCAGATCCTGGCCGCCCGACTCACGCATAATATCGTGCTGGCCAGCGAGGCGAGGATGGTGTTCGCGGGGGGAAGGCTGCTGCTGCTGGAGCCCGACCAGGCGTCGAGTGTGGTCAAGGCCTCGCTGCAGCTGGACGACCTGTCCTATTGGAGCACGGACCCGGACAACGAGCGTCTGCTGGCGCTGATCGTGCGCACGAAGGGAGGGGGCGTGGACGGCAGGCACAGGTTCAACTGCTACGTGCTCGAGTCGATCGGAGAGGAGGCCGCCCAGGAGATATGCGCCACGTTGGGGGCCGTCACCAAGGCCGCCTTCGAGGCCATGTTCCGCAAGAAGGCCACCACCATCAGCGCCGAGGAGACCCCTGCCGAGCCCGGGCCCGAGGAGAAGTCTGGTTGAGCGTGGTCATTGATTATCACACGTATTTATTTGGTAATTTTACGGTCATTCCCGGGATGTGATAAGGGGACTAAGTGCCTGTCTTATCTTTTTGCACTTTTGTATATTTATTGCAATAAATACTTACGATTCTGCTTCTGAGCCATAGCGAATGCGAAATTTGAATTTCCCGCTGGTTTTGCCGCCTTCGCAATGTGTGCGCATTTACAGTAGGACATTGGGAAATGAAGAAATTGAGTTTCTTGTGATTAAAAAATTGTAGTTGTGAAAATGATGAACGTACGATCGATTTTTCGTGTTGCCGCGTCGACGAGTCGCAGTTTGGTGGGAATTAGTCGACGAGTGTGGCCGACAATCAGTCAGTCGCATAGTTTTTGTGTTTTTACGGAGCCCGAGTGTTAATTGTGGTTTAGGTCGGTCCATGTTCATTCAAGTGCAGGACACCCCGAATCCGTTGAGTCTCAAGTTCATACCCGGCGTGCCCGTACTCGAGCCGACAGACGGCACCCCGACCACCGTCGATTTCCCCAATGTCCAGTCCGCCCACTCGTCGCCTTTGGCCAAGTAGGAGGGCCCGTTTTTGTTCGATAAAGGTCGTTAAGTTTGCCGTTTCAGGCAGCTTTTTCGAATCGAAGGAGTGAAACGTGTTTTCTTCGGACAAGACTTCATTACGGTGACAAAAGTAAGGGTGCTGAATTTGAGTGCGGAATGGAGTTTTAGTTGAGAAAATCAGTTTAGGCCGATGAGGACGTGGACTGGTCGGTGCTGAAACCCGAGGTCTACGCGGTTGTCATGGATTTTTTCGCCAGCGGTTCGCCCATTCTCACCGATCAGAAGGGGCCGCCCGACACAGGTGGGTTTGGGGGACTGTTGCGGCGGGGTGTCAGTGCGAGTTCTGTTTCAGAGATCAGTCCGGACGACAGCGAGACGGTGGCCATGATCAAGGAACTGCTCGATTCTCGGATTCGTCCGACTGTGCAGGAGGACGGGGGCGACGTGATCTTTGTGGTGAGTTAGTGCATTTCGCCGAGGGGGTCTGTATTGTATGCGTGTTGCGTGCTTAGAGCTACGATGACGGAGTGGTCAAGTTGAAACTGCGAGGGTCGTGCACGGGCTGCCCGAGTTCGTTGGTGACGCTCAAGAATGGAATCCAGAATATGCTGCAGTTTTATATACCCGAAGTGACCAGTGTGGAGGAGGTGAGCGCAGGGCAGTGATTCAGTGAGGCCCAGTCACTTCGTATGCTTCGCGCGGGTGTCCACCGGGCTTTCACAACGGTGTTGGAGCAGACTCGTGGTCTCCTTTGACAAACTTCAAATCCGTTTCAGGTGCAAGATGAAACTGAGGGGGGCGACAAGGAACTGAAAGTGGAAGAAATCAAAACTGGCAAGGCGGAGTGATATTGAATTTATCCCACTGTGTATTCAATGAGCATATGTTGTAGTTAGATGATTTCTGGCATGTTTTGTAAGAATATTATGTCAGAACATCGGTTTCTCTGCAGCATTTGTAATTTTTGAATTCGCGGTTTTTTGCTGCTTATATCAAATGCGCCCGCGTGTGTGCTCTTGGTCATCGTAATTTGCATATCCAGTTGGTTTGGCCTTTTCCAATCGGATGCCGAAATTGGACTTTTTCGATTGTTTAGCGATTAGAATATACGATGACCAGTGAAGTTGAAAGCGCTCCTGTGATTAAGGAGGAGACGGTAAGGAACTGGGCACGTATTCACTGTCCCGTCCATTAATAGCTCGAGGATGTGGGAGGCGGGCTCGAACATTTTGTCGTTTCAGGAAGACCTATCGAATGAACGAGCAACCGAGGAGGCTGCGGGCGATAAGCCCCAAGAGGCTGATCAAAAGGAAGCGGGCAAACAAGAGGGGACGGATGGCGGGCGAGGCGAATCGGCCGCTGCCTTGGCCGGAATCCAAACGGAAGGCGTGCCGAAAGAGTTGTTGGTCAAGCATCCGCTGCAACATCGGTGGGTGCTGTGGTACTGCAAACAGGATCGGTCCAAGGAGTGGGAAGAATGTCTCAAACAAGTGGCCAGCTTCGATACGGTCGAAGATTTCTGGGCGTAAGGTTGCTGTTTTATTGGGGGGGGGGGGCAGCCCAGGGTCGACCCCGGGAACAGCCATTGGGATAGGCCAGACGTTGCAGGCTATACAATCACATTCAATTGGCGAGCGGTCTGTCGTGGGGCTCGGATTACTACCTGTTCAAGGAAGGCATTCGGCCGATGTGGGAGGACCCGAACAACATCGAGGGTGGTCGTTGGTTGATCGTGGTCGACAAGAATCGCCGCAACGAATTGTTGGATCACTACTGGCTAGAACTGCTGATGGCCGTCATCGGCGAGCAGTTCGACGATCACGGCGAACAAATCTGCGGTCTGGTCATCAACATCCGCCAGAAGGGCGACAAGGTGTCGTTGTGGACCAGGGACGCCGGGCGCGAGGACATCATCCGTCGTATCGGGTACGCTCATCCCACTCGCCTTCCAACCATGACCTCCTCACGTTTAGGCAAATCGCCAAGCAAAAGTTGGGCATCGCCGAGCAAATCAGCTACGAGCAACACAAGGACACGTCGCACAAAAGCAGTTCCAACGTCAAAGCCCGTTTGCGCGTTTGAGGGAAAATCTAATTTTGACTGGGAATGTGGTATTGTTTCTTTTTTTTCCTGGAACTACGCATAATTGGCCGAGCAGTGTTTAGTCCGGTTCAGGAGCTTGCCTGGGATTTGCTGTTTGAATGGCTTTGTGTTGTGTGCGGGTTGCTGACATGTCCCCCCAAGTGCCTTCTGGAAATAAAACTGATCTAATCACGCCGTTTTCTGGTTGCTCAGTGGGGCTTGCGCCTTGTGTCTTGGTGGTGTCTAGGCTCGCCGGCGGGCCACCGGGCCCTTCGTTTTCAGGCTATCGACCATGACCAAACAACAGAAGACGCGGAAAAGGAAGGGCAAGGATTTGGACGAGGTGCACGATGATCTGAAAAAACCACGCGTCGCCAAGGAACCCGATCCCGATTTGCCCGGCGAGGGCAGGTTCTACTGCACCGAATGCGCGTAAGCTGGCTACTCAATTTGCTAAGCTCGAATACAAGGCATTCCATTTTAGGCGTCATTTCATGTCCGAGGGGGTTTTGGACGAGCACAAGGCCACCAAAGCGCATAAGCGACGGTAAGCAGTGCCTGGTCGACTCCAGCTGGGCAGTGTCCAGTGGCCACGTTTCAGGCTCAGGAAACTCCAGGATCGAGCCTACTCGCAAGCCGAAGCGGACGCGGCAGGTGGCATCGGCAGTTACGGGGACTTGGGTGGCGAGAAGGGGTCCTAGGGCGTTGTTTGCTATCGGGGGAGGAATAAAGGCGTGTTTCATGCCCAGTTTTATTATACGAGAGACAGACTGAGGAATGTGGACACCGAAACGCACAGGAACAGGTAACTGTACAATCCTACCGATCAGAACATGGCCATGAAACTGTTCAACAGGTTAAACTCTCCCGTCTGCGCGCCGAGTGGTGGCAGACTGACTGGTCTCTGCAGGGGGTCGCTCTGGGGGGTGGCCGCGCTGGGGAACGGGTCGGAGATGAGCGAGTTGGTGGTTGACTGGGGGCTGTCGCTCATCATCATTCCGCCCGTCTGCGTGCTCAGCAGCACGTCCCCGTCGTTCAAGGCGGCGCCGCCCTCGAACGGCGACGGCTGATAGGCGTGCCCGGCCGCCAGGGGCACCATGCCATCGCCGGGGCACGTGGGCGAGGCCAGCAGCGAGCTGAAGTCCATGATCGAATGGCCGGCGGTGGACGAGTCGGTGGCGAGATGAGCAGTCGTCGGTGCGCCCTGCACTGTCGTGCCGACCTGGGGCGTGATCGGCCGAAATCCGATGCTGCTGTGCGGTCGAGCGGCCGACAACGAAGCCGAGAATCGACCGGCGATGACTCCGTTCGACAATCGCCGGCTGCGAGACCCGTCGGCGCCGAATCCGAACGACATTCTTCGACTGCGCCCGCCCCGTTTGCCGCTTCGACAGAACGGGTTCTTGACCGGGCCGCTGGCCTGCTGCCGATAATGGTTGGCCGAACTGGCCCCGGGGACGTGGTGCTTCTGCACGTGCTCCTTGAGTTTATCGCGTCTCGAACTGGCGTAATTGCACTGATCGCACTTGAACGGCTTGATCTGCAAACGAGAGGTATGCCAGTCGCGGGTGTGACTGCCCGCCGTGCGCACTCACCTGCAAGTGTATTCGCTCGTGGCGGACCAGATGGGACTTTTCGATGAACGATCGCCCGCACTGTTTGCACACGTGCGCCCTGACGGCCATGTGCGTGCGCATGTGGGCCGCCAGCTGACTCTTCTTCGGCGACGAGTAGGTGCAGTCGGGGTATTGGCAATGGAACACGTCGCCCGTGTGAATTCGCTTGTGCGATATCAAATGCGACTGGTACTTGGTCGAGAACGAGCACTGGTCGCACACGAACGGCCGCGCGTCCGAGTGCGTGGCCAGGTGCTGGTCCAGCGTGCTCTTTATGGCGAAGCTGCGGTAGCACGCCGGGCACGTGAACGGCTTCTCGCCTACAAACAAACAGTGGCTGGTTGGGCCATGAGAAGGGCCGGCGGCCCCAGTAGCAGGAATAGCCCTACATTGGAGAAGATAGTCTCCGAAGCCAGACAGGCAAGCCGACACATCAAACAGTGCTTGGGCTGTCACCAGTGTCATAAACTGGACACCCTACATTGGAGAAGATGGTCTCACAAACCCTCAAAGTCGTGGGAGCCAGTGACATCATCTCGACGGGTTCTGCCTCGCCTGAAGGGCCAACCAAGGAAACCACGTACACTACCTCTACAAAGACCATTACACCAGGGCCAGTGGCGGCAACCCCCCCCCCCACACTTACCAGTATGCGAGCGCATATGAGCCACCAGATTAGTCTTCGTCCGACATCGATAGTCGCACTGTTTGCACTCGAACGGTCCTGAAAAGGGCAACTTTGACTGGGCCACCTGCACGAGCCAACTTATCACCACTTACGCTCATCGGTGTGTTTCATCCGATGCGTCAACAACATCTGAATACGCTCGGCCGTGTAATCGCAACTGTCGCAGCAAAACGGTGGCCCCTACAAACCACGAGTCAGAAGGGGGGAGGGGGGATAGAGTGACAGTCCTGACCTGGAAATGCTCCTTCATGTGCATGTAGTACTCCCTGTTCCACTTGCACTCGAACCCGCACACCGTGCACAGAAACGTCCGATTCTTCCTGTGAGCCTTCTCAATATGAGACTGAATGCGCGACTGGCTGCCCGACGTGTAGACGCAATGCGGGCACTTGAACAGGATCTAAAAGGGCACGAATCGGAGACGGACCTCATCCCCACACAGCACGGACATACCTCGGCTTTGGCATCGCCCCTGGCCGCATCTTCCTCCTCCTCCTCGCTGGTCGACGAGAAGTGGTCCTCGTAGTCGCTGCTCTCATTGCCGTCCTCCATCGAGCCCGAATCGGTGGCCCCTTTGTCCATAAATGGATACACGCCCGTCTCGGCCGCGTTCCCGTTGCTTCGTCGACCAACTTCGCTCAGCGAGCCACCTCGCACTTTCGATGCTCTGCCTCGTTTGGGGGCCAGCAAACTATTCGAGTCGGCCGCATCCTCGCCACCGCTCTCGCTCAACGCCGACCGACTCCTCGCCGCCGCCGACTTCCGTTTGCCTTTGCCATCTGAAATCAACGCGATCCTACATCGTTGCCCCGCTAAGCCAAGACCACGCCTACCTGTCCCGACTTTGCCAGTCGACATGCGATCGTTCAATCGAAGTTTAATTTTCAATGGCGGGAAATCGGTGGTGATGGCGTTGGAGGCGTGATCGTCAGTCGAGTCCATCGATCGGTCGATGTGGGGCGGTGACTCGGGCGGCTCCTGTTTGACTCGAATCGTCTGAACCTGTTCATCAGTCCGACTCGACGAGGCGTACCCGTTCGACTCGTCCCTCGAATTCGCCTGGGCCTGGCCGTCCGAGTGTCCGTTATTCAGGTAAATACTCACGTCATTCACGCCGCCCGAACTGGTCAACGTTTGATAATAACGCTCGCATTTCGAACTCAAAGCGTTCAAATCGTTTTCGCGAGCGAATTGCGATAAAGGTAATAAAAGGGAAGGATTCTGCTGGAATAAGGGTTCCCGATCGACAAAGTCCAATATGGTCACCGAATTGCCCGCATCGGGTCGACGTTGTAGATTCGATCGAATTGAAGATAATAAACTGGTGAAATACGATTCGCGTTCTTCCGATCGATGACGAACGTATCGAGAAATAAAACGTAATTGCGATTCGAAAGTGACATTGGGAAATGTTTTCTCGGAAATGGTCGCTTCGGCTCGACAAATTGGATAGTCTAATAAATCGTGCGATTCTAATAGGACAGCGTTGATATTGGTCTCGGCGAAATGGGTGGCATTCTTGGCCAATCCAGGCATATTATACTTTTCGGCCAATTCTTTAACGCCCAAACAATTCTGCGCGTCCAAATATCGATCCAAATATTCGGCGCAATAATTTTTCAATTTCGATACTAAAAAATTATGAGCCAATTTGAGTAATTCGGCCACATTATGACGATCGATAACCACATTCCCGCTGTACATATAATTCAATAATAATTCGAATACGTCGGCACTTTGACACGTGACCGTCACCATCTCCTTGACCACTTTGTGCATTCGAAGAATTGAATCGAAATAAGGACTACAAGCCGCCAAAATGTTTCGATGCGCCGGAAATTGTTTGTCTTGCACGACTAGCACAACGTCGCAAAATCGTCCGCTTTCGCGTTGTTGCCGTAATTTCTCCAAAACCACGTTGCCTTGTTGATTTTCGGTGAAATTCATGGGATTGGCGCTCATCATGTGGACATTGTTGCCCGAACTGGTCGAACCGCTCGTCGATACGTTGCCGCAATTGGTGCTGGTTATTGTCGATGACCCGGAACGGAAAGCCATTCCGACCGATTCCGCGCGTTAGCTGGAAAAATGCAAGGAATAGGCATGAAAAAGGTTGGCGAGGGCTGACGATGATGACTGACCGATCTGAAATTCCCCTACGTGACTAAACATCGCGTGCACCACTGACACACGTTCTGATTTCCTAACTCACACACAATACACGGCCGACTCCCACAGACGGGCCGCATAATCAGAGCGAATATTCCCAACTAAAAAGGGCCACTCACTTGCACGTTTTGAAGCTGTTTCGTCCAAGAAGAGGTCTATTTGCGTGCACTACGCCCTTCAAACTCGACAAACAAAATGCTTTTTGAAATGAATTTTCTAATTTTCATTTTACTAATCGTGAAATCCTTTCATTCAACGAAAAATGACGAAAGGCGACAATGTCATCAAAAGTTCACGGCTGCGCACAAATCCATTCCAATTTGATGTAAGATGCTAAATTGAGAAAAGTGTCTGCTAGAGCGCGGGAAAATGGAGCACGACAAAGTTGAAAAATTTTTTTCGTAATTCCAAAAAAATTTCAAATTTTTGTCGTACGTTTTCAAAGAATAGGTTTTTTTAGTTCTCGCGCAATGTCGAAATTACGTTCGCCGAAGGTAAATGCGGAGTTTGACTATCTTCTTGAAATTTTTAGATTTAAAAGTTTAAATTCGACTCACGATTAGTTTGTTTTTTGAATCTCATAGTTTTAGGGTTTGGTAGCGTTCATCACAGGCGGGGCATCTGGTCTGGGCCGAGGCACGGCCGAACATTTGCTTCGTCAGGGCGCCAAAGTGGTTATCGCCGATCTGCCATCTTCGACTGGCGCCCGAGTCGTTGAGGAACTGGCGACTGAAAATGCTTTATTCACTCCCCTGGATGTAAGTCTTTTTTGGAAAGTTGCTTTTTTTTTGTTGAATTTTTCAGCCGGAGTTGCGACTTTCGGGCATTTCAGGTGACGAAGGAGGAGGAGGTGGCCCGAGCTCTGAAGGCGACTGAGGATCGTTTCAAGCGAGTCGATGTTCTGGTCAATTGCGCCGCGTTGGGCATAGCACGAGCCATTTACAACATCACAGCCAAATTACCGAATACACTGGACGATTTCGAGCGTGTCATGAAAGTAGGCCCCAAAATTATGAGATGTTTCTTGGCGGGAAATCTAAGGGGTTCAAAAATGCCCCCCCTTGCTCGGGTTCCCCCGTGGCTGTTTCTTGCGTGAAACCTGTTTGCTTGCAGGTGAACGTGAGTGGCACATTCAACGTGATGAGGTTGGGCGTGGAGTACATGTTGAAGAACGAGCCCAATTCGGACGGTCATCGTGGACTCATCGTGAACACGGCCGGTTTCGCGGCCTACGACGGCCAGCAAGCGCAGGCGGGCTACGCGGCCACCAACGGCGCCGTGCTCAGCATGACTTTGCCCGCGTGCAGGGACCTGGCTCGGTTCGGGGTCCGCGTCGTGGCCATCAGTCCTGGTAAGTCCCCCCACCAGGTGGACCCCATCTGACCACTTTCCATTCAGGCCTGTTCGACACGCCCCTGCTCTCCTATCTGCCCGAGAGAGTGCGGACCTACTTGGCCGATCAGGCGCCCACTCCACCTCGATTCGGCAACCCGCACGAATTCGGCCACATGGTCCAGTACGTCATCGAGAATTCGTACGTGAATGGCGAGGTGATCAGATTGGATGCCGGGTTGCGATTATGGCCTTGATTCTGCATGGCCTACGAACAAGTAAATTTGTTGTCTACCTTCAGATTTTAAATATTCAAAAATATATGTTCACACGAATCACCAAAAAAGTACAATCTCCTCATCAAATCGGAATGAATATCCGGAACAAAAAGTGAAATCAAGGCAACCAAGCATCACAGCCAAAAAAACAAAATGTTCGTGACTACTTTACATTTCATGGCCACGAAATCGATTCCTCATCACTGCATAAGCTTACTGCACTAAAAACAAAACGGGGCTACCAACATAAAGCGGCCAGCAACTTGTGGTCCTTGCAACGTGCTAATGGTCGTATTTCCAACTTTCGATGACGGTCTGATTCAAATGTTCAAATTTCCACTGCTGCGATTTGGCGAACTTGTCGCACTTGCTCATGAATATTTCGCCTCGTTCGGGGTCGCAGTCCATGCACAGGGCCGAGACCGGGTGGAACAGCTGGTTGGTGTCGAAGCGGTACTTCCAAGCCTGATTGCCCTGCATGCCGTGGCACGGGAACAGCACGATGGGCGCGTGGTGAACCGAGGTCGACACATCGAAGCACATGCTCCTCGAGCCCGGCCTGAGATCTTTCCAGAAACTAAAGCGCATATTCTGTTCGCCTCCCGCCTGCGGATCGTCCTTGACGCATTTTCGAAGCTCGAACCGTTCGTCCTTGCCCTTGAACTGCGTATCGACGCATTTGTTGGCCGCCACGTTGCGCAACTCGCCACTGGCCCCGTCCGGGGGCTCGACGGCCGGATAGAACTTGTCCTGGTCGAACATGATCTCCTTCATGAACCAATCGAACGACTTGCATTTCAGACGCTCGCGAACGGCCAGCTGTTTGGTCAGGTCACCCGTGTCGGCTTCTCGAAGATTTGGTCGCCTCTTGTACAAGTGTTCTTTGTACTCGTCCATCCACACCTGCAACGAGTCCACAACTGCACCTTCCCAGAACTCGGCACTCTCGTAGGCGCTGTGGTGAAGGATAGGACTAGGGGCAGTCGCAATCATGCCCGGCAGACCAACGAGAGAATGCGACAAGAACCGACTGGGGCAGGCGAGTCTCGCGACTGAAACATGAACCCGTCGGGTTGGTGTTTCCTAGACAGGATGGATCAATCATTCTCTCCCTCCCGCCAGGCAGTGAGGCCCGAAGGCAGTTCATTGGAGGCTGGTTCTGCACCAGGGGACCCTTTCTCGACTCATCACCACTTACCACAGCCACCCGTTTATAATTTCGGCTGATGAAATCGCCCACGCCCGGATTCGGAAACGGAACGTACCTGAAAAGTGAGTTTGGAACACTTTTCCAAACTGGTCATCCGAGGACTTACTTGCAACGATAAATGTGGCCGACGCGGGAGCACGGCGCGTCCAACATTTGGCCGTGGCACTGCCATATTTTGAAGGACAGTTCGTACTGTTCCCCGCCCCAAATATCCAATCCTTCGTCGTACCCGCCTAAATCCCAGAAGAATTTTCGACTGATGGCAAAATATCCGCCGGCCATGACTGGACTTTTGAACGGTTTCGGCATGTTGGCCGTGTCCTCGGGCAAGATCGGCAATCGTTTGTAGGAGAATTCCCAGTCGAACGAGCCCCGGGCACCTTCGTCTTGAGCTCGGTACTCGAACGTGTCGCAGTCGATCACGTCGACGAACGGGCACACCACCGTCCGATAGTCCAGGGCGATCGGCTCGATCAGGGGTGGCAGCCAATTGTAAGTGGCCTCCGAGTGCGAGTCCAGAAAAACCATGATGTCCCCCGTGGCCTGTAGGGCCCCTGCAACAAACCACGGTTCGAATGGAAGGAACGACGCCCTGGCCCGCCCTCGACTTACCAACTTGTCTGGCCCGAATCAGTCCCTCGCGTTTCTTCGTCCTGACCACTTTGACCACGTTCTTCAGATTCTTTTCCACGTAATCGTCCAGTTCCTTTTTGAGGAATTCTTTCGAGCTGAAGTCGTCGACGAGAATAATCTCTTTGAGGACGTCTTTGGGCGATCGATTGATGACGCTGTAGGCGGATCGCAGCAGAGTGGACCAATGCTCGTTGTGGAACGGGAATATGACACTGACCGTCGGCAATTTCTCCAAGTACTTGATCGATTTGCACCCCGGATGGCGAATATCTTTCAACGATCGATTCAGGGCGATCTGATCACTGACCAATCCGCTGAACCCGTTCACCCGATAAATATCGTCCGCTTTCTTCTTCGTTTCGGCGTCCTGAGGCAAGGCGACCGGTGCGCCTTGTTCCCCCGCTCCTTTCCTCTCTTTATCAATTTCCATGGCTTTGTAATCGTGCCAATCTTTTTTGGCTAAATTCTTGAAACTGTCCCAATATTTCGGGTCATCGTGGGGTATTTGATCGATGATGGACGGCTCGTCCTTGGCCACCACGTGCCCGGGAATATTCTGCGATTGTATTCGCTCGGTGGACGGACGAGACCTCGAGTAGCTGACTATCGCCGGCACGACGAATACGAGAAGGGCGCCCAGGGCCAAGTACTGCAAAAGGCGCCATAATCGCCGCGATATTAATCGATTTAACTTCATAGTTGGATCACACCTGAAAAACGACTCGTCAACTCGCGCACGCGGACTCGGGGCCCACTTACCACCAAAGCTCGTCATGGAATTACGGCACAATCCTAAAATGGCCAAGGTCGACTCGCCGCCCCGCTGTCCGCCTTGCCACGTCGGCCACCCGCCCCCCTCCCACCGGCGGTCGATCGCGCGCACACCCGCCCGCCCCCGCCGCCCACAACACAAGGCGCCAAATTTGAATTTCAAATATTATTAGATACGGAATGAATATGGTGCTAACGAGGCGGTCGATAAAGCCTGTCACGAGGTCACATATCACTGCTTCGCACGAGCCTCCCTCAACTTGTCCAACAAGGGATTGTTGACCTTGAGCGTGTAGTAGAGAGTCTTCTTTTGGTAGTAGTCCGACTTGATCTCTATGTTGTCGATAATGTCGGCCAGCAGGTGCGCCTTGCCCGCCGAGATGCCCGGCGCCTCGTACATGAGGTGCACGAAGTGGACGTGGAAATGGTAGTAGCTCGGCTGGTAGTGCACGAAGACACGCAACTGATCCGACGCCACCTCGTACTTGGACGCGACGGCCTGCTGCAAAGTCAGCACGGTCACCCTGCCCTCCGAGGGAGTCGAACCCACTCACCGTGCCCCGCTCCAGAATGGCCCTCAACAAGGGCAGATGGTCCGCATTCAGATCTCGCAACGATTTAATGCCCCGCTGGACACAGATGGCCGTCACGTACAAGTTCTCCACTCGCTTGCCATCCCACTTCAGGTCGGGGGCCAGAATGAACTGCTCGTCCCTGTAGAACACTCGCTCCTGCTCCGCCGTCCCGTCCAGCACGTTCTCCACCCACTGAACAGAGCACAGTCTCGGTCAGCCTGCCACCCCCCCTCCCCCCGTACTTACGTCAGTGCTGAACTGGCTGCGCGATATGTGTGGCAGTGTGACCCGCTCGTAGTCCTCGCTAGTCTCCGA
Organism: Mesodorylaimus sp. YZB2_4; assembly: GCA_030248295.1. NCBI lineage: Eukaryota > Metazoa > Nematoda > Enoplea > Dorylaimida > Dorylaimidae > Mesodorylaimus > Mesodorylaimus sp. YZB2_4. The sequence goes on along the minus strand of JASANH010001374.1, from coordinate 1,211,045 downwards.
CACCAGCACCGAGTCGACTCGACGGTACTTGTCCACGTGGCGGTCGGTGGCCGGGTAGATGACCATCCCCTTCACGGCTGAAACACACACCGCTCCAACCTCGTCCCAGCCCCCCCTCCCAGCACTAACTCACCACTGCTCGCTGCCGGCAGCTCGATCTCGTACCCGCCATAAATGTCGTTCTGCATGAACCTGCTCAGCTTGGTCCTGCTAGGGTCCATCAGCGCCTCGAAGTCGTCGCTCGAGAACGGCTTCTTGTCCAACACGACAACAGCACGGTTCTTGTAGGGCGCCCTGTTGTTGTCAGTGTCGACCATGGCCGCCCCGTCCTTCACCTCCTCCAGACACAACGAGGCCGACTTCCTCTCCGTCTCGTTGGCCAACACCTCGACCAGCCTGAACTGGTCCAACGGGGGCAACGCGAACTCGTCCCGGGCCTTCTTGGCCGGCCCAGCGTCGTCAGCTGACGAACTCATCTGAAAACACAGCACTCGCCTTCCACCAGCCACCCGCCAGTTGAAAGTACGACTCGGACACAGCCGCACACACTGTCCCCGGCACAGCCTTCAGTCCACTCTTTACTCGCACACAACACAATCAAGCCCAATCTAAACGGACGCGTACAACTTGACCATCGGGTCCAGAATCGGATCTCGGCCCCGAAACCTGCTGAACATTTCCGACTGGCCGTACTTGCCCCCGTTGAACAGGTACACGTCGGCGAACCTGGAAACGAGCGGATCATGACCCTGACACTGCCGAATTGGCGCCCACTCACCGTTGCCCGACCTCCTGCTCGCCCTTTTCGTCGCCCCTCACTTCTTCGAACGCTTCCACAATGTCGCTGGCCAACTTCTGAAACAAGACTGCGCATGTCAGCACTTGGAGGACACCTGGCCGAAACAGCGAGGCCCACATTCGATGCGGGGGTCGCTCAAACGCTCGAGCCCAGTCCAGGCAGTCCAGGCGCTCTAGAGTGTCGTCTCATACACCAACGGCCAGCTTTATCCCACCACCCACAATCCTAACCTGCAGTCCCAGGAACTGACGAGTGTCCAGCCGACTAACCTTGTTCCACAGCACCGAATAGTGCTTGGCCGCCGTGCTCTCGGTCACGTATCCACCCATGTTACAAATAAACTCGTCCCCTTTCTTCTTATCCCACTTGTAGGGCAAGTACTTGGCGTGCAGGTCGCGATACACGTCCCGCCAAAACAGCCGGGTCGAATACATGGACAAGTCCAACTCGCTCTCCACCACATCTCGGACCACAGACGGCAGCTGGCTCAGCACCCGCCCTACAACACACACTCGGCACACTCCTCCCTCAAACTCACAAACCCTCACCTTTGACGTGACGCTCAGCCGTGGCCAAATCCAACTTTTGCCCACTTTGATAATGATGACTGATTTGGACCAGCGCACTCGGCCGACCGAGCAGTAACTCCATGACTCGGGCGCACACGTGCTTGCAGTCGTACTCGACCAGACTGTCCCCTTGCATGACCGAATAGGGGGCCGACGAGAGCGCGTACTGCACCGCCCTGCCCAGCTACAACCCACGCAATGCAGCTCCGGCCCGGGACCCCTCACGACCTACCTCGAAGGCCAGACTCGACAGCTGATCCGAGTAAATCAGAGACGGCTTCTCGGACGTTGGCTGCGACAATGCCAGATTCAAGTAGGCCACTGCACTCGTCTTCGCAATGTCGCTTCTGGCTAAAACAAACCCAGTCACACCGCGTCACAGGAAGCACCCGATCGAGGTGGACAGAGCACAACTTACGCCTGCCAGGCACGGCCAACGTGGCCAAGACCTTGCCCTTCCTCATGTACGGATCCACGTAGAAATGGGCCACCAACGAGCCTAAATCGAACACTTTACAACCAGGCCACACCAACATTGCAACCACTCACCACTGGCCCGACTCCAAATCTCGTAGGCCTCCACACTCTGATGCCATCGCGGCACCTTGTTCGACACGTCCCGGAATTCGATGCCGAATAATTTCCCCAAATATCCAAGAATGTTCTTCATGGTTTGCGGGTAGGGGAAGTACTCGGCCAACTGGTGGTGATCCAACCTGAAACTAGGATCCACGCAAGACCGCCCCTCCCCTTCCCGTCCCACACTCACTTGTACTTGGCGTCGGCCACCTTCCTGGCGTAGTAAGTCAAGTCCCAGGCGTCCGGTGGTTCCTTGGACGAATTCTCGCCCTCGGCATCGGCCAACGCGCACATGTCCTCGTACACCGCATCCAACTGATCCGACGCTTTCTCTCCGAACCTAGAAAACACTCCTGACCGACCCCGGGTCGCGAGCTCATCCGCCACTAACCTGGTCAAGAATTCCATAACTTCGTCCACCGATTTGGCCATGCACATGCCCAGTTGGCTGTCGGCGTAGGTCTTGTATCCGAGCCACTTGGCCTCGCGCTCCCTAAACGGCCAGACACCCTGTTGACTGGCATCGAGATGCTGGGGCGGGCACTTGCACCATCTCCTACTGCCGAATGGTCTGGTCAGGGCATAGAAGGAGACGAGGCCAGTCTGCCCGGACCACAGTCTGGGTCGGTAGGCCATCCCTCATTCTTTCGAATGGCTCCCGCGGACTCACCGCACGTGTCTCATTTCCTCGACCAGACTGGAGTTGTTGAAGATAGCAGTATCTTCGTTGAACGCCGCTCGACTGTTGATCATGTGCCACCACGCCCATCGAAACATACGCCGTCTGCAGTACTGCAGATACAAAGCCGATTTCTGCGGCGAGTGCGTGAACCCAAAGGGCAAACTGACGGCACCTTCCCTGAAACGAAGACAGTCAATGTCAGTCGCCATATCACACACATACTCTCTCATGGGTAAAATATGGTTCCAGATACGCGATGAAGGGAGCTTACGGCGTGTGTGACAGGAACCTGAGCAGGTGTTCGGGTGCATCGGCCAATTCGCCCGCATCTTCGATAATCTTCTCCCTCAACTTGACGGACGAGTTGAACAGATGATCACTGCAAGGCAACCAGTCACGGGGGCCAGCCAGGACAGGTGACACCCAACAACGCACTTGTATTCCGCTCTCTTCTTGGCCAAATATTCTCGCATTTCGATCACTTGTCGAGCCTTGTGGGCTTTCAAATCCAATGCATTCAAATGCGCCTCCATCAAGTCGTGCTCCACCAACCGTTTCTGCCAACCATCCGATGCTTTCTTCGAGGCTAGCAAATCCTGAAAATTCAGTCGTCGGACGACAAAAAAGAGCGAAAATGGATTCTCACCTTCAAAGCTTTGTGATATTCCGGGGATGAATATCGATTGAACAAAAGACGGACGACCATTTTTTCCAACTAAAAATCAATAATTCCAGTTTTATCGATCGAATATAAATCAATAATTCTCACCCCGCTAGCGTGACTATCGGCGTTTCGATTTCCAACAAAAAAGGCGATGTAATGCTGTGAGAACGTATACCAGGCGTTGGTGACTGGCACGCTACGATTCTCCAGCGGATCCATGAGCGAAGAGAACGAGGAGCTGGCTTCGGTGCCCGATTCGCCCATCCGTCCGAAATGTTCCAGCAACCAGCCTTCGTATTCTAAACCCACCTTGGCCGCGCCATTTACGGCGTCTTTGACTGAAAAGATGAGCAAAGTTTTCTCCAAAACAGCCTCTGGAGTTTAAAGCTAATGGACGAAACATTCGCCAGTTTCTCCTTGTTTAAAAAGAACTAGCACAACGTGCAATAAATACCAAAAATGACCAAACTCACAAGGCCAGGCCCCGAAATCGGGCAAATTCTGATTCTCAATACATCGAATAAATGCGTTCGTCTCCGCCGTGTCCGTCGGAACTTCGGGCAATCTAAAAAAGAGTTGATGTTGGAACCAGTTTGCAGGGGCGAGATGGCACGGCTTACATGACCACCCGGGCCTTGCTGTGCTGATGTCTCCACTGTCGCCACAATGAACAAGTCAAATCTCGTCGAAACACGCGATAACTGCTCAGAAAATGCATTGCAATTTGAATTTTGGAATACGAAAATTATAAATCTACGAAAATTGGCCTTGCGGCGAATTGGCCCCAGCGGAAAATTGGCCCCAGCCGCGAAATTCAAATTTTGCGTTTGCGAGCTATGATGTCGAAACAGCGTTTTTTAAAACGCACGATTTTTAAAAGTGCAAATGAGAAATCCAGTCCATCGTAGCCTAAGGCCTAAGACTAAGACTAAGCCTAAATCTAGCCTATCCTAGCCTAAGCCTAAGCAGTTGGGGGGGGGGGGGGGGGGCGCAAAAAAGCCGATAATTTGCCTCGACCAACAGATGCGCACCATTGCCTGTCGGTCCTCAGACTTAAGCTGGCATAAGGCTGGCCAGAATGGCCTAATACCAGACCAACGATAAGCCTAAGCCTAATACCCTAATACCAGCCTAAGCTAACCTGGGTCACAGACGGCAAACGTGTCAAAATCTGATGGACAAGTTCATTCTGCAAATAAAAATCTTAGACGAGTTTTCTTGCTTTCTTAGCTTTCTTTGTACACACCAAGCCGTTACAAACAAGTTTTTTAATTCCTTCATAAGTTTCCCAAAATTCGCCACTTTTCCAAGTTGCCAGCAACCTTAAAAATGATGTAACTATGCGTGTACTGTAAAATACGTATATACTTTTTCCCGCGGTTAGCAGACATTCTCAAACCTGCGAATCATGTGTGCGTGGGGCCAATTTGCCGCCCCCCCCCCCCCGAAAATTGAGATTACGCGGTTACAGTATCCAAGAGTGCAGAGTTATGTGTAAAATACTCTTGCCGATAAGAAATTCTGAAAAGGTAGATTTCTAATTAAAACTAAGAGATTACGTATTTTAATTTCTTTTCATGACAAGTAATATTTGTGGTTCTTTCCGCATTTTTCGTCATGAAGTAAAGTTTCTGTTGTATTGTCTGAGTCTAAAACTCACTTTTACCGCGCGTAATGGCGGGAACTTTTAATTTGATTGCATGGTCCTCCTAAGACATGCCATCAAGGACTAGCATTCGATCGAAGAATTTTTTGTCGCTGTGGTATTGATGGCTGGTTGGAACGAGCTAGTCTCCAACCAGGGGAAGTATGTATGGCAAACCACCATTTGAGGGTGTGGAAAGTGCCCTCGCCGGGTTAGCAGCCAAGTCCGTGGCTGAAACATCATTCTGACGGGTGACGTTCCCAGCCGCGTCTCAGAGGATCGATGGTCAGGCATCGATCTGTGCAACGACGTGGGCGATACTCGAATGAAGGATCGTATAATTAAAGCCAGCAGCAGCGGGCTCTCGGCAGAACAAAGGGCTTAACATCCTCGAGCAAAAGAGCCAGAAGAGGCTCAAGCAGGAAATGGACAAGGATTCGCGACACCAGCAAGAGGGACATTAGCAAAGCTGGCCAGACGATGCGTCGCCCAGCGCCTGGACTCGACCGACAGATACGCGGAGCAGTTGCAGTCGCCAGCAGTCAATGCTGGTTCCTACCAGTTTCAGTGCATGTAAGTGCTTGGGTATGAGTAAAGCATGGTACGGCAACACCCGCATGAAGAGCAGTGGGCCTGAGCTAGGACGCGGGAGGCGGGACTGGGCACCAACTCGGCCAAGACCCTGGATGAACGGTCAAAATACAATATGGTCGACACGACTCATTCCCGAATCCTGGGCAAATTCTAGTTGCACGCGTATCGCTTCTTTTCGTGTCAATACTCGACCAGTTTCACGGGTTTGACTTCTGCACCAATCTAGTTTCTGTGTTTGACGATGAGTCAGCTCGCCCGTTTGTGTGCCCGAGATGATTTCCGATGGGGATTGTGTGTGGTCTTATCGATAACGCCTGGGCCGCGAGGGGATCCACAGTCTGGAGTGCGAGCGACGCTCGTATTCTGCCCCTATGCTTCTTCGACTTTTGCATTCGCCCACAACTTGGTCAAAAAATGAGTCGCCACGTGCAGACAGTTGATGGTGAAGTGCAGTGAACGACGTTGGTGGCAGATGTTGCTGATGATTGAGGACGCGACTGGAAAAACCAGGGTGCTATGTCATTTTCTATGGATTTCTTTGAATAGGTGCTCTCATCTGATTGATGAATGTGATCCTTGCGTTTTGTCGAATGGTTTGGTGGAAGTAAAGATGTGAAGTGCGGGATGGTGGACTTTTTGCACCTTTATAAACGCAGAGAAGCCACCCTAGTCCGTGGCTGAAACATCACCCCGCCAGCTCCGTGCAGAGAATCGATGCCAGTCTCTACGAGCTAGGCATCATCGGGAGTGGCACTACATTGCATTCATTTTTGTGGGGTCCTGTTTGCCGCAGTGGCTTGCACGGATTCTTGTGTTCTCGTGCTGTGCCGGGGCGGAAATGGGTGCCGTTTGGTGTGGTTTGACGTCACTCGCCGTCTGCTAGTCACCTATGCCATCAGGGGACCCCGTCCGTGCGTGACCTCGCCCCACCGTTCTTATCATCGGCAATGTTTGGCAGCGATCCGGTTTTGGCTCGTCCTCCATTCGCCTGCCTTCGATGCGGATGGCGAGTCGACTATGCTGTATTTCGTAGTGCGAGTAGTTTTTTCTCGAAACCTGGCTTGAAATTGAGGAGTTTGTGAGTCGAGTGTTGTCGGGTTTGCTTAGGCCCGTGCACGTTTTACGATCGTCGTCTCGTTTTATCGTCTTGTTGCAGAGCATTAGCTGGCCGAGGGTGGAATCTTGTTTTGCTCGTAGGCCATTTGTCACAATTATTGTGCCAGCCTAATTCGTCGGCTTAGGCCTGTCCTATGCTATCAATAACCGTGCCCGTGCTAATCTTTGCCGGCGCGGCTTCGATCGGTGCGCGGCAGCCTGGCTCAATATGGTATTAATATTGAGGCTAGTACGAGTTCTTGCTGGCCGTTTTGACGCGCATTTGTCAACGGGCGCTCGAGAATCCTTTTTGCAGCTTTGGCAGCGAGTAGGCGATCAATTGCGGGCGATTATTAGCCTTGTAAATGTCGGTTGGTGCCAACAGTTCGCATGCTAAGTTGTCGAATAATAGGCTCAAAGGTAGGGCGACTTTGAGAAGGATCGGCTCGAGTTGAATTTCACGCTCGAATACTCGACATTTCGTTTCCCTGCTTGCTTTTTTATTTATGTGGGATGTAATTGTAGGATAGCTATTCTATCCTCGTGCTTCGAGGGCGGGGGCTCGTCGTAGTCGTGCGAGGCGTTGCGGCCGGGTTGGTTGCGAGTCGAGCTGCGAGTCTGGCCTTTATTTGTGTCGACATCGATCGATATCTTATCGTGCACTGGCCAAATTTGGATCCCCGATCCCGTCTGTTGGTGTTTGGTGGGTGTTTTTTTCGACTTCTTTCCTGCTGTGTGGAATGTGGCCATTTCAACGCCTCGCTTGTTGGCTGGCGGCGGCGGCGGCGGCGGCGAGGAAGGAGTTGAGGCGTGCGAGAACGGGCTCGAAGCTTCTCGTCGAGTGGTTTGATTTGTTGGCGAGCGAGGGCGCATTGGTCGGGTAGCCGGGCCTTTCTTTAATGAGTGCTGGTTCGTTACGGATTCGATAAGACTTTTCTTCGTGTCGTGCGTTCGTTTTGAGAGGATTCGCGCGTTGTTTTTCCCCTTTTCGAGGCGAGGAAATAGGAGATTAGTAAGTGCGATAGCTGATGGTTGGTGTCTCATGAATGGTTGTTTCAGGGTCATGACGTGCGGTCGTGCGTGTTGACTTTAGCGTGCGTTAGTGCATCGTCGAGGTGGGTCATTAATTTTACTCTTGCTCGGGGGGCTTTATCGAAAACCCGGGCGAGGAGGTCGACGGAGTGGAGCCAGTCTACGTGTTATCTGCGACGAGGCGGAACGTGAAACATAAGAAGCGACGGCGCATCGATGAAGAAATTTTTCGCCAATACATTCTCGCGTAGTCGACGGCGAAGCGACCCGTCGATGGGCAACGGAGCTAGTGGCAATAGTAGTCCGACGAGCGGCGGCGGGGCGAGCACGAGTCGACCGAGTAGCGCAGTGGCCGATAACAAACGCCACACCGTCAAAATGTTAGCCGAGGACGAAGTGCAAAAATTGCTGCGAGAAAAAGATGATATTATTAAAAGACAAGAAAACGATTTGAAAAACCACGTCAAAAGGATCGAGGAGCTCGAAGTGCAGGCCAAGACGTTGCAGGTAAGTGCAATGCGGGCGATGTTGAGTGTCCCCCCGCCCTAGTGGGAATTTCCTTGATTTTCAGTCGGAATGCGACAAGCTTCGTTCGGTGCTCAAGCAACAACAGGGAGCCGCCGAGCAGACTCAATCGGCCGAAATGGATTCGGAGACGGCCACCAATAAAAATAAATCCAGCGACGAGCTGAGAGCCGAATTACAAATGCAAGGCAACATGCAAGGGCAACAGCAGAATTGGGCGAAGAAACAGGGCGTTTCGGCCGAACCGGACATTTATCACACGGAAAAGATAAAATTGATTCATCACAAGAAGAGTGCCGAGTATGTCGCCATTTCCAACCCCACAGCACTCAGCCTAATGAGCCGATTTGTGTGTTTTTTGCAGCGCCAAACAATTGATTCGGGACGCCGTAATGCAGAACGACTTTCTGCGTCATTTGGACAAGGATCAAGTGGCGGAAATCGTGGAATGCATGTACGAGAGGCAAGTCGAGCAGGGCGAGTATGTGATCAGGGAAGGCGAGGCCGGGGCCCATCTCTACGTGGCCGGAGGTGAGTTCACTCTGGCGGTCCATAATCTCCCTGCACTATCGAGTGCCATCGTTTAGAGGGAGAATTGGAGGTGTCGAAGGGCGATCAAGTTCTTGGTCGAATGGGCGCCGGCAAAGTGTTCGGCGAGCTGGCCATATTGTATAATTGTACTCGCACTGCGTCCGTCAAAGGTAGCACTCGATTTGTTGGGGGAATCGGCACTAATCGTTGTCCATTTCAGCCTTGACGCCCGTCCGATTATGGGTGCTAGATCGAGCCATTTTCCAAATGATTACCATGCGATTGGGGTTGCAGAAACACGAGACTATCATGCAGTTCTTGCGAGAGGTGCCCATTTTTAAGAATTTATCGGAGGATCGGATCAGCAAAATCGCCGATACGCTAGATTTGGTGAGTTGGAGTGGGTTCGAATCCCGCTCAGGATGCATGTTTTTCACTCATTTTAGGATTACTATACCGGTGGGACTTATATTATTCGCGAAGGCGAAAAAGGCGATACATTTTTCATAATCAGTAACGGCGAGGTGAGTCGTATTTTTTCTCTGTTTTGGTCCATCATGTTCGGTTTGGCATTTTAGGTGAAAGTGACGCAATTAGTGGACGGATTCGAGGAACCTCAGGAGGTTCGGGCTTTGCATCGAGGCGATTTCTTCGGCGAGAAGGCCTTGTTAGGGTATGTCCATTTTTAATTGGCTTATTTTATGTAAATTGCATGCAAATGGGGGATTCTATGTTTCAGGGACGAATTACGCACGGCCTCGATTGTGGCATTGGCGCCCGGTGTAGAGGTGTTGACGCTGGATCGAGAGTAGGCCGACTTGATTTTGTAAGCATCTATTCGATGCCATAAAGAATTTTTTACAGAGCTTTTCAAAAATTGATTGGCGATTTGAAAGAATTACAACGCGATTACGGCGATGAGCGACGAGGTGCAAAGCGGTAAGAAATCGCGAGGGGTCGTCGCACTTTTTGCATTTGTAGGCTCGCTATCGATTAGTTTTCTTGAGTTTGTGATGAAATTAATCTTCACCGATTTAGTTGCACTTAGTTTTTCACTTTGATTTATCCCCACTTCGCATCGGTCACCGTTCTCCTTTTAGATTGGGGAAACGTCCCAGTGGTCGCGATAGTGCTGAATTCAGGTACACCTTAGTCATAGATCTAGCGAGCTTAGGCTTGGCGTTTTTCGTTTTTTTATGCTTGCCAATTTTTGCACTCGCACTCGCTTTAGCGCTGAGTTTTAGGATTGATATTTAGGATTTGTTTGATTTTTAGCGTGGAAGTTTCAGCGGGCGGATTAGTGAAGCCTCAATGCGATAAGGAGTTCGAAAATGTGGAATTGCACAGCTTGAAACCGATCGCTACGTTGGGTGTGGGAGGATTCGGGCGAGTGGAAATGGTAAGTGGGGTCGAGGTGGGGGAAAATGGAGTGAAATCGGTGTCTTCTCGTAGGTGATGCTCCTGAATGACAAGACTCGCGCGTTCGCATTGAAAGCCATGAAAAAGAAGCATATCGTCGACACCAGACAACAGGAACATATTTTCGCCGAAAGGAATATTATGTGAGTTCAGTGGTTTTCGTTGTTTTTCCTTGGATTGAGGAGATGGATTCGTGTTTCAGGTATGAATTGCGATCTCCGCTAATCGTCAGGTAAGATTCGCAGTTTTAGTCTGTTCCTTCACCGATTTGCTGGTGTTTCAGGTTGTTCAAGACGTTTCGGGATCGGAAATACGTTTATATGTTGCTCGAGTGCTGCCTGGGTGGCGAATTGTGGACGATATTGAGAGACAGGTGAGAAATCTGTTTTCTTGCGAGATTTGATGTCCCATGTTGGCTTTTTTGTTTGTAGGGGTCATTTCGACGATATGACAGCGCGATTCTATGTGAGTGATTTCTTTCGGATTTTCGAATGGTGGGACGGGAATTTTGTGTGGTTTTCAGGTCGCTTGCGTGATCGATGCCTTAGAATATTTGCACAAAAGAGGCATTATTTATCGTGATTTGAAACCGGAGAATTGTCTTTTGGATTCGACCGGCTTCTTGAAATTGGTGAGCGAGTTGATTTTTTGGATTTGGGCTGGGAGATATGCCGGATTGGATTGATTTTAGGTGGATTTCGGTTTCGCGAAGAAGCTGGGCGGCGGGCGAAAAACGTGGACGTTTTGTGGCACACCAGGTGAGAATAGTAGATTATGGATGATGGTGGTCGGAAATAGGCGGATTCGATTGTAGAATACGTTGCACCCGAGATCATCCTGAACAAGGGGCACGACCACTCGGCCGATTACTGGGCGTTGGGTATTTACATCTGCGAGTTGTTGTTGGGCAGGTAAGCTGGTCGGGGCTGGCAATGAGCAGTCGGGCAATCGGGCGTGTTTCAGGCCGCCGTTCCAGGCCAACGACCCCATGAAGACTTACACGCTCATATTGAAAGGTATCGACGCGTTGGACATTCCCAATCGTCGAATCAACAAAGTAGCCACTACTCTGGTCAAGAAATTGTGCCGAGACAATCCGGCCGAACGATTGGGCTGCCAGTCGGGTGGAATCGATGACATGAGAAAACACAGGTACTGACTGAATGCTCAGTGAAGAGTGGGCATGTCGGCACTAACTGGTCTTTTCAGATGGTTTTTGGGATTCGACTGGGACGGTCTTCGGAATCGAACGGTCAAGCCCCCGATTATCCCCAAGGTAAGGGCACTGGTTGTGCGCTACTGTCTGTACTGACTGGCCGTGTTGCAGGTGTCGAACCCGACCGACGTGAGCAACTTTGACCATTACCCGCCCGACCACGACATACCGCCGGACGAGTTCTCCGGATGGGACGAAGGGTTTTAGGGCCATTTAGGACAGAGTGTATTTTTGAAATTGTGGAGTATATTTTTCTGTTAGCACTTGATTGACGGTGTCAAAGTTTCCTTTTATTCTCTTAATGTTTGCGAGTTCGGGTAGAGTCCGAGTAGTGTGCACTGCTATCCTAGGCGGCTGATTTGCTAGTTGTGGGGCGTCTGTTTGGCCTTACGTGAGCATGGAGTAGTTTGTACACAGTGGCCATCATATTCTAGGCTGTAATACGGTGTGATCAAAGTATATTTTATGACTAGGGTGAGGGTGTGGCCGCCCAAGTCTGCCCCCAATCAGTGACACGTTATCTGTTGCCTGCCCGACGGTGAGGCGGTAGGTGCAAGCTGCCATAAAAGTATATATAATAGCTGATGAATGCAGGACGAAAGGGCCTGCCAACGTCCCCAAAACGAGGGACATTGTTGGAGCTTGCTTGAAAAGATAATAGAAGCCGCTGACGTCCTTTGATCTTACCGCCTCGTTTACTCAGTGATGTTCTCTGTTGATGTTGCGGAGTGAGCGGCCTTGAAGGAAATTGTGCAGTGGGAGAACCAACACACCGATATTGGATCAATGTTTTGCGACCTGATGATCTGATATCAAGATCTCAAAAAATATGAATTTCCCGAAAAAGTTTTAAAAAATAGGCTGCAAATCTTTACAAGTTTTACTTTACACTTGCGAATAGTCGTGGCGAGACGAATAGACGAGCAACGCCCAGGGCCAAATTAAAATCTGATGCACACACACCCGTCGAAATGCGCTTTTGCCTCTTTCAGCCAATTTTCAGCAATAACGAGAGTTTATGTCAGCGACAATTTTGTAGAGAAAAATATTCTCTATCGATTAATTGTATTTGTTTTGCTTTTACCGCTTCTTTTGTGTTTATAACGAATTATTTTCATCTGAATCGCGAAAATTTACGAAAAATCTTTGATAAAAACTGAAAATGGAAAATCAAGCCTCGAAATTATATCTGCTTGATAGAGCACATTTTTCTCTTCAAAGTTGTCGCTGACATGAAATAGGTTATCGCTCAAAATTTCGAGAAAAATCGGTTGAAAGCGGCGACTCGGCGAATTTGGCGCACGACTGACCATAATTTGGGCCAAATTCCAGTGGAGCACACGCGCCTGACGAAATGCGTTTTTGCGCCTTCGCCGGTTTCAGGCGATTTGTCTCGAAATTTTCAGTGATAACCTAAGTTAATGTCAGCGACAATTTTGTAGAGAAAAATGTGCTCTATCGAATGGCTGTCCTTGTTTTGCTTTTACTGCTTTTATTAACTTTGTAACAAGTCTTTTCCATGAGACTTGCAAAAATTTACAAATAATCTTTGATAAAAACCGAAAATAGAAAATCAAGCCTCGAAATTATATCCGCTTGATAGAGCACGTTTTTCTTTTCAATGTTGTCGCTGACGTCAATTTAGGTATCGCTCGAAATTTCGAGAAAAATCGCTTAAAAGCGGCGACTCGGCGAATTTGGCGCACGACTGACCATAATTTGGCACTTATGCCCTTTGAGTGTAACCCAGGGAAAAGAGCTGAACAGCAACCCACATATCATAAGTGTAAAGTGTGTCATTCTCGGGCATTGTGCATCAGTTGCGAACTTGGCGACAATAGTTGGTTTGGCGACCTGAGTGGCGAGTGGTCCATTTTGGTCTGATCGAAATGACTGGTCTGTTTGTGTGCATGCTGGTCTCGGCCATGCAATCTTGCATTGCGATCCCTAAATTTAAGAAGATCGGTGGAAAAATCGACGTTGCCTTTGTGACTACGTTGCTCAGCTAGCACTCTGTTTACCCTGATGGCTTCCGTATCGATATGGAGAGCACGTTTCCCGACTTGACCTACTATTTCGAACTGAGCGAGCAGAAGGTGCGGGTGGCCATCGTCGACGCGTACGAGTTCGATGGCTCGATCGATCCAGTGCGAGTCTTGTACAATATGTCGGGCGATCTCGGCGAGTACCGCGCCTTCGTCGGCAGGCAGTTTCCACGCGATGCAGTTTCACCAGGATCGCCCGACGCTCTGAACGCCAAGTACAGCAACAACTACGAGCAGGCCCTGCGTTTGAGCGGGCAGAGCCTATTCGACTGGGACGATCGAAATCGAGCCAAGGTGGTCTTCATCTTATTGGTCCACGGCACTTCGAGTGAGGCCATGCAGGTCAGAAAGGGGCCTTCATCTACGTCATCTATGTCATCCCCAAAGGCGAAAATGGAGATCGCCTAAGCAAAGGTCATCGAAAGGCTGGCTCCGATGAGGAATAAGATGATGAAGGATATTGAGCGCATGGTCTTTACTAGGTTTTTCGAGGCTGCGCTTTTCAAAGACTGTCTCGAGCAAGACCTGTGCACCATCTGCCTATTCCAAGACTAGAATGGGACGTGCGTGGCCAGTGTGCGCCCACTGTCGAGCAAGCCAGATTACTTCGACGACGGCAATGCCAAGTGTGCGAACGTGACCCCGAGCAGCCTGTTGTCGTGCGTGGGGGACGACTGCCGCGAGCAATGCGACGCTCAGTGGCCGTGGGCACGAGCACCCGATTGAGCGGGCACGTGCGGCAGGATCGACGGGGGCGTACCCCCTCCGGGCATGCACAACTGTCTGGATCACATCGACTGCGCTCCGTGTCCACCCACCCAAGCGTCGACCAAGGGGTCCAATCGGCAGAGCAACGGGGCCGCCATCCTGGCCACTCTCGGCCTCCTGCTCGTCGACCTGCTCATCATCGCCGTCCACGTGATTGCGAAACTGATGGCCATAGCCCGAAGCACGTGACTCGGAGCCAGTGCGCAAATGGCTGCTCGACCAACCTGGCCAGAGAAGATGAGTGAACGTGTGATCTCTGCTTCACGCCTTCGTTGCATGTGCGCTCATCGTCAGATACAAACTGATCATGAAAAGGCGCAGTCTGGTCGCCAACTCTGACCGCCTTTCGAGCGGTCCTGCAACTCAATGCAAGCCTGGGGGACCCTTGATCGGGTCGGGTCGGGTCACAGCATGTCAACCGGGATAGTTTGACGCCGGCTGGTTGCGGTGGCATAAGTCAATATAACCGGGCATAATTTTTGACTCGAGATCTCTTTACGCGGAACACTGCCGAGAAGTCAGAACGCACGTTATATATCAAATATTGGGGGCCAATGCAAGAAAACAAGGAGTCGAACCCGTTCTCCGAGGAGTATGGCACCAAAACGTGGGCAGCACATTGCAGCTCCACTTCGGTTCCTCATGAGCACTCCTGAACCTGAAACGCGCATCGGCCTGAGTGGTATCGATCATGCATTTTTGAATTGGCTGCAGAACAGGCAGTTGCCAAGGAGTGTCTTTGGTGGCGGCTCTCGACTAGTCTTCTGATACTGTCACCCTCACCCTCGATTCCGACCTCTTTCGACATCCAGATCAGCGTGTATGCATTTATCACCAATCCTTTACGTGTTGAGCACCAGCGATCTCCTCTCGAGTTTTCTTCACGTGTTGGAGCCCAGCACGTGCAATAGGCGTGGATACACTTATCTGCACTGGTTCAGACCTACTCCGCCCCGCCTAGGTCAGGGCCAGACACGAGGCTGAGTGACTGGTTTGGTTTGCAGGAATTGGGCGGCGACTGGTATCGATTCCTGGACCCTGGTCTGAATTGCACTCTGGGCAATGCGGGCTCAGGACCATCAGAACCTCCGTCAGAATCGACACGTGCGGCCGCCCTCCGAATTGTGAGCCTAAACGGCCCTCGTGTGTGGTTGGCAATAAGCAATACGCGAGGGTTCGTTCCCGCGGCTGAGGCCGTTGTAACCAGCAGCCCTGGCGGTTGGGAGTAATCGATACGCTCCCCTGGCTGGGACGTCAAGCTCTTCGGTTGATGTTTCTAGGGCAGGCATAGTCGCAAACCTTGCCTTCCTTCAGTCGGAGTTCTTTTCCTAGAGATTTCGGTCTCGACTACCTCTCGCCGCCTGGGTGCGCTGGTTACACCGTCCACTGGCTTGTCCTTGGATAGGCCAAGGATTTCGCACAACGAACGAGCTGTGCCGTTTTGCTCCAAGGTAAGCAGGAACTTGTAACGTCCACTGAGCGACGACCACGGCTGCGGCAGGTTCATGTGGTATCATTTTGTGGATCCAAGGTCGGCTCCTGATCAGTGGTTACATTGAGATAAGAGGGGGCTTGCAATGCGACGCAGTCATTTAAAATACTGCAGTCTTGCAAGTTCACACTATTGGCAGTTACAGAAACTTTTTCATCCGTCCAAAATTCAGGTTTTGCATGCATAGTGTACGTGCATGCGTAGCCCAGCATTCCCAGGCTGTCATTCTGCATAGCTTACAAGAATGACAGCCTTATAACATCGGACTGACTGAATTTTTTGAATGATTTCTCCATGAGGGTCTACAGTATTTCTCAGTTACAATTCTTACGGTGGCCCTTCTGATGACCAGGTGGGACTGACCATACGCGAGACGACCATACTCTTCTGTGAGACTGTAATTTTTGAGAGTTCAATCACATTTGATTCTTGAAGAAGAAAGTAAACCCGGCACGAAAAGCCCGAGTCTAATAGGCGGAATAGCCATACAATGGAGAAGATGCCTCGGGGAGCGGATGGTCTCAAAAGCACCCGTGATAAGCTTATTTCAAGTCGAATTTCTCCACATTAGACACTCCAGGCAGGTCGCCCAGTCGAAGGTGCCTGAGACATAAACCCGACGGGTTTCAGCCTCGCCTGAAGAGGCGTATCGAGCGGGCAACCAAAGCAACTGATGGCTGTATGTGGCTGCCAGTCAAGCCAACCAGATACAGCTTCTCTCATCTCCCACTACCTTCTTCACAGGCCAATCACTCCTTCTACACATGCACCAAATCTGCATCAATATTAACTCCCTTGGCCGCCATTCGTGTCAGCTGCTCACAACAAAGTCGGGTCGTATTGGGTTGAAACCGACCTGATCCTCCTGCAGTAAGCAGCGGTTAGCCGAACTGCAGTGGCCACTCTGGCCAATGGCACAAGTGTTTATTGACATCACCAAATGAGCACTCGAACTGAATGGACCCGTTAAAGGCAGACGCCCAAACTACAGTGCCACGGGCTGGGTCCTCGTAAGGGACCCATCCGGACCCCGTTCGACAACTACAAGCTAATTTAGCTCAGCAGGGGCAGAAACTTCTCCAGTGTCTCCCTGAATGGACTTGTCGAGCTGGCAGACTGCTGCAAGGGCCCAGCTTGAGGCCACTCAATTCATTCCTTCCACAAGCAGGAATGCGCTGGTGAGACGCCCCACCCCGATCGGCTGAGCAACCTCACCGCCTGCTGGGCCATGGTGTGCGAGAGAATTATTGATCTTCCCTGACTGGCTTATTGATCAACCCGTCAGGTTGATGCTTCAGCCGCAGGCCGCAGGTTTAGTCGCACCGGCCGCATTCTCTCCTTCGCCTGCCGGGCATGGTTGAAGCTGGATTGGACCCCTTCTCCGGGCAACAGAGTATCCACGCGTAGATTTGCGAGTGGTGTGGGCGGGTGACTTCACACTGCCTGTGCCCTGGTATCGCAGCGGGCAGGGTGGCTGGCAGTGGTGCCATGGCGCGTCGTGGGGCCTACCCGTGGCCGTACTCGCTCTACTACCCTCCCCAACTTTTCTACGCCCGTCCCCCCTTCCATCCCCCTGCCCTGTTCAACTGGCCGCCACCCTACGCCCTCTTCCCCCCGCACCCCGTCCAGCCCGCACCAGCGCCGCATTCGCTGGTCGAGCAACGAGAAGAGGACAAATCGGAGGCGAATGCACGTCAGCTGGAGGGGGCCACCCATTTGCACCCGCCCCCCTACCCCCAACCCGAGTGGAGAATGGACCCGAATCTGTGCGGGCCTCCCAGACCGACCAGGTCCGACGATCGGAGGAAAACCAAAGCCAGCATCGAATTCCAGTGCAATGCCAACTGCGGGCTACGACTCGAAAAACGGCCGTATTTCCTCGGATTCGTCAGTCCATCGTCGAACACGGTAAGCCGGGTGCTTCCCCCCCCATTAGGGACCGTATCCTAAACATGTACGCCAACCCCTCGAAATTTAGCATGTGCGATTCCGAGTTATCTTCGATTTCGTAACTGCGCCCCTTGGTAGGCCACTGATTACATCGCCTTTCAGGTGTTGGATATTGAGAACATCCCCGACCTGGCTTGCTCGGTGTGGTCGACGGACGACGAGGAGACGACCCCCGGCCAACAACCCTCCTCCGACAGGAATTGCGGACATTTTCGAGACTTACGTGACAAAATGATGAAATATAGCCAGTCCAATTAGACGCCTTGTCATGCAATGTGTTTCGTACGGGATTTGTTGCGAAGAAAAGTAAAAATCTCCTTGAAAGTCGATTTAAATCTCAAATTCAAATTTAGCGCGATTCCAGCTAGGGTTAAAATGTCTGCTAGAAGCGCGAAATTTCTGGACCGTAACGCGTGGCAAATTCCGAACACGTTTTTCGATTATCCAGGATTCGTCGAGTCGTGATCGTCTCGGCCTTTTATTTATTCAGAAGACGGCATTGACACGACGTAAAGGATTAGACGATACACTGCGAGCCAGCCCTTTTCCGCTATTGCCATCTCGTTTTATACAAAACTGTATTTTTCACAAAATGCGAACTTTTATCTTCGATTTCGAGTTTTCTTTATTTCTTATTTTTCTACAACTAATCGGCAATACTGTTGCTTGGATGCCGAATTTGTATTGCGGCCAAGAAAATTGTTACGAAGGTAAAAGAAAATAATTTTTTAAAATTTGCAGTCTTTGTTGATAATTTTGCTTTTTTTCTCGTTTCCAGTTCTGGGCGTGACGAGAGACACACCGAAGGTATGCTAGTTTTTTCTGGAGAATTCTGGCTTAACAATTGTTATTTTTGTTACAGGCTGAAATATCGAAAGCGTACCGTAAATTGGCGGCCAAATACCATCCCGATCGACACCGAACAGAGGTGAGGCCACGGATTTTCGGTTCGTAATCATTGCGGGAGCGAATTCGACTCGATCTCGTTTCGGTCGGTAGTGAGCGAACTGGTTTGGAGAGGAAGCTCCTCTTTATTGGCTGGCCGCCACCGAGCCACGCCCTCTCTGGCCCCGCCCACTGATGGGGGCAGTTTGATAACAACGCATCGCGGCACTTTATTTTCGTATCTAAAATGCAAAGGCGCGGCTGGTTTTAAATTTCAGGACTGCAATAATAGTGTACTTACGCTACCACCTTTTTCTTGTCACATCGCCTAATTTTGGTTTGCTGTTTAGGAAGCGAAAAAAGAGGCCGAAGAACGTTTTCGACTCGTCGCTGTTGCGTACGAGGTAAGTTGGCAGAAATGGGCGTTTTCCCTTTTCCATGTTTGGCCGTTATAGACTTTAAAAGATGACGAGAGCAAGGCCAATTACGATTACCTGTTGGATAATCCCGGTGAGTTGGGCTAGGCTTGTTTTGACTGGGTCGTGGCCTAGCGGGTTAAGGCGTCCGGCTCTCACTTGCAGGGCAGGGTTCGACTCCCGCCCGGGTAAAAGTGATTGTTAAATAATGTGTTCCTTAGCCCTCGAGTGCGCTGTGTGGTTGACTGTGGATGAAGTATGACATGTCCTTTCAGATGCCTACTATCGAAATTACTACAATTATTATCGCCATCGTGTGGCGCCCAAGGTCGATATTCGTATCGTCATTCTTGCCACCATTCTGGCCATTTCAGTTGTGCAGGTAGGCCTTGAATGGGACGATTGTAATCGTT
Organism: Mesodorylaimus sp. YZB2_4; assembly: GCA_030248295.1. Taxonomy (NCBI): domain Eukaryota; kingdom Metazoa; phylum Nematoda; class Enoplea; order Dorylaimida; family Dorylaimidae; genus Mesodorylaimus; species Mesodorylaimus sp. YZB2_4. The sequence goes on along the minus strand of JASANH010001374.1, from coordinate 1,191,726 downwards.
GACACTGCGCTCGCCTGAACGGGTCCTGGGGGTCGAGATGTTTGGATCGTGGTTTGAGGGGGGATCAACAACGGAATCTTGTTTCAGTACATCAGTGCCGGTCACAAGTACAGCGACGCCGTCAAGTACCTGCAGACGCAGCAAAAGTACCGATTGAGGGCCATCGAATTGGCCAAGGAACGAGGACTGTGGGAAGAGGATAAAAGAAAGAAGAGGAGGAACAAGGTAAGCTGGCCCTCGGGTGGTCCTGTCACTCGGCCTGACCTCGGATGTTGTTTAGGCCGAAGCCAAGGAGGAGGAGGAAGCCATAATCAAATCGATAATCGAGGAGAATGTGGACATTCGTGGCGGCTACAAACGCCCGTCCATATTCGACGTGTTGCTGTTCCAAATGTTCGTCTTTCCCTATTACCTGTTCAACTACGTGCGGTGGCTGGCCAGGTGGCACTGGAAGTTCACCATCGGGCGTGAGGAGTACGGCGACGAGGAGAAGGCATATTTGATTCGTAGGAATCTGAAATTGGCGCAATCTCAGTACGACGTAAGTGGGGCTGCTCGAAAACACGAGCCCGTTCCAATGTGACCACCAGTCGCAGGCTGGAGGGCCAGTTGGATTCCCGGAGGAACCTGAATCGGGCTGTGTTTCAGTGCTTGGAGGACAAGGAGAAGGCCGAGTACTGGCGGCAAGAATTGTGGGTGAGGGAAAAGTTCGAAAGTTGGAAGGCGGCCAAGGACGAGGAGGAGAAGAAGAAGCAGGCGGAGAGTGGTCGCTTCAAGAGGTACAATCGATACATGCGCAACCACGGGCCGGGCCAGATATCGTTCCTGGATGACTAGTCGGGGTGTGGTTTAGGATATTCAATTGGCAGTTACGTTCTCTGTTGTACTGGTCGACGGGCAGTAAACCTGTGTCCCCCTCTCGTCTCCTCTAGTGCTCTCGACAGGCTCGGGCCAGCCTGATCTTTGCTCTCTGTCCCGTCTGCCCTGTGTTGGCTGTGACCAGTTTGTGTTTGGGACGATATGTTCAAGCCTCGTCTGCTCGGCGTCTTGCTCGTGGCAGCATCGAACGTTCGTCGGATGGAGACGTTGGTGTCAGTTTCGTGGTTGCTCGATCGATTGAAGAGTGCTGGCGACGGCGACTCGTTGCGGGTCGTGCACGCCTCGTGGGCCAACTGCACCGATTTTGAGCAGGCCCACATTCCGGGGGCCGTCTGCTTCGATGGCGAGCAGTGTCGCGATAAGGCCAGTCCGTACAAGAATATGCTGCCCAGCCCGCACCAGTTCGCCCAGTAAGTATTCTTGGAGGGGGAGCACCCGCCAGTCCACATTCGGCCTTTGGCCATTGCAGATACGTCGGTGAGAAGTTGGGCATCGAAAACGGCACGGAGGTGGTCATCTACGACTCGAACGAGGCGCACCCGACAGTGATCATGGCCGCCCGAGTGTGGTACATGTTCCGAGTGTTCGGCCACGACCGCGTGCGATTGTTGAACGGAGGGCTAAGGGCGTGGAAGGCGGCCGATGCCAGTCTCACCACCGAGACGAGCCAGGTAAGTGGGCTTTGGTGGGGGACGGACTGGCAACTACTCCCCTTCTAGGTGGCCCCCAAAACATTTGTGCCCCATTTTCGCCCCGAATTGGTGCTCTCGTTCGAACAAGTGCTGGAAAAGGTGGCCAAACGAAACGAAATTCAGTTACTCGATGCCAGACCCGAGAAATTCTTCAAGGGTCTCAGTGATGATCCCACCGGCGGGGGTGAGTCGGCCCGCCCACACGCTGGCTCTATTGCAGACATTGTCACTCGCAGGCAAACTCGGTCACGTCCGCAACGCCCTCAACTTGCCCTTCCCGCTGCTGGTCGACAACGAGACGGGCCTGGTGCGTGACCAACAGCAGCTGAGCGAGGTGTTCCACGACGCGGGGGTCAATCTGACTGGCCCCCTGGCGGTCAGCTGCGGCACCGGCATGTCGGCCACGGGCCTGGCCCTCGGGGCCTACCTGCTGGGAAAGGAAACGCCAGTCTACGACGGTAAGGCAGCCAGGGTGGTCCCGGGCCACTGACCAGCCTCCTCTGTTCAGGCTCGTGGTTCGAGTGGGCCCGTCGAGCCGAGGACGAATACATCGAGAAGTGATTGCACGAAATATTACTAAAAGTAGTTGTTCGTTATAAGTATAGGTCCGATATAGAAACCTGCTATCAATTTAAAAGCCTATCCCCACTTGCACATTATAAATATCGGATACAAAATAAAATCCCTCCGCCATCGATTGTTCAAAGCCTATATCAAAAATAAAAATTGTTTACATGGGGATCAATTTGCGTATTTTGAGCTTATTGGCCAGTCTTTGTTTCGTGGTCCCCTTCGGCATTTTCTTCGCCTTTGAGGTAGCTAAACGAAAAAGCTCAAGTTTTCTCTTCCCCGCACTTGCATTCTATTTCACGCTCACCCGCCGTCGACGGTTTCGAACTCTCCGACAACGTCTGAGCCGCTTGCTTCGATGCGCTGCCACCCGCGTCCGCAGTTTTCGGCTTTTTCTGCTTAACTTCGCCAGTTTTGGGTTTTTTCTCAGCCAATAATGGCAATTGCACTCGCATCTTCACTAAATCTACAAAAAACGGGTCATAAAAAACGGACCAGCAACTCCTCATGTTCCTCACCTTCCGATTTCTTTGTCGGCGACTTCTCTTTTTCAGTGCTCGATTTTCTTCTTTTCTTTGGCGCAATCTCGCCAGGCTCCGAATCCGACAACGATGGGTAAACTGGAAGAGACTAGAGTCTACAAGAGGATACACTCGGACTGGGTGGTCTCACCGAACTCGTCGTCCTGTCGACAATAGCCCAGATCGGGATAATATTCGGCCTTGGCATGGGCCGGCATCTTGCCCAACACTCGCTGGCTCGGTTTCTGAATGCGGCCGTGCATCGACGTCGATTGATGCACGGGACAACTGAAAAGGAGAAACGTAAATACATCGAGCGATAACCATCTGAAACCATATTTTACCCACACTGCGAGAATGTCCGCTTTCGATTGCTAGCCTCTCATGATGCATATTTCCTAAGCTGCAAGCATACCTGATCTTCTCCGAACTCAGTCTCAACTCCAGTTTGGGCGGCGGAGAGTGCATAGCAATCGCGGCCTCCTTGTTCCTCGAATGAGGAGGGGACGTCGGCGACAGGGGATCGTTCAGTTGAATGTCCAGCAACGAAAATCCAAACACTTTCTTGCCCGGCTCGCTCCCGTCCTCGCTGGTCGCTGTTTCAGTCGGCTGATCTTCCGCCGATCTCGAGCAAGTGGACAACTGTTCGACGGCGGGACTGCGCTCGGTGGTGGCCAATGGTTCGCCTCGATGCCCACTCTCCTCCGCATCGTCCAACCACTTGGGCGTGGGTGGAGCACTGTCCAAATCGGCACCCCGACTCGTCGCCTCAGCTGCTTTTTCCTTCTTCTGTTTCTTCATTTCTTTTTTCGACTCTGCCTTCTCTTTCTCCTTTTTCTTGTCTTTTTCCTTCTTTTTCTCCTTTTTCTTTTCTAAAATTCCCTGTTAATTATTATCCCGCCGATCGGTCGAGTTCGTTTACCTTTCTCCACTGGCTTGTCCAATCGAGCGGGGGCAGCGGCGATGACGGCATTTATGATATCATCCGTCTGCTGTTGGATTTTAGCGGGCGATTTGGGACACCCTTTCGACTTCTCCAATGCATTTTTCGATGGACTTAAATAATAAAACTGTCCTCACCAGCTCAGCGAGCACACAAGGCCACTTACACTTTCAGCTTGGGCAATGGCACTGCGACTTTGATCGGAGACACCACCTGAGGCGTTGACGGAGCGGGCGAATTCGAAAACACCTGAAATTGATGACCCTTCCTAGACTGCTGAAGCGAAATCTATAGTCGGTCCATGCAGCCCAGTCAAAAGTGAGCAAGCCTCCCCACCAGCGCACCAAGGTCGGCTGGGTCAAGGGGGGATGAGATCAGATCAGATCAGATCGGCTATGAGATAAGGGCAGGTTCGGGTCGAGTGAGTAAGTTGGATGACTGTTTACATACAGTACTGCAGGCTGACTGGACAACTGGCCTGTGCTTGGTCCATCCCAAATACAATTTGATCGCTTTTGCTTCCGTCCTGCCGGACCTGAGGTAAGGGGGGGTGAGAGGAAGGGTTAACTGTCCTGGCCAGCCCAACAGGGCCCCCCTTGCCTGTACTCGCTTAGTGCACATACCTCGGGCGGCTTAGTCGATATTTCCACTCGCTTTTTCGCTTTTGGCCTGGCCATGGTGGCCGACAATTTCTAAAACGAATCTTTCTGTCCCCTATATCTGAACCAGAAGGGGGTGGACATACCTCGTTCAAATGCACAGCCCTGTCCAACTGCTTGAGCACTTGCGAACAAGTCATCGTCTCGATTATAATCTGATTCGATAGCTTCGATCGTTTCATATTCGCCTAAAAAAAACAAATTCTAATCAGCCAAAAGGCGCAACTGAGAGAAGAGAAAGTGAAGAAAGTGAAGCCATTTCGTGCAAAGCGGCATTCGAGAAGGAGGAGAGCGAGTTAAAAGAAGCCGAGCAAATACCCATTCCTCCTATTCGACTACGTGGTTACTTACCAGTGGCCAAGTAGACGACTAAATTAGAAAAATAATGCCAACTTAGAATCACGCACATAAACTTGCAGGCTAATAACGAGGAGACCCGACACCCGCGTTACGGACAGGGGAGAGCCGAGCGAGCACACACCACTCACCTGATTCCGTTGCACCCACATCTTCATGCTGCCCACCATCGCTTTCAGTCCGTCCAACAAGTACGGCTTGGCCGGAGTCTTCTCGTCGTTCAATTCTAAACAAAACTCCCACAATTCCTCATCGCACGACTCCTCCACCACTTCACTCACCTTTCAGCATATCCAAAAAATGAGCGCCAGCGTACCAATTCATCAACTCGAAATGCGGGAACATGAATTTGTCGGCCGTCATCACTCGCTTCTCCATTTCGTAGACCCTACGAATATGACACCATTAGCCACGCCCACTCACACGACTCGTCCCTTACCTGATTTGTAATCCGATATTAAAGCTATGCAAAAAATTGCCTCCGATCACTAACGAATCCTTCGGCGTGTACACTGCATGAATCCATCTGAAATACAAGAGTCACCTGTCACAGCGAAGTGTGGATTCTTCTGAACAACCCACATTTCATGCCCCAGACACAAACTTCTTCAAAAAAGAGCAAAATTGGCAGCTCTGACTGTATTACATGCTTCACTCGCACCCCACGGCTAAGCCTTACGCCCAACTGAGGTCGCACCAGCATCGGCCAACTGGGTGTAAGGCCACCAAGCTGACCCAACGTGCTCATCTCTTTTCTGCCGTGATCTACTTTCTTTCGTTGATAAGGGGGGGGGGGGCACGGATTGAAGGCCACGTCCAGAGGAAGATAATTTGGCGGGAATTCAAAATTCTGATCGGGTGGATCAGTTTGGGGGAACTGACCCAAGCTGTGGGTCGACCAGATCGAAATTTTGAATTCCGGCCAAAATATGTCTCCGTTGACTAGAACATCCTTCAACCCCTGCCGTCGTGACTGGAGATGGAGGGGCTGAATCAACCACTCCTCAATCAATCAATCAATCAAACTACATGACGCCAGAAAACAAATCAGCAGGCAGAATACAACGTTGGCTCGGCTCAGTGGCATCACACCCGAGTCGGTCGACTCTCCGCAGTCCGGAGGAGTTGAAGGAAGATATTTTAGCGGGAATTCAAAATTCCAATCCAGCCAATCCACAACTTGGCTCGGTCGATGCTGATTTCACTTTCTGTCTACCCTCAGCAGCCGCGACGGAGGTGGAAAGTAGGACCCCCCCCCCCCCCCAGTACGACTTACCCCGTTGGTATAAAAAACGTCTGGCCCGGTTTGAGCACCAAACGAGAACAATTCGAGACTAAATCGCCGAAAAATCGTTCCGAATATCCGCCCGATTGTTGCCATTGCTCGAAAAGGAGCAAATTTTTGTCCGACGGTTCGATTAGGTAAAATACTTTTTCGCCCTAAATTCCAGCAAGTTTACACCAAGTATTGGCAAACAAGAGGCCCCACCCATCCTCAAATTCGACCCCACAGTCAAGGCGAGTGAGAAAAACACATTTTAGGATTTTTTAAAGTCAAAATGTTCGAAAAAACTTTTGCGAGTCAAAATTTTTATGGTCCAAAAAATCTATTTGTTCCTGATCCCACATTTGTTGCTCCCACTTTCACTCGATTTGCACCTCCCGGTCAAGGTAGGGGTGCCCACACCCTATGCTGGCCACGTCCCCGGATCAACTTACCCACAACACGTGATAAAACACCGACGTGCCACCGAAATCGATATGAAAATCAGTGTACGATTCGGCCATCCCGATAAGGCAAAACTTGGACACTTCGGGGCGCACGGATATGTGCTCGTTGAGTATAGCCTTCTGAGAAGTGGACAAATCCTCGCGCAACGGTTTGGGCCAATATTGAGCCACCCAACTCAACTCGTCCACCACATCCGGCGTCCTCACCAACTTCGACAGCCTAAACCAGCAAGAATCGATCAGTCCGAGCTGATCCTCATGCTCGATGCAGTGAAAATGACCGACGAACTTACTCCGTGTCCGAAAATTCCAAACTAATCAAATTATACAATTTCGGTCGTTGATGTTGACGGAAGAATTCCAAAAATGTACGCAATCTCATTTTGTAACTATGCTGAGTATACACGTCCACAACGTCCACGTAACGATCGCCCCCTAATCAATCATGGATATTAAAGATTTGAATCAGTTTTGGCCAAAATTTACTCACCAACGCGTCTTTCAACATCGTCGACGGTAAAATTAGAAGGTGGCACAATCATTCCCAATCCCGTTGCATTCTCCACCAAAACTGGACTTTGGAAAGCGGTTTGTTCCAAGTAGGTGATGGTCAACGAATGACCATCTTTCATCACCACAACCGCATCGGCCGAGCTAAAATATTCGTTTTTGAAACCACTTGAAAAATTTTCACCAAATCTCACCGAAATTTTCGTTTTTTCAGATCCTCTATAAATCGCTTTGTACCATTTTCAGTTGGCTGAAAAACGAGAATTTTCAAAAACAAATTCGTTAAAAAAACCAAGAAATTGACCTTCTCATCCGCTGATGGATCACTGTAATCGTACCGATGAGTGTTGCATACACGTTTCGCTGAAAAAATAAAAGTTTCTAATGGATTCCAGAGAAAAATGAAGTGAATTTACGCCGACTAGGACCAGCCTGAGAAATACATGACGGGCAGTGATAATGATCGATGTCCGCTGCTTCAAATTCTTCTAATTCTACGCATCTAAAATTCAAATTCGTGTATTATCTGCAAAAAACGAACTCAGAATCCTCTCGAAAACTAGAGATCGGAAAGTCCAGGAAACGTAGTTCAGGATTTCGAAAATAGGAAAAGCAAACAAGAATGAAAAATTTCAACAATTTCGACAACGTAAGATTGTGCGTTTATCGATCGAAATCGATAATTATATCAAAATTCATTTTATATTTAGTACCTAAGCGTAATTCACATGCCAGTCAAAGTTTCCAAAAATGTAACTTTGGCATATCAGACAGCGGGCTGATAAACATTCCGAAATTTTGTTTGTTCTCGAGGCTTTTCTCGAAATTTCTTGTCGATTTTTGCATAAATCTTGGATTTCCAAATTTATTTGTCGATTTCAATCGAAAAAGCTAGGTACATACTGCAGCCAGCTATCTTTTGAATCGTGTCTATCTACATCTTAAAAAATCTGAATTTGAACCGCGTATTTAAAAAATTAAGTTTTCGTAAAAAAAACATATTCAGTCACAAAAAGTAGGAAGCCAATTTACCGTCCATGGTACCACGTTTCGCATACGTCGCATTGGATCATGAATTCGCCGTCGTTCAAAACTTCATTGTCCAAGTCCCGGGAACAAACTCCACAAAACGAGTGACCGGACGACGAGGCCATCGCTGACCCCACTAATTGGTAAACTGTTATTGCATCGAGAAGGTGAATATTGGACACGCTCCAAAGATTACGCCACTTCTCCCCGACGCCAACGCCCAACACTACCTGCACGTGCGCAGCGAGCGAGGGCACCGACCCTTTTTTTTTTTTTTTTTTTTTTTTTTCTTTTTTGCCTCCCTTTCTTTCTTTGTTATACCCCTTTTTTTTTTTTTCGACCCGACCGCCCCACGCATGGGCAGTATCTGAAACTATATTTTACTCTCTAGTGCGCACGCAGGCAACTTTTTTTGGCGCCAATTTCGAATTTCGAGGTTCCTGAACTGAGCTCAAGTCGACCTCCTCATCTCATTGTCAGTGGAAAGGTTCTTCTGATGGAAAATAAGGGAAAATTTTACTCAATAATTGATTACATTTTGGAAAAAAGTCCTGAAGGATCATCGATGTTAAATTTTTCGGGCGGTGTTTCGCTGATATTTCGAATGTTTCAGAAGCGCGAAATGTGAGTTATTTTTCGGAATTAGCTGGATCGTGAGATGAATCCACAGGTTTTAGAAGATTTGTACCATGTCCGAAGTGCCTAGCATTCGCCTCCGCGGCTGAAACTGACTTTTACCATGTGCGCACTTCCGGTGTCGAAACCAAACCAAATTTGGTCGACAGATTTCGACGGAAATGTTTTCTCGGAAAATCACATTCGAGCGGTTTTGACAGAAAATCAACACAGTTTTAGTCTAATTTTTGTACGATTTTCACATTGATACGTGGAAGTTATTATTTTGGCCTAGCTCGTTCGCTTTCATCGACTTTTCGCTTTTAGTGCCTATTTTTAGTTTTCTTTCCGCGGCATTTTAATTCGTTTTTCGTTTGTTTCTCCTAGTTTTAGGATTTCTCGTCAATAAGTTTCCAGGATCGCGTAACCTTTTTGCCCTGGCCTCGAATCCATCGACATATGGCGCGCTAAAAGTTGCTTTTGCGTTATGTTACGAATGGCACCTGTTTTGCTAGAATATGTGCGAGTTCGCCCCGAGCTATATAATCCGGTTTTTCGTATATTTCTTGTATATTTGTCTTTTTCAACTGACTAAGTCAAGTTTTCATCTTTTCCTCGTCACCGAACTCTACCTAGACATTCATCTTCATTATGTTGTACTCGGCCAAAGTCCGAAGGGGGCGGGTTTGTTTCTATTTCGGCCTATTTTTGCGGCTGTTTTTACGAACTTTGCGCTTTTTGTCTTTATTCAGGTATGAGAGACAGGCGAGCGAAGGGCAGCTGACGAGGGCGGGATGAAGAAAAGGAGTTTCGACGACGCCGCGGCCATTTTCTGTCGAGTATGCCATTAAAATATAACATTTTACAAGTCGGTGGGGGAGGTCGATCGAGGGTTAATAACGAGGTAAGTAACAATCTGTTCGTTTTGGGGGGCCCCGTGGTTTTGTTTGACCGTGCATGGCATTAGGGCCAACTCGTGCGTCCGATGTCGGGCAGCTGGCCTGGTGGTGTTATGGACGATGTCTGCTGTTTTGGTGGTTGGCCGAGTGATGATCGGTTCCAACGAATAATAGCCGTTGGCGCGCGTCCATCAAAATGGGATCCACTTCGAGCCTACCACCGATTCCGAGGCTTGTTGCGGATGTGAGGCGAAAACAGTTGCGAGTGCGTAATCTTCTGCTGAGAACATAGCCTGTGACTGGTCCATTTTTCATTTATTCCTCGAAAAACAAGTCCCTTTTTATTGGTTTACTGGAAATAAAAGACGGCAAAGTGGGACTTTATTTACACGAATTGAATCCTTGCACGTGCAGGCTGTTCGGGTTTGGTTCGATTGGTCGAACCGAGTTGCATGTTTGTTTTGAGGATCGAGGCCGATTCAATTCCTAGCCGGGTCATTAAATATTTGGGCAACGATTTTTGTGTTGGTTGGCCTGCACCCGTGGTTTTTTGTGGCCAATTCTCTCGGAATAGTGTAAATGTGCGGGCAGTATTTGTTGTAAATTTCCCACGATTCCGCCCTCGATTCTTGTCGCATAAATGATGGCTACCGCATCGCCAATCATTCAAATGGACAGTAACGTTCAGGTGGGTGACTGAGGCCGTCTTACCCCTCGGGGCGATCGTTTTCGGCTTAGCTACTCGTAGTTGCCAAATAGGAATCGATTTCGGTCTTCTGTCAGCTTTTTTTGGCACGATTACTGGTTTTTTCGATTTTGAAAACGTAATTTTCGTAGATGTTTCTTCGGATAGAGTGAGTACGAGGTGTATTTCATTTTTGTTTGGTCATTCTGGTCGTCCATGGGGAATTATAAATCACCTCGTCCTTGGCATTTTTACGATATCTTAGAAATTCGAGGTCTCGTTGTGCAGTGGCGGAGGGACGAGGATTGGCAACTCTTGGTTTCATCGACCTCGAAAGTCGGCCTTTCCTTTCGTGTCGAGGTGTCACTTGTGAATGAAGAGAAAAAAGGTTACTTTTTCGAAAGAAGAAAAGAAATTGGGAAGAATGTATTTTTATTGTCAACCAATTTTCTTATTGGGCCAAGTGATGAAGTTAAGTCGAGGGTGTGGCCGAACATGGTCAGCCCAGGCTAGCCGACTGGTGCTTGTTCTTAGCTTCGAAGTGTGCTCGACGAACTGGCTGGGGTTCTGATTCGGAAGGGCACCAGGCTGGCGGGGAGACGTGGACATGGTGGGGATCTATAAGGTAGCCGGGGGGTGTCAGGCATCTCAAGTAGGTGGGTCCCCACTTCCACTACTTATAAGCTGCAAGAATATTGATGCTTATGACGGGGGGCGGTATAATAGGATCATGGGGGGGCTGGCACGTGTCCAATAAGTTGGTCGTAATTGGTCATTTTATGTAGTCGAGTGAGAATGGGCGCGTCGCTGGTGGTCTGGTCTGGTCTGGTCTTTATGTCGGCATAGGTTTCAATGTTGATTCAAGAGCGGCGAGAGTAGCGCGCAAGAGCCTAGGCGGGGCGCATAGTTGCGAGTTGTCGTCATAGGCTGGCGTCAGGGATGATGGTGTGAATCAGATAGAGCCGTTGCGAAAACATACACGGCCACTGATCGAAATAGTTTGCTCGACACCTCGGCCTCGACTGTAGGCTGTAGAAGAGACTTTTTATTAGAAAAGGGGCCTAGTCGATGTCGGGCCGGGCGAAATGATTCCTTCGTTTACGAGATGGAAAATGGTAAAAATGTGTGGAGTTTGATGGGCGAATTTGTGGTTTTGATTATCGATTTATGGTTATTCTATGGAAATATGGTTTTTTCTGTTGTTTTAGATGAGCGAAGGTCGGCGGACTCAGGTGGTGCTAGTGGACGATAGGAGGCTGGACATCGTGGTCCAACCTAAATTATTCGTCAACGAATTATTGAATATCGTAGCTTCGCATTGCCATTTGAAAGATGACGATAAGCAATATTTTGGACTGGCATTTTACGATGAGAGGTGAGTGCCGGGGGGGTTGAAATTATGGCCGAAATGGAGATACGCTCGAGGAATTTCGGGAATTTACGTTCTGGTTTTTTCTCTCGATGAATGACTAATGGATTTGGAAAGTGTGTCGAATAGGAAAGGGTTGCCAGTTGACGCATTTCGGCCTAAAATGTCGGTGAAAAAGCGGCGGAGCATGTTGCTTTCAGTGGGGGGGACTGATTCTGTAGGGTTTTTGAGATTTTGGCGACCGTCGGCAAATAAGAACGGATTGAAAATGCATTCATCAGATTTGCATGTTGCTTGTGGGGGGGGGGGGGGCGGGAGACTAGGTTTCATCAGTTGGAGGGTGTGTTTGCACGCAGGGCTATTGTAGGGGTGCTAAGAATAGGCTTCTCTTTCAGCCAACAGTGCCATTGGTTACAGAACGAACGACGAGTATTGGACCACGATTACCCGCGCAAGTACATGGTGTCGGGTGCCAGGTTAAGTTTGTACCATTTACCCAAGTAGGTTGGTGGGATGTGTCGAGTGGTGGGTGTTTTATGCTTGTCTTATTCTAGGTTCTACGTGGAGTCGATTACGCACTTTGTGCACGCCTCGTGCGTCGAATTGATGTTCCTACACGCCAGGACGCAATTGTGCAAGGTAGGCTCTTGTTTTGTGGTTGAGTGTGGCGAGTATGAAATGCGTGTTTGTCTGTTTCTAGGGTTTATTGGAAGCTGATAACACGAGTCTGTGCCAATTGGCCGCTTACGTCATGCAAGCGTGTTGCGGCGATTTTACAGAGTAAGATGTGTGAGTTGAGCTGGGTTCAGTGTGCAAATGAATGAGTGCTGGTTTTAGTATGGTAACGGCGCGTAGTCGAATGAATAATTTGCATTTATTTACGCCTCGATTGATCAAAGATTCGTTGGTTTTATCGGAATGGTAAGAAAATGAATATTGTGTGTATTCGGTGAGATTAAGGAGAGGATTTGGTTTTTAGCGAGGATCTCGTTTTGGAATATTATCAGAATCATCGAGGATTGTCTAAAGGACGGGCCATTGTCAGGTGAGAATGATAGAAGGTTGGGAGAACTGATAGAACGTGAAAAAGTCGGGGAAGCTGAGAAATATTTGGGAAGTCTGGAATGTAAGCCAAAACCATGGGAAACCGTGATAGAATTCAAAGTTTGAGGTTCAAATTTTGAATCGCTCACCTTTTCTGAGAATGACGACATTCCGGAGAAAATCAAATTCAGAAAAGATCCATCAGATTTTCTGGAGAGTCGAATTTTGATCAGATTGATCAGATTTTACGAAATCGGTTGATTAAGAAAGGATAATTAGGATGTCGTTCCTTGGGTGAAAAAAAACAATTTTTGTGTGAGAAGCCTGGAAAAAATTTTTCCGTTTTCAGTTACATGACGATGGCCGAGCAATTGCAAACGTACGGAGTTCAGATTTTCGAAGTTCAGGTTAGCCTGGCGTTGAAATCGAGTCGAGGAAGGGGAAATGTGATTATTGTTTTAGGATAAGGCCGGGGTGTCGTTGACGTTGGGAATATCGAGTCGAGGAATTTACCAGTACGAATTGAATTGTTTGGAGAAACCTCGACGAGTAAAAAACTTGTTTTTTGGCTTTGACTCGTTTGATTGAGGTGTCTTTTTCAGGTTTTCTATTGGAAGCAATTGGAGAATTTATATTACAGAGAACGAAAATTTTCGATCGAAGTAAACGATATAGGGCGGTAAGCGTTGAATGATGCTTGTATGTTTGAATGAGAATGGAATGCATTTATGTTGATGATTTGTCCGAGCATGATTGATCGGCGTTTACGAGACTGAATGAATGCATTTTTGTTCTTTTTTTTATTCTTATTCAGCGTTGTGCACACTTTGAGCTCGTTCAACGTGTACGAGGACGCGATTCAGGAACCGGTCGATGAGTACGACGATTTGACGGAGGCCATTTGCGATCCATCCACTCAGTATGAAGCTAGTTTATGTTTGTTGAATAGGTTTGCACGGTCCGGTCCGTTCGTGCGCCTTGCATGGGGATGGGCGTTGTGGGGACGGGAAATATGTTCGCTGTGTTTCAGGGTATCAGTTAGTCGACGAGCATTTCTGCCCAGCGGCGTGTACGTGCACGTGTATTGGTGCGAATCGGCTCAATTGTGCAAGACTATTTGGTCGTTGGCCATTGCTCAACATCAGTTCTATTTGGATAGGAGGGCCGCTGTCAAGGTAAGCAGTCGAGTGGATTGTGGTGCGAGGTGAGATTGGCTGTTTTAGAAGGGTGTTCAGCTGGTTCGACACACGGCCGACGAATTGGCGATCATGTTGGACAAGGTGATCGACGATGGGGCGTCCTCGATTGGTCGAACATCGAGCGAGTGCAGCGGTACTTTGCCCCGACTCTCATCGTCCGTGTCGTCGACCAGTTTGCGCTCGGTGCATAGTTCGGGTAAGAATCGTGTTTTCTGGTCAAGAACTCGATTAGAATCGCCTGTTTCAGAACGATCCGAGGAAGAGAAGCGAAGGGACGCGGAGGTGTGCAAGAGACTGAAATTGAAACGGCAGGAGTTGGAGCAACGAATGATTGAGCGGATGAAAGAATTGAAGGAATTGTGCGTCAAGGAAGGGGTAAGTAGGTATTTTGATTGGGCCGTATTTGGAATTGATGTTTGATGATTTAGGAATTGACTGGCGAATTGCCATCCGAAATTCAGTTAGCCTTGGGTCCGGGAGAAGCCGAGCCGAAGATCAAGCGACGCGTTGGTACGGCCTTCGCCATTACGTTCGAGACCATGACGAAGCATAGGAAGGTGAGTGGAAGTCGTGGTCTGGGTGTAGTCGAGACTATGTTCGTGTCTTAGGCTGATCAAATCGCCAAATTGGAAGCGGACGTTGATATTCACAAAAAAATCGTGGCTGCCGCATTGAAATTGGCCAGCGATCCGACAACGAACAAGGCGGTTAGACGGAAACGACGACGCGATTACGAAGCTGCCAGACAACGACTTCGCGAATTGGAACAACGTTTGCATCAATTGAGAATAAGTTCGAGTAAACCCGATTTGCCCAATGTACATTTGGAAGGTAAGAGAAATCAAGTTTTCTTTGATTTTTGACAGCTGATCTTCATTTTTGCGCAGGCGTTCTGTCGAAATTGTCTGAGAATGATTCGAATATTCGTGTGTGCAAATCGCTGCCCGGCACTCCGCACGGTTCGACACCCGACCTGTCGACAAGCACGGACAATGTTTCGAATGGCGCTCGTCTGGGTTTTCGCGAAACGGCCCTCAAGCAATTGTCGGCATTCTCGCCCGTCAGGAAGCAGCCCAGTTCGAGACCACCCAATCTGCCGTTGCCCCCAACGTCGCCACGAAAGCGTCAGCCGGATACGCCGACTCACAAGGGACTGCAGCATTCGACCAGTTTTCCCAGCGATGCTAGCCATCGAGTATGCAACAATGGGAATGGACCAAACGGCACGGAGGCCACCCTGGAACACACTGCCGGTGCATATTCGGCCAAGTAAGGGTGTGCGCGCAGTCTGTCTGCCCAGTTTGTGACTCGTTTCATTTTAGACCCCCGCACGGATCAAACGGTTATCGATCTCAGTCGACTTACCAAAGTAGTTATCGATGTCAGAATTATCCCACGCTCAGTGGTTACAGTCTTGCGAAGGCTGTCCCGAGCAGCGAGTCCAACCATTCGCTGCCGAGTAGCACGGCCTCGGGGGCGGTTGAGGATCACTCGGTGGGCGCCTACAATATTCCCAATCAACGAACCAGCTGGGACTACGAGTGCATGACGTCGGGCGTGGTGGCCGCACTGTTGCAAGCGAGTAGGGAATCTCTGGTCGCGACTCCCGTTCATTCGTCCTCCACCGATATCGCATCAACGCCCAAGCGCGATGGAGGCCTGCGCGCGAAAGGACCGATGGCTTCGTTCTCGTCGGAATTTCACGCCGGCTCGTTGGATCGACGATTGCTCAATCAACGACAACGGGAAAACAGGAAACAGCAAACTCCGACTCGAGTGGTGGATAGAAATGCCAGCGAATGCTCGCCGCGCGGGACACAAGTGCTCGTGGAACCATCGCCGAGTTGCGGGGACGGGAAGACGCATGGGCGAGCGGCATCGCCTCGATTCGTGCACAGATTGCCTAGTGCCTCGCTGTTGACTCGAGGGGCGAGTGAGCGGACGTGCAACGAAACCTATTCGACCACGAACGGTGGTTGTGGAATCGAGACAACGAAACCCTACGAAACGTCCGATCTGCTTAAGTACAGCGGCACTGTTGGACAGATGCCGCACTCGGCGTCGAGCGCTCGTTTCTTGCACAGTGACCAACAGCCGATTCGAAAGTTCTCCTCGCCTTCGCCGTCCAGTTGCGCTTCGTCGCCTCCCCCGCTGGCGAGTCCGTGCAGAGGATTCGGATCACCGAAACGAGTCGAGAATTGGTGGGCGTCGCAAGTGGCCAATAACAGCGCAAGAAGAAACTACTCGGCGTTCCAAGCTCAGAAATTCGGTTCTTCTCAGCCCGTCGTCGACGAGATAGTTCATTCTAACTCGATGAATGCCAGTGCGGCTGCCGAGGCGGTGGTCCAAGAAGCACTGGCCTGGTACGACGAGCAAGACCCAAGTACGCCCTCCAAAGCGCCTACGATCGTTTGAGTGACCAGCCCTTTTTGAATCAGGTGTTTGCTTTTGAGTGCGTGACAGAGGAGGTGCTGTTGCCTTTTTATCTTGTTGACAAGTTTGAGGGAGTTTATTTTCAGTGTTCAATCTGTTGTATAGGCTTGTTTAGACTTTTTATGCAACGACTTTTTTGGCAGTATTTTTGAGCAATATGTCCTGGGCAATAATGAGTCCTGCCATCCGGAGTGTGGTTTGACTGCGTGCTCTGGTCGATGCAGTGCAGGGCCATAGTCTGGGGGTTGGGCTGGCCGCACGTGGCTTGTTGCAAGCGGGCATCAGAAGGGGCCTTGAGAAAGGGGGCCTCGTGCGCCCTAAGGTCACGGGGAGGGTGAACTTGAAATGCTGTACCCCAGTTGGGCATTGGGAGCAACTGGGCAGTCGGGTGGTGCAGGATACGAAGACGAGTGCACGCGCACTGACGTGGTCTGGATGATGAACACTGAGCAAGTGTGTTCTTGGGTGCCACAAGGGTCAGATAAGGCACTAGCACCACGACCCGTCAGTGCTGTTTTGTGGAGTGACTCCACTCGCCCTGTCACAGACCGGCCTGCGCACGCAGAGCAGACACCCTGCTCAGGGTGCAGGCGTAGGACGCTGGACACGGAGCACACAGTGTCGCACTATGCATGCGTTAAGTCCTGTTGGTGCTGAGCCTAGTCCGGACATTGTGTGGAAGTCCCGTCAGACTACTGTCCTGATCGTGTGGAATTGCCTAGCCGCGTCTGGCCAGCACACCACAGTCAATCTTGCAACCAACCCGCTACGCTGGCATTCAGCACGTGGCAGTCCCGACTGAAGTTCCCAACACTGCACGTGATTCACATTCAACCTTTTTCATCAGCACTTGTATCAAACACGGGCGGCATTAGACCACGTGTCACGCAGGACAGGTGTCGCAAGTCGACGAATCAATGACTTGCAGTGCATATGGACAACATGTGTCAACGTTGTCCAACAATGATGCAGGTATTTCGAGCGCCCGTCCCCCGAAAGGAAGTGACACAACGACTGGAATCTCGCGTTTATGAGAAAGCTGACATGGTAGGCTGCCAGTACAGTGCCAGAAAGGAAGTCATGCAGGGCGAGGAGCTGTGCTGGGTGGTCCTCGTGGGCATGACTCCTTCGCTCATGTTCAACGAACCACTGGTGTCTGAGTGAGCTGGCATCTTTTGTAATGTGGAAAGTATGATGGACGAGGAATGCGGTGTTGCACTGGCAGTGGGGCCAGCATGCTAGGATGGGAGGGCCTTGATGGTGTGACCAGCACGCCTGGCGGGCGGGAGTAATCGATACGCTCCCCTGGCTGGGACGTCAACCTCTTCGGTTGATGTTTCTAGAGCAGGTATAGTCGCGAGACTTGCCTACCTCCAGTCGGAGGTTTTCCTGAGAGACTACGGTCTCGACTATCTCCCGCCGCCTGGGTGCGCTGGTTACACTGGTGTCATTTTTCCACAATCAATCTGATCTTATCAGCTCTAAATTTTAGGCACATTTTGAAAAAAGTGCTTGGTTCCCATCTGACTGACCATATTTTTCAGCTTTTTTCTCCGCACTTGCGGTGCCTTGCAAAACGCACAGACCTTCTAGTCTAAACTAGACGAAGCATGCATTTCGACCCCCCTCCAGTCTATTACTCACCGCTGGCAAAAATGGTTTACTAGCTGCACACACATTTTTAAAAGTAGCAAATTCCAGATATTGGAAAAATATCAGACCTATCAAACTAGGACAAACAGATCTTAAAATCGAATGTGCAAAAATATCACAGATAATACTCATAAATGCCTAGTTAGGTCGTAGATCAATACTTGATGTCGAGCCTGCTGTGGTAAACATATTGATCGGCCAGGTTGATCCATGCATTGATCACACTCTCCACAAATTTAATCACTTTTGGATCTGATCGCGGCAGATCACGAGAATCGGCGAAATGTACAGCCGCAAAATTCTCACATTGACAACGAGTGTCGTCCGTGGAATGGTCGAGCGGGCATTTGAACCAGTGCGTAATGAAGGCCTGCAATGGGGAGCTGTGTGAAGGCCTGTGGTCATATCACGTCCAGGGGCTCTGCACAGAGCCGACAGCTGGGGGCTGGGACTTGGCCATGGACTAGGTTGGCTGCCCTGGGTTTTGGACGGTCACTCACTCCAGCAGTACATAAGCACCGCGGACAGCACAGCTGGCATACCTTCACACATCGAGTCGCACAGATTTCGTTTCTAGCGCATTCTCTCCAAGCCTGGTTTTGTTGAGTCTCTGTTTCGTGTTTCAAGAAACCTTGGCAGGCTTGGCATCGCTAAAAAAGGATGTACGTCAATCAGGCGAGTGGACAAGCACACGACTGCTGAACTCGCATCGTAGTAGGTCCTGGTGATGTTGTACAGTCCGCAGCCTCGGCTAGCGTCGTCGCAGTCGGCCACCTGCCAACTGCCCATCGATACCCTGCGTATGGCGTGCAGGCATCGGGGTGAAATGGTGATAGCTGCAAGGGGAGCCGAGCAAGTTAGGACGCCGATAAGCCGAGCACACGCCAGTCCTACCTTTCCTGGGAGGCGGGGCGTCATAGGACCTCTTGAGTGAGGCGGCGTACAGCAAGGAGCATCTAATGAGAAGAAGGACAGTCAAGCACTGAGCACTGCGCATGGTTGTTGTTCAAAGTGACCTACCTGGTCGTCCCTTGCCCTTATATCGAAACACACCACGTTGCGCAAGTGCAAATAAGTTACCGTTCTTCGAATTCGTCTCTCATTCACTTTCCTTGCGCGAGGGTGGTCGCGTACGCTGAACCCCCAGCCCGACCAACACCCCATTGTGCAATCGCCGCCAGCTAATCCAGCAGCAACACTGACACAGACTCGTTCGTCTTGCACAAGCCAGTCGCCCAATGACGTAGACTATTCGAACGCAGCGACGTCACGCGTTCTCAAACCACGTCGCCCCGGGCCATCCGTGCCCGCCAATGCGAGCGTAAAAATAACACGCGGCTGATTAGTCTCGCTGACATGTTGCTAATCGAAATGTGACAGTGAAAACGATGAATCACGGTCCCACTCTATTATTCACTACACGCGGGCTGAGCCAGGCTAATCTCAGTGAAATAATGAACATTAGGCTCACCGATGGCAAAAATCACCCCGCTACTCCTAATCTCAGGCCCCACAAATTGCTCTTTTCCATGTAATCCCATCTTATCACTGGTGCACACCAAGCACACATTGCGTTATTCGTCACCTACGCGACTGCTGCTGTCAGTTTTTCCAACCAAAAGACTGCCTTGGCAAACTGGCGCAATTGACACCTGATACGTCACGCATTGCTTGCTGTTGTAAAAATAAACTGGCTCTCCGTGGGCGGCGAGTTCGCAATCTTGCTGGTTATGGGAAATACACAAACCAGACGCTCGAGTGGCCGAGTCTCGATGCGCTAGACACTAAATTCAGGCTAACACTGTAGCGCAAAACACGTTCCCGTGCACTGAGAGTCAACTCTCGACTGGGAAATAAATGCTTTAAAAAAGCAATGACCTAAGGCGCAGTTGTGTTCTGTTTTGGGGGGGGGGGGGGGCCCAAAAGTGATGCTGGGCGGGCGCCAGTTCGCAGACACAAGCTTTCATTGAAACCATGTCCACAAATACGCAACTGGGCAAAGAGACCATTGTTCGCACGAATTAGTCCCTGAAGCGTGTCTTGTGTGATTTATCGACCGCCCCTTGGCCACCAGCAACGCCCTGCTTGTGCTCGATCTTTTAAAGACATATTTGCTAAGAAACAGAGATGGACGATCCGAATGGTTCTTTTGTCTTTTCCTCTTCGGTTGGCCTCGATCGACTGAGCAACGAGCACAGACGAGTGTGTTCGCTGACCGAGTGTCCCCTGTTTTGTCATTAGCCAGTCGCGCAAAAACTAAACATGGCCATGAAGTTGGAAACCTTGTTTTTGTATAATGCGCCAGTCCAGTCTGGGGAAGCTCACAGTTCGAGTCATCCCTCGCCGGACATGACCGAACTTAATGGCGTGTCAGCAGCGGCCCGGGCGACTGCCGAGGAGGATGCACGAGTGGACACGCCGTCCGATGCGACCGTGCTGGACATCGACGAGCCCGCACCCCCGCAGTTGTCCACCAGTGAGGCGCAGAAGAAAAAGGTGACGTGGCCCGACGAGCTGACTGATGAGGCCGTCAAATCCGCCCTGGTCACCAAGATTATGGGGGACAAGGCCAAGGTACCCAAACCAGTGCTCCTCCCCGACGACGACCAAGAGCCAATCAACTGCTGCAGAAGACAGTGGTCCGACGGAGATTCGGGTCTTCGACGTTCCATATCCGTAGTCCTCTTGATCCTGTATGCCTTCTGCGGCGGTGGAATTTTCTACGCCATCGAGGACGAGGCGCTGGGCCACAGTTACTGGACGGCCCTCTCCTTCGTCAACAGCCTGTACACATCGATCGGTGAGCCAACAAGCTGATAGGGACCCGGTTGAACTTCATCCGGGGTCTATATCCCAGATCACAGTGGTGTGTGTGCCGAGGGAGGAGTAGGCCCTAACTGACTGTGCTTGGCTCGCCCTGGGGCAAACTAGGGCTGACCAAAGGATGGCTCAAGCCACAGGAACGAGTTCCAGGGACACCTCGTACCCCGTTTATTGCCAGCACACCTCAATGGCTGTGGGTGACTCTCATTTCGGGGAGCAGCCGCACGTGCCGACCGTCCAAGGGGTTCTGACGGGCCAAAGCCCGCAGTGATCACAGACCGATGCCGATGCTTGCAAACCCAAACCAGCCCGAACACTCGACCTCGCTTTCGGTCTCGGTCTCGTGCCCAGTGCACCGATAGGCCGCAGAGCATAGTCCATGCCTGCCGTAGTGGCTAACCGTCTTCTTTCGCAGGCTACGGCACCATCAGGCCGCAGACCGTGGGCGGTCGTATCTTCACCATATTCTACATCTTATTCGGAATACCCATCTTCTTGAAAGCCGCCAGTGACCTTAGCTTCATTCTGGTCTATTTGACCGGCCTGGTCTGGCTTTACATTCGTAGGTTTCGAAAATTTCTTCGTCATCACTTCGCACGTTTCGAGTAAGTTGGGGGGGGGGGGGGTAGCACTCAAGGGGACACTCTAATGCTGGTCTACTTGCAGCCGTCGTCGGGTCAGTGTGGCCATTCCAAAGAACGAGCAGTTCAAACATTTTCTGCGCAAGGACAAGAATGTGCCCCTGTCCGTGGCCTTTTGCTGTCTCGTCGCCTGGATGCTACTGAGCTCAATTTATTTCTATTACGTTCAAGACACTGAAAATCAGGGCTGGGACTTTTTTGAAGCTTTCTATTTCTTCTTCATCTCGGTCACCACAGTTGGCCTGGGCGACTTCAATGTACGTGACGCGAGGCGGACCACCCTCGACTACTCGTTCATCGTGGGGGGCATAGCTCTGTTCTCGTTCTGTGTTCGCCTGTTATCGCAGAAAATGGAGCACATCGACGACGAAGTGATCAAATCCATAGTCGACGAGTACAGGCAGTCCTTGCAGAGCCGATACGATGCCTTCGACTCGGCTTGGCACATGCAGGCCGAGGAGAGGGCGCAGATCAAGGAGATACGAAGGCTGATCAGGCAGAAGAGCGGATGGTTGCATTTCTTTATGGGCCAGAATGTTGAGGCAAAGATGCTGCAGGAATACAGGAAGCGTGCTAATATGCGCATCGAGATGACACAAACTCAGACTTCCATTCGCAATGTAGCCCTCGAGGCCAGCCCCGAAGTGGCCGATGCGCAAACCATGGCCGGGCAGAGCTACGTCGGGCGTGGCAGCACTCTTACCAGCCCCGCGACTGTTCCCGATGCGACCACGGTCCAACTGCAACAACCAGAGAACACTGTTCGAGCGGCGGCCTCTTCGAGCGGTAGAAGGTCAGCGGCTGTGCGTGGTGGTCGAGCAACTGCCGGGGCCTTCGTTCGCAAGGCTGCCAGGGGGAGAGGAGTCCTGATGCGGCGTCAAAAGTAATCGGCTATTTCACTTGTTAAACTCTGTGTAAGGTGTCCATGCTATGGACCTTCTGTCGTGCCTTGATAACGCATTGTGGTACCCGACTCGTACTCCGTGTATTGTGTGTGCAGGACAAGAAGACAAAGGGAAGCCGTGAGTGTCTGCCAGCACATTGCGTATATCCAGGCCAGCCAAGAACAGCGTGGGAGCAGCGAGCTGGTTGGCAACAAGCAGCACAGTAAATCCTCTCACTAACATGCATGCTGGATCGATACACAGCCCGCTGCCGCGCACCCTCGGGCTTCGTCCTAAGGTCAGATGGGTCCTCATTCTCCCAAATTCCATCTGAAGTTCACTTTCCCTTTGCTAATCTAACTACAGATCAGCTTGATTGGTTGTAGCTGCGCAAGCTTCGAAATACGGCGCTCCTCGACAATATGTGCACGCGTGTTCCTGTAGAAATGTCCAGTGATGATGTACGCACAGAATGTCTGACCCCAGGCTCAGGGGACTTCACGCAACAGACCCGTCTTTCACCCTACGAGTCTCCAAAGATATCTCATGGAGCGAAAAAAAATCCTAGTCCCCGGAAAGCCCTATGCTTGCTTACATGCATTCAGCCAAGCACAGAACGTACATGCGAGGGCGCAACAAACTAAAGTGCGGGAGATCATACGCAAATGAAACAAATATTGGAAGGGCACATGGCAGTTTCGTGTGACAGTACACCGCAGGCACAGCATTCAAGCCGAATGGATGAAGCTTGATAAGCTTGTAAGAACAGCCCTCCCTGTCGTCGATGGTTGAAGTTGATATTGCTCGACGGCAGAATCACACGTTGATTTTGATAGGTTATATTTCGATAAAGCACTTGATCAACCGACCCTCCACTCGATACACAGAAACGACACTATGCCTGGTCTCTCTAATCTTCTATCACCACCTTTACACTATCACCTTACATTCCCAACATGCCTGGGCTGTGACGCCTTTGATCTCAGCTCGCGTTCGCGACACTCCCAACAGAAATCTTCAAGTGATGACGAGATGTCGCATGGTCGTCAAAGCCTTGACGATATGCCGGCGGAGCCGCCGTGGATCTTGAAATAAATGAGTTATAGCTGATTGGATTCTTTCTTTTTGAATTTTTTAGTTTCAACCAATATTCTCGAGGGGCTAGCAGCCCGTTTTACCGCCAGCAGACCAGCAGTCATGATGTGATATGCGAGGCGACAAAGTCACACGTCATGTCCAGTACCAGGGCCCTCCTGTAGTGTGATGATGGGCGAGAAGGGAGGGCCTTCACGACGACTGTGAGCCACCAGCATGAGCCTACACACGCGGGTCACCAGAACAATAGCGTATGCCCAAGTGGCACAGTCCGTTGGCGGTTGCAGTCCCAGGGCAAGTGCAAGCGTCGGCCACTTGACGGTAGCAGGGTCGCTCAGAGCTGAATGCGCGAGCCCAGCGACGGAGTACGGAAAGCTCAGTAGATGACCAGTTCTCTCTCTGATCGCGGGAGCGGGTTTACCTAACTACCGCTTCTCCCAATAAGGATTAGGCAAGTGCTGTGTCTTTCCCGCCAGCCAACGAGCGGCTGATGCCATTTTGTACGGGCTCACACGCGTATGTATGGCTCAGTTTGGCCTCTGCGCAGCTTTCCTTTGGCATTGTTTCCCTTTTCATTTATGCCATTCGCCTGCTCGCTTTACAGGCCTCACTCGGTACAGCACTGAGCATGAGGGACCATATCAGACTAGCTAAAAAGCCCATATTTTATGATCATGCTTTTCATTTGCAGGCTGGAGTTTTTCTATTTTTAAGGAAATATAATTTCACTTTCGGGCTTGGTCTTGATTCTGTGTTGTACAGGCCACATTACAACAGCAAGCGGATCCGTCTGACTTCTACCATTCTCAAAGGCATAGTGAGGCTGTTTATTGTTAGTCCATGTAATGGGAGTTTTAGGCCAATGGGGAAGACCGGGTTGTGGCCTGCGGGTTGAGGCGTCTGCCTCTCACGCTGGGTGCGCGCTTACAGGGGAGGGCTCGACTCCCACCTCGGTCCAACATGATTGTCAAGTATGAGTTCGTTAGCCCTCGAGTGCGCTGTATATGTAGAGCCTGGCTATGTGCAATGTCGGTTCCTTGCGCTACGTCAGTGGATATTTTGGTGTGGGGGCAAGGTACAATCAGGATAGGATATGACGGAACCACGCTCGTAATTCGAGTCAGTAGAGGGCACTTTGCATAATGCGGTAGGACCTGATTTAGGTGTGCACAAACATGTTGTTCGTGAGGCAAGGGGATCCAACCCCCCTATGGTTAGTATGTAAGTGTGATTTGCATATCGCCCAACTTGCTGGGCGACCTAGGAATTTCTAGGGTGTGTAAGATCAGGTCGTTTGTGTTAGGTTAGGAAACTGGTTGCACCCTATACCCATGTGTATTAGAAATGTATATAAGGAACCCATTCTGCCATGCTCAGTCAGTAGTAGAGTTGCAGTCACTCGCTGGTACGTCGTAGTCATTCGTGATCTTCGTATTTCTTGCTTGTACGTCGGCTCGTATTAAACGATTTCAGTTGGTTGTCAGTGGTTTTCTTTTGGGCAATGTTCCGTGTGCCGAGTGGACGGCGATTCCGCCCATACCCAGCCCGATCTTTGGGTAAGCAGTCTTGTTGAGTGTAACCGTTTACTGTGTCCATATTAGGCTAGGCCAGTAAACTACGTTACATATGGATAAAGTATGACACGACATGACATGAAGACAGTCCTCCACACTCGTCTTTGGTTGTCATAGCGGAGTCTGTGGCTCCCACGTACAACTCATATAATGCAGTGTGCGCTATTCAAAGACTCGCTCGCCACGGCTACGGCCAGCAGAGCACCGAAAGACCGTAATAAAATTCTCGACTAATGTGGTCGGTCTCGATGCTGCTCTTCTCCCACGCACTCACGTCAGACGGCAACGCGCCAAGCAATATGCCTTTCTGCAACAAAGCAGAAACCCGTCCGGTTGATGTCTCGGGCTCGTGCGGTTAGGGAGGCCCGAACCAGCGGGGGCAGAGCTCGTGTGCTTCCAAATCACATGTACTGTACTGTACTGTATCCAATCCATGTGCCGTCGATTTTGTGTGAACAAGCAGCAAATATTTTAGTTGATTGCGCCAAGTGGGAGACAGATTGTTGATCATCAATTCATTATCGAGACGATGGAGAGTGCGCGCTTGGAATGGGTGAGCTCGCAATGCTATTCACAGTGATTAGCCGGATCGAAGCATAAGAGAGCATGGTCCATAAAAATGCATAAAAGCACTTTCTTTGGTCATGTACACACTTGGACAACGGATACGTGATCAAATGGTAGGGCTAACAGAAACCGTCTCAGGCAGAGGCACATTGGTGACAACCTTTTCCTGCCTTTCCGACTGGCGAAGCATTGTCACCGGCTTGCGCGTATTCTTTGTGAGTCTTTGATTTTATGCTGCTGTCAAGACGACGCCGACTGGAGAGACTTTGGAAAACAGCGAGCACAACTTGGTTCACAGTTTTCAGCTCACTCGTTTAGCCATATTTTCTGCTCACACTTGTAGCTCGTCACCTTTTTAAATTAGAAATGTACTTTGGTAATGGTAATGGACGTAGTCTGCTCAGGTAAAATCCAATTTAGCCCCCATTCCCGACCAGAGTATGTTTTCATTTTAGAGTGACTACTTCCCGAACTCGCACCAGGCCCAGCAGGGATGGCAACTCTCCGAGTGCACCCCCAAAACAGGCCAACCAAGGACAGTTTCGACATAGTCTGAGGGATATCGTCCACATTTTCGGCTTTGACACCCGCGATGGGGAGGACGAGGAGCGTTTGGGGTGCTGGGACAGATTTAAGGAGTCGTGGTCGAACGAGGACTCACTGCTTCGACGGATGGTGGCACCCGTCTGCCTCGTATTCTATTCGTTCATTGGTGGAGGGATTTTCTACGCCATCGAGAGCGAGTACCACGATTTCTGGGCTTGCCTCTTTTTTTGCAACACTCTTTTCACTACCATCGGTAAGTGCCACTGCAGCACCCAGGAACTGGGATACTCGTGGGATTTATCGATAATCAATAGTTGATGATGGGTCTGAGACATTTCTGGGAATAAGTCGAAGATAATTTATTTAGGATTTCGATATTCGAATTTCGAAACTTAGCTGGCCTCACAATTTATGCCCCCTTTAAATGAGCTACCAGCCTGAACCCTGTCAAACACTCTACTGTATGTCCTCGAGTATGACCCTCGACACAGAGCCTGTGTAACCCACATTTCTTGATGACGATTCTTCCCCTAGTTGGTTTTGCACTGGCCTGATGAAGGTTCATCGTATTAGTGCTTGCTTCTGTGATCTGCCCGCCCTGCCACGCGAAAGAGGCCCGACCTGGAAGAGAAACAGAAGCAGCCGTTTACCCGCAGAAGGCCGATCCAGAGAGGACACTCGCAAACACGACACCAAGGCAGTTAGTATCAATGCAAGTAGTCAAGTGCAAATGCCAGTCCAGGCTAGTCAGTATCTCTACTGCACACTTCGGTAAGGCACTGCGCAATGGTGATTCGAAACTAGTGTGCGAGTAGATATTCCAACTCGTAACGGGGAGGGGTATCACCCCGACCTGCACCCGTCATCGCTCTGTTTCTGTCTTGACGGCTTATACCATCTCCAATTTCCAGATTTAAACATACTAAATCCTGAGGCACCACGCATGCGGCCAGTCTGGTCTTGATGCTCGTTCTGACGGCGTATCTCAATCAATCCGTTTTCCTCAACCTAATAAATAACACAGTTCCCGTAATAAAGTTTAGTGTACTATCTTGACACCCCTGGCGACACTAGGACTGTCTCTCGGCAAGTTCGGCTGACGTGAGCATACTCGTTAATTAACAATGGCTCCATAACCTGAACAAGGGGGAATGTCAACTCGTCGAAGACGGGGCATCGATCACTCATGCACGAGGCAATGGTGGGTGGGCCGTGGAGGGCACGTAATTAGCAGTCAGCTGTGTTGCCTCCGCAGCAATGATGTACACAGCCAACATCCACGAACTACTGCAATGTGCTATCACAAGTTAGGCGCAACTCTAAAAATACCCCCTTCTCCACATCTTAAGGCTCCCACATATTTCGCCTGGGGTCTCCGACTGGGCTGTGGCGCTCAGAAAAGAACAGGAGGACCACAGCCCAGGCAAGTACCTATAGAGGGACTCTGGGGCACACCAGCTGGGCTCCAGAACAAGTATGATGAGCCTTCACAGTCAGCCGAAGTTTGCTATGTGCTACAGTGTATTTGTGTCCTGTACAGTGTTGGTGTACAATGTCCAGCAGGAGGTCAGTGGGTAAAGCTTACCGCCTACGTCCCACCGTCATCGAGCTCTATCATGCCACACCCGCTAAGTCTACTTGCGCCCTTCGCTGACGTGGCGCTCTCGAATAAAATAGTTTCTTTGCAGGTTACGGCAGCATTTACCCTCATACGATGGGTGGAAAATGGTTCACTATTTTCTACTCTGTACTTGGTAAGGCACCATCGACCACAGGTTTATGCCCCACATGCACGTTCCTCCTTGACAGGCATCCCCATGACTGTGATTACAATAAGCGACCTGGGATTCCTGCTGGCCAAATATTTGGGTCAAGCATGGAGGCGTCTAAAACGGATCACCAAGCCCTGTTTGGAAAAAATAAACCGGAAATTTGAATCGACCAAACGGTCTGTAGAATCTTGGAGACGACGCAACGACGTGGTCCCCATCAACAAAGATGACGACGCTCCGGTCGATGAAACTGAGAAAGTAAAAAAGAATAAGCTAAATTTACTGCCCTTCCCTCTGGCCTTGAGCACGTGTTTCCTGTGGCTGCTGATCAGCGCCCTCTACTTCGCCTTGCTCGAACGCGAATGGTCGTACTTCGACGCCTTTTACTTCGTCTTCGTCTCGGTCACCACAATTGGTCTGGGCGATCTGAGCATGTCCCACGATCATGGCCGTGTCATTCCCGATTTCGCATTCGCTTTAGTCGGCATCGCCTTATTTTCCATGTGCTTGAATGTCGTGCAGTACGAGATGGAGCACTTGTCCGACAGCATCGCTGAGGCCATTACCGCTGAGTACACCGCCGCGCTCAGGGAAGGTCGCAATCTCTCATTGGAAGTACCTGAGCAGGATCGGCCGAAAAGTAGTAAGTGGCTGGTTGCGAGGTGTAAACCTTCTCACTGGCACTGGCAGTCACCTCCTCACCTCACTGCATCACTCGGTGCTTTTTCAGGCAACGGGCAAAAAAGGATCGATCACATGGAGGAACGGAAGAAGGAAGAGTTGGCGGCGCGGGCAATCATTCGTCAACTATTACACAAGAAGGCAGGCTGGCTTCGGTTCCTGGTCGGTCAGACATTCGAGGACCGTCTGCTGGCCGAATACTTGAAAAGAGCCAAAATGAGACTGGCCTCGACGCAGACCGAGCCCGACACTCGCGATGTAAACCTGATGGTGGCGCCCGAGGGTGTCTCCACCTTCACCTCGACCAGGGACATTTTCTTCCCGCGAGAGGAAATCCATAAATTGACCAGCGACTTGGCCGCCCGCGAACGGGCCGCCGTCGAGAGGCACGTCAAGCGCATATCGGACAGTTACGGCGCCCTGCTGCGGGAGATGGCCGCCAGGAGGAACAGGCATCGCGGCAGTGGCTCGAACAGCAGCAGCAGCAAACTGAGCAGCATCGACGAACATTCGGTGCTGAGTGAAACACACGGCAGCGACATCAACCTGAGCATCGGCAGTTCGTCAAGAGCCAGCGACACTGATGTGCACAACCAGAGGGTAGCCAATCAATTAGATATACGGCTCATAAAAGCAGTCAAAAGCGCCATTAAACCGAGAACTAAAAGGAAGAGAAAGAAAACAAAAACTGGTAAAAAGTTGACCAATGCTGATTCTGAAGCCCCAAATCCTGAAGTCGGTGCAGTCTCAGATCTGGAAGTAAGAAGGCTACGAAATCGCCACGAGAATGGGAGAAAAAGCTGCACCCACAGGAGCCAGTGTCCGAAAAGCCATGCCTCGGATACAAAGTCTGGTGAAGCGCCAGCGACTCCAAGTTCGACGTGATTGAGCCACCTGACGAGTTGCTGTTGTCGACGATGACACCCGTTGTCACAGAGATCGACACTGCCCCAGTCAGTATCAACGAAATGCAGCCGACGGCAGTGCTCTCGATGGCATTGGCAGGGGATCGTGATACAGTTAGGCCCGACGAGGACATGATCAAGGCTAGTCACCACGTGCAGGCTGAAGAACATAAGAAAAACCCTCTTAGTGATATTATTTAGGTGACTCTTCCTGATCCTCTCCTGGTAGGTACTGTTTCACCACGGCTTTAACAATGCTAAAAGCAATGGAAAAGCATTGCTAATCGCTTTTTGGTGGAACAGTCCTCAGAGGTGTCCACTTCTGCATTATTGCAACCTGCTCAACTAATTCCGCTCGAGACTGAGGCCGTCAACTGCTGCTACTTTGTGCGCCTCTTCAACTGGTTCTGCGCGCGCTGATATCAGTACGACGAGGATGATAAATACTGCATGTCACGCTGTGCTGCGTCTACGACAGTTTGCCAGGCAGAGCTAGAAACTGGTCGGCCTGGGTTTAACTGGGGGCCATTCGAGAACGCGCTCAAATTCTTTGCGCCTGACATTCGCGGCGTTGATTAACTCACCCTCCATCCCTCAATGGTCGATAATGGAGGAGAGGTCTTCAGGGCAAGGCCCTCTCCGTCATGGCCATATTCCTGATCAAACTCTAGTTCGCCGTGATCCGCTGTAGCTGCGCAAACTTTTATTCCCCGGCCCGGGTTCCTGCAAGATTCCCTGGAATTGCAGGGCTTTATCACATTGTATGTCGGCATCGTTTGAGGCGGGGTAACGACGATGAGATACGTACAGTATGGGGGGTATGACGGGTGCTCTGTCATAGATTAGGTACCGCATGATGACGAATGGTGCCAATCTAAATTGGCGCATTGTGATGAGCGCGCGGGTTGTCATATTTGTACTTGATGGAGCGTAGGCGCTTGTTGGCTCGAATGGTGCCATCGACTTTTTCTCTCATGATCCATGCCCGTCAGCAGGACAGGTGTCAATGTTAGTGTTGTTGTAGTAATAGGATGACATCGTCCGGCTATGTCGGGGGTGAGGCTTATACGCTGGGGTGCATAAACATATGGGGTAATAAAGCGACCCAGTGATGATCAGACATCGATCCAGTGATCGGATGTAGATCCAATGATTGGATATCAACCAAGTCACTGATCGATCGATTGATGACATCAAGCACTTGATCAAGGGAACTGATCAGACATCGAGCAAGTAATCACCTATCGATCCTGTGGTCGAATATCGAAAATAAAATTTGGTATCGATCCATTTATTAGGTAATCAAGCTAGTGATTGGATATCAGGCGAGGGATCGGATATCTACTTGGTGATCGTGATTCAAGCGAACGATCAGATGCCGAGTGTGTGTGATCCGGTATGGGTCGGATGATCGGATATCGAGGGAGTGATCAGATATAATGCGTCATAACTGATAAAAGCATTGAAGTTTTCACTAGAGTCACTATCAGTACTTTAGGAGTTAGTATCAGAGCTTCCACAGGAATTGTAGGGGCCGTCAGGGCTTCTCCCGGACCGTCTACAAAGAACCGTCCCAACCCGAATAGCGTCAAAACTGCGGGGCCATCTAACCCACGACGACGATGTGGCCGCATTATTTTGGGACTACGGTCACGAAGCAATGGAATACTAATACGAACATGGTTGCGGTGATACAGAGATAAGCAGACATTCCGCTCATTCTCGGCTCCGATCGGTAACAAAATGGCATCTGCGACATGCTCGTGTGCTCCATTGTGTGGCCTCGCCTTCTGCTGTTTCCAGCGAGCACAAAAAGGTACCTGTGGATCTCCTCTAAAAGTTTGCGGATGTCCTTCGAAAGTGCGCACTGATTGTTTGCTACAGCATTTCTCCTCCTTGGCTCAGGAGACTTTTTGCCGCAGACCCGTTTTTCACCCGACAAGGTCAGCTCTGAAGTGCAGGGAGCGGGGAGCAATATAAGATGCAAGTCTTCCAGAAGGCCCTCACACGCAGATGCTCACTGTTTCAAATGCAAATGCATCTGTTGCCCTCTCAAATCCGATCTATGCCTGTATTTGCCTCCAGTCAAGTCCTTGATTGGCGCAACACAATGAAAGTGCAAGAAATGAAGGAAAAATCCTTCAAGTGAAACAAACGTTGGAAATACAATATCGTAGGTTCGTATGCAGCTGCATACAATGTCAGAAGGGAGGCCATTTCAAAGATTTATGGCCAAACTTTAATCGCTCGAGAACAGCTCTCCGAACAGAGGTTTCGATATGATGACGAGATGCCCGTGAACCCGTCGTAACTTCGGTAGAATGAATGAGTTTCAGCTGATCGCTCCGGCCATTTTTCTGATGGGACTTCCAACCGTCATACCTGCAACTGGCCAGTAGTCACTAGTCATGATAAGGGTAGGATTAGTGAGACGACCAACTCACACACAAACTTCTCGCTGACATACGCTGATGGAATCCTGTATGAACGGACGAGAAGGGAGAGCCTTTCCAATTAGTTCTCAAGGACGAATTTTCAAGCCCCCCCCATGACGGTATCGGGTGATTGTGAGTTGCGCAGAGCCAGAGCGATGGACTTGATCGCCGTCGTTCTCACTTCGATCGTGGGAATGGACTTTCTAAAACGCCGCTCCCAGTTGGGCCGCCCAGTCAGGGTTGGCTGATCCAATGTAAGACCAGCGCTTTGATCGACTAGGCTGATTCAGCTTACCGTCCTCAAAACCTGCCAGCTTCAAGGCAGACAGTGCGGCTTCCTAGTCCGTGTGCCACTGATTTCCAACAAGCTACAAATGTCCAAGTTTGTTTCACCTAGTCATCGATTGATTTTTCACGTTGCTGAATAATCGATCGAGAATGTTGAACTTGGCAGAGCTAAGATGGCCAGGTCGGCCTACGTTGGCTGGGTCAAAGCACAAAGCTAAATATTGCAAGCATGCTAGCCAAAGGCAATCTTTCACAATTCGAGTACTTTCTCCGGCCATGTACATACTCGACGAGGCCATCGGCTAGGCGATCAAATGACAGGCTGACAATGGCCTATTCAAGCGGAGACACATTGGCGGCACAGGTTTCAGGTCGGGCGAGCATTGTCAACGGATTGCGCATATTCTTCGGCAAGTCTTTGATTTTATGCTGCTGCCAAGACGACACCAACAACCGTGATCACCAAAAACGGCGAGACCAAGCGGGCTCACATTTCCTGGCTCGTTCTTTTTGGAATAGCTGACACTAGCACCCTGTCATCTTGCTTTACTTGAAATGTACTTCAGCAACGATAATGGACGTAGCCTGGACAGGTGAACCTTAATCGACCCCTGACTCTACGCCCGCACCATGCCTCCACTTTAGATTGGCCAGTTCCCGGCGTCACACCGGGCCAAGCAGAAATGCGAATTCTCCGAGCACGCCTCAAAAGCATGATAACCAAGAACAGATTCGCCACAATCTCAGGAGCATCATTCACATATTCGGGTTCGACGATCACTGCGAGGAGGACAGTGAGTATTTGGGGTGCTGGGACAGATTTAAGGAGTCGTGGTCGAACGAGGACTCGCTGCTTCGACGGATGGTGGCACCCGTCTGCCTCGTATTCTATTCGTTCATTGGTGGAGGGATTTTCTACGCCATCGAGAACGACTACCACGATTTCTGGCCTTGCCTCTTCTACTCCAACACTCTTTTCACTACCATCGGTGAGTGCCACTGCAGCACCCAGGACCTGGGATACTCGCATGTGTTACCAGGATCCCAGTCGTGGCGCACACCTTCGAGACGGATGCTGTAGAACCTGGAAAAATGGTTTTACACATGGCTGTAATTGCAGCTATCGTTCCTGCCTTGACAGCACCAACCACAAAGTTATTAGCTCACCTCGTCGCGCTTGGTCTTTACAACCACTGAATAGTCAAGGGAAAATACTTTTGGCAGGTCTCATCTTGATGCTCTTTCTGGTGATGAATCGACTTGATAAGTAAAAAGGTTCTTGTAAGAAAGCTTTGAATGCAGTAGTTTCATACCCCTGGCAACAACAGGCCCAAGTTGGCAGACGCAAGCATTCTTGTCAATTGATATCCTGAATCAGAGGGAAAAATGTCACCTCGTCGGAGATGGCGCATCGATCACTGCAGCATGCGGTCTTGTACAGGTGCACTGATCGCTGGTACAGGGCATGGCATGGCTACGTGATTGGCCTCTAAAATGTAGCCTCTATGCATAGCCAGCGGATCACCCCTCCTGCCCCCATTCTGTACAATACTTTTCATCATCAGCCCATGACGTACGTCTGCTTTTGTAACATACCGCAGTAAATTTTCTGAGGCCTTAATACAGAAAGCGGGAGATCTGGCCTACCCAGCACTCCAGTGATCAGGAGACAGCAGACCTGACCCAGTGCAGGTCTCTCAACGCCATTTGCTGGACCCACTGTAGAGGCACAACTAGCTGTCGATCCTCCGCACAAAGCCTTTAGCTGGGGGCTGTCAACCGTCAGGGGGACGTCAGCCATAGACCAGGTCGGCTGCCCTGGACTCCTAGTCACTCTCTCCAATACCTACAGGCGTAGTGCACCACCTGCATTCAAGCGCCCTCAGATAACAACATTTCCATGTCAGGTTACGGCAGCATTTATCCTCACACGTACGGTGGAAGGTGGTTTACTATTTTGTATTCTGTTATTGGTAAGTGACACTGCCGACCCAGGCTTATCCCCCACATACACTTCCTCCAAAACAGGCATTCCTCTGGCCGTGCTTACAATAAGCGACCTTGGATTCTTGCTGGCCAAATATTTGGGTCAAGCTTGGATGCGTTTCAAAAGAATTACCAAGCCATGTCTTGAGAAAATGAGCGAAAATTTTCAATCGACCAAACGTTCAGTAGAATCTTGGCGACATCGCAACGACGTGGTGCCCATCAACAAGGACACCGTCATCCCGTTGCATCACATTGAGAAAGAGAAAAAGAAAAAATTAAGCTTGATGCCCTTCCCTCTGGCCTTGAGCACGTGTTTCCTGTGACTGCTGATCAGCGCCCTCTACTTCGCCTTGCTCGAACGCGAATGGTCGTACTTCGACGCCTTTTATTTCGTATTCGTCTCCGTGGCCACCATCGGCCTGGGCGATCTAAACATGTCATCCGAACACAGCGGTCGTCTCATTCCCGATTTCGTGTTCGCTATAGTCGGCATCGCCTTATTTTCTATGTGCTTGAATGTCGTGCAGTTCGAGATGGAGCACCTGTCGGCCTGCATCGCTGAGACGATCACCACCGAGTACGCCGCCGCGCTCAGGGAAGGTCGCAATCTCTTACTGGAGTTGCCTGAACAACCTAAAAGTGGTAAGTACATGACGCAGCGAGTGACAGGGTGGGCTTTCGCACAAGCTTAGACCTCCTCACTCCATCTGGTGAGCTCATCCAGTGTTCCCTTTCAGGCAATGACCGAAAACGGATCGATCACATGGAGGAACGGAAGAAGGAAGAGTTGGCGGCGCGGGCAATCATTCGTCAACTATTACACAAGAAGGCAGGCTGGCTGGCTTCGGTTCCTGGTCGGTCAGACATTCGAGGACCGTCTGCTGGCCGAATACTTGAAAAGAGCCAAAATGAGACTGGCCTCGACGCAGACCGAGCCCGACACTCGCGATGTGAACCTGATGGTGGCGCCCGAGGGTGTCTCCACCTTCACCTCGACCAGGGACATTTTCTTCCCGCGAGAGGAAATCCATAAATTGACCAGCGACTTGGCCGCCCGCGAACGGGCCGCCGTCGAGAGGCACGTCAAGCGCATATCGGACAGTTACGGCGCCCTGCTGCGGGAGATGGCCGCCAGGAGGAACAGGCATCGCGGCAGTGGCTCGAACAGCAGCAGCAGCAAACTGAGCAGCATCGACGAACATTCGGTGCTGAGTGAAACACACGGCAGCGACATCAACCTGAGCATCGGCAGTGACGTTGATGTGCGAGGTTCGGGCAACGCCAACGGGTTGGATGCAAGGCTCACAAATGCCATTAAAAGCAGTATTAACCAGAAGATAAAAAGGAAGAAAAAGAAAAAAAACTGGTAAAAAGTTGATCAATGCTGGTTCTGAGCCAAAGCCGGAAGTTGGCCCATCACAGACTGGCAATGAGAAGGCTAAGAAATCGCTAAGAAAGAAAAGTAAGAGAACGTTTCCCAAGGTAGGACTATCCGATAATCCAGCCTCGGATACAAAACCAGACGAACCCACAGTGGCCACAAAATTGGACGTGATTGAGCCACCTGACGAGTTGCTGTTGTCAACGATGACACCCGTTGTCACTGACATCGACATGCAGCCGAACGCGTTGCTCTCAACGGCATTGGCAGGGGATCGTGATACAGTTAGGCCCGACGAGGACATGATCAAGGCTAGTCACCACGTGCAGGCTGAAGAACAAAAGAAAAACCCTCTTAGTGATATTATTCAGGCGACTCTTCCTGATCCCTCCTCATGTGTTCAATTTGTATTGCATCGCCAGACCTGCCCAACGACTATGCTTGAAAGGTGACTTGGTGCGCCTTTCAGGTTCGCTTCGTCTACAGTACAGCGTGCCATCAGGTATTAGGTGGAGTGGTGTCAGTAAGACAGGCATGCGAAATATGTCGCTCTGGGAAGCTGGCTATGTCAATATTGGGTCAATGCTGGACCCAGCTACTCTATGTAATAAATTATCAATGTGCTGTTTTTGGTTTTAAGGTCAGACATACCCTTATGTGGATTGATTTTGTTCGTTTCGATGTAGTTATAACAAAAATGCCGACCAAAGGCCGGCAGTTGTGGGCTTTATCAAATATTACTCGGTGCTCGCTGAAAAGGAGGACGCCGGGAACGTAAAAAAGCAGTGAGACCTATTCGAATGGTGCACTCGATTTTCCAGCCCTGTTTCAGTGCAGATGAAACTGAAAACTTGTAATAAGCATGGACTATTCTCCAGCCTATCGGTTCAGGAAACAAGTCCGCCTCTCCTAAGTCGGGGTCGGCACGGGACCGAGACCGAGAGCGAGGTCGAGTGTGTGGTTTGGTTTGCAGGTATCGATAGGGAACTAGTCTTGAGTTCCTGGTCTTGACTTGCTCTATGAGCACTTCGGGCTCAGGTCCGTCAGAACCCCTTCGACGGCCGGCTCGTGCGGCTGCTCCCCGAATTGTGTCTAGACAGCCCTTGTGATGTGGTGACAGTAAAACATTGCATGAGGTGTCCATGGACTGCGCGGGGTAGTTCCTATGGCTTGAGCCATCCACTGGTTCGTCCTAGTCTGTCCAAAGATTTCCTGCCCGGCGCATTATAGCCTATTGTCTCGACGACCAGGGGCACAACATACCGTACTTAACTTTGCTACCCATGATTCACCTAGCCTCTCTCTGAAACCGCCCCACTTCTTGTGCGAGATTTGTCATGCCATACTTTATGCATAGCCAAGCACTCGAGGGCTTATGAACACATATGTGGCAATTCTTTTCTATCGAGGCGGGAGTCGAACCCACCCCTTGTAAGTGAGAGGCAGGCGCCTACCGCTAGGCCGCGAACCGGGGCCATAATATGGTCTGCCAAGTAATACTGTACGATCGATTGTTTGCGCCTAACATCCAGCACCCTTGTCACATCATCGGAAAATGGGCACTCTCTCCGACATGGTAGGAGAACAGTGAGGTATGCGCTGGGTACAAGTGATTTTACCTGGGTATAGGAAGCCGCGAAACAGCCCGCGAGTAGACGGTGTCCGAATCTGCTGATGTGCTAGGCATCGAAATAAACCAGCTGAGCGTCCACGAGAACCCCTGTCGTAGTTGGGACGGAAAGTGATTGTCGTGGTTCGAGTCGGTTGCCCCACGTCAGAACCCTCAAATGTGTGACGCACTCGTAGCCGCATTGCGGCAACCCACGACATATTCGATAGGCGAATGTACTTCCCCGCCCCTGCACTCGACAAGACAAGAGGCTAGTCAGTGACTCTAAATGGTTTCCAGGAGTCAGTGACAAAGACCTTTTTGGGGCCAGTCTTACCAAAAACTTGGCAGCTGGAATTCGAGTAGCAGCACTGGCACCTTCTTACGCACTTCAGCACGGGCGAATGTCGTCAGTGACGCATGGCGTGGGCATGTTCTCGGGCCTTCGGTGATTTCACGCTGCTGTGACGACGACGTCGAGGATCGCGAGCTTACTCGAAAATAGTGCGGCCAGCAGCAGGTCGGCTTGGTCTGCCATTGTTTTAGTCAACGCCCCCGTCTACGCTAGTTTTTATTTTAAAATGTACTTCAGTAATAATAATGGACGTAGCCTGGACAGGTAAACCTTAGTCGACCCCTGCCTTCGTGTCCGTCAGTGTCCCCATTTTAGGGCATTGGCTAATTCCCGAAGTCAAGTCAGGTCCGATGTTAACCTCGCGGGTGCCCCTTCCAAACTCGGCAATAACGTACCCTACCAGCAAAATCTAAGGAGTATTATCCACATATTCGACCACGGAGATGACGACGATGGGGAAAATTTGGGGTGCTGGGACAGATTTAAGGAGTCGTGGTCGAACGAGGACTCGCTGCTTCGACGGATGGTGGCACCCGTCTGCCTCGTATTCTATTCGTTCATTGGTGGAGGGATTTTCTACGCCATCGAGAACGACTACCACGATTTCTGGCCTTGCCTCTTTTTTTGCAACACTCTTTTCACTACAATCGGTAAGTCGACTGTGGTGGTTAGTGATCAGAGTGTCATCAGCACGAGTCGGACAGAGATCCTGGCCGAGTGGAAGTGTGCAGCACGACCCCAACAATCGCCAGGACCCTGTCTGTCTGCAATTGTTGTGACTGCCTCTTCGCTGCTCAATTTTGGCATCGCAGCTCCTGATGTTTTCTCAGAAACGATTTGTACCAAATCGATTGGCTTCACCGACAGTCTTGAATCGGTTGCTATTTTGATGCCCCTGACAACATCTGGATGCCAACGCGGGTTCGCGGGCGGGAGCATTCTTTGCCAGAGACAGTTGGTCGAGGACGCCTGCTAGGGAGGGGACAGCATGGGATATTGATCACCGGCTAAAGCGCAGTAGTAGTCGAGTAGCCAGGGCATTGATTAGGTGCCTCGTGCTCACAGCATAGAACATACTTTTTCTTTCTTGCCCCAACCTACAGTATCTCCAACAAGGCCCCATTGTTTCGAGTTTAACGAGTAAAATTTTCTAGCGCTGTTAAAGAGCGACGTGGCGGGATTTTTCCCAGAATACCGAAATGTCTGCACCTTGTGCAAGCTATTGATCTTCTGGGGTACGCACTCGTACTGACCAGAACCTATCTGGATCGGCTTGTCTGCGTACATGCCTCATGAACGATGACCATACCCATGTTTTCTGGAGACCTACGTATTTGAACTTCCATCTTCATATTAGCTAAAACCACAAGAGTCAGGTTTTTGAATTGCAGCTGGCAGCAAATGTCTCAAAACGTGCTGTAAGTTTAGGCATACTGCGCTCTAGAATCGACGTCGGACTATAGAAAAAAGTATGATATTCAGATTCAGCACCCCATTTTAGTTCGGGCTGTCAAGATTTAGGACCGATATCTCAATACGAAGTCGAAATTTTTATTTCCCAAGGGTGTAATACGACTAAGTCCGTATTACTGGAGGGAGTGACCGGTGGAACTTTTGCACCACGCCAAAAACCCAGGGCAGCCTACTGAGTCCTCCGACCTAGTACATGGCTGAAACGTCACCCTGACGGGTGACGCTCCCAGCTGCCGGCTCCGTGCAGAGTATCGACTGCCAGTCGAGCCTCTTCAAGGGTTCCCCCTTTGTAATCAAGAATTTCGACTCTTTTCTAGTTGCTGAAGGTCAAGAATTTTGCCCCATATACCCCCCCCCCCCCACTAAAACGTGGGTGCTGAATGTGAATATCATATTCTTTTTTCAATATTCCCTAACGGTTAGAGAGTGTACTTAATCTTTAAGCCGCAATCGAAACTCGGGATGTGATATCTCATAAGTGGATAACTAATTGGAGATAAAAGGGACGATATCGCCCGAGTATCCATTTAAATGTAGATTTGAATTTGGAGGGGTGAAAAAGTTTACTGTCATTTTCTACTGGATTCGTTAGGCCATCAAGATGACCCACTCAGACACATCCCGTGCAAATGATGCACATATGTCATAAAATGGGCGTATGATCTTCTCGTCTCATGGTTATATGTGTGATGTATGTACATCAATATGATACAACTGGGTCCGTACTACTGGGGAGTGTCTGGTGGAGGCAGAACCCCAGTCTTCCGACCCAGTCCACGTGTGCAGTGTGGCTTGCAGTCATTGCAAGTCATCACTTATCTGGCTTACTGATGACATGGAATAATCGGATACAATCACGTAGTCATGAAGTGGCAGTGCTGGTGGTTGTGTAGTACACAATACTGTTTGCGTGTAAAATTGACAGTTCGAAATCAGAAATTCCGGAAGTCAGCGGACGTGTTTTTTTATCTTAGGTTACGGCAGTGTTTACCCTCGCACATTTGGTGGCAAGTGGTTCACTATTTTGTATTCTATTATCGGTAAGTTGGACTTGACCACGGCTCGATCATAGCGTATCTTTTTATCGACGACAGGTATTCCGATGGCCGTGATTACAATCAGCGATCTCGGATTCCTGCTGGCCAATTACCTGGGCCAAGCTTGGAGGAGTTTCAAACGAGCCATTACACCGTGTATTGAGAAAATAAGCCACCAATTTCATTTGACCAAACTTTCTGTGGAATCGTGGGGTCGACGAAACAATGTGGTACCAAT
This sequence comes from Mesodorylaimus sp. YZB2_4, assembly GCA_030248295.1. NCBI lineage: Eukaryota > Metazoa > Nematoda > Enoplea > Dorylaimida > Dorylaimidae > Mesodorylaimus > Mesodorylaimus sp. YZB2_4. Next base: position 1,151,645 of record JASANH010001374.1, on the reverse strand, counting down.
CGAAAACAATCCAATCATACCCTTGGATCAGATTGAAAAAGAGAAAAAGAAAAAATTTAGCTTGATGCCCTTCCCTCTGGCCTTGAGCACGTGTTTCCTGTGGCTGCTGATCAGCGCCCTCTACTTCGCCTTGCTCGAACGCGAATGGTCGTACTTCGACGCCTTTTACTTCGTCTTCGTCTCGGTCACCACAATTGGTCTGGGCGATCTGAGCATGTCCCACGATCATGGCCGTGTCATTCCCGATTTCGCATTCGCTATAGTCGGCATCGCCTTATTTTCCATGTGCTTGAATGTCGTGCAGTACGAGATGGAGCACCTGTCGGCCAGCATCGCTGAGGCTATCACTGCCGAATACGCCGCCGCGCTCAGGGAAGGTCGCAATCTCTCATTGGAAGTACCTGAGCAGGATCGGCCGAAAAGTAGTAAGTGCACACAGCAGTGTGTTCTCATTCAGGCAAGTGTCGGCTTATGTCTACTCACATGCGCATTGCAACCAGCGCACACAGGTGGCGGCAGATGCGTGAGACCGAAGTCTCTTGGGCAAACACTGGCTGGAGGAAGGCAAGTCCGCGACTATACCCGTCGCAGAATCGTCAACCAGAGTGGTTGACGTCTCCCAGCCAGGGGAGGTATCCATCTCCCCACCGCCAGGAATGCTGGTTAGAGCACAGATGCGGTATTCCATAGTGCTGAATCGCAAGCAGCGCAAAAGTGTAAAACACTGGGGAATGGAATTTTGTTGCAGTCATCTGGGACCCAATAGCGGCTGTGCCTTGGGCGGAGTGATACCCCGACTTTCAAAATCTCTTTTGTCGATCGATTGAGGTCAATCGAAATTCCACTACCTCCATGTTTTATGGTGTGCTGTAGATCAGCAGTCCACGAACAATGACTGCTGTGCTTGGGTGGCTCGAATTACGAGGGAGAGCAAAGAGCTACAAGGCACACACACAAGGTGAACGCCTCAAATTTAGGCTGCTACAGTGACAAAATACGAATGCGGGGAAAATTCAAGTGTCATCAAGCCAGTGCCCTCAGAAGAGGCGTTAGAAAGACTTTACTACTGAAATCCGGACGACTACAGCCCATCCCTAGCCGTACCAGCTTTCAGGTTGATGAGCAATGGCCCCGACCTTTCAGGCAATGGCCGAAAACGGATCGATCACATGGAGGAACGGAAGAAGGAAGAGCTGGCGGCGCGGGCAATCATTCGGCAACTATTACACAAGAAGGCAGGCTGGCTTCGGTTCCTGGTCGGTCAGACATTCGAGGACCGTCTGCTGGCCGAATACTTGAAAAGAGCCAAAATGAGACTGGCCTCGACGCAGACCGAGCCCGACACTCGCGATGTGAACCTGATGGTGGCGCCCGAGGGTGTCTCCACCTTCACCTCGACCAGGGACATTTTCTTCCCGCGAGAGGAAATCCATAAATTGACCAGCGACTTGGCCGCCCGCGAACGGGCCGCCGTCGAGAGGCACGTCAAGCGCATATCGGACAGTTACGGCGCCCTGCTGCGGGAGATGGCCGCCAGGAGGAGCAGGCATCGCGGCAGTGGCTCGAACAGCAGCAGCAGCAAACTGAGCAGCATCGACGAACATTCGGTGCTGAGTGAAACACACGGCAGCGACATCAACCTGAGCATCGGCAGTTCGTCGAGAGCCAGCGGCACCGATATGCACAGTGGAAGCAGTGCCAACGTGTCGGATAGCAGACTTCTAAATGCCATTACGGACAATAGTCATCAGAAAATAAAAAAGAAAAAGAAGAGGAAACTAAAAACGAAGTCGTCTAGCATCAATTCTCGGAAAAATGCGGCCCCAAATCCTGAACTCGGTGTAGTGCTCTCTGGAAGTCAGGACGGCACTCCATCTCCACAGACTGGGGAAAAAGCTGCACCCACAGAGCCTGTATTTGAAAATCCTATACAGGCACCGAAAGAAGCAAACTCTGGTGAAGTGCCAGCGATCTCTAAAGTGGATGTGATTGAGCCACCTGACGAACTGCTCTTGGCATCGATGATTCCACCAGTCGCCCAGATCGACACTGGGCCCATCAGTATCAACGACATGCAACCGAACGCAGTGCTCTCAGTGGCGTCGCCCGCGGACGCCAGTGCATCAATGCCCGACGTGTATGTGATCAAGGCCAGCGACCAAGTGCAGGCTGATAGGACATTGATAAACCCCCTCAGCGAGATCATTTAGTGGCCGCTTGCTACTTCGACTGACGCGGCCATGCATTCGGGAGTTTTCATGGTAGCTACTCGTGTGCAGACTGAAATTAATGGACAGCTCGCAGCCCCTGACAATGTCCTGTCTCCGGTTACTTTGTTGTTGCCGTCAGGCCGGAGAGCATGTTTCAGTTGCCAGTCATCCAATACCGCCCTTGCAAGGCCTGACAACAGAACGCGGTGAACTCGTGCCAGGATCGAAAATCGAACCTTGATTATGAAAAGCCTAACGTTTACTTTTTTGAAAAATGTTTTTCTGTATCTCAGCTCCAATGACTGTCTTAAAGCCAACTCTAATCTCCTTTGAGAAACGACTGGTCTTTTAATTCTCTCACATTCTAATGGGGGTCGCAGTGCAGACTAGTACTTCTCGCTGACACTGGTCAGTATTGTCTCGCACGAGCTCGAACCCGTGCTTAGAACAGTAGTGACCGATCGTGCTCCTGGTCCTTTGCCATTCTGCCGACCACCGTCCGAGTGCACTTCAGTTTTGATTGTGTGGTCCGAGTGATTGACTCCGGATGCATAGGGCTGACCTTCCAGCTTAGCCCAGTCTTGCACTTCGGCTGAAAAGAAAGGGGACTCAGTGGTCATCATATCTCACCCGATGAACTTACCCGAGCCGAAGGTCATAAATTGCAAACCAGTCAAGCACAGGCCGGCCACAGTGATAAAGTACACAGTGCGCCACTCGGCCGCGGTGCCCTACGATAGACGAGGTCAGTCTTGGGGGTCACTTCGCATGGGTTCTTACTTGCACAACCACGCCCCCGACGATGTAGGGTGCTATGAGGGAGGCCAGCTGCCCCGACCACCTCGCCAAGCTGTTGACTATCCCAGTGAAGGGTGGTGCTATGCTGACCAGGCTCGTCCAGTAGCCGGTCACTTGGCCAGAGGTCATAAAGTTGGCCAGTGTCAACAGTGACACCGCCAGTGCCGTCCTTGTGCAATCAGCATACGCGCATGCGACTAAGAATGCACCAGCGGCAAACGTGTCTGAAAACAAACGATTCGGATGCTGAACTTAGATTGATAGGGACATTTACTAAGACAGTTGGAAACTCGGCAGATCCAAGTGTGACTCATGGTGGTCTTCTTTTTCAACATATCGGCAGCCAGGGCGAAGAGTACTTTCGAAACCCACTGCGCCATGTACGGTACAGCGCTGAGCATTCCGTTCTGAAAAAGTACACGAATCCGATCGAGGCCAGGTGTCGACTGTGATAAAGACGTACACTGCTCAAATCCAGGCGTAGGACCTGTTTGAAGTATGTGGGTATGTACGACTCCAATGTGCAAGCCAAAATAGTTGCTGCGAAATTGCCCATTATGCAACTCCATACAGCCATCGACATGAAAATTTTCATCCACGGAACCCGTTTTATGTTGCTCTGAAAATTGTCGAATAGCTCGCGATGAGAAAGGGAAATCTTTTCTAACCTTGGCCTGACCGAACTGATGCAGTCGGAGACTGTGTTCAACGTAGTTCAATTCTTTCTTTGATATCCATGTATTCGTTTGGGGCGTGTCGGTGACGAACACAGCCCACGGCGCCATGGCCAACAGGGTCAGCAGGCCTGAAGCAAGGCAGTATTGCCCCTTGTGTCGAAGGCAAGAACCACGCTTACCACTGACATAGAATATAGATGGCCATCCGCCCAGTAGGTGTTTCTGCTGGCACAGCCAGGCGTTCAGGGGCATGCTGGTTATGAACGCTATTTGATTGCCTGCAAATATATGTGCTCAATCGATAGGCGCCCCCCCCCCCGAGTGTGATGGTTCGACTACAGAAGTAACAGCACTGGATGGTCGTGCCTGCAGTATAAAGACCAATGACCCTTTCAGTGTGTCTAGCCGAGGCACTGCACACTGCACTGTGTGGCAGCCATCAGTGGCATAGGGTCGGTGTGACCAGGGACTATGCAAAGATATGGCCGAGGACACAGTCGGTGTTCTGTGACTCGCTCAGCATCTGGGTCGCCCTCCTCCAGCACTGCAGATGGTCGCGATTGTAAGACTAGCGCCAACTAGAAGGCCCTACCTCCAGTGTAAAGACCAATGACGGTGGATCGTTCTGAGGCCGGGATCCAACCGTTGATAATAACTGCGATGGCCGGGTTGATTGTGGCCTGAAACTCCAATGCTGGGAGGACTGCAGCTGGACGTCACCAGACCGACTGTACCTGCCCTCCGATGCCCATAACGAGCCTGAGCACGAGTAAAGTTATCAGGCCCCCGTACTCGACCGTCACTGGAGTCAGCAAGCATCCGAGTGCCTGCAGTGACAGGCAAAAGAGCACGACCAGCCTGGCGCTGTAACGATCGGCGATCACTCCAGCGGGCAGGGCGAATACAACTCCACCCCAGTAAATGGACGAGAATAACAAACTCTGCTCTGCGCTCGTCCACGTTTGTTCACCCTGGGCACCAAAAGGAGATGAGTATGTGGGCCAGCGACCACCAATGCTTACTTGATAATCGATATCCGGAGCTCGCCTCCCGCCGCACCCTTCGTCATCGATGAGCCAACTCGAGTTGACCACCACTTTGCCCGATCTGATCGTGGACGCGGTGCTGTTCACCATACAAACGATGGCGATACTGAGCGTGGCTCGAGCGATGGAGTTGGCGTAAATGACCAGTCTGCGTGGTTCAACAGTTACCTATCTTCTCACCCGCGGGCCACCCTCTGCTTACCCCATCACCAAGGTCAGGTACAATCGATACGATCGATAATGCCAGAATCCGACCGGTTTGGGTGTCAACATGTCGTCGACACTTTGCGACGGGGACAAAACTCGAAGATGACTGGTCGCCATTGCACTCGCGTCCGCCCGTCAGTGCCAGCCACGCAGCACAGGGATATGCCGTAAATGACTGGCGGAAGCTGGTGCAAGAAGGCGTAATTAGAAGGAAAGACGATCTTTTTTAATGGCACCCTTTGTCGGTAGTTAGCGGGTTAGGGCCTGGCTAGCATTGTTTGTACAGCAACGCACTGCACTCGTGATTATTGTGCTTCGAGCATCGTATGCGCGTGAAAATTTGGCCTCGCGAGGTCTAATGTCAAGTTTGTGCATACCAGATCTCTGATTCGGTGCATTTTATTGATGCCAGGCGCACATGGTGAAACAACTGGCGCTCGAAACTTCATCAAGAAGCTGTTCACTAGGACATAATAGACGGTGTCCGGTGCTTGTGGCCAGGTTTTCTGAGGCATTCTGTCATTTAGTCATCGAGCTGGCATTCCAACAAGAATGCACCAATTATTAGGCGGATGTGTACGGCAAGCCTGCCATCTCCGATTCGGCTTCATCGCAGCTATGATTATCGGGATGTCGTCATAGTGTTAACCACGAGCAACATATCCTGCGCCTTGCTACTCACAAACATTCGCGGTCGTCATTGAAGTACAAAAACGTCCTCGCGTGAAAGCCTGGCGCGTTTTTGCGTCAGCCCACTTTCACATTTTATTTCAAAGGGGTCTGGCGAGTGCTGGGCGTAAGGAGACTCATGGTCAGACAATGCTTACATTAACGTATATATCGTTACAGGAAGACGATATCCTTATCGTTCGTTAACGATATCTCAAAAATATCGTCATCGTTATCGGTTTCTCAAAAGATATTGTTAACGCGTTAAATATCGTCATTATTTCGCGGAAAAGACGCAATGTTGCCGCTTAGTAAGCTGGGAGTCTGGCGGGAGCACTGTCGAGTTCCTCTGGACTCTGAGCACTGGAGAGAAACAGTGGAGAAGGAGCAGAGAACAGAGGACCTCTTTAGAGGAATGGCCGCCTCTAAAGAGGTCTGCCAGACAACTGTATCAATTTGGGGAACCATCTCCGTTGGTGCCACTTGGTCAGCCACCGACTTGTCCAGATGTGATGCGCCCCTGTTTAGATTGTAGCCGCACAAACTGGGTCCTGGGTCCTGGACCAAATCGCGGCCGGGATCCCCATTTATAGAATCTGGCTTGCTGGCTATTTGCCCTGATGGCCGATCACCTTGCATCATTGTCCACCATTGCACCAGCAACAACGCGGCCGCGGTGTAGGCGGTTCGGCATTCGTCTCTCCGTATTGCTCGGGAGCGAGTGGCTGGACTCGTCCCGGGTTCGATCCCCGGTGATGAAGGTCGGTTTGCGAACAACAAACCCTCGCTGACCTTGCATGCCAGGCCGTGGAGACAGTCTCAGCCGTCCAACACCAGCCCTCCATCGTCCGAGGAAGTTGGTTGCTGGCCAAGGATGCCTTCGCGTGGAGGTGCTTCTAGTGGAAGAAGGACGCTGGTGTGTGTGCCGGTCCCCGCACAGCCCTGCTTACAAGGTGGCTGGCTTTGAGCAAAAACAACAAATTGAAAAAAATGCACCAGCAACAGCGACACCAAGGAGAATCACTAGCAGATTCATGGCACTCTAAGCTTCCTTTGACTTTTTTGGAGTACTAATTGATTGAGGATCTGATTTGTTTCTGGTATTTTTAGGATACTTTCGTTAATTTTACAATGACGCGCACAAAATCAGACTTCTTCCAAAACACAAGTCTCATCAAAATACTGTCAACATGCACCATTTAATTGCCGTCAGTTTTTTTTAACTTTCCGTTTGTCAATTCTTTAATCTTGCTCGACATCTTCGAGAACACTGTTGACATTCAAGACATTTCAGTAGTGCAGGTGCTTTCTGACGCCGCGTCTGGTTGGGAAAAGTGTGTGTTATCGTAGACTGATGCAGCGTTCATTCACTGACAGTTGCATCCTGCGATCGTGCTCAATAGCATTCCTTAAAGCGCGTGAACTTGCAACTTTGAAACTAAGGACTAACGGTATAATTAGCGATATCATATCGTTTTTTGGACGAACATTCTTATCGTGTCGTTAACGACGTTGAAAAGATGTCGTTAACGACATGATATCGTTCACGCTATATACGCAAGCTTACATTTCTAAAAATGAACTGCCAAATCTTTTGCGCAATCAGCGTCACTCTTATTTCCGCACCTTCCGAGTGCTGCTATGCTTGACTGCACCAGAAGGCTTATCAGTCCCCTTAGAAGGCACAGCCCGCAAGTCGGGTGTCGGGACATATTTGATGCTGCTCGTCCCCACGTGCAGTAGGTGTGTTTGGCCTGTGGAGAAGGTAGTGCATGTGGCTGCCTTGACGGGCCGCCACATACAGCTTATCAGTTGCCTTCGTTGGCCCTCCAGGCGAGGCTGAAACCCTTGGGTTGATGTCCCAGGCACCTACGACTTGGTGACCTGCCTGGAGGGTTTCTGAGACCATCCGCTCCCCGCGGTATCTTCTCCAATGTAGGGCTATTCCTCCTGTTACACTCGGAGTAATCGAAGTCTGCCTCCCTGGGCCAGACGTTCAATAGCTCACACTTTTCTGACACTTCAAAAAACACCTTTTCAAGCAATTCAATTTTCTAGCCATCCGCGCCCTGTTTCTAACAAGTGTGCACAGGGAGACTGAGCGCCACTTACGATTGCTACTGACTTCAGTGTACGCAAAATATGAGCTGCAGCTTGATGGGCTGGCGGACGTTAGGGTGATGTAGGGGTACTTATCACAGATGGGGCAAAGCCCCACCCCTGAGATAAGCACTTTCTTTGTTGTGCTCCTCTCGGATGGGTGCACTGATAAGCCTTTAGGTTTGGCAAGCACAGCAAATCTATGATTAGCGTGTGTACACAACAGCATTCTAGCTTATTAGGCTTGTGGCCCATAATCTGCACCCTTTACAGAAACTGACGCGTGGGAAATCGGACCCTCGAAGGAGCCTCGTCCGCTCTGGTGTATGTTATCGGTTTCCTGACTCCGAACAACTCAGAGTCACAAAAATAGACACAAACAAAACAGAAAATTCAAACATAGAATGGATCCAGCTGGGACTCGGTGGACGATCCTTGTTTGGCCATGGCGAATGCACGTCTCTTCATTCCCAAGCTCATCTTATCCTGCACAATCAGCTGAATAACACGTTGGGTCTGGCCACTCCCGTTCGAGGCCACCGACCAGGATCGATATCGATTGGCCACGTCGCAACTGTACTTTCGTACAACCGCCAGAAAACTCGTGCTTCGGCTTCGCAGAACATGGTCGGGCGCACTTTCGGCTTTTCTGCGCGGCGAAGTCGGCACGTCGTCGGGACCACATCCGCAGCCAGCACGGCATCGCTGGCGGACGAATTGACGGAAATGACGACTGAAGCGAAAATAGACGAGAAAAGTCAGGCTGGAATGGGTTTGGATGAGAAGATTGTTGACATCGGAGAGAAACCTGAACACGTCGGTGTCGAGTTGGACGAAGAAGGAGTGACTGCTGGTCGCGTAGGCCACCGCCTCCCACGCATTCAACACCAAGGCCAGTCCGTTGCACGCTGTGTAGGCCAGAACGACGGCGGCCATCATCAGGGCCGTCCTGTGTTCCCGCAGGTTCCTCTGGGTGAGCAGCATGACCTGCCTCTGCCGTCTGGCCGTGTATATGGTCCTGACGATGAGCGAGTTGACCACCAGCAGGACCAGAAACGGGGCGGCGAAGACGAGGATCAGGTAGGACCAGTTGACGTAGGCGTGCACATAAGCCGTGTCCTGCCTGAGCAGGGCGGTGGTTGTGTTGGCGTACTCGTTGAGGCTGTACTCGCCGAACCTGCACGCGTTGTAGACCACGGCCAGCAGGACGATGACCAGCACAGTCACCTTGGTCCTGCTGGCGTTGCAGTGGTCACGAGCGGAGAGCGGGTGCACGACGGCCGCGTACCTCTCCAAGCTGACCACCAGTATGGTCCACACACTGCCCGTCTGGGCCATCATGCACAGCGGGTACACGCACACGGTCATGTAGGCGATGGCGGCCAGCAGGTGCTCGTTCGACTCGGGCCAATAGTTGTAGAAGGCGATGGTGGCGAAAAGCGGGGTGGCCAGGCCGAGAAGCACCGTGTCCATCATGGTCATACAAATCAGGAGGATGTTGATCGACGACCGCGACCTCACGGCCGACAGGAGGGGCGAGGGCGACGAGGTCGGCGACGTGCACCGTCGACGCTGCTGAGCGAACACGCAAGCCGCAGTCAAATTACCGACGATACCAAATGCGCCCACTGGAACCATGGCCAGCGAACATAGCAGGCTGCCGTAGCGATAATACACGCCCTCGCCCGAGTTCATTCTCCAATGGCATATAAAACAGTGTCAATGTGTCCAAGAGAATCTAAGACCCCAACTCAGTGTTTCGAGGCTCGACTAATCCTCCCACCCATGAACACAGCTTATATAGACCGGGTTCGAATGACCTATTTTTATTCCAATCACACCCACCGCTCAGGGAATTGAGTTCTAGAAAATAGTAACAGGACAATAGCGTGTGAACCCTGCACCTTGCCCCGACACCCACACGCCCATCGACCCGATACGAAAATAGAGAGCGGCTCGGAGAGCACTCACCTGGGAACCGCATCGTGGCAACCACGCCCGGCCTGCAACACGACACCGTGCGCCTACGACCCCCACTCATTACCTCCACCCATAATTGCTTAGATCTCGGAGGGCTTAGGCTCTCGACACGCTATTGTTCAACGGGCTGCCTCGGCTCACATCCAGCCGCCAAACCAGACCTAACTCGCATCCCTGGCCAATTACGGATCATAGCATTATCCTGACACGCCGCCGACTTGCACCAAAGCACCTAATCTCCGAGCACATACTCGTATGACAGACAACCTAGGCCCACAATTGCACACTCAGGGAAAGAGGCAACGAATTCCATTCCTAAACAATCTCTCATAATCTACACAAAGTGAAAGCTACCACACGAGACCTATTCGATGGGGTACCGGTTCGACTGGGTGCATAGCCACCATAGCTCGCCCGTACAACCAACTACGAGCTTACAAGACCAAGGAGGCCAGGCAGGGACAATTGACGCGCAGAACTGACAACATTCGTCTGGTCACGGAGGCCTTGTCCTGCGTCGGCGAACAATAACCGCGCAAATACAACGACTGCAACGACTCCGATTTGATATCTTGCCACGCATCGAGCAGATCACGTTCTTTGATCGCGTACGAGGCATCGATTTGTGTCAGCCGCTTGAATTTAAAGCACATCATCAATAACGTACGAGCTATAGGATTCGCCCGCAGACCAATCACGGCCAGTTTCGGCAAGGCGGTCAATTCCAACAGCGAGAACGTGATCGATGACAAATAGGCCGGACGCGCGCCGGGCAGACAGAGTTCTTCCAAGTTGCTGAAAATGCAAAAGGGTTCAGGTCAAACGAGTGCTCCGACAAACCAGTTCAGATGGCAGCCTGAACTGGTTTGTCCGTAAAAGGTTGGATATGGTAGGGCAGCACCCGCATACTGTAACCGCTAGTGATAAGACATCATTGATGTGCAGGTACCATAAGCGAAACCATATTTACCCATCTCGTGCACGGGCATCCATGCTAATGGACAAAGCCAATGATCGGGTTGACCTCACTGTATGGCTAGGTCAGGGTGTGGCCCGCCGGCTCGCTGCGGTGTGTCAGTGTCTGCTTGTGACTGCTCGTGGGCGGCGACTAGTATAGCACTCGCGGGGTCGGGCCCGAGCCCTTACACGTCCACCAGGGTCTGGTCCGGACAATCAGGCAACACTTACCTCAAGTTACTGGCTATGGTTTTGAAGAAGGCGTCATTGACCAGGTGACTGCTGATGGTCAGCTGTTTAACGTTGGCCATATTTGCCACGGCGGTGGTGACGTAGTGCTCGTGCATTGTTAACAGCAACGAGCCAGCGCCAGCACTGTCCACATTCAATTCCCGTACTCGATCGGCCAATGCCGGTGCCAACTGACCAAAATCGGGGCCTAGGGTTAAGCTCAACGAACACAATCGGGGACAGCGCGTCATCAGTGCTTGGATATGGCTCGGATGCACGCTGCACCCTTGCACGTCCAACGTGTGCAACGATCGAGGCGCCTCGGCGAAGCAGGTCATTCGAAGCTGCTTGTTATCGCGAGCGATCAACGTTTCCAGGTGGCGCCACTGGCGGAGTAGGGCACCCAACAGTGCGTCGTCCAAGCCACCGCAATTCCGCACATAAACGTGACTGATCGACAGCCGACGTAGCGTGCGGCCAGTTGCTGCTGCCAACCTGAAAACAACCAGGTTCGCCATTCGCTTCCATCACTGCCCCCCTGATGGCATCAGACGAATCGAGCCAGCGTCCATCAGGCGAGGAGAGAATGTTTACGACGAGCAAATACAGAATCCCTGCTGATCCCTCGAGTGTGCATACCTGCGTTTGGTGGTGGTAAAACATGGACATGACCCTGGAGGCCTATCTGCCCGCTTACCGTTGAATGTTTTCAAGACAGCTAGCCGTTCATCGACGTTTAGTTCGTGACTTCATCGAATTTCGCGTTTTGCTGTCCGTTCACTCCTGCGTGCGCATCTGCAGCTTAGTGTACAGTAAAATATGACTATGATTAAGGCCGTCCCTCGATAACCTGCACTTGTTCTCCCTCACCGTCCGTGTCTGTATTCGCTTGCGGAAACATTCTCTCGTCGTCTGACGAGCCCGAAGCCCCTCGAAACATCACCAGGCTGGACGGAGCGTGGTGCACTCACTTGAGCAACCATCCCCTTTCCAGCAATCGATTATCGATGTCGATACTGTGCAGCTGGCAACAGTGTTCGATGACGGCGTGCTCCAATCCCAGTCGTAGCCCGTATTCCAATGGCCCGAATTTCGACAAATCCAATCGTCTCAAAAATGCACCGCATCGTTTCATGAGACCGGCCGCGGCCAAATCGAATCGATACGCGTTCGATACATCGACCCGACATTGGGTTCGCAAGAAAAAGACCAAATTCAATTCTCGAAATCGACTCCAGTACAAGCAACGACAGATGTGACGGGCTCGTTTGCACGTGGCCTCGAGTCGTAGAATGTCCTTGGCGCACAGGAACACCATCATCCGTTCCAACAGCTCGTCCGGGAACCCGAATATGTGCCTCGCCGTCCCCTCCTCGTCCACCAGCCGATCCATGTCTGAAACGGAGTCCACATCACACAATCCAACTAGCGAGCACAAACATTTTGCTCGATTCGTGTTTCTCTGTTAGCCGTGCAGATCACACGCATTTATTTCAGTCAGTCGCCTGTATTTGATTGTTTCCTATTCGCCTATCAAATTCTTGTCTGTTGGCCAGCATTCTGCACCATTTTGGCGATGCAAGCACACGGCACGGCTACCAAGACCCATATTTTACCTAATGCAGTCTCAAAACCCCAGAAAAGAATGATAACGCAACAATTCACTTACTTTCATCACTTTTCATCGAAACACCAATCAAATTCTGATCGACCCGTTGATAAAAATAAGTAGTAGTAATCAGCTGGATTTTTGACGGCTGCCAGCTGGAATTGAGCCAAATGGCGCACGGCTAACAGAAATACTTCGAGTCCACACGGTGTCCCACGTTTGAATTTGTCTCAGATAGTAAAGACGGATGAGTGCAGTCCGTGCCAGTTTTGGTTGTGCTTCGAGTCATAGGTGTTTTGGGCCAAGACTGGTCTGTTTTAGATGTTTCATCTCCCCTCTGGCCGCCTGGATGTGACTGGAGTGAGCTTGTCAGTTTACCCTGGCCCCCATAGGTACTTTGTGACAAGATGTACAACAAGCGCGGGAGCAGGTAACTCCGAAATGCACTACAACCAAAAGGTCCCTTTGTAAATCAAATATTGTATGAGAGCATTGCACTAGCGGGAACCATTTTCATAAATCATCCGAGGCTGACGCGGGTTCTTTGGACGGCGTTGAACCCGCTGAAAGGACATCGACGGAAACTGACGAGGGCGAAACGCGCTCTTCCACTTTTTCCATGCTGCCATGCGTGGCCGGTTGAGTCTGCTTTCGCTGATCCTCCTCGTCGTCGTCGACCAGCGACGGCCACGCCAGAGTCCCCTGCGCCGATTGCTCCTTGGCCTTGGCCAAACGTTCGTTCAAATCGCGTAACGCTTTTTGCCTGAAAAACGAAAACGATCACACAAAATACGCATATTCAAATTATAACTGCCGACTCACCTTCTCCTTTCGGCATCGACTTGACTAGCAGCCACGGTGGACGGCGTGGCGACACTTTGCAACGAGCCCCCGATACCGCCCATGTCCACAAAACGTCGAACGGCCGGTTTGCACAATTTCAAACGAATAGCCGCCCGATAAAAGGCGTCGCTGACGACCGAAATCGGTGGCTGCAAGATCGATGGAAAGAAACTTAAAAGGTGAAAAAAGCTGTTACACATACTTGCCCTGGCGTAAAATATAGTTTCAGACACGGTTTTGGATGCATTTACCTCGCGAAAGTGAAGTTATCGGATGGATCTCCTCGCGGCGAGCCAACGTTGGCGTGTTTTTGATAAAATCGTAAATATATCCATCCCACGTAGGAACCGAATAAGAATTGCATCAAATAAACGGGACTTAATAAGCGTAAAGCCGTCACGACGATGCCGATCACGATGGCCGTGAATGGAAAGTGACTATTCTTGTATCGACCGAACCAAGGCGTGTGGAATATGACCGTGTCGGGTAAGGCTTGTTTCACAGCCACGAACAACGCTCCGTCGAACGCAGATAAACCGCGAATATTATTCGGATCGGTTGGCGAATAGAAATACCACGGTTCCCATTTCGATAACATATAAACCACGCAGGAGACGAGGACGGCGACCAGGGCGGCCATCACGTTGGTCAGGGCGAAATAACGAGTCCATTCCCGCCATCCCCACAAAGTATAGAGTACGGCTCCGCTAATGTGAACACAAATCAGATGACAAACCAGAAGCACGAAATTGGTCTCGATGAACCAAAATGTGGCTAGAGTCCAAATCCAAAAATTGGGCGGTAATAATCGAAACGGAACCACGGTCAAGGCTTCAACGATACTCGCACTCGTCGACGTTGATTCGCCGCTTAATAGCACAATGACCGAGCCAGCCAAGAGAAATCCATAGCATATTTGACACGGAATCGGAGTCGAACGAAATCCCGAAACCGATTGCGAAAATAAACGTTTTATCACGTTCACATCGATCCGCATGGCCTGCGATTACGAAAGCTTTCTCCTAATTTATGGGAGAAAAACAGCGGAAAAATAGAAAATAACTTTTATGTACTTTTGGATCACGATTACAGTTGCACAAGAAATATTGTTTTCACTTTTATTTTGTTTTTCTCAGTTTCGGTTATGCTGGCGCACATTTTCGAAAACGGTAAAATATAGTTTCGGCTCAAGGCGATTATAGGACAGGAATTGAGACATTGGTTCCTTATAAAATAGATGGTAAAAAAGAATTTCGCAATCAAACAGAGTAAAATGCAAGGTCTGACTCGATTAGTCTAATTCACGTGATCAATTCATCGATTACGTTGCAGTCGCAGTGAAGCACTCAAATTCTGATGTAAATTATAGGAAACAGTGATCGAACTTTTGTAAAGCGAGGAGCACGCGATTTGCATGGGCAGCTGGTTTCGTTTGAGTGAATGACGCAGATGATGAGGAGGTATTGGTCATTGGTGAGTACAGGAGACTCGCTGGCATTGCATTGTGTCCACCTTGACTGGGGGTCTGCCCCATAATCTCAGTCCTGGCATGACTCCCAGATCCGTCTTGACAGTGCAGACCGAGGTAGCACAGCCAACAGTACAGTAAGCGCGGTCAGGGCTGCTCAGCAATGACACAAGATCCAAGTCGAAGTCGAAGAACAAAAAGATTGCTGGTTGGTAGTGTACGCTTTACAAGGTGCACGAGTCCAGCAGTGCCCTGGAGCCGAGTTATTCCCATTGCTGGTGCATTCGATTCTGAGCCTTTCTGCACAAAAATTCATAAGCTCAAACTCAAGCCTTGAGCTTGAAGCCCATTTGTTCCCAGCTCATTCATCGTCAGACGTCCCTGCAGGTCACGCTCTGGTGAGCACAGCAGCATCACGAACATGGGAGACTGACTACGCGCAGAGCAGAGTCCATCTCATGTAGATTGTACATTTTGAATTTCCCGCTCCTCACGCTGCTTACACAATGGGGAATGGCGCGATATTTGCCCCACCAGCCGAGTGCTCGCATATTGCACTTCGTTTCACCTCGCATCTGCAAAAGGATCCGTCCGTCTAAAATGTCCAAAGAGACTGGTGAGACGCACGCTGGGGGTTGTCAATAATACACACCAAAAATCTTCGAAAGTTGTTTGAACATGTTCTTCGATGTCAGCTGATTGCAATTTGAGACAAATATGACGAGTTCACTGCACCACCGTCATCATCATATTTACTCCTGAGGCCGTACCACAGAAAGCAGGTAGGGGGTACCTTTTGGCAAAGATAGGCCTAGCTGGAGGTAGAGACAGGGCTATCCTCCCCCTTACCAGTACCACAGACAGAGCAGCTAGAGGGAGCCAACTGGTAGAGGTAGATGTCTACCCTATCATTTGGCTACCCTGCTCCGAAGGAGGGTAGCCAACGGGTAGGGAAAGAAATCAATACGAAAGAGCGCGCAAAAGATGAGCATGCTGCACAGAATGATGGACAATGGGTAGGATAAGGTAGTCGACCTATCTGAATGCGAAAGGATGTCAGCCTTTCTTCCCGGCAGCCATGGCTATTTTATGTGTTGCCGCCACTGATAATGGGTAGAAAAACCTGTTTCCTTCCAAGTGCAGACTTATTAGCGGAGTTTAACAGAAAAACGTCATAGATTGCTGGCAGCAAATATCAGGTAGTTCTATCTTTTCCCTACCCGCATTTAGTGGTAGCGGTAGGCCTGTCTCTACATCTACCCGTTAAAAATTGGTAATCCTATCTTGTGGCACCCCCTACCTCTACCAAACGGTAGTGCCCTACCTCTATCTGCTTTCTGTGGCACGGGTCCTGGTGCGAGGCACACAGTGCAATCAGAAACACCATTCCGGCTCTTTGCGCTTATCTTTAGTGCAATCTGGAGCCGCCGTTCTTGCCATTGAGAAATCAGTCAGTGCCGCGACGCCGTGATTACATAATTTTCTCTCTTCTTCTTCTGTGAAATGGCCTTTCAAGTATCTTTGATCAATCGATAAGTGCGTCAACTGGCGTAGTGGATATGCTTGGCCTTTAGAAGGTTAATGCACACTATGGCGGTTGCCTTGTCTGGCTACTCATTCTATTCAAACTACACTGATAGCCTTGCACGGTCAAAATCCTTGACTCGCTCGGGAGAAAACTTGGACTGACCAGAGGGAAGCTCAAGCAGCCTCAGTTCAGGTGCAGCCGAAGATGGTTGGAGGAGGGCACCAAAATTTGCCGAAACATCCCAAATGACTGGGCAGTCTCACTCCAAGCATTAAAATGGGCAACTTTGTCAGAACGTGGGATCGAATCGGAAGAACTTTTTTCTGACCCGTCCTGGTCGGTCCAGAGGGGGTCGATTTGTGGTCCTCTACCCGCGGACTAGCGGCCTGTCAGTTGAGCCTATCTCGCCATCGACTGCGTGTGGGGTCAATGCGGGATGCATGCTGGGCGAGGGTGCGCGTCAGTCGCTGTCGGCGGTTACCCCATGCGGTAACCATAGCCAGCCCGTGCCCGTTAGGGGACCCGGATTCGAGAGCCTCTCCATAAGGCCTCTCATGGATGGATGAAGGGTGGCTCACTTATCGCCAGGCGTCCAAGGCGCAGAGAGAACTCGACTAAGTTCTCCGACGGCCAGAGTTAAACTCAGGGTTTCCGCAAACTGTGACACGCCTTTCACCGCACACCACCCAGGCGGCTATCAGAAAAACTTTTGCTTTCAACAAAATACAATCTTTGCGTAACGACTAGCCTGGAAATCGCTGCACTGCACTGATCGGAAAGTCCCCATATAAAACGCCCTTATCGCATCCAGATCCCGGCACAGATTCATAGAGCTAGAGTGATTAGTCACTGACGCAAGCGAAGCAATTAACGCACTGGCTAAAGCCGAAACATACAAACCATGTTTCGAATATTATGTCGTTCTTTATCAGAGTTCCTTACCTCACGAAATTTGCAACGGATCGTCAGCGCCTTGGTTTTTTTAAAAAATTGTTGTGGCTAGGGCCCAACGACTCTTCCAATTCCCTTGCTTAGATCCGGCCAGCAGTCATGATATGATAAGGTGACCAGGTCTCGCGGCGGCGTCTCTGCGCGTCGCTCTAGGAACACCTCCACGCGAGGGCATCCTGGACAGGACACCGACTTCCTCGGACGATTGCGGGCGGGCTGTGAGTCCTGTCGGTAATCGACAGAGCGAGGAGGTGGGTATGGCTCGCAAACTGACCTCCGCCACCGGGGATCGAACCCCGGACGATCATCAATGCCCGAGTGATATGTGACCCGTCTGTGCCATCAGTTTCTGCTTCGTTTTACTTTTCCCTCTTAGTAGTGTACGGATTCTTGCGCAATACGGGTAGCTATGTGCGAGTATCGGTCATTTCCGGCAGTGTGTCAAAACTGTTAATCGATAAGAGCTAATCATCCAAACCGCAAAGTATTCTGGGCTTCGTCAGGCACAATGCACTCTTTTCTGAACGCATATCTGACAAGTTTCCGATAGCTGCCATATTCGGCAGCACTGACACTGACAAGTCACCCAAACGCCTGAAAAAGTATGCACTGATGACGAACGAACCTGCTCATGAGCGCAGATTGCATTAGTCACTGACGCAAACGAAGCAATCAGCGCACGTTGGCTAAGTAGTCCAGTCTCTGGAGCAGGGACGAAGATTGAAGTTGCGATGGTGGGAAATGGAATTCCCTGCATGCTAATCGTGTGCGACTGCTCATACTGCCGCCTGGTTTCACAGGGCTGGATCGAGTTACCGATCCGAGCTGGCATATCAGCCTGCGCAATCGTGGCTGCAGTGCCCCCTGCTCGACACACGCCTGCTGATCAGCTCGTAAGAGTGACCAATGTGCGAAGGTGGCGCTGTGTTCCTGTTGGCCGGGTGCGTGCTAGATGCTAATTAAATGCGAGGACAAGCCTGTGGAATAGTTTGTCACGGAGACCAGTCGAGGCCGTGTCGGGCGGACAGTGCTCACGTGAACAAGCTGGCTAAGACCCATCTCGTTTTACTGGCCTCCGCCCACGCCCAACTCGTAAATTCCTGAACGAGTCTTTTAGAAAAGAAAGAGCATTTATTTTCTTAAATCGCCACTTCAGAAGATTCGAGAAAGTAAACTAGCTTTTCCGATTTACGAGCGCTGGCAAAAGAGTAGCAATTTGTCCAAATCGATCAAGCAAGATAGGTCCTCGTTTTTTATTTACCCTACGCCCGCCTAAAAAGTGTAGCGCAGGCCATCCAAGTTCGGCCACCCAGCCAGCCAATTTATGCCACCCTCACCAAAGTGCACTGGAAAAAATGATGCTTAGGACAAGATTGGCCATTTGGCACTCGTAATCACCTCGGGCAGCCCATACTAACATGCACGCAGCCAGGTAGGGTCCTCGTGACTCGGCTCGTCAGGATCGATTATGGCATTGGTCGGAGATCAGATCGAGGACACAGTAGACTAGGTGCTTTTCTGATGGTCTCTCGTTTCTAAAGAGAGTCGACAGCAAATGGGTCTTCTAGTCAACGACTCGAGCACGTGACAGGCCTGCCACCTAAATAGGATGATAGGAGAGGAAAAACAAACTCTAATCCCATGAGGCAGGACTGCGCAGGTAAGCATTCGTGTTTATGAGGCAGGAATGGGAATTGATGGCCTAATTTCCAAGTCCGACTCGAGCTTTTATGAATCGTGCCCGAGACTGGTAATTGAAGTTTTATTCACGACTCGTTTTTAACGTTGGCATTGGAATAGGCTTGCAAAACAAATGATTCTTTGTCAGTGCCGAGGTGCGCCTTCTCTCTCACATGCTCATAAAAGTCGCTCGGCGGATCGAGGAAAACAGGAGTGGTCTTTTTTGAGAAAAAAGTATTTTTACGGTTGGGAGCAGCGGGGAGCAGTTTGGATGTGGTGATTGGTTGCAGGTTGTTCGGGCTTAGGAAGGTGCGATCGGGAGCCGCGTGCTCGTGCGTGGATCGATGGGCCCCCGAGGCGTACTCGAAGGGCACGAGTCTTGTTGAGTTGGGCGACGCTGTCTCCAATGGCCAATCGAACACGCGCTGGCCGCCCAAATTCCATTAGCATAGCCGTGGATATAAATGGTAATGAAGCCTCGTTTAGCGTCGGCGCCTGCTCGTCGTTGGCTACTCGAAAAAACGGGCGCCCGGGGGGGAGTTGAGGAGACGGAGGCTGGCTAGTATCTTTTAGATTGGCCTCTGCCTCGGTTGGCTTCTTCGTCTTTGGTTCAAGTAAAAACGCCTGCGGCTGAATTTATTCTCTCCCCGGAGTGCGGGTCCGAGCGGGCTTTATTCGCGTTTCAACGTTTAACGATTTCCAGTCACAGTTTAGATGACGGGTGTGGTGAGCTCGGTGCGGGTACCTGAGACGGGGGCAGAAATTTAATAAGCTCGAATCGGCTCCTTTTCTTAGCCGCTCGGCGAACAGCGTACCGTGTTGTCATTTTAATATCGAGCCATCTTCGTTTTCAAGACGTTAATTTAGTGTTGGCTCTAAGAAAGTCCCCGCTCACTCGAGCCGGCGCACGGAAGGTTTGTGTTTTTGAAAGCCATGGCAACGGTTGGCTCGCGCCACCGACCTGGCCGACGGGCCGCTTATTGCCTCCACGTCGTTTAGTTAGCTCGGGTGTGGCGCGCAGTGACCAAGCGGGTCGCCATTATCAGTCCTCTTTGTCCTACGCCCAACTGGTCGTGTCTTCAATGGCAATTACGGCAGTGATCGCCCTCCGCCCAACAACCCACCCTCATTATGCACGACCATTCTGTCCTCAATTCGACCTCATTCGTGCTTCCTGCTTGGGAAAACATTTCGAGCGCGCTTTCTAGATTTTCACACTTTTCCTCGGTTTGGCTCGGGCCTTTTCGAGATGCCGGGCTTGCGCCAGCTGGGCACAGGCGGAAGCTTGGTCGATCGGAGCCCGAGACGCATGTCCATAACGGATGTGGACGAAGGTGAACTGCTTCCTCGAGCCAGCCGACGCCGATTGAGTGTCACCGACAAGGAGATATCGAAATGGTTCCCGGCCGCCACCACCTCCATCGATGTGGTGGACTCGAGTCGGGAGCCCCCTGATAGGCATATCCGCCTGCCCAACATCCTCTCGCCCTCCGCGTCCACATACAAGGCCTCGGCGCCCATGTTCGCCTCCGGTCAGTACTCCCACTTGGAAACATCGGCCAGCGTGGAATCGTCGGAAACGGCCGCCCCTAATCAACAAGCCCGAATCTCCTCGGCGCGACAAAGACTAAAAGCCTCGAAACAAGTCTCTGAGGCGACGAACAGCAGCAGTCGGGAGGAGGAGGAGGCCGAGAGACCGGCCCTCGTTCCCCATCATCCCCACTCGCCCCCTGCTCCCAATCGACCCGTCTCACCCGCCCAGGACAACAAAATCAGCTCGTCCAATTTGCTTACTGTACCCGAAGTGGTCAATTGCCCACCCTCATCCTCATCCATCGAACTCCCTAACTCGGCCCAAGAACTCGAGGCCAAGGCTGAGAACTTTGAGAAACTGCAAAACTTGGAGAAGGAGAGGAATGGCAGGGTCAGACGGCAAAGCAACGTGCGTACACCCACGGCCAGCATGTCCTCCCTCCTCTCCCGCCATCCCAAACTCGGCCCCACTTCCGGCCGCCAAAGCACCCTGGACCAGGCGAACGGGCCGGGCGTGTTCCTGAACGACGGCCAACGACGGGTCGACTTCATCCTGGTCTACCAGACTGGTCACTCGATGAGCATGGAGCGCCAAAGGCGATATTTCGAAAAGAATCTTCAGCACGAAGGCTTGATTCTGGAGCTGGACCCGCTAGACGGCAACGAAGAGGTGGGCAAATTGTGTTTCGTCAAAGTGCACGCCCCCTGGGCAACTTTGTGCAGATCAGCCGAAATGCTCCAAATGAAAATGCCATTGAAAAATGCCGAATTGCCCGAAGACGCGTCGCTGCTCAGAGGCGCGGCCGGGGTGTCGAGGCCGGGCGGCGGGCTGATAGAGCTCGTGGTCGACACCCTTTTCTCTTCCTGGTTCAAATTCAATGACACCGAGGAGCTGCTGATCGGTCGGCAGTCGCACTGCGTCACTGCCCAGTTCACGCGGGCCCGTATCGAGCAGTTCCTGATCACCGATACCGACACCTTCTTCACACCCACCCAGCGCATCCGCATCGTCTACGACATTATGCAACGGGCAAAGTGCGACCCGGACAACAGCAAGAAACGGGGACTGCAATGGCTGCTCAGAAATGACGTCTACTCGGCCGCCTACCCTCCGCACGACGGGGGCACCGAGACCAGGCATCTGGCCACCAACGAGCCAGAAAAGTGGAGTCAGAGACAAGTCCTCAAGCACACCTGGGCTAGTTTTAATCGAGTCTTCAAACCGCAGCCTTTAAATTTAGTCAGAACATATTTCGGTGAAAAAGTTGGCTTTTATTTTGCCTGGTTGGGTAAGTCGAGGAGGAAGTAGAGGGTGCGGGAAGCACAAGCGTGCACTGTCTTTTCAGGTTTCTACACTCAGATGCTGGTCTTTCCGAGCATCGTGGGCGTGATCTGTTTCTTGTACGGCGTGTTTTCATTACCCTCGAACCCGATGATCATCGAGTTATGCTCGCCTGATCGCATCAATCAAGAGCCGGCCAACCTGACCATGTGCCCGGTGTGCGTGCTGCCCTACTGCCGCCCGTGGACGTTGCACGACGCGTGCGAGGGGGCCAGTTGGAATTATCGATTCGATCACGAGTCGCACGTGTTCATGGCCCTGTTCACGCTCGTATGGGCAACCATATTCATGGAGTTATGGAAAAGGAAGGAGGCCGAGCTGGCCTGCGAGTGGGATGCTTACGACGCCGAGCAAGAAGAGGAGGGTACGTACCCTACCTGGCTTCCACCTGCCCATCCAGCCCCCGTGAGCGATCAGCTCGCGCCGTGACTCAGTCGCCACACGTCATACGGCCATGTGTTGTGACAAGGCACACCTGCAGAGAAAGCTTTTTGCCCGCTTCAGGTGGTCTTTTTCTAACATTTCGCCGTCGCCACCGAAAATTAGCTTCAGCAGAAATGTACTAAAAAGCTGCCCGAGGCATTTTTTGGATCTTGTCCGCAGGCATGGGTTTTGTAGGAGCGGAACAGCTTTCAGGAATACACGCCCAAGTAGAGGGGCTTAGGACGATAGCAACCACGACCCCCCCTGACATGAGATAGATGGGGTATTTCCTCGAAATTTACCTCGGGTCTGTTCGAGGGGGCAAAGTATGACGTGCTCGTTTCAGGCATGCGACCCGAGTACGAGGCTCGAACTCAGATCATTCGAATTAGCCCCGTCACGAACGAGGAAGAACCTTATATTCCGGCCTGCAAGCGAGTCCTGTGGGGCCTGCAATCGCTGTCTGGACTGTTTATGCTGATCCTGTGCGTGGTGGCCGCCCTGGTGGCCCTGATCACTGTCCGCATTCTACTCTACGGCATGTTGGGCGAGCTGGGCGGCACGTGGAGACAGTACCAGTTCGAGTTCGCCAGCCTGATCATCCACGTGCTCACGTTCGTCATCGTGATGACATTGGGCTGGGTGTACGAGAAGGCGGCCCACAGGCTGACCGAGCTGGAGTGCCCGAGGACTCAAGCTGATTATTTGTCCAGTTATATTTGGAAAGTATTCATATTTGAGATTCTTAATAATTTCGCGCCCGTTCTGTACGCGGCCCTGATTCGGGGTCGCAGTGGTTTACCTCAGCATCAGACACTGTTACTGGAAATGTGCGATCCTGGAGGATGTCTGAACGAGGTGGTGCAGGCCATCGCTATTCTCCTGCTGGCCAGATTATTGATCAGCAACGCGGCCGAGCTGGGTGTGCCCTTCCTCAAGAGCCTATTGAAGACTATGCGTTTGGGAGCGGCCGTGAACCCGGAGCACGAGGACGAGCCGACCGTGCTGAGGAATCTGCCACGTTGGCAGAAGGACTACACTCTCAACGAGACGAATATGGACGGCGTGTATGCAGAGTACTTGGAGATGATGGTGCAGTTTGGATACGTGACCCTGTTCGTATCGGCGTTTCCCCTGGCCCCTCTCATTTGCTTGCTCAATAACATCGGTAAGTGATGACCGAGTGAGGCAGGTGCTTTCAGGTTCCTGTCCCCTGCCATGCCCATCTATTTGCAAGTGCAGAGGCATTTCACCTGATCGACCTCGTAGAGGCTTCCTGCGTAGGTAGTGACTAGTGTTTCGTGCAAGCACCGCTCTGTGCGGCCGCTAGAAGCTGAGCACAGGGTGGCAGCTAAGTCTTCGTCGGGGGATGCTCGGGTGTCACCTGGCCAGGGTATGACGAGTACAGCGATCTCCTGTTTTCAGTGGAGATCCGTATCGATGCCACCAATTTCGTCACCTCCTTCCGTCGTCCGTTGCCGAGTCGGGTATCGGGCATTCGGATCTGGCGTCGATGCTTGAACATTATGATTAAGCTGTCCGTGCTGACCAACGGAGCTTTCCTGGCGTTCACCAGCGAGCTAATCCCGAAGATCGTGTACCGGTACTGGTACTCGCCCGACGGGTCGACCTACGGTTACATTCGCTGGACGTTGGCCAAGGTGAACACGAGCCATTGGGACGAGTACGGCGAGTACGACAGCAAGTCCGAGTGCCACTATCGAGATTTCCGACAAACGGCCGAGTCGGACTACGGGCCTACACTGGTCTGGTGGCAGGTGATGGTGGCTCGACTGGCCTTTTTCATCGTGTTCGTCATCGCATTCTATTTCATCCAGTGGTTGTGCGATTTCCTCGTACCCGACGTGCCCCAACACGTCAAACTGCGCGTGGACAGGGCTAATTTCCTGGCCAAACAGGCCTTGTACGGACACGAAATGAGAGGCTCCTCGACCAGCGCCACCCCTTCGGCCAAGTCGCACCTACGTCATGCGACGACCAGCAATGGCGGGGCCAAAATCCATACGGCTCCTTGGTCGACCAGCACCTCGGGTCTGGCCGATTACTTGGCTCAGCCTCGATCGAGACCCGCGTCGCCGAGCCCGCTGCGAGTGGTTACAGTGGCGAACGGGGACGTGGCCGGGCCCGAGACCAAGGCCTCGACTCCGCTGTCGAACGGTGTGCTGATGAATGTGAACGGGTATGTGGCCGGGGCACTCAACGGTCGCAAACTGGGAGCCGGGGACGAGACTCGACGCCACTTGTCCAACTTCCTCTCAACGTCTTCGCTACCACGGCAGCCCACCCACACCGAAACCACCTACGTCTGACCTATATCCATCGTGTTGCCTATATTTTGTCTCGCGCCAAATATTTTTCGTACCATATGCAGGCTTTGTGATATACTTATTTTGCATCCGCCCTCTCGTCAGAACAGGAAATGGACATATCGATCCCACCGACCCCTCTGCATTATGCATGACCCCCGAATCGATGACACCCCCCTGGGACAATTCACGTTTGTCATTCACTGACAAATGAGCATGCTCAAAAAACATGTCAACAAAAAGGTCATCGACATTCTAAAAATTGAATACCTTAGTCTTAATTAAGTCAACTTTACTGTTTGGGCTGGCCTAGGGCTCAGTCCGGGACGCCCTGGAGGGGTCGCTTGTGCGTCATTAGCGCAAGTCCCACCTCCTAAAGTAATACACCTGGCTGCATGAGTCGAGGAGGCTATAAAAGATAGCTGTCATCCATGCAGTCTGCGTCCTGTCCGACCTGTCGGCAGCCCACAGTAAGCCCCCGAGCCGTCGAGGTAACCCTACCCGAGTCGCTTGCTTAGCCTAACCATTATGCACTCGAAAAATTTCAAGGAGTCAAAGGCGAAGAGGGAGGAGACAAGAAATGTTTACGTTGTAAATGCACGCAATCCGGTGCTGTCATCGAGAATCGGCTCATTTCTTGGACACGAGCCCGAATAGAAATGAAAAACCGTCAGCAAGGCTAGAGCATATTTTCAGTACCGACTACTCGACTGTTGATTGAGCGTGAAATTGCAAACCATATACGGCCAATCAATCGGCACCAATTGGACCAACTGTGTCAATAACGAAAAGTGATCGAAGTTTACTGGCCAAGGGAGAATGCTGAGAATTGAGAAAAGCTCATTTTCTAACCAATTCATACAAACCTGTTTTTATGGTTTTTCAGGGGGTTTTCTTACATCAATCTAACATAGCTCCTTTCAGGCTTTTTTTATAGCAGCTGTTTATTTTCTGCCCGCGAGGCTTATATCTTAGAAAAAAGTCTTAAAAAAAGTAAGCGAGACTAGAACAGCGGAGCTGACCGTGCCACCTGCTGGACATATATTCGATCAGACAAGCAATATTAGTGCCCTCGCGTGACTTGTGGTTGGTACATGCTTTGATGTGGTGGCCGGGTTTGATCCCATCTCGACTCCTTGTTCTTGGCGAGGGGCAGGTGCGGCTGGTGCTTACGGCGAGAAGGGAGAGCGTCCTATTGATCCGACGACTCTCCTCATGCCTTGCGGAAGAGTGGCTGACTAATCAAAGAGATCATGCTGTTTGTAACAAGCGGGGCCATATCGGGCTGTGTATGACCAGGCGCCCATAGGAATTACAGTGCGCACCTCGTGTATGGAATGGCGTGCAGGACTTTGATCAGTGCTTGTAGCGAGGCCAGGGAGAATATGATGGCGGCTGGTGGCATTTTTATTCGAGCACCGGCGCTATGGCAGGTTGCGAACTGTGTAGAGCAGCAGCACGGAACACAGGGCAGCCACAGGTGGCAGCGTAACGTGCTCGAAAGTCCTTTATCGGTGGCTATCTGAACAAAAGGCCCGGCCAAAGGTGGCCTGGTGCCGCAGTTTCGGGTGCTTGGGAATCACGCACTGCACGTCAGAATGTAGACGCAATAAAGACAATTGCTGTATCACACGTCTTGAATCCGCTCCCTCTCCTCATCATCCTTGGTCAGGGCGACTCGAAAGTGCGAAAAGATACGACCAATAGCGTCCATACAAGGGGCCACAAATGCGTTGGTCAAAATATCGTACATCTAAAACAGCATTCCAGAAGGATCCGGATTTGGGATTTGGACAGGTTACTTCACGAAGGCACCATATTTGAAGCCGAAACGCCCTCAGGCACGGGACGCAGCACCAAATGTGGCAGAAGGCCAAGCAGCCGAATGAGAGCGCCCAGAAGACGGCGCACGGGATGGCGAATAGGAGAGACAGGACTCGGTAACACCACAACTTGGTCAGGGAGAAACTCTGAAAAGTGCATGATCATTGTATCAGGGCCCCATCTCCTGAGGACGCGCAGTGCATCGCGAGTGGATATTCAAAAGACAAAGCCATAGTTTGGCAGGATGCACTGACTCGCAGGATTTGCCTTTGGTGAAATCCGTAACCGTTCCTTGCCCCCGGACTCACATTTGGGAGTGCATCTTGTTAGACTTGTTGCACTCCCAAGATAGGCCTGCATGCATGCTACTCTCCGGCCTAACACTTGGCAGTGCACTAGAGTGAGCGAATGTGATCCCTGCGGTGCGGCTGTGTACGACAACAGGGCCAGTGGCTGCGGGCAATAATTGCCCCGGCCACTCAAACAACTTGACACCTTCACTGATGGTCTGCTTCCTGCCGGCGATCAGAAGCGAAAAGATGAAGCCTGGCATAGAACACAGACCACAGTTTTGCCTGTAGCCACCAGCAGTCAAACCTTCTGAAGCAAGGCTCTGCGGGGACCAGCACACTCAACAGCACCTCCACCCGAGGGCATCCAGGACTGGACACCGACTTCCTCGCACGATGGCGGGTGGGCTGTGAACCCTGTCGGTGTTGGACAGCCGAGACTGTCTCCTCGTCTGCCTTCCGTCTCTCCACTCGGAGCACCTCGACGGTACCGGGTGAGTCACCCACGGGGATTTATGGCTCGCAAACCGACCTCTATCACCAGGGATTGAACCCAGAACGACCACAGCCTCGTTCCTGAGCAATGCGGAGAGACGAATGCCCAGCCTCTGCATCACCGCGACCGAGCACAGGGGGTGATGGCCCTCCTGACCATGAATGCCGATGCCCCTGTCCCTCTCGCGCCCCAGATGAGGCCAGAATCTTGTCGTTTATTATCATGGCCAACACTACAGCACTCTGTCCAGGGCGACTTGGTCAGATTCAGGCCTCCTCAACCGCTCAACCAGTCACCTACCTGTTTGCTCACTGACCATACTTGATCAAATGTTTGTGTTCCGGGCCCAGGTTCACCGATTATTTCACTGAACGATAGCTGAAATGGCCAAATTGTTGCTCCAGGAATGGTGCCCGTGAACAGCAGACCTTCAAGTGCTGGTTCATGGCATACGGGTCCCGTTCACTGGCGGCCATGTCCGGTGCCGAGTGGCTGCTGAAGGAGGTGCCTTGCTTGCGAGGGTCGGGGTGGTAGGGGTTCTGCACGACGGGGATGGGAATCATGCCTGAGCTGGCTGACACGGATATGCTGGCCGGCAGAGAACGCATGGAGAATGGAACGAGTCGACGAGATCATGCCAACCACTGCACTGCCTCCCCGATCTCATTTGCATGGACTGGCCGTTTTGTGTGCACAGCCTCGACGTGCTGAATACTGTTGGGATGTGAACGAGGCAGCTGACACCTCCCACAAACACCACCCATTCGCCCACTGGCGCACGGCCAAGCTGACACGATTACAGCAGTCTCTGACAAGTCTTTACATTCTACAACAATTTTAAAACAACAGAGCACACATCAATCGTCAGCGATGGATTCCTTCGGCGCGTTCTCGTCAATTTTAGGAGCGAGATAATATCGCACATACCCCGTCCGTTTGATTTTGTATTCCACAGCTGAAAAAAGTAGCAACGCTGTCATTGGCCAGGCTTGTGCGGGTCTGCAAACTCGGTCGATGGGAAAGCTACCTTGCGGGCAGTGTACACACTTGAAAGTACAGGTGTCTTATCTCGGACTGGGATCCTCTAGGACATGGCCCTAAATTTGAGACGGTCAAGACCCCACGATGTAGGATAGGCTCTATGGGGCCGTTCATAAAGGACGTCCACCAAAATATAGGATTTTTTGACCCCCCCCCCCCCCCCCCCTATCCACTTTCCGTCCATTTTGCCCTGACCCCCCCCCCCCCCTCTCATGGACGTCCAGGTTCGGTCGACCCCCCCCTCCAAAGACCTTCTTCGGAGCAAAATCCCGTTTTTTAGATCAGAAAAAAATGAAAGCGATAAACATGACATTAAAAAAAAACAACATCATTTCATCATCAATCCGCATCAGTAAATGGACCTGCTAAGATATCAAAAATGTTTTCTAAAACAGGAATCGTGCCCGTGCGACCAACTCGACGCGGTGGTTCAGGATCATCATTTACACCCGAGATGTTATCACAAAAAAATTCTGATAACCATTGCAAGTTTCGAGGCTGGCTTATAACGCGTTTGGGTTTGGCGCGATGTATACTCGAAATGGAGAACGTGCGCACATCCAAAGTCCATTTCAAAAAAGACAGAAAACAGGGGTGTGCGCGCTCTTTTTGGCGATCTGTCCATTTTCTAGTATACATTGCCTCGAATGGAGACCCAAATGGAAGGAATGGTCCCTCCATCGAATGGAGACGGGAAGCCTGATGGAGACTGTCTCCATTCGTGCCGCACGTGACGAGAGGACTTGGAAATTAATTCTGAATTCTCGTATTTTGGAATATTTCGAGAAAAATCGGCCAGTTTTGGCCATTTAGGAGGTTCAGGCTCGTCAGCTTTTATGTAAATTCGATGAGTGGAGAAAACCAGGTATGTAATATCCGTATTTTACTTATTTCTTAATATTTTTTGAGGAGTGGCCTTGAAAAATGCAGCATGGCTGTACAATGCACCCTCACAGTAAAGAGTCACATTTTGCGGGAGTTTCGTCATCTCACCTGCACTGTTATGCACAAGGTTTGCAAGGTTTCGTCTTTAGCAATCATGTGCTAGATAAATTATAGGCCTAGGTATCATCAATCCGTTTATATGTTGGTCCTATTTCAGATATGGAATTCGGATCACGTTGGCTAGAACGGGGATAGGAAATACTTGGTTCAGCTAAACAAAGAACATGTCGACGCCGGAAGAAGAAAATCAAGTACCTATCGTTCCAACATAACGAAATTCGCGATGATTAGGCATCGCTGGCTCGAGGCAAACATGATGCTGGCGCGGTGTCAGAGTCTATTGGCAACATAAAAGAAGAGAACTAAACAGGTAGAAGATATGATGTTTCAAGCGAATCGATGATCTGTCTTGGCTAGATGATCAATTATTGGCAATAAGTGTTTACTTATTTTATGTACAGTACGGTACTCTTATTTTGGAATTCTTTTGTGGTGAAAAATTTTCGGTTGTATCAGTTCGTAAAATTCCCAGTTCGTCAGACATCCTGTAGCTTTTTATTTCAAGAAATCTATATTTTATGTGCACATTTTTCATTATGTAATGCTAAGGTAAAATATAAGTGGAGACGCGCACATTTTTTCTTGCGCGCAACACTTGGAATGGTCCACGAGGAACCCGTCTCCATTCGCGATTTCTCCATTTTGTCTCCATTATGGAGTATACATCGCGCTTTTGTTGTATTGGGTTGTTGTATTGGGTTTATGGTGCAATAGGAAGACAGCACACATTTTCACCCGCGAAATTTGAAAAAACGACATGTGAAAGAAGTGGACGTCCTCTTGGCGCGGACCGCCCCCCCTCCCCCCCCCCCTTTCCCCATCCATACCGTCCATTTTCCGCCAACCCCCACCCCCCCGGGTAGCCTGGACGTCCTTTATGAACGGCCCCTATGCCCGAGACACCCTCCCACACGCCCATTACACTGTTCGATTCCAACTGACCAGTGTAACCAGCGCACCCAGGCGGCGTGAGATAGTCGAGACCGAAGTCTCCAGGCAAAGAACTCCGACTGGAGGAAGTCAAGTCTCGCGACTATACCTGCCCTAGAAACATTAACCGAAGAGGTTGACGTCCCAGCCAGGGGATCGTATCGATTACTTCCAACCGCCAGGAATGCTGGTTACACACTGTTCGATTCCAACAGGCCGGGGGGGAGGGACCTCAGCATGATTTGATGGGCGAGGGCCTGGCTGTCCGTGCGATCAGAACCTAAATTCATCGGCAGTAAGGCCTTGATCAGATGGGAAATCATGGGACATGTCCTACATGGCCAGTTGGCATCGAACAGTGTGTAGCCAGCATTCCTGGCGGTCGGGAGATGGATACCTCTCCTGGCTGGGAGACGTCACCCACCCCAGTTGATGTTTCTGGGGCATGTATACTCGTAGTCGCAAGACTAGCCTTCCTCCAGGCGGACTTTTTTGTCCCAGAGTCTTCGGTCTCTCACTTCTCCCGCCGCCTGGGTGCGCTGGTTACATGTGTAATAGGCGTGTGAAAGGGTACCAAAGCATCGAGCAGTGTTTCAGTGGCCACTCTTCAGCAGGCCACGCTAGTTGATGCTTCAGCCCTGGCATCTTGCTCACTGTGGCCTGCTAGCTTACCGATCGGCACGTCATTCGAGATGGATATTTTGACCTGAGTCGACAAGGGAGCCGCTTTAGTGAACGACATCAAGTACTTGATGGCGAATGTTGCCAGACACGGTTCCCTCAAATCGATGATCACTGCTTCCTCCTCCTTCTCCGTGTTGGCCGTCTGGCACAAACGCACGGCCCCTGAAAAGTACTTCTGACGCACCGACTGACCTCAAACTGCATGCGGGGACAAGACCTAGCCCGACGGTGTACGCATGCTTGTCTCAGCAGGCGTCCAGGGAACAAGGAGGAAGCCGACTTACCACTGCCCATGTCGCCTTTGGCGGAGAATCGGACCCCGTTCTTTGTGCAGGTCACTTGCAGGCTGTCCCCGATTTGAGACAAGTCGCGGCAGATGCGAGTCAGTTCCGAGCTGGGCATATGGATAACGCACGAGTACTCGGTTTCCTGAAACGAGGTGTCGGTCACAATGTGCACACTGGACCCGGATTCGTGTACTGGAATGCCCAAGTGATCGCCCTCCAGGTCCATCAACTTGATTTCGTATTCCGATTGTCGTTCTTGACCTGAAAATGCATTTCTGCACTGACAACTGATCGCCCATTCGGCAGACAAGTGCCCCACTTTGATCACGCACGCAGCCCCCTCGGACACCAGCCCGAGCCAAGTTGGACGCGATTGACAGGCGATATCCCCTCCTGTTCAGGACTTGGTGGGTGGTGGCGCAAATACATGACCCCTCCTCCTGAGATACTGGCTTATGAACGTGCTTATTGGGTGCATCTGCGCCACTCACTTGGAGATTCGAAAATGAAACAGATCGTGTCGCCCTCCTCGCGAGCACGTAATGTCACCGAATCGTCATTGGCTGCGCACTTCATTATTTTAGCCATACTAGAAGAGAAACGTCAGTTCACCACTCGACCACTCTCCTAGACTGACTTGCGATGACTGGACTGCAGAGAACAGTAGCCAAGGTGCCTTGCTGACAGCAGCCTGTCCTCAACCGTGTGACACAGATGACAGCAGTCGCACACTGCGAACACAGGACCAAGACCTCGTCCTGCCTGGTGTCGCCTCCAGAGACTTGGGGGGGGTGCCTGTGCATAGAGCAGCTCACCGACCTCTAGCAGTCTAAGACTGGTGAAACATCAACCCAAGAGGTTGACTACGTTCCACCTGTGCCAATCGATGGGCACACTGCCGGCTCCAGGCACATGTTACAACAGGACCAAGACCGCTGCTCTGTGCCCAGGACTGGCCTGTGCAAGGCACCATCCAGCATGCTATGCGATAGGCATGGACTATGCTCTGGCCCATTGATGCACTGGTTCAGGGAACCGGTCCCTCTCCCCTGAGTCAGGACAGGCACGAGACCGAGAGAGTGCATTCATTCAAAGCGCACACTTTTGATTTCATCATGGTTTTGTTCATTGGCGTGGACTAGTCTCCCCGCACCTGTGCAATGACAGGAGAAGAAGACCAGACACAAGATGAGAACGAAATCGAGATCGAGTGGCTAGTTTGGTTTGCAGGCATCGGCAAAGGACTGGTCTTGAGTTCCTGGTCTGCCCTGGTCTTGAGCTACTGACTTGCTCTGTCTGTGAGCACTTCGGGCTCAGGTCCGTCAGAACCTCTTCGACGGCCGGCGCGTGCGGCTGCTCCCCGGATTGTGAGTCTAGACGGCCCTTGTGGTGTGGTGACAGTAAATTATAGCACGAGGTGTCCGTGGATTGTTCTTGTGGCTTGAGCCCTCCTCTGGTCAGGCCTAGTCTGTCCTAGGGCGATTTCAGTAGTACCATCCCTGTGCCAGAACCCTATACAGGCCATCAGCACACAAGTCCCAGAGCGGCCTGCCAGGGGTTCGACCACTGGAGCATGACACGATCTATTCGAAAAATGGCCATCGTGCCTACATCAGCTTACTTGGCCAAGTTGATGCCCAAGGTGAAATTTCGATCGCAACGATACTCCTCGAAACTGTCGGCTTCCAGTTTCAGCGAGACCAAGGACACGTGACTCGAATCCATGGCCTGAATTCAAGGTACGATACACCATCATGACTGAACCCCGAAGGCGAGACGCACCTGCACCGACAGGCCTTCGTTCGTGCAATCCCATATTGCATCCGATAACAAATCTTTGATTGCATCGATTATCTTTTTCAACACAGCCGCATTGCCCAATTTGGCTTCGAACATTTTCGAGAAGTTTACGAGAACTCTTTGCTCGCAATCGGTCAGAGACGTGGGACGAGGTGGCGGTTACAGTAACCCTGTGCGCACGGCTAACTTATAATATTTGGATAAACAGGTGATGCGAAAGGAAAACAAAAACGACCAAGTAATTTATTTTTTCAGCCTCTCAATGCAATGTATACTGGATAAAGCATTTCATATTCGACCACGCCATCCATCACCCGGGGCCCCAGCAAGAGCAGTGAGCACAGGGAACATATTCAAAGACTCTACGCTACTGTTTCGGGTGCTTGGGCTACGAATTCAGGGGCGTTGACTTCGACTGGTGATGCTGGACGACGACGGGGATACCAGGCGGGCAGGACGACGGCCGAACGCCAAGCTGGTAATGGCCAGCCGTAGGGCGCCACGTAATTGGCTCCGTAGCCCACGCCGGGCACACCAGGCACCCACCAAGCCTGAAAAGTGAGAATGAGGAGAGGCGGCTGACCATTAGTCTAGCCTGTGCCCACACTCCTTGCACACGGCCTGTCTTTAGCACTGAGCGACAGACGAGTATGGCCTACCGGGTCTCACAACTGGTTATCTCAGTTATCAGTGCAGGAAAAGGGCTTTTCGTGGTCGAGGACCCCAAAGAACAGTGTGCTTAGCGGTCTCCAAGGGTCCAAACATGTCGGATTAGCTGGATGAGTGCGAGTGAACATGTCTTCAGGGCCCTTGCATGGATGTGTCAGTCACCTGCAAGACAGTGTGCTAGCAGATGTACTGAAAGTCTTAGTGCCGCGGGTATAATGCACCCCTTTGCCCGCCCATCTTACCCCTGCGACCCAACGTACCTCAGTTCCGCAAGCGAGCACGGCAATCAAAGCCAGGACAATGAATTTGTTCATTTTCGACGTCTTCGAGCAGGAGACTGCAAAAGTACGAAGCTGAGCTGAGCGGGAGTGGAAATGGGGGTTTTTCTGCTAGCATCCAATTTATACGGCCCAATCCGCGGACAATGGGTGCATTTTTAGAGACGACACTCGGCAACGTGACTGCCTACTTGATGGCCACTCGTGTATTTTAGTTTGTTTGTGAATAGGGGGTCCTGCGAGGGTGCATGATCGGGCTAAGGTCGAGTGAGCCGATGGCTAAGGCTATTGTTTATTGCACAATCGAAGACATGCTCCCTTTCGTGAGAATACTACTCGTGTTTTTCTAATTCCAAAAACCATGCTCTTTGTAAGCGCGACTGGGAATTTGACTCAATTGTGTCTCTTTTATTCTATAAGACTTTGACTCGAGGCGGCTCTCGCCTGCGACGAGACGAGAATAGAGACTTCTGCAAGCATCCCCTCCCCCTAGGGGGCAAGTGTAAGCAAAGGAATGAGGCGATAAGAGTATTTTTGGAGAGAACTTTTCAGGATGTGGGCGAGAACTCGGTTGTCCATGCACCACATGAGTGAGTACTGCTCTGGGTCAGGTGAAGTATGACAATGAAGCCGAGTTGGGAGAGAGCAGTCACAATGTAACCAGCGCACCCGCGGCGGAGATATGAGATCAAAGTCTGGGACAAAGAACTGCGACTGGTGGAAGGCAAGTCTCGCGACTAGACATGCCGCTGAAACACCGAAACGAGAGTATGTCATGCAGAGAAGACAGAACACAATGACTTCGCGAAGGGGCGCATCGCGTTGACGACGTTGATGCATCGGGCACGCATTGGCGCCATTGGTTGACCCCGGAAGTTTATGATAGTCGCTCTAACGTATTGCAGGTCAGCTTTACCTGCGGCATACTTACTGCAGATTTGCGAGGGACTGTCAGTCCGTTCTGTCACCTCGGTTTCGCGCTCCAGATTTGGGGGGAGGTGCCAAAGAGTACTCGGATTCGTATCCGTCGCTTACCAGACTGAGGGGGCTCGGTGATTTGGACATGGCTATTGGATCGGCTGCGCACTGGGGAGACAATGAAATAGAACAGGTGGTAACCATGATTGCGGAACCCTCATTGGAAAATAGTGGGGATACAGTCGAGCTTCAGAGATCCACGCAAGGAGGGAGTCCTGATCATTTATTGATTTGTGCTCCAGCGACTGGCCGTTCCAAACCAGCAGGCATGAAACACCAGGAAGTGTTAAACGAGATCCAACTGGCTCCCCTGTCGATGATTAGTTTAGTTTGGTCGGAAAAGGGTAGTCGAGAGTCCAGGTTGGTTTGCAGGCATCGACAGAGGACTGGTCTTGAGTTCTTGCAGTCTGGATGCTTTGTGAGCACTTCGGGCTCAAGTTCGTCAGTACCCGCTCGACAGCCGACACGTGCGGCTGCTGCCCGCATTGCGAGCCTACACGGTCTGCTTGGTGTTGGGTAGCAGAGCTCATCTGGAAGTGTCCGTGGACTGCGTGGGTTGGTTCCTGTGACTTGAGCCATCTTCTGGTCAGCCTTAGTCTGTCCTAGGGCGATCCAAGGCAGTAGCACGCGGTAGACCCTGTGGGCTTGACTCGCTTGCTCTTGACCTCAAGTTTTTTTTTAATTTTCGTGGGCCGAAGCCCGTTTTGCCATCAGCCGGCCAGCAGTCAAACCTTATAAGTAGGGCTGTGCGGGGACCGGCGCAGAGAGCAGTTTCCCTCTGCGTGTCTCCACTAGGAGCACCTTCACGCGAGGGCATCCTGGACGCGACTTCCTCCGACGATGGCGGGCGGGCTTTGAACCCTGCCCGTGTCGGACAGCCGAGACTGTCTGCTCGTCTCTCCACTCGGAGCACCTCGACGGTACCGGGTGAGTCACCCACGGCCTGGCGTGCAAGGGTTTATGGTTCGCAAGCCGGCCTCCGTCACCGGGGATCGAACCTGGGACGAGTCCAGCCACTCGCTCCCAAGCAATACGTAGAGACGAGTGCCGAACCGCTGCACCACAGCCGCTCTATTTCTGAAGTTACTGCTCGTAACCAGTCGAGTGTCGGCCTTAGTAAACGACTACGTCAGTTTCTCGTTCCGGGTCTGACCCTTATCGCCAGGCAGGGCGGCCAGATCACAGTATCCATAAAATTTTTAGAGTCACACTTATTATGGAGGAAAGTGTAAGCAATGCCAGTGGTGGATGCAAAGTGAATTGGTGCCAGTGTTCATAGCTCATTACACACCATCCCAGACCCTGTCATCGCGTATCCCTGGCCGACTTAACTTTTCTTCTTGGCGGGCAGCTCGGTAGTAGGGGCGGGAGTGGGGCTGGTGGTTGTGCTTTGCCTCTCCTTCATAATCTTCTCGTACTTATCGATGCCCATTGTGCACACATTCTGCATGAAGTCTCGATCGTCCAGGTCCTCCAGTGCGCACGACTCCCTCTTGAACCCGGCCAAGAATCTGCCCTTCTTGTCGTTGATGAGACCGGCGCAGGAGGGTATGACCATGAACAGTCGTTTGCCGCCGTACAGGTCGTGCACATCGAAGGCGCACTCGCAGAACGCCCGGCGAAACGTGTCGTATTTGGCCAGACAGGCGTCGTCCAACAATTTGAAACAGTCGGCGCGACGGGCACAGGCCTTGTCGAAGTAGGCTCTACGTTGTTCCGGGTTAAAACCCGTGCGATTCGACACGTCTATGTAACATTGCTTGGCACCCTCGAAATCGCCCCGCTTGCAAGCCGTCTCCAGTGGCGAGATGCCCAGCGGGATGGGCTCGTAGGAGAATCTGGAAAGGAGAGGTGTGACTGGTATGTCCCTGGCCCCTTTCAAGAATGCGTAGTACAGTATTCCACCCGCCAGCCAATTTATGTTCGCCACCTTATTGCTCGTGTGAGTAAAATATAGTTTCAGATTGATGTTTCCTGCATGCGAGTGGTAAGTTGGCAAAGTTCGCAGGCACATACCTTCCGTACGACCACGGGTTGTCCTCGGGCAGCTCGAAATCGGGCGAGACACGCAACCGAACGCACGCCACCACTTTCCGTCTGACCACGTTGCCAACGTCGGTCGAACATTTGCGTTTACGCCAATCCAAGTCATGCGGTACATCTGACGGGGAAATGCACCCGTTCCTGAAATGGTAGGTCGAGACGTGTCAAAGACACAAAAGACTTGTGAGCGTGCACTCAGTCCCAGTGC
Organism: Mesodorylaimus sp. YZB2_4; assembly: GCA_030248295.1. Taxonomy (NCBI): domain Eukaryota; kingdom Metazoa; phylum Nematoda; class Enoplea; order Dorylaimida; family Dorylaimidae; genus Mesodorylaimus; species Mesodorylaimus sp. YZB2_4. Next base: position 1,114,533 of record JASANH010001374.1, on the reverse strand, counting down.
CACCCTCTGCTGGCGTGCTTTGGCGATACTCTCCCCTGGCTGGGAGACGGCAACCCTCGAGTTGATGCTGAGCCGCAGGTATAGTCTCAAGACTTGCCTACCCCAGTCGGAGTTTTTGTCCCGCCGACCACATTCTCTCCTACGCCTGCCAGGCATGGTTGACCAGTATCAGGCAGATCTCAACAGTGCTGCATGTCTGAGGACACACGGAAGAAGCATTGTGCGCTACCCCTGTCGTGAGGGAAACCTGGTACTGGAATGCTCGAATGCAGGGTTGATTGTTGTTCTAGTCAAGGAGATTAGCCTACTCGGCCACTTCCCTCCTTGCCGTCAGCAGAACACGCCACCCCTGTCAGGGTCAGAGCAGTGCCCAAATCGTATCCCCTGCAAGCCTATGTGCTTGCAAGGGCGGTAGCGGAGGACTCACTTCTCGAGACACTCGTCGTAGAAAACCTTGGACGCGTTGATTCTCTCCTCTTCCTCCTTCCATTTGTAGATATTGGTCTTGCATTCAAGAAATGCTTGTAGCTGTCTTCGGCAACTGCCGTCGTGGCCTTGGCCATTCACCGCGGCCAGGACAGCCAAACATAAAATGGCGATAGCAACCATACTCGAACCTTAGTTTGTCCACAATGACGTCCGCGCAGCTCGTTAAAAAGGTTTTCTATAGTATTTTTCCAAAATGAAAACTCCAGTTTATGTCACCTCGTCACGTAGGGGCGTTCTTGAATGGAGGACACCCGGCCGTGCCTAAACGCACCATTATTCCCAAACCGGCCGGCACAAGTAATGCGAAAAGCCGCGGGGCTTATTTGCGTCCACTTTAATCAGAGCCGTCCTGATCTGCGAAAATTGGTGACAGGCCCTGATCTCACGCTGTGCTGCCGGGCACGCCCAAATATAATCGAGCAGGCGCGTGCTTGTGGTTTATCGGGCCGAACTTAGGCCCTTCGCGTCACCTAGGATTACTGCAAGGGGTACAGGGCATCCTTGCACCCTGTTCCCGTTACCTGCCAAGGCTCGCACTTTTGGTTTTTTGGCACATGTTGAAGGATGCGAGTGCGTGCTGGCGGGTGATGCGTGTTCAGATCGCCTGTCTTCAGTCACGAGTGGCTTTCGATCCTGCACGGAGCCAGATGGCTGCCCTGGGTATTCGCAAAAGTCCCACTTCTGTAATGGGCGTGTGCCATGTGGGGAAGGTCGTGTATTTGGTTGCCTTTGTTGGCCGCTAGATACACTTTCCAAGGCAGAAACTTGTCAGCTTGATGTCTCAGGCACCTACGACTAGGTGGCCCGCCTGAAGTGTTTTTGAGACCATCGGCTTGCCTTCTCCGATGCTCAGCCATTCAGCCTGTCGCACTACTCATTCCGTCCAGGGCCCTGTTTCACCAGCCTTCCGTCCCGTTCTGGGAGGACGGAGGGGAGGAGCTTCTCACCAGAACACAGTACAGCATTACATAATCACAAATGACTCATTCAGTGCCCATGTGGGGACACAACATGTCTCGGGTGACAGGGGCCACTCCTCTCCTGGGAATCACCTGGACTGGATCAGATTAGCCTAGCGTTTAGGCGACTGCATCTCACTTGGAGGGGAGGGTTCGACTCTCACCTGGGCGAAAATGTTGTCGAATATGTGTTCCCTAGCCCTCGAGTGCGCTGTGTGGTGCTTGGCTATGGGATAAAGTATGTGATATGACATGACATGTGGTTCAGGGGGACCATGATCGGAATTCGTCGAGTGTCCCTCACAGGTGCCTGTCTTCCATTTGCATAGTACTCTATGTCTGGTTGCACTCTTTGCACGAACTATTCACTATGCCTGCCCCATCAGTGCACTTGGGCTGTTTGGCATTGCAGTTAAGCAAGATAAGATTTGTCCCTGGCAGTGGTCGAACTCTGCTGATTTTCGTATTTTCTCGAGAAAATTTGATGCAGACGAGTGGCGAAAGCCTGTGCTGGCAGTCGAGCAACAACCGAGACGTCCAGGCAATACTTTTCTCTCCCATTGCGTGAGTGAGCGGCTGATTGATCGATCGATTGTTTGAACTTTTCTGTTGAGTAATATCAAGTGTATCCGACAGTCGAGGTGAATTATGCACGATTTCTCATGTCGTGGATGAATCTGGTATCGATATCTGGATTGACTGGTCTGTGAAACAATATGCTGATGGATCCTTGGTTCGTATGCTTGCAGTGTTTGGGGTCCAAAAGGACGGGGGCAGGAGTGGCGGGGGGCAATGTCCACAATAATTCTGCTGGAATTTCGTGTTTTCCATCGTGGATTCCAGGTGGATCCGCTGCTTTTCGACGTGGCACAGTGGACTGCCTGTTGTGGGCAATCTGGGAATACTGTAGGGAGGCAGGCAGGTCTCGCGACTATACTTGCGGCTGAGAAATCAATCGAAGCGGTTGAGGAGAGTATCCGTCTCTCGACCACCAGGAATGTCGGTTACACGCTCAAAACCACATTACAGAGGAGAGTGCTGCATATCTTTCGGGGTAAGAATAAAGGCGCTGCCGCAGCAGTTGCCCAGCTCGGGTCATGCTGGTTCGCCCACAACATTATTGTTGATGCCTTCGGTCGCCTCGCGCTGCAGTACGTACTACAGCTACAATAATAATGACAGTGCTAGAAATGACCTCAACGTAGGTCAGAAATCCGTCAAAACCCTTATTGACCGACCTCTGGTCAAAGTCAGGGCCAGGTCAGACCATCAGCTCCCAGCATCAGCCTGTTGCACTACTCATGATCAAGGTCAGAGTGGCTAGAAAGTTTTTTGGGGTTTCGACAAGGTCAGGGTCAGGTCAGACGTGAAAACCCCCTGGTCTTTCAAAAACTAAATATTGACGACCACAAAACAGTGTCAGCTGCATTTTCGTCCAGCAAGTAAGCAGGTAAGCACACTGCATTGATGCAAGCTCCACCACTCGCATCTGAGGATACCTCAATCCGAGCAGGAATGTGTACTGTTCGGAGGGGACTGGGAAACAGAAACTGGTTGGCGGGTGGAATACTGAACTCGACTGAAACTGGAAATCGTATTCTTGAATGTTGTTTCAGATAGGGGTCCCTGATATGCTGCATTAGTGCGGGTAGCCGCCTTGCTGACATTGAGCACCCGATCGTTCCTGGACATTATTTCGCGGCTTAGTTTTCTGCTGTAATGTTGCAGAGTGGTTCAGCACTTCAATTGGGTGAAGGATGGTTTCGTTGACGGACTGCGTTGATATGTAGCGTTTAGGTGTTTGCGGGGTATGTTTCTTTGGCCGTGAGTGCTCTTTTAGCCTTTGGTGATGATCCTCAAGTGAATGACATGCGGTCGACTGGCCCCAGGCATTGCATAGCCCCGCATGCAGCTGCACACAAACACCATTGCTTATGGCTGGCATGTCGAGAACACGTGTGTGACATCAAGCCTCACAAAACTTGAGCCGCGTGATACTGCAGGCTCTACTTGACCAGCAGCACGGGCTCGATCCAGCTACAGGTCAAATCCAGATCTCGAGCTGGAGAGAAGGCCCTGCACAAGGCACGCGCGACAAGCTCAGTGACTGTTTCTCGCAGACTTGTGAACCCTCGATGTGCGACCCTATCTAGCAGCCTCTACCCACCAGACCAGACCATCAAGTCTAAGCCTTTCTCCTTACTCGCGAATTTCGAAAGCGAAATCGGAAAAGATTTTAATATAATTATGAAAAAGTATAAAAAACCAGTCGAAGTCGCAAACATTAAATTTAAATTTCCCGCGGTTTTTAAAAAACCCGGGTGATTTTCAAGTTAGTTCTGGTTATAACAGTTCGGCCAGCCTTGTGCGCGTGTCACAAAAAGTTCATCAGACGAACAATTTATTTTTCGACAAAATTTAGCAAATATTTTGTTTCGTCGCGAGATTCTGGCAAATTCTGTGATAAAATTTTCATTTTAAACACGTTTATGCGATTTGGTTTCTTCCATTTCAAAAATCCAAATACGGGACATCCGAGTGGCGCGAATTTCTGCATCGAACAGACCATCAACGGGCAATGACCTGGTGACTCAGCTTTGAACGGGTTATTTGCTTCGGCATCGCCGACCACAAAAATTAATCTGTTCAAGTAAGATACTGATTCGTTTTGAATAACGAAGGGCCCGAGTGCAAAGCAGAAGGCATGTCTGCTGTTACTGATTTAGGTGCCTACCCTGATTCACCATAAAATGCCATCAAACTCCCTAATTTACACCTGAGTCTACGAATCCAGTTCGTTAGCCGACCGGTTTATTGCGTCTTTTCCTTCGAAAACCACCAGTTGATGCTAACTGTTTTCTCACTTCCGGTTTAACGTTTGCTGCCCCCCGTTACGATCGTGAGGGTCGTAAGTTCCTCCTAATTCGGTCCTCTTATCTTCACGGATGGCATTCGCCTTTTCTCGACGTGTTGCTGTGTCCTCCTATCATCTGCATGGACTGGCTGGGTGTCAATGTCCGTCAACACGGGTTGGCCCGTGATCTTGGGGGTTTCTCCAAACAATTGAGACAAAGATGTCGGGCAGCTCGGATCGAAGATGACGGTTGCCATTCGTGCGTGCAAATAAGGCGAGGGGGGGATTCGATCGGTCGTGTAATCCGAGCTAGGCCTAACACGAGATTGGGTGAAGCAGAGCGGAAGGTCATTGGGGGAATAGATCTCGATGGCGAATGCTGTTGCTTGCGGGTGCTTTTTTATTAGTTATTTCCTCTTGGTTGGCCCTGGTGGCTCGTTGTTTAGCTTCGATCGAGTCGACTGCTTTCTCTGAGATGGCCATTCGGTTTGGGGGCGCCTTCGATTGGTTGGCTTTAACGTGCGGCTTAACGCTTTTACGGCCCCCGACCGGGTGAGAATCCCCGGCTTTTTCGGTTCGATCTTAACGCCCGCCTTTGCCGTCTCGTTTCTGTTTATGCTTGATAGAAAGCCGAGGCGTTTTCCATTTTCTCAAAGTGTGCGCGACGTATGAGCAATAAGTGGCGGGGTAGTTTATGATGTTGGATTGTTGCCAGTGATTAGTCTTAGTTGATGTACAAGATTAGTATTGACCGGGGGCCTTGTTTGTCTTGTTGTCCTTTGGCAAGGCTGGTCGTCGGGTCGTGGTGCCTGTTCATTTGGACGGAAAGAGTAAATCTAAATTGTTCATAGCTTTCTCGTTTCTCTTTTGACAGCCTCGTGCGCCACGCCGGAAGAAAGCTTCTGTTTACTGGTTCACTAAAATGAATTTGTGTCGGGAGGGGGGAGGGTGGCTACAGTGAATAGTTAGGAACTAAACGAAATGCTGGTGGCCCGAGGGGCAGAGCGAGCTGGAAGAGTGGACCGTGTTACGCAATCGACAGCGAGTGGGGGGATTGGAAGTTTGCGGGCGGCTGTTCGGTTGGGCGTTGGGCCATGATTTACGACGACTGGCGGGTGTGGACCGTCAGTTGGCCAAGTTTATTCAAAGATGTATGTTGTGAATATAAATTTTGTGTGTACCTGGTTGGATGGGGGGGGAGTAGGTTCGTACAACTCGGATAGTCCAGTAGAAAATGAACCTATGCTAACTACATTCCTGACATTGGTCGGGCGTGCCTGGCGTCGACTGGTCGGACGGAAACGAGTAGTCGAACTGGTCAGTGCGAGGTGGACAAAAGGAGATCCGCCGGGCATGAATGATGGGCTGGCTAAGAGAGTAGGAATAAGTTTATTCAATTCCACTGCACCTGTCATTAAAAATGGCCAATCGGACCCCGTCATCGTGCTTGTTTGTGGACTGGGACTAGCTTCGAGTTCATATTCTTCAATTTTTTGATGTCGTATTCCTCGTGTTTTGCTTCTTTTTTTTGAGGAGGCCGCGAAATGGTGCAGGCGATGTGGGGTTTTTTGTTTGAAATACCGTTCGTAATGGAGGTGGGGTAGATTATTCGTCTGTCGGCAGGTTGTAGTTGCTCGTAGTTTTTTGGAAACCAGTGATGTTTTTGGGCAATGAGAGTGATGGGGGGGGACAGGGTGCTTGATTAGATCGTGTCATATGGACTTGGTTCCGAGCTAGGAATGGAATTTGGGGAGTATGAATGAGGATGGGTGAGTGAATGGGAGCGAGTCAGGTGGTCTGGTGATAAAGTATGGTTTGAGGGAGGCGTGTAATCAGGGGGGGGGGGTCGAGTGTTTGGTATCGATTCGTGCGGCTGGCTCTTGAAGGAAGGGGCGGCTTTTTTCAGTAACTAAGCCGATGGGCCGGTTGTAGGGTGGTCGATGGGCCGGGTACTAGTTGGTCTCGTGTTCTTTTTGGGATTGGGTGCTCGTAGTGGCGAGCTATTAGCCGAGCTAGGCGGGTTGGGCATTCTTGCGCTCGGGCGCCGATGATGGATTTGGAGGAGCGAAAAAGAGACCGATCGGGCTTAGATTATGAACAAGGCGCGAGTGGTGCTATGCCGCGCCCGGCTAGTTGTCTAGGTGGTCGGTTAGTGTTGGCTATTTTCGGGGGGGGGGGGGGTGGCAGTAGCGTGTTTTTGAAAAAAGAGGGTGCTCGTGTGCAGTAGATTTGGTCGATGGCGGCGTTACCTTTCGACTGTTTGGGCCGGGGAGGCTTGAGAGTGTTGCAAAAGGGGCCCCGACTGGATGCGTGCGATGGTCGTATAGGTAAATATTGACCAAAAGAGGTGGCTTCCAAGCGCGACTAAATATTTTCCAGGGGAGGGAACGCTGGTACAGATGTTTTGTTTCCTGGAGGAAAAGGTGTGTGAGCGAGGTTGGTTGCATGAGTGCATGCGCAATTTTATAATGGTTTGATAGGAAAATGGGGGAGCGTCACGCTGCGAGAGTAGCGGAGGGGGTAGTTTTTAGTTGTTGTTTGGTGGTGCAGTCGATGCGACCAAGTTGTTTGGGACGCGGCACAAATTTTGTGCCCATTGGTGCAATTTTTGCGAATATTTGATAAGGGATGGGTGATGGGGAGTGAGTCGATGCGAGGTCGATGGACTGCAGTCGAGTGTCTATTTTACACCCTTTCTTACATTGTTGAATGGCGGTCGGCCTTGTGGCCTCGCCAATGTTGACTGTTTGGGGGACTGGCGACTGTGAACTTGGAAGAAAGTCTAGGGACTGTGCGGGGGGGGGGGGGCGGACTCGGCATCGATCGATGGGGATAACGCACTGTATTCGGCATTGAGTCCTCGCCAACCTGTCATGCTTCCTCAGGAGAGATAACCAGCGCCTAAAGCGGGACTAAACGCTGATTTGAGACGAGGCATTTCCTGTATGCCACCCTTATCACTTTTGGGCAGACATTTTGGCCGGATCGATTGGTGGGACTTGTCTGTTTCCTCGCTGTCACTCCTCAAAAACCACGGGGATAATGCTGATGAGAGAAAAAAACGGGATTTCCTCACAATGTGCCACACCTTATCACTTTTTGGCCGTCGACGGGTGGGTTGGACTTGTTGGTGGAGACATGATGGATGGAGTGGTTGACGGGCTTTGCGTGGCCGGTGATGAATGGCCGACTGTCCAACCTGGCTTGCATTTGTAACGAGAAGTTGCCAGTCTGAATCATTATTTATTGATTTTGTAGGAAATCATGTTTTTTTCGTAGGCGAAATTTGGTTTTTGTGTGCAATTTTAGTCCGGGTTGGGCGTCTTTTCTTTGCGGATCGTAAAAATTTTATTTTGGTTGCAGTCGTACGACGAGGAGGAGTGGGATTGGAATTGAGTTTTTGGACGGTATTAGCGTTATTAGGATGCGAAATTGGGGAGTCGGCCGGGGGGGGGCGTGGTCGGCTATCAATTTAATATTTAAATTAATTCATAAAATTGTTGAGTGTCGATTTCGAAAAAATGGACATAAAGAAGAGGGGAACTCGGCGCTTGAATGTAATGAATAAGGAATGCGTAATTGATAGGGAATGGGGGTATCGATTGACCAACAGTTGATTGTGTCCATTTCAGGTGATGGGTCGTTGGTTGAGTCGTCTGGTATGAGCGCGTCGTCGTCAACGGTCGGTGGTGGTGTGGTGTTGGGTGTGCACGCATCGTCCAGACCGAACCCTGGTCGATCGCCGATGACGCCTGGTACCGAATCGCCCGCCCAATCGGCGTATGGCGGTGTGTCGTCCACGTCGGCCGTGTCGCCCGCTCAGTCGTCGTCGTCGTGCGGTTCGGGTCGTTTGGTGACCATTTGTGTGGTCGGTTGGAGTGGGACGGAGAAGGAGAAGGGGTCGGTCGGGGTGGGCAAATCGTGTCTATGCAACAGATTCGTACGACCTTTGGAAGACGATTATCGTGTCGATCATATTTCCACTTTGTCCCAGGTTTGTCGAGGCTTCATCTTGAAAGGCTGAAAAAACTGGAAGAGTCTAGAAAATGGGGGATCAGACAAAAATATGAGAGGTTTCAAATTTTGAATCACCCTGGAAAAGTCAAGGAATTCGAGAAATGTCTGTGAAACCTGCGAAAACGTAAGTTTTGAGCCAAAATGAGGGAAAACTATGAAAAATTGCTTTTTGTGTTTTGAAATTTTTCGAATCGCCCGCCTTTTCTGACGATGTTCACATTCTGGAATTTTAATCGGATTGATTAGATTTTAGAAAATGGTTCGATTAAGAAAGGGTAATCAGGTTGGAAATCAGTTGAAATTGGTCAAGTAATGCTGAAAATATTCGGGGAGAATCGAATTTTTGAGTCAAGAATCTTTTTTCGCGCCTTGTATGAAAACAGAGGCGACCAGGCGAATGTTTATCAGACTTGATAGACCATTTCACACGCATAGTTCAGTGCAAATTTCGAATTTCCCGCTACGAGCTGCTTATGACAGTCTTACATGGATAAAAGTCCAAACCTGTCGCCAAACGGCGCGAATGCTCGGAAAGGAAGGATGACAACTGGAATATGCCGGGGGCATAAAATCACCCTTCTATGATTAATTGCTATGGAAATTGGAATATGGCGATTAAACGATTATTTTGAATTTGCCGCCGATCAGGCTCGAAGTGCGGTGTCTGCTAGAATGCGGCAAAGAAGTGTACTACACATATCGAATAGAATCATTTCGAACTAATTCTTAATTGTATTGAACTTTTTAATAGGAAAAAGTGAGTCTGATCGTACACCAAGAAGCGGTTCGGCGATTTTTTCTTTCGGGTATAAACCACACTTTCTCTGCCGCATTCTAGCAGACATCGCGATTTTGAACCTGATCGGCGGCAAATTTGAAATAATCGCTAAATCATCATATTCCAATTTCCTTGGCACTTACGCATATATGGCTGATTTTACGCCCCGCGGAATATTCTAGCCGTTAAAAAGTGTCAGCGGTTTGCATCGGGAAATTCAAATTTTGCGCCGAAGGTGACCTTTGAAGAGTGGATTTGGTTTCAGGTGGATTTCGGTGGTCGTGTGATCAATAACGATCATTGGTTGTATTGGGGCGATCGAACGTTGTTCACCGATGACGCTAGCGAATTGACGTTTCGCGTTTTGGAACAAACTGAATTTGTGGACGACGAATCGTTTCAACCATTGAAAGCGTCGAGCGCTAGTCAACGAGAACCGTACGTTAAACGATGCGCGGCCACTCGATTGCAGTCGGCCGATAAACTCATGTACATATCCAAGGAGCAGCTAGGTGAGTGCTGGGGGGGGTCGGGGGATGGACTTGTATGGTGGTGATTGCAGGCATCGAACACGAGTACGAGCAAAGATCGTTACCGGATGGCAAAGCGTCGGTTGATGGATTTTTATGCGTATTCGATGTGGGCGCCGGCGCCAGTCATCAGCGCAATACGACAAACGATAATCGACAAACGGAATTTGTTGGACAAATTTTACAAAATCTTCTTAAAACAAAGAAACCGATCGTTTTTGTGACGACGAAACACGACGAAGCGGATGATCGATTAATACGCGATGCCGAACGATTATTACAATCGAAAAAAGAATTTAAGAATTCAATTCCATTAATCGAATCGTCGGCTCATAAAGGAGTGAATGTGGAGGCGGCGTTTATGTTGTTGGCGTCGTTGATCGAACGTCAAAATCGAGCTTCGTCGAACGCGCCACGGCCGAAAATATTAAATTATATAGAAGCGGCGAAAAATCGACGAGAAATTTTAGATGTTGCAACGGCGGCGTATATGCAAAAATTGAAAGCGACTAGTCGGGACGATCATCGAATTACGTGGACACAAATCAGTCGTCAATTGGCCGACGATCCGGATTTTGTTCATTTTTGTGAATTATGCGGCACGGCGGCGGCTCAACGATTGTTTAAACAACACGCGCGAGAAATGCGCGAGAAATATACGCAACGACGATTGCAATCACAAATCGGTCGATTGCCCGACCTCGTGCCATTGTTATTGCCCGATATCGGCCTGGTTCGTGGAAAGTGAGTGATCGTTTTATTGGGCCAGTCTGACCCAAGTTGACCTTGGGTTATTGGTGTTCATCGGGGAAACATGCGATTTCGAGAAGATAGGAGGAGATAAAAAGGAAAAACTGACCGGGGTCCTAGGAGGCAAGTGGGTACTGTCGGGTCATTCAGGGAGGATCTGAGGCACGTATTATAGAGGTAGTCAAAATTGTTCCCCGCTATCTCAATTATTTGAGAAATGAAAATTTTCATTTCTGATTTCTCTTTGAAATCAAGAATTTCGACTTTCGCACAGTTGCTGGAAGTCCAAAATTTTTGCTAGCCCCACTAAAATGCGAGTGCTGAATGTGAATATTCCCGCATGGATTCAAGAGCGCACTTGGTCGTCAAATCCCCTGGCGTGAATCGTACACCCAGCAGTACCCACTTCCTCCTGATGACCCCTTCTTAAGGATTTAACAAAATCGAAATCACATGATTCCCCGATGAGCACCAGTATCCAGAGGGGAATTCGATCTGGCTGGGCCGACATCGATTCCCTAGGATTTGCGAGAGACGGAAGCCAAGCAGAGGATTGTGCTGTGATGTGAAAATCCCTTTTTTCTCTCTTATCAGCATTATCCCGCTTTAGGCCTCCTGTCTGTGTCCTTTGGAGTGGACTGACAGAGAACAGGGCAGGTGCGTGAGGACTTATCAGTGCCCATTATGCCATCCCCATCAATCTGTTATTGAAACGGGTCGGCCCGATCTCGATTCCGATCCTGATCTGATCGAGACTCTAGATGGGATCGAATCGGGATCTGGATCGGGATCCAGTTTTAGGGTCTGGATCGGTCGATGTTGGGTCAAGGCAAAACGTCGCGATGGGTGCAAAAACTTGTTTTTTTGTACCCCCTTTCCAAGCGCCAAAAACTTTTCAGACCCCTGGCCAGGAGCTAAATTTCGGATGCTGACCTGAGCCTGATGTAAAAAATATGAATTCGACAAGGAAATCCTGAGGAGGACAGACAAAAGAATTGTGTCGAGTATTGTGACTATCGAGCACTGATTTTAGGAATTGGCAAGACATTTTGCAGAACGTGTCGTCGTTGCCGCACTTTGAGGAATATTTCCAGCCATTGGGGGCGGGCAGTGATTATTCGGGCGATCGTAGCATGGACTACTCGCCTTCGTCCGACGATCCGAGGATACCGGCCGAATTGTTGTACACTCAGGAAGCGGAGACGTGTTTTCGTCGTCACGTGACCGCCTTGGAATCGGAACATAGGCGACAACGGATGCAGGAGGAATTCGGTCAGTTGATCGCCGGTTGTAGTCAAGTGACGCCCGGTAAACCATTGGCCGATGTGAGAATATTCCTGATGGGAAAAGAATGCTTCGAATCGTTGCCCGAAGGCGATTTGCAAGCCATATACGAAGCGCATCAGGTAAGAGAGGTCTGTTTCGAAGGGAGTCGGAGAAATATCTGGCAAACCTGGGAATTTTGGAGCCAAAATTAAGAAAAACTGTGAAAAATTACCTGTCCAACCAGCAGAAGGACTTGGGCTTTTGCGATAGGCTGTAGCTACCGAAGAGAGGTGTCTCGCATTGGGGTGGTGTGAAGTGAAGGAATTTTTTAGAATCAATTGATTAAACGTGCCAGGCGAGATTTTGTGGAATTGTTATTAGAACAAGTGGACGAATTCGTGAATCGGGCTTTACTTCGATCGAAAACGAAACGTTCGCAATCGAATTCGATGGTTGTTCAACAAGACAATCAACAACAACGCGGCGGGCCGACATCGACGGCTGTGGTTGGGCCGCCGAGGACGAGCGCGCCCGCCTTGCCCGGCTTGAATGAACGCGATTGGCGAGAGATACACGAGAAATTGCAGGAGGATGCGCGGTATCGACAATTGAATCGACTGCATCAATTGAGGGACAATTTGATCAGCCAGTACATCAGCTTCGTCAACCATCCGCTGCGGCAGCACTGCCCCGCATGTCCCCGGTGTGTGGACGCCTTAGTCGAACAGTTGTTGGCCAATCACTTGCACAGGTCAGTTGCATGGTTTTGCAGGGAGTCCGAGAAATGTCTGGAAAACCTAGGAATTTTGCAGGGAAAACTGTGACAGACTGCTTTTTGAGGTTTCAAATTGTGAACCCAGGGGATAATGTTAATTTGGGGGGGGGGGGGGGAACCTGGGCAGCATACGAAACCTGGCCCGGGGTCATCCAGGAAGCAAAAAGGAAGTTTTTTGCGTCCATTGGGTTGTAAACTTTTACCGACGAAGTACGCTCTAGAATCGATGTGGGAATATCGAAAAATGAGTATCTTATTCAGATCTCGAATTTTAGTCGGGGTAGCCAAAATTCTGGACCGATATCTCAATCAAGTCGAAATTTTCATTTTTCAAGGTTCCCCCTTTGCAATTAAGAATTTCGATATTTTTTACGTGTATGGTGGGTGGAGGTCAAGAAATTTGGCAACTCCCATGTTGAATACGCGGGTGGCGAATCTGAAAATCACACTCTTTTTTCAATATTCCCACATCGATTCTAGAGCGCACACTTTGTTTTTAACAGGGTTCATACAAGGCAAGGCGCTGAGAATGACTTTTGCAGACAGAAACTAAAATTTTCCTTGAAATTTCACAGTTTGAAACATCAAAATGCAAGTTTTCACAGTTTTTCCTGAGTTTGGCTCAAAAATTTTCATTTTCGCAGGTTTTATAGCCACTTCTCGGATTCCTTGACATTTCCGGGTTTTCCACACCCTGCTTAGTCCTGAGCCTTGCGATCGCACTTGGTCAGAAACTGACCGGTTTTGCCAAAAATGAGCAGGCCGCTTGGTCGGCCGGGGGCGACCCCAGTTGCGGATGGTGGGGCTTGATGGGCATGAGAGATGAGCCGACTGACTCGCAGGGTGCAGATTCCTGTCCCTGGCCCTCTACGATTGCGAGTTTGCGAGGGAGTCATAGGTGTGCATTGGCCGTCCATAGGGTGGGCAGTCTCCAAGATTTTTTGAAAAATCCTTACTTCTGAAAGAGTTTTGAAGAACTTTGGGATAAAATCTTTAAAAAATTGTGCGGTCGATATTTGAATGTAATGCAATAATATGTAGCAGTCGATGGGTCTGAAATTCGCAAAGGAGGGGAGGTTCGGATTTGAGGGGGCCGAGGTGGTGGAATGGCTTTGATGTGCTGTATGTTTCAGGCCCTTGGCGTGGACTCAGTACCAGGATGAGCGTAGCCCGAGGAAGAGCAAGCAAGCGGGCCAGCCATCGGCCAGATGCATGGATCAGTCGGTTGTGTTCCCGGCCCCGTTGGAACGACGAATGAACTTGCTCGTGTTGGGAATGGACGGCCTGGCCGAGCAGGTGATCAGGGAATTGAGAGTAAGCTGGTGCCGTTGGCCAGTTGTGTCTTGGGTAGAGTATTGTGTTTCAGGCATTCCTGCCCAACGATCTCTTCCTACATCGAGGGACAACGTACAGTTTCGATTATCGATCGATCGAGAGCACTGAATCGTGGATGTCGTGGCAGTCGCAGTTCCGACCTAATGGTGAGTGGTGACCGGGGGGGCTGCAACCATGTCGGGCAGGCGTAGGAGAGAGTGCGCGGTCGGCGGGACTGAAACTCCGACTTGAGTAGGCGAGTCTCGCGACTGTATCTGTCGCTGAAACATCATCCCGATGGGTTGACGCTTCGTAGCAGTGGAAGATCGATTACTCTTTCCCACTCGCCATGGCCTGCTGGCGGAGGGTTACAAGGCGAGTGATCGGATGGACTGGTCGTTGCAGGCTTGATCTGTGCATTTTCGTCGCGTCCGTCCTTGGATTATGTTCGCAATACGATAAGTCGAAGTTTGTTGGCTCATTGCGACGAGTCGAGTTCGATCAATGGTGGTACGCCGTCGTCGTTACAAGGTTTACCGGTTGTGTTATTATTCGCTTTCGATGCGTCGAATTTGGAGGATTTACCATATTTGCAACAACAAGGCAATCGATTGGGCGATCAGTGGCGATGCGCGTTCGTCGGTTTGGAACCGTCGAATCGAAATATTGGTCACGTGACTCAGGATCGTCGGGCGGCTGCTCAAGGCCCGTTAACGTCGCCTTCCTTATTTACTATCGAACAATTGAATAGGACTTTATCGTGTTTGTTGACGACGGCCGTCGATCGATCCATTATGCAATCGATGGACGAAGAACAAGCTGGTGTGTCGGAGAGTGGAGAATGTCGAGTCGACGCCTCGTTGACGTTGTGTCTAATGTGCGGCGATGATTACGCGCCCGAATTGATATTAGGGCCATTGCTCAATTATCAATGTCCGCCTATTGGTCGGAGCAACAACCCGGCCGTGGCCAAGAATAGTAAGTAGCGGGATTATGGTTGTCAGACGTCCCCCCTCCACTTGGTCGTTCCCCCACCAAGGCGATTCCCCCACTTTGTCTGGTGGGGGATCTCACATGTCTCGGTGAGTCGAAGCGGGGGGGGGGGTCACCAGACCATAAGAGTCAGCATTGTGATTGTGAGACGGTCCCCCACTAAGGCGATCCCCCTGTGGAATGGCCTCAGTGGGGGACCTCACATGGCCTTTCATGGGAGAGTCGTCTTATCCTTAGTGCCCCCCCCCCTAACTAAGGCGATTCCACAGTGGGGTCGCCTTAGTTAGGGGAATCACATGTGTCATTGACTGGAAGCGGGAAGGGGGGATGGTGATCAGGCCTTAATCGTGTCGGATATCGTAGGTGTTGTGAGTGGCAACGATACGGCCGTCAATACATTCTGCGTCGAGACATTCTCGCCCGGGTGCGGACGCAAATTGAAGTACGAGATGGAGGTGGCAGCTTATCACACGGCATTCGTGCAGATATCGGAACATCGCTACAGTCACGGATACGTGTTGGCCTATTCGGCAAAACGGAGGGCCTCGTTGGCGCATTTGCAGTAAGTGTGGGGGTCATTGTGAACGGGAGTTTGCTGTGGCTCGAATGCAGGAAACTTAGTTTTTCGGAGAGAGCTTGCGAAAAGCGGCTAAAAAGGATAGATGCGCTGGTCTGGTTGGCATTCTCGTTTGTTGGACACAAAGTTGGAATCGAGAGCTTGAGCTGGCGGCAGGTCGTAAAATGCACATGACTTTTGTGAGAATGCCAGTTCATCTTGAGCTGAAACTTTTTAGGGCTGAGATGGGAGCTGTTGGTAGTTGATTAAGGAGACCCGCAGTCAGGAGGGCAGGGGTTTTGGAGGGAATTCAAAATTTTGATCCGGTCAATGCTGGTGTTCAGGCACGGTTTTGAGATTGTGAGGGAGAAAAGATATATTCTTTTTTGTTTCAGTTGTTTGGCCCATTTGATTCCGGATCCGATTCCGATTTTGGTTGTGGCCGTTGGCGAAGTGACGGAATTTTTTTCGGATCCGGCGACGAATAGTTTGATAACTGAGGGCAACGAAGTGGCCGATCGAATGGGCGCGCGTTTTATTACAATATCGAAAGCGGCCGAGCAGCAGTGTAAGTGTGTCGAGTATGTGCTGGTGTGCAGTGGACGAGGTTTCCGTTTTCTAGTCAGCATTTACACATCGTTTTTCGACGAAGTATGGACGAATGTGGGGGCCGTGGAGGCGGCTGGTTTCAGGAAGCAGGCATCCGAGAATGGCGGTCGTGGTGGTCACTACGCGCCCTTGTCCGATTTCCTTAGCGGATGGCCGTCGCAACAGCAGCAAGCCAAGGAGAATCATTGGTACGGCGATACGGTGGCCGCGACTGGCGCCCGACCCGTCGCCAACACGTTTCAAGTGTCGAATGGATCGAGTGCTGGTGGGAGACCGCCTCCGCCGCCCTACGGCTCGGTGACTGGCGCTGGTGAGTGGGGAAAGAGTGCGGTGCTGGTTGTGCTTGTGCTCGGGCTGTGCCGATGGCTGCCGGGGGCCTAATGCTGGGGGCACTAACTGAGGGCGTGCTTGTCTTGCAGAACGACACCAATCGGCCATGACCAGATCGGTGTATCGGCCGGACGGTCAATCGGCTGGTGGCGGGTTTTCTAGTCCGCAACCGTCGACTGGTCAACAATCGCAGATGAGCAGACGGGATCGGCTGTCGGAGAGTTGTCTATCGGTCACCAACTTCACTGACAATTCGTCCACGCCATCGCCATCGGCCGTTACCGCTTCGGCTAAACTTTTCGACGATTCGGTCGTGGCGACGACGACGACGCCGAGGAAAAAGATTTCGGATAGCGGAAGCGAGGGTAATTACGAAAAGGGGATGGGGGGGGGGGGGGTCTGACGGAGAGCCCGAGCGAAATTCGTGTCCTGAATTGGAAATCCTGAGTTCTAAGCTGGAAATTCGTGTCCTGAGCTGGATTTGTCTTGAAAAAGCTGATTTCGAAAAATGGAATTCATTGTGTGCACAAACTGATCACGCCAGTTTTTTTTGCGTTCGGCTGCTGTAGGTGCCATTTTTAGAAAAGACTGGCTTTCAGTACTTGTTTGGAAGAAAATGGCATCGCGAGGAGTAGATGGAGGCAAGATAAAAAATCAGAAGTTAAGGAATTTTCATGCCCAAATTTGGGAATTCTTGGGTTTGAAGTAGCGGAACTAATTCCACTTCCAGCAGTGCCAGCCGAACCAGTGCACCGATTGGCACAGTGCCGGTGCCAGTGCACTGATTGGCAACATCGGGTTCACAAGAAGCTGAGCGCAAATTCAGTGCGTGACGAATTCTAGTTTTTGACGGCTAATTTTCCCGCTTAAACAATAATTTGAATGTCAATTTGGCGCGGGCTTTCCGTCCGCGGGTCGAGTGGTGTTGGTACTAACACGGTGTCTAGTCTTGCGCGTGGTCACGTGTTGGCACTATCAGGACTGGGCGGAGTGGATTGTCGCGCCAAGACGCGTCCTTTGGTCGACGAGTCCAAGAGGCCGCCGTCGTTGCGTCGACGGAATTCGAGGCCTCCATGTTCGGTGCCGTCTTCGCGAGGACGGTATCGATTCGGCAGCAGTGGCGACGAGACGGAGAACGCGGTTCGAATGGTTGACGGGGCCCGGCACGCAGCATCGGCCACTGATATCAACGAGTTGCCGAGCGGGAGGAGGATGAGTGGTTGGATGAAGGCATTGATGGGTGTGTGCTCGTCGTGGCTGTGCACCCCGTCCGCTTGGCTGGCATAGCGTAGATCGGAGTGGCCCAGTTCGGTTGTCTGGCCCCTTTATGGCTTGGTCGTTTGGTTATTGGACTGGTCTGCTTGGTCGAGTCATGGCCATTGTTTTGTTTCAGGGTGGTGGGAAAGTGGCAGCGATGGCACACTGAATCGTCAGCAATCGCATCAACCCGCCTCAGCAACCAAACCCGGCGCGTCCAATTCGCAGACGAGTGCGGGCGAGAAATTGCAACGAAGCGGATCGGCGGTGACGTCG
Source organism: Mesodorylaimus sp. YZB2_4 (assembly GCA_030248295.1). Taxonomy (NCBI): domain Eukaryota; kingdom Metazoa; phylum Nematoda; class Enoplea; order Dorylaimida; family Dorylaimidae; genus Mesodorylaimus; species Mesodorylaimus sp. YZB2_4. Next base: position 1,096,780 of record JASANH010001374.1, on the reverse strand, counting down.
AATTCGCCGAGGTCGAGCGGGGGCACGGGAGGCAGTCCGGCCAGTTTGAAACAACAGTCGAGTGCGAACAAGGGCTCGCAACAATCGAAGAAATTGGGTCGAATTAATTTGCAAAATTTGGCCAATGTGACCGATTCGATATCGTCAAAATTATCGGGCAGAAAAGCTGTGCCCGCGTCGTCGCCTCAGATTCCCCTTTTCCAGCAGACCAGACACAACGAGTTCACTTCGCCCGCGCCATTGGCAACGCCCGAGAGTATCGAATTGGGGGCCGAGTACATGACTGTCAAGGTGAGTCGGCCGAAGTGGGTCAAAGCACTGGGTGCCACCCTCTGCTGGCGGGCCCTGGCCAGTGGGAGAGAGTAATCGATCTCTCCTGGCTGGGAAATGTCACGGAGAAGGGTTCGACTCCCGCCTGGGTAGAAAATGATTCCCAATTTGTGTGTTCCTTATGCCTCGAGTGCTCGGCTGGGGGGGGGGGGTAAAATATGACATGACATGTCAACCCGTCGGGTTGCTGTTTCAGCCGCAAGTATAGTCGTTAGACTTGCCTTGCTCCAGTCGGAGTTTTTGTCGGCCATGTCATGTCATACTTTATTCATTGCAGCCAAGCACTCGAGGCATAAGGAAGACATGAATTGACAATCATATTTTCCTGGGCGGGAGTCGAGCCTTCACCTGCAAGCTTGAGAGGCAGACGCCTTGACCGCTAGGCCACGACCCGGGCCACATTCTCTCCAACGTCTGCCAGGCATGGTTGGACAGGTAGGGCCATAGCGCCTCCCTGGCTTGCTGTATGGATCCTCTTTGCATGTCTCATTCCGACCTCCAACGAGGGTTCAGTCCCGACTGAATGGTGCAAATCGAAACGAAAATTTGCATGAAAGCAGTACTTGGGCAGGAATAAATTTTGATGCTGAATTTTATCCAGGAGCCCATGGTTGACCAGAAAAAGGCCACGCGTCCCAGCATTTACTTCAGCCACCCACGTTTTGCACACGCGCCGTCGGGCAGCGTAGTCGAGCTCAGGGGCGTACGCAGGACTTGCGGTCGGGGGGGGGGGGGTGCTCACTAAAAAAGGTCAAAAGTTTTGCCAAAAATTTAAAGCATTTTGCAATGGCCAGATGGCGCGAAATGTGTACATGTTCCTGACACTTTCTGGGGAGGGGGTATATTTGCACCCCCTGGGTAAGCGCCTGGTGGTACAGAGTGCGTCTGCGAATCTCAAAGTTGCAAGCTCGAGTATTTTAGCTTTTTCTCCTCCAAAAATGCTCGGTCTGGCCATTTTCTGGTCAACCGGGGGCTACTGGAATAAATTTGGCATCAAAATTTATTCCTGCCCGAGTACTGCTTTTATGCAAAGTTTCGTTTCGATTTGCGAGAGACAGTCGGGACCGATCGCTCGTAAGATGGAGTTGGAAAATGGTTGAATTGAGAGGTGAGGGTGCAATTCCGCATAGGTTTTTGTCAGAAACAACTAGAAATACTGTTTATTCGGCAAAAACATTCAAATCATGAGATGGCGGGAAAATTTGAATGTGCGAATTTGTGGTTGGTCACAAATGACCCCGCATGACCACTGGGCTGAGATCAGCGGCTTATTGTATAGCCTGCTAGGATCGAACCCTTTTGGGGGGGTGTGGCGTCAGTGAGAAAGGACTGACTGGCGATTACGGGTTTCAGGACGCGTTGAGTGGATGCCGGTGGCCGTCGTCGCGGGGAGCGGGCGAGGCTGGTGGCGAGTACTTCGGCGACGACGAGCAGCAGTACGCGACGGTCGATTCCATACTGCCGAGCAGCCAAGCGGGGCCTCGTCACACGTCCGTGCCCCCAACCAGACCGCCTCGAAGATCGGACAGTTCGGGTATGTGACCGCGTTGCTTCGGCCGACCAGTGCTTGTATTTGTTTGCATTTTGTAGGCGGGGGCGAGAAGACGACGTCGACGTTGGACTCGACGAGTAGCGGCGACTCGTCGTCGGCACAATCGTTCGATAGATCGGCTTACGAACGAGCCGGACGAAAGCCGACGCCGCATCGATCGAAAACGGGTCGACAAGGTCATCGGTCGACGAGTAGTGGCGAATTGGCCGGTGGATCGGGCGGAATGACCATCGCCGAACGAGTGAGAAAATTGAACGCGGCCTTGGAATCGAATCGATGCGAATCGCCGCCCGCGCCAGCCGTGCCCCCTTACAGCAACGAGCGACTGGTGACGGTGACGAAGAGAATGGAGACTGCGTCGGGTAAGAGTTTGTGGTCGAGGGTCTAGCCCGCTCTAGTAAGTGTCGTAGCGAACACACGCGCTCACTGTGCACTCTAGCCTAGCTTATATGTGGTATTTGTGGTATGTTCAGTTCTGGCTCAACGACGATCGGCCAGCGAGGAGAGTCTGCTCGATCCGTTCCTGTACGGACGACGTTCTCGACCTCCCATTTTCATTCTGCGCAAGAATGGCCAACGAGTCGTGTTCGACGATCAGGACGAGGAGGTGGAGGATGGTCGACCCCCGATCGATCTAGGTTTGGACAAGAGACGATCGCCCGCACTGGCCTCCAGACCGGCTCGTCGTTCGAAGACGACGGCCGTCGATCCGAGGACGACGACGGCCGACGAGGCGGCGAGTGGTGGCGGGTTCGTGAGGAAGGTGACTTCGTCGTTTCGATTTCGACGTAAGAAATCGATGGATTCGGGCGAATCTCGATCGACGCCTCAATCGCCTTTGCTGTCGTCGAATGGTGGTGGATGGCAGGAAATGTCGTCGTCGCGCGTTTTTGTTTTGCCACCTTTCGAAACGTCGCTTATGTGTGAGTGGATCGTGAGCTGCTTGATGGTTTTTTGTTGTCGAGGGTGGGCGGACTACGTTGAATAATATGGGACTTTTCCAGGGAATTCCAATGCCGATGGCTCGGATCAAGGTGATGGACAGACGGTGTCGACGAGTAGTTGGTGGGGCGGAGCCAAGGTAGGGGCGGGGACTGCGGGCTCTCGGCAGTGCCGGTTGAAGTGTAGTGCGTTGGTTTCAGATTACGGCGCCGTCGACGTCTCGATCGCCAAAGAAGGACAGCACTGCGACAGCCCCCGAAGGCAAAGTGCCATTAGTGACGGCCAAAGACAGGAAGATTAGCAAAGAGGTGAGTCGGTCAGAGAAACGCGCTTGACACTTTGTGGACGTGTATTTTGGTTTTTTAGCAAAAGAAAAGTACAGTCGAGGCGCCGGCCAGTCGCCTGGGTGTCAAGAAAAAATCACGCGAATCGAGTCAGGCGCAACTGGTGCCACCCGATGCCGCGCTGCGAGACCTGGCAGCCTCGGACGCCAACCCGGTGCCCAGCTATGTGCAGAAGTGCGTGGAATTTGTGGAAGCTACGGGTGAGTGCGGTGTTTGTGGTTGGAGAGGATGGAGGAGTGAGCCTCCGACAGCAGAGGATGTCTGATCGATCTCGGTGGAGCAAGGCGACGGCTGAAACATCATCCTGACGGGTTGCATCCAGGGGAGATCAATAATCCTTTCTCGACTGACTTTCAGGTTTGCAAGTGGAGGGCATATACCGGGTGCCGGGCAACCAAGCGCACGTTGTGCAGTTGGAGCAGAGGTTTATCGACGATCCGAACGTGTCTTTCTACGATCTGGACTTGCCCGTGAATGCTGTGGCCACGTCGTTGAAAAATTTCTTTTCGTCACTTAGCGAGCCAGTGGTGCCCTACAATCTCTACGATGATCTGATGGAGGCTATGAGTAAGTGGCCCGGCTACAAGTGGAGGACACTCGATCACGGTCGCGCGTTTCAGGTATTCGCCAAACGGATGCGAGGCAGGAAAGAGTGCGACAAGTGCTGCACAGATTGCCAAAAGAGAATCGAGCAGTTTTGCGTTATTTTGTGGAACATTTGAGAAGGTAGGGGTCGCTCGAGTTTCGGGTGTCGATTGTCTCATTCCCACTGAGAAAATACATTCGATTGTTTGAGACTGGCAGTCATTTTCCGTGCTTCGGATGAACCATGGAGAGGGTCCCTGGGAAAAAAGGAAGTGGTAGGAAGATTAAAGTTCTGTTTTGAGAATGGGCAAGCCCTGGGGGGGGGGGGGGGGGGTAAACGTGCAGAGCCAAGCCTTCGAAACAATGAGAGTGTGAAGCTAGCATCGACTGATCCGAGGAGTGAAGCGGTTCTCAATCCCATCCGACTACTGGATCGGCAATTAATATTTTTCGCGGTTTATCTGCTTGGAATTGATAAAATGTGGCATAATATAAAGAGAAAATCTCGGTTTTTCTCTCAAATGAGCATTTGATCCCGCTTTAAGTACTGCTCAGCTCTGCTGTGCTGTGTCCTTCGGAGTGGCCTTAGAGAGGGTTGACAGCTAGGAAACAGGGCAGGTTGGTGCTTAAGACGTCGTCCCCATCAATCTTGTATTCTTTAAAGCGGATCAGGATCGGGCTGATCCAGGCCCTGAATCAGTCGATACTGGGTGTAAAGTGGAACTGTGGACCTGTGGGGTCTGGCCGAACCCCTCCCCCTCATTTCGGATACCATTATTATTTGAAAATTTTCTGCTCATTTTAGGGTGGCGCAAAATTTCGAGACGACGGCGATGGACCATCGTAATTTGGCCAAGTGTTGGTGGCCGACATTGCTTCGTCCCCAATTCGATAGTTTCGAGACAATGACGCAAATGACGCAACGATTGGAAGAATTTGTTCAGTTGATTTTAGAGAATCCGCATTTGCTCAACTGAAAATTGGCTTGGTGTGCGGCCACTTGAGCTGTCGTTGGTTTGCCATATGTTGCTTGCGCGGGCTAGAGCTTCCCAGTCCCGTGTGTGCATGCGAGTGCTGCTGGGTTCCACTTTTGTACGGACGACTCGTGCGCTTCTCGCTGGCTCTTTCCGTGTTTAGGGCTAGAGGCTAAGTTTGTGTCAGCGGTGCGCTAGCGTACGCGTTATTTATGCATTAGGGCAGGCCTAATTTGGTAAATGTTTATCGTTGTAATATTTTTCTTCTCCGAGTTCGAAAAAGATGAACTTTGGTTATAAGGGCGCTAAATATAAATTTAAGATAGGAAAGTTACGAATGGGTCCTGCGGGTGATCACAATCCGTTCTGCTTGTAGGCTGGCAATCCGAACCATTCGGGTTTGAACTCGGTCAATGAATTCAGGGCCAGGGTGGCCCTTTGGCGCGCTTGTGCGGGGACCCGTTCCTCGGGCACCATGACCACTTGCATGCCCGCAGCCAGCGCCGCCTCGACGCCGTTCGGGGCGTCCTCGAACACGAGCACGTTGCCGGGCTCGACGTCGGGACCGAAGAATCGTCGAGTACAAATAAGGAAGCAATCGGGTGCTGGCTTACCGTGCGTCACTTCCGGATCGTCGGCCGTCCACAATACGCGGTTATCGAACAGGTCGAAAAGCGATTTGTGATTGGCTGTTTTCAATTTGTAGGCAGCCTCGTGCGAGCCCGTACAAATTGCTAATGGCACGTTGTGAGCGTGAAGATGACGAACTAACAATTCTGCCCCTGGCAATAATTGGGCTGACGGGAATAATTCGTAGAGAATATTCCTCGTCTCGGCGATGTATTCATCGACGCCGATGGGCAATTTCAGATGTTCGACCAGCACACGAGCCGCGTCCTGCGATCGTCGTCCCATTTGCATTTGTTTGACGGCCCACGTGAATTCCGACCCGTAACGACGGCATACGATCTCGTTGGCTCGACTGTAGTGCGACTCGGTGTCCAACAGCAGACCGTCCATGTCGAAGATGACATGCGTGACTGGACGGAACGAGGTCGTGCTCGTCGTCACCGTGGCCACCATCGATGGCGTCGTGCTCTCCACCAATATCGGCGAGGTCATGGTGTCTGAAACGGAACCCAATTACCACCCCAAAACCCCCTGCTCGTCCAAAACACACTGGCCAATCCACAACATCAAGTCACCATCGCACTGAGCACAGACTAGTTTACTCCCCACCAGTCGACCCGCAAAGCACCCTGGACTAAACAACACAATGATCAGATCGTTACAACAAAACCAGCCATTCTTTGATGTCCATTTCATGGAAGCACGAGAAGATAGGGAGCCTGTTGGGCAGCCGATTCGACCAAATCTGAGCCGAATCGCCTGACTTGCCTTCTCATATTGTCGAACAACCATCGTTTATCCTCGTCCTCGCTCGCACGCCGCACTTGCATATGTTTGAGACGCATAGGGTACATGGTCACAGCCTGCAAACCACCATCGGCCACTCGCACATCCACGAAGTACATGAAACTGAGGTCGTCTCGGTAGGCGTCCTTGCTCGGGTCGCCTTTAATGCCCTCGTAGTCGGATATGAAATCACCGCAGCCGTAAGCGATCAACTTGCCCTTGTACACTTCCAGGCCCTTGATATGATGCGAGCTGTGCCCGTACACAACGTCCACCTGCAACGAACAGTGCCTGCGCGAGATGGGCTGACTCGCCTGGCCACTTACTCGAGCACGATCGATGAGCCCCCTGGCGAAGTCCTGCTGGCCATCCTCGGGATCGAATCCCCAATTGCCGCCCCAATGCAACGACATCACGACCACGTCGCCCGACCTTCGATACCGTTTGACCAAGTCGGATAAACGACCAATCTCGGATTCAGCGTTATTTTCATCAAAATAATGAACACCACTTTTCGAATCGCTGGCACGCCAAACAGTGGGCACACCGGCCGACCAGGAACCAGCAGCGAACACGAGAACACGATTCGACCCGCCCGCCAGCTCAAATACGGCCGGCTGTTCGGCTTCAACACGATTGTGGCCAGCACCAGCAACCTGAAATTCGAATTCGTCGAGCAGAGAGAATAGAAAAAGCCATGGCTTACTTTTATTCCAGCCCATGTGAGCGCGTTCAAAGTGTCGTTCAATCCCGAATATCCCCAATCGAGGACGTGGTTGTTGGCCAGGACACAGCAGTCGATGCCCACCGATTTGATCACCTGCACGTTGCCGGGGTGCATGCGATAGTGGATGCCCTTGTTCGGCCACGGGTCGCCCCCTGATGTCACCGATGTCTCCAAGTTGATGATGCGCACATCCGCATTCATTTCAGACAGAATCTGTAATACACGTAAGCCAGATGTGTTGGTGCCCGATTCTTGCTTCCACTTTGAAAGGAGCATGCAGAGTATGCATTGGACAGAAGACCCCTAATGGCCGGTGAGTCAAAGACCCATCTCGCTGACACTGGACACCCGCCCGCCAGACTCACCTGTTTCGCATCGCCCCAAACGTAGTCCACGCTGCGATTACCCGGCAGTGGCCCGTTTGTTCGTATGGCCAATTTCAAATAATCCCGAGCATCGGTGATGTAACCTTCGTAGAGAACAGGGTCCACGTGATGGGCCAACATCTGATCGACCCCTCGGCCCAGCATAACATCGCCCACCTGCAACCAACCAGACACAACTCACAGCCAGCTTCCCACATCTGCTCCTACTCAACAGCCCCTAGTTCGATGCAAAGATGTACTACAGCTGAGTTTTAAAGAGCAAGAGAACGTTAAAAAACATTTGCGCTTCAAAAATTAGACAAACTGTCTAATTTTTCCAGCGCTTCAATTTCCGCTTGAAAAATAAAACGGAAATTCATGGTCTGCAAAAAGTTTTCATTCGAAAAACTGCGAAACGGATTTCACTGTTTTCATAGACTTTAACCAAGCCTATAAGCTAAAAATCTAGAACTCACCATAAAAAGTCGAAGTGTCTTGACGGCACGGCTAACGCCATTCTGATGAAGCTGTGTTCCAGCAGCGGCCGATGCAGTCGTCATTGTCACCGCTTGAACTTGGCACGACGACGAATGCAAATGACGAAAGAATAACACAGAAATCGAAGAAACCAAAGCCGCTATGCTAACTCGAATCATCGATACGAGACCATACCTCGAGACAAGAATTTACAAAGTTTACTCGACTAGCTAGCTCGAAAAGATAATCGACAAGCTAAGTGGTAAAATTAAGATTCCGTTTCACACAGTTTAGTAAAAAATACAAGTCTAACAATCAGCCAAACATCAAAAGCAAATATAAAAAACTTAAAAACCTGGCAGAATACTTTTCAATTTATTGGTGTTTTAGATAATTCCAAAAAATTATTTATCTAAACCTGAAACTCATTTTTACAAACAATAGAGTGCGGAAATGAAACAAAAATTTAAACTTGAACCTGTTTTCGAGAGCACAGCGTCTGTTTGTCGACTAGTCGAAAGGTTGCGTTGCTCCCTAGCGGTTCGAAGTTTTACGTGGCAAATTATTTTAGCGAAATAAATTAGTTTGTGGAATCATGGAAACGAAAGCGTTTAAGAAACCACAAATGGCCATTCCTCGGAAAAGTAAGCTGAAGCATTTTGGCACGCATTCGTTTATAATATAAATCTATGTCCTAACTTTATTGATTTTTAGAGTTGGCCTCCGATAAAGAAAACATCAGCAGCCGTGGGGATCAATCCCTGCGTGGCATGCCATTCGAGAAAGCCGGTTCCGCTAGCAGGTACTGTAACTAAGAAACCCGAACCTCTGTATGTATCCTTAGAAATGAATTGTTAGCGCTCTTTACTTGACCGAAGTTGGAAGGGGTAAAGTCGAAGGGCCGGCCTGTACCTAATTTTACGATAGCCTAGCTGATGAAGGGAAGTTTTCGTCGGGCAAGCTAGTTGGAGCTTTATCCATCTTGAATCAATTCTTTTTCACTAGAACCTTATCCGCTAGTTCCGTCTCTGACGACAATAAACATGGAAAAACTCAAACGCAAAACATCGACATGAATGCGTGGGAGAATCAGGCCAAGTAAGGACATTCACATTTTTGCCGTGTTTGTTCGTAATTATTCTTTTTTGTAGGCAATCAATTCGCAATTTTTGCGCTCTCAAAGGCCTCGATATGAGCAAGTATTTTATGGATGACGCTAAGAAAAAGCCTCGCGGGATGCAAAAGGTAATTTTCTTTTTGAATGTACCTCATCTTATCGCTTATCATGTTGCAACTGGTGTTTGGCTTAGATTCCACTGGCCCCAGTACAAAATGTGAACAATCGAACGCCAATTTTTAAGGCTTTAGACAGCCTTATGACCGAAGTAAGCAACATTTGCAACGAATTAGCAACGTTGTCGTTTTTCATTTCGCATCTTCCTTTTTTTCAGGGTTTTCCACCCGCTGATATTTTGGAATTTTTGAAACCGCTCGTCGAAGTATTTTCGGTGAAAACGTGCGCTGTTTATTGGCACTTGTTTTCCAAGGCGGCAGTTGCCAACGGCGAGTACGAGTTGGGCGTCGAATCGTTAGAACGTGGAATCAAAAATGGAGCGGCGGTAAGTTTTGAATTTTTAAGGGTTTTCGGAGTTGAGAAATGTTTTTTATATTTTTCAGCCAATAATGGAAATGCAACGCGCCTACGGCTCTTTGTGTCGTCAGTTGATAAACGTTATGAAACAATTGGAAGCTAAATTACCAAACACAATTACTGAAAACGAATTAGAGAACGATTTGAACAGCGAGCGTGACGAGATGTTGGATCGCGTAGTGGAACAGGAAATTGGAGGTGGGCATCTCATGGTTATTGTTTTGTTTTTTTTAAGCAAGTAATCAAATTTTAGGCAATGCTGATCAAGACGTTTTCGATCAAGGGGACAACGACGTCTTGAATCGTACTATGGATATCGAACGTTCTGAGGACAGCGCTTTAAACCAAGATCAAGATGGGATTCAGAACACAGCTGCGGACGTGATGGCGGATAAGGTACGGCCTGGTGGGACGAGTATAGTGTGTAACCCGATACCCTCACCTCCATGATGGTGTCTCCCTGAGTCAGACATTGACCTTTGATAGGCAAGGCCGCGGGGAGTTAAGTAGAGCTCATAGCAGCAGGCTCACGATCACAGCTTTAGTAGTCTAAGACAGGTGTAACATCAAGCTGATTGGTTGATATTACACTGTTTCTGTTCGGCTCTTCTCGAAAGACCCGATCACCGAGAGAAACCACTGCTGGCTCTGCAATCTGTCACGCGTGTCAGGCTTCCATCGGGGACGGCATGTGCGATCTGTTTAGGGACACCTGACCCGTCGCTAAAACTAAGCCGAATCTGTTCCGCTGTCTGGAGTACCCACTGTCAGTCGCGCTTTATCATCATGGCGTGGCAGATCGGCGAAACTTGACGTGCAAGTTGTCATTTCAGGATTGTGGTCATGTAGATTTACAGGACCTGCGGTTGTTGGTTAGGCTAGTGTAGAGGCTCATTTAGCGATGGACTCTGCGTACTGTACATGGAAGCTGGGGTGATGTTTAAGTCACAGACGCCTGGGTTTTTAGGGTGGTGCAATAACTTCAGTAACCACCACACTTCCCATTACGGATATCGAACCTTCTGAGGATAGCGCTTTGAACTCAGAGCAAGATAGGATTCAGAACGAAGCGGACGTGATGGCGGATGAGGTAGGTGGGAGAAAGGCCGTGTTTTAAGTACCCAGACACAGCACTTGCGGGGAGGCACTGATGCAAACTCAAATATAAACCTGACCTGATAAGTTTTGATACGCTGAATCAGATTGAAATGTGTAAAAGTTATCTTACTTTCGGCCTTGCACACACATGATTCGATTCGGCTGAAAAGGGTTTCGGTATCCAGAGTAGGATCCTTGCTACAGTAGGGGGAGTGTGGGGTTCTATTCGATCTCTCATTCTTGTTTTGCTGGACTTGTCTGACATTTTAGGCCCCCGAAATCGCGGTGGGAGCGTTGGAGGTCAATGAAATGAGCGTATCGTCGAAAGCCGAGCCGAATTGTCAAGAGCAAGTAGAAACTGCGACTGAAGCTGTGGAAAATAAGGTAGACTAATGATTGTCAGGGCAGGTTCAGAATCAATCCGAATAGGATAGGACTGTCTCCAACATCCGCATCGCTGACTTCGTCTTTGGAAAGGGGGTCAGATTGTCTTCCGAAAACAGGAGGTCCTGGCTTATTGGTTCGAATCCGTTTTTTAGGTGGATCAAGAAGCCAGTGACATGTCTGTACTATTCGAAGCCGATGCTGAGCCGAAGCTAGATCAGGAGTCGAAGGATGAGCCAAAGGCTGTGGTATGTTACTCGGGTCTTGCCGTATAGTCGGATTTCGAATGGGCTACATTTTCAGGAGCACCACGAGGTTGTTTTCCCTGATCAAAATGAATTGGTCGATACTATTCTGAAGGAGGCCTCGAATGACAACGTGGACGAAGATGTGGCCATGGCTGCGGCTTCGTTGGAACAAACTGGCTTGCATGATGGCGCAATGAAGGACGACGGGCCGGATCAAATTGCCGAATTACCAACCGCCTCGGCCAGGAAGACGCCCAGTCGTCGTCGAGCAAACAGGGAAAGCCTATTGGATCAAGGGGCCGTATTCAAGTCATCGGAAACCAAGTTGTTAGTGGTCGAAGCCAAATCGTAAGTGTTCGCACATTAGTTGTGTTGGCTGGTCAGTGTACGTGGTTTTTTGGCGATTCATGCAGTGCAGCATGTAGGTCTTAAAATAAGTTGGTTATTAGAGATCATTGGAAAGCGGGGGCTCGGTGTCGTAATCTGCCCAAATAGGTCTGTCATGAGACGTAGAAGGCGTGCAAGTATCAAAATAATGGAAGGAAACCTTTAAATCTCACATAGTAACCAAGGATACAAAAATAAGAAATCCTTGTTTGGGATAAGAATTGAATGAAAGGTTTGGCCACATCTGATAAAAGCGAGAAGCATCCCATGCAGATTTACAGTATAGCCTAAACCTCAGACTGCATGGGACGATTTTAAAATTTGTTGAGCTATTGAACAACTCAGGACTTGCTTCCCGACTACAGTCTTGCAGTTTTATATCGGCCAGCTCGCCGAGCGGCATCTTAACGTCAACTTTGAAACCAGGAATATCAATGCGAGGCGCAATGTCTGAACGAAATATGTTGCCCTACCCACTGCCGAAGCAAAAGAGTGAGCCGCAGCCTCAGCTGGGTGCTCTATGGGTTCTTTAGTGGCCTCATCAGGGGCTATGGCCCTGCTAAATCCAAAGCTGCTTATGGGCGGTTTTCCCCCTCCGAGCCTCAGTTTTGTATAATTTGAGACACCTGCTCAGCCGAGGGAAGGTTTGAAATAATGATGGATGTCTTTGAAGTCACAGTGATACGAGTGCTATTGTTTTGGATTCAGTGGAATTTTTTTCTAGGGCCAAGAAAAAGAAAGTGGCCGCTGGCGAGGACGCCGAATATCTCGTCACTCCTGTCAGACGTTCGACCAGGAAAGCTGGCGGTAAGTAGGGCAAGGACGTTGCTTCTAGTCACATAACAGTGCACGGCTGACGCGAGCAAGCACTGACAAATCCATGAGCCCGGGGCAACAGTATGCCTAAGCTTAGGGGGAGGGAGTGATGACATGAAGAACACGGGTATCCTGCAAGTGTAGTCCCATGTACGACCCTAAAGTGCCTTTCTGATTTTAGGTTACGACAAATGGCTGACCTATCGAAACATGACTGTCGAGACGCCTGGCGATGCATCGGAATTGGGCGCGGATGAAAAGAAAGTGGCTTTCCAAAAGAATCCATATTTACCTGCGTTTGAAGATTCGGATATCGATTGAATCGATCGATGGTACTATTATGGAGACGTCAAACAGTAGGTCAAGCATTTGAGGTATTTTATAACGCGTTTTTCAGTTTCTACTAAGACGTCAATTTTTGATAACTTGTGTTTATTTTGCGACATTCGCTATCCGTGGCAATAAAGACGGGGCACTTAGCGAAGCGATCAATTGTCGCCATCGATGGGGGTAGGGGCGTCGTAGTCATTCAGCGTGCTCTGATATTGCTTGCCCGTGTCCATACGACACAGTTCGCGTATGGCCATGGTGGCGTAACTGCCCGGTGGCAGCGAGAAGCTGAGTGCCAGTGCCAAGTATCGTCCATCGGGCACTGACTGCGGCTCGGGTTTACCTTGCAGCAAATCCAGGTCCGTGAGTGCCAGGGGCAGCGTGTAGTCGTCGTACTGGTAGAAGCCATATTCCACATCCCTGGCTTTGACGAACACTCGACGCACATCGCCGTGCACTGCGTAGTCTCTAAAATGAGCGACTCCAGTTCATGGCCTCAATCAAGCCCTGAAATCAAATCTTACTTTTCCGCATTTCTGAAATCGTCTAGGCTCAATCCTTGCTCGGTCAGGATCTCCTCGAACCACTGCAGCACTGCAAACGAGGCAACATACACGCGCTCTAACTGGCTAGGCACCACCTTTCAACTCACTTTGCTTGTTCTCAAACACGGCACTGGCGCTCGGCAGAGGCACGCACAACCCGAACGGCTCCCATGTCCCCGCCTCCCCCTCCGTCAATGTATGCACTAAGGAAAAATCAGGAATCGTAGGAATCAGAAATTCCGGACCGAAAGTGACTCACGTGCATCATCCTGGTCGTTGGTGAAGACCGCGTCGCCGACCAGTAACTGCTGACCATACTCGGCCACTCGCCTCGAGACCAACTTGTTCCAAATGTAGCTTTGCAGACCATGCACATACAACATACGAGAATTCCTGGGCACCTGAAAAACGGAAAACCAATCAAACAACCTGCCGCCCGGGAGGCGTAGTGGTGAAAGGCGTGTGTCAGAATTTGTTTGGCAGCCTGAGTTCCAACTCTGGCCGTATAAGAACTCGGGTCAAGTTGCCTTTGCGCCTCGCACGCCTGGCGCTTGGTTGGGCGGGTGACTATGGCTATGATGGGGTCGAATCCGGGCTCCCTCATGGGACATGGGCGAAGCACCGACACGCGCTCCAGACTGGATTGACCCTGGTCGATGGAAAGCAACCGCTGTCAACTAACAAGCCCGCGGGAAAAGGGCCAGAAATCGACCAAGATGAGTCAAAAAAATCAAAGCCCAGCCTCGACTACTTACATTTCGAAAGGCGTTCGAGAAGTCATTCAAGCCGTGCTTCTTCAATCCCATCAGCAGCTGGCCCTCGATGCACGTGTGACGCCTTCTGGCCGGAATGGCGGCCAGTGCTCGCGACGGGTCCTTGGTCGAGGCCCAAACACGATAGCACTCGGCCACCTCCTCTGAAATCACTGGTCGTCAAGCCCTGCCTGCTGACACCACCACGAACACAGCACCCACCTGGAGCGTCGTCCCTCGGCTGCAGCAACAAATCGACCACTGCCGCCCACTGCTTTTTCAGGATGGCCCTGAAATGAGACTCGATTAGCACAGACTGCATCCACCACCACCCACCCATCAGCCAGCGAGAACGCATGGTGCCGTGCTGGACCACCTCTGACGTCTCCAGCAGAGGGCATTCTGCGCCTGCACCAGTCCCCTTGGTGCACGAGCCACTCACTTTCCGACAGTATGCGTGGCCACTGCGGTCGTGCCGAACCTTTGCGTCCCATAGAAATTGATGAAGCCTCGTTCCGACCACTGTTTTATCCCCGCCTCAACCAGATCTCGATCCACTTGAATGTTCCTGCAAAACGAGATGTTGAGTGTCGAAAATCTAACCCCAGCCTGAGACACAGCCTAGTGGCTCATCTGGCAGGCCTCCTAGTCCTGGCACCCTCGGCTGGAGGTGTATCGACCAGCCATCGAGGGCAACTTCGCCCGCACTATTCATCCCCCAGGGGCGAGTCCCCACGACAAGCACCAGTCACCTCATGACCACCGTGAATCGATTGCCCTTCGAATCGCCCAAATACAATTGATTCTCACAGTATTCAAAATTGCCCAATCGGATTCCCCTCAACTGCGAATTCAAACCCGCCATTCGATCTGGCTCGATGCGATAGACTGTGGCCAACTGCGATGTCACACCCCGCCGATCCTTCGTGCCAGCCAGACCTATACTGCTGGCCTTCACGCTGAAACATCCAAATCAACAGCAGGACTCACTTGGCTACCATGACAGAAGGCGACTGGCCTACCCCAACAGACGCCCGATCAAGGACAGCGCAAATTGCGAGTCCTTGTTCTCCTTGTATAACACGAATCGGACATAGTCCCCCTGCCGATCACTCGGCCAGTGCCGTCTTTTGCGAGACGATTGTTGACCAGCAGCTAAAACGAGGAAACCCATTAACAAACTTCGTGTGTAAAATATAGTTTCAGGATTCAGATTAGACATAACAAAACCCTATCTCGCCTTGTATAGAACACAGAATTGGGCAGCCATAACCCACATTTTAAAATTAAAGTCCTATCTGAAACTCAATATTACTTCAGGTAAAATATAGTTTAAGATACAGGTTCGGGCTGCAGTGCTCACAATTATGGAATCAGCATTCTAAATTGGTACTTACCCGCCCTCGTCACAATGATACTCTGCAGGCCGTTATTTGCGCTCGTGGCGCTTTGCAAGTTCGCAAATCGGTCTCTTATCGCCTTGTGAATGTCAGTTCGTTCAGCTTTGTCAGAGTCCTGCAAAATACTCAAGTACGGGCCCAAGCCCGGCTACTCCCGTGCAGTCTCACCTGACAAGGAATAGAAACTGGCTCGCTGCGGCGTCCCTCCTCCAGCTGTGTCAACTGATCGTCAATGTCCGCACCCCACAAGGTCCCCGACGACGTCTCGTTGACACTGGTCCCCTATAAACCAGCCCCTCACT
This sequence comes from Mesodorylaimus sp. YZB2_4, assembly GCA_030248295.1. NCBI lineage: Eukaryota > Metazoa > Nematoda > Enoplea > Dorylaimida > Dorylaimidae > Mesodorylaimus > Mesodorylaimus sp. YZB2_4. The sequence goes on along the minus strand of JASANH010001374.1, from coordinate 1,081,155 downwards.
CGCATTCCCACCCACACCCGCCCCCGCACCTGCTCGACACTCGATTCCAAATTGGTCAAACGGACCACTCGCCCCTGGCTGTCCAGTTCATTCACCAAAAAATCCTGGTATCTGAAATGGGTGCAATGTGCTTCGGGCTTAGGACGGCTTGAGAAGATGCTCGAGCTCGGCATTTCCAAGCTCTCAATCAGGCCCCATCATCGCTATCACTTGCAATGGCACCTACTGGATGGTTGGCAGGTGAACACAGGCATTGCCCGAGCAGTCCTCGCCTAAGCTTGCTTGTCCAAGTACCCCGATTCACCCCACTCGGCACTAGCGAGCAGGATGTGTTTCCTACCTGAAACTTGTTCAATTCGCCCCTTTGCTTCTTTTCGCGTATCTTTTCACTTTTCATCTTATCCTGGGCTAAGGCTTAGTCTGGCACCTTCTTGCTCGCAGATTCGTCAGATCAAAAAAGCGTGTGGCCATAGGAAACCCGTCCAGCTCGTGAGTGCCGCGTCCGATTGCCCGCACTCACCCACTCCGCGCCCAAGCATTACCTCTGCTTCAACACGCACGTGAATCCAGGCGAGTCGGTCACGTAACCATCGATACCAAAGTCCACTTCCATGGCCTGAAACGAGCCCTGATCATCCCTTCCACACCCCACGTGCATGCACGGCGACATCGCATAGTGCACTCTCCTCCACGCACCCATGTACACTTTTACTGTTATACACATGCAATCCTATCCACACCTCACACTCATAGCATCGCTCATATCTTTCTCCTCTTCTTAGCCAACGACGGCCGATCGAAAACGTCCTTCACGCCAGCCGCGTGTTTCTGATGGAATTTGATATTCTGCTGAGTATCAGCATTCCAAGCCGATTGGAAATCCGTCGTATCCTCAGCCACCAAGTGAGTCCATTTCGTTCGACCAGCCTTGCCAAAATCTTTCACCTGAAATGATCACTTTACAGCCCCTACAAGACACCGGCAGACTTCCTGCCCCGTCCCCCCCAGCCCTCACTAGTCTTCCTGAGCAAAAGACGCCTTCTCCTAAATCTCACCATCTCATCAGGTCATGTTATGCCGCTTGGTTTTTGTAGCGGTGAAGGGCGTGTGTCACAGTTTGCTTGGCACAGCTGAAGACTGGTCGGCTCTGCGTCAACTCTGGCCGTCTGAGAACTTGGTCAAGTTTTCTGTGCACTGCACTCATGGCGGCGGCTGCCTCACCCTTCATCCTGGAGAGGCTTTATGGGACGAGACGCTCAGGCTCCCGAGCCTGAATCTTCTAACGGGCTGGTTACCCGCCGACATCGAAGAGTAGCGACCAGCACGCGCCCTTGCCCGGCATGCATCCCGGATTGACCCTAGTCGATGGCAATATAGGCTCGAATAAAAACCCTCCTAGCCGCGGGTAAAAGGCCAAAAATCGACCTCCACTGTAACGACCAGGATGGGCCACAAAAGTCATGTCATGTCATGTCATACTTTATCCATTGCCAAGCACCACACTCGAGGGCTAAGGAACACCCACATTGGACAATCATTTTTACCCCGGCGGCAGTCGAACCCGCCCTTCTAAGTGAGAGGCAAACATGCCATAACCCGACCACGACCCGGGGCAACCCCCCCACCCATCTTACCTGCATAACTTTGGGCAGAACCGACTTATCGAACTGATCTTCCAACGTAGGCTCGGCGAAATTCCTCTTGAACACATCCTCTTCTTGATCCAAATAGAACACGCCCCGATGGTAATACTTTTGTAAAAACTTGTATTTCCCTTTATGAGCCTAAAACACAAGAGCACTGTCATTTGTCTTTTTCCCTATGTGCCCCATCTAGCACTTTATGGGAGCAAAACAGTGAGTGCACCACCATACCTTGTTAGTGACGATCTTGGGATTGGCTCGCAAATAGGCCCGCCGTTCCTCCTCCGTCATGCTATGGATACGGTCCAACTCCGCCTTCTCCCTTTCACGCCTGAAACAAAGAACGTTGACTCCCTCATTGACGATCCTGACGGCACTGCACAGCACATCCTAGATCCCTCCCCCTCCCACTGCAGGACCTAGATCCCTCCCCCCTTCCCCCCACTGCAGGACCTAGATCCCTCCCCCCTTCCTCCCACTGAAGGACCCAGATCCCTCCCCCCTCCCACTGCGGGACCCAGATCCCTCCCCCCCTCCCACTGCCGACCCCCCTGTTCCCTCCCCCTCCCACTGCAGGACCCAGATCCCTCCCCCCTCCTCCCACTGCAGGACCCAGATCCCTCCCCCTTCCTCCCACTGCGGGACCCAGATCCCTCCCCTTCCTCCCACTAAAGGGCCCAGATCCCTCCCCCTCCCACTGAGGGACCCAGATCCCTCCCCTCACACTACAGGACCCAGATCCCTCCCACTGAAGGACTCAGATCCCTCCCACTGCAGGACCTAGATCCCTCCCCCTCACACTGCAGGACCCAGATCCCTCCCCCTCCCACTGCAGGACCCAGATCCCTCCCACTGAAGGACTCAGATCCCTCCCACTGCAGGACCTAGATCCTCCCCCCTCACACTGCAGGACCCAGATCCCTCCCACTGAAGGACTCAGATCCCTCCCACTGCAGGACCTAGATCCCTCCCCCCTCACACTGCAGGACCCAGATCCCTCCCCCCTCCCACTGCAGGACCCAGATCCCTCCCACTGAAGGACTCAGATCCCTCCCACTGCAGGACCAAGATCCCTCCCCCACTGAAGGACTACGATCCCTCCCACTGCAGGTCTCTGATCCCTCCCCCTCCCACTGCAGGACCCAAATCCCTCCCACTGCAGGACCCAGATCCCTCCCACTGAAGGACTCAGATCCCTCCCCCACTGCAGGACTCAGATCCCTCCCCCTCCCACTGCAGGACCCAAATCCCTCCCACTGAAGGACTCAGATCCCTCCCACTGCAGGACCTAGATCCCTCCCCCTCACACTGCAGGACCCAGATCCCTCCCCCTCACACTGCAGGACCTAGATCCCTCCCCCCTCACACTGCAGGACCCAGATCCCTCACCCCTCCCACTGCAGGACCCAGATCCCTCCCACTGAAGGACTCAGATCCCTCCCACTGCAGGACCTAGATCCCTCCCACTCCCATTTACAATCCTGACGGCACTGCACAGCACATCCTAGATCCCTCCCACTTCCCAGGACCATTTGAAATTCACAATTTAACCAGGAAAATGCAAGGATTTTGTAAAGATTCAAAATCCCAAGATTAGGTTTCCCATATGACGTCTTTCAACCTGAAAGTCCAGTCCCTGCTAATCCCAACACTGTAATTGTAGATTCCAGCATCAACTCTAAATTTCCTCGAAAAAGACTAAAATTAGGATCAATCTGACCCTCCCTCCGAGGTCCCTTTCTGCACTGACATCTGCAGATACACCATTTCCAATCAAGATATATCCGCAAATACTTGAGCGGGAGTCGAACCCGCGCCCCTGGCGCTAGTGCACTCTTGTCGCACAGTGCAGTGGTCGGCAGCCCCCGAGCACCCACCCAGCCCACTTACTGTTCCTTTTCTTCCTTGTCTCGTTTAATTCGTTTCAATTCTCTCAATTTCCACGTTTCATAAGCGAGTTCTTCATTTTCGTCATCCGTATTCACCGCGTCCAAATCGAATCGCTCATCATCGTCTTTCTTTTTCTTTTCTATTTCCATTTCTTGTTTTACCAAATCTTCGACGAGCTAAAAAACCCAACATTATTTCAGAAAATAATGCTAAAACCTTTCCCAAAAATTTACTCTGATTGTTTGCCGTTTTTTCTCTTCTTTCACTTTCTTTTGTTCCAATTGAAGTTCATTGAGTCGTTGTTGCTCGCGTTCAGTTTCTTGCAAAGTCAATCGATCGCGTCTAAAATGTAAAATTTGTTAGCTTGGGCGCTGAACTAACTGATCAGGAAATCAGGACAGGGAAAATTATCGATCACTAATCGATAATCACCGATCTATGCAAATTATTTTGATCGTCAGGATACAAAATCTCACCATAACTATTGGGATTCCAGGTTCAGCGTGTAAGCGCTGCTTAATAAGCAGAAAAAATCACTTACTTTCTAACAAAAACAGGTTTCAATCGAGGCGCCGTCTCGTCCTCGGACTCGGAATATTCTTCATACTCGCTCTCCTCGTCCTCCACTTCGCTCTCCTTGTCGCTCTCCTCTTGTTGGGCCAATAACTCTTCTTCGCGCTCTCGTTCCTTGGCTTTTAATCGAAGAAGTTGTCTTTTTCGTTCCAATTCCTGAAATAAACAGCTTTTTGTTAGAAAATTTCAAATAAACTAAGAAAAGAGGTTACTTCATCGCTCATCTCATCTTCCTCTTCATCGCTGCTATCACCGCGACGACGTCTGGATAAGTCTGGCGAGCCCCGACGACGATTGTCTTCGTGTTCTTCGGACGAGGATGAAGAAGACGAGCTCGATCGACGACTGCGAGATCGATTGATGACTTCCGGTTCTTCAATAAGACGCCTTCCGCGGCGATCTCTGGAATTAAGATAAATTATTGAACGAAATCGAACAAAAAGGATAACAGTCAACTTACTTTCCGTCCTCATCATCGTCCTCCTTCGATACACGATTTTGTAATCGACGTAGCCGAGAATCATTAACATCTTCCTTCGGAATAATGACACTGCTGACGATTTCTTCCTGCTCTTTTTTAATTTCTCGTTCGTTTGCCTGTTTCGACAATGGCAATTGCGGCTTGAAAAAAGTTGCTCCTTCGCCATCTCGGTTACCCTCATCGCTCGATTCCGATTCGCTGCTGCTGCGATCGTCAGCGAATTCGGGCCTTAAAAACGCAAAATACTTGGATATTACAAAGGAAAAACAAAAAGTCGAACACACCTTTTTCCAGCAACGTAACGGGAAACCTTGACTTTCTCCATGGCGATTTGACCTGAAATAGCAAAATCGGTCAATTTCTAAAAATTCCAGAAACTCGAAAATTTCTTACCTTTCTCATTTTTGACCGGCACTGCTCCTGCCGTCGAAGAAATATTCATTTTTACCAGCCGACTCATTTTCTTTTCCTTTTCTCTTTCCGAACCAAATGGATTCAAAAAGAAAAGAAAAAAACAAAACAAAACGATTGAGGTGTAGGGCTACCGTAACCCTAGGCGCACACCCAATCCTGAAACTTTATTTTACTCACACAATTCGTCGGCGAAAAACAAAGAGCTAAACTGGATTTTAAAATCTAAAATTCTGATGAAAATTAGGTATGTATACTGATAAAAATTACGTATTGATTTTTTTTTTCGAGTCGGTAAGTTCGCCTGATGAATGAAAACACTGTGGCCTGAAACTTAATTTTACTCACCCAATTTGTTGGCGAAAACAACTGGACTGGATTCGAAAATCAAAAAGTCCGATCAAAATCATTTGAATTATCGATTTTCATATATCGATCGGTAAGCTGGTCTGGTCAACAAAATTTGTTTTCTTTTGTCCAATTTTGCAAAAATTGACTTCTTTCAGGTTTTTTGCTGAAGAGAAGGGAAAACGAGGTAAAATAGTGCCGTTTTGAGTTTTCGCGCTTTTGGTAACGGAAAGTGCCGAGTCTTCAATCAGCGAATCTATATTCGAACAAAAAACGGTAAGAGATTGTTGGGTATTTTTTTATTTCGTTTAATAAAAAGATTATCCGAGGTCAAACTTCGAAATTTCTGACTTTTGACAAAATACTGGCAGGCCAAAAAAGTTTGAGTTTATTATATTTATCGAGAAATTATTTATACTTTAGGATCTGAAAAACAGTTTCCATGCACGAGCAGAATAAATCTCCTAAACTGTGTGAAAAATAATGCTCCAAACATTTCTGATGCACAACCGCATTAAAAACATTAATTTGCCAAAATCATGTTTTTTGCAAAAGACCGTAGCGTCAATTTTTGTTTCTTGGCCGCTACAGAAACAGTATCTTCCAGAGTTCAAATTTCCGCCATTATTATTGCTAGAATTATCGTTTTTGTCGAAATTTTCAAACTTGACCTCGTTTTAACCGTTTTTTTCCGTTTAGAAAAATCATGTACGCCGTTTATCATCAAACCGACCCGCCAACGGCTGTCGATCACGCGCTTTATTGCCATTTCACAAACAGTACGGAAAAAGAGCTCGTAGTTTCGCACGGCTCCTTATTACGCATTTATCGATTGAATCCGTACGTCAAAGTCAATAAGTCACCCACGATCGGAGACGACCCAGCCGGAGCACCTGGTCCGTCCGTGGCAGAAATGATCACAAAATTGGAATGCATTCTTCAAGTTCCCTTATACGGCAATATCGTCTCGATGGGTTTCGGTCGATTACCGAAAACGACGACCGACTCCTTATTTTTGGCATTCGACGAAGCGAAATTATCGATTGTTCAATACGATCCGGATGAACACGGTTTGAAAATCGTATCTTTACATTGTTTCGAAGATGATATATTACGAGGCGGTTTTACGAAACGAAACGGCTCGGGAGCGTGGTCGATTTTACGAGTTGATCCGGGCGATCGATGCGCGGCGATGCTCGTTTACGGACGTCATTTAGCCGTGATTCCATTTTCGCGCGATACTGGTTTATTCGGCGATGATTTAGATTCGTCGACGGTGGCTACTCCGATTTCGACCGTACCTAAATCGGCTCCTCAATTAGCCAGTACTCCATCGTCGACGAACGCGTCCGGTACGACACCGTATTTGCATAGTTTTTCCGTACCATTGGATTTGATCGAACCGAAATTACAAAATGTAGTAGATTTTTGTTTTTTACACGGCTATTATGAACCGACGGTTTTATTTTTATTCGAACCAATACAAACAACGCCGGGACGATTGGCCGTACGACAAGATACATTTTCTATTTTAGCCGTTTCATTAAACGTGAAAGATAAAATTTATGCCGTAATTTGGACGGTAAATAATTTACCATTCGATTCTTTTCGAACATTGCCCGTTCCGAAACCGATCGGAGGCGTGATCGTATTCGCCGTTAATTCGATCATTTATTTGAATCAAAGCGTGCCACCGAACGGAGTCGTATTAAATTCGTTGGGGCGAGAAACATCGGCTTTTCCATTACGATCGATGGAAGATAAACGAATTCAATTGGATGGATGTCAAGCGGATTTTTTAACATCGAATACATTAATTATTTCGTTAAGAAATGGTGATTTATTCGTGGCTACTTTATTAGTCGATAATATGAACGCGGTTAAAGGATTTTATTTCGATAAAAGCGAATCGAGCGTTATTCCATCGGTGATTAAGAAATGCGAAGAAGGTTACGTATTTCTCGGATCACGATTAGGTAATTCGTTATTATTGAAATATTCGGAAACGAATAGTTTCGCCATGAAAGTCAGCAGCGGAATGCCGGCGAAACGACAACGATTAGACGAAGAGAATGGTGAAAATGTAACGAATAAAATGGAAGACGATTTAGAATTGTACGGCGAAATCGTAGCCATCGGCACGGTCGAATCGACTCGAGTTAGTCAATATTCGTTCGATTTATGCGATAGTATTTTAAATATTGGCCCGATTCGACAATTGGCTTTCGGCGAACCGACCAGCGTCTCGGACGAATATCAAAGTAAATTAGATCCGATCGTGGATTTGGTCACGGCCTCTGGTCATGGAAAAAATGGATGTTTAGTGGTTTTACAACGATCGGTGCGTCCACAAATTTTAACCACTAATCTTATTCCGGGCGCGCAACGATTGTGGGCAGTCGGATTGCCGAATCGGGAGCAAAAGGAGACGGCGTTGGTTGGATCGCATCAACATTTATTATTGGCCAAAGAAGTTATGACCATGGTTTTGGAATTGAAAGCGGAAATATCAGGTGAGGTGAGGGGAGAGGAGCTGAAAGGGGCATGTTTCCCGCCTTTTTATGTTTCGAATTTTTGGGGTAATTTACAATATCGGATAGGAATATGCACTAATTAGCAGTAATTACAGCGATTTTTGGACTGCATTGTCTTTAGGGGTCGCATAAAACGTGCCTTCAATGAGGTAGTTACACTGCATTCAGGCATTGAAAGACAATGAAAAAAGTTGAAAATATAAGTTAAAAATTATAAAAATAAATCGTAGACACTGTGACGGCGACCATAGTCGGCTTGTCAGCTGGCACGTGCCTGCTTAGACCAGCCAGCCAGACGCACAACGCTAATTACTTGTTCAGGCGAGAAGACGAGGAGGAGACAACATGCGCCTTGATCAACAACCAGAGGTCGTACAGTTGTGAATGTTAGTTTTTCTAAAAGCTGAAACTTTCCGACTGTGCCTTTTGACAGTCATTTTTTTGAAGTTTCAATTTCTGGAAAGTTATTCCTAAAAATAGTCTCTGTTTCGGCTTTGTTTATCCGTTGCTCGTCAGGTGCTGGACGGATTTTGATAAAAATTGACACGCTTACAGATCTGACTTATCTTGCAAAGCTTGCGAAAAATCAACTTTTTTGGTTCAGAAATTCTTGAGTTATCGACTATCGAAAGTTGCTGGTGGTGGTGTTTCTGTTTTTTTTCGGCGCGATGTTTAGAAACATCAACTGAACGGGTTGAGGCGCAGCGCCATTGATTGGCTAGGCTCAGGCGCTCTCATGAAGATCAGTTTGGTGGACACCAACATCGCTGACTGGGTATTCAAGGTAGTGTAGACCCCCCCCCCCCTAAAAAATTTTGTAAAGGGGGGACCCTTCTCATGTTTTAAACCCCCTGTCCGTAGTCTGTGCCCTCCACCTTTACTGTGTTTGACCCCCCCCCTCCCGCAGACGAAGTCAGCGATGTTGGTGGACACCAATTAATTTTCGGATGATAAATTGAGAATATGTGAACGAATCTAAATGATGTGAAAAGAGTTTCCATTGGCAGCACATGTTTTATTCGATGTGAAGTAATATTGTTGAGGAAAATTAAAGCTAATAATAAGCTGATAGAACTTGCGGATCCTAAGTTCTGTTTCAGCTTATTATGGAATGCTGTGGGGATAAAGAAGTTAAGACCAGCCCGAGAATGAGCTAATTTTGCTTAGGCTGGCTTCGGTTTTGATAGGCTGTCACTTTAGTTCCATTTGTTCCCTGCGTCTGCTTGCCTTCTCGTAATGTCAGTAATGTCAGCATATTTTTGCCATAGGGCATGTTTTGTGGACAAGGAATATGAACGGTCTTCCGATTGGACTTTGCCTAGTCAAAGATGGTATGGGGTGTGATAGAGGCATGATCTGTGGGCGGTCTTTACAAGTAATTTCACTGGCGCGGGCTCACGTTCCGTTTCATGTTTCTGTTTTGCAGAGGTAGAAGGCGTATGATAGTCATACAATTCTCTCACTTCATCTATGCAGGTACATGCAGTATTTTGGGCCAAACTACAGTAGCTTGTAGCAAAGAACGAAAAACGATCTTATAATTTCCAAAGAGTCTGTTATAACAGACTCAAAACTTAGACCAGCCAATGCACACAGTGGAACCGGGGCTCCGGATGGCTGGTCTACTCGGCCACTGCTAAACGAAAAACCGGTTTGGAAAAAAGTCTGGGCAGAAGCTGCTTTTTCTGCATGAATATCAGCTGGACGACTGATCGTGGCAACGAGCAGAGGATTATGTAATCCTGTGCTCGTGGTCCACAAAGTGGGCTGGGAGTGTCTAATTCGCGGGCTATGCGTAGTAGCGCTTGCTCTTATTGTTAGTAGGAGTGTTCGACTAGCGGCAAAGGTAAATCATTTTGTGTCATGTGTCCCTTCACCTTCGCGCGTGTCATCACTGATATGATAAACCATGAGCATGAACATAAAGTAGGAAGAAGGGGGAGATTATCCAGTGTCCCTTGAGGCTTAGGCATGTAACGATATGCAATATCACTTTGCTCGCAGCGCTATAGCTTGAGCGTGCAGTATGCAGGTCGCTTGTGTGGAACAGCACAGCTGCCTTCGGGGAGCCTGCCTGAACAGCAGCAGTGCACAGAACACAAGCTTTGTGGATTTGACGCTGACATCGCAATGCACACATACAGTATATATGTGCGAGCGATGCACGCTGTGCGCAGCGCCTAACATGTTGAGCCACCTCTCCTTTTCTTGTGGCCGAGTAGACCAGCCATCCCAAGCCCTGGTTCCTATCTGTGCATTGGCTGGTCTAAAAGTTTCGAGTCTGTCATAATAGACTTTTTTGGAAATAATTTAATGCGAAACGAAGTCGAAATTCTTGCACTGGGAAATGAAAATTTCGACTTCTTAAATACTCGAGATCGCAGTCTAATATTTTGGTTATCCCCACTAAAACGCGAGTGCTGAATCTGAATATCATATTTTTTTCTTCAATATTCCCACATCGAATCTAGACGGACGACGACCAGAGCCGATTTGTTTCATGTAATTGTACAGTATTATTCGTAAATTTCGTGGAAGATATTTGTCAAATTTGGGTAGCTTCAATGCGATGCGGAGTCGTAAGACGGGGTTCATAAAAGGTTGGAAAACTGGGCAAAGTCAGGGAATACGAGAAGTGGGAGGGAAGTGGTAAATTTTGAGCCAAGATCAGTGAAAACTATGAAAAATTGCATTTTGAGGTTGCAAAGTTTGAATTACCGGCTTTTTTTTAAAGGACTTTTAATTCTCTCAATCAGTAAATCAGTTGACATTGTTTTAGTAGTGCTCCCGCTGTGTGATAATAATCAAGGGAAAAATCTAATTTTTGGAGGTGGCATAGTATGAGAAAATCCCATTTTTCTTCTCTCTTATCAGCATATATTCCCGCTTTTGGGGCTGGTTTGCTCTCCTTCGTCCTTTGGAGAGTAACAGCGAGGAAACTGGGCAGGTTGGTGAGGACATGGTGCCAAATGCACTACGTCATCCCCATTAACCTTGTATTTTTCTAACCGGATCAGATCAGGATCCAGGCCCGATGTTGAACCAGTCGATGCTGGGGTATGGCGTGCCCGTTTTCTAGCAGGACGGGGGGAAGGGTTTCACCGGGGGAGCCGCCCCGGGGTCCCCCAACCGATCCGGCCCGGATCGGCGGGCAGCCGGGTCGTGGTCGGTCGATGCCCGAAGTCTGGCAGTTCGGCACCAGAGGTCGGTCCCAGTTAGACTTCCATTTGGGAGTGCCTTGGACTTGTCTCCTCAGTGACCGGGGTCTTGGACTCACGTCAGCTCGATTTTTACCGGGGGGGGGGGGTCTGGTAAAAAAAACTGGCCAATTATGCTCAAAATCAGCGGGTAGCTGGGGGGGGGGGGGTCACAGGCGACCCCAACCGCAGTTTCTACCCTCGCGGTATGCAACGAGACAGGCACCAGGTCTAGTAGGCTATCGAGTAATCAATAATGGGGACTTGAGAGTTTTGTAAAATTGCCAGGCTTCAACTCCAGATTTCGACTTTTGAGGTATCTTTTGGAAGTTCAGTCGCCTAGAGAATCCTCACCCTGATTGTGAGACAGGAGTGTCGAGTGGGTCCTTAATGGTGCAATAGGCGTGTTTGGCCTGTGGGAAAGGTTGTGTATTTGGTTGCCTTGATTGGCTGCCTTATACACGGAGCAGTGTATTGGCTTGCCTTCGTTGGCCAGTCGATACGCTCCTCCAGGCGAGGCTGAAACCCGTTGGGTTGATGTCTCAGCCACCTACGACTAGGTGGCCTGCCTGAATGTATATTTGAGTCCATCCGCTCCCCGCGGTTCCTTCTCCAATGTACGGCCGTTCAGCCTGTTGCAATGGAAATAGCTTTCGTAAATGTTGAAATCATAGTTCAGGGAAATAATTAGTTCAAATTGTGTGATATCTTGCGGTGCATTGAATTGGCTCAATGCTCAATCGTTTATGCACGATTTGAACAAGGATCGGGAGTCAGTGAGGGCTTTGGCAGTTATGACAATGCTAGTCTTACCTGCCGTCTGATTCCCTTATAAACCTAAACAATTCATCTGCACAAGCGATCTCGTGCTTATATGGGGCGCGCATGCAGTAAGATCACCTTTGCACTGCCTTGATATGGTAGGGTGTCCACAGCAGGCACTGCCTACCCCGGGGGGGCTATTTGAGGGAGGAATTGACGTTCGATCGGGATCGGGATTTTCAGTGTTTTTTTTACTTTTAATTCGCTCTAGGTATCCTACAACCCACCCCAAGTAGCCAGAAAATATAGAGCCAGAAACCTTTTTCCGCCGTATTTATAATTGCATTCAAAATTAGGCAAGCAGAAAAGGGGAGAATTAGTCACCAATTAGCAAATCAATTCCTTTCCTTCCTGTTTATCAGTTCAATAATCCGCATAAGTTTCTCCAGCTTACCCTTCCGGAGCATTCCCTTCCTCTCCCCTTCCCCACAACATTCAATCCCGAGCATTTTTTATCGGGATTCGGATCCCGAACGAACGCTAGGAGGAATTATGCGCGAATAAGTCCTGGAGGCAATTAAAGGAGAGTTAATAGTATTTATTATATTTCAGAATTGGAATCGAGTGGTTTCGTGATGAATCAGCGAACAATAGCGGCGGGCAATATGGGCGATGGGCGATACGTAGTGCAGATCACGCCCATGATGGTCGTGTTGTTGGAAGGAGCAAAACAAGTGCAACATTTGCCCTTGGAATTGGATTTTCCCATCGCTCAAGCCTCGATCGCCGATCCTTACGTGGCCTTATTGACCGAGAATGGAGAATTACTTTTGTTGACATTATTACCCGATGCCGCTTACGAAAATTATGAGTTGGTCATTTCGCAACCGGAAATTTATCAAAACGTACCCGCAACGGCCGTCAGCGCTTACAGGGATGTGAGTGGTATTTTCGATATTGACGGAACGAATGTGGACGAAAGCGACGATCCGTACGGAGACGACGAGGAAACGAAAGCCAACGCGATGGCGACGAGAATGGGGGCGAAATCGAAAATATCAGTTTTGGATAGTTCGGGCGTGGACGACGAGGACGCGTTGTTGTACGGCGACGAGTATAAATCATCGTCGAATGTGAAATCGGAACCGGCTTTCAATCGACGTGATCCTCGCTACAACGAGGTCCTGTTCGAAGGCAGTGCTCGACGCAAGGGTGGCAAAGGGGCCAGGTGTATCGATCCGAGTACGGTAATGCCCACTTATTGGTTGGCCGTGGTCAGAGAGAATGGATTGTTGGAAATATTTCGATTACCCGATTTTCATTTAGTTTATATGGTGAAGAAATTTCCGATCGGATTTCGTACCTTATTCGATACGGATCCGATTAAATTGGCTTTAGAACAAGATAAATTGGATGAAAAATTATCGCCGGTTCAAGAATTAATTTTAGTTGGTTTGGGAGCGAATAAAAGTCGGCCTCATTTATTCGCTGTGGTCGATGATGAATTATTGATTTACGAAGCGTTCGCTTATTCGGGTTCGCAACGAGTAGCCGATCATTTGTGTCTTCGATTTAAACGAATTTCGCATTCGGCGCAATTAAGGAATTCGAAAATACAACGATCGTTTCGACGTCGTCCCGATGGCAGTTTGTACGGAAATATTCAAAATTTCAATGATCTCCAACAACGATTATATCCATTCGACGATATATCGGGCTACAGCGGCGTGTTCGCGGCCGGAGCTTATCCGTATTGGTTTCTGATGAGTAGCCAAGGCGTATTGCGATGTCATCCGATGCATATCGATGGCAAAATTATGGCATTTTCATCATTTCATAATTTAAATTGTCATCGAGGATTTATTTATTTGAATGAAAAGAAAGAAATGCGTATTTGCCAATTACCAGCTCATATTAGTTACGATACATCTTATCCGGCGCATAAGGTAAATTTGAAAAATACTGCTCATCATTTAGTTTATCATTTGGACAGTCGAACGTACGCGGTGGCCATCAGCGAACGAGTCGTATCGAAAACTATGGTCACTATGTCGGGCGATGAGAAACAAGTGGACGTTTTGGATAAAGAAGATGCGAATTTTATTTATCCTTGTATTGATAAATTTAAAATTCAATTATATTCGTCGGAAACTTGGGAGCCGATACCGGAAGCCGAAATTGAATTGGAAGATTTCGAACACGTAACAGTTTTGAAAGAAGTACAATTGAAATCGGAAGGAACTCGGAGTGGATTGGAGAATTATTTAGCCATGGGTACGATTTATAATTATGGCGAAGAAGTTATGGTAAGAGGGCGAATATTAATTGCGGAAGTTGTCGAAGTGGTGCCCGAACCGGATAAACCATTGACAAAGAATAAATTGAAAATATTATATTCGCAAGAACAAAAAGGACCAGTGACGAGTTTATGCAGTATTCAAGGATTCCTTCTGACTGGTATGGGACCGAAGGTTTATATTTGGTCGTTCAAAGATAACGATTTGCAAGGAATATCATTTTTGGATTTACAAATTTATATTCATCAAATGATATCGATTAGGAATATGGCTTTGGTGGGCGACGTGTTTCGAAGCGTTTGTCTACTCCGATATCAAGAATCGTCGAAAGCATTATCGTTGGCCAGCCGCGATCCCAGGCATTTGGAAGTGTATTCGATGGAATTCGTGGTGGATAATAAATTGTTGGGATTCCTTATTTCGGACGCCGATGGCAACGTCTACGTTTACACTTATCAACCCGAAGCCAAGGAGAGTTTGGGCGGACAGAAATTGGTGCGTCGGGCCGATATGAATGTTGGCGCTAGAGTGAACGCGTTTGCACGAATTCGATGTCACGTGGGCGACGGGGTGGTCGAGAAGAAAGTGGAGGCGGCGGGCAGGCATTTGAGCGTGTTCGGCACGTTGGACGGCGCCGTCGGCTACTTCATGCCATTGACCGAGAAGGTGTACAGAAGACTGCTCATGCTGCACAATATCCTGCTCACCAGCGTCCAACACGAGGCCGGATTGAATCCCAGGGCGTACAGGGCAGTCAAACAGCAGGGCAGCGTTTTGTTCAATCCGCAAAAAAATATTTTGGACGGCGATCTTTTATTGACTTATTGGAATTTGAGTTTGACCGAAAAATCGGATATCGCCAAGAGGATCGGCACGAGTAGAGAACAATTGCAGGATGATTTATTGGAAATTGAGAGAATGGCTACTCATTTTTGAATTGAGTGAGTGAAATTACACGTTTTGTTGTTGAACTAATGTTTTGTGCATTTAATGAACACACTTTACACGCGAGTTTTACTGGCAGGCTGACCACTCTGTCCCCCGTTTCCATCGTTCGCCCCTCCGAATTTGCCGTGTTCGACTGAGAATTTGGCAAATTCGGGATTCGGTGCGCTCATGAAGGGCAATTCGGAGAAGAGCATGCAGAACCTGAAATGGGGTCTTGTTGGGGTGAGCGAGGGGGGGGGGGGCGGGACTTACTCTCCCACTTTCTGCAGTTCGCCCATCTTGCCACAATTAATGCACAGGGCATTCTTGTGCACAGTGACGAAGCCATTGAGCAATCGGCAAATATCGCCTCCTTTCAAACACGCTCCCAACTCGTTCCACACGGCCACATTCACCGACCCGCTCTTATCGGCCACCCGCACCGTCCTGATATCATTGCCATCTTTGGTTCTTCGAGGCGCGCCTGAAACCCGAGTGGCCGAGTGTCACGTGACGCCCCGTCGTGGCCTAGCGGTCAAGGTGTCTGGGCAGGGTTCGACTCCCGCCCGGGTAAAACATGATTCATCGGGCCCCGAGTCCTTGGCTATGAATAAAGTACGGCATCACTTACCCACATCGAGCACGATGAAATGAATATTGATGTTCTTCATTCCCGGCGCCACATCTCGAATGTAGGTGAATTTCAACTCCGACATGCCTGAAACACGGCCCCCTTACTCGCATCCCAGCCCCCCGTCCACAACATCCGGCCTCGCCCGCCGCACCAACCACGTCCAAGGAGGCAAAGAAAAAAGGTTTACTGGATAAACTGCCCAAACCGCCTGTAAATATCATTAGCATAACAATAACCAATCCAGACCCTCCATGGAAAACGGGACAATATACTCTCGCACACCAGCCCATCAACGATTCAACATCTCACGAATCTCGTTATGAATATGAATTAGGAAATCCACGTACGACGGCGTCGAGTCCGCCCCGACCGCCCCCCGGTCCTCCACCAAGTACCGCTTGAACCACGGCTCCAACTTATCCTGCTGCTTGATTATGAACAGCTAAAACCAACAAAAGAACATCTTCAGTCCCACGACTAGAGTCGGACACCCAGTGGGATTCGAACCCTGCCGACCTGGCTCGTGGCCTGGCGGGTTAGGCGCCTGATCGGATAATGCCACGCCATACATTACCCGTACCCGAATACAGCGCGCTCGAGGCTGAGGAACACATTTGACAATCATTTTTCCCCAGGCGGGAGTCGAACCCTCCAAGTGACAGGCAGACGCCTAAACCACTAGGCCGCAGGACACCTCACCCCGAAACTCCAAAACGTGCGACCATCCCCTGCTAGCCCACTGTTCTCACCTTCATGCTCCTCGGACGTTCCGACTGCATCTTGGCTATCATTTTCCGCAAACGGCGCGAAGTCGCATTGTCCTTTTCTGGCACTTCGTGCTAAAACAAATCATTCAATCAACCCACCTCCTCACCCCCCCCCCGCAACTCACCTTGTCGGCATTAATCTGACCAAAATTCTGTACCCCGAACACATCGTGAACCCATTCCGGCCCGATCGATCCACCGATCCACAAGAAAATCAACACACCATTCTCTGAAATGAAACTTTTTCAAAAAATTCCACTCCAAAAACCCACCAGGCTCGCTTACCCAACAAATAAGCTGAACTGGGCGACAGATTCTCGTAGGAACAACGAACGGGCGTCGGCAATTCGTCTTCACCATCGGCATCACCCTGCAATAATGACCACATTACACGCGCCCCCTCGCCATCGACCAACTTACGACTGGCAACAATCGAGGATAAAAATAATAAACCGTATCCACAACTCGCATCGACGGCACTGCCTGCATCAACCAAGCCCGATCATCCACCGTGATCTCCGATCCTGAAAAAAAGATGAACTCAGCATGAATCGAACCCTCCTCTTACCCCCACGAACATCTCTTATGAACACTAAAAAGATGACCTCAGCGGGAATCGAACCCTCCTCTTACCACAACGACCATCTCTGATAAATACTAAAAAGATGACCTCAGCGGGAATCGAACCCTCCTCTTACCCCCACGAACATCTCTTATGAACACTAAAAAGATGACCTCCGCGGGAATCGAACCCTCCTCTTACCACAACGACCATCTCTGATAAATACTAAAAAGATGACCTCAGCGGGAATCGAACCCTCCTCTTACCCCCACGAACATCTCTTATGAACACTAAAAAGATGACCTCCGCGGGAATCGAACCCTCCTCTTACCACAACGACCATCTCTGATAAATACTAAAAAGATGACCTCAGCGGGAATCGAACCCTCCTCTGCTGCACCACGGGACAAGTGCCCATCCTTCCACGAACATCTCCAATACTAAAGACCCACCCTCGGCGGGGATCGAACCCTCTTACCTCCCACGAACGCGTCGTGCTTGATAATGCAATTGGCGAAGAGCGGGAGCAGCTTCATTCCCTCGGGCAACACCAACTGGCCCATCGACGACGACGGAGAACAGTGCTGACGATAGGCGGCCAAGATCTGAGCACAAGTCTTGGTCAACATCTCGCGCACTTCCCGAGGCGACTTTTGCAAAATTGCACGCTCTCCTAAAACAATATCATTGGACCCTGGCCAGTCCTCGCGAGCAGACTCACACACCCAATTTCGACAAATAGTTGACAGTGGCGAACAAATCGGCCGATCGATACAAAGTGGCCAAATCCTGAGCCACCGCCAACGATAAATTGTGAATACGCAGCCTCCGCTGACCACCAGGACTCGTGAACAGCACTGCTGCCTATAACACCCATCCATCAGACCCCCTTCGACAACCAGCGGGAACTGACTACCCATTTTCCCTGATTTTTCTTTTTTACTGTCAATTAATTTATTGACGTGAGAACACGATCAACAGACACATAAAAAAGGCGGGTAATTCGAAATTTAAAACTTCAAAATGCAACTTCGTAGTTTCCCCCGATTTTAGCTGCAAAATTCCCATTTTGCGAGTCTTTTCTCAGACTCTTCGTCTTTTCCAACCTGATATGCACCCCCTCACCTGAACAAACACACCATCCTCCTCCAACTTGTCATCGTGCTTGATCTCGACCGTGATCGTCTTATCGCCGTCCAACGTGGCCAATTCGACATCGGTCGTGTTGCTCATGAAGAAACTGCCGAAGAAATCAGTCGGCCGCACGCCTGTGCTCGTCCTCACCCTCATTATCGCATCGAACACGATCGGACGTTCCAAATCGTGTTTCAAATCATTCAAAAATCGTTCCCCATCCACATCAGGCTGCAAAAAAAACAACTTTTCCATTTTTCCTTTCCTTCCCTCCCCAAACTCACCTGAAAATATTGATACTTGTACAATTGTCCGCCAGTCGTCCCGCACAGGCAACCGATCGTGGCCACATCGGCGTACGAATTGGGGAACAAGAAAACATCCACGCTGCAACCGGCCGACACGCATTCTCCACCCAATTTGTTATAAAATTCCGAACCAGGCGTCAAAATTGTCTACAATTTTTGAATATTTTCTTAATAAATTCCATAATACTTGGTCATACCCACCTTTTCCTTATCAGTTCCTAATAATTTCCTATCGTCTCGATTCTTCAATTTTCCCGGCGCTTCGAAAAGCGGCAATGACGAATGGAAAATGAATAATTTACCAGAACGATCGCTCGCCTAAAAAAATCCGGTCACAAATTCACGCATTTTCTATCCCACAAAACAACACCTCACCTTTAACGCATCCAATCCAGCCTGTATGACCGGCCCGAGGATCACTTCGGTCACCTTCGTGTCGGCAAAGTTGCTGGGAATTTGTTGCAATAAACTGAAAGGAACCACGAATTTGCAAATATTCTCTGCGACCAGAGAAACTTGGCATGACTGACAGGTTTGGCAAGTGCAAGGCTGACAACACGTCTGCCTGTTAAAATTTTTGCTCTCTACACCATCGAGCATGCACTCGTCGAGCCTCGTGGAAATGAGTCAACGGATGGCCAATCGCCCGTGCAATAAGCTGGCAGACCCACTCAAGCAGTCAGCCATTACAGGTCTGTCAGGGCCATGGAAAAATCCCAAGTCGCCCACCCCCAACGAATGACCCTGATTGAAAACACAGTCACTTACCAATCGATGGCCGCCTCCGCTTCCCACGGAGCCACCAAAAATCCATCCACCAACGGCACGAACATGTCCTGCACATCATTGACGATCAGCATTGCAGGTTGGCCGACAGCGCTCTGCAAACAAACACTCATCCCAATTACTCACATTCCGACAGACCATGGGGTCTCCCTGAAATACTCAAACCCCCCGTACCCAGGTCGTGTCCTAGAGGCCTGAGAGGCAGACCGCTCAGCTAGGTTAATATCCTCAAAAAAGGCGGGTGATTCGAATTTTGAAGCCCCAAAACGCAATCTCTCACAGTTCCCGTGATTTTGGCTCCAAAATTCCTAGTCTTTCGGACACTCCCCAAATCCCTGCCTTTTGCAAGGGTTCTCCAGCCTGTGCAACCACCCCCATACACTCCCATACCTTCAAATTATAAAAGTGCACAGCTTGATCGTACGTGGCGAAACCGACTCGAATTTCCGATCGCTCCGCTCCCATATCTCTAAAAAACCAAGTCCATTATTCACATCACAATCAACAAAATTCCACTGTTTTTCTCACTTTGGCAAATTCTTCAACAATTCTTTAATATTTTCACAAATCAATTTCACGATGCCATTGCGAACTGAATTGTACGAAACGTCGATCAAAAAGATAAATGCAGGCGGTTTGGGCAGCAAGCCGTTCTAAACGAACACTCCAAGTTTAGTACACCCATCGGCCCCCATCGAAAAGTGAAGGATTATCCCTGCAGAGGGCCCCAACCTCCAGCAGGTGCCCTCATCCCTGTCGATGACCCCAACACCCAAAAAGTGACCTCATCCCATGCCCAAATTCAAATTATAAAGCGACGGGAACTCTGGACCCTACTCACACTGATCCCAATAGGACACCCTATCGCAAAAATAAAGGATTATCCCTGTGGATGACCCCAACGCTTAAAATTTAAATTCCGAAATGGCGGGAACTCATGACCTTGCTCACACTGGTCCCGATAAGATACCCCCCCCCCCCCCTGGTGCTTACCTTGCAATATTCAGTGGTCGCAACGAATTCGTACGAGCCGAGGAACAATTCGGGTCGTTCGTAAATATCCACACGACGACCAGTGTGATCCAAATGGGCAAAATATTCGGCCGGAACTAAAATATAACTTGTTTAACGTCATTTTAAATTTGAAATTGAAACTGAATTTGAAAGTTTGAAATTAAATTGTAAAACTAGATTTTCAATTTAAAAAATCAAACGTTTTAAAATTGATTTTTTTAAAAGTAACAAAAATTACCTTCACTGCTCGCCTTGCAAAACGGGCAACGAAAACGACGTCCACCATCGTTGAATTCCATAAATGGACTCATGTAGGCCTTGCAACGATGACATCGAACTGGACCCAATTGGCCCAAATTGACTACCGGGGGTGAATGCTACAAAAAAACCAATTCTCTGATAAAATAGGAATCAAAAAACAAGAAAATCTTACTTCTTGCGGATTCAATTCAGCCATGGGCGTGATCGATAACGCGATCGGCATCGAACACTGTTTCACCATATCGGTATTGACCGGCACGGCGTACGTGCTCGCTCGAATAAATTTCGGATTGCAATTACCTGAAATTTAAAAAAAATGAGTTACCAAATGCATAGAATTTCGAAGAAACGACAAGCACAACGAGCGGAAAAAAGGCAAATCAGAAAACAAATTGCACTCACCTTGATCTTCGCTCAAAAATTCAGTAGTGGCTAAAGGTGGCAGCTCCGCGCGAGGATATCCAGTTTGGAAGAGTCCACTTCGAGTCTTGCGATCGTCTTCCATTACTTGGATCTGAAATCAAATAGTTTCAAAAAATGTTGACCGAAATCGGCTCATTTCTTACCGCACTAGGCATCATACTGGCGTCGAGTCGTTTGGCGGGTTGCGGTGCACCCGGTGGCAATCCATGTCCAGGCGGGTATCCAGGGGCGCCCATCGGTCCTCCGGGCGGCATGCCAGCTTGGGGAGGGTATCCGGCCATGGGTGGTCCAGCCGGGGGCATGCCCGGAGTTGATGAGTAAGCTTGCGACTGGGGATAACCCTGACCAGTCGGCGGCATTCCCACACTCGGGGGCATGCCGTGAGCCGGTAAGCCGGGTCCAGTTGGAGGCATCCCGCCCATTTGCCCGGGACCGGGTGGAGGACCGTGCGCGTGACCAGGTCCGTGCGGTTGTGGCGGTATTCCGTGTTGAGAGGGCGCTCCGGGTGGTGGCGGCCCCATTCCAGGCCCTGCTGGCAATCGCGGTGGTCCCGGTGGTTGCATCGGCGGAAACTGATTTGGCGGAGCAGCCGGAGCCGGTGGTCCTGAATGAAAGCTCGGTCCATTTTGATGTGGCATCGCAGTGGGCGGAGCCATCGGTGGTGGATGATGAGTTTGACCCGGTGGTGCTGGAGGACCACCGAACGGAGGCTGGCTTTGGGCCGGTGCCGTCGGTGGCCCGCTGTACGGAGGCTGAACTTGTCCGGGGGCCGTGGGAGGAGCACCAAAATGAGTTTGCGGTGGTCCCGACGGCGTGGCGTAATTACTCGTCGGCGGTCCCGGCGGATGCATCGATGCGAATTGCGATTGAGCTTGAGGCTGTTGCGGAATCGGTGGTCCCGGAGGCATAAAACTAGTAGGTCCGTTTTGTTGAGGAGGCCAACCGGGATGTTGTTGCTGCGAAAATGGCGCCGCCGATGGTGGATGAGCCCAACGCTGAACTGGAACGGGATTCGCCATTTCTACGCTAAATCGATTTCAATGCACAAAATATAAAATCCAACTGCAACAAATAAATATCGTAATAATCCTTTCAGACAACGGTAATCCAAATCCGATCACAGAATTACGGCACCACCAGCTTCGCCCACGTCGATCGGGTTCTTCGCTCTGCAACGTGGCCCGCGCACACACCCGCCTGCGAATCAGCCCGTGCTGACATAAGCAGTTTCCATCTCTCAGTTGGCGCCAAAATCAA
Source organism: Mesodorylaimus sp. YZB2_4 (assembly GCA_030248295.1). Lineage (NCBI taxonomy): Eukaryota > Metazoa > Nematoda > Enoplea > Dorylaimida > Dorylaimidae > Mesodorylaimus > Mesodorylaimus sp. YZB2_4. The sequence continues at coordinate 1,058,946 of JASANH010001374.1, read as the reverse complement.
ACAGTCCTATCCAAACATGACCACATCTCCGAATCTCCATTTACTTCAAATTCGAACAGCACTTTACACTTGATCATTCGAAAATCATAACTTATAAAAACGTCTACACGCAAATAAGGCATGGCCGCAAACTAATTACATTTGCTCAACATAGGACGACCCGATACAAAGCGGATAATCAATGGTTGCCCAATCTACATCGCATAGCCAAGTAGAAATCACTCAGCACCACCAACTAAGAACGTATGAAACACGGTTACGCCAAGGCACGCAATACCTCCCCTCTATCTGACCACTGACCACGCCGGGCCGGTGTAAGAAGAATAGGTCGGGTTGGCCCCCAGTCGACCATACGCGTTCTCGGGCATCGTCTCGGCCAGGGCACTCATGTCTGAAACGAGAAAACCTCGGTCACACCCTTCCATCGACCAGGGGCAACACCTAAGCCACAACGGGACCACGGAACACGCACACCGACCACACCCTTACTCCCTCCTCACGCCCGTCAGAACCGCAGCGACGACTTGGACCTGCGATACAGCGGGGCCGAATTGAGCGAGACAGCCACTGTGTCGCCGCACGTGGTCGCCAGCCCCGCCGTCGACTTTGACTGCCAGCACTGACTCTCACTGCCACGGCCCGAATACTGACCTACGCTCGACTCCGACGCCCGCTTGACCACCAAACGCACAATCGGCTCCCGCTTGATCAGCTCGATCGCCTCGGCGTGCGTCATGCCAACCGTCGTCACCCCGTTGATTTCCATCAGCTGATCACCAACCTGCAATCACAAACAGAACTGGACTTTTTATGCCACATTTCGAGTCGACCAGGCCTGACTGCCTTTCAATGGTCAATCGGCCTCTCGCCCAGCCCGCTCATCAGTAATTCCTCTTCAAATGCAATTCGACTTCAAAGCCTAGAATTGCGCACACCAAAAGGCAGACCTAGGAGACGTCAGCTATCAGAATATCTGGTTCTTACATCTGTACCTCTTCCGGTTGTTGGTGCAGCCTGATGTGCTCTCCCCCCACCATGTATCTACTTTACGTGCAGTAGATCCAACCCTCCCTCTCCTTAAACTGAAACTGGTCCTCCCATTTGTAAAATTCGTGGTCAGGAAATTCCCGAACTCGTCAAGTGCATTTGATCAAAATCTGCCAGCTTGCATGGAATTTCTGCCCATCTCTTCCCTTCTGCAGGCACCAAGCACTGATTGCTTATCCTCATCAGCCACCCCACCTCACCTTCAATCGTCCATCGACGTGCGCAGGTCCGCCCTCGGCAATTCTCAACACGAGCAAAGGCATGTTGGAAAATTCCTGACCACCCCGAATCGAGAATCCGAATCCTTTGCTCCCACGTTGCAATTCGACCGCGAAACAATTCTGAGAGTTGGCCTAAACAGCACACAAATGAATTAGCTCTTTCTTTCGAACCCTACACCACCAGCGAGCCGAGCAAGACAGTAAGATGAGCAAAGACTAGGCTAGCACCCTCGACTGCACTACGTTAAACCGCCTATGCGGCAAGCACTGCTACCCTCGTCTCCACTACCTTCTCACTTATGTCACCGACGGCCACGCATCGGCCAAAGTGCTGCTGGTACGGCTCGTACGACGACAACCTGATTGCCGGTCAAAGAAAACACAAAATGCACCCATGCAAAAAACCAAACAACCAAAAAATTCCTTTTTCATCAAAACTTGCACTATATTTGGTTAAAAATTTAAGAAAACTAAATTCAACCGACTTAATTCAAACATATTCATTTACCCATCGGGACTGGGTGGCTCGGAGACAGTTATGTCATAGCGATACTCCAACATCTCAGACACGGGCGGCGTGGCGTCCTCGATATTCTCAATCACAGACGCTAGACTGTAGCGCTGAAACGTAAACGAACACAAAACGTGCCCACTCCTCCAACAGGGTCCGGCCCCGGGTACCCCCCACAAGCCCGGCCTAATGCCGTCTACGGACTGCCAGCTGTCTACTCCTAGCTCGCTACCCGCAAGCACATCACTATCGATTGTACCCTAGCCAACACAACTCTCCTACTCGCTACTAGACACAAAATCATATTCAATTGTGCAAAATCAGTGGAGTTAGCAAAGCCAGCGGAAATGGCGTGCTCACTAAGCAAGCCACGCCCGATTAGTCGCGAGCACACACTCGACGAGCCGCAGGACAGGACCCCCGACAGCACAAACCGCACTTACCCTCTCCATGGCCGTCATATCACGGCTCACTGGAACCACATTCGACGGCGAGATGATCGGGGCCGCCGAAATCGGATTATCTAAAACACAAATCCACATTCTCTCTTTTCTCCCGCCTAACTAATGCACACTACAGAAATAGCTTCGAGATCATTTTTCGGATTTCTAAAGTGCTTTTTCACTTTTTATAAGGCCACCTTTTTATAAGGCCACTCCTGGAGGGACGAAGGGGGTCATCCACCCAACCGTCCGGCGTGCAAGGCGCAGAGAGAACTTGACCAAGTTCTCAGCCGCCCTGGGTCTGACAAACGCCTTTCACCGCTGCACAACCCAGGCGGCGCTTCAGGGATCCCTGGTCCCTCTCACGCAACCACCGCCTTACCTTCTGGCGCTCCCACAGTCAACGTGACGACATTGCCCGAATCTCTGATCAGATTCACGATCTCGCCGTGATGCATCCGCAATATATTCACACCATTTATTGCCACGATACGATCATTCACTTTCAAATTGCCACAACGCGCGGCTGGACTGCTTTCAATTATTTTTCCTAAAAAACCTCATTAGCACTTGCCACCACGACCAAACGACTCATCCCCACTGCATGCACACAATTCCATACTCCCCCTCCACCAACCACAACCCAACGTCCCCCGAAGTCACTACTAAACTGAACAAAGCCAGTGTTAAAGCCAGGTAAGGCCCAGGTTAGAAATTAGGCCGCTAGATTTACCAATAGAAGGCCAAAGTCCGTTTGAGCGCTGATCATTAGCTGCATCAGCTTGGTCTAAAATAATGTGTCAAATCACACCCCAAAACATAAGCAGCCAACTCAACCAAGCAACTGAAATCCATTCGCAGTGCCACCCAGTCTCCCCCCGACAACCCGTCCACTCACCGATGCACGACCCGCTTCGATAGACGGACGAGACGATCTGGAAACCGAATCCTTCCGAATCGCTCCTGACGACTGTCACGTCGTACGGGTATTGCTGCTTGGCGTAGGCCGGGGGTCTACTAATCGCCTGGTAATCCGAGACCACTGGCGGCACTGCACTGCTGACGTATCCTAAACGGAGAGTGGTCAAACCAGGTGCCGCCTAGTCCCCCCTCGCCCTTACCACTTCTCCTCCTCCTGACCACCAACTTGACGTATCCGTTGTGCGAGGCCGCACTCATGGCCCTGACCGCGTCCTGGTGCGACGCTGCCAACATGGACGCCCCGTCGATCTCGATGATCTCGTCTCCCAACTTCAGTCGCCCGTCCTTCTCGGCCGCCCCTCCCGCCACGATCTGGCCAACTGACGTCTGCGTACGTTCTTCCGTCCCGCCCACAACTCGAAATCCGAATCCGCTCGGTTGTCGAATCAGGTTGACGATCACGTAGTCGTACTCGTCCTCCCTCGGCTCCGAATATCCCACGGGCATTGGTCCCGACTCGACGGACTGCTGGATCGACCCCCCACCACCGTAGTGTTTCGAGTACACCGAGGCGGGCACGTAGTTGGGCGTGGCCGAGGCGAAACTACTCGCCGACGGCGTCTTGGGTCTTCCCGTCGGCGACACGGACGCCCCCTCGCCGTACACATTCTGTCGGGGCAGGTTCTCGTAAATGGGCACGGCCACTCCGCTCGCATCGTATCGTTGCCCGTACTCACTCCCACCGCCATTCGCAACGTAGCCGTTCGGTTTCTGCGGACGCGACGGCTGTGGTCCCGGGGTCTTCGAACGAGGTCTCACCGAAGGCCCATTATCCAACCCCGGCGCCTGGTTCTCCGAATACTGCCTGGCTATTTCGGCCGTCGGCGTCTTCGATCGACGATCCCATTCATCTACAACAGCACAATGCCCACCTCGAAACCACCTTCCTCCAATATCCCACTCACTATTCCCATTGTAGGACGGATGGTAACTGTGCGGTCGATGAGGCGGCTTGGCGGGCACTGACGGCTGAAATGATCCAAAGTTGATCCCCTTCCTCCAAAAATCAAACACCTCACTCACCGGTTTCTGCGGAGGCCCGGCCACATCCGTTTGACTACGCTTCATCGTCCCGCCTGAAACACCACATCGTCACAACCACTCGAGCCCCCGCCACCCACTCACTCACCATATGTTCTCTGGACTAGCAATATGGCGTCGGCTCCCACTGGACAATCCTTCAACACGTCCACTATTTCCGCGTGCCCCATTTTCCTCACGTTATGCCCTGAAATTGACGCGAATCATGCAAGTGCTAAGCCGCCTAGGTGGTGTCTGTCACAATTTGCTTGCCAGAGCTTGGACCCAGGCCGTCTGAGACTTGGTCAAGTTCTCTGTGCGCCTTGCCTGGCGGTGGGATGGGTGACCCCCTTGGCCGGATTGACCTTGGTCGATGGCGAGATAGGCTCAACCTAGCCCAGGAAAAGGGCCCCTCGTGCCTTGCACGCATGGCGGGGTGACTCACCCTCCATCCCTCCAAGGTGAGAGGACCGGACTTGAGAGCCACCGACATCGCGGGCGTGGCGACTAACACGCACCCTTGCCCGGCGCGCATCCCAGATGGGCCCTAGTCGATGGCAAGATAGGCTCAACCAACAACCCTCCCCCCCGAGCCCACCGGAAAAGGCCCACAAATCGACCATCCCCCGGACCGACCAGGATAGAAAAATGTCACAACTGCCACTGCCTGGACCAGCTAAGGTTCGAATCCCAGTCAGTCCACAACTTTTTGCCTCCTCCCCAGCCGCCTTACCGTTAATTTCGCACAGTACATCATTCTCCATCAGCCCAGCGCATCTGGGCTTGTCCAGAATCTTCTTCACTTTCTGTCCGTACGCACTGTCGGCGATGGTGAATCCGAATCCCATGCCTCCTTTCTGAATCCGCACCACGATCGTCTCCGAACGCGTCCCGCTGAGATCGGCCGTCAAGGGCGACGACGAGGCGTCCGAGCTGGTCAGACTGTACGCGTCCTGGGTGATGATCTCGTTGGCCGCCCCGCTGGCCGGATCGAACAAGAGCGGGTAGCCCCGACACACGCACAACGTGACCGGGTCACCCGCATTGATCGATTGGAATATGCGAATGATGTCATTCTGGTGGTAGCCCAGAACGCACGTGCTGTTCACGTAGACCAGAATATCGCCTGCAATCGAGGCACGTCAGTCACCTCCCCCCTCCGCACCCACACCCACTCACCCATCTTCAATCGCCCGTCCTTCTCGGCCGGTCCATCTCCAATTATGGTCCGAATTTGTAGGAACTCCTCCTCGGGCGTATTACCATCATTGCCCACGAGTGTAAAGCCCAATCCTTTCGGTCCCTTCGTCAAAGTGGTCGTTATCATTTCGCCACGTAATTCGCGCGGATTCAACGTGAATAAGCCTTTATGAGGACCTAAAATATAAATATTCTATGCTCGATCTACTAAAATATTCAAAAATTCCCTAACAATTCATGCTCAACCAAAAACCCCTCCAAATCATTCAATTTCTCCTACTTTCATTCGTTTTTCGTGCAAAATCGGGCACACTATTTACACGTCGCGGCGCCCCGTTGGTCGCCTTGGTCGACTGTTGATAGCTCGTGCCGTGCCCTGGACCGAACGCAGAACGTGCCGTTAGATCACACCATGCCCCCCGATGACACCATGCCCACTTACCAGCCTGATGCGCAGTCGGCTTCTCGTACTGCGTCAATTTGTTGACATGGCTGAAATAGACCAATCGATGAAATATGTCCATTCTCGCTCGACCACTAGCCTCCCTCTGCCACTAGGCCCAGCTCCTCGCACTTTTTATATCAAAGGCACGAGTCAAATGATCAATACCCGTCCACTTACTCGACGTAGTAGACCCCGTACTGAGGATCGTCCACTCGCTCCCATCCCGGCGGCAGCATCTCTTGGCCAACTGCAATAAATCTTCCATTTACCCGCTCCATCTCATCCAATCATCCCACACTCACCTTGCCCATCGCTCGTCTGCTCCTTCCTAGGATCGTTCCACTGCGTCGAGCCCGTATTATGACTCAAATTGCAAACAAAAACTGACCCTAAAAACTTATTTCAACAAAAAACCCTACGGCTTACTCGATGAAATACTTCTCGCCAGTCTCCGTGTATCCAATTTCCCAGTTAAACGGCAAAGGTCCCAGTCCATCGTCCGCTTCCGTCGTCCCGGCACCAGCCGACGTCGAAGCGGGCAATTGATGCTGATGTTCTCCAGGCCCCTTATTCGCTTGATTATTCTTCATTTCGGCGATGAATAGCGGCGCCATGTCGCCCAAATCGCTTCGATTACGTCGGCGTCGTTCGATTAACGAATCCCTTTTTCTATTCTCTTCTTCTCTCGACGACAACTCGACTTGTTCTTGCACTAAATCCAATTCGTATTCTTCAACTTTCGGCGGCTTCGGCGTCCCGTAGAAATTGCCTAAGAAAGAAAAACCCTCTTTTTCCTATTTTAAGTAATAAAAGCGGCTCAAAAATATCCGCCATTATTCACACTAACCAGAAACACTAGCAGCGATAAGAGCACCCGATTCACGTCCTTAGTCAACCCCCAGCAGCCACCCACCTTCGAATATTCCACTCTCCAAAAGTTCGCCGTTTCGTTCCAACGCTTCGAATTCTTCTCGACTGATAAAACGATAAACCTCGCCGTCGACTTCGCCTTCTCTCGCTTGCCTCGTCGTACCTGCAAACATCAACACAATACCAGCACGCCCATATTAGGTAAGCACCCCCCACCAGGCCAGCTTACATTACAACAACGCCTCGCGCTAGCACCCAACAAAAAAGGCCACAAACTCGAATACGCTGCATAATTCGACGCGAAAACGATGTCCTACAAGCCAGAAACCATTTCCACCACGCTACACGCATTGACTAGTCGAAAAGAGCCCATTTCAATTTCAAAACCGGCTTCTCCTATTCCATCGAGATACACAACCGACTCGGTCCTATCACTTACTGATTACCTATTGGTAGGCACCCCCCGTGCTTACACGGAACTAGCCACGGCCTCGTCCAAAGTACACACTCAATTCAATCTCGGCTTGGCGGTAAACAAACACAAACCACACTCGCCAATAAATGATACCCCCCCCCCCAAACTGACCGGAAATGGACACTCGGCCAACCAGTCAAATGTCAAGTGCACTCAAAAACTTTTCATCCTAACCCCACTAAAATCTTTTTGAAGACCCGATATTTCTGCGCAAAATATCTACAAAAAAACCACAATTAATCCTAATCCAAGAAAATTCTTTAAAAGATCCATTTTTACGCAAAATATATTCAAAAAACAATTAATCTAATCATCCGAAAAGTTAGCTCCAAAAAACGATTGATCCTAATCCCTCAAAAATCTTTTTAGAAAACTCAATTTTTCGACACGAAATATCCAAAAGAAACAATTAATGTTATCCTTCAAAATTCTTTTCAAAACTCAATTATTCTTAATCTCTCGAAATATTTTTGAAAACTCAATTAATCCTAATTCCTCGAAAATCTTTCTGAATATTTATTTTTACGCAAAATATCTTCAAAAAAACAATCTAATCATCCACAAAATAATTAATCTATCCCTCCAAAATAAATTATCGTAAAATTCCAATCAATAACTCCTCGAATTCCCACTAAAAATCAATAGCATCTTTTCCATAACCTACATTATGGAAATCACGTTCGAATGCCAACGCGGCCACGTCGGCCCGGCCATGCCGCTTATGGTGTTTACCACTCGCCTTTCGTGCACCTCGCCCCCCTCACCTGTTGCAGATCGGACGAAAGGTCGTCCATACAAGGCAAGGCGTCCCATGGAATCCGACCAAGATGGAAATCAGCCGAGCCCTACGCCTTGACCCACATGCATATACACTCTCAGACAACCATTTTTTCAGCAACATTCTCGAAAAACCATCAACTAATACAATCAAAAGCCAACAAAAATCGATTTTAACCAGTTCATTTGAAAAAAAAGGGCCCAAAAACCACGAAACTCGTTAATTTCATTTTCCTTTTCCAATCTCGATTGCAAACAAAAACAAACGAGCTAGGAAATATGGAATGGTGCTATTGAAGACTCGACCAGTCTGGTCGCCATTGCTACCAGCCGCCTATAAAATTGTGTTGGCTAGACCGTGATCGAACGGCCGTCGAGACTCGACCGTGAAAAATTTCGCAAAAAGAACATAGGTAACGCGGCACTCGGCCATATACGGGCCGTACAACACGAACAATAGGAACGTGGAGCGACGGGCATTCGAGTGCAATGACATCGGTGCACCTAAAAACCGAGCCACCGCGAAAAATACTAGGTTCAAGATACAACTCCAGTTGCCCCTTCTCTATCCTCCAATTATTATTAGTCAATCAAACGACGCCATTTCGTGTCGAAACTAGCGCCCTACATTTTTTAAACGTGCCCTCATCAAAACCTTATCAAAAACACGTCCACCAAATCTCGACTAACAAATTTTAACTAATCGAAATTTCTAAAAAAAAAGGTTACGAAAACAAACGCTAAATAAATCAAATACTTACAAGGGACCGTCTTCGAATATACGTTCTCACGAATTGTATTTTGTAAATCGTGATCCAACGATCCTTTCACAAATCGTAAATTTAAATACGCGCGCAAATCTTTTGGTAAGAAACCTACAAATCAAAGAGTCACGTGATCTGTCAGAAAATCGATAAGATTTTATCGACAATTTCAGTTTCAGGCACTGCCTTTCGGCCAAAACTTCGCCTACATTTTCGCTCAGTAATAGAACAACGGATCGATATTAATCGATAAATCGATAGCTTTGATCGACAATTGCAATTTCAAGTACAGCTTTTCCACAAGAACTTTTTCAAGTCAGCAAATGTGGACCCCTTTTTCCTATCCTACATTTTTACCCAAGAATAGAAAAGTAGGATCGTTGGTTCGAAAATGCTTCGGCTAGTTTCTAAAGCATCTCTTCTTCAAATGCAACCATCCATTGAAAAACGGGTTCTCACACGAAGGCATGAAAACCAGATGCATAACTCATCGTCAGCTATGCAAAACCCTCGCCACTTCAAACGCCTTTCCGCCTTGGCCACGTTCCAACACGCGACACGGGGCCGGGCCGGGCCAACACGCAGCCTGAATACGGTTATCAAATTAAACTGCTAGGCCTACCTGGTTTCACAGTTCTCAAAGCGAGTGGTCCGCCGCGATGACAATATTCGTCCAAATATTTTTGGCAATCGTAACTCGTCCAACCCGCGACTTTTTCTTGTTGTATTTCCAAAATTATTTCCTCATCTAATAATCGTTCGTTTCCACGTAAATATGTTAATTTTTCGCTACGTAGGTGAGAAATATATAAAAACTGGGCGTTTTCTGATCCACCAGACGCACGAAATGGTGGATCAGAATTGAAAGACAATGACAAAACTACGTCGTGGATCCCGTCCGACCAATGATGCCCGAATGAAGTCGGTTTCGGGTGCATGTAAGATTGCGAGAAAACTAAAAAAGTAAACGCATGTATTCTGCGCTAAGTACAATAAGATTCTTCGAAATTTCCGAAAACTGAAATTTCCAAGGTACAGTATATATGCACAAAACAAAATAAATTTCTCAAAAGAAGTAACTTCGTTTGCACATTTATTATTTCCACAAAAATTACTTGGTACCAACTTACCGAAGCGTTAAAAACCAACCATAAAGTTTTTTAAAGTTTGTGAAAAGTTTCCAAGAAAAATACAAAAACTTCCCGGAAATAAAAAATGTAATTATTTGCTAAACGCGCACACGGAATTTACTTTTTGGTAAAATTAATTTTCAGCATTGCAGCTTATCACATTTCCTAGGTTTTAAATTAGGTAATGAAAGTAGAAGAATTATATTTTTGCTATAGTTTATATTTGCGATTCCGCTTGCTACTAATTTTTCTAATTGACGAGTAAAAGGTCATAAACCTGAAACTATATTCTATACCTCCTAGTTTGACCATTTCGGCACACTGGCACATCGGCACTTCGGCACTTTAAGATGTTGGCGCACTTTGAATCTCGTTTAAATTACCGAAAACTTTTTTCGGTGCACTAGACACCGAAAAAAGTTGTGGATAAGGAAATTGCAGTCATCCAGTTTTATCCAAAGTACCCAATAAAGTCGGGGAATCAGAACGCGTTGCAGTTATTCGAGAGATGCTCGTGATTTCGGCGCATCGGCTTGTGGAGAGTGAAACTGGGCGAAACCTTAGCTCGAAAACTCACGGCCGGTTGGAGGACCGGACCTCTCTGGGGGACCAAAGCACGAGAGCATCTGCCAGAGCCTTCAGCTTGCAACTGTGTCGACCAATGGGTACACATAAGATGAGCTGTAGTGCAAAAGCAGAGAATGTCATGCGTGTGATCTGCCTGTCTGCCAGTTTCATGCAACCTGCTGGTTTGTCGATGAGCTGCCCTGGCTCGCCAGTGCATCTACTTTTCACATACTGCATTCTGTCAAGGCGGCACCTTGTCGAAATGTCATGGAAGACATAGTTCAGGCCCTATTCTTATGCAATACATAACAAGCCTGGCAAGTTGCCAGTTTACAACAGCTCTTTTCAATTTTGTGCTGCCCCAGTTCTCCGCAGGACTCCCAACCCTTTTTGCCTGCAGCCAGCCAGCGGTCATGATGACGACCTGTGCAGGAGCCAGCACACAGCGGGTCCCCTCCGTCTGTCTCCACTAGGGCATCCTGGACAAGACCCTCGGACGATGGCGGATGGCCTGTGAACCTGCCGGTTCGACAGCCTCGGCTTCTGTCTCTCCACTGGCTGAGTCGCCCACGGCCTGGCGTGCAAGTTCAGCGAGGGTTACGGTTCGCTAACCGACCTCCATCACCAGGGATCGAACCCAGAGCTAAGCAATACGGGTAGACATGCCGAACCGCTGCACCACCACGGCCGCCCTTACAACAGCCGATTTTCAGCAGAGCATTAGCCAGCAAGAACTTTAAACAGTACGCCCACAGTTCGAGAGGCCGTGACACATACCCATGGCACCTTTTTGAAACTGTGAGCGCTGTTTCGAATCCGTTAGTCGGCGCAACTGGATATGGACCTCGGGAAAAGGGCAGCCAAACAAGTAACTGCAACTAAGCCCTTACCACTGGAAGAATCGAGCGGTAATTCTCCCAGTTGCGGGTACACCACAAGCGTGCTTGGTTCCAATCACCGCTCTGCGATCCCTACCAAAACGGGCGCCAACAACTGCAGCTCTCTGTCGGGCCGACATGTCGTACTTTAACCCATAGCCAAGCACTGTACAACGCACTTGAGGGCTGACGAACACATATTTTACAATCATTTTTCCCCGGGCGGGAGTCGAACCCTGCCCTCTAAGTAAGAGGCAGTCGCCTGAAACCGCCAGGCTGATCTGATCTGGTCCAGGTGATTCTTAGGAGAGGTGACCCGTGTCACCCAGCGCCAAGCGTGAGACACCTCAACAAGGAGAGAGCCACCTGACGAACACGTGAAGGAGGGAGAGGGCGGCCGGGAGAACTCGACAGCTCTAGACACAATACGTAGACGGAATGCAGTCCGTCAGGCCAGGCAACCTACATGGCCACTCCTGGTACCAGTAAAATTAGTTCCAGGCTCACTCAAGAGAGTCGAGCGCAGAGGAAGTAGTCACTTGGAAAGAGCAACTCGTGCCCGGCACTTTGAACTGGACGGGGCCGAACTCTCATCGAGAGATGCAGGTCACATAACCCAAAGCCTGGCCAGAATAAGCAGCGAAGGATTGTGGTCTACTAAGAATAAGTGGCCCCCATCGTTAAGGATCCAACTTACACATGCCCAGCTGCTCGCTAGTCAGTTCTGCCCTTGTGGGGTGTGGTGTTTTTTTGGCCTGCGCGTTCCTGGTCGCGTGTGAGAAATCAAGAACAAGAACATTCGGTCGTAACAATAGAATCCGGTCTGCATCAGAGAAGACCAGTGATAGATGATATAGGATATATAATAACAAGTGATACCAGCATGTTACATGCAAATTGATCTAGTTCCACTGGTATATAAGGTGCCTTCTTCGTTGCCTATGGGTCAGTGTTGTCAGTGTTGCCTTCTCGTTTGCCAGGTGCGGCCTTTAATAAATTGGGTGTGATACACCCTCATCTGCTCTGCCTGAGGCCACTTTGGCATGCTCTTCACATCTTGAATTTCAGTCACCATGCCTAGCTGAGACTCCGATGCCCGCTGTGCGTGCTGATGAAGTGTGATCGTCGATACTGGACCGAGAGACTGGTGGAGCCAACCAAGTCCATGGCTGAAACAACACCCTGACGGGCTGCCAACTGCCAGCTCTGTGCAGAGTATCGATGGCCAGCCGTGCCTACAATCGGTGCCATGTTCTTCCATCTCTTCATTTGTTGTGGTCAAAATTCCGTTTCTATGTGTTTACCTTGTAAATCACTGCATCAAAATTTGAGCAAGCATAATCGATAAACACGCACTGTACTGACCACACCGTCTTTAAATCGATGGCTCTGACTCAAACTGCTCCAATATGACTCTCTTCTCACACCCACGAGGCCGCATTTGCCAGACATTTTCCAGCGAGGTGACTCGGATAACTATTCTCGAATGTGTTTTTCTGTCACTGAGCACAGTTGAAAGGCAAAACGTGAAAACTACTGAGATAACGGTGGTGACTGGGAAAATGTCTGAAACAGAAACAGAGTGTTCGGGGCTCATTTCGAGCCCATTATGCCTGGAGGGCCATGGCAAGTTGATATGCAGCTGCAGGCATAGTCAGGTATAGCATTCCTCGCCCGCCCATGGTCGCAATTATGTCCAGAATCGTTCGAGCTCATCGACGTATCTCATCAATGCCTTATTTGGTATGGCCTGCAGCCGAATCCACACATACTCCACAATTATATTCCATAAAAATAGTCACGATTACAAAACCGACCTCGGATCCCCTGTCGCCTGTATGGCCCCCGAATCCTCACACTGGTGCCAGCACCCGACAACTCCTGCACTCGTGGGTTCTTCGGAGGGTGGCAGGCGTCCGAGGGGCCCAGGTACGGGACAGCAATTAGCAGTTTTGTTTTTGTGCCCTGGCATCCGGTCATCACGGTCCACACCCAAGGTCATTAGTCAAAAAGCGAGGCCTGTTTCCGGCGACTGGCATTCCCACGTTTTTGTCCCGTCACTTTGGTGCACGTTTTCTTTTTGACTCCTACCAGCAACTGCCCGTCGGTCCTTTTTTCTGGTGGGCGGTACGAAGTAGGCGTGGCGAGAGGTCGCGAGGCGGACGAGGCCGTGCAGAGGCTTGGTCAGTCGCTCGTGGTATGGAGGTCGGTCGAGTGCTGACACCGCGCAATCTCCCTCCTCAATCTGTGCACGCCATTGATTCTTCGGCTTTTACTTTGCAGATCAAAATTCTTGGCATAGCCTGTTTTGGTATGGGAGTCTAGCGACGCACAAACCAGTCCAGCCTGACTCAATGCTTGCCAATTGCTCTTTTCAGATCATGGATCCTCGACAATTACAAGTCTACGAATCTCGAATTGCCACTTTGGAAAATGAAACTCGACGACTGACTCGGAGAATGAGTCAACGTGAGAAAATGCTGACCCAACGTATTTTAATATTACGACGAGAAATACACGATCAAGCATCGAAATTCGAACGAAAATTGGCCCACTATGCGTCCAGCGGTGCGTCAAAGTCGGGCGAGTCGGAGGGCGAGGACGAAACACGCTTGTCCACTGTCTTCGAAGAGGTGAGTTGGGGCCTGGTCACAGCATCCTACGCAGTTCCCATGGCTTCCACTCTGAGCTTCCCGGAACTTTTCTGGGGGCATGGGTAGGTAACGTGGCCGTGGTCTTGCGGGGCTTGATCCCACTCGAATGCGGGCTGCCTACAGCGTCCTACACAGTTCCTGGTCCTCTTGGCTTCCACTCTTAGCTTCCTGGTGCTTTTTCCAGTGCTGAGGTGCAAGTAGTTTCAGTTGAGGACCTAACTGGCGGCCTGTTTGACCCCTAAACTTGCTTTGAACAACACCTCTGGTTGGCCCTTTGCTTTCCAATGAATGAGTGCTTGTCCGGCCATCCGCAGGCCGGTATGACCCAGCAATCGATGTCTCTTACGGGCCAGTATGAGAACTATGGTCAAGGCGGACTGTGGGCACGTTTCGGTGGACCCCCTCCATTGTCCAGCAAATGTGGACATGTTTTCCTTTTGTCTTTGGTCGATTGCGCCTCGCTAGGCTGGTCCATAGGTGATGCGCGATGCTTTGTCCTCGCTGCCTTTTACGGCGACGAAAGAGAAATTACGGTAGGAACAGGCATTAGCCCGTCTCGGCCACGAAACACTCGGCGCCTGGTATTTCGACGCCAGTCCTAATGGAACACGGATTGAGTGCGATTGCGGCGGGTTTTGTTTGATCATAATGGACTCGAAAGGACGACAGGTGTGGTCGAGAGGTGGCCTTCTCTCGTCGCTTCTCCTTTGATTTCTTTTTGGCGCGTGCCGCCCAACGGAATGAATGGGCAGCAGCGAAGGAATTACCATTTTTGGCTCCCCTTAGGCGTCTGTGGTCTCGACTCGTCGTCAGCCGGTCAGCGGAAGGAGACAAAGGCACGCTGACCAGTGAATGAAGATGAAGCGCTCTCTTAGCTTACTTGTCAAACCCGTTTGGCTCGGGCCATGCATCTGTGCCACTGGCGGATGACGGCAGGTGGAGGGTAGATGGATGGCTCCTTTTGTCCCCCGACTGACATCCAGCATCCATTTTAGGAACACATTCTCGGTTTGACAGAGCATTAGATTATCGCCTTTCTCAATGGCTTTATTTCATTCTTAATCGCACAGGTGTGCACGTCGTACTGTACCCGCTCACACTGATCTGGCCTGGATATGGGGGTCTCGGAGTCGGATGACCACTGGTCACTCTGCGAGTCCCTCCTCGCCCCGTATCTCGGGAAGGTGCCATTGCTGTTGGCGTTGCTAATTAGGTGAAAGCGCGGGGCAGAAGGCGATGAGCTTTGGCCAATCGTGCAGTGGCGGCGGTGCCTTTCAAGCGGGCTCGGTTTTCATGGTGTTTCAACTGTGCTCGGTTATTATATGCACCTGCCCGGGGTCCAGCACGGCCAGCTGCGCCAGGCGAGGGGACATATGCGGTTTCATTGGTGTTCGAGCTCGTATTTTCTCTCTTTTCTATCGGACAGCGCAAAAATAAATAACCTAAGCAGACTGCTCGTTTTGCTTCTCGTCATCTCGTTTGCTCGCCGCTCGGCGCTTTTAGCCGCACAGGCGGTCATCTTTTTGATGTCGCCGCCTTAGCTAGTAGATGGCCAGCTTTTATCTAGTTTTATTTGAAATTGAGCCAGAAAAAGTATTGTCGGCGAACATTGGTTTTTGAGATAAATCTACCGCCTGCCCTACAGCCTGCAAACTAGAGCGCACTTGCATGTGATAAGGCCGGTGGTGGTGGTCAGCAGACCCGAGCCACCAGTCCGGCCCATTGGACGAGTGTGACGAGGGCAGGGCGGAATTTCGCCTCATTGACCTTGTAAAAATTGGTGGCAACCTTGAGCCGATGCTGGTTTTTGCAGCGTGTTTGGCAAAAATGGCATTGGTTTCAGTGCAGTGTCGAAACTTTTATTTCCAACTCATAAACTCGTCCAGGGTGCGGACTAATGAAAGAGGCTGGTGCATTCTAAATATGGAAACAAGGATGTTGTCGAGTTGGCATGTTTTTGACGAGCATTTCAATTTTATATGCGCCTGACCGCTTGGTCGGCTGGGCAAAGTATAATTGAGACGAGGGCTAGGAGAGGCCGCTGTTGCTGCTGAGCATGCTAGCAGTTGTAGAGCATGCAGCGAGGAGGCCCGAATTCATTAAGTACCGTTGCTGCTTTGATTTACGAGTCGCCGCTCGGCCGGCTGTCGCTGGCCAGTGCAGGGCGAACGGGTCGTCGTGGCCGGTTATGATCTCGTGGCGTCTTACCTCGGCCAGTGGCCAACTTGTGCGCGCATGGTCATACTTGCTAAATAAGGAGGGGCTCGAGCAGCGTAGCTAGTCGTGCGGGGATTAACGGCAGTAGGCCGAGTTAGTGGCTCATGGCTGCCGAGATAACGAGCCGACCTTGCCGACATTAAATCGATTCCTGGGATAGGATCTCGCATCGAAACGGTTGCGTGATTATTGTGGGGGCCAAGTGGGTGGCGAAAGGGCGTGCCGTCGAGATTCCATCCAGACAACGAGTTCCTGCTTTTCCGGCTGACACGAACCGAAGGCATTAGCTGAAAACTACAAAACCAGCCCGGCTGACTACATCATCCATAATTAAAGAGTGAGACGGACCCTATTCCCAATCCTTCGCCCAGGCAACACGCTGCAACTTGATTTTTCCATATTCTATTTTCCACGGACTCCTCCGATTGATTCCTTATTTTTCCTAGACTTCATCCATTATTCGAATGAATCGTTTGTCTCTGAGTCAAGCATTCGCTTGTTGTCGTCGATGTGGTCGGGTAAGCACACGCGTGCACGCATTCTCGGCTAGAAATTCGAAGAAGCTCAAAAATCTATGAAACTTATCATCTGGTCCTCAGGTGCCCAAGCCCTGCGAATCTGTCCATTGGTGTGCTAAATAGGGTCAGGTTGTGACTTCTGCTGTGATGCCCCACGGACCCCTGTTTGGTCTGCCACCACCTTGTCGGGTGGTGTCTGGTACTTCATGAGTGAATTCGTCGCCTGCTACTGTGCTGCTGACTGACGACTGTTCGAGGCACAGTCAGGGCCAAAAGTCACCTCAGACAAGAAGCCAGGTTCCCAGAGCTAGCACTCGGACCTCCCTCCCTCCCTGTCTTGCCAAAACCCATGTGGTTTCGGCTACTTTTCTCGCACTACCCTGGCCATCTCATCGTGGCCAGGTCACTGCCACCGCCCTGAGTCCCTTTTTGGCATGCATCACTCGCACTTGTTCAGTGGGGCCTCCAGACAGCACCTTGGATACCTGCACCAGCTCTTAGGCCTGTCAAGCCGAGCTGCCCGGCCGAAGCACTGCTCGTGCGCAGAAGCCTTGAATGGATATTTTCGCATTTTATTTTGGTCCGTTTACGGCCAGCTGTGGCGCGAATTAGATTCCCGTCCATTGCCTTTTTGGACACCTCGAGGATTGAAGCTCGTCTCGTTCGCCTCCCGATCGGCCAGCAGAGAGTAGCTTTTCTCATCATTTCTTAGCCGAGATGAGGAAAATACTAAGCTTTATGATGGAGTTAATTCCTATTGGCTGTTTGATTCGGCCTTCCTTTGAGGATTATGATGCAATAAGTTGGAATTTCGATTTCACTCTCTCCTACTGCCCATCTTTTTCTTTTAAGGGTTTAGGATTAGGCGAAAACTAAAAGCTATTTTGTGTGAATCGTAAAATTTGTGAGAACTTTTTTGCTGTATTTATGCATGAAACTGGTGCCTTTGAGCGACGATTACCAACGATTAGTGCACCTGGAGCTGAGAAGTTTTTTGCATCTTTTTTCCATATTATTCAATTTGACTGACTTTTTGTGAGTTTGGGAGCCAAGCTAGGATTGCATAATGAATGGCATTGATCGTGTTCCACTGGCCTTGCAAATCACAATCGGAGCGCACCATTTTTGGTTTTTCCTATAAAAATGAAAAAGTAGAGTGTATTGTGGGCTTTTATGTTTTTCGAACTTGTAATCGATGGGGCGCAACCGTGTTGATGGCCTTGGATCAAAGGGTGCCGACGGAGTGAGGGGGAGGATGATGAGTGTTGACTGGTTGGCGTCAGCCGTCGGGCGCCTCGACAACCGGGTCGTGTCTTGTTCCATTATTGTACACATAAGCCGTACAGTAGGGGACGGTGTGATGCGTGTTTACGTCGGGGCGGGGGCTGGTCGAGGGTCTTGCAAGGTGGTGATTTACACATGGCTCCACTGCTGCTCCGGTGCATAATAACGGGTCATCAGCATCGAATTTCCAAACACATTTGTCCTTTTTAAAATGGCTCGTAGTCGAGTGGACGAAAACAGGCGCTGCCATTATTCAACACGTATAAGGGTCAGTAGCGCGTGGTGGCCGGGTAATGATACCGTATTCATCAAGCCGCGGCCGACCACTCTGATTACACCAAAACGGCCACCATTCTGCACTTTATTGGTGGCATAAAAAAGCACACTGCCTCCATTGTCGGAGGGAGAGGCCTCGACTGATGGCCGATGATTGTCAGCTTATGGCCGAGCACAAGTTCCAACTGGCAAATATTGACTCATTATTAGCATGGAGGCAGGGAGTCCCAGGGACAACATTTTTGCGCTTTCTTCAATATTTGGACAGCGAAACTTGGTTGTGTCTCGGGCGGGGATGCATTTTCGATTTTGTGTCACTGCGTGTGGTTTTCTTGCTGGGCCCGAGATGGCACTTTCTCATAAGGAGGCGGGGAGGGAGGGGCGGAAGAGAGGGCTTGTAATCAGTTAAATGTCGATTACGCGCTCCCAGTGTCGTGTTACAAACGGGCTGGGGAATTGAGTAAACATAGGAAATCCGAACTAGAGAACATGATCCTCGCCTCGCTCGGTCAAGAAGACGGCTCCCGTTTTCTTATCCCCTCGGCTAAGGGCCGTGCTGTTTGCGTAATGCTATTCCGATCAAGTGCCAGTCTTCTCGGTCCTGGCCCCGGGGCTTAGGCATCGTTTGGTTTTCTTGGCACGCCGTGTTGTCCAACAGCTGGTTCGCGTATGCCGTCAGCTGGCACTGGCTGTGCTGGTTCGGTCTGCTAGCCGAGTCCTGGCGCCCAAGTTAGGACTCCTTGTCCCTCCAAGTCGGGCTCCAGTTTCGCAATAGTATCCGCTTGATCTCGTTACGTCGCCTGCATAGGATTAGGGACCTTGGATATGGCGGGTTGTAAAAAGTTTATAGCTCGCAATTCGACCCTATTTTTTCTCACTGCCTAATCAATCGGCTAGTATTTCGCAGCTGGTGCTGTAAATTTTTAATTTTCCACCACCGCGGGGTGTTTTGATGAAGTCCTCGGTTGGTTGGTCATTGTGCGACCGGGGTCAAGGACGGGGTGCAGTCTGCCTCAGTTACTGTAGTAACGGGGGACTGGGAATTAGAGCAGCTTACTGAAGAAGGACTCGAGGTCGGTGGTGATGGTGCCGGTCACTTCGACACCCTCGGCGCCCTACGTGTCGGGTACGTTATCGTGGCTGGTGGGCTCGCGTCGTTCGTCTTCACCGTTGACAAATAGGGCCGAGATACGGTTGGCGATTAATTTAAAAATTCCTTCCTTTCGCATTTAGTAATCGAAAAAGGATGGGTTGTAGGCCGAGTCAGCGAGTAGCCGCGAGATCTCGTTCTTATGAAAGGACCTTATCGCCTTCTATTTTCTCCATTCGTTTGTTTTTTATGAGGAAGCGAAATGGAATTGGGGTTTTTAGGAAATGCGTGCGTGGTTGTGGTAGTTTGTCTACCTTAAAGGGCAGTGTCGGAAAGTGGAATTGGAGTTTAGATGGGTGAATGATTAAGTTGCACTGGGCTAGGAATTGTGATGGCCGATTTGGGTGCCTCGAAATGCCTATTATGGACGGGCCTAATGCATGGCGCAGTGGCGTGACTGGCGAGGAGGCTGGTCTGCTCGAGCACTCTCGGCTCTGCGGCTTCAAAACGTTGGGGGAACCGTGCACGGGTCTCGGTGCGGTGGGTCGTGCATAGTGGCTGCTGGACAGGTGTCTTGGTCGCGGTGGTAGGAGTACAGGCTGACAGAGGATGGCGTAAGTCAGGAATGAGGACCAGAGTAGTCGACTCATGCAACCAATGGTATTGGACTGAGAGGTCATGGCGCGAGGTTGTGCTCTACCTACCAGCATTCCTGGCTGGGAGACCTACCTCTCTGGCTGATGTTACAGCCGCGTATAATCTGGAGACTCGCCCACCCCCAGTTGGAGTTTTTCCCCGAGAGGCTTCGATCTCCCATATTTCCCGCTGCCTGGATGCGCGTTACGCTATGTACTCTGCAGGAATGCAGGGATCCTCGAGTTCGTGTCGTCATGTGATCAAGGAAACTTGATCCGGGGCTTGCATTTTTCGGACTGGCTGACCCAGTGTGCACAGCAGGCCCCTCAGATAGAAGGCTGGGATGGAGATGAGTGGAGTGGTTGCAGACATTCCCGAAGTGCACTGGCCACGCAGTCCTAATTTGACCTTGTATTTCAGGCCAATGGTGAGGCGCCATCGACGTATCGTCGCGATGCCTTCGAGAGCTTGTTGAGTGCGGACGAGCAGTCGTTGGTGATGGAGGGGGTTCGACGCGGTCCGTTGGACAGCGTTCTAACTTCGTCCACTTTCTACAACGATCACATTGGGATGGAGCGAGGAGGGCATCGAGCGTCGGGCGTGTCCTACTCGACGAGTGCTACTCAGACCGATGCATTATTGTTCAGTGAGGAAGAGGAGGAATTTGTTGGAGCCAAAAAGGTCAATGATGGAAGAGTGGCGAATGGACTGATGGCATCACTCGACAGTCGTCGTGTAATGAGGCGCCAACAAGAAGAAGATCGCCTGCCACACGCGCTCCTTGCACAATTTTCAAATAGGTGAGTGACGAATGAGTATTGTTGGCGCTTAGAAGTTTTGCCCGGCTTGGAAAAACTTTGACGTGGGTGCGTAGTGTCGAATGCATTCATCGTCCAAGTGGCCCGTGAGGGATGCCCTGTTCAACCGGCATGGGGAGTCCTCGATTTTTTGGACCGGGCTGTTTTGTTTTGTCTAATTTATACCCTCACTCCGTTCCCAAGTTTACTTTCGGCTTTTTTGCTTTTCTCAGCAGTTTGTACAGGCCAGTTCGGCATACCTCGAGCTAATAGGTTCTGTGTTTTTCGTGCGGGAGGTCTGACGGGTGCACATTTTCCCCATTAGTGCCTCTCTATACGCTCGGACTTTCTTGGCAGTTTGTGCTGCTTGTAAGGAGGCACGAGCAACCAGTGCTATTAGGGGATGGCCATATCCGGAAATGTTAGCTCGTTATGGCCAGAATGAGTTCGTTTTTTCAATGCAAGTCCCGGCGGGGACATTGCCAGCATAAAGGGATGTCCTAGATCATCTTTTAATGTTTCTGCCTCGGACTATACTTACAAGATGATGTTTGATCGAGGAGGCAGGAAATGGGTCTCTTGCTCCTATCCCAAATACGAGCTAGCTGTGCGAGGCGATGACGAGTGTGCTGGTCGGAAACGGGCGGTGGCTAGTTGAAGATGATTGAACACCGCTATCATTATGCTTTCTTCTGGGGGGGGGGGGGGGCTTGGTCGGGCTTCTTGTTTGCGTTTGTGGAGGGCGCTAGTAGTGTCGTCAGCGAGCATTGTTTCCTGGCTCGAGAAAGAGAGCGATTAGCGAGCTAGTTTCAATCTCTTCACGCAAACCGCCTACTTGACGCCAATGAGTAACGGGCTGGGCAATTCGTTTTGGTTGTGCTGGGCATGGGGGAATGTTTGGAACGAGGCAGGTTCGAGCATTCCGAAAAGCCAATTTGGAGAAGTCCGAATGGTGTTTCCTTTTCATCTTCTGGCGGAGGGGGGGGGGTGCTTACCGAGTCTTCAGCAACATAGGATGCTGGGTGAAGTAATGTCCCGATCTTGGTTATAGGAACAACGAGATGGACGAGTTGGAATTGGTTGCCGAGGGGTTCATCGACGACACCGATTTCGATGAAGAATGTCCTCAGGACGTGTATGATGTCGAGTATGAGGTGAGTGGTGACAGTGCTCGACTTTGAGGTGTTGAGTGCCCAGACACTACTTTCCTGCCTCGGATGCGAGCGCACCCATGCCTTGGGGTGGACCAATCGTATCTGCTATGTGCACAGATCAGTGCTCGCAAAGAGAAACATAACATTCGGATGCTCAGCAGACTGTGCGCGGGCTGGAGCTAGTTTACAAGTGGATGTGTGCAGGGGGTGTTGTGTAGCCCAGCTTGGATCCCAAGGCACCTGGCCAAGCGGGTGCCCGTCTCGAGGGCAGCTTGCTGACACGTTGGCCCTCGACTGGCGGGCCTAAGAAAACACCATCCTTGTCGGCACGAGGAAAAAGCCAGCCCTAAATTTTTTTGCCAAAGTATTAGCTACTTGAGAAAACGAGTTTTTGATGGAAGCGATAAGTGGACACGCGTGAAATGGATTGGCTGCCAGTTGAGATGTTGGTAGACGGGCTGCAGGACCAGTCTGGCCCGCCCGGCTAGGCCTAAGTCCATTTTCTCGCTCGAGTGCCATCAACTCGGGCAACCAGTCGGTGTGAGAGTCTTTTGAAAAGCTGAGAAACGATACCGGAAATCTCTCTAAACTGTTTTGCTTGCTTTGCACTGGCCAGTCGAGTCCAAGTTCGGTCCGCTGTTTGGGACTGGTAAGATTTAGGCGGGGGGGGGGGGGTGCCTTGGCTGGTCACGGAGCGTGAGGTGGCCAGGACGTGCCTCTCGAACATATAAGCCCATCTGCGCCCCGCCAGCCTCGTCTCGCATCTGTCTTCTCGGCGGCAGATTGTGGTCGAGTCACGTCGCTAACTATCTCATTCCCATTTTAGGAAGTAACATTGACACGATCGGACGGGTGCGAGAAACTCGGTTTGACGCTGTGCTACGGTAAAGGCGACGACGTCGACACGGATATTTTCGTTAGCGAGGTATGCCTGTTCTAAAAGGCCGTTGCCTGAGGGCCCTGTCTCGTCTGGGCGGTGGATCTGACATACCGAGTCACTCTGACACTGATAGCGAGTGACTGGCTTTAGTGTCGATATATGCGGGATAGCACATATCTGACCCTCCTGACGGGACGGGTGGTAAATCTGATATTCGTGACTTCTCACCAATCTGACGCATCAGTCGGCAGTGCTGATATCTGTTGCCTCTGCTAGTTTGGGAGGAGGCGAGGGCTCGAGCTAACCCACGCCCCTTCCCAAACTAGCAGACAAGCTTTAATCGGACTTTTCGCGGCTTGACACTCATCAGGCCCTCTGATTGTGAATAATGCACTCCAATTATGGATCAGATATGGCACCAGGGGGCCTGATAAGAGGTCGGATCTGGGCTAGGTACCCTGTTCCTGTTTACCACATCACCACCCACGTTGAAAAAAGCTGGCAAGACTTGTAAGGATGCTTATAGGTCTGTTGAGTTTACTTGCAAGAAAATCCTGTAAGACTCCTTGCAAGAAGTGGTCAGGGCGACAAGATTACTTGCAAGAAGTGGTCAGGGCGACAAGATTACTTGCAAGAAGTGGTCAGATCTGTAAAGTGTACTTACAAGAACCACACAAGACTACTATAAGATCACTTATCGGGATTCTCTCACCACTGCAATCGATACTTTTGGAAGGATTCTTACAAGTCTTGCCAGGAGGTCGTAAGAGCTGTTAACGTGGGCAAGCACTTCACAGCTCACTCGAGGGCACATTATACAAGAATTTATTCACCAGGCCGCGAGTCGAACACTCGCCCGTAACTGCGCACCTGGCGTGAGAGGCAGACGCCTAACCCACCTGGCCACGTTGGGTACCTTGGAGGAGGACACCAGACACAGCCTTCATAGCGTATCGATCACTGTTCATTGAGGCTGACCGGACTTGACACTCACAAGGGCCTCTGAGTGTGAGTTGTACACTCCAGGTATGGGCAGATATGGCACCAGGGGTGGGCTGATAAGACAGATTCTGTTGGCGCACACCAGAGAGGAGGGCATTGACACATCCTTCAGAGTGTATTGGGCCTGATCGAACTTGACTCTGGCTCGGCACGCAATAATCTCCTCTCCCCATCCATTTCTGATTTGTCCTCGGCGTATTGATGAGTGGTTATTTTGTGGAAACGTAAATGAAACAACTGTCAAATGGATGCAATCAATCCTTTGTTGCTTTTTTGGCCAACCTAAAAACAGCAGGTGCTTTGACGCAGGACCAATATCGGCATAATGGAGATTGTGAATGTTTTTCCAAAATGGTCATAGGATTATGGATGCCCTAGTATAGACTGGCTAATGGAATGAGTTTCATTCTAGATTGAAGAAAAAAGTATCGCATTCCGAGATGGTCGTATTCGAGTCGGTGATCAGATACTGCAGGTGAGTGCGGGGCCCTCTCCAAAGTGCCACCTGCCGACTAGGAGAACAGTCGGTCGCCTTGTTTGAGGGCGTTGCTAAGCTAAGTTGTGAGACCTCGTTGGCAATGATCGACGCGCAGATCGTGTTTTCGTCAAAAGAATGCATGCTGGGAAAAAGGGGGTCTAACGGGCAAGTTGGCAGGGGCGGGGTCGCTCTTCGGGCGATCGGCGATCAGCATATTCGAGAACAGGCGTTTCCGTTCGATGTCAGCGTGGGATATTGGTGAATGGCGGCAAGGTGCGTTGTGCAAGATGGCAATCGACAACTGACGCTCAGCAGTCTCGGCCCGACTTGACACTCATTTCGACTCGGGCAATCATTCCTCGACGCACCAATGTTTTTTTGAGCGAAGCTCTCGTAGTAGGCAAAACATTCAGTGAGAAGAGAGTCGTTTTTTGAAACTTTTGTTTTTTTCGGAAGGAAATTCTGGTTTTCTCGAAACGAGTTTTAGGCATTTAGGATATGTTTGAGTCGAGGACGTGGTCACTGGGGAGAAGGGCTGGAGTGGTCGGGACTTGCTTTCTTTGCACGATGTTTGCTGACCGAAGGAATGTGGAACAGCTGATGGCTCCGACCGGGTCTCCCTACTCGTTTTTCTTTTCTTCACGCCGCTGACAGCCGCTTTATGCGTCAGCTCGTCGAGGAGAGTCCTATATCACTTTTGGATATGTCTTGCCCGGCTGGGTGTGTTTACGCCATTGCTTGTACCTAATCGACGCTACGACGGTCGTAAATCTTTTTTCGAGGCAAAACTTGCTGGTGCCATTGGAGTTTATAAGAACGTTTAGGGTATTTATGGACGGTTTACCTTTCAGATCAACGGTGTCGACGTGCACACGAGGAACCAAGCCATGGAGCAGTTTGGCCAGGATCGCAACCGCATCACGTTGTTGTTGGCCAGGAGTGTATTGAATAGTGGAGAGGCGAGTATTCATATTATTTAATCGTCGTCCGTGTCCGAGGGCGAGGAGAACGGAGAGAAGCTGCGATGAAACGGACGCTGCGGGGTGTCAACGCGTTTATAATTAGCCTTATTGACGAATCTTTTTTTGATCCTTCTCTTTGCAACACGGCTCGCCGATGCGGCTAGGACGGCCGCCAAGGCTGGCCGATGGGGACTAGCTTAGAACCTAATCTTGTATATAGTATGAATGTGCTAGCCTAGTGGCCAGCCAGAGAGAAATAGTGGCCATTTGTTTCATTCGAGCCGCTCGCCCTCGGCCAGACGACGGAATGAGGATTCGATCGAGACGTTTCGCTCGCTCATTCCCCTCGTCTGTGGCCCCTTTTTTCAGGGGTTCGGTTGAGGCCTGGTCAGTGACGTGGCTGTTTTGTGTTTCAGGACATTATGAACGATACGGTGGTGGAAGAACGGAGTTGCAGTGTGGTCCGCGAGCAGGTGAGCGTCGGCCTTGTGGACTGTCTACTCCGCACGAAATCATGGGGCTGCTGCCGTGTCTGCCTGTTGATGTTTGGACTGGCAGTCCAGGTTCACTACACATTTTCATGGGATAGGAAAGGGCGCAGACACGCCAGCCATCTGATCAGCCCAACCAGGCCTGATCAGGCGACCCTCACTTTTCCTCGTTTTAGACACCCGAAGACGAGGATGGTAATTTGACGGACGGCACGAAAGGCTCAATGGGATCGGCGCACGAAAAGGATTCGGGCATTTCTCGCGCTACCGATTCCGATCCCGAACTCCCGCCTCCAATCAATTCGCCGTCCAAATGTTCGCACAAATCCTCAAATTCGTCGAGTGCGGCCGGAAAAGATTACTTTTTGGATTTCGCTTCTCATTTAACCAATAATAAGGGCTCGATGGCGCGCGCAGTGGATTCGGAACAGTCGAGTGCAGCCACGCCAACGCAGTCCAATCAACGATCGATCGCGGGCGGCAGCGAGACGCCCAAAGGATCGATTGGATCGAACGGTGGCGCGTCGACGGGCTTCAATTGGAGAAATGATTCCGACGATGCCAGTTTGGAAAGAGAATTGCATTATTTGCATCAAGAAATGGAACATATTCAATTGGAATGCGATCGATTGATCGAACAGCACGCCAGATCTGAGAATCAAGTGCGAGCTCAGATGGATCAAGCCAATCGATTGGCCGCCACTGTGGCTAATTTTCAGAAACAGAAAAGCTTAGACAAATCAAATGGTTTAGCAATTTCCAAATCGCCGATAGCGTCGTCGAAAAGATCATCGAATCCATTCTCTTCGAACGATGGTCGTCTAGAATCGTCGCAGCCGACTTCCATGGCCAGTCCTGCGGGGGCTGGGGGACGGTATTCGGGCAGGGACGAGACGTCCAGCGCCTACAATACGGGCAACGAAAGTTGTCGTAGTACGCCCTTGAAGACATTGGGACTCGTGTCGAACATGGATGCCTCGTCGTCCGTGGCCGCCCTGGTGGGCAACGATGGCAAACGCGATTCGGCCGTGTTCACACTGCCACCACGGGCAATGAATCGCCAGTTGGTGAGTCCGTGTTCGATGGGAGCCAACCAAATGGGCGCGGACATGGTACAGAAACGAGACGAACCTGCCGCCAGTCAGCAATCGGCCTTCTACGCGGGCGACATCATGTACACGAACTCAGAGAATTTGCAAAGGACAATTTTATTGCAACAACGTCTGCTTAGACAAGCCATGATTCAACAGGCCCAGAATTTACGAGCTCAGCATCAAATACAGGCCCATTCGTCGGCTATGGCATCGGAAGTCAGTGGTTTCGCGCCGTCGCACCAACATCCGTCCACTGCGCCCAGTGCCAATTGGACGGACAATGACCGGCTGAGGTGGCTCGTCCAACAGCAACGGCAAACCACCACTGCCCAGCCGTTCAATGAAGGCGATATTGTGAAGATGGAGTGGAAGGTGAGCAAGCCACCTCAACCCCTCCGTGACTCGTTGGCTGGCTGCAGAATCCTGACCTCATCACCGGGGGGGGGGGGGGTCCCGACATTGCAACACTTTTTATTCAAATTTTTGTGTGTTGGCTTCACGGGACTTCCAACCCATTTTTGCATATAGGCCAGGAGGTGACCCAATTCTCGCGGCAGATTCCCTCTGTGCGTCTCCAAAAGGTGCACCAGCGTCCCAGGATGATACCGGGCCAGAAGGGAGCCTTCCCGACTGGTGTTCGAGACCCAGTTCCTGATCTTCTAGTCGTTCGGCAGGTGACCATCCCACGGCAGCTTCCCTGTGTGTCTCCACTAGCAGCACCTCCACACGAGGGCATCCTGTACCAGCGCCAGCGTCCCAGGTCGACACTGGGCGAGAAGGGAGAGACCTTCCAGACTGCTGTTCGACAACCAGTTCCTGATCCTCCACTAGTTCGGCAGGGTGTCGCCCAGAGGTGTGCAAGGCCAGCGAGGTTTCCGGTCTGAGAAAACTTACTAAACTGCTGTTCCCAGGTCAGGGCTGGGCCCAAGCTGCGGGATCAAAGCCAGTTACGTGAGCCTGCAGGGCACTCTCGCCCAACATGCATCAAGGCTGCGGAGAAGGGCTGTCCTCGTGTCATGTCAAACTTTATCCATAGCCAAGCGCACTTGAGGCCGAAGGAACACACGAATTTGCAATCACTTTTGACCGAGGCGGGAGTCGAACCCTCCCCGCTAAGTGCTCACCCAGCGCAGACACCAGGCCTGGGAATAATCGATCCTCTCCTTTTCCAGATCAAACGTAGATCGGACGGCTCTCGATATTTGGCTCGTCGACCAGTCAGGAATAAGATTTTGAAAGAACGAGCTGAGAAACTGAGCAACGAGAGATGCGGTGTGAGCACGGACGACGATGCTCTGAGCGAACTGAAAGTGAGCAAACCTTTCCTCATCGATGACGTTTTATCATTTCCTTTTTTTTAGATTGGAAAATACTGGACTCGAGAAGAGCGTAAAAAACATTTGGAACGAGCCAAGGAAAGGAAACGACGACAGGAGGAATTATTGAGAAGAAAGGCCGAATCTCTTCGCCAAACCACCGATCAACCGATTTTGCAATTATCCAATAAGAAAATGCTTCGTCGTCAAGGCCAACAACTTTTCGATAAGTTCACTACTGTACAAGAGTTTCTAGCGCATGGTAGTCGAAGTGTTGAGGGCAGGGCCTTGGGCATTTTGTCCGTCACTACTGTCTAAAAAAGATTGTATCCATTTTTTTGAGTTTATTTTGGGCGATATCGATTTTGTGCTTCGTATTGCGAGTTTCGAATTTTGTAAGTTGAATTTTTTTAAACTAGTCCCGTTGGACTTGGCTTTTTTCGTTTTTTTGGAGTGTAGACACGAATATCGGTGCTTGAATTTGATATGTGTGCTTGTATGTGTTTTTCAAAATTGCATGTGCTAGTGTGCTGTAAGAAATATATGAGATGGTGATATTGGACAAGGAAGGAAATGATGACTCCCAAGCACAACCTCTTACGCAAAATCTCCAACTTAGACTCCTCAGTTCACAAATTTGAATTTCCCGCTGATTCGTGAGCTGCTCATGACAAAACGTCTGCTGTGCGAACTTCGACATCAGGTGCGCGTTTTAAATTTAGCAGAGGCCACTGAAATGGAAAAAGTGTTTCTGATCTTCGAGCAACGCTAAAACTCGTCATCTGATCAATCTTTTTTCGCAACTTCTTTCCTTTTCGGGATGACATCGAAGAAGGCTCTCTCCCAATCTCCGCATTCCGTATACTTGAGCACAATCTCGAAGACGTGGTTGATGGTGAGTACTTTCCTCGTTTTCATCACCACATATTCGTCGATCGGCAATCGAGCGTGCCCGATTCCTTTCTCTTCAGCTAATCGATGGCACAATCCCTTGTGCGCATTGTGATCAACTAATCCCCCGATAATATACACTTTATCATCGTCCAATTTCTCCAAAATATTCGGCGAATCGCTACTCAAATAAATCAATTTCTCTTTTTCAGGAAAAACATCCATAAAAGAATCAGTTTTTAATCGAATACATAATTCGTCCCAATTCACGCATCCTCGCGTCTGATCGAACAATTCTCGACTTTTACCTTGAAAACTAGTAATATAAAGTTGAAGCGGATTAGCGGCTCGTCGATTAACTGAATAACAATATTGAATTTGAGTCAATGCCCTTTTCGTATCTTTTTCGCTCATTAATTTATCGAAAGACATATCGATGGCTACTTTTACTCGACAATTCGATTCTCGATTCGGATCGATTTTGATACGTTTTCGTTTTGGGCCAGGTTCGCCTTTCGCGATTGCTTCTCGTTTTCGTTGTTGTCGTCGTTGACGTTCTTCTCGTCGACGTTCCTGACGAACACTTTCCCAAATTTCACGTTTTTTCAATTTCCTCATTTGCCGTTTACTCAAGTTTGATTCATCGATTCGACTTGATTCAGCGTCTTGGGAATGACAATCTTGACGATCTGAAGACGAAGGATCAGTGAACGAAGTTTTGCTACTTTCCTGATCGGCAGTTGATGGAGGTGATGCGTCATCGATCTTTTTCTCACTGATTTTTCCACTAGAGACTGAATCTTCAATATTTCCTTTGTCGAGGTCACAATCCAAAACTTGTTTATCCGATACTGAAACTGTTCCGACCACATTCGAACACTCGGTGCTTGGATTCGAAGACTGAACGTTTTCGTTTTTGATCTCATCGGCACGAGACGAGATGTTTGACGTAGTGGACTCCATTCTCTGAAAAAATCATAGCAATTGCAGACTGTTGCGCGAACACCGACATCAGTCGCGCGTTTCAAAGTTAGCAGAGGCAATTGGAACTCGCAGCTTGTTTAAAATATCTGCATAGACTTGACGAAGTAAACTCTAGAATCGATATGGGAATATTGAAAAATGAGTATGATTTTCAGATTCAGCACCCTCTTATTATAGGGGTAGTTAAAATTATGGACCTCCAGCACCTATTATGGGTTGCAAAGTGGGGACCATTGGGAAATGAAAATTTCGACTTCTTAGATAATCGAGATGGCGGCCCGAAATTCTGCCTACCCCTGTAATACGTGGGTGCTGAATCTGAATATCATACTCTTTTTCAACATCGATTCTTGAGTGTACTTCGTCGGACTCAGTGATCAAGCGAACGATCATTTGGCCCTCCCAGATCTGAAGAATTTGATTGACTAGTTCAATCAGTTCTCACATTTTATCGATATATTTCTGACCGATTCGCAGTTGCTTAATTCACTTTCTGGGAAATCGACTGATAACTAATCAATCAATAACTGGTCTGAATTGATAAAATCATATGCACAACTTACCCTAAAGAAGCTTCACATGCGGACTAATCGCCAACTCAATCGATCAATCTCAATCGATCACCACTCAATCGATCAATCTCAATCGATCAATCTCAATCGATCACCACTCAATCGATCAATCTCAACCGATCACAACTCAATCGATCAATCTCAATCGATCACCACTCAATCGATCAATCTCAATCGATCACCACTCAATCGATCAATCTCAACCGATCACAACTCAATCGATCACCACTCAATCGATCACCACTCAATCGATCAACCTCTACTCTACTCTGACAACCCAACCTCATCAAAAACCAGGAAAGGAATGCCTTCTTCCAAATCACACCAAAACCAGCAACCAATACCACACTTTTACTAGCAACTTCAACTATCACTTGACTCTGGCCACTTTATCCACACTTATCCTCTCTTCCTCATCGCATTCAGGCTGCGCAATTTTTCTTTTCCTCGCCGAGATAGCCTGTTCAGGCACGCAATGACTGTACATCTCGAATATGACTGGTACCAACTTGGGCACTAATTCCAACTGATCCCATCTTACGCGCATAAAATCGCAAGCCACTCCCATATTGCCATTCTCCTTGATCACGTGCTCTTCCATATAAGGCAATTTCGAATTGGATCCAGTGAAATGCGTGAGAATCGTCCATTTGGCTTTCATAGCTTTCGCAACGGCCAATGCTTCACTTTTTGTGCAATGCTTCTTAACGACGGCTTCTTTTTCATATCCATCATTCAACGTGGCCTCGTGAATCAACAAATCCGCATTCATACCTCGTCTAGCCAACTCGTCGCAAGGACGTGTATCGCCCGAATACACGATCTTCTTCCCGTCCATCGTACTTATCACGTATCCTGTAGCGCATTGAGGATGCACTACTTTCACCACATCGATTCCTGATAATTTCACTTTTTTGCAAATCTTTCTCGTCGATTCAATCAATAAGTCATTTATAACGGTCGAATAAAACTCGCACAAATCCGTTATATCTTCTACAATAGCCGAAAATTCTTTATGCGCACGAACCAAAGGCGATGCTGCCAAAATAATTAATTTTTCATATTCTTTTCCCAATTTAACAAATGCGCGTCGTCGTTGTAAAATAATCGAATATAAACCAAAATGATGATCTAAATGAAGATGACTAATAAACACGGCTTTCAAATTCGTCAATTTTTCATCCGATTCTTCACCATATAATAATCTCATTTGCGCTATTGTCGATTCGCCACAATCCAACATAATCGAACATTTTTCTTCTAAATCCAATAAAATTGAACTGATATTTCGATATTTCGTCGGTGCCGCGGCCGAAGTACCCAAAAAGGTGATAATCGGATATAAATCGCCGCTCAACTTTAACTTTGCTGATTCGCGTCGAAATAATTCCAATTGCGCTGTATCTGACGGAGGAAGTTTCACATAATCTTCATCCTCCACATCGTAAAATCCTTCGCCCGGATAAATCGGCTGAAATTGTGTCGCTGGTCGAAATGAATATTTTGTAAATGCTTCACCCAATCGTACATTGTCCGCCATTGCGATCGGATCGATCGATTGAGACGAATCGGAAGAAATCGATAATGAAGAATTCGTATTTTGAAAATTGGCGATTTCATGATGCCATAAAAGTGGAAATATTTCCTCGTGCACAGAATTCATTCTAATTTGTGCCGAATACGCTCCTTTTAAATGACAAATCGGAGGCGCTGAATCGTTACAAATCCAATGAATTGTAGAAGATGGAAATTGATTCATCCAATTTCGATATCCATCCATTTTCATAATGTGACTAGGCGTAAAATGAATCAACAGACGTAATTTTTCGTCTTTGTCCGATGATTGATACTTTTTGAATGGTTCTGATCGAATTAATGAAGGAAGAAAATTTTCGTTCGGGCATTCGACTACGGCTAAATATTGAGGTGGTAATGGCGGTTCACGAACTTCATCCGGATGTACATCTTCGCCATTTTTATTTTTTGCAACTAATCCACGTTGTAATAATCCAATCGATGGTCCAATTTGAATTCCACGTTCCAAACATTTATCCAACAAAATTTTACCATATTTCGGTTTCAATTTGCAAATAAACGCAACCGCAACATCGCCTGCTCGTAATGGTGGTGGAGTTCCGAGTGTTAAATTTCCTTTTTCTATATATTCTCGCAAAGCTTCATCATTTTCCATCGATGCTGTGA
Organism: Mesodorylaimus sp. YZB2_4; assembly: GCA_030248295.1. NCBI lineage: Eukaryota > Metazoa > Nematoda > Enoplea > Dorylaimida > Dorylaimidae > Mesodorylaimus > Mesodorylaimus sp. YZB2_4. Next base: position 1,026,119 of record JASANH010001374.1, on the reverse strand, counting down.
ATGGTACACATTGAACAATAACGCTAGGATCCTCGAAAATTGCAACGCCATTATCTTCTAAAGCGGGTTTTTCGTTCTTATCGAGCCTTGGATTATCGCCGAATGTCCTCGCTACGTTCATTATTCTTTCCAATCCAAATGGACCGTGTAAATGGATTTTTTGAACTTCGTACGCTTTCATATAAGCTGCTAAACCCGCCAATCCACCAACATTCTCCCATGAACCGTGAGTGAAGAATAAATGTTTGATCAAAGTAATTCGACGAAGTCCGTGTTCTGCGAATAAACGACGATTAGTTTCGGGGCAGTTAAATAAATAAATTGCATGGTCGGTTGCCAAATATACTGAACGAGAAAATCCGAATGAACCATTTTGAATCACCTAAAAAAGAATCATTTGAACTGCACTAAAATTGTTCAGTGCCGCGTCATGCAAGTTCCTGCAAAAGATTTTGCATGTAAGACTTTCTCCATAGCTTTATACAATGAACTCGAGTGCTAAGAAACACATATTTCGCAATAATTTTTGACCCATGCAAGAATTCACATGGCATGTTTATGAACCTACAATACGGTATACCTAAAAAACTTTAGGCCAACCCCATTTTGTGAATACCTACGTAATACATTGTGTCAAATTTGTCAGTTTGAATCCTTTTTGGTACAAATTCAATAAAACTGACACAAAATAACAAACCAACTTACGTTGACAGAAATCAAACTAGAGGCGCCTGATGGTAAAATAGGATCTTTCGGGCCCTCGTTCATTCTTCGCAATATTTTTCTCACTTTCGCACAATTTCGGTGATATTGAGCGATCGATCGTAAATTACGCCTACCGAATTTGAATAATCGAAGTGGTTCCAATATTTGCATCGATAGATAAAAGAAAAAATGAAGGATTGTGAATTAAAACACAATCTATCGTCGATTTTCGTCATTTCATTCTAGTCAGGCGCGATACAGTAAGACAGTGCCCGTGCGCCAGCGGGTCAAATATAGTTTCAGTTTCAGGTATAAAAATAAAGAATTGTAATGATTTAAATTTAACGAAAATCCGCGTCGTTATGTTCTATCACATGAAAAAAAACTTTTCGCTCTACGAATATGCTTTAATTTTCGGAATGTGTGCCTAAAAAGTGTAACTATATTTTACCAAATTTAAAATTTTGGAATTTTTGTTATAAGCAGCTAGAGACGTGCGGTGCGAGCACAACAGAACAATCCATGGGCGGATTTTTGTTGAGATTATGTACTTTCTTTTGTGACAGAAAGTTTTTAAAACTTCCTGTTGGTATCAAAATAATCAGCCTTGATCAAGGGATCCGTCACATGGACGTTATTTTGCCTTGGGAACAATTTTCGAATTGGGTTCATTGTATTTGCGTTTTGACATTTGATTTAGAAATTGGACAAGCTCTCGAAGTAAGCTCTTGAATCGAATTACGTTTCTCACTGTATTTTATTTTTCTTACACTGATTTACAACATTTCAGGCCATATTTCCTCCAAATGCATCGTTGACGGAGACCGAAGTAAGCCAAAAATTTGTTGCCGAAAAATAAAGAATTCGATGCGATTTGTTTTCGTCTTTTTAGAGATCGAATATTTGCTATTTATCTTTTCCTGATTCGAATTCAGGTAAAAAATTGGGGCAAATTTGGGACTGAGAATGCGTTTATTGATCGAATAGCGGAAAAAACCGTTTGAGCAGTGTTCAAATTTTCTAACTTGCGAATCGTGTCTTTTTTATGTGTGAACTCACACCGAAAAATTCATGTTTTAAGTGTTTGCGGCTTTGTCATACACTGACGTTAACACAACGTTGCAAAGCCAAGAAATGCTTGGAAAATCAGGGGAAATGGGTATTCGGACCCAAAATCAGGGAGAAATGATAGATTGCATTACGAGGTTCCGAATTTCGAGTCACCCGCCTTTTCTTTGACCGTGCTGGAAGTTCAGAGTGGGGACAATGCGAAAATAATCAGGGAAAAAAAGCAAGTTTCATGTGGAAAACCTCGAAAAATCAGAAAATCATTTCCAGCTTGTGTGAACTCTGTACACACCGTATTCTTACCTGTTAAGGATGTATGGGCGATACGACGTTTCATTTTCGGATTCGGAAGACTGGTGGCGCTTCGGCACAGAAATTACAAAGTCGGAAAATGATGGAAAATTACAATCGGGAATGCGCATATGCTTTTCAAGTAAGCTGACTGTTTGAATTGGTTGAATGAATATAGAGCGAGTCTGATTCTGCTGTTCTTAGTTTTCTAAAAAAACTTTTTCAAGTTTGTTTTGATGTTCCAATGTCATGCTTTATAAATTTTGAATCCTGGCATTTTTTAAGGCTGATCCAAATTATTATTTTGGCTTCGTCTATTTTCGTCAAGTTCGAGATAAAAGCATTCCTCGTGGATATTTTCAAAAAGTAAGAATATTTCGATGAATTTTGAATTAAATTTATGAAAATGATTGTTTATTTTACAGTCAGTCGTTTTGTTGACACATTTACCATTGACCAATTTATTCGATTGCGTTATTCGTCTCATTGCTCCTGAATATTTCGAAAATGGCGAGCCCGGAATTGAAGCAGGTATAATCACGCCCGCGTCTCAGCAGGGGGTTCGACTCCCGCCTTTCGCCCTCGAGTGCGCTGAAAAATTTGGCGGGCCGGGGTCGTGTTGTGGCCTCACGCTGGCTTAGGGCAGGGTTCGACTCCCGCCTCGGTAAAAAAATATTGTCAAATGTGTTCCTTAGCCCTCGAGTGCTTGGATGAAATATGACATGACGTCAAAAACATTTTTAGTTTTTATCTAATGATTTTTTAGCATGTCATAATATCGAGCAATGGCCATCTCCGATTCCGGGCGTAATTCTCAATTTGCCATTGATGGGCAACGTTGCCCGTGTTCGATTACCCAGTCGGTTCGACACGAACGGTTCGCCCGAACACGTGCCCATTATTGACAGAGATGTAAGTGCAGCGGGTTTTTGATAATTCATGTTTTCTAGGTTTCTACTTTCAGGGTTCTTCGTTTACCTCAACGAAAGTTTTGCCCATAGTGCAAGAAGGGAATCTTTACGAGTAAGTGGCCGTCTTTTCTGATATAAAGCCCGTTTAGGGCCACATTATAGTCGGGTGCACACACGCCTGTTAAAATGCGTTTTTGCGCCTGGGCCGCTTTCAGGCAATTTTTCTCGAAATTTTTAGCGATAACGAGGGTTTAGGTCAGCGACAATTTTATAGAAAAAAATGTGCTCTATCGACTGGCTGTCTTTGTTTTGCGTTTATCAAGTTTATGACGAATTTTTTCCATTTAATTTGAAAAAACTTATGAAAAATCGTTGATAAAAACTGAAAACAAAAAATCAAGCCTAGAAGTGATATCTGCTTGATAGAGCACATTTTTCTCTATGAAATTGTCGCTGACATCAAATTAGGTTATCGCTAAATATTTCGAAAAAAATCGGCTGAAAGTGGTGACTCCGCGAATAAGACGCACACGTGCCTGTCATGACAGGCGCCCGACCGACTACAATTACTCGGGTCTAATTATAGTTGGTCGCTCTCAGGTAATTTTTCTCAAAATTTTTTGCGATAAACTAAATTGATGTCAGCGACAAGCAGCATCCGAAACTGGGAGTGTATCCCCCGCCCTAGGCTAGACAAATCGTCAATTTTGTAATGTTAAAATTATGAAAAGCGGGTCTGACCCCCCTCTAGACAAGCCAAAAATTATGCGACTCCCCATGGGAAAGCCAAGGAAATCCCGACCCCCATCCTCGATGAGCCAGAAGTTGGTGAGCTGCACCGCAATCCTGACCCAGCCGCGACTTTTGGCGCGGCAGGGTCTGGACCAAGGGTGCAAGTATACAGGGTCAAGCTATAAAGTATAAGTCACATTCTCGAAGTAAAGAAGAATCAGCGGCTGTGTAACTTTAGGCATCAGCTCCCTGATAGTTAAATATTTTTAAATTTGCCGCGCGCACTGATGCTCAGGTGCAAGCGCCTTATGACAGTCGGGAGGTAAACTTGGCCGGGCGCAGTGAGAGGTTTGCGCGGAACGCCTCTCATTGAGTTTTGCTTGCGCGGGATAACCGATATTCGAGGAGCTGCAGCCTGAGTAGGGTTGGTTACGGTTTAAAAATCTTAAAAACAATTTCAAAACTGTGCGAAAAACCTGCGAAAATCAGGGAAAATGAGAATCTTCGAGATAGGTTTCGGATGCTGGCGACAATTATGTCGAGAAAAATATGCTCTCTCGACCGGTTCTTTGTTTTGCTTTTACCGCTTTTTTGAGTTTATAAGAATGTTTTTCCCTTTGAATCGACAAAATGTTCCCTTCGCTGTGCGACAGGGGGTGTGCGCCAAATTCGTGAATCGCCGCTTCCGGGCGATTTTTCTCGAAACTTTTAGCGATAACTTGAGTTAATGTCAGCGAAAATTTTGTAGAGAAAAATGTGCTCTATCAAGCAGATGTAATTTCGAGGCTCGAGTTTTCGTTTTCAGTTTGTATCAAAAGTTTTGCGATTAAAATGGAAAAATTTGTTATAAACTTAATAAACGCAAAACAAAGACAAGCAGTCGATAGAACATATTTTTCTCCAAAAATTGTCCCTGACATAAACCCTAGTTTTTGCTAAAAATTTTGAGCAAAAACGCATTGTAACAGACGTGTGTGCACCCGACTGTAATTTAGGCCCTTACACTGTCGGTGTCAGCGTCAGCGTCTCATACATAACACCTTCAGTCTAACAGGAGTTCCAGGCTGGGAATCTTACAATTAGATGCACCTTTTTAGGAATCTGCTGCCTGTGGCGGCTCATATACATTTGTTGTGGGAGTTGGTGCTGCTGGCGGAGGTAACGTTTTCCTTGTTTTTATGATGGAGTCACTGAAAGTTTCTCTTTCTAGCCATTAGCGGTTATGGCGACATCACCGACTGCGTGTTCGTCGATTGTACAAAGTTTGGTTAGTCTGATATGGCCGCTGCGATATTGCGTCGATTATCGTCCGTTTTTTACAATTCACGATAGCGAATTTAAGGAATATAGCTCGAAACCGCATTCGGCGTAAGTAATTTTGTATTTGACATGGTAAAAAATTGAGGCCTGAGTGGGAATCGAACCTGAGCGACTGAATACCGTTACTGGGATTAATGACTAGGTTCGATTCCCGCTGGGGGCTAAATTTGTTGTTTTTCTGTGTCTGTCTGGTAATATGTAGTTTCTGTTTAGACCTAACGTGATGCTTGGAGTGACGAATCCGTTTTTTGCCAAAGCATTAGAAAACTGGCCTCACGTTCTTCGATTCAGCGATAATCCAAGTGCTAGTGCTACGCCGAACGGTACGATGGCCATTGTGCCAGTCGTAGTCGAGTTTATGTTTGCGTGCTGTTTAGGATCGCCGAGTGTATCTGCCAAATTGAAGAAGGGCCGTGAGCTGAGGACCATTGATCAAAAACCGGGTAAGTCGATTGTGATTATTGCAATGTTCAAGGCGGGTATTTGACTCGTTTTTTCCAGGTATTTATTCGAGGTACAAAGCTTATTTGAATCGAGATAAAGGACTGCTCAAGCGACTGATGAAAGTGAGGAGGACGTGGGTCGTGGCCTAGCGGGTTAAAGTCGTCTGCTTCTCACGCTTGCAGGAGAGGGTTCGAGTCCAGCCTGGGTAAAAATAATTGTCAAATGTCTTCCTTAGCCCTCGAGTGCTTGGCTATGGGTTAAGTATGACTTGAGGCGGTGTGTAGCTTATGAGAGGAGGAGGGTGGACTGGCCAGTGTCGAATATGCCTGGTTTTCCCTGATTACTGGTGAGTTGCCTGAGGCATGATCGAAATGTGGAAATTCTAGGGTCTGGCTGGTGCAGTCTTGCTAGCTTGGAATTTAATGGACGGGTGTTTGGATGAGTGGTCGCGTGACCTCGCACATACCCTTTGAGGTGACGCCAGGTGCTCCGCCTCCAATCTCGGCCAATCAGACGCCAGGTAACTAACTGGTCGCGCACTGCCTGACCAGTCTTCTGATCATTGACGAGTAGGCAGGAAAAATGGTCGCAGCTGCTGCCCGCGCTTTAAGTGGATTAAGAAAGCAAGAAAGGAATCGATATTTGAGGCTGATGATCGATTTTAGGGAATGCAGTCGAAACGACCCATCGAAGCTCAAAGTCAGTTGATTAGGAGACATTTCTTGGAGCTAACTCAAAGTCTTATAATTCCGTTGGTAAGCGATTTTTTTAAACGTTTTCGTTTAGTTTTATAGGTTTTTTTGAAATTTAGGAGCGATTTATTGCGAGTCAAATGCCTTTGAAAAGACATATTTCGCCGTTCAAGGTAAGATGGAGTAAAATTAGGGTGTGGGGATTTAGTGAATGGAGAATTCATGTGTTTCAGTCGGCACCGAAAGTAAGAGATTTTGATGTGGAAGAATTCTTGTCGACTTTAGAAGCGGCCGGGCCACATTTGACGAGTACTGTAAAAGGAGATTGGATTGGATTGTACAAGTAAGAGGGATGGGGTGAGGGCGTCCTCGATGGGGGCTGTGCCACGGAATAGTGATGGGGTCTGTTGGACAGAGATTAGCATTGTCCTCACTGGCAAACGCAATGACATACTGCCATGCCATGTTGGCGTGAGACAGTGGTGGTGAGGACTGGCGTGTGACCATGATCAATGTTAGCTGATGTGGATGAGATAGGGACATGACGCTAGTGAGCTTATCACATTTTTCAGTACACTAGACCAGGGTTTGTACGAGCTGGAATACTGGGAAAAGTCAGCGAATCCGAGATGTGTCTGGGAAACCTGGGAAAATGAAAATTTTGAGCTAAAATCAGGGAAACCGGAGAGGTTGCATTTTGAGGCTCTCTATTTCGAATCACCCGCGTTTTTATAGACCTCGTAATCATGGTTGAAATTAATGAATCAGCTGAAATTAATTTAGTAGTCATGAGACAGGTAAGAAAAATCAGGGAAATCATTTCCCGATCCTTGTACACTAACTCGTAAGCTGCAAATGGGCACTTGGCAGTGTATGTATGCATAGACAACAAAAAACAGAATGCGATAAAATCCTGGAGTACACGTCAGAGAGCAAAAAAAGCATTTCGGGGTTAAAGAAGAAGCAGTAGGTTCAGATTAGGCGTAAGCTGTCCTTGGAGGGGCAATGGTGTGCGATATCTGAAACAAGTAGTCAGTAGCAGCAGAGCTCACTGAGGTGTGCAGTGGGCACTGATTTTGGATTATCAGGTAAAAGGCTCAAAGTTTTGGATATGATCGCTTTGTCCACATTGGTTATGTGTCGATATAATGTACAGTGGATGCAATGCGGGGTATCACACTTGAGCAGGGGATATGAAGGATATTCCTGCCGCTGTGCACAGTGTTACATAGACGAGCGCCTATGCTACTGATAGCACTAGCTCTAGCGCCAAGTATGGGCAAGGTCGGCTGGGTAAGAGGGTTTTGGGGGGGGGGGGTAGAGATCAGATCAGATCTGATCGCGTGTGAGACAGGTCTGGTTCGGGTCGAGTCGAGTGAGTTGTATGGCTGTTTACATAGAGTACTGTTGGCTGGCTGGACGATTGGCCTGTGCTTGGAGGCCATGGCTTGGTCAGCCAGGTCTTGGTCCAGCCTACATACAATTTGACCGCTTGTGCTTCCTTCCTGCTGGACCTGAGGTAGGGTGAGTTTGAGAGGAAGGGTTCAATGTCCCGGCCGACCCAACAGGGGGCCTACCCCTTGCCCATACTTGTGTAGCACAAAGTTAATTGCAAGAAGAGCTTGTGTAAGGTGATCGCTGGATCAAACTGATGTGCACTGCAATGTGTCACAGTGACAGCCAGTTGAGCCTGGATTGGGGCAAGCCCGATTCAGCAGGGATAAAAGAACTGGCCCCGCAAACTTTTGGTTAATCCCTAATATTCATCAGGCCAGTCAGGCATCTTTAGATTTGGGGAAAGTAGGACGGGCTCCACAGTGATTTGCAGGCAGATGAAACAACTTGTGCGTGCTGCAGTCGATGATTGCGTGGCAGTGACAGGTGGCAGCTATTGTTCGGTTGATGGTGGCGCGCAGTGGTATCGGGACTCGATAAATCTCGACCGGGATTGGGATTTAAAAGAGTGCTTTTTTTCGCTGTAGATATGTCCTAAGCCCCAGCATGGGTAGCCAGAAAATACATAGTCGAAGATTCACTTTCCTTGGATATTTTTAGTGCACTGCTTAGCATTGCATTCAAAATCAGGCAAGCGAAAAAGCTAACAATTCTTTCCTTCTTCTATATCATTTCAATAAGCCACTAATTTTCCTCCAGCTTACCCTTCTGCAACATCTCCACAACATTCAATCCTGACCATTTTTTTGGCATCGGGAGGGGCGATTCTGCACGAACGCTACACAGCGGATGTCTCGCCTAATTCACGTTTTTTTTCGGTTTCAGACAATTTGTTCGATGTCCGAATTTCGTGGGTTGGTATCGGCAACGACAATCCGAAGTGAATCATCAATTGCAATTACTTCATTTAGAAGTTTTATGCTCTTCGGTGAGTTGATTTTGGTTTTATTTGAGACCACTTTTATTTGATTTTTTTAAAATTTATTGTAGGAAGTGAAAGAAGCTCTGAGTACGAAACAAGAAGTGGAAATTGTGGATTTCGCGTTGAAATTACGTGAAAGTTTGGTAAGTAGGGTGATTACGAGACGATCCCCCTCCCCACCAAACACGGTGGCAGCATCCGAAACTGGGAGATATAGCCATGGTGACCACCCAGGCTTTTAAAAATTGTAAAATTTTCAATGTAAAAAGTTTGGAAAAAGGATCCCCCACTAGACAAGCCGAAAATTAGCGACCCCTGTCTGTCGGAAAGCCAAGGGAATCTTGACCCCCGCCGAGAGTTTTGGCGTGGCCTCGTCGAACTCTCGAAATAAAGAAATATGAGCGAGCAGAGTTTGCTGTAATTTTTCAACAAAAAACTCGTTGATAGCGAAATATTTGAATTTGCCGCGCGCACTGATGCTTAGGTACAAGATACCTATGACAGTCGGGAGGGAAGCTTGGATGAGCGCGGTGAGAGTCTTGCGCGCTTCGCAGTTTCGAGGCATGCTGATATTGAAGGAACCGTATGATGTACCTGCGTCATGAGATGTATGCCACTGAGGGGGATCGTCAGGTGACTGTGGGGTTGAGGGTATGAGGGGGTTTGGTCGAGGGCATTTCCAAGAGGGCGGGTGAGCAAAGATGCAATGTGTCTGCGTCATGAGATGTATGCCACTGAGGGGGATCGTCAGGTGACTGTGGGGTTGAGGGTATGAGGGGGTTTGGTCGAGGGCATTTCCAAGAGGGCGGGTGAGCAAAGATGCAATGTGTCTGCGTCATGAGATGTATGCCACTGAGGGGGATCGTCAGGTGACTGTGGGGTTGAGGGTATGAGGGGGTTTGGTCGAGGGCATTTCCAAGAGGGCGGGTGAGCAAAGATGCAATGTGTCTGCGTCATGAGATGTATGCCACTGAGGGGGTGGGGTTAGACGGCTTAGGTCCAGTCCGGCTTTGGATGTTCGATGTCTTGCTGGTTTGTAGGCATTCGCGGAGACGTACGCGGACAGTGTCAGGCCGGAGTGGATGTCGAAATTGAAAGCTCATTACGAGACTGTGCTGGAATCGTTGAGGGAGGATCTGCGGATGGTGCTGGTGTCGAAGCACGTGGCGGCTAGTGCTTGAGCGGACGTTGGGTGCAGCTGGTCTGTATAAGCATAATGTGCATGAGGGATATTTTATGAGGTTTGGTTTTCACATTTTTATGGTGCTGCACTGAGGTGAGCACAGTTTGTAGTTTATGTACGCCATCGTGTTTGATGTGCGCACTGGTTTTCGTCCCGCACCAAGTCTGGCAGGTCTTTCATACCTACACTATTGGTGCCTGTTATTGTGACAGTGCGTGATGTGCAGTTGAATGGATTCAGTATTCTTCGACTGGAAAAATAAGTAAAAATTGGGTGGTTGGGGCTCGGCGATTGTTGATGGTTATGTCCAGAATACTTGAGGTTAAGGTGGGTGTGAGTGTGTTATGTGCACTTGTTTCAGAAAGCAATGGCGTCAGTTTTGCGTTCGTTCTCGTCTCGATTGATGGCGAGGGCGAGAAAATCTTGCGTGCGACTGGTTAGTAATTCCTCGAATTTAGCATCGACATCGAATGCGATTCCGAAAACGCAAATGGAGGCTGAAATGAATGACGATATGGAATTGTTTCGCGCTTCGTTGGATGATGAAGGCCGTGAATTATTGGACTCGTATATGGCGGAATATGAAATATTCAAATATGCCGATTCGAGAATGCCGACTCGAATGGCGGTGAAACATTGGAGAAGAATTTTATTGATGGAGACAAAAACGGAAAGGATTCAATATCTGACATATTTGTACGATGTTGAACGATTGACGGAGAAAGAAAGATTGGAGAAGAATAGTAAGAATGATCCGGAATTAATGGAAAAAGTGGAGAGTATACGAGCCGATATTCAGCAGAGACGAGAGGATCATATTTACTACGGCATTGGTGGAAGTTGCATGTTCAGGAGGATTTTGGACTCGGATATTATCAAGTAAGGACGAGGTCGGGTGCCAAGTTCAGTGCCCAATATGTCCTGCGTAACCAGTCCTGGCAGGCGTGGTGGGAGGGAGTGTGGCCAACCGAACGACTGGGGTGGGAAAGTCTTGCGGCTGAAACATTAACCCGACGGGTTGATGTTGCAGGCAGGGGAGAGTTATCGATGGCCATGGCCCAGCAGGCAGTGAGGTTGCAGAAGTACCCGAGGTACTTGGTGCGGCCGACTGCAGCAGGTTAGTCTTGCAGTTGCGGCTGAAACATCAATCCGACGGGTTGACGTTTGCTACCAGGGGAGATGGATTACACTCTCCCAATCGCCAGGCACCAAGGTTACTCAGGGATGTGTTTCAGGTTCATGAATAATCGATTGGCCAAGGCCATGGTGTCGGGTCCGCACCTCGTGGTCGACATGAGTTGGTACCCTTTGATGAAGCCGGTCGAGACTAGTCTGACTTCCAAGCAATTGATCCAAGTGCATCACGTGAATCGGGCGCATCGTTTTCCTCATCACATTATTTTTACTGGATGCGATCGGAGTCATCATTCGTGGTACGATGCTGATCGATATTTCAAGCGCGGCATCGATTCGACTTTGTGTTCGATCACATCGAAACATTATTTGGACATTTTCCCCAAGGATCAGATGGTTTATTTGTCGCCGGATGCCAAGCTGACGGTTAACGAATATGATCCGGACAAAGTCTATATCATGGCTGCTCTGGTCGATCGATTGCCCAGACCCAATCTCACGTTGGCCAGAGCCAAGGAGGAAGGCATCGAGGCTAGGAGATTGCCGTTGGAACGTTGCACCAGGTGAGCGAGCGATCAGGTCACCCCGGCATCGACTGATCCGATCCAGGGTCTATTTCGGCCCGGCCCGATCCGCTTCAAAAAATGGAAGACTGATGGGAATGACGTACTCGGCATCGCATCCTCAAACCTGGCCTGTCACTCTCCACGGGACACAGGAGAGATAACTAGCGCCTAAAGCGGGATAATGCTGATAAGAGAGAAAAAGGGGATTTTCTCATTATAGAAGGCCAGACCTTGTCATTTTCCAGCAGATAAAGGGCGAAAACTTTTTAGTTACAGATCCGGTAGTCGGATCGGATCGGGAACTGATCCACCCGTTGGATCAGCGGACGGGTCGATGCTGGTCGGTTACCCAGATTGGATAGTGGGATGAGTGGCAGGCCGTAGAGGGTTCTTTGAGCATGTTGCCTTATCACCATCCTGAATCATGGGAAAGCGCAGGGCATGCTCAATGTGTGTTCCTTAGCTCCTGAGTGCGTTGTATAATGCTTGGCTATAGATAAAGTATGACATGGCACTGCCCTCAGCTCTCTGCGCATCATGTCATGCTTCAAGTGCTCGTATGAACTCTTGATCACGTGACTGTGGTATGGAGTGGGAGTGGGGAGGTATGGAGTGCCAGTGTGTAAGAGTATGCCTCTAAATCAGGCTAGGATGGAAGAAGGGATAAACGCCATGTGGATACTTTTAGACACTCGCAAGATAAACACCTTTGTCTGAAACTATATTTTACCCCTGCGCTGCGAGAATGTGGTAATTCCAACTTATAGCACAATCTGTGAGATCTCATACATCGCCATGGTCCCATGTTTCAGCCAGTTGTCACGCCATGCAGGGATGCAACATAGTGTAAAATATAGTTTGGGGTGGGATTCGGTAATGATGATGATCTTATAGAGTGATTGGTGGCAAGTCGTTGTGCCTGAACCATGTGGTGGGTATAATGAACGATGCGCACGCGTATGGCAGTGTCACGGCGGCTATTCTTAATCATTTGCCCAAACGCAAGGTGGCACCAACACCGAACGATCAGGGACGATTGAAAAGAGAGTTCGACAGGCAGCGATTGAATTATTTGAGATCAGTGGGCAAATCTAGTTGAGACTGGTGTCTGTGCTTTATATGCTTTGTTTGAGAAAATGAAATGAAAAGTGGTCGGGTTTGGTGGATGGGAGAGTCTGTGGCTCTGTATTTGCTTGGTCTGGGGGTGGACAGGTCAGATGGCCCCCGCTGGGTCGCACACCAGTCGTGTGCCAGATGGCCATTCCTGGCCGTGGTCGGCCAGTATTCCCGTTGCCATCGTTTCAGGTGTCGGACATGGCTGTGCGGTTTTCCCGTCTTGTGTCGGCGACCCGACGATCCTTCTGCACCCAGGGGGCCAAACTCGACGATCCTGGCATCAGGCCGATGAAGCAGACGACCGAGGAGGACTATGAGCGATTCAAGTCCACGTTGGAGCCCGAGTTGGCTCGACGTCTGGACGAGTACAAGGCCGAGTATGTGCTGTTCAAGGAGTCGGATGCTGCCGTGCCGTCCAAGGTCTCGGTCAGCAACTGGCGTCAGTTGATCCAAATCCAGTCCAGGTGGCGACGACTCGTCTATTTCTCTTATTTGCACCAATGCGAGCGCAAACGACTGGCAGAGGCGGCGAAAAAGGCAGCCGCTAGGGCCCAAGCGGAGACGGTGAAAAAAGAGATATTAGCAAAAATCGAAGAAGAAAAGAAGAATCATATTTATTATGGATTTTCGGGAAGTTATATTTTTCGACGGTACATTGAAGGAAACATCAACAAGTGAGTGAGGGAGGTTGGGATAGGGCTCCCCTGGGGACCCCACACCTCCTGGCTCTGGTGGCTTCCCTTTTCTGCAACTCGACAGTTTCCAAAAGTAATGGACTGTCCGGGGGTTGAACCTGGACTTACTCGCGGTGCGTGGGCAGAGACTAAAAAACAAAATGCTGGTCTTAGGGTCGAAAATTGATTTGTTATAAAAGGACTGGAGCGACTGGGAGTCGAACCCAGATGGTCTCTGTATCAATGCAGTTGCTCATGTAGCATTTACAAAAGTGTTGGAGGGACTGGACTGGGAATCGAACCCAATAAGGCTTCTTTGTGAATTCAGATGCTATATCCCTGCACATGACACCTTCAAAAAATATTGTAGGGACTGGGAATGGAACTCAAGATGGTTTCGCAAACAGTTCTGTTGCTTGCATAGTATTTCCAAAAATGATGGAGGGACTGGGAATCGAACGCTCCTTAAACATGTTATCTTCCAAAAATAATGGAAAGACTGGGAGTCGCACCTAGATGGTTCGTCGATTAAGCTGCTTACTTGACATTTTCCAAAAATGATGGAGGGACCAGAAATCGAACCATCACTGTTTCATATTGTACGATTTTTCAGGAGCAACAATTCCCGACTGGCTCAAGCCATGATGCTAGGGCCCGAGATTATTTTCGACATGAGCTTCTATGCATCGATGCATCCGATGGAGGCCAATCTCACATCCAAGCAATTGTCCATCGTCCACCACGAGAATCGTGCGCATCGATTCCCACACCACATAGTGTTCACCGGGTGCAACTTGTCCCAGCCACCCTGGTCCCAACACCTGCCCCAGTATTTCGGCGGCAACTTTGAAGGCAGCATGTTCACCGTCACTGACAAGCACTATTTGGATTTGTTCCCCAGGGAAAAGCTGGTCTATTTGTCCCCCGATGCCGAGCAGACCCTGCACGAATACGACCCCCATAAAGTCTACATCATCGCCGCTTATGTGGACAAGATTGACAGACCTAAGGCCACGCTGGCCAGAGCGCTGGAGGAAGGAATCGAAACCAGGAAATTGCCGTTGGAATACTGTGCCAAGTAAGTGGTCCCAGGTACTTGCCCCTGTACAAACACAACCAATACCCTAAACGGGTTCTATGCCCCCACATGTTTGAATTATACCACTCCGTCACTCTTCCTGCATTAATCCATTCCAAAAGAAATGGAACTACCGGGATTCGAACCCGCAATCCACAATACCATTTTCTTTCAGATGGGTCTCGAGAAACGCTTTGTGCTTAAACCATGTCCTGGCAATTATGAATGACGCCCGGGCGTACGGCAGTGTGCAAGCGGCCATCTTGAATAACTTGCCCGCGCGCAGAATTATGACACAAAGCGTGAAGAAATCGCGAAGAGAAAAACTGAAATTACGTATGGAACGAATCAGATTTTTGTGCTCGCTCGGTCAACAAGACTCGAATGGCAATGATTTTATGAACGAAGACGATGAAAAGGTACAAAATGACACGATTTTAGTGCGTGGAGAACAGGTGTGATCGTCTGTACAGGCTACGGGGTATGCCCGGCTGCCTGAATGTTCTGGAGGTCTCGAAGGCCCTGAAACATGAACGTATGTAAATGTGGGACCCGCGTGCGATGAGGGTGTACTCTGTGCCAGGAGAAGCCCCCTGGGAACCAAATGAGTTTCGACCCACACAGCCGAAGGGCTGCCTGCAGCACAAAACTCACTTTTTGGCTGCCATGGAGGGCACTTGGCCAAATTTTGAACAGACAATAAAAACAACCCGGCCAGTGATGGTCATGTCATGTCATGTCATACTTTATCCATAGCCAAGCACTTGAGGGCTAAGGAGCACATAATTGACAATCATTTTGTACCGAGGCGGGAGTCGAACCCTCCCCTCTAAGTGCGCACCCAGCGTGAGAGGCAGACGCCTTAACCCGCTAGGCCTGGTTGCCGGCCAAGACTAGTCTGGTATCCCAGATCACCCGGTACTTCCTTCATTGGCTCAAGCTGGGTCTTTGACCAGGAGTGCTGGGTGTGAGGCCCCTCTTGGCTGTCAGAAACCTGAATGATAGCGTGCTGCATGTTCCTGCTCGTAGCTAGGTAGTGCTATGCCCCCCCCCCCCCAGTGGCAAAAGACAGAGCACAGGCTACTTGGACTTGGAGGGGTGTCCTAAGACAACTGGGCCCCTTTGGACAGCCACTGCTCAGTCACAAGTAATTGAGCATGCTATGTGAGATTTGGCACTGCGCGCGAAGGACAAGCCCAGACAACTTCCAAGTGCTACCTGGACAAACCATCAGCCTCCCCTTCGAGTACTCACCTCCAGCAGAAACCGTATTCTAGCCTTGATATGATTGGCCTGAGTAGACAAGTGGTTCATCCTCTTCTCCAACGACCCGATCTTGTTGGGTATGAACTGCAAGGCCTCGACGTGACTCATCTCCACGAAGAACCCGTTCCCGATGCACACCAGGATCCTGCTTGGCTCCGGTCTGAAAAGAACGAAATGGTTGTGAGGAACCAGGTGATTGAAAAATGGACTCACACAACCGCCTCCATGAAAAAATTGCATCCGATATCCATTTTTGTCTTGAGATTCCTCTCGATTCCGCTTTCCTGAAATAAAGTGGCCTGGCGTGTAAAATTAGATTCAATTCATGGACAGCCAACCCTGAACCTGTGTCATCCAGTGGCACAGTTGGAAGAATCTACTTTACACCAGGCACACTCCCACAACTCACTCTCTCCCACCTCAGCTACAGTGGCCCGGGCCCCCGACCAACGTCTCCAGCTTTTTCAGGAGGCTACCTGGCCCCAAAGCCGAACAGGAGACCCCCTGGGCTCCCTAAGCGAGCAGGAGGACCCCTAGCCGAACAGGAAGACCCCCTGGACCCCCTAGCCGAACAGGAGACCCCCTGGGCCCCCCCTAAACGAACAGGAGGACCCCTAGCCGAACAGGAGACCCCCTGGGCCCCCTAAACGAACAGGAGGACCCCTAGCCGAACAGGAAGACCCCCTGGACCCCCTAGCCGAACAGGAGACCCCCTGGGCCCCCCTAAACGAACAGGAGGACCCCTAGCCGAACAGGAGACCCCCTGGGCCCCCCTAAACGAACAGGAGGACCCCTAGCCGAACAGGAAGACCCCCTGGACCCCCTAGCCGAACAGGAGACCCCCTGGGCCCCCCCTAAACGAACAGGAGGACCCCTAGCCGAACAGGAGACCCCCTGGGCCCCCCTAAACGAACAGGAGGACCCCTAGCCGAACAGGAAGACCCCCTGGACCCCTTAGCCAAACAAGAGACCCCCTGGGCCCCCTAGCCGAACAGGAGTGACTATAAAGGCAAACGCCTAGCATAGCCAGGCATCTCATAGGGACAGGATTGGGGGACCAATCACAAAAGCGAGGACGTTCCCTATGCACTCCAGGCCAGCAGCATACCATCAACTTCTCGATCGTCGATTTCAACTGCGAGTATTCTGCCATCTGCTCACACACTTGATCTCTGGCGTCCAAAATCATCCTAAAATGCCCCATTGCTGTCAGGCTCTTTGAACCACACTGAAACCAGTTCAGTGACAGGGGAAGCCAGGGAGCACTGGCAGTGGACTGTCACAGGGATTCTGACCCCGCCCCCCCCCCCATATGACCGCCTAGCTAACTAGTTTTAAGCTAGTCCAAACAGTCTTAGCCTACAATACACCATAGCTATGCCAGCATTGGCCCAGATCCTGCCAGGTATAAAACACGTACCGCACACTGTAGCCGCACCAGCAGCCTCAGGCTGGCCTAGGAATACCCTTACCTCAAATCATTCCTCAACTTGTCATTGATGAACGCCTCGAATTCAGCCACCTTCTTCTCCACTTCACTCAGCTCCATCTCTTCGTCCCAAACCTAACCTGACTAACAATAAGTGTTACATACGTAGCACACACAACGAGCAGAGAATCCGTTGCCATCCTCACTCATCAACCGCAGCCCCCACCAATGCCAACTTTTACTGCGACCACGAGAACACATCATTCAACGACGGCTCCATGTACACAGCCGACAACTCGTCCTCGTGCTGACACGTGGCCAGCACACTCTGATACTTGGCCACCGCCTGCACCAAATCCGACCTCCTCAAATTCTCCCAGTACATCACATCCTCGAAATGATGCTGGCCGTCGAAATACTTGCACAAACGTAGAAACATCCTCAAATCCTCATTCTTATGTCTCAACTCTGCTGGCAATCTGTTGAGCACATCCACCGCCCTCTTATCCAACACCCACTCCTCGCTATTGGTCGACTCGTCCATGGCCGAGTCCACTAAGCCCTCCTGCACCCCCTCCAACTCCAACTCGCCATCCTCGTCGAGTAGCAAGTACACGAATGTGTGCACTTGCATAATCAATCGATACCGCAGAAACCAAACCACCATCTTCACTCGCTCCGTTTGTTGATGCGGTTCGTGAGCCAATGGATTCGTGAATTCGCTCAGCGATATTGGACTCGAAAATTCGCACAAACTGCCCGCAAAATTCCGTTTCGGAAAATCCTTGGAAAACGTGCTGCATAATTGCTTTCTAAAATCAAAGAAGCATTCGCTCACCTGCTAATGTTCCACCACTCGAGGATGCACCTAGTGGGTGTGCCATGCCATGTCATACTTTATCCACAGCCAGGCACCAGAAAGCGCGATCGAGGGCTAAGGAACACATACTGTAGATTGCCACTAATTTTTACCACACAATTTTGATATGGTCCCCATGTGATTTTGTGATATGGCCCCTATATTCCTAATGATTCAGGTACGGTCCCTATATGATTTTATAATATGGTCCCCCATGTGATTTTATGATATGGTCCCCATGTGATTTTATGATATGGTCCCCATGTGACTTTATGATATGGTCCCCATGTGATTTTATGATATCGTCCCCATGTGATTTTTATCTGATACGGTCCCGTAAGTCGAAGCCTCCACTAACCCATTCCCTGTTACGACACTGACCTACTCGGCCCCGTACCACCCACGATGCCTGCCTACTTACGAATGCAACTGGGCCAGGGGCGAGATGGAATAGACGTTGGTCTCGCACAACGGGTAGATGATCAGTGCCTTCCCCCAGTACACCAGATGCTCGGCCAGTCGCATGACCTAAAATGAGAAAATACAAAAATAACAACCCAGGCGGGAGTCGAACCCACACAAAGGATTCTGGTATTGCTCCACCCCATCAACCTTACCTGCGACAATGGAACACCACACTCGAACGACAGGGCTTGGAAACTTCTCAGCGGCGTGTACACATTGAGCAGTCTGGACAATGTGGGCGAGCCGTCGATCGGCGCCCGCTCGACCAGTTCCTTCTGATCGCACAGCAACAGCATGCCGTGGTAGGGCCTGAAACAAAGACACCGTCCACCTACACACGACCTGCTTACATCCTCGTCCTCACCTGATAGCCGATAACAAACGTTGCAATTTTTCTGGCTAAAAAACAAAGTTGTTCAAGATTGCACTAAAAATAGCAAATATTCTCCTACAGTACAGTACATATCCCACTGGTCGACGACACATCACAATACTCGCACTCTCCACCAATTGCCTCATGAATTACCATGGATCCGTGTCCTTAAATTTTCTCAAAAAACTTCGTGTAAAATGTGTCCCTTCGCCCTCGAGTGCGCATAAGCGTTTGGTGATGTGGTAAAACATGAACATGAACCTGTGAACGCACTTTTACTTTGGGTGTAGTCCCTGGATCTTCAATGATTTTATATAGTCCCCCATATGATTTCTTGATATTTCCCCACACGACTTTATGATATGGCTTTGTGCGACTTTATTGGATCCCTGGAATCCAAATGATTATACAGTATATCGTCGTCATATGATTTTATAAATGGTCCCTACATTCCTAAAACTTTGATATGGTCCCTATTTTACGATATGGTCCCCATGTGATTTTATGATATGGTCCCTACATTTTCAATGATTTTGATACGGTCCCCACGTCATTTTATGATACGGTCCCCATGTCATTTTATGATACGGTCCCTATGTCATTTTATGATGCGGTCCTTACATTTTCAATGATTTTATATGGTCCTCATGTCATTTTATATGGTACCCACGTCATTTAATGATACAGTCCCCATGTGATTTTTACTGATATGGTCCCTGGATTACTCAAGTGCATCTGTGAATTATTTTTGAGTAATTTCACTAAAAATCCAAAAAGCTCACAGCTCCAAAGTAAGTCGGGATGCCACTGATGGAGAGTGCGAGTACAGGAACCCCATCTATTGATCCAAGCTCACCTCGAAAATTCCCAATCCAGGAACCCAATGCACTTTGTGCGGCAAACAAAAACTGACTTCGATCCATCTATTGATTTTCACATTGACGAAACCAGTCGTAGTCACACTAAAATCGAACCAGTGGCCCGCCATCCTCTCCCACCCCTCTCCCACTTACTCCACAAATGTCGTCTTCAAATCTTGAGCCAATTCACTCTTGGGCAGCATCAATTTGTACGGCGATTCTTGACAAGCTAACAACAAAAATCCGATCCGATCCATCAAAATTCACCATGATTCCCCAAAAATAACCCACCTTCTGGCAAATTCTGCACTTCTTCCTGGCACTCGGTCATGGTGCGAACTTGTTTACTCAAGTATCGACATCGCGATTCTTCGTGACGCAAAGCGATGGCCAGGCGTTTACTCAAGTCTTGATAACATTGAACAAACGAGCGACGCGTCGTGGCCTGCAATTCAATCAGATCCATTGATTCAGTGCTGGTTCTTGATCAATCGATAAAATCAATAGTTGACCGATTTTATTGCGATTCAAAGACGATGATGATTAAAACCAATCGATAGTCCATTATCGAAATGGACAAAACTCGATTGATCGCGATCGCAATTTATTGTAAATTGATTTTAATCATCATCTATCGATGATTAAAATCAGTTGCTGTCTTTCGATAATCAGTAATATAGATCAGATTTCTTAATTCAATTGATCTAAGCAATCGATCGATTGATTGATTGACTCCATCAATTGATTAATTTTCAGAAATCAATTGATGGAATCAATCAATCGTTGATCGCAATTTGATGATCTTGATAGAGCACATTTTTCTCTGCAAAATTGTCGCTGACATCGAATTAGGTTATCGCTCAAAATTTCGAGAAAATCGCTTGAAAGCGGCAACTCCGCACGACAGGGGAGGGACCGACTATAATTGCATGAACCTACCTACAGTATATTCGGTCGCTCTCAGCCAGTTTTTCTCGAGCCTTTAGCGATAACCCAATTTGATATCAGCGACAATTTTGTAGAGGAAAAAATACTCTATCGACTGGTTGTCTTTGACTTGCGTTTGCTGCTTGAATTAAGTTTATAACAAAGTTTTTTCATTTGAATCACCAAAACGCTCTCCTGTCGCTCGACAGGCTGGTGTGCGCCAGATTCGCGGAGTCGCCAGTTTCAAGCGATTTTTCTCGAAATTTTCAGCGATAACCCAACTTGATGTCAGCGACAATTTCATAGAGAAAAGTGTGCTCTATCGAGCAGATGTAATTTCGAGGCTTTAATCTTTTGTTTTTAATTTTTATCGAAACTTTTCGTAAATCTGTGCGATTCGAATGGAAAAAGTTGTTATAAACATAATAAAAGGAGTAAGAGCAAAACAAAGACAGCCAGTCGATAGAGCATATTTTTCTCAACAAATTTGTCGCTGACATCAACTTGGGTTATCGCTAAAAAGTTTGAGAAAATCTCCCGGAAGCGGCGATTTTCGATATTGGCGCATACGAGCCTGTCGTAAAGCGGGGGGGGGGGGGGGGGACGGGCATTTTGGCGATTCAAATAAAAAGATGTGTTATAAACTTGATAAAAGCAGTATAAGCATAAGCAAAAAACCACCAATCGATAGAGCATATTTTTCTCTACAAATTTGCCGCTGACATCAACTTGGGGCATCGCTAAAAGTTTTGAGAAAACTTTGCCGAAAGCGCAAAAAAACTTCGACAGGCGTGTGTGCACTCGACTAGAACTTGGCCCAAATCGTTAGGGAGAGGCTGCCACGCCACGTTCTGTCACTACAAGCAAACCACAGTTCACTTGTCCACCCGTGCTGACACGTGTAACCCCCCGCCTGGTAGGCCATGGCGAGTGGGAGAGAGTAATCGATCTCCCCTGGCTGGGAGAGGTTAACCCCTCGCGTTATGTTTCAGCCGCAAATAGGCGTAAGACCTCTCTTGCTCATGTCGACCTGCCTCCTACGCCTGCCAGGACTTGTTACAGACGTATGCTGTCGGTGAGCAGAAACACCCGCGTCCATCATCTGCTGCCTAATGTCTCGTGTATGAAGTCATCATGTCATCTTTATCCATCGCCAAGCACCACACAACGCATTCGAGGGCTAAGTAAGGAACACATGCTTGACAATTTTTGACCCAGGCGGGAGTCGAACCCTCCCCCGTAAGAGTGAGAGGCAGACGCCTTGACCCGCTAGGCCACGACCCCAGTGCTTACCCTCAGCGCGAAGACAATATTGAAGAGCAATAAAGTTGGCAAATCGCCGTTCGAATCGATAGGCGCACTGGGGGCGGGTTGTTGTAATAATGCTGGAAAACACACAAATCGAACATCGTTGATCTTCACTTCCAATGGCTGACCACAAACGCCAGATCGCACGGCAAACAAATATCCCAAAATCTCGTCCGTCAAACCAACCAATTTCCCATTTTCAATCAATGTTTCGTTGCTGTTACTGAAAAAAAGAGAACTTAGTTTCGAAATCGTCAACATTTAAAAATGGATTTGAATGGAATTGAAAAGAAAACGGAGGAAATTTAAACGATTTAATAAAAAACGAATGAAATTGGAACGATTTAAAAAGAAAACCAAGGAAATTCAAAGAGCAGAACAAAAATTCGAAGACAAATTGACTGAAAACGAAAGAAAATGAAAAATGATCTTACTAGACAGGAGGCACCCAAGGATCGTCTTCTGATAATTTCGGGATTCCTCGTTCTTGTCTCGGCACCACAGAAGATGTCGCGGTTGGCATTCCTAAACAGTACTTTCATTTAGATCAATTAAAAGTTGTTGATTTCCCAATTACAAAATCGCTTGGAAATGTAAAAAATTCACTCAAACAAAGGAGCTTACCCGTCGTCCCTTTTGTGCCAACCGAAAATGCGGAATTGGATGATTGCTGGGCAGGAGTCGGATCATCCTCGAATGGATATTTGAAAAGGAGACGATCGCCTTTGGTACTTTTTACCGCCAAAAAAATGCATAGCGGTTGGACATCCGCGAAAACATCATTTTCCTCCATTAAAATTACAAAAACGCTTCCTTTTTTGTAAAAATCAATTTTTAATTGCAGCTCTATGTTTTTGACTTTATCGTTGCTAAAAAACTAGATATATAAAAAAATGTGACGGAAGCAAAGCAAAATTTCAGCTCGCGCCTTCTAGCAGACAACTTCAGCGTACTGTCGCGCACAGCTGATAACATAAGCAAAATCTATAAGTTAGCCGTGACTGAAATTGTAGACTATTAATTTTTAATCTTCAATTGGGATATTATTTTAAAGAGTTTTTCAATTATCATGCTTCCTCATCATGGGTTTTTCTTTATTTATCTGAGGAACGTTGTGAAAAACTGAGAATTATTCGCATAGTATTTAAACAATATTTGTATGTGAATCGGAAAATTATAAGTTAGCCGTGGTATCTGGTAGACCGTTCTTTTGATCAATAATCGTTATCAGCATCGATTGCAGACGCTTAACTTGCCGCCGATTTGGATATAAGGTATTGTGCATCGAAGAATGGCTGCATTGGCCCGTTTTCATTCGAACTCTCCCTTTTTGATCCTAAATGGTGTTCGCGCTTTCAGGTTTGTCATTTTTTGCAGACATTGACCTTGATAGACTTTTTGCAAACGTTTTTGGCCAAAACAATTCATAATTCTGAATATAAATGTTTTGCATTTATTTAAAAATTTGGTTTTGTAGCTGCATTGAGTTCTCCCGACAGTAAGACTATGACTGATAATTTTCCAATTCTAGCACCCTCCCTCCTGTGCACGATGATTCGTTTCAATATCTCGAAAAAAGTATCGTTCCAACTATGCATTTTCAAAAAAGTTTGCCTCGATTGCCGATACCCAAATTAGAGAAATCATTGGAAAGATATTTATCAGCTGTCAAACCTATTTTCAATAAAGAACAATTCGAAACTGCCCAAAGATTGACCAAGGAATTTGAAAATGGTCCAGCTAAGGCCCTGCACGAAACCTTGGTCAACGATGATAAGAAACACAAAGACACCAGTTATATTTCGGGTAAGTCATCTTTGATACCGGGTCGTGGCCTAGAGCGGTTAAAGGCGCTTAGCCTCTCACGCTAACAAGGAAGGGTTCGACTCCCGCCTGGGTTAAAACTTTTTGTCAGTTATGTTGCTCACGAGTTGGTCCTCGAGTGCTTGTCTGAAAATTGCATTATACAATACCCATCCCATCCCATCCCATCTACATCCCCATCCCACCCCCATCCCACCCATCCCATCTACCCATCCCACCCCCCTCCCATCCCAACCCATCTACGGACATCCCATCTATGGAAAGGGACCTAGTGGGCTCAGGAAGTAGGTCCACTCTAGAAAGGCGTACGTATGTAAGTTTCCTTTTCTTCCTTAAAAAATTTTTTAAAATTTCATGTCAAAGTCAAATAAGTTTGATTTTCAGAACCTTGGTTCGACATGTATTTAAAAGCGCGTACTCCTATACCAATCAATTATAATCCATTTATGGCTTGGACACCCGACCCGAATCCTAAATTTAACGATCAGGTGAATTTGTCAGAGTTGCTTCTCTTTTTTTTCATTTTTTCTCATTTCAGCTAACTCGTGCGACTAATTTGATCGTTTCTGCCTGCCGTTTCAAACGGTCCTTGGATGCTGGTGTCTTATCACCCGAAGTCTATCATTTAAATCCTGCCAAGAGCGATACCAAGACTTTCAGACAAGTGTCGCGGTAAGTTTAAGTTTCTGCTTCCCTGAGTGTCTGGGCTTCTCACCGAATGGCGAGCGCGGGTTTTTGAACCTTAGCGAGTGGGAAAGAATGATCGATACACTCCCCTGGCTAGGAAACATCTACCCGAGAGGTTGATTTCTGCCAGCATGGTTGCAGTATGTTAGCTCTCCTGAGTGTCTGTGCGAGCCGCGGTGGGTCAGAATTGTCCAAGTTGGTTCTGTATTGCTCGGGCCAGCAGTTTAGTAAGCCCGTTCTCAGACTGGGAACTGGTCGTCGAAGGCGATTCAGTAAGTCTGTCGCTGGCCTTGCACACCTGGCTCTTGGCGACTCACCCTGCTGAAAGAGTAGAGAGTATGCAGCTCTCGCCCAGTATCGTCCCTGGACGCTGGTTTGATAAAAGCTGAAAACGAAAAATCAAGCTTCGAAATTATATCTGCTTGATAGAGCACATTCTTCTCTACAAAATTGTCGCTGACATCAATTTGGGTTGTGGCTAAAAATTTCGACAAAAATCGCTCGGAAGCGGCTGCTCACGAATTTGGCGCACACCCGCCTGTCGTTGGCCATTGGCAACAATATTCCTCTTTTGTCGTTTCAGTCTGCTACCGCCGAGCGTATCGTGGTACGGATCGTATTTGCTGTTCAAGGCGTTTCCGTTGGACATGTCGCAGTACCCGTCCCTGTTCAACTCGACCCGTATTCCCGTCGTGGGCAAGGACCAACTTCGACGATATCCCAATGGACGGCACGTACTCGTGCTAAGAAATGGACACTTCTTCGCTGTCAATGCCTTGGATGAGAATGGTATGCTAGTCGGGCGGGATGCGAGGGCGGGTCCCGTCAATGGCGAGGTTTCACCTCGTCCTCATGTCATGTCATACTTTATCCATAGCCAAGCACCATAAGGCGCACTCGAGGGCTAAGGAACACATAATTGACAATCATTTTGTACCGGGGCGGGAGTCGAACCCTCCCCTGCCCTGCCCTGTCCTTGGCCGGCCAGGTGTGTGAGGTCAGCGTCGATCGATCGATTTCTCGATTGACATTGATCTCAATCGATGAGTTGATTGATCTATTGGGATGGGATTCAGGCTCAAGGGCGGATCAGAATGGTGGACGTCGAATCCTGCTAGCAGACGGGTAGACAGATTTTGTTCGCAGTCCATTTCAGACCCTTTTTGTGAGCTCTTCTCCGACCACTGATGTCTGTGTTGTGGCAGGCACCGAATGGCGGGAAATTTGAATTTTGAATTGAAACAACAAAAAAGCGGTTTTATTTTCAGGGAACATCCGATCGCCGAAGGACATCCAGGCCTGCTTAGCCCACGTCCTATCATTGCCATTGGAGACGAATAGTCTGGGTTTGGGCATATTGACTACGATGGAACGCGATAAATGGGCCGAAGCCAGGAGTCAATTGATCCAAGACGGCAATAGACCATCTTTGGATTTGATCGATAGCGCACTCTTCGTTTTGTGCTTGGACGATGCGAAAACTGGCGCCGATCCCGTGGCTACGGCCAGAAATCTATTGCATAGCGATGGAAAGAACAGGCGAGGAGTTTGAGGCAATAGCCTTGGCAGAATGTTCAGGCCAGGCAAACCAGCATCGACCTATCCGATCTAGGGGTCGGATAGGTCGATGCCAGGGCCGATTACAGTGGTCAGAGCTGCTCCTGGGTGCAGGACCAGTTTCACAATTACTCCCACGAAATGTCCCTCTACCTCAGCTCATAACCCTAGGAAAACGAAGAGTGTCAGGGGCCGTCAGTTAATGCACTGGGCTGGTAATCTCTTATTAGTCAGGGGCTCGGGTTCGACTCCCGCTCAGGGATTATGTTTTTTTATTCTGTTTCTACAGATTCTCTTGAACGTCCTCGTTGTTGTCCTCGATTGCGAGCAGCTGGCGGAGATGAAGTGGTGGGACTGGTGGCGGGCTGTGATTTTAAAAATAATTCGAGTCAGGGAAATTAATTTTTTGTCAATTTAAGGTGGTTCGATAAGTCGTTTTCGATAATTGTACAAAGCGATGGTTTATCGGCCATAAATTTCGAACATTCCTGGGGCGATGGTGTGGCTGTTTTACGATTGATGGAAGATTTGCATAAGGACTCGTGTAAGAACCATTGGGTCGGGCCCGATACAAAACCAGCAACCAGCTCGGATTTGACGAGTAATTTGAAAAAAATTGGTGAGTACTGGAATTTCGGAGAAGGGATTTTGAAGGCAGATGGGTCCCATCAGGACGCAGACACTTCGAGTGTTGATCATCCGTGACCCCATGCCCAGCAGAATACAAGGATGGAAATGATTATAATTAAACCAAAATGCTTTCAAAAAGTAACGGATCGAGTGGGATTCGAACCTGGACTGACCACACATGTCAATTGGTTCTGTGGTGGCATGATAGATTACAGCGCATCTTGGGGGGAATGTGGAGAATGCAACAGAGGCCTGGGGCGACCCGACTCTAAAACTTTCTTGTTGCACTTTACTCCTTGCACATTCAGGGTCAGGGTATGGTTGGTCGTACGACAAGTGCATGTCCGCCAAATTTGCGGAGTTGCCGCTTTCGGGCAATTTTTCTCGAAATTTTTAGCGATAACCTAATTTGATGTCAGCGAGAATTTTGTAGAGAAAAATGCGCTCTATCAAGCGGATAAAACTTCTAAGCATGATTTTTCGTTTTCAGTTTTTATCAGATTTTTCGTGATTTTGCTCGATTCAAATGGAAAAAAATTGCTATAAACTTAACAAAAGCAGTAAAAGAAAAACCAAGACAACCAGTCGATAGAGCATATTTTTCTCTACAAAATTTTCGCTGACATTAACTTAAGTTATCGCTAACCATTTCGAGAAAAATTTGCTGAAAGCGGAAAAATGCCTTTCGAAAGGTGTATGTGCAGCCGACTGTAATTCGGCCCTCAGCAACCAGCCGCACCAGCGGGATCTCTCCTACTTACACATATCTGCTACTCCAGAAAGCCGGGTCCCTGTTGACACCCGCACCTAGCACTGAAAATCCCAGGTCAGGGTTCGAATCCCACTCAAAACCTTTCTTACAGAATTAATAAAAGCAGTTAAAGCAAAACGAAGACAACCAGTCGAAAGAGCATGTTTTTCTCTGCAAAATTGTCGCTGACATCAACTTGGGTTATCGGTGAAGGTTTAGAGAAAAATTAGCTAGAAGCGACGAAGGCGCAAAAACTCATTTCGGCACACGCGTATGCATCTAACTAATTTGGCCCTAAGTCTAGGGGAAGGGTCTGGTCAAAACTGAAGTGTGCTCTACAGTAGACTCGATGTAGGAATATTGAAAAAATGAATATAATATTCAGATTCAGCGCCCACGTTTTAGTGGGGGTAGCCAGAATTCTGGGCATCCAGCACCTGGGTAAAAAAAGTTAAAATCAAAAAGCCAAAGGGGACCATTGGGAAATTAAAATTTCAATTTCTTACATAATTGAGATAGCCGTCCAAAATTTGGGCCATCCCCCAAAAAAGCGAGTGCTGAATCTGAATATTCCCACATGGATTCTACTGCAGAGTGCACATAGTCTTTGACCAAACCCTCCTCCTTAAACTTGGGCCAAGTCTAGACACACCTCAGGAGGAATCGAGCTGACATGAGTCCAAGGCCCAAGTCATTAAGGAGCGGTACGCTATGACTCACGTGAAACCTCCTCTGTCCTGGACCCTTTCAAAACATTTCAGACCTCCCCCCCCTCCTCGGGCCACAGCACTTGTTCAGTATCGGGATCAGGACTCGCTCAATCCCGCCCAGGATCAGGAAATGTCAGACCACCCCCTCTGTTAGCTTAGCGCTCGTTTGGGATTGGGGGTCATTTCTTTAAAGATTGGGATCGAAACTAGCTCAATTCCAACCAGGATCAGGACTGGGATTAGAATTTTTCGCTCACTGTAGATGGCCTGTAGCCAGCAAATAAAAAGCCGAAGAATTATTTTGCTTGGAGAATTGTCATGCATTCAAAATCAGGCCAGCAAAAAAGCAGAGAATCAGTTAAAAATCGCTGCCTGCCATCAATTCAATCATCCGCTAAAGTCTCTATGTATCCCCTTCTGTGAAATTTGACCATCTGAGTCGCTGTCGAACAGAATTTCGTGCCTGGGCAGCAGATATTGGCCCAGCATCGTGACTGGATATGTTGTCGCTATATCCAACTGAGCACAGATTGTATTCCAGAGAAAGCAGGATTCCTGATGCATTTTGTAAAATACTTGGATTCGATCATGCCATTGTCGCCCCTACAGCTAATACACCCCACACACCAGTCCCGTTCGCTGTTGCGATAAGAACAGTTTATGCCCACTAACATTTAGTCCCGAATCCCGACCACTTTTTGTCGGGTTGTGGTCCCGAACGAACGCTATTGCGCCAGGGAATAGTGAATATTGCAAGTGGTTTCTCCACTGTTTTTTTAGAATTCAATCTGAGTCGAGCCCTGGAAGAAACTGTACAGCAGGCCAATTCGAATTTCTCGTCTTGGTGTAATAATTTGCATTACGGGACATTGGAATATACGAAAATGAATAGGGAATATGTGAAGAAACAGAAAATTAGCCCCGACGCCGTCATGCAAGCCGCTATTCAAGTAGGCGAGACTGTTCATTTGCCGACTTGGTTTTTAGTTTTTCGAGTGTACACAGTCGTTAGTCCAGCATCGATTGGTCGAGGCCTGGATCCAAATCCTGATCCTGATCCGATCCGGCCGATCTGGCTCACAAAATTGAAGATTGATCAGGATGAGGTCATCATGAACCTGCCCTGTTTCCTCGCTGTCACTCTGCAAAGGACGCAGGGGAGATGATCAGCGCTTAAAACGGCCACACATTATCATTTTCCACCTGTTGAAGCACGGACAATTTTTAGTTGCCGATCTGTCCGGCCGATCAAGCAGTCGGATGGGATCGATTGATCCCAAATTCGGGATCATTTTTGGGATCGATCGATCGTCTTATTTGAGAATGTAGTGAATTTTTGAGATAGAGCGAATGAAAATGGTTGAATTGGTTTTTCGTAATTTACAGGTTGCTTTTTATCGTCAATATCAGAAACGGGCGCCCACTTACGAGTCGTGCAGTACTGCCGCCTTTAAACGAGGTCGAACGGAGACGGTCAGATCGGCTACCAGCGAAACGAAAAAATTCACCGATGCTTTGTTGTCGAGCAAAAATAAACCGTCGGCCAACGAGCTGAGGGCATTGTTGGTCGAGTGCTCGAAAAAGCATTCGGAATTGGTCAAAGAAGCTGCCATGGGTGAGTGGGCTGGCAACAATCACTCGGAATGTCCGACCGACCCCCAACAGCCAAGCGGGGTGTAGGGGGCCCCAGGGAGGGGGCAAGCGGGGGGGCCCCACTTTAAAATGGGAGTCATGAATCGACTGTTTCCCTCTGGTGGGGTGCAGTGGAGAACAATCACTTGGAATGTCCGACCGACCCCCAACAGCCAAGTGGGGTGTTGGGGGCCCCAGGAAGGGGGCAAGCGGGGGGGCCCCACTTTAAAATGGGAGTCATGAATCGACTGTTTCCCTCTGGTGGGGTGCAGTGGAGAACAATCACTTGGAATGTTCCACCGACCCCCAACAGCCAAGTGGGGTGTTGGGGGCCCCAGGAAGGGGGCAAGCGGGGGGCCCCACTTAAAAATGGGAGTCATGAATCGACTGTTTCCCTCTGGTGGGGTGCAGTGGAGAACAATCACTTGGAATGTCCGACCGACCCCCAACAGCCAAGTGGGGTGTTGGGGGCCCCAGGAAGGGGGCAAGCGGGGGGGCCCCACTTTAAAATGGGAGTCATGAATCGACTGTTTCCCTCTGGTGGGGTGCAGTGGAGAACAATCACTTGGAATGTCCGACCGACCCCCAACAGCCAAGTGGGGTGTTGGGGGCCCCAGGGAGGGGCAAGCGGGGGGCCCCACTTGAAAATGGGCGTCATGAATCGACTGTTTCCCTCTAGTGAAGTGTAGTGGAGAACAATCACTTGGAATGTCCGACCGACCCCAACAGCCAAGTGGGGTGTTGGGGGCCCCAGGGAGGGGGCTGGGAGACAAGTAGGGCTCCCTCGATAATGGGCTGTGTAGGAAATGTGCCGTTTTCCTTTAATGTAGTCCAGTGACTTGTAGACTGGGTGAGATTGGGTTCTCCTGTTTTGGTCGCATCTACAGTATCACCAAGCCGGGCAGGCTTAGGAGGTTGACTTGTCGCAGCCAGGCGGCAGGGTTAGACCAGACCAAATTGTGGGTGCTGCAGGATGAGCGGACCTGAATGATGTGTGCGCTTCGGCGCTGAGAGCAGCCTGCGGGCTGGTTGGGATCTAGTGGTTATGACTGAATGGGGAGACAGCAGATGAGGGTTTCCAGGGTTCAGATCAGGGGATCAGGGCCCTGATCCCCTGATCTGCTAATCTGGACCATCTCTGCGTATCCAGAGTAGATCAGCTGATCTGCTCTAGATCAGGGAACCCGGGCTCCAGATCAGCAGATCACGGGTTTTGTATGGGCTGGTCTGTGCCATCTCTGCATATCCAGAGCCTCGGATCAGGGTTCCTGGATGAGCAAACCCAGTGGGATCGCTGGTTCGATCAGACGGGGGACAGGAGTGTATGCAGTGTGTTTCAGGCCAGGGGTTCGATCGTCATCTGTTCGCCATGAAGCACGTGTCTGAGCGCGGTGGTGGTCGCAGCCCCGAGTTCTACACGGACGACACGTACCAGTACGCCAATCGATACATCCTCTCCACGTCCACACTCTCCACCGACACCATACTGATCGGCGGGTTCGGGCCCGTGGTGGCCGACGGGTTCGGTGTGGGCTACAATGTGGGAGAGAAGAAGTTGGGGTGCATCGTCAGTGCCTACGCTGATACTCGCAATGCACAGGAGTTCGTCAAATGTCTAGAACATAGTTTAGATGATATTTATGAGGTGTTTGAGAAAAGTTCCAAGAGTTAGATTTTGTATGCAGAGAAATCAGTGATTATGTGATGGGTAGACTAGTAAACCGTGTTGCCTAGTGTCTCCTTATTGACTCCTTATCACTGGCGGCCATGCCCCCGTTGTCTTATCAGTTGCCTGTCGGAGCTGGTGCTTGAACTTTATTACATCGCAGTGTGCCAGTCGAAGCCGAGCCAGCATGGTTGTGCACTTGATCGCCTTGTCAGTCCCGGCCGTGGTGGTGGGCACGGCCTTGTGGAATTACACCTTCTTCTCATGGCATCCTATTTGCCTATCGATTGCGGTAAGTCCAATTTTGGTTTGGTCTAAAAGTGGATTAGGAAATTCAAAAAATTTAGCTCTGAGTGGGGATCGAATGCGTCGTTCGTTTTTACAGTCGGGGTGTTTTTAAGAACTTAAAAATTAAACCATCACAGCTTGAGAAATAAAAGTTGCTGGGGTCTTAAAAATTTTTGTCCTGACCATGATTCGAACTCGCTTTGTGTGAAAAACACATCTCACAGCCTGGGAAATAAAAATTGCTGGGTTTCAAAAACTTTTATCCTGAGCGGGACTCGAACCCGCCCTTGTAGATAGGTCTGTTTTATATTCCGAATCGTGAGGTGGGGGTTCGATCACCACTCGGGCTAAAAATTTTTGATTTTTTTTATGAATTCCTCGAAACGCTCGTTTTATATTTCAGTACGGGTTCCTGATGTCGCAAGGCATTCTAGTGTTCTCATCGCACAGTAGCCTAATTCCGAACGCCACTCGCTCCAAGAAGATTAACTACCACTCGTACATGCTGTTGGTCATGCTGGCCATCATATACATCGGCCAGACTGTGATTTACACTGTCAAAGAGTCGAAAGGCAAGCAGCACTTGACCACGTGGCACGGTCTGCTCGGCGCCATCACAGTCCTCTACACCACCGTCCAAGTGCTGGCCGGCGTGTTCGTACGCTACGCCAGCCTGTTCAAATTACCAAAAACACTGACACTGGCCGACTTGAAGTTGTACCACGGTGCATCGGGATGCACTCTGTTCGTACTAGGATGCACCACATTGGCCTTGGGCCTGTCCTCCGACTGGTTCGTATCCCATTCGCACGAATACGTCCGAGGTCTGAGTCTGGTGGCCGTCGCCATCCTAGCCGCGGCCATATTCAACCACGCCTACGCACTGGTCTCGGCCAGAACTGCCAAGAAGTGATGCCCGCTAGCCAGGTCTGATCCATTAGTCATTCCAAGGAGATGCCCAGTCGATTATCAGTTTTGCAATTTGATACTGTTTCTAGCCAGTTGACATTAGTGATAGCACTGCAACAGTTATACTGCAATCACAAGTGATACCTTGTCAGAAACCACGATCGCACTGCTTTTCAGACCCCAATCACTGCATCGAATTGTAAAAATACAATACATTATCTGCTCGTAATCTTCCCTCAGCGAAAATCAATATTTCCTATTCGAAATCACCATCCTCATCAAAAATCAATATTATTTCTATGAGAAAACCCCCGTTTCGTCAGATCACAAGCAACAAGCTAGTTCGATATCTGTCTCAAAAAAAATCAATTCCAGGATCAAGAAGCAATACCCGATCAAATAAAGGGAGAAATCGAAAAAAATCTACTTTTCAATATTTTAAACACTCAAATGAGAAAAAAATTCTCTAAAAATTGCTTCCATATACAGATACACAGCCTGCCGACTTACCCTGTTCACGTACTCTTGACTTTCTTCTTATTCGCCCCTCCATTCGCGTGAACCATCTTCTTATTGCCCGAACTCCTATGCTGTCCATTTCGTATCAAATCCGTCGATCCCATTTGAAATTTAACTTTGGCCGCATTTTCCTCACCATCGTCCACCGAATCGATCGATTTGACCCTCCTATTCTTCCACCATCGTCTTAGATCATCGGCGAATGGGATACCGAATTCGTTTGGCACACGACCCAAGTGACCACCCGATTCGAAAAACCAAAATAGCGGGAACCAACTTCGAGTGCGGGCATCGGTCGATGTCAACGAGCTGGCGTGGTAGGCCATCGAGTGATAATAGAGGAAGAGACGAGAACTGATATAAAAGGCCACGAATACGTCGATGCTGTAATGCTCGTGGCCCGCCAAAATGAAGAAAATGCTGAACAAATTCATCACCCACGATGCCGTGTGAAGATTGTGCCAGTCATCGGGCGTGTCTGCAAAATACAAGATTTCATTACTCACACCTTCATCAATCGAGGCTGCACAAACTCCAACGCTCTAACCAAGCACAGCTGGGAGACTAACTCCGACTGGAGCAAGGCAAGTCTTACACCTGCGGAAGAAACATCAACCTGACGGGTTGACGTCTCCCAGCCAGGGGATATCGATAACTCCCCCTTTCGGCATGGCCTACCAGGCACCAGGGTTACAGGGGGAGAGGTGGCCAGGTGGTGGCCTGGCGGTAGGCGTGTGCCGCACGCTCACTCCCGCCTGGGTCAAAAACGATTGTCAGTCTACTGTATGTGTTCATAAGCCCTCGAGTGCTTGGCTATGGATAAAGCATCAACATGAAGCACTAAATGCGACTGGAACAAGGCAAGTCTTGCACCCGCGGCGTTCCCAGCCAGGGGAGATCGATCACTCTCCCACTCAGCATGGTCAACCAAGCACCAGGGTCACAACGCGCATCAAGCCTCGCTCTCACACATGGCCATGGGGTCAACCCGCCCTGGCCTTGGTACCGAGGTTGGCCACCCCCGATCTCGAGCAAAAACGACTGATGATCGAGGTTCACAAGCAATCATGATGCGATCAATAAGCTGTTTCCCAGTTTAGAGATTGGACGCACAAGTGTGCTTGCGCACTGTGTAGGCCTGCTTCGTCCACATCGCTCATTTTTTCATTCCAAATGGGTGAGCTATCCCTTGAAAACGCAGTCAGGAAAGCATGGAAATGCACTTAAACTTGCAGGAAGCAGTACAAATTTAATTTAGGGACTGTTAGCAGACACCTCGACTCCGCCCACCCTCGGCCAAACACTAGCTTGGTAGCGCCAAGCTAACAAGGCTCACCTTTACCTCTGGGTCTTCTGAAAGCATGTTAACCCTACCCAGACAAATAACCATAAAACTATCGCTCCAGGCGCCCTGGGAAGTTAAATTTAAAAAAGGCGGGAAAATTTGCGTATTCTTAAAGAGCCCTGGTTCATGCCCCTACATGCTCGAATAAGAGAAATCGCCTGACGTAAGAACAGTTTTCTCAATCAGAGATAGGAGCACTCCTCAGATGCAAATACCAGGCTCACACCGAATATGACAGCAATCGTATTCCCACCTTTTGACAGTCCCCAGCACCGACTAATCCAGGTGTCAGGTGAAACCATTGAACAGACCCAACGTTGTACTGCTCCTGCTCATCTGTTTTCTTTCGTCGATAAAGGCGGGTTCACATTGGCTGCTGTTGTTGCGGCTGCCGAGCAAGCCGCAGCAACCACACAACCTATCTTTGTTCACATTAGAACCGCAGCGGCTGAGTGGTCAGGTAAGCCTGCGACTTGCGGTTGCTGCGGCTGGACTGAACACGTTCACATCGCCCCAGAACCCAGGCGTACGTTAGGCGTTGTCTGCTAGAGGCGGGTGAGAAAAAAGACGAGTTTGAAAACTTCAATTATGAAATGATCTCAGGGATTTCCAGAGAAGCGCGAAAGAATAGAACGCTGGTCAGCTTGCCGGATGTACACACATATGCGAGCGTACGTTTGGGTGTTAGCATACAAAGCTTATTGCAGATGCCATTGGAAACTTATCGTTTTGGCAAATTCAAAACTATCTTTGCCTATGACTCAACACTGCTAAAGGCGTGTTCACATTGGCAGGCCCAACCGAGCCATCCCAGCCACCAGCTTCGGCCCTTTCGAAAATGTGTAGTCAGATTCTTGCAGCTGCAAAAAGGAACAATTTAGGAAAATATTTTGGATTCATACTGCAGGAGTAGTTTTGCACTCGAGAGCGACTTCCAGCAAGACTTGGTGAGACTTCAATCTCGCAGCTTCAGACACCTCGAGTTTCATGCGAAGTCTTTCCTTTCATTTCCACAAAAGATTCACGTAAAAAACCATCTGGTGTTCTTTTCGGGCTGTTAAGGTGGATCTGTAAATTGGAATCCAGAATTGCACTTGCGGTCGAATTTTGTAGAAACTGATTTCAAATATAAAGTAAGAATAACTTGAGCTGAAACCAGGCTGGTGCTTTACCATTTACTCCGTGAGAAGGACTTTTCCTTTGAGCTTTCTTTGCACACAGATGTTATTCCAGGAGTAATTACATGGAATCTGTTGCGTTTCACCGCATGTCCAGCCTGCTCATCGACTGAAATGATCAAACGCCTGACAAAATCCAGCTATAGGGTGCCGAAATCCTGATATAAACCAGACTGGATTAGGAAATATAATTAAGCAGATTAGGAATTTTATGAGAGGAACGGAAGCAACAATACGCTTGCATTCACATTGAGCGATTTCGTCGGTCGACTGAAAAAACCACCAACCATGGCATGTTGCGGCTGGTGCGGTCGGAAAAGTTCAAGTTTTTCAACTTCACCGACCGCAAGCCTGGCCGAGCCAACCGCACGAGCTGCAAGTCAATGTGCACGCAGCACACGCCGGCCACCCTGGCCGCATCAGCCGCAAACCGCACGCCGCAACAACCGCAAAGTCAATGTGAACAAAGCGTCGAATCCTCGGCTGGGCCTGCCAATGTGGGGGCACCCGCAGTCAAAAGGGGGAAATACCCAGTTGCGCCGCTTACGAGTTGTGCCGTTCGGATTGCGCCGTTTCAGTTGCGCTGTTTTCTGATTGCACCGTTTTGTGTTGCGCCGATCCGTAATTGCGCCGCTTTGAGTTGCGCTGGTCACTAATCAAGCTGTTTTCTCAGGTAAAACAGGTATGCACCGTTGTGGTCTTACCGGTCAAAAAGTTGCTCATTTGCTTCTATTCACGGTTGATTATTCATCCTTACTGCATCCTATTTTAACTTCTTTCGAAAAGTATGCTCAAGGTCCATATTTACAAAACCAATAATAGCATTGAAAATCAAAGTCTTTGTCCTCATAGCAGTCTCGATTTTGCAAATTGATATCGCATACAACTGGAAATCCTCTTATTCCGACCTACTGTGCAGAACTGTAATATATGTTTAGAGATTAGGTGTACAGTAGGCTCATGATCTGAATAAGAAAGTGTAAAGTTGACTTTGGATTGAAACCACTCTGGGCCCAGCATCGACCGATCCAACCCTAGGCCTGGATCCCGATCCAATCGGCCAATCCGCTTCAAAAGAATTTAGATTGATGGGGATGAGGTACTTGGCACTGCGTCACCACCAACCTCCTCTGTCTCCTCGCTGTCACTCTGTCAGTCCACTCTAAAGGACACAGGGAGGGGAGATAAGCAGAGCCTAAAATGGGACTGAATGCTATTTTGAGAGAAAAAACGGGATTTTCTCATCATAGTATGCCACACCTTATCATTCTTCAGCAGGTACAGAGCGTAAAATTTCAGTTGCCGATCCAGCCGATCCAGCGGTCGGATCGGATCAACCCCTCGGATCGGCGGATCGGTCAATGCTGGTCAATGCTTATTACAAGGTAAGATGATGTGCGAGTAAACACAGGCAGCTACTATACATACCACTTTATGACCCGGCTCAATCAAAGAGCGGCGCAACAGAAAGAAGCGCAATTCGGGGTCGGCGAAATTGGGACATGGCGCAAACCAAAACAGCGCAATAGGGTCAGCGCAACGAGAAACGGCGCAATCCGGAACGGCTGAACTGGCCTACACCCGTCAAAAGGACACCCGCAGTCAAAAGGGGAGGGCTGAAAGATATGTCCACAAAGATATTTTGGCGGGAATTCAAAATTGATCCAGGACCAGATCAGTCGATGCTGGATACAGTCACTATTATAGTGGCCTATTTTTGCACCTACAGTGAAACTGACCCTTCAGGCAGTGTAAGCTATTCAAATGCAACATTGTATTCAATCAAAGCTATCATTCCCCTCACCTCAACCCCACTGCAACCAAGCCTGGCGGGCGTAGGAAGGAGGGAGGGACAACAACTCCGACTGGAGCAGGCAAGTCTTGCGACTATACCTACGGCTGAAACATCAACCTGAGGGGTTGAAGTCTCCCAGCCAGGGGAGAGTATCGATTACTCTTTCCCACTCGCCATGGCCCACCAGGCGGGGGGTTACACCACCCAGCGAATGCTCGACTCGGCTGGGCAACTCATTTATATCCCTCTATCCTCCCGTGCGCGTCCTAAGCGTTTGACGATATGGTAAACCAAAAAGATTATCCCCCCAGCCTGTTCCAAAAACCAGTATCTATCCCAAAAAGTGAATACGAAGCACGCCCACTCCCTGCATTGTTGATCGTGTAAAATAACAACCCGACTTGTCACTTGCCTGTACTTCACCCCCGCCATCGTGACTTCCCTCTCACCCACCCCTTTTTTCCCACTGCCGTGCATAGAAGGCTACTGCCCCCCCCTTTCGTTACTTCACCCTCCAAAACACCCCACTCGCTACCTTGGCGCAGCATCACCCTCCCAGCAGCCCAACCAAAGTAAACAAGTCGTGTACTCAGGAGGAGATAATAGCGAAGCTAATGTCCCCGCCGACACACCCGTTTTCGCCTTTAAAAATAAAAAGTCAACAACAAAT
Source organism: Mesodorylaimus sp. YZB2_4 (assembly GCA_030248295.1). NCBI lineage: Eukaryota > Metazoa > Nematoda > Enoplea > Dorylaimida > Dorylaimidae > Mesodorylaimus > Mesodorylaimus sp. YZB2_4. Next base: position 988,180 of record JASANH010001374.1, on the reverse strand, counting down.
AACTCACATTCGGTGATAAAATGATTGAGCAACGTGACGGCCGTCGTGTGGCCACTGAACATCTACAAAAGACAAACTTCAATCAAAAACATACCTCCACCCATATTTTAGCAAAGCTCACATAATCTCCGCACGTTCTCACACCCCGCAACGACATCCCCATCCCGTACCAGATACGAAACGCTTGCTTCATTTTCGCATAAATATCACCGTACGACTGAAAAAAATTTATTTTTTCAAATTTAAATCTTTAAAATTTGAAACCAAAGGCACTTACTCTATTCGTACATTCCAAATGCACACCTGGCACGGACAACGACGTAATCATCATCGTTATGCAACGAAGACTGAACACAGTGCCAGTTATCGAAAACATTCGACGTAATAATATGAGCCTGAAACAACAATAAGCGGTCCTTCGAAGCAGCGATCAAGAATCGATTTTGAGGAATCGATCAAGAATCGATTTGGAGGAATCGATCAAGAATCGATTTGGAGGAATCGATCTAGAATCGATTTGGAGGAATCGATCTAGAATCGATTTGGAGGAATCGATCAAGAATCGATTTTGAGGAATCGATTTTGAGGAATCGATCAAGAATCGATTTTGAGGAATCGATCAAGAATCGATTTGGAGGAATCGATCAAGAATCAATTTGGAGGAATCGATCAAGAATCGATTTTGAGGAATCGATCAAGAATCGATTTGGAGGAATCGATCAAGAATCGATTTGGAGGAATCGATCAAGAATCGATTTGGAGGAATCGATCAGTAATCGATTTTAAGGAATCGATTGTGAGGAATCGATTTGGAGGAATCGATTGTGAGGAATCGATTTGGAGGAATCGATTGTGAGGAATCGATTGTGAGGAATCGATTGTGAGGAATCGATTGTGAGGAATCGATTTGGAGGAATCGATTGTGAGGAATCGATTTGGAGGAATCGATTGTGAGGAGTCGATTTGGAGGAATCGATTGTTAAAAAAATCGATATTTCCCTCAAAAAATCAACTTATTCGTCACTGACAAAAAACAGTTGGGATCTGACCTGTGTTTGTGGAAAATAACAACCAATAATAGGATGGCGCCCAAAATACACGCCAATAATTCGCATACTTCGAATGCCCACGAGATCAATGGCACATTATCCAAAAATATGTCCGGCAATGGCGGATAAGTTTTCATGTCCGGGACGCTAAAAAAGGAAACATTTTGGAACCTTTGAAGAAGAGATAAGAATCTGTGAAAAACCGATGCAAACCTTTAAAAAATCGATCGATCTGTAAAGAATCGATCTTTGAAAAATCAATCTTTAAAGAATCTACCTTTACAGAACCAATCTGTGAAGAATCTATCTTTACAGAATATATTTTTGAAGAATCGATCTTCACAGAATCGATCTTTGAAAAATCGATCTGTGAAAAATCGATCTTTGAATATCGCTTTTAACAAGATCGACTTTTTGCTTGAAATCATTCCTAAAATGACAGTTATTTCATTTTAAAATGCGATTTCGAAAATAATTTTCGAAACTGAAGATTAAAAAGCTATCGAAATCAAAAATTATTGGCAGGATATACTTACCGATCGTGCACAATGACCATAACGAATGACGTGAGCAAGAGCGATAAACAACAATACAACATGGCCAAAAATGTTTTCAGCAGCGATTTTATTTCTGTATCGGGCGATTCGATGCGAGAAATAATAAATACCGAATTGCTTGAGCGTCGCGGGATCGCAGAAGAAAGCCTGCAAATATCGACATTTGCGATCGATCGATTATACCGATCTATATCGATCTTTATTCAATCAGTATTGATCGAACGAAGATACGCCTCAATAATTCGATCAATACTGACCGAACGAAGGTCGACTGATCGATCGATCAGTCTTGATCGGATACAAACTGACACTGATCGGTATGTTTGATCAGTATTCGATCGAGCTGATGATCTTTATTTGTTCGATTAATACCATCGGTTTAATCGATCAATACTGATCGAACGAAACCGATCAATATCGATCGACCTTCGTTTGATCGATCAAAGAACTTACGAGGTCGGATCGCTTGCGCTCGAAACGAGTCCGTTCGCGACATCTTGAGGAGCCTCGGACGAGGGCGGACTGGAGGCGGTGATCGCGGTCTCGTTAAATTCCCGTTTCAATTTGGCCAAACTGATTCCGATTCGTTTAATATCGCCCAAACAAGTCAATCGCATGGGGGCTTCTCGCAAATCGGCTTCGGTCAAATGCAATAGAACGCCGCCATCAATTTTATGAAGAGCGAATAAATCAACGTAGTCGTCAAATTCATTTTCACGAAGCCATTTTCCTACGTCCTCAACTGTCCATCGTTTTACGCCGCATTTTTGCACAATCATTTTCGAAAACGCCGGTCAATCTCGTGATAGAAAGTTTCAAATTCTGAGTTTTTGCAATATATTTCTAGAATTTATAAAAAATTAAAAAAACGATGATGTCATCAATGACGCATTTTTCTAGTTTTTTTAGAAGTAGACCTCAAAAAAGAATTTTTAGTGGACTTACCTATTTCTACTCAAAAAACCTTGTCCGCCATCATCGAAAATTTTTATTCAATTGGTAAACGTGCGAAAACAAAATCTCACGGATTTCTCTGTTAGAGCCGCACTTCCGGTTCCAAGACGACGGAGAAGTCGAACTACTCGCAGCCAGCTGGCCGTGTGAACAGCTGGCTCGGCATTTGAATGCTCTATTTCCCGCGCACAGCAGACAACTCGACTGTGTAACTGCTTATGACAATTGAATTGGTCCCGGAAAGTGCGTCATGCAAATTTTGTTTCTGTCATTTGGAGGTCAGTCAGGGGCGTGGGTGGTCGGTTTGTTTGTTTGAATTGTAGTATTTGTGCATCATATCTGCCTTTAGTAAGCCGTAAGCTTCCCTTGTGCTAAACTCGAAAACTGCAAAAACTACCGTAAGTTCACGTGAATATTCCATTTCAAAGGGGGTACCTACTGTACCTAGTCCTTTTGTTATGAATGCGTGTTGGAAAGTCGCCTATTATTTCTAGTTTCTTTCCTTCATGCGCGTGTACGTACATACTGGTGCATTTTGCTAAAAGCTTCTCCCTGGCGACCTAGACTGCTCTGGGGTGTTCTAGCGGATGCGCTGAGAATGCTAATTTTGCTGCTTCGTTTAGCACGTTAGTCAGTGCGCGTCTTGGAGACGTGGGGGTTGATGAGACTCGTCAAACGATCTCTGTCTATTTCAATCATATTATCTCCGAGACACGTATGTGCCTCCTAGTAACCTTTCGCCGTCTCCGTGGAGGTGATGAGGCTCGAGTAGGTAGGTGTCCGTCCATGAATCAGAAAGGGGCCTTTATGAATCGTTCGTGCGTTGGTTTTGTCGACCGCCTTCTCGACCTTCCTATGTATGCGCGTTTTTATAGCCTTATATGGCTTTGCCTCGGGGAGCTCGGTTCGACATAGCTAGCCGCAACTAAAATGTTTCGTTTTTTTTTCTTATAGAAACATTCAACTTTAGCGAACGTGTTCAGTCAGCTCGGGCAATCAGTTTCGGTAACTTGCATTATATTTGCATCGAAATTGACATTTATCTCCTTCGAAGAGTCTCGTGAGAATGAGGGAATACAAAATCGTCGTTTTGGGAAGCGGTGGTGTCGGAAAAAGCGCACTTACTGTTCAATTCGTTCAAGGAATTTTTGTCGAAAAGTATGATCCTACAATCGAAGACAGTTATCGAAAACAAGTTGAAGTCGATGGCCAACAATGCATGTTAGAAATATTGGATACAGCGGGAACGGTAAGCATTTTTAGTTTTTTTTCGGAAAATGTATCATTTATAAAATTTAATTTTCGCATGCTACATTTTGACCTTGGAGACTTATGTTCGTGTTCATTCCTTCATTGGGCAAGTGCCATTCGCTTCGACTCATTTTCTGGCACGAGTTCATTCGATAATGATTGGTTTCGTGGCGTGAAATCATAGGTTTCTTCCGCACTTCAATGTCCGCCTGTTGACATAACACACTGGCCACAGGGGGCTTTATTGGTTTTGAAAAAGCCATTAAAGAAAGAGCAAAAGGGAATTTGCATCGATCGTTGATATTTCTGTGAGGAAGCAAGGCAGGACATCATGAATTATTTCTTTGATTTCTGACGCGAGAAAAATATTTTTATTTTTGGTTGGATCAATATAAAATTGAAAGCATATTTGTCTTGTGCCCGAGACAAATAAACCAGTTTTTAACCTGACTTAAAGAAAGAGGCCTGAAAACAATTCACCTTGAACTGGGACTAAAAAGGAGGCGATTTTGCAATTTGATAATCTTTGAGTCGTAGATTGAAATTGTTTTAAATTTGAACTTTTTCAAGTGTCACTGAAGACGGCGCTTGACTGCGAGCATCGCTTATCGATCAACCCTAATCTACAATCTACATCCGATCTGCGAGTACATTGATGGAATTTTTATCAAAAACTCGTCTGGGATTCTAATTTTAGCATTCTTTATCAAAGCTAGCTAATTTTAACCAAAAATCTTAGCCTAAGCTGCTTTTATCCGAGAATCTTTTAAAGAGCCTATTTTTATTCGTTGAATCTTTTTTTTCGGTTCTAGGAACAATTTACTGCCATGCGAGATTTGTACATGAAAAATGGCCAAGGTTTCGTCTTAGTCTATTCGATTACGGCTCAGTCGACATTCAACGATTTGATGGATTTACGCGACCAGATATTACGTGTCAAGGATACGGATGAGGTATTGATTAAAGTCGACGTCGTTTTTCCCCCTTTTCTTTTGATGAAACGATTTTTTTTTCTTGCAGGTTCCAATGATCTTAGTTGGTAATAAATGCGATTTGGAAGACGAGCGGGTGGTTGGAAAAGATCGTAAGTGATGCCTGCTTTAATTAAACTCGACTATTGTAGGAGGGGTGGATGTGGGGGGCAGGTTTGGAATAAAAAGGAATCTGTGGGGAGCTAATGCGTTGAAAGGAAGGGATTCGAGTTAGCTGACGAAGATTTGTGTTTAGTCTAATTTTTTTTCAAGTATTAATAGCTTGAGGGATTAGGGCGGGTTTTTTTAAAGAACTTTTCCTGCCGAGTGTGGTGTGGCCTTTAGAATGTGGATAGAAGGGGCAATAGTGAATGCGCTTTTTGTGTGACGTAAGTGTGGCTAGGCAACATTGACGCGTGTGGTTTATTTATATTTTAGAAGGGCAGAATCTGGCTCGTCAATTCAATTGCGCTTTTCTCGAGACGTCCGCTAAAGCCAAAATTAATGTGCACGAAGTTTTTTACGATTTGGTTCGTCAAATTAATCGGTAAGTAGAAGTTGAGGAAGGGCTGATTGAAAGGTTGAAAAAAGACGTTGCGGAAGGGAAGTAATGAGGGAAATATGGAGAAAAACTTTTGGATCCGTTTAGGTCGATTTTTAGCCATTTTCCCGCTGGCTTTGTTAGTCGACCCTCTTGCCATCAACTAGGGTCATTTCATAGTTTATCCTCAGCCAAGCGCTGGAAGGCTAAGGAGCACTTGGACAATCATTTTTACTCAGGCGGGGGTCGAACCATCCTCTACGTGCGCATCTGGCGCGAGAGGCAGACGGCTAAACGCTTTGTCGCACCCAGGCTACTCCGCGATGGTGGTGGTTGCGCAGGCCATGTCCCATGAGAGAACCCGGATTCGAGAGCCTCCTGCCTTATTAGGCCTCTCCTTGAGGGATAAAGGGTGAGTCACCACCGCCAGATGGGCAGGGCGAACAGAGAACCTCACATGGTCAGTGTTGGAACTCAGCTGCCAAACAAACTTGTGACACGTCTTTCACCGCTGCAAGTACGCGAGCGAGGCGGCTATAGAAGGCCATCGACTGATCCACCGATCCAACCAAACCCGCACGGCTGATATGAGGAGGTGGATCGGCTGGCAATCCGACTTGACTGCGGGACCCTGGATCGGATCGGGATCGGTCGATGCTGGCCCTCGATACAAGGATAGGTTGAGACTGGTCAGGGGGCAGTGCCTGCTTACACTCTCTGTGATCGTTCTGGTGGCCGAACGTGGGTTAGGCCTATCACCTTGTCTTGTCAGATCGTGGCATTTTGAATGAGTGATTTGTGTCATGTGGATGGAGCTGAACTTGGATGCCGAAATGTGTAATAGTTTTAATTTTTCAGCCGATACCCGGATCCGAAACAGAAAAAGAAGAAGAGCAAGAGTAAATGCGAGATTTTGTAAGGCGATGGAAATTGGGAAGATGCGTGCCGGAATTGGTTTCGTTTGCGGACCCTTGGTTGACACCAGCCGATTGGCGGGTGTAAAACTGTATGTTTATAAAATTATCATTTTCGGCGGGGTTTGGGCTATGGTTGGGATTTTATGACTGGAGGTGTTTATCTTTATGTGTACCGTACTGTGCCTAGGCTCCTTACATGTGGACAGTACACACGTCATGGTTAATCCTTTTCTTCATTTTGATACATGTTTTGGGTTTTTGGAATAGATAGGTTTCTAATTTGTGGAAATTGGTGAATTTATGAGTTTGTGTCTGATCTGTGCATACATGCCTTTCGAGCTTTATGCTCTTCGCATTCCGAATTTCATATTTCTCTGGCAATGGAGGCGGTGATGACGCATGTTGGATTGATGGATTTGAACTGATGGTTATGCATGTGTTCGCTATTGTATCCATGTACCGGCCCGTCAATAATGAACGTAGAAATGGGTTGCGCTGGCCTGGCCTGGAATTGTAGTTGTGCACTAGACTAGCTCATTGGCCCCGCGGGCGCGCACTACTGTCCAATTAGCACACTTGTAACGGGAGTCATCTGCCTTTTATGGAGATGTGTATTGGCAGCCAAACATGTTTTACGCTGAACTGGCTGAACATGGTTTCGTTTGGAAAGAGCAATGCGTTGGCATGGCATCAGTCAGCAGAGGGCGAGTAAAAGTTCGCGGAGGAACGAGTGTCGAACGAGGCAGCCAGTGCTGGGGTACCCGCAGGCGCTACACTGAGGACGGGTCTGTAAGGGAGTGACCGCCAGGGCAGTCAACCAAGTCTTCCGACCTAGTGCATGGCTAAAACATCATCCTGACGGGTGAAGGCTCTGCAGAGGAGCAATTGCCAGTATAACTTGGTCAGCGGACACACAGGCGGGTGCAAGAATTGGCAGGTCTGAGGCACAGTCCCTGCTCACATACTTTGTGTATGGCCTCCTGTGGCCGAGGATTCATATAACATGCTGTACATTCATGATATAAATGATATCATGACCCTCCCCTGTAATTACATAAGGATATACATATGTAGAAACACACTAAGATCACCACTCATGTCAAGTCATACTTTTGGATGCACTACCGAGTGCCTGCGCTGATGCTGGAAATGTCACGTCTTGTCATGTCATATGTACTTGGTCCATAGCCAAGCGCCACACAGCACACTCGAGGGTTTCGAATAAATGATTGAAAATCGATTTTTACCTGAGCAGGAGTCGAACCCTCCCCTGTAAGCGCCAGGGCAGATGCCAGTACTGTTAGGCTACGACCCGAGCTGAGCGGCTTGTCAGATGGTGCCATGTTGCTGCAGCTGGATATCACCGACTACACAGCGTACATTGCAATGCAGTGCCGCACAGCTGATGCATGCACCCTCGAAGAATTGTGCCCCGGACTCCTCTTGCCACGACATTCCATCTGGTTGCCGCACGGATCTTGTTTTCCTCTCCTTCCATGTGGCCTCCAGATTTTTCTTCCTTGTGTCGCATGGATCCAGTGTGGAACAGTTTGGCCTCCACATGGATTTGCATGAAATCCACATATTTCGGATCCCTGTGGGTCTGTATGGTAGGTTTCTGACATGGGATCCACGTGGCTACCTCAGGGAAAATTGACTTTTTAGGGCCGCATTGTAGTCGGGTGCAATGCCTGTCGAAATGCGTTTTTGCGCCTTCGCCGTTTGCGGCAAATTTTTCTCGAGATTTTTAGTGATAAAGTGAGCTGATGTCAGCGAAAAGTTTGTAGAGAAAAATTTGTTCTATCGATCGGTTGTCTTTGTTTTACTTTTACTGCTTTTTTTAAGTTTATAACAATTTTTCCCATTTGAATCGCAAAAATTTACAAAGATTTCTTAGATGAAAAACTGGAAACGAAAACCAAATGAAAAATCGAAATTATATCTGCTTGATAGAGCGCATTTTTCTCTACACATCTGTCGCTGACCTCAAATTAGGTTACCGCTAAAAATTTCGAGAAAAATCGCTCGAAAGCGGCAGCTCTGCAAATTCGGCGCGCACACACCCGTCGAACGACAGGGGAGCGACCGACTATAATTAGGTCTGTAAGAATCTGGGGTTTATATTAGTGTTACAAATGACCTCAAGGTCAAGGTCAGAGTTCTGTCAGAACCCTGATTGACCGACCCTTGGTCAAAGTCAGGGTCAAGGTCAGAAAATTTTTTGGGGGCTTGTCAAGGTCAGAGTCAGGTCAGAAAATTTTTTGAAGGGTCGGTCAAGGTCAGGGTCAGGTCAGAATTTCTTACACTTAATCAGAGTATTCTGACAGCGAAAGAAAATAAATTTAGTGAAATGTTAATGAAAAAAATTTCAAGCTCCCGCCTTCCTGAGTGAGGATCTGGGGGGCAGTTTCACAGTTCTAAATCCCAAGGCATGTCCTAAATTCTAGGACAGTCCCAAGTCATTTCACAATCAGCTTGTGCCCCAGCCTAGGACACCAGGCTGTCTTCAGTTTAGGACGACCTTGACCATGTCCTAAGTCTGGTGTCTTTTTATCCTAGCAGCACTGCCATACTGTCATGGCTGTCAGGCGCAGGGCAATCGCCCTTTATCTGGGGCAATTTTGAGCTGACCTTTCAGGACCTATTTTTAGGTAAATCTCTGGGCGTCATGAGATTATGGCACTTTCGACACACACTTTCGGCCCGCAAAAACGGCTGAACTAAAATTCTGTCGTCCCTTTTTTTAACCATTGAGGCCAAAAAGGGACGACAGAATCCCACCATCATCATTTTACTTCTTACCCAAGCAAATACATGCACTTGACAGGGGACGGGGACACACATTTAAAAAGATTAAAACTTATACGCGTGATAAAGTTACTTGCAAGCATAATCCCATGCGAAAGAATCCCGTAAAACAGTCGCAAAAAACACAAAACTCCGTTTGTGGATTCAAAATTATGACTTGGAAAAACCGAATGATGTGGTTCACACAGTCGCCTACTAACATAACGGTCAGAAGGATTTTGTGTCTAACAAAATGATTTTTAAATAATAAAACCTATAAAGATTGATTTCTGTAATGCTTATAAAATAAACCCAATTTGGCACGTTTACAGAGCTCATATCAAGTGGACCAGCCCGCCTCCACCAAGGCGTCCTCGTGACATAGTAAAATTATTCAGATCCAATGGCACAGCAAACTTCGACCAGTAATGGGTGCCCAGCTTACACGTACAGTATGTACTGTATTTGCCACGTTAAATTTTGTGGTCTGCTAAAATGTCTTCAGAAGTCATCCTTTTTTAATTGTGAAACAAGATAAGGCCTGTCTTAGGACGTGCCTGAATCTACGGATAAGGCCTATTATTTCCAAAAAAGTCTGTTATCACAGACTCGAAACTTTTAGACCAGCCAATGCACAGAGTGAAAGCAGGGCTTGGGATGGCTGGTCTACTCGGCCACTGATAAGCGCAGCAATGGCTCAGGAAATACGAGTATGTCTGAGCAGAAGCTGCTCTGCATGAATATCAACAGAACGACTGATCGTGGCAACGAGCAGAGGACCATGCAATCCTGTGCTCGTGGTCCACAAAGTGGGCTGGGGGTGTCTAACTCTCGGGCTATGCGTAGTAGCGCTTGCTCTTATTGTTAGTAGGAGTGTTCGACTAGCGGCAAAGGTAAATCATTTTGTGTCATGTGTCCCTTCATCCTCGAGCGGTTCATAACTGATATTATAAACCATGAGCATGAACATAAAGTAGGAAGAAGGGGAGGGGGAGATTTTTCAGTGTCCCTTGAGGCTAGGCATTTAACGATAAGCCATATCACTGCACTCCCAGCGCTACAGCTTTGGCGTATTTAGGTTGCTCGTGTGAAACAGCACAGCTGCCTTTTGGGAGTCTGTCTGAAGAGCAGCAGTGCACAGAACACAAGCTTTCTGGAGTTAACGCTGACATCCCAATGCACACATACAGTGTATATGTGCGAGCGATTACGAGCTGTGCGCAGCGCCTAACATGTTGGGACACTTCCCCTTTTTCTTGTGGCCGAGTAGACCAGCCATCCTAAGTCCGGGTTCCACTCTGTGCATTGGCTGGTCTAAAAGTTTCGAGTCTGTCATAACAGACTTTTTTGAAAATAATAAAACCCTTTTTCGTTTTTTGCTAAAAACTAATTTGGCCCAAAACACTTGTTGGAACAACTGAGAGAATTGAGTGACCACCAAACACCTTCTTCCAAACCTCTTAAAGAGAGAAACATAAAGAACGTGAACCCCCGCCCATGAAATTACTCGTAAAGACCGCCTACAGATCGCCCATTTCATAGTCTGAAACTCTCACCCGCACTACCGTGCCTGCTCATGAAATGCACAGATTTTTCGAATATGTTTCAGATTTACAGGCGGAAGGAAAACAACAAAAGCTCATTCGTAAGGATTCGCACGGAGAACTAGCTCATGCTCGGGCTGGTCTTAACTTCTTTAACTCAGAGCATTCCATCAGAAGCTAACAGAACTCAGGATCCGCAAGTTTTATCAAGTAGCTAGCTTTAATTTTTCTCAGCAATATTACTTCACATCGAATAAACATGTCCCGACCATGGAAACTCTTTCCACATCATTTATATTCCTTCACATATTCTCAATTAATTATCCGAAAATTAATTGGTGTCCACCAAATTGATCTTCATGAGAGCGCCTGAGCCCAGCCAATCAATGGCGCTGCGCCTCAACCCGTTCAGCTAATGTTTCTAAGCTCCGCACCGAAAACGAAAAAACAGACACCAGCGCCAGCTACTTTCGATTGTCGATAACTCAAGAACGATTGAACCAAAACAGTTGATTTTTCGCAAGCTTTGCAAGATAAGTCAGATCTGCAACCATGTCGATTTTTATCGAAATCCGTCCAGTACCTGACGAGCGACGGATAAAAAAAGCTGAAACAGTGACTATTTTCAGAATTAACTTTTCGGTAATTGAAGCTTCAAAAAAATGACCGTCAAAAGGCAAAGTCCGAAAGTTTCAGCTTTCAGAAAAACTAACATTCACAACTGTGCGACCTCTGGTTGTTGATCAAGGCGCATGTTGTTCCTCCTCCTCGTCTTCTCCCCCTGAACAAGAAATCGCCTATTCTGGAACTCGACAATGGCCGGACGGGTTTTGATAAAAATTGGCACGATTCTAAACTCGGCCGATTCTGCTATGTGCGCAAAAAATCAAAAATTTTCGTCGAACCGTTCTCGAGTTTTTAGCCGGCAAAAATCGTCCTTTAGCATTAGGCGTCTGGTTGGCTGGTCTAAGCAGGCACTACCATCAGCGTTGCCAGATGCAAAATTGAAAACTCGCTGCCAGGGACCTGAAAATTCGCTAAAAATCCGCTAAAAAATTCGCCAAAAGTTCATCGCAAAACTGAGCTATTTTAGCAAATAAAACATGAAATACAGTAGATAACGGCGTATCAGGAAAAGCTTACTCACTCATGCTCAAATGCTGTACCATCTACCACATATTTCAAGGATCGCTACACAAGGCTTGGGGCCAAGGTCAGGAGAAAGGAAAAAAAATTTCTATTTATACCAAGCAAGGGGGCAGAAGAATGAGGAACCGCCTTTGAGACCCAAACTCGTGCCAAAGGCTGGACTGTGGTTAGGCCTACTGTAATATCGACTGAGCACTCAACTATGAAATACGGTCTTTTATTCAAAATCGTAGACCCATAGTTGAAATTGATGTTTTTCCTACCCCATCCCTTGTCAACACTGACCCTTCAGACCTCAACGCACGGACAAAACTGTCTCAAAAGTCGCAGAAAATGGGCGAGCTATTTAAAAACCTTCCCGAATAGGCTACTCGAACATAGATGGGCACAAATCCGCTGAAAACCCCAAAATTAGCTGCAAATTCCGCTAAAACACTCAATCCGCTGTTTCCCGCTGCCGGACCAAAAATCCGCCAGATCTAGCGGATTCTAGCTGCATCTGGCAACGCTGACTACCATGCCTGCTGATCTGGGACAGATTTTGTGACACGTCCAAAATTGTCTCAGCGTTGTCCCAAGTTGCTGTCCTAAAAGTGCCCTAAATTTGTACCCGTCCTAAAATTACAGTCGGATGGCACTGTGAAACTGGCCCCTGCTGATTGTGAGTCTCGTGCTATTGCAGTTGTCTTACTCGTCCAGAGTCCTGCCAGCCCAGCTGCATAGACTACTGGGTGCCAGTCTGGTGCTTGCGTACAGTATGCCATCGATCTGTGGCATAGCCACTCTCTTTTCCCATTTGTTCATATCCAAATTTTGCTTCACTGGCGCAAGGTATTCTGGCTGTACCAGCCGCTTCCAGCCTGGTATAGCGCCTTTTTTCGCAGGCCAGCATTGCGATTGGTGGCAAAAGAAAGCGGCGGAGGCAGCTGGAACAGGAATTGATGTTATAATGAATGAGATCTATTTTTGATTTTCAATGGGTGTCGGCTCTTGCCATCAAAAACAGCTTTACATATCTTTTTGTGCTTGATAAAAATTCAGTTTCTTGGGCTGCTCGTAATTTCACGTAATGCCAGGAAATTGTCAGCTGTAGTGAAATTTCTTGGTAAAATTGTAAATACAGAGAAGCTTTGTTGCTGGTGCCGATTATAAGCAAAGTTTTTTGTTCGATCAATGTCAAAGTCAGAGCCAGAAATTTACAATTCCTCGCTGGCCAACGGTCAGGTCAGAAAGGTTTTTTTGGTTCGGTCAAGGTCAAGGTCAGGGCAGAAAATTTTTTGAGGAGTCGGTCAGGGTCAGGTCAGACAGTGAAAAACCCAGGTCATTGGAACACTAGTTTATATCAAATGTACAGTTTTCACGGTTGTATGATCCATCCACTCAGTACAGCAAACATGCCTGGTAGGCGTAGGAGGAAGGGTGGCCGACCGAAGTCGGTGGGACCAAAACTAGGCAAGTCGGCAAGTCTTGCAAGTATACTTGGTACTGAAAAATCCCTTCGGGTCTCTTAGCCAGGCGATAGTATCGATTACTCTCTCCCGCTCGCCAAAGCCCGCCGGCAGAGGGCTGCAGGAAGACATAAAAATAAAAAATACATTTAGAGAAAAAAACCGCAAATTCAATGAAATTAGCACAGAATGAAATCAACAGCACATCCACCTTTGTCGCACCTCGTCACTGTGGTCATAGCACCTGGTCAACACGTCCATTATATCCTCCTGGTATTCGTAAGTCAAGTCCTCATCCTCGTTTTTGACGCCTTTCGAAATCTGCTGCACTGATTTCATGTGCCGATACACAACGAACGTGTCTTTGATTGTTTCCTTACACCTGCGGCATCGATACAATGGCTTGGCCACGTGATTGAGCCAGTGCAGAAGTGGTTTCTGATTACTGCCTCGTCCAACACTTTGCATTTGAGCGATGATTTTGAAGCGGCGTATTTCGAGTGCAGTGGACTACGCGAGAGGGGATTATCGAAGAATCGGGTCCAGAACATTTGTATTGTGCTGAAAGATGTATGTGTCCTTGAATTCCGAGTGAGCTCTCAATCTTGGTTCTCGAGCACCTCATACTTTGTCAATTTGATCGTTCTGATTTTACCAGGGTAGGTTGACTTAGCGTGACAGATTTATATTGTTAGATGTAGCATTTCGCCAATCAATATGCAGTACATGAGCATCGCTTCAGTTATCGTATTGTGGATCCAGTCGTCAGTTCATGCAACACTAGACTGCAGTCCAGCGCATGGGACCATAGACGCTCACTTTTCGGCCTGGGAGCATACTGTAGTATTTCTAATGGGACAAGGCCATGTTCAAAATCTTAGTTCTTCTTAGTTCTTACTTTACTGCAATCCCAAGCGGCCAAAGCGCACTGACAGGGCAGACATGACAATCAACAAAAAAAAGGAAACAGATGTCACACAGAAAAAGACTTAAAACAAATATCCGTCATAAAAACACGCAATGATGATAAGGCGATATCTTCTGGCAAGTCATTCCATAAAATCTTTGCAGAATGTTCAAAAGACTGTCCGTAAGAGACCGTTCGAGATTTCGGCAACACCAAATGATGACTTGCAGTATTTCTTTGACTAAAACGCTGACCAGAAATCGATTTGTGAATAAAATTTGAGTTATTGTAGTCGTGAAATCCGTGGTAAAACTTATGAAATCGAAGTAACTTCAGATATTTCCGGCGGTCAGAAAGCGACGGCCACCCACATTTTTCTCTGACATTCGCTGATGTTATCGACCAGTCCTTGCAATAAATTCGAGCAGCAAGAAGTTGGGACTTCTCCAAATTTTCACTGTCCTCCGGATCATAAACACATGAACCATAATCCAGAACCGATCGAATGCAAGCTGTATAAACATTACCCGTAACATTCTTATCCACATTTTTGCCGAGTTTACGTCGAAGAGCACCCAACATTGCCCTCGAGCGATTGGCAATGGCCGAAACGTGTTTTGAAAATTTCATATCAGGAGAAAAAGTCACGTCGAGGTACCTAATTTCCTCAACAACTTCAATTGGGCGACCACGGATCAGAAATTGAGGAAGCCGATTTAATTTCTGATGATTGTACCGAAATAACATCGCTTTTGATTTTTCTTGATTCAATTCAAATCCAAGAGCTGATAGCCTTTCATCCACAAAATCAATTTTCGATTGGCACAGTTGACCAGCTTCCAGGAAATTTTTTACTGGAGCGAGCAGAACTAAGTCGTATGCAAATAATCTGGCCCCACTTAAGGTCGATGCAAAAACCTCCAAAATCGGGTTGACGTACGAGTTGAATAAGATTGGGCCTAGAATTGAGCCTTGTGGAACTCCAGAGGTCACGGTCGAAAGTCCTGACCTCGCTAAGTCCATTGCAACGAATTGATTTCGATTAGATAAATAAGAGTGGACGATGGCCAACAATTTTTGCGGTAATCCATGGTGGTATTGAAGGGATCTCAGCAGAGGAGCATGGGGAACACGATCCAAAGCTTTCTTAACATCCAAAAATATCCCAACGACGTTTCCAAACTTTGAGTCGTCCAACCGATTATGAATGAATTGCGAAACCGCAATGATAGCGTAGACATACCTAGTTTCCCACTCATTTTATAGCCCAGATATGTACACATAGAAGACTGACTTGAAGAAGCTCGGGGACAAATGAAGAGCCATCATTTCCCGAGGGCCGTCCGCACATCATAAATATAACCTGCCTGCTACTGCTGCTGCTAATTTATCTCTGCCCAAACACTTATCAGTGCACTGAACGGCGAGTACATAAGGAAAACAAGAAACATGAAAACCGTCGAAAGAACTAAAACTCTGTTGCCAAAATGTGGCTTTTGAACACGTTATAAGATCCAATGGCTACCTCATATGGCATCACTTTTTTATCACGATTCCAGAAGTTCTTTATCACCGAATATTCAAAACTTTGACCAAAAGTTTCTTTGATAAGACGAGGTAATTTCAAGAAGTGTGCTTGAGTCGTGCGCTCATTATATCTTTGACCCGAATCCACAATGTGAATGAATCTGCTATTTGTTGGATACGCAGCGTGACCATGGTACAGTTTGTAAAAATGGAGCATCTTCAGATGATTTCGTCTTGTTGATAAAGTATACCAGCCAAGTTCCCTAATCGCTTCCTCGTATGGTTTTATCCAGTCATTGAGAATAGCCCTTGCCGCGTATTTTTGTGCCCGTTCAAGATTATCAATTAAATATTGTAATGTAGGTGCCCAAGCACAACATCCGTACTCCAGGCAAGGTAGTATACTGTACATTGCAAATAAACTGTCTTCAACACGTTTGATGCAAATTTTCCAAATTTCTGTCGAAATGCTCCGATCATTCGACGAGCCTTGTTCGCCGTTTCCTGACAGTGATCCACAAATTGCATCCTTTCGGATAGCAGGATTCCCAAATATTTAACAGTGTCTGCAAAAACGATTCGATTGCCATTAAGCGAAACAGTTGGTTGAATTTTCAGTGGCTTAGACGAAAAATGCATCCTTGCGTCTTGCTCTCATTGAAGGCCGGTTCTAAATCCAAAATCTCACGACTGATAAAGTCAATAGCCGGTTGTAAGTTGGTAGCCACATCATCCAATGAGCAAGCCGGTGAAATTAGAACTAAGTCATCGGCGTAGGCTTGCAATAAATAGCCAGATTCAATTGGAAAGGCAGCTTGGAAATTTTCGAGAACTGGATTTATAAACGCAATGAATAGTGTGGGTGCCAGCACCGATCCTTGAGGCACCCCAGATTCCACTGGTGTCGATTCCGATGCACAGTTATCGACACATGTAAACTGTGAACGGTCTTGCAAATACGATGCTAGCCATTGCAATAGACGAGGAGATAGGTGATGATAATGTTCCAAGATTTCCAATAGCCGTTTGTGAGACACTCTGTCAAAGGCTTTCTTCAGATCAAAGAAAACTGCTCCAACAGCACGAGAGGCTCGAACATTAAGGCCATCATGAATCGATTCCGTCAATCTAATCAGTGCTCCAGTCGTTGAGAACCGCGGTCGAAATCCGTGTTGATTTGGCGACAATCGTAGACATGGACGCAATATTTGTTGAACATGGCGCTCAAGAATCTTCGATTGTATTGGAAGCAACGAGATTGGTCGATAGTTCTTGGCTTGATGACGGTCGCCCGGTTTCGGTATTGGGATTACCTTCGCCACCTTCCATGCTTTCGGAAAAACTCGCTCAACTAGCGAGCGGTTACACAATGCCGTAAGAGCTGGAGCAATGGACGAGGCAATGTTTCTGAGAATAGGCGCAGACAGTCCATCAATGCCAGGAGCACTTTGAATACGGAGTGTTGCTAGTTGTCGATGCACGAAACTAAATGAGACGTCACAATCGTAATAATCTCCATTATCAAGAGGAGGTGGAGAATATGGGCTGCCCATGGTTTGGTTGAAATTTCCTTGAAATGACGTCTGCAACAATGTAGCTTTCTCGGGCGATGGAAAATGCGATTTGTTGAAATCGTCAATCAAGGGAGGAATTGATCGATCATCTGGACTAAAACGTCGATAGGCTGCCCAGAAGTCAGCAGGCGATTGAGCCTCCGAGAATAATCGATCAATGTACTGACGTTTCGCTTTACGAACATCCTTCTTCACTTGCCTACGTAGCCGACTGAACCAACCAAAATCTTTGATGTCGTTTGACTTCTTCCATTTCCAGTAGGCATGATTCTTCTCACGAATTAGGCGAAGCAATTCTGAGGCAATCCACGGATGCTGCTGGCTTCTTTGGGCAGAACGGCGTGGAATAATTTCTGTGATTACCTTGGTGATCCTGTCCATAAGCCGATTACAAGCTTCATCCACATCTGACGCTGAGTTGACCAGGTGTAGGCTCTCTTCAGCTGATATCCTACGATTCACTTCCTTCCAATCAACACGTCGTATACACCAAGCGAGACGTTGATCAGGAAAGTTCGCTTTTGGTCGATTCCCCAAGCTAATCGATAATACATCGTGATCAGAAGAATCAATAGGTGACAATACTTTTGTTTCACGATGCCTTTGACCATCCCCAATAATCGCCAGATCCAATAAAGTACGATTTTTCCTTGTGGGCACAGTGACGGTTTGCCGTCTCCCATCACTATCCCACATACTGTACAGTAATGGTCTCACCCGTGGGATACAAATAAGGATTCGAAGTAACACATCTTTATTGAATACAAAGTGTCCAAAGGATTTAGTGCTGTGCGAGCAAACCATGCGGCCATAAGATACGGTACATCCCCCGCCGGCCGTGGCCATACCTAACGTGTTACACTGCCCCACACCTGACCCTACTTCTATAAAAGGCACAGTGCGAAGCAGACACCCTCAGCCTTTTGATCTTTCCCACAGAACTGCCCCCCATATCCTCAGTGGGGAATTTCTTTTGGGTATTGCCGACTATTCTTTCTCGCAATATCCTGTTGCTTGCAAATGACACGCTTTCGATGTCGCGCCCTTTTGACCATCTTCTCGCCTCTTCTTTTTCGATTTCCAAATATATGCCAGCCGAGTCCTAGTATTCTCATTTTCTTGCAACCATTCTCAGTTGGCATACATTTTTGGCAAAAGGGTGCAAGACGCGCTTGAAGACGAACAGTGACATTTTTGGTGGCCAAGACTTGCGCAATGTTGTTCCCATTATTTATTGTGTCATTTTATCTTATTTTTGTACATGCTGCTCAGGTGGGTGATATCGGTGTCTTTTGCCATCTAAGCCCACTCATCGTCAGCTTTTCCTTGCTGAAACACACTCTAGCTCTATGCTTATTCTGTCTTGGGTATGTGTGATCCTCGATTCCAGGGTACTGTGGTCAAACACGAGCATTAGTGGAGTGGACAAGGTAGAATTCTCTCGTGAAAATTACAAAACTGGAAGATCAGTTAGCATTTCTTCCTGGCCCACACTACTGTACTATACATTTCAGGAAGCCCAGGACGGTTGCCGCGCCTTGGAACATTGCCTTACGAGCATCGATTTGTTGAGAACTGAATGCAAAAATGCCACGTCGAATACGAACCGTACTCAGCACTCAGACACCAAGTCTTGCGTGCCCAACGTGAAAAAAAAGTTGGCTAAATTGGATGAAATGCAAGCTGAACAACGACGACAATATCGAGATTGTATTCTAAGTAGAATCAAATTGGCTGTGCCCATCAATGGGAAAGAAAAGGTTAGCCAGTGTCTCGCACTCTAGGCTATGCTACTTTACTGCAGGCCCTGGTACCCGAGGCCGTAGCCGAGAATGCGGTGGAGGCCCCGGAGGTTGCTGCGAGACCTACCACCACTCGCGAGGCCTGCTCCACCCGCTTTCCTGAGTATGACCTCCAGGTCATTTATCATCTACAATCTGCAGTCACTGGCAAGCGCTGTAAATACCAAAGTCAGGCCCCTAGTTTTGTACGCACTGTAGGCTCAACAGCAGTCGGCCATACAACTTTTATCTGCTGCAGAGATCCACTGTGAATCAAATGTTAGGAGTTACACAGGCGCATCACTGACTATGTACAGCGATGTGCGGCATATCGCTGTACATAGTCAGTGATCACATTACTGACTACGTGCAGCGATATTCAGCGCATCACTGAGTGGTCCAGTAGTCGTTTCTTTATCCATGGGAAATTCTACGGTGTAATCTCTCTTCTGGACTAATCTTCCGAGGCAGGACCTACTGTAGCTGCACTGACTCGACTCACCGCTTCACTCTGTCGCTATGCCAACTGAGCAAGTTAGTGTTGCTGGCAGTACTAAAAATGGGTCTGTGACGTGATCGCACTCTACCTCACATCATTTCCCAGCACCTCTTCCTGTATTGCAGAAACACAGGGTACCGAATGGCATTGCAGGAATACCATAGTCTCTAACAGCGGCTATACATAGGCTACCCTACTTTCTGCTAGGCCTTGCTCTGTTCCGAATCCAAGGTGGCCTCTGGTAAGACGATGGCTTCAGGCACCCATGATTCCTAGGAGCAAGAGTTCGATTCCCCTCAGGGCTTTAGTTTTTGACTGCCATCTCAGAGCAGTCCCTTATTCGCAGTCCAAAATTCATTTGCAGCACGACCAATGCTTGCGCCTCGTGTCCGAGTACCAGGCCAGTGTAGAAGTCGAGGAAGAAGCAGACACCGAAACTGATGAATCGGGTCAGGAGGAATCGGATGCATCTTCTGTTGTCAAAAAGAAGAGGGAAGCGCAGGTTGATGGCTGCACTAAACAATCCCTCGAAAATGGTTTGAGACAGTGCAACACCCTGGCGTCCTGTTGTTCAGAATCTACATTGTAAGTACTGTAACTCTTTCTTGTCTTATTCTAGTCTTTGGGTTTTCGCTCAGGCTACCTACCTTGTATATTTTTACACTCTCGAATTGACCCCCGGCCACTTTGATGCTAGAGTTTTCAATACCCTCAAATAGCAGCCCCTCTAATCCACTGTACTGAGGATGACAAAAAGGCCCGCACTCCATCTAGGTAGGTCTACAGATTTCACTGGCGATCTTGCGAGCGATAGAGCATCTCAGCGTGTCACAGACTGATCGAGATCATGATCTGTGACACCCAGATCGTGGCTTAGCGGTGACTCTCGTACTCACGCGTGGTATAAATATACCCCAAGATAACGATCAGTGTTTTAATTAGACTAATTAACACTAGTTAACGTTAATTAATTGACTTATTAAGTACAATCTGGGTGTAATACATCATAACTAACCTTCAAATGATTTTCACTCCTCTTGATCACAAATCACTAATTATCGTAGAATTCGACCAAATTGTGGTATTGGCCCAGGGGGCAGCGCGCACAGTGGCTCTACTCTGTGTTCCTTAGGCCTCGAGTGCGCATGGCTATGGATAAAGTATGACGTGACCCGTGAGATGAGTCAGACAAACTGCAGTGCACCACATCGCCATTACCAGGGGTCGTGGCGTAGCTGGTTAGGCGTTGGCTCTAACGCTGGGAGCGCTTACAGGGGAGGGTTCGGCCCCCCGCCGTGGTAAGAAGTGATTATGAAATACCGAGTGTGCGTTCCTCAGCCCTCGAGTGCGCCGTATGGTGCTTGGCTATGGATAGAGTATGACATGATGCCGAGTATGTAAGATGGGTTATCCCCACCCACAACCTCCGCTTCTGTCACGAAACGCCATGTGAGAGGGAATCATGGAAAAAACCGCTTCAAACTTCTTTCAAACTGACCTTAGCCAGAAATTCAAAATTTTAAAAAAAATGTTCAAGGTAAAGTTTCAATCAGTTTTGTACCCTGTTATCAGAGCCATCACACTGACTCAAGCCCTATCATTAGGGTTATGTGCACAAGCTTTTTTCTCGTTAGGGTTATCACAGCACAGGCTACTCGCGTCCAGTATGTGCACCTATCACTGCACACCCAAAGAAAACAGATTTCTGCTGAGGATGCGATTATGATTTCAGTTGCGAATTGGAATATCAGCTGACCACACTACACGACGACATCGCCCTACAGCAAATGGCCACTTTCATCGAAATGAGACGATGCGCTCAACAAGAAGGAAAGGTATCGAAAGCTACCCCGCCAAAGTCATAACTCAGTGACCCGATGTCGATGCGCCTTCGACAAAGTCTGCTGTACTGACAATATTTGCGAGTGATTTTAATAATACACGCTACGAGTAACGAAAATTATGCGCGGTTGCAAATTTCACACTTTTCCGTCGCGTAAAATAGAAAAAAAGAGTACAAGTCTAGTTGGCGCTGCAGCTTTGCAGCAATTCATATAACAGCACGCGAATGATGAGTTTGCTAGTGTAACCAAGCCTGGCAGGCGTAGAAGGGAGGTGGCCGACCGAAGTCAGCAGTACAAAAACTCCGACTGAAGCAGGCAAGTCTTGCGACTATACCTACGGCTGAAACATCAACCCGAGGGGTTGACGTCTCCCAGCCAGGGGAGAGTATCCATTACTCTCTCCCACTCGCCATGGCCTACCAGGCGGGGGGGTACACTAGCCTGTACACCACAATCTTTTTGCTCATTCTATTTTCTACTGTCAAAGTACTGTACGTAAAAATATGCAGTGATTTGGCACATATTCAAGTTCAAATTGCTTTTTTTGCCACAAGAATGATACTGTAGAAACATAATTTTCAAAAATTACAAATCAGCAATCTACTTTAAAACGCTTTTTCTCAAGAAAATGAATACAATGCATTGTGCCAGATTTTCACTTCTGCATAATGAGCTCAACAATGACTTGCCTTTTTTGGCTCGATCCCTCTGTCATCTGTCTCTGCCTCTTCAACCCAAATGTCAGGCACGTCAGTGACTGTCAGTCGAGTCCGCCTTTGATTTACCCCAGTCGACTCTTATCTCCTTATCAGTTGGCCGAGCGTTTTACGGTTATCACCCCATTCTATTGAATTTGATCGTTCTGCAAAGCAAACATCCAACAGTGTACTGAAGAAATACAAGGCACTTTTTCCGGCAGAGAAATCAAATACTATAAGCATGCTAGCTGTGACTCATTTAAAAAAAAATCAATTTGTGGTCAGTCGGTCAGTCAGTCAGTCGGAAAAAATCAATTTATGGTCAGTATTTTGATAGCTAAAAAAACAGTGCGTTCATACCAAACAAGCTTTCAGCAAGATCAGCATCCGTTGGCTTCTGACAGCTTTGGTGTTTGACCAGGGACCTGCCATCAATCTCTCTTTTTCACTGTCCAGATCTTATAGCTATTCCGATCAAGACCTGTCAGGTGGGCACCTTACAGCGTGTTCTTCGGTCATCAGCCCCTTGGGCACTAGCTGACACACTCCATCAACTCATTTACAGTGCCTCGACGTAGAAGTCCCTAAAAACAGCACAAACATTGGGCAGTCCGGATTTTTCTAGGACTTGTCAGTTACAAGCCTGCCTGTTTTCCCGTTTTTGCCATACATGGAGCGAACAGGATGCCACGTGAGCACAATCTGTCTCTCGTTGTTTGCCTAGATAAACCGTTTGACTCAACTAGCTCGCACGTAGCCTGAGCAGTTCACTCGCGATTAGAGCGGGAGCAGTCGGAACTAGTTTCTTCATTCAGCCTGAAATGGACAATCGAGGGCATCCATTTCCATGCGCCTGTTCCAGATGCTATGTCCGAAAGATATTCGCTGGCACTTTCGTGGTGGCTTTCGACTTGCTATTCGCCCTGGCCGTTCTGACGGGGGTTGTCCTGTGCAAGTACTTCCCTGAGACCATATTTGGCACATCCCCATCGGACGACTATTGCCCTCATTCGATCACCAGCGACCTGATGACGCAATCGTTGCTCATCTGCGCCTTCCTGGCATCATCTGTTTTCCTACTCATCGGCCTCGTATACAGATTATTGTGGACTATGGGTGTGCACATTCTCAAAGACGGTCTATTCTTGATCATATCCTTTATTCTGGTGCTGGTGAATACGGTCACAACTGCCAAAAGCGGCGCGCTCACTTTGTACGATGGTCTGGTCTTGGGCAGTTTGGTCGTGTTTGCTGCCTTGCACGCTTGGTTTATTTTTGTGATGGTCTCCATTGGAAATTACATTTTCGCTAGTTCCAGCACCAAACTGACCTCCAAAGGTTATTTGCCAATTAGGGACGCGGGCAAGGAGAACAGTGTTTTG
This sequence comes from Mesodorylaimus sp. YZB2_4, assembly GCA_030248295.1. Classification (NCBI taxonomy): domain Eukaryota; kingdom Metazoa; phylum Nematoda; class Enoplea; order Dorylaimida; family Dorylaimidae; genus Mesodorylaimus; species Mesodorylaimus sp. YZB2_4. The sequence goes on along the minus strand of JASANH010001374.1, from coordinate 964,800 downwards.
GTGTTGTGAAATTCATGGCTACGATATATTTCCCCGCAGTACATTGTATATGCATGCCGTGTCGTGTCGTGTGTAGTGATTTTCACGGAGGCTCTCAGGGGAGGCTCCCACACTCTCACGTCAGTGTGGTTTTCAGTTTTGGCACTTTTTGCACTGAAACTGTGGAACTGGTGAAAAGTGAAAGTGAAACTGAAAAGTGTCAAACCTGAACTAAAAAATGAATTCTTTCAGTGATTTAAAGAAACATGACTGATTACGTACAAGGAATCAGCTCCATCCGCCACACACCCTGTGGATTAGAAGTTTCTCGTGTTAGCCGCGCACACTGTCCAGCAAGTTGTTCATGGGCACTTAAGCCAATCATGGGCCAACCAATCAAACCAATCATTAGTCATGGATCTACTTTGCTTACCTAAAGTAGATCCATGCCTAGTGCTGCCACGATTCGATCCCCCCCCCCCCCCCACCCTAAAATAGATGTCAGAGCACGGCTAACAGAAGAAGAAACTTCAAACAAGGAAAATAAACATTAGCTTATGTGCAACCATCTTTCCATCAGCGATCATTAAAGAGGATTGGAGGATGTATAGCAAAAACCTCAGAGATGACAAGAGCAGTGGAAAAATTTATAAAACCGCCAAAATGATGTAAGCAGTTAGAGCCTGCGCAGCTGTGCGCGCCGTACAGTATCCATAATTCGTATTCGTTTTCGTTTTTCCGGTTTTTCAGTGGCTCGAATTTCTATCGACAGGTTTTTTTATAAAAAAATTTGTAACAAGATTGTTTTTCGTAATTTATGTAAGTCATTTTAAAAAAGTTAAAATAATTTGAATGAATATCCAAACGAGTGAGCCTTCTTCGAGCCATCGTTACAATTTGCGGAGTCGAGGCAAGAATTCTGTATCCGTGTCCGATACGCGCAAAAAACCTGAACCGAAGGTCGATCTCGGTCCATCAACATCAAAATTACAAGCTGGAATTCACCAAAAATCATCGTCAATGAAAAATAAAATGGAAAATGTTGAAAATGCTACGACTTCCAAGTCATTACGCAGTAAATCTAAGCCCTCGGCCGGAAAAAATCAATGGAATGAATCGATTACGAATGCATTGGCTAAAATAGTCGCGGCGAATTCTCCCGCTCTAAGCGACTTGAAAAAACCAAAATCGGATCGCCCTCGAGAAGAAAAACCTGATTTTCCAACGCCAGTTCATATTGTTTTGGATTCCGACGATGACCGTGATCAAAAAAGAAAAAATACCGAATTAATTTGTATCGATGATGATGATGGCGAACAAGGCGTAATTTCCATTTCGGATTCAGAAGATATAAAAGTTGTCGCCGTCGATCCCGAACCGAGCCCATCAAAATTTGTATCCGAAGAGGATAAACGAAAAACGAAGAAAGAATTAAAAATTTTAAAGCAAAAACGTGCAAATGCTAAATCGGAATCAGAAAAACAAGAATTATCTGAATTGATTTCAAAACTGAAATTAATTCATTCGGAACAAAAGAAAGCGGTGAAATTGCAAAAATTGCAAGAAAGACAAAAAAATCCATCAAATTCGACGACGAAAACGTCGAAAATGACGACGAGAAATTCAATAAATAATAAACAGTCTTGTTCGATCGAAGATGCCGCAAATAATTTAAAAATTGAAAGCGATTTCAATTTGTGTTTGATCGAATTGACTCATCGAGCCATTCAGCAAATCAAAGAATTGAAAACAAATTTTGTAATTTTGGTGGCCGGCATAAAAAATGTGGGCAAATCGACATTCGGCGTGACTGTTATGAATAATTTATTGGAACAGTAAGATCATGAATTTTTTGTCATTTCTTTTCTAATTTGACCGTTTTTTTGCAGAGGCCTCTCAGTTTATCATTTGGAATGTGATCCAGGTCAAACCGAATTCACACCGCCCGGTTGTTTATCGTTGACCGAAATTATAGAACCAGTAAACGGAATGCCTTTCACGCATATGAGAACACCGACGAGGTAATTTTTTAAAGAAATATTGCATCGTTTTAAACGAATTTTGAAATTTTTAGCTGCAAATTTTTCGGCGAAACAACTCCATCGAATCGCATCGGAGAATATCTCGAATGTATTCGACAATTATTGATCGATTTCGAGCATCAAAGTCACGAAAAATCGCCGAGTTGTTTGATTGTAAATACTTGCGGATGGATTCATGGTAAAATTTATAGTTTTTGTCAACCGATTTTAATTGTGTAGCATTTCGTATTTTTCAGGCGCTGGTCTAGCCGCCTTGTTGGATATTTGCCGATTTGCGAAACCGAATCACGTCATTTTGCTTCGTACACAATCGAAACAACCCGACGAAAGAGAACAAACGGCGTTCGCCTACGAAAAAATCGGATTTGTCATGCGTGAATTTGCTCAATCTCAGGTGGCCGAATGCAGTCTTATCCACGGACGAATGGACGATGAGGCGAAAAAAAGGTAAGAGCGATCAGGTTTTTCACATTTAAATTTGAAGTGGCTGATATCAAGTTGGTGTATGGGATATTCCCGCCCAAAATCGATCACCCTCTTTCTGCGGAAATACACATATAAACGTGCTGCTCGGGCGATATCGCCCATATCTCGCTTATTCTTTGACCGAGAATGATCTAAAATATATCAAAGTGATCGCGAGATTATGAGCTATCGAATACTACCTTTAAAAGTTTCCTACGCCTTATCATTCGTGAGATATTTCCTCCCAAAAAAATTCAAATTTTCCCCACATTTATGTACAAATAACTCGAAATAGAAAAATCGAACCTCTTGAAAATTTTACTATGTAACTCTTGGTACTTGCTTTCAAGAAATGTTGGCATTTTATATACTTTGTCTTCACATATTTGGGTCAAAATCGTGAAATACCGCAGTTTTTCTGGCCAAAATGATGGGTTTTATTTCTCGACCATTCAACATTGATCGCAGGCTGCTATTGAAATCAGAAATAGTCTATATTGTGGAGCGGGAAAAATGCTACAAAATAAGTCTTTTCTCATGTTCAAAAGTCCACGCTGGAACAATGCAGTGAGGCTTGCGCCCGTTTGCGACCGCAACGAAAGCGTCGCACAGCCATCGCCTGGATACACTCTTGAAATACGCGAAATTTGTGACTTCTGAACATTCGAAAGGACTCATTTTGTAGCATTTTTCCTGCTTTTCAAGATAGGCCAAGTCCAGTTTCTTCTGTGGCCTGCGACAGAAGTCGAAAGATTGAGAACTAAAATCATAAGTTTGAAATTTTGGCGGTTTTTCGCCGATTTTGACCCTCAAAAGCAAATCAAAAGTATATAAGACTGTATTTTTCTGAAAGTACGTGTCGAAATACATGAATGGTAGAAAATCGAAAGGCTTTTCTTCGCGGTATCGAGCTATAGCGCGTGGAAAAGCAAAAAATTTGAATTTTGGCTTTTGGCGGGAATATCTCACGAACGGTGTAACCTAGAAAAATTTTTGAAGAAGCGTTCGATAGGTCATCAGCTTGCGATCATTTTGATATATTCTAGATCGTTCCACGACCAAGGGTTTGGGAGATACGGCTGATGCTTACAGAAACTCTGTCTTAAGAGGGAAGAATCTTTTTTTTTCAGTTTTTCGCAATCGTACTCTCAAATAAGCAGAACAATGTCGAAGTTAGCATTTCGACTGTGGTTAACAGCCGTAGCGCTGTTGTGTAGGTTGTGCGAAAGTGACTCTAAATGTCTAATATGGTTTTTTTTTCACTAGGCACAATTTCAGTCCAAGAAATTTACGGGAAGCGGCATTATTGGCCTATTTTGGTTACAAAACTTCGATTCATGGAACGAATTTGGAGGCGATGAAAACGATGTTATCGTCGCAGATTCGTTGTACGACGCCCTACGCTGTTCCTATGAATCAAGTGTACGTTAGTGTCATTCATGGAGTTCCACCACCGAGATATATTTTATCGATTTTGAACGCCTCGTTTGTGGCCTTGTGTCATTATCGACGTCGGATCGATGACGGTGAGCAGAAACGGTATTGGATGGACGACCCGTCGTTGCCTTTGATCTCCGAAGCCAACTTATGGTCGGATGTCGAGTGCCTTGGATTTGGTAAGGAGTTTTTCGATTCATGATGTTGGCACGAATCAGACCTACAAAAACATCCTTTCAAAAAATGCATGCAAAAATGTATTTTATTGGATTGGATCCAAAAACATATTTTTGGATCCAATATCGATCGATCCAGTATCGATTTTTTATGATTGGATATCCGATATCGATCGATGATGATCGGCCGATATAGATTGATGATGATCAGCCGATATCGATTGATGATGATCGGCCGATATCGATTGATGATGATCGGCTGATATCGATTGATGATGATCGGCCGATATCGATTGATGATGATCAGCCGATATCGATTGATGATGATCGGCCGATATCGATTGATGATGATTGGATACCCGATTTGATCCAGTATCAATTGGACATCATGATCATGATTTATGATGATTGAACATTCATCCAATTATCATGAATCATGTTGGAGTGAATCCAAAAATATATTTGAATTTAATCCAGCAAAATAAACTTTTGAACGCATTTTTGAAAGAATCGTTTACTTTTTAGGTGTAATTCGTGCCATAAATTTGGAGACGCGTACATTCTATTTGGTAACGCCGCTTTCGCAAGACAAATTGGCGCGAGTGAACACTTTTCTGAAAGGAGACATTGCATTGCCACCAACTGTATTCAAGTTCCAAGAGGTAGGGTTTTTTTGAATTCAGTAGAATAAATTTGGCTAGACTTGTAATTTTGTTTAGTTATGTGGAGATGGTCGGATGGAAGTGCCTTATGTCGTGCGTGGCACGAGATCATTAGAAATGCATCATGACGAATTGGTTTTGAATAACGTCGAGTCGGCGAGTGGTGCGAGTGCTTGGAGGAAGAAAAGGGAACGAAGCGCATCGAATGGCTTGGAATCGACAAAGAATGCGAAGAAAAAAAAAGTAGAATCGAGTACGGGTTCAACCTCGAAAAAAGATGCAGCAGAGAAGAAATCTGAGAAAAAGGCGAAAAAGAAGAAGGCTGCAGTCGGAACGAGGTGTGCGCGACTTTTGGCTAAAATCACACCGTGGTCGATAATAAAGAAAACGAAGGGTGTGGATGGCAGTGATCAGGCGCCAGTGTGATCTGGATCATGGAATTCGATTTTAGGAAATTATGAAACAGAATTTTTCGAATAGCTATTGTATCTTTGACTTACATTTTGGCGGGTGTGTAAGGTTGACCACGGAAACAGTGACAGCGAGTTTTTATTAAAAAAGAAAAATTTTTAAAAGCGATATACGAAAATATAGATGCGATGAAAAATAAAAACTTTGAAGTGAATCACCAGAGGACGCATTTGTGCTTTGGGTTCATGGGGCTGTCTTCTGGGCAATTATAGGCGGCTGCGAAGTCGGCGTTGTTTTGTAGTGGGACATTGGCCCTGTAAAACAAAGAGTCAAAAACGTGCGTGCTGAGTGGGATTCGAACCCTGACCTGGGATTTTCAGTGCTAAGTGCGGTGTGCAACACGGACCCGGCTTTCTGGAGTAGCAGATATGTGTAAGGAGAGATCCCGCTGGTGCAGCTGGTTGCTGAGGGCCGAACTACAGTCGGCACATACGCCTTTCGAAATGCATTTTTCCGCTTTCGGCAAATTTTTCTCGAAAGTTTTAGCAATAACTTGAGTTAATGTCAGCGACAATGTTTTAGAGAAAATTACGCTCTATCGACTGGTTGCCTTTGTCTTGCTTTTACTGCTTTTGTTAAGTTTATAGCAATTTTTTTCCATTTGAATCGAGCAAAGTCACGAAAAATCTGTGATAAAAACTGAAAACGAAAAAATCATGCTTAGAAGTTTTATCCGCTTGATAGAGCGCATTTTTCTCTACAAAATTCTCGCTGACATCAAATTAGGTTATCGCTAAAAATTTCGAGAAAAGTCGCCCGAAAGCGGCGACTCCGCGAATTCGGCGCACAGGGGAGCGACCGACGACCTGCGTGTTCTGTCCAGGTTCGAATCCCACTTGATCCGTTACTTTTTGAAAGCATTCTGTTTGAATCGCTTCCTTACCTGTATTGTGTTGGGGCGTGGGGGTCACGGATGATCAACACTCGAAGTGTCTGGGTCCTGATGGCTTGGCACCATAGCTGGAACAGGGTGGGTGCATTGAGTGTGGAGTGTCCTGTTTGATTGACCTCACCTGCGCATAGGATAAGAAGAACAGTTGGTCAGCAGTGAAATTCTGGAAACCTGGAAGGATGGAAGACAGCCCGTCGTCTCGTGTCGACTCCCGCGATAGAGTGTAGGCCTAGAAACCAGTGGTCAGTCATGGACCCTGAGTGGCCGAGCAGTGGTCAGACCTTGTACGCTAGTTTGACACCCCCGTTATCAGCAATGTTCTCGCCCTGGGTGTTCTCCCCGTTCAGTGTCTGGCCAGTTCTTGGGTCCTCAATACTTCCGTACTGATCCACAAAACATTTGGCTCCGTCTTTGAACTTGGCTAGAGTCTCGTTCGTCCACCACAGCACAAAATTGCCTTGTGAGTCGAATTGACGCCCTGGAAAGTCAGGCGGTGCGCCAGCGGGATGTGTGGACTGTTCGCTCTCCAGAATCTTAGTGTCAAAGCCACACATTCCACCTGCAGAGCATGCTCCAGACGATCGCCCAGGGCTTGCAGGACAGATCACAGTCGCCTGGAGCAGCTATGACAGGATGCAGGAATTGAGGGCTTGAGAGCGAGAGACTGCTGTAGCCCACAGTCAACGGCCAGTTTATAAACCTGCTGTGTTATCATAATGTGCAATGAAACACCGCCCCCTGCACGCTTACAGTAGGATGGGTCCACATGTATGTACACGCGTCCTACAGGTCCCACAGGGTCTCACATGTCTCACAGGGTCTCACAGGTCCCACGTGTATGTACACCCATCCTGCTGCACTGTAAGCGTGCTCTGCTAGTGCCCCCATCTCAGCTTACCTTGGTCGTCATAGCCATGCGTTAGTTCGTGCCCCATGATGGCCCCGATCCTGCCATAGTTTACGTAAGCTGGTGCCGTGGGGCTGAAGATGGGGTAGCGAAGGACCCCAGCTGGGAAGGCTGCAAGTAGGGGCCAGTCAGAGTCGCGTGCTTACAGTAGAATCAGTGCAGGCCTACTCATTTTGTTCTCAGCCGAGGAGTAGAAGGCGTTGACGATGGCTGGCGGCATGCCATTCCAGCGGGTCCGATTGATGGGCTTATAAAACTCACCCCGCCTACGACTCTCTATGGAGGCGCTGATGGCGAGGTAGTTGGCCATGTAGTCGTCATTGCTCAAGGAGGCCTGCAACAGACCCACTCAACCACTCATACCTTAGGCATTGATCAGTGCTCATCGATCACTTTGATTACGTGACCGATTCACGCATATTGGGCAGTGATCGAATGACCATCGATCGACACTTTGATCGATTACTGATCAATAATGCGATCGATTACTGATCAATAATGCGATCGATTACTGATCAATAATGCGATCGATTACTGATCAATAATGCGATCGATTACTGATCAATAATGCGATCGATTACTGATCAATAATGCGATCGATTACTGATCAATAATGCGATCGATTACTGATCAATAATGCGATCGATTACTGATCAATAATGCGATCGATTACTGATCAATAATGCGATCGATTACTGATCAATAATGCGATCAATTACTGATAATGTGATCAATGATCGATCGATATTTCTTTCCGAGTCACACCAGTCATGGTTTTGTGGTGGGGCAGTGTCAGGGTACAGCGTGAGCCCGCCAATCTGAGGCCCCGTGTTCGCCCACGTCTGACTTATTCTGTTTGAGTTAACCCACTCTAGTTGTGAGTCGCACACACTGGCCGCTAAGGGGCCACACCACTCGCTGAGCACAAACGAACTTGCAACCCCCTTGATTATGCCACTGATCAGGGTGGACATGATCACAATTGGATCCTATCATTGCTGGTGCCCTCAATGCTGTTCACCTCTGCTGTGCAGTGACTGGCAACACTGGCCGAGCTGACCACCTACCCCTTCGAAATCGCGCATAATCCACGTCTCATTGTAGATCTCGTCGGGTGGGTAAGCCATATTGTCGACCAGGGTGGACAGCTTCTCCAGAGCGTGCGCCTTGGTCGATTCGTCCATCCAGTCAGCATTCTCGATGGTCGGCCTCATCACTCTTCGAACGTTCGCGATCATGTGGTCGACCTAAATCAACACTATCGGGGTCATCTGCATGGCCAGTGGGCATGATGGTGTGCGCACATATGCCTTGTTCCTGCTGTCGAAATAGTGCTTGACGTACAACGAGGAGACTGGCCACTTGAGGTACTTCTGCATCTCGCTCAGACATTCTTTCCATCTGCAAGGCAAAACATAAGCTTATGGGCTTGGCTTTGGAGCTATCTCTGGTGACACTAGGCCCCAGCCTACCTCTGATGATGAGACAAAGGCCTAGTGTACATGTGCGACCAAGCCAGGCGCAAGAGGATGGTTGCCGAGTGAAGTCGGCGGTGCAAAAGCTTCAATGAGCAAGCAAGCAAGTCAGGTCTTGCGACTATACCTACGGCTGAAACATCAACTCGAGGGGTTGACGTCTCCCAGCCAGGTGAGAGTATCGATTATTCTCTCCCACTCGACACGGTCTACCAGGAACGAGGGTTACACATGTGTCTTTTACACTGCACCTGTAAGCCAGTGCACCATACACAGAGCATTGTGCATTGTGTGTACCCGCCATTGTGCGGCAGGCTCCGACAGTACGAGCACAATAAACACAGTAAACATGCCTAAAACCAGACCTACAACAGGCGACCGAACTTTACCTTGGCTCAAACTTGGGTGTTCCAGATAAGGACTGGCGAAAGTGGCGGTAATTTTCTCTCAAACTCGGTGCCAAGTACTTGACAAGATCCTGAACCAGAATCCACACCTGGTAGTTGGCCACTGTCCTAAAAGAGAGAAGTTTCGACCATTCTGACTGGCTAGTTATTGGAGAAACCCACCTAACTGAAAAATTTGCCAACACTTCGGGCAGTTGATGAAGATATTTGACAGAAGCAGCATTGATCACAGTGGAGTCGTCAAAGACCCACTCATTGCTGGAAACGTAATCGAACCAAGTTTGGAAGTTTATCTAAAATGTACCAGCACATTCCTCGCCTCCGGGTGGACAGGCTCGTCTGACAATCGACACACTGCACGTCACCCGTCAGGATGATGTTTCAGCTGTGGACTAAGTCGGAATACTTGGGTGGGTGCCCTGGACCCTATCGGTCACTCCCTCCATTTTAATACGGCCCCAGGCGCATTATAAGGATATGCAAATCTTCCAAGAAACTGCATTGTTGAACCAGGCGACTCACTTTCGGAAATCTCGTCTTCAGCTCTTTCACCGTCATGGGTGTGTACCGTTTGGTGATGTCTCGTCGATCTTCGTCTCGCATGGATATCTATAGTATGGAGAAAGGGTTTACAGGAGGGCCTTTCGGCAACCAAAGTTTGGCACAGTGTCATGGTCACGCATCTGCTTGAACTGGCACGCTCGCCACGGATCCTTTGGCAGGAGAATGCTTCAATAGGCAATAAAGCAACCAGCCGGGTGCATCAAGCGAGGATTTGCTAAACTGGCCTGCAGATGATCGGATGGTCAACCAGTGGCAGTCTAGCACGCCCATGGTTCAGAATGTGTTCACTATCTGAAGGTTGAATGCGCGTTAGATGGGTCATTCGCACTGAACAGTTTCTTGGGGAGTGGGATTAGTCCAAATGGTGACACAACTGCAGCAGGCTGAATGGCCCTATATCGGGGAGCGGGTGGACTCAAAAAACTCCAGGAAGACCTCCTAGTCGTAGAAGCCAGAGACTTCGATCCAACGGGTTTCTGCCTCATGTCATGTCATACTTGACCCACAGCCACGCACCTCAAGCGTACTCGAGGGCTTAGGAACACATAGACAATCACTTTTTATCCAGGCGGGAAACGAACCCTTTCCTGTTACTGCGCGCCCAGGTGATAGGCAGACGCCTTGACCGCTAGGCCACGACCCAAGCATCGCTTGGAGAGAGTGTATCGACTGGCCAACGAAGGCAAGCCAATACACTGCTCCATGTACAAGGCCGAAATACACAACCTCGCCCAACCCACAGGCCAAGTACGCATATCGCAACTGATTCATTCCATGTCCAGTGTACAGGGTGCACAAGTTCCCTGGCATTGAATTTTGATGCTGCTTGCTGTGGTCTCTGAGGTCGCCCGCCCTCTTGGGACGGTCTCAGCTTACTTTGAAATGCACACAGAAACCATAGAAGTGAATCGAGGCATTAGTCGGCAGTATTATCGCCCAGGGTGAACTGGTGCTCAAATTTTAAATTTAGTGGAGTCAACTGCGCAGTATTATCCACTGCAGAAGCGAGAGTTCGATCCCCCATTCAAGGCTATTTTTTTGTGTCGATTCCTCTGCGCTAGCTGGTATTCATAGGAGCTGCAGGTTCGAATGGCCATCTCCAAGATCCGTAGTGAGTAACGTGCTCTTGTAACACTCCAAACCTCGATACATAACCTGACTGTCTAACTTGACCTTACTTTGGCCAATGCAGTTTCTAATTCCACTAACTTTTCGGCCTCCTCGATTGCCGTGTCATTTTCGGCTCCTGAAAGAGACCAGGGCGTCATCTACCAAGTCACACAGTTTGGACTGATCTCGTTGGGTGGAGCTCAGGGACTTCAAAAGACCACAAAAATTTGGCTTCGAAATTCAAAAAATGCTTGCTTAGCTTTCTGCAGTAAAAAATTTTTTAATCCTAGTGTGGTACTGTTTCAAATTAATGTGCGGCGGGGCAAATATATGAGGGTAAAATTGAAATTATAACCAAGACATGTTGACATCCAACTTCTACTTAAACTCAAGTCGGACACCCTTTCCGTATGAAGCGAGGTTGTGTTGTTGCCCTTGCGATTTGAATTTGGCGCCATTATTGTCCTGCGCATCAATGTTGTATGCTAATGAGCGGGTTACGCGAGTGTGGATGGAGTTGAAAAGTGGAAGGCGGGTGCCTCGATCTCACGATCAGTGGTGAACTGCGCAGCAGTATGGGGCTTGGAGATAGACCGTCGTTACACATGGAGTTCACTCAAAGCACGATTTGCTTTCTCTACCCTCTCCTCATTGAGTGAATTCCATGTACTGCAAGGGGGTCCGACTGAAGTTTATCGCAACAACATAGTGTACCCCTTGGACACTGCCTTCTTCATCCTCTTCACCATCTGAAACACCATAGCAGAGTGTCCATGGCTTACATCGTGTTGTGATCCCAAAAACTCCAGTCGGGCACCCTGACGAAGGCAGAGTGCCCATGGGGCATACACTGTCGCAGGACATTGGTGCCCCTGCTACGCGGGGAAACTATTTTAGGGGGATTACTAGGGCAAGGGCTCTATAGGAGCGGACTAGAAGCATTTGCAGTAGCGGTATTTCACTAAATTTCAATGCCCTGTGACCTCAAAGAGGACATTGCATTTTTCGCATCCAGGGTGTCTGACTCACGTAAGTACAGTAGTCTCCACTCACTCACCCAACTGCACAGCCGTGGCTGCAATGAACTGTCGATAGGCGTCCAAGGCCTTGGTGTTGTTCTTGTCAACGTAGTAATCCCTTTTACCCAAGCCGAACCGGGGTTGGTCTACCTAAAACTAGCACATTTTTTATAGCTCATGGTCAATTTTAGCATCCTTCATTGGTTTCCCACAAAATTCCAGGGCTCCCGGTATTAAGACGAAGTTCCACTTCGAAAGCTAAGGTCTCGTGTGGACCCTGTGATGGAAGCCCAGGCTAGGGCAGGCGCCGAAAGGTGCAGCCTACCCTACCAGACTGAGCCTGACCTCGTCCGCACCCACCTGCAGCATGTATCTTGTACTGTTCTCGAAGTCAGCCATAATATCAAAGAGTATTACAGGCGAGACGCCCGTTTTATGTCCCAGCCTGGCATTTGTGGCCAGCCAGTCGTAAGCAGTGTCACTCCACTGCACACCATCCACCATGGGCCACCCACCGAACGACCTCAAAGTAGTGTGCAGTGTGTCCAAACCAACCGATTCCAAGGCCGGGACATTGGTGCAGGCCGTGTAATAGAGGTCGGCGAACTGGGCAGAAGGAGAGTCCGAGCTCGTCGCCATGTCCGAGTCCAAAATCACTGCAATATGTGAATAGTATGCAACGAAGAGTAGAATACAAAGCCCTGTGCCTCTGTAGTACCTCTGTGGCCTGAAAGATTTAAATTTCCCGCTTCAAAGCCGCTCATGACAACTTCACATTGTCATAAGCGGCTTGCAGCGGGAAATTCAAATTTTGCTCAGTACGAGATCCCTGGAATGGTTCATTACTTTAGTGAGTAGCCACCAGTCAATGGCTGAAACATCACTTCCAAATGCGCGCTTTCAAATGCCGTGGGAGGAGCTGTGCTGCGGAAGTAAGGAGATACAACGAGATGTGTCATCTGTAATAGACCATTTCACAGGCTTCATACATAGCAAAATTTAAATTTCCCGCTTCAAGCCGCTTATGACAACTTCACAGATCAAAAGTCTGTTACTGTGCCTGTGCGTGCGCTAGGCGTTGACAGAAATTTTCTGACAGTTTTCTAATTTTTAGATTCCACAGTTTTCCTGATTTATGGAATTTCGTTGTTTTCTTTTTAAAAAGTGAAATTAGAAGTTGTTGCTACTCTGTTTAAAAAGCTTTCAAGCGCGAGACGCGCACAAGCTTAGAATTGAACTTCTATCTATGAAATATTGTCATAAGCGGCTTGCAGCGGGAAATTCAAATTTTGCTCTGTACGAGATCCCTGAAATGGTTCATTACTTGAGTGAGTAGCCACCAGTCAATGGATGAAACATCACTTCCAAATGCGCGTTTCCAAATGCTTGATCGGTGCCAGATGACTTCTACAATTCAAGCATGCTGTGGCTCTACAGGGTGAATGATAAGTTAAAATCAAATATCTCAACAAGCATTCAATCAAATCAGAAAATCTTTTTCATTTACTCTTGCATGAATTGATGAGATTATAAACACATCTGATGTTCAAAATGTCCTCCATAGACCTTTACAGACTAGCAATCAAATGTTGCACCTGATTGTCGACAATGGCCGGCGAGTTACCCCCAGTTTTTTCGCCGCGCCCTTTCCAGAGCATTTGTTCGTAGATTTACGTTATCGCAGCTTGCAGAGAGTTTCCTCTCTGTTATAGACCACACTGCGAAGTCGAGAGGGTTCAGATCTGGGGAATCAGAAAGCCAAAACTCCTTTTCGCAACCTTTCGGAAACAGCTCTCTCCAATAGCATGTCGATTTGGCTGCAATGGCGAGTGGACAGCTTATCTAAAGTACAAAGGACAACCAGCTGATTAATTTTTGGATGGTCGTTAAGGCTCTCGACATTGGTATATCGCATCCCGCACTCTCCAAAAAAGTGAATCAAGAAAATTTGCTATTTCAATCGGCTGATATTGCCGTTTGTGCAGGATAATAATCGCGGGTCCTCTAGTGTTGCCCATTTTAGTGGGCTCTAGAGAGGGCATTCCTCGATCTAGCATTCGGAGACGTCGCCCTGTAAAGTGATGTTTCAGCCATGGACCAGGTCGGAAGACTCGATTGACTGGTGGCCACTCACTCAAGTAATGGACCATTTCAAGGATCTCGTACAGAACAAAATTTGAATTTCCCGCTGCAAGCCGCTTATGACAGTATTGCATAGATAAAAGTTCACTTCTAAGCTTGCGCGTTGCGCTCTTCAAAGCTGTTTAAACAGAGTTCATACAGCAGCTTTTTCTCTAATGTTATCAGCCGTATCACTTACGATTAGAGGCAGCGTGTTATTGCGCAGTGGACGTTCAAAAAAGGCGGGAACTTATTACGCACTCTGTATATGCTGAAGTATGCAAGCATACTGTGCTGTAACTCATAAATACTTGACATCATATGTATACTCACACTACGCCACGCCAAGCCACGTACGCTTTGCCACTGCAGCTGATCCCCTGACCCTACATAAGGGCCTGGCATACCTCTCAACTGTTCCACTATCTGGTCCTGCATGTTGCTGATTGTCCACTGGAAGGGCTTGTCGTCGGGTATTTTGGTGTTGGCCACATAATTGCCACAGGCGTATTCATAGAAATCCACGCACGGGTCCACAGTCCGATTCATCATATTCAGCATATCGAAGGCCAGTTGCCATTGAAACCACAGCAAGGATAAGCCTGCTGCTGCCATTGGTGCTGAGGACTCGATTGACCTGCTCAACTTGTGAAAACGACTCTTGAAATGGCACTTTTGAATTGACACCGTTTAACGAATCGCCTACTCCCCTAAACTCCAGTCCGAGTATGTGTGCATATTTTCATGCAGGTGTGTCTTCGTCAAACGGACGAATGGCAGGACTGGTTTCTGGCAGGACGTCATTTCGGGCGTGACAATTGACTGCCTGCGACAAGGACGAATGACTGAAATTGTCTTATGCTCATTGGCAGTGTACATTGTACACTGCACACTGCGCTGGAGCCCCCTACCTACTGTACGTACAGTGCCCGCGCAGTGTGGCAGTGCGTGCACTGTGCTGGAGCCACCTACCGATAGCACAGTGTACAGTGTACAGTGCCCGCGCAGTATGCACTGCGCACTGCGCTGGAGCTGCCTACGCCCACGGGCATTGTACACTGTACACTGTGTTTGAGCCAGCCATATCTGACAATCAATGCCACATTGTACTGACGTCGGGAAGAACGCCCATTGCCGCTGATGTGTGGAGTGTGGAGTGCAACCACTCGATCTCTCAGTTGTTCTAGGCACTAACAGAAGGAGGATGATAGGTACTAGTGGGAAACAAAGTGAGCTAGAGGGCAGATAGGGAAGGTTACAATACTTGCGGGACTCAACACAAGATGTGATAGCAGGGATTCTGCTATGCCTGTGATGGCACTGCTCACATGACGCAGGGGTAGTTGTGATCATTAGCTGAGTGTAGGCTAGAATGTGACCGTCAAAAAGGCAAGTCTTGCGACTATACCTGCGGCTGAAACATGAACCAGAGAGGTGGCGTCTCCCAGCCAGAGATCGATTACTCTGTCCACTCGCCATGGGCTGCCAGGCGCCATGGTTACATGAGTAGCACACCTAACACTGGTTGTGATATCACTGCTGCAATGACGCACTATTCGAACACACTTTGCCTGCTGGCATTGCTGACGATCACTGATCCTCAGCACCCACTGTCTCCGCCCCAGTTCACCTAGACACTCAGCGCAACATGCTGACAGATACAGGCATGAACCCCAGATCAGTTATAGTCCTGAGGGCAATGGCCAATCATCCGAAAAACCATGTCCCCCAAAGCATTCAAATCTGCCTCTTGAACGAATGAGAACCGCGCGAATCCACGAACCCCCCCCCCCCCCCCATCCGGCATCATTCTCGCAGAAAAAGGGCGCCCTCAGTGAAAGACCCAAGACTCAGGACTCTAGCAGCCCTGAGTCCCAAGTCTGAACGGCTGATGTCAATGAAGGAGCCTCTGATGCCCTGAACTGGGCACCATGGGTCCACCGAATGAAGGCTCTTACCAAACTGGAGTCTGTGCCATCATTCACTTCCAGCCCCACAATTCAAGAGCGCCTTACTGCTCATTTGCAGCATTGGTTCATGCCCTGTAGATGCCATTATTTTGCGACCTCACACATCGGCCCATTTTGCAGTCCACAAACGGTCTTGTCAGAAACCGGTGCAGTACCAGATTCGAATCCCAGCCCGGTCATGCATGGCAGTGTTTTCCATTGTCAAAGAAGTCACTTCAATTTAGCACACAACCTGACACCGGCCGTGAGTCATCGGCTCGAACCGCAAGATGACAGCACATCGTAGGCACTGATTGCGACCAGGAAATAGGCTCTCGACCCCCCCCCCCCCCCCCGTAAGCACATGCATCGTACTTCCCACGATGGTAGGCATGCGCTCACGATCAGTCAGTGCATCCTATCACGTGACCACAGTGCAATGCACCATATGCATCTGTTCCTTCACTCTAAAAAACCACTGCCAGTTCGAATTGAATTTACGAATGTCATAAAGCAACTAAGTGAAAAGCCGCAGTCCATGGTCTCCTACCAGCAATCGAAGCTACACGTACGAGATACCCATCGTATCATCTGCTCCTTCTGACTTTGCTGGCGCATTCCGATGACGCTGCACTGTTGGGTGTCAGTCGCCTAAAACACGAATCCATTCGACCATATCCGTGGCCACCCCAGCACACTCACCTCTTCCGATGCCCATTCGACGATCGGCCTTGTCCACTGTCATCACTTTCCGAATCTGACGAGCTCGAGCTCGACGAACTACAACTGCTGCTCGAGCTGCAACTGCTGCTGTCCGATTGCACACCCGTCGACCGTTTCAAATCAACGCCGTCGCAAATCGCCGCCAGAGACGGCCTGTATGTCTGAAAAGAGCAGAATCAATCGTGGGCGTATTGCATAGCTACTTCTTTTGGGCGCCATAATAGCCATGGCCATGTATGTACAATGGCCGGCTATAGTTGTCGATGATCCACTGTGCACCCAGCCTCCCCCAAAGAAGCTATAAAGCAGTCCCTACGATGATAGTTTTAGAAAAATCGATTGATTAGGAGCTACCAGCCACCATCAGTTTAGCCAATCGATTTTTTCTGAAACTATTATCGTAGAAATTACGGCACTATTTTACAGTTTCATCAGGAGAAACATGAGTAGGTGTGCACAGGGGACCATCGACAGCTTTATCCAGTCCACGCATGCTGAAAGGAGGATACGCGAATTTTCTCGCTTTTTTCAAATTTGAGGCCGGAAAATGTATTTCGTCTTCCCACTTTCACTTTAGATGATAGTGTAAAGTGGAGAAGGAAGCCTGTCTTCAATGCAGAGGGAAATACATTTTCCGACACAAAGTCAAATTTGAAAAAGGCGGGAAAATTTGCAAATCACTCCTCCATGGGACTCCCAGAGACCATGACTCCTCCCCCTGGCCCACACGTACCTTCATCGTCTTATACCATCGACGAGCCAATTTCGGACGGCCATAAAATGTTTTATGCCAGACAACTGGCAAGTTCGTCACTGAGCAAAAATTCTGCGTCACAGCAATTGTCAAATCCATATTCATAACCACGTGCCACCATCCGCCCGGCACGAACATTGTTTCACCCGGTTTTTGCAATACTTCGATCTAAAAAGAAGCGGAAAATCGTCGAATGCGATTTGCCCCCCCCCCTTAAAACCCTCTGGTCATGACGTACTTTATCCACAGCCAAGCACTCGAGGACTAAGGAACACATGGACAATTATTTTTTACCCATGCGGGAGTCGAACCCTCTCTTGTAAGATTGAGAAGCACACGCCTTGACCTTCCCCTGTCTAGCTTTGATTTTCAATTTTCCACGTTAAAAATAAATGAAACAGGTCTTTTCACCTCGATGAAGATTAGGACGACTAGAAATGCAAATGACCAGCCTCAAAACACGGTACGAAAACTCCCAGTTTTTAAAATTCCAGTGTCCTCCTGTTCCACAAATTTTTTTTTCACCTGTCTTCTTTCAAAGTCACCCTTTTTTCCTTTACGAAAATATCACAATTCCGATTTTGCTTCTTATACAGAAGGAAACCAAGAAAGGTGGTCAAGTGGGTTCAGCCTCTCACTTACAGGGGAGGGGTTCGACTCCCGCCCAGGAAAAAATTTATTGCCAATTGGTGTTCCTTCCTTAGTCATCGAGTGCTTGGCTATGCATAAAGTATGGCATGGCATATCTTGAACTCACAGGTTTATATTCTGCTGGCCAATCAGATTGTTTCGTTCGAGGATAAATAACCGAGAACCACGTAATCGCCTCGTTCGTGTGCTTGCCACCTTCGCCTTTCCGCACTTTCAATAATTCGCGTGGAGTTTCGGTAGGAAAAAGGCACCATCTAAAAAACGAATGAAAAATATTCAAAAAATCTCTCAAATCGACAAATAAGCTTACCTTTTATGTCCAACAACTAAAGCATTCCAGGCACTCGTTCCCAACGGATCAATATGGATTCCCGTTCCAGATCGAGCAGGACCAAACACAAACCTGAAAATGGTGAAGAATAATGAAAACCAAAATGCCATGTCACACTCCCCAGGCGGGAGTCGAACCCTCCCCTGTCAGTGAGAGGCAGACGCCTTAACCCGCTAGGCCACCACCCGGGCTACTTATTGCACTCACCAGCGATAAGGCGGTCTTCTTCGTTCACTAGCGTAACGAAATAAATCATCTTGAAAATATTTAGGCACTTCGTAATCTTCTAATAATTGTTTCACTTTGTGTCTCTAAAATACAGAACAGAACAGAAATCAGAACAGAAGTCAAGGTTATAAGCCAATAAAAAAGTGAAGAATCCACTAAAAGTATAAAAAACTAAAATCGGAGTCTTACCTCTCCGAAACTACTATCAAAAATGTATAATGGACTGTCATCTTTTTGATGTTTGGCATATTCGACAAAATATTTCATTTTTAATTTGACCGAATAACCTTCGTCATCTTCGCCGCATTTGAATTTTTGGTTTCGATATTTTTTACCGAGCCTCTAAAAAGAAAAATTATGAGTTTTGATTTGGTTATCAGTCGATTTTGATTTGATTTCTGGCAGATTTACTGGTTTTCCGTGCACTTCATTTGAGTTGGCCACATTTTTTATCTTTTATGATCGATCACGATCGAAAAAAGTAGGCCATAATTTGACCAACTGAACATGCAAAATGACTCACATCCAAAGACCATTTGACATTGGCTGGCCAATCAGTTTGCAAATCGGTAATAACAACGGGTCGACGAGGGCGTTCATATCGATCAATAAATTCATCCACGCCCAATTCTCGACCGTCAACTCGCTCCAATTCGTCTGAAACCGATGCCATATCCAAATCGAATCTTTCCGCCATATGCATCGTATCCCAACCGAACTCCTTCAATTCTAAAAACATTTCCTGTGGCTTAAACATGTTGCAAAAGCCGCAATGAACATTAGCAGGGATTTTTAACTGTAAAAAACAGATGCTCAGATAATCCTGCCGAAAAAAGGCAGATAACCGCTTTTCGGGCAGGAAATTCATTACAGTACGCTTCCCTATTTATTTCCTCAAATCTGTAGGTCTATGTGTTTCAGCGCAGTACCTAACCAATAGGTAGCATCTACTATACTGATACCATGATCGATAGAAAAAGATCAATCCACCGCCACACTCAATTACTATTGTACTTTTGGCATGACTCCAATCAAATGCAAAAAGATTCAAAAATTATTACCTGGCCTCGCTTTATTTTTGGCTTCTAAAAGTCTTCTCTGCGATCGTTTCTCCATTTTTGACTGTAGATACTTTTTTATATCGTAATTTCCAACTTTCTTGGACAATAATTCAAAAATGTTGCGTTCTTATCGACTGCGAAATCGCTTTCGAGTTCGCCTTCGGCGCATATAGTGTATCCATGAAATAGTCACAGCGCACACACGCAGTTCATTTTGTCATAAGCAGTCAAAACCCGCCAAATTTAAAATTCAAAAATGGTAACGTAATTAAAGTCATTAGCAAAAAACCCTCCAACGGCATCAAGTTTTTCGTCCGCTTTTTTACATTTTATGACGACAATGTCGTCTTAGGTCGAATAAGCTTCGAGCAATTGTAAAGATTTTTGTTCGTTTATGGGCATTTTTTGAAAGAAAATCGATTTTTTATTCTGCAGTGTCTTCTTGTCTAAAGTAGCCGCTGGCCAAGGAGAATTGGCTGTTGTTTGGCAAAGGACAAAGCGCTAGCGGACAATGGGGGGGGGGGGCTTCGTTAGTAAGTTTCTTGCGGCTGTCCTCACATGCAAAGAGAGTTGCTTGGTAATTTGTGCGCTCGACTTGTAATTATTTGGCCTCGGTTGCCAGGACACTGGTCCCGGGGTAGGTTTAACGAAATCGAGCGTGTTGACGCTGGCAAAGTTTTCCACTCGAATCGGCTCGGTCTAAGCTAATGCTGCTCGGGGAAAGGCAAAGCTCATTTGGCGCCCCGCTGTTTGTTGGCCATTTACGAGACGTTTGTCCTCGTCGACCATCGATTCTCAACCCTCGTCTCTTCTTTTTAGTTCTCTCCTTGTTGCCTTTCTCCTCCGAGCACTCGCCTGTCACGCCATATTCGGAATTAGTCGCTGCTTATTCGACTCGCTTTCCAGTCTTTTTCGCTGCACCTCCTTATTTTCTATCATGTTGATTTTTAGAATTAAAACAAGAACTAGTTTTTTTTGTGTTCAAACTTACCTTGTGAAATTTTTAAACAATTTTTCTCTCTTTTCTTCTTTCAAGCTTTTCTCGCATCAGTGAGCTGGCGATGGTTAGCGCAGACTCGTTCCTATGCAACCAAGGTTCATATTCGCTTTCACATTTTTTACGCCATTATGTATTTGCTTTTTGAACATCTTCAAAGAACTAGCGCCGTGCAGAAGGGTTGATGGTTGGACGGCTACTGTTGCTGACGGGCCCCGTTTTGATAGAAGTTTGTTCGTATATTGATCGGGGACAAGTATCACCTACGTGAAAGTGCTACCTATAATATAGGCCCCATACAAGGTGCACCCTTTCATTTTGCACCTCTCCACACCCTTGGCTGGCCTTTCCCATTTATTGATTATTGCCCCGAGCAGACTAGGAGTTGGTTCGAAATGCTTCGTCTTCTCCATATTAGACGTACCTGAAGAACCTGTCCCTCCTCACTCTAAGCCCACCAATTCAACCTTTTCTCATTTCCGTTTCAAAAAAAATAGGAAAAAGGAATAAAAATTATGCTTTTCTCCTGGTGAAATTTATTAGAGCCTGGCTTGGCTGCTCGAACTCTCATTTTTACCCCCTTTGTTTCATATTTTATTCATACTGGCTGCTCGCCTTTCGTTGGAACACCTTCGTTTTTTCTTGCCGCACCCCGAGGATCGTAGGATCAGCCACCCCTCCCGACCGTGGTGACCGCCCCCCCGCATACTGCACCTAGATGAGAGTGGTTAGACGGCGTGGGAACAAAGACAACTTTTTACCTGAGCGGGAGTCGAACCCTTCTCGTTAGTGCTGAGAGAAACAAGCCTAACCGCACTCGACCACGACCAGTTACCGCCCCGAGAGCACGTGCTGCATGTCCGGCCCGCCTGAAGGTTAGGGTGTGCACTAAAACAGCTCATTACTCTTAGTCAAAGCCTATTCTCGCTCCTTTTTTATCAATAGCCATGTAAAACTTGATAAATGCGTTGAATTTTCTTGGCCGCTTCTACGACAGACAGGATGCACTTGGTTTGGGCTAACATCCGTCTTAGATCCAGCTCGCTACGTGCCACATCGATCGCGCTGCTTCATTCGCTTATTTGATTGAAGCATTGCGCAGTCGAAACAAGATCTAAAATATTATGCCTAGTTTTGAATTTCCCGCCTTTTTGATTACTCGACATTTTAGATAGCTTTTAGTTAAAAATACATCAACAACTCGACTAATTAATTTGACAGGCGTATGTTGGAAGCGAGAACCCCGAAGGCGCTATTTTCACTATCCTATGCACATGCAACCCGAAAAAGCTTCTTGTCTTTCTCGGCATTGATTTTTCTAAGCTAAGGAAAAAGTGAATGGGTGCACGGATTTGCTTGGTCGCCTGTGCGTTGTGAAGTCAGATTCGACGCGATTATTGGCCTTCCGCTTACGACTCTATTCTTTCTTTGTACCAGTCGTAATTGGTGCAGGGACCAAGGAGCCAGGTCGAACTTTCGCAGGCAGTCCTCCTATTCGCCAGCGCTCGGCTACTTCCTTCTCCTAAATCGGCTTTTCCGTGACTGGTCGCCTGCATAGAGTGATCGATGTCTGATCAGGTTTAGGAACTATCGTTCGGGTCGTCCTTGATGCCAATTCGAAGACACACGTAAACGTTTTTCCAGCCGCCCTTTTAGTCTGACAAAACGCAGGGGTGAAATGAAAAGCCTTTTCATGGAGCGATCGATGTCCGATCAGGAATTTAGAAGTTATCGATCGGGTCGTCCTTGACGCCAATCTGTCCATCAATCTGAAGGCATACGCAAATGCTTTTTCCCACCGCCTTTTTTAGTCTGACAAAACGCATGGGTGAGATGAAGAGATGACAATGAAAAACTAGTCGCTCTTTGTCCTTCCCCCCCCCCCCCGCTCGCACACACCGACTCCCATTTTGCGACAGCTGCGTTTTGTCATATGTGAAAAGGGCGGGAAATTCGAAATTTGGTGCATACCCCCTAGGATGGATTAGGCCAATTTGCACGGGCATCGGGGTACATCGTACGTTTGATTCCAATTTCCTTTCGCGTTCATGACACGACACGACACGAGCTCTCGCACCGCGGTTTGTCGTACGGCTCAATGCGTGATCCATCAACTTTACACATGAATAAAAAATCGATTTTTTTTCCAACAACTCAAGTCGAGTGTAAGTTTGGGGCGGGCGATGTGGAAATACGAAAGCCCGTCACTTTTATTCAAGGTGGCTGGTTTTAGTGGCTTAAAAGCGTTGTCGTTCAGGGCGGGCTCCTTTGATGGGCCCGAGGGCAGGGCGAGGGACATTTCACCTGCGCTGGCACTCGGCTGGGTCGACTAGGCGGGCGAGGATCGGATGCTGGAGCAAATTAATTTACTTTGGTTGCCGAGGCCTAGTTGCGCTAATAAGATGGAAGCCCGCGAGCGCATTTATTAGCGGCTGATGGGTCGCGCTCGGGACGGGGTGCTCGTTAACACTGGTTCGCCCCCTCGCAGTGCAAAAATCGATTACCAGACCATATCCGCTCGGGCGGCTCCGTGTCGGCCCTTGTTTCCCTTTTCAGCTAAACATGATCGCCAGTCCTCGCGTCTCCTCCTCGCACTGGCTAATTGGCTCGCTCACAGCCCGCACTGCATTGCTTTTGTGATTTCAGCTGCCCCGTGCCATGTACTTATCAATCGATAATCGCATTCCCAATCCGTAATCGATACCAGCTCGCCGTCCACTCTCGTCCTTTCGCCTACCCCCCTCCGATCTTGCACCACATTCGAAAATGGGTCACTGCGCGAGTCGCGAAGAAAAGGAGGCCCGAAAACGAAATAGAAAAATAGAAGAGCAAATGAAGAAGGACCAGTCCATGTCCTTGAGGACTATTAAACTGTTGCTGCTCGGTAAGCTGGCCTCGAAACACTGCCCATCATTCTCTTATCAGTGCCAGTCCGCCCTGTCATTGTGGTGATATCCCCCTTATCAGTGATAACCCGTCTTCTTATCACTCAACACTTGTAGCAGTGTGCGCAGGGATTTGGTCGGGGGACCCGGCCACCCACTCGGTTAGGCATGCTTACTCGTCGCTCTTCTTGCCGAGGGTGCAAAACATTCTTCCCTATTTCTTACATAGCACAGCGCAATCGATTTTTTAACGTCAAGTATATTTCAGGCGCTGGCGAATCAGGGAAAAGCACTATTCTGAAACAAATGAAGTAAGACTTACTTGTGCATCATTCCAAGGCTCTTCTGACGTCCTCGGTCCCGCATTCTCGCTACACAGTACAGCGCTGTATCACTTTGCGCTATAAGGCACGTCGCATTTCTGGATGCTTCTGTTCTTTTACTGAATCGGACTTCCTTCCGCCTTGTATGTACCTTGGCTGGCTTGTCTCATTGTCAGTCTTATGGCTGCCACGATGCTGATCAGGATCCTGTGATCAGCGTCGTGGCAGCTTCGAAGTCCTGCCTGGCAGAGACATAGCAGTGGTCAGTATGCTATCGAGTGACTGCTCCTCGTCTTCGGAGGGCTAGCGATGATAAGAAAGGGAAGACAGGCGAGTCGCATGGACATCCCCTTTGCCCGGGTCGTGGCCTGGCGGATAAGGCGTGTGCCTCTCACACTTGCAGGGGAGGGTTCGACGCCCGCCTGGGTGAAAATGATTGTCAAATACGTGCCTTAGACCTCGAGTGCGCTGCACAGTGCTTGGCTAGGGATAAAGTATGACATGACATGATCTCCTCTGAGGGAATAGAGAAAAAGAAATTATGGGCTGTCGAAATTATCGTCGGGAAAAGTACTAAATTACGGAGCACGCAATGCACACAAAGCCCTTACTACTGGCACCGGCTGAGTGGAGGGTGTAATTCAAATTACAAATTTCCCGCCATTTTCAATGTATATCTTAGCTTCAATCATTTCCTTCCCGTTTTTATATTATAAAAGCATTGTAAAGCGACACCTACTCGAGAATTCACTCGTTTGCTCTCAACTTATCAATTTACGATGGGGGGTATGGGGAAGACATGCAGGCCTGACTAATCCAGGGGGTTGCTGAGTCCCCCCCCCTGTCTCTGGGTGTCAGCAATGCTGTCATCGTACTGTCTTATCTTACTGTACATATAAGATAGGACAGTATCTGTCAACCCGACTTCCCACCCATCACTGCATGTGCTGCTCTGACAATGAGTGATAAATCGAACCATCGTCCTTCACCAACCTGAACAGGGACATCCTCTCCCTCAGCCTGGAAACAGTCACACAGGCCATCTCACACTGCCATCCCTTATCAGTGTCTCTTATCACCCACTTATTTCAGGATCTTACACAAAGATGGGTTTTCGCAACAAGACTACGAAATGATCAGACCCGTCGTGTACAGTAATACCATCCACGCCATGCTGGCCATCTTGCGGGCAATGTACCAGTTGAATCTCGAATTCAGTGACGTGGAAAGACAGGTGAGATGTGACGATGAGATGAATGAATGACATTTCCTTGCATTTTCTTCTATGAAGCTGCAAATTAATTTTGAGTTCCCTCTCCAAATTGAATGTCACTCTGTTGTCAGGGTGATAAGACCCATCCCGTCCTCGCGTGCTTGGTGACTAGGATGACCGATAAGCTTTTTTCAAACTGTTGATTCCTAGGGCCAACAAAAATTATATGTCCATTGATCATCCTTGTGATAAGGAAATAATCGCTGATGAAGAGCCACCCACGGCTTGTTTGCATGGAACCCTTGCCTGAAAGTGGCCCTTTTTAGAAAGACGCTCAAATCGTGTTCGCCACGGTGCATGCTCAACGAGACACCGAAGCGTTCAGCGAGGAATTGGCGCAGGCCTTGGAGAGGCTGTGGGCCGACACCGGTGTGCAGCACTGCTACAGCAGAAGTAACGAGTACCAAATCGACGACTCGGCAAAATAGTAAGTTCGAGCGAGTGATATGGTCTGTGATCAATTATCGATTTGTGATTGTGATTATAGTTTTCTCGATGATTTGCCTCGCCTCAGTGCCCAGAATTTTTTGCCTACCGACCAAGACGTTCTGCGAACGAGAGTGAAGACGACTGGAATCACAGAGGTGCTATTCGAACTGAAAGGGCTCACGTTCAGGTCAGTGCTAACCCCGAGTCTGATCGCCACTGCCCCTGATTGTAGCACTGATAACGTTGATAATCCTGTTTGGCTTATCGATTTCAGAGTAATCGACGTCGGCGGCCAGCGATCGGAGAGAAAGAAATGGATTCACTGTTTCGACAATGTCAACGCCATCATATTTATTTCATCGCTTAGCGAATTCGACCAAACACTACGGGAGGATAACTATACGGTAAGGCACACACCAGCCGGCGCGCAAATATTTCAGTTAGCCGTGCACTTATCTGGTCCCCATGTTCGCTGTTAGCCGTGTACTTCAACTTCGATAACTCGATTAGGTTTCACTCTCCTACTTATCCTCTAGGCGTGGACAGGGTAGGGCTGCAACAGGGTAATGGCCTGGTCTGCAGCGTGAGTAGAGGGTAGTTCGCGGGCTCTAGCAGACATGTTGCGGTGCGAAATGGATGGCGAGTGACTTCCGGTTTGGCATGTGCGCAGACGATATGACGTTATCCCAGGCCTACATATGTCGAAATGAAACATCAAATAAAATGGAAACCTGTACTAAAACTGACAGTGAAATGAAAATAAATTAATTCCTTTCAAATTCATTTTTCATTCATTGGCCTCGAGTGCGCACATGCCGAACTGTGTCTCACTCGCCATCCATTTCGCACCGCAACATGTCTGCTAGAGCCCGCGAACTACCCTCTACTCACGCTGCAGACCAGGCCATTACCCTGGTGCAGCCCTGCTCTGCCTACGGCTTGCGGAAAAGTGGGAAGAGTGTGAACTCATCAAGTCGAAGTACACGGCTAACAGAAGAACATGCCAATACACACACACAGGACTCACACAAGATAGCTATTTTTTCTGATTGCATTACAGAACCGAATGCATGAATCGTTGAAACTGTTCGATTCGATATGCAATAGTCCGTGGTTCACCGACATACATTTCATATTATTCTTGAATAAGAAGGATATCTTCGCTGAGAAGATTCGGCGTTCTCCACTGACCGTGTGTTTTCCTGAATATAAAGGTAAGCGGGTCCTCAAATCCAATTCTAAATCTGGCTGCAAAGGCTCGTCTTTCTGCTCTTTGTTTGATTCTACACACGAGGGTTCAATCCCGAGTACCTCCATTTCTTTTGCATTTCGCGAACTATCACAGCGCTCACTGTGTAAGTTTGGGCAAGTACCTGGCGGGGGGGTCCCAGGTGCGTTACAATGCTGAAATGCCAGGAGTAGTTTTCAGCACATAAACCTGGAGTATTTTTCAGGACAACAAAATTACAGCGAATGCGTAAATTATATACAATGGAAATTCGAACAGTTGAATAGAAATAGTCAACGGGAAATATACTGCCATCACACTTGCGCCACTGACACGACGAATGTGCAGTTCGTCTTAGACGCTTGCCGTAAGTCACCCTCAATTGCATGCTCACTAGCGAATGTGTCAAAAAATCATTAGGCTGAAACACCATTGCATATTCCACGCTATAATCCATCTCAGAGGTACCGAAACTATATCTTACCTACCCTGTGCATTTCTAATTAGGTACGTGCAAAATAAGAGTGACAGGCGGCTTGGCTCACGGAGTACAGGCAGAAAGTGTCACATTCTTGTAGGGTGGGTAAAATATGGTTTCAGATTGTGGTTCACTCACGTTAAAATACTTGCCATTTAATTAGGAGCTCGATTGCGGGGTCGCTTCTGGCATTGATGCCTGATGCCTTAGCAAAGAGGATGACGCAGAAGTGCAGTGCCTACGTTGGCCAGGCGCGAGCTCTTCCCAGGGCACACCTCCGATGGGATGTCGCTGGCCAATCAGAATGTGAGAGCGGTGACCAGGAGATTGGAAGAGGACAATGGAAATAGACTCGCAGATACCAATTACAAAAGACATACCGTAGGAGTGCACTCAAAAAGCTGGGCCCACCAGGTTTTCCATGCACTGAACTTTTCAATGGTGTGAAGGTAGAGGCGAGTGTGATTCTCTCTCAGGGTGCATTTGGTTTGAGTCTGCAAGCTGTGCAGTCTGATCCATAGTTCCATAGAGCTATTGCAGTCTAATTCACCTTTCCCCATGGTTGAGGTGAAAACAGACCAGCAAGTGTTTATAGCCACTCAGAGACCATGCCTGCATCCTCCTGTTGGTGACACATTGCCAGAAGACTGCTTATTACGAACTCACAGTGCTGTTGCCACACACTCATGAGTCTCGGAGTCCCAAGGATGGGTGACGGATGGCCAGCAGCAGTCTCTGGCTTGGAGTCAAAGATCAGACAGGTTGAGTCCTGCTTGTGCCATAGCCAGGGTCACGACATCCACAGTTCAACATGCACATTTTTGTAAAGATCGTGTGAAAAATCAGCCTCTGGGTCTTGCATGACTTTCCGCATACCTGGTCTTGTCGGATGAGCGCTAAGCTCACTAGTGTCTAAAAAACAAATATTATTCCAAACCTCGTAAA
Organism: Mesodorylaimus sp. YZB2_4; assembly: GCA_030248295.1. Lineage (NCBI taxonomy): Eukaryota > Metazoa > Nematoda > Enoplea > Dorylaimida > Dorylaimidae > Mesodorylaimus > Mesodorylaimus sp. YZB2_4. The sequence goes on along the minus strand of JASANH010001374.1, from coordinate 936,818 downwards.
AATTTATGACCTGCTGTTTTTGTGGCCATCTGAGGAAGTGGTTTCTGACGGTGTATCATCAAAATGCCGTGATGTAGAAAATTTATTTTCATGTACTAAATATTTATGATCTTAGGAGACCTTGTTTTTCCATTTGTTCAATAGACCCTAGGATTAATAGACCCCCTTTGTTCAATAGACCCTAGACCCTAGGATTCTAGAATATTCTAGTGAGAATGGGATCGTTTGAAAAAATGGGGCAATAGGTTCAGGAAAATGTTGACGCCGGGTGCTTTGCATGCATAGGATAGCAGGGGAGAGCGTTACAAGGAAGCCAGTAGTGTGTGATCTGGCGTGGTTAGTATGTATGCTCTGCATGTAAACCTCATGCGCAACAATTTCGTAAAATCTGCAGCCGCAGCCACACTGATCCGATATGCAGTGCATGTGTGTAACGCAGTGCAGTGCACAGACCAGTGTAGTGCAAAGAGCAGCGTAGTGTAAAGAGCAGTGCAGTGCAGTGCATGTGTGCAATGCAGTGCAAAGAGCAGTGTAGTGCAAAGAGCAGTGTAGTGCAAAGAGCAGTGTAGTGCAAAGAGCAGTGTAGTGCAAAGAGCAGTGTAGTGCAAAGAGCAGTGTAGTGCAAAGAGCAGTGTAGTGCAAAGAGCAGTGTAGTGCAAAGAGCAGTGTAGTGCAAAGAGCAGTGTAGTGCAAAGAGCAGTGCAGTGCAGTGCATGTGTGCAATGCAGTGCAGTGCACATACCAGTGCAGTGCAGTGCACATACCAGTGCAGTGCAGTGCACATACCAGTGCAGTGCTCAGACCAGTGTAGTGCAAAGAGCAGTGCAGTGCAAAGAGCAGTGCAGCGCAGTGCATGTGTGCAATGCAGTGCAAAGAGCAGTGCAGTGCAAAGAGCAGTGCAGTGCATGTGTGCAATGCAGCGCAAAGACCAGTGCAGTGCACAGACCAGTGCAGTGCAAAGAGCAGTGCAGTGCAGTGCATGTGTGCCATGCAGTGCGCTGCACAGACCAGTGCAGCGGAGTGCTGCAGTGCGGTGCACATACCAGTACAGTGCATGTGTGCAATGCAGTGCAGTGCACAGACCTGTGCAGTGCCTGTCCAAGAGGGCGTAGCGGCCATCAAGAGGTGGCACCAGTTCGTGTTAGCACAGCAGCAACATTAACCAATTTCTCTTTTTAGTGGACATGATCATAGCCAAGAACTTGAAAAGCATGGGGCTTTGTTGAAAGTCGACCCGTGGTCCGTACATTCTACACTGGCTATGGTTGGCCAGCAGCCGTTGTTGCGGGGAAGTGATTCGCGAATAATTTGGTCCCTTTCGTTTAAAATGAAATTATTGATGTGTCCTGAGTGGTGTACATTATAGGCTAGCTGTTTGTGCAAATGTACAGTCCATATTTTGGATTTGATCATATTCGTAGAGTGTGAGCGAGCTTTATTATGTCTGGCTTCAGGCACATTTTGCTGGGTCCAGTGCCCCACCGATGGGGTCCTCAGCAGTCCTTGTTTCCCATTGGGGCCTCAGCACGTGACTCCACTTGGACCCAGGCCCCAGTCCCTGGGCACTGTGCCACCTAGGTATCATTTGTCCTATATAATTGACGTGTTCTGTATTATTCTGCTTTTGAGAAGGCTTCTATATCCGTCGAAACCAGTGTTGTTACCACGTGATTGCTCATTTCTGATACCTTCGTTGTGATACACGGTCATCATTTCCATTTAATTTCTGTACGAGTTGTTTCTACGATTTATTATTGCTATCTTTGATCTGTTGCTAATACAATCGCCATTTAGTAAAGTTTGTAATTAATCAATATCGAAGCTTCGGAAGGCAACATAAGAACTTTTTATTTGAATTTTCCCTCCTTTTGTTATAAGACGCTTTGACCTTTTCAGTTGTGCGCGGTCCCATGCTCTAATATGCAAATTTAGTGTTCTCCGCTTTTCTTTGCTGCTATACTGTAAGTTTTTTGTTTCTCCTAAGCGCCCAATTATTGTACCTAAAATTTTCACTTTTTTAATTTAAAAAATATAATTTAAGAATGGATTTATTGGAGTTTGATTTTGGGTGATTTTAGCGATTTTTTCGTACGTATTTTATTACTACTTACATTCGAAAATAAGGTTTTTTAGTCTCGAAAGTAAGTTTTACTTCCTAACAGTTCATATATGAGCCGATTTCAAACAAGTTTTTTTTCTAAATTTTTAGGGCTAGAATAACATCGCCTCGACGCGCTCATGGATTTTTTCGATGCCCTTGATCTCTTATCCGATCCGTCGCCATCTCACGAAATCGTTGAAACGTTCATGCCAGAAAATGTGACTTTTGCATGCGATTCCATTTCACCGATGCCGAGCCCGATTCCACAGCTAAAAAAACCGAATAATCATCCCCCGCCTCGTCGATTACCGAATGGTCGTTTCATGTCGAAGGCGCAATTGGAAATGTTCAGTAACGGAGTATCGATCGAGGAAATTATGCGATTGGCTGCCGTTGCCGAATACGACAGAAAAGCGATGGAAAAACTGTCTAACGGACGAGAATTAGACGGTTCGAAACCACCGAGAAAGAAATCGAAGAAGAAAAAATCTACGAAATCGCCTAAAAAAAACGTGAACTCGGGTAATTCAGATGGCTTTGGTACAACTACGCCGTCCACATCAGGAATGACATTCGGAAATGTCGGTATATCCAACAATGAGAATTCGAATTCTATGGCAATGCAATCGAGTACGAATTTAGTTTTGCCTCAACAACGACCGCCTTCGATCGTTTCCGCTCCATCGTGTATTCAAATCATAAATGGCCAGCCCGTTATTCAGGCTCGATTAGAACGAGTTCAAGCGGCCGATGGTTCGATGATGACCGTAGCTGTTATTCCAGCCGATATTCAAAATTTGCTACGCGCCGCTGGCCTAACTGCTCCACAATCGGGGCAATCAACGACACCTGTTCAAGCCGTTCAAGCTCGGCCATCTGTTTCGAATTCTCCAAATATGATACTCCGATTGCCACCACCGCCGAAACCAGTGGTCAATCAAAGTGATCAGCGATACGCCCCGATTCAGCCGAAGACTCAGCTAACCGCGACCAGTCGACCACTGGCACAGGCTCAAGTGCCGCCTACTCTGGTTTCAACCAATCAAATCGCGGCTACTCCTCAATTGCCCATGGAACGATTCACGTTTCGATTGTCGACCAATGATGAAAGGTTGGTGACCGAATTGACGCTCCAAATTGCTCGATATCAAGCAATGAGCAATCGGAGCAGCGACGACGACGCGGCTATGGCGAAGTTGGAAAAGCAGAGGACTGCGATACTTCATCAGGCGGCTACTAATCAGTTCAGGTGAGCAAGTTGGTGTTGATCGATCTGATCGATCGATCGATCGATTGTACGAATGAAATATTTTTAGGGCCTTGACGAGTACGACACAACTGGCGAATGGCACGACCACAGTGACTTATACGTTGCCAGATACAAAGACTGTACAGGTGAGAATCGTTTGTCTTGGGGGGGCAGGCGTGGATAGGAGGTCTTGCGAGATGCTAGGTTTGGTTTGGTGTGGTACAGTAACGTCAGGGCGGGGGTGTAAAATGCAAGTATGGGCAAGGTCGGCTTGGTTAGAGGGGTTGGGGGGGAGGGGGAGGAGGTAGAGATCAGTTCAGATCGCCTAAGCCTGATCTGACTGCGTGGGAGACAGGTCAGGTTTGGGTCAAGTCGAGTGAGTGAGTTGTAAGACTGTTTACATCCTCTCAGGAATTTCCATACTGAAACTGACTTGTACTCGTCACTAAGCTCAGCTACTCTGGGGATAACTGGCTTACCTGCACGTCTGGTTGACTAGAATTTGCTTGATTGAATGTCAGACGTAAAAATGAGTTTCAAATACGGGGCATATTAGGTCCAAACTAACCCTTAATTTAGCAGAATCTTGATAAGACCATTAAACGGGGAAAAATGATGTAGAATTTCTGAATCATCCTTTTTATCCTCGAAAACTTAAGCTGAAACTATATTTTATAACCAGTGCACGAATGTGGTATTTCTAGTTTTTTGCTACCCTGTTCTTTGCCCCAAGTCATTTTGAGTTTTCTCTCGACTCAGTCTCTTGCCTTCGGTAGATTTCGAATACCTCATTCTTACACTAGATGGTAAAATATGGTTTCAGATAGTGATTTTATTGGTTCGAGATGGTAGGTCTTGATTGCGGGAGGGGACGATGAGGGGATACTGTTCACAATAGATGCCACTAAGGACAGCAAAATTTGTGGGGTGGTTGCGCGCAATACCAAGGTTGTAAATTCAAATTGAAACCCTTTGAAATTGTGTCTATAATTGACGCGATAAGAATCGGGCGAACGTGTCTCCTAGTCACGAATTCTATCGATCATGAAAAGCTAAATTTTTGTTTTGCATGTAGAGGACCCATGGTATCCATCGTTTTATCGACGTAAGCGATCGATCGATCGAGTTAGCAATCGATAAAAAGATCGATCGAACTATCAATTGCTAGCAACCGATTATCGATTTCTCAATCGATCGTCTAGCAACCGATAAAACAGTAAATCGATTGGTTGATCAAGTTAGCAATTGTTAAAACAATCGATGATCGATCGATTGATCGATTAAGCAATCGATAAAGCAATAGATCGATTGATCGAGCCAGCAATCGATAATCGATTTTTAACCAAGTGCTAGAATCTACAGTAACTTATGTCAAGCTGTAGGACAAGTTTTACTTGATTTTCGAATACTTCATTTTCTAGCCGCCCGATCTTGGCCGCTCGACTGCCCCTGTCGAAGGATTATGCGAAGATGTTGAACCGGATCCTCAATTTTTTATCGAGCGACGATGTATTCGGTAAGTTTTTAAAATTTTATTTGGTCATGGTAGCTGGGATTGAAGGGAAATTTGTCTGAAATTCGTGGCATGTCTTTTCTTTGCTGAAAAGCTGCTCGCAGAAATGATTGAACAGGCTTGAAGTAGAAAGAATGCGTGAAGAGGGAGACTGGGAAAAAAGATTGGAAAACCTGAGGGAATGTTAGCCAAAACGAGGACTTTGGAGCCGAAATCATGAAAAACTGCGAGAGATTGGGTTTTAAGGTTTAAAATTCAGTTTCTATTCAGTTTCAAAACATTTTTCCGTCAAACATTTGCACGTTGAATTTAACTAATCTGTGCTCATACAGGGCTGGAAAATTGGAATTTTGTAGTCAAAATCATGGAAAATTTGTGGATGGGTGGTTTTTGAGGTTTTTAATTTCGAATTTCCCGCCTTTTGGGTTTATTGGTTGATCGTGCTGGAAGTCAGTAAATCTGTTGAACTCGGTCAATTAGTACTGGGAGAATGGGAGAAATAAGAGGGGGGAAAAGTCAAATTTTTGCCTGGGAAACCTGAAAAAGTTGAAGAAAATCATGTTTTTTCTCGATTGTGCGAACTTTTTTTTAGGGCCAAAGAGCAGATTCGGTTTGATCAAGAAAGCGTGACGCAGCCGGATTGCGATACGAGGTTTCGAAACAGTGGGGATGTGTTCAAGCGATTGTTACCATACCATTTATACGACGAACCAAACGTGAATGAAAAAGCGCTGGAAGCTGGTAAATTAGGTTTTGGATGGGTTTTTTAAAAAGGTTTTATAAGAAGTTTTACTGTTTTTTAGTGGATTCGGATTTTCGATCTTTTATGACTCGGTGCAAAAGTAGAATACAGAATATTTACGATCGTTATTATAAAGCGTTGGATGAATCGGGGGTAAGTGGAGGATTTTGAGAAGGCATATTTCGGGTATTGATGGATTGGAATTTTGTCGTTTTAGCCGTTTTGTTCATCGATAGACCATTTGTTGGTGAGTGATCTCGCAATGAATGACGAAAGGCGTGCGCTGGAAGATGAACGGGAAAGGGCTGCTAGATCGCCTGGTAAGTAAGATGGGGCTGTGTGGGTTGGGCGGGTCCCGTGGTCGTGTCTACAAACTTGTCTAAGGGCCTGATTATAGTCGGATGTGCGTCGAAATGCGTTTTTGCGCATTCGCTGCTTTGGGCTAATTTTTCTCGAAATCTTTAGCGATAACGAGAATTCATGTCAGCGACAATTTTGTAGGGAAAAATATGCTCTATCGACTGTTTATTCACTGTTTTTATTATACTGTATTTATTAATACATTTTTTCGCGAAAATTTACGAAAAATCTTTGATAAAAACTGAAGGCGAAAAAAAACCTCGAAATTACATCTGCTTGATAGAACACATTTTTTCCTACAAAATTGTTGTTGAAATCAACTCAGGTTATCGCTAAAAGTTTAGAGAAAAATCGCCTGGAAGCGGCGACTCTGCGAATTTGGCACCTATTGTACGACAGGGGAAGCGACCAGTCGTTTTTCTCGAAATTTTTAGCGATAACCTAATTTGATGTCAGCGACAATTTTGTAGAGAAAAATGTGTTCTATCTAGCGAATATAATTCCGAGGCTTGATTTTTCGTTTTCAGTTTTTATCAAAGATTTTTCATATATTGTCTTGATTAAAGTAGAAAAAATGTGTCATGAAGGTACGGGTATAGGTCGGGATCCCGATCCCGATCCCGTCGGGATTTGACCCATTTCGACCCCGACATTGAGGCAACGTGATTCTGCATGTAGGCATAAGCACGCTAGGTGCACTCAGATCTATCATGCGATGAAGCAGTAGCGATTAAAAGGCAGCAGCAACATCAGCTCTAATCGATAATAATTATAGCACGCTGATTTTGCTGATTTTGCTGGGCGTGTATCGAAACTGCAAATGTACTCATCAATTTCAGCCAGCATCGACTGATCTGACCCTAGGCCTGGATCCCGATCCGATCCAGCCGATCCGCTTCATGAAATACAAGATTGGTGGGGATGACGTGTTTGGCACTGAGTTCTCACCAACCTGCCCTGTTTCTCCGCTGTAACTCTCTATCGGACCACTCGAGAGACACGGGAGACATGACCATCGCCTAAATTCATCCATTCATTGTTTATTCGATAGACAAACGCAGGATGCGCACTCGAAGTCTATGAAACAAGACACTAATTGGTACAGGACAATTTCAAAAACTTCTCACGTTCATACACCTAGAAAAATAATCACTTGACGCCCACGCAGTTTCCCAAGAAATATTCCATAAATTAATAGCTGACCAAATGAAGCTCTGCCTATAAGCTGCAAAGTTTAGTCTGGGAACAACAAGATGGTGCGGCTCACAAGTCCTGGCGCTAGCACGGCAAAAAGATTTGTGACTAAAACGTGCATTGGTAAAATCCTGAAAACCGTGATAGAACTTATAAAACTGGCACATTTTCAAACACTTTCTTCTGTTATAAAGTGAGAGTAAATGCTGATTTGGGAGAAATAAACGGGACTTTCTCATCGTACTATGCAACACTTGATCATTTTCCAACAAAAAAGTGAAATTTGGGCTAAGAAAAAGTTACAAAAAAACATGGATGACTAAAGTGTGAATTAGTGAGGTTTTTATAGACTCATAGGCAAAAACAGAAAATGCAGTAAATCCTTGTCTCGATCCTGAAAAAAGTGATTCCTACCTATTCCTATAAAGTTGATGAAATCAAGAAAAGCGAAGCGAAGACGGATAGAGCATAATTCTATCTACAAAACTGTCGCTGACATAAACCCTCGTTATCGCTAAAGATTTCGAGAAAAATTGGCCAGAAGGCGTCGAAGGCGCAAAAAACTCATTTCAACAGGCATAAAGATTCCTTTTTGACAAATTTTCCGTTTTGGAAAGAGATGTTACGGAATGCAGGCGAGCGATTGGGTTGGTGGGTGAGCATAATGAGGGCTGGATGGGGCCTGCGATTGATGGTCGGGTAGCGTTATGGTGGGAATGTGCAGATGCGGGTGGAGGTGGAGGTGGAGGTGTGAGTTGGATCCAGTAGCTAGATTGGGTCCTGGGAGCCAAGGAATCAGTATCTGGCCAGGCTAACATTGGGATGCGATGCGTTTAGTGGACGGAGGTCCTGAAGGTTGGATCCAGCAGTTTTGACCAAGGATGGTTGGAGATGTCCTGAACCTGGTATCTGGCCTTGGGTGGAGGCTGCGCTGCGGTGGAATGCGATCGGGTCTGCGAAGATGTGTGCGGCGGATGGAGGTCCATGCGGCAGATAGGAAGGTCGAATCCAGCTGTTAGATAACTGAGGAGGGTTGGGAAAATGTCCTGTGGCTAACGTTGAGATGCGATTAGGGATGATCAGATCGTTGAGATGCGATTAGGGATGATCAGATCGTTGAGATGCGATTAGGGATGATCAGATCGTTGAGATGCGATTAGGGATTATCAGATCGTTGAGATGCGATGGATGAGGTCGCAGGGAATAAGAAGGCATGGTCGGATCGTAGAGCCCCAGGGGTTGCTTCCAGCAGTTAGAAGATCGAGGAGTTGAGAATTGGGTCCTGCAACCTTGAACCGATAACTGGCCTAGCCGCTCTGAGATAACATGATGGATTTGGCCGTGATGGATGTGTATGTGTGGCTGACCCTGAAGTTAGCTAAGTATGGCTGGGAAGTGGCCCGATGTCTGGGGGCACTTACCGTGCTCTATGTTCCCCTAGTGGCACTTTATTTTGATCAGATTACAGACTAGTCGTTTGCAGATGGATATATCAGGATGTTGAATCCAATCATGGAAGAGGAAGAAGATGTGGAATCGATGGAAGTAGACTCGGTTGTAATGGACGCTGATGATCGAATCGACTCGACGTGTGGTGCTATGGTTGAGAAAATGGACTTTGAGTCGGCCTCGTGCTCGGTGAATAATCGAGCAGATAATTCGACCGCTCCTTGTTCAACATCGCCAGTGCATTTTCATTTGATTCCATCACCCGGGGCCTCGTCATCAGTGCCATGGAGAACGTCGTTGTGGTCGCCGAGTTTGGAATCGCACAAAGAGAGATCGCCGAGTCCTGCTTCTTCGAATGGCGACGATGATGAACTGGAGAGGCAACTGGTCATTTCACCAGAATCGAGTGAGAATGTGGAGGGAGAGCGAGCGAGTGAGTTGAAATCATGTGATGGTCAATTGGGTGTGCTGGGAATGGAGATTGGGGAGAAGTGGGCGGAGAGGGAAATAGTGAAGAAAGAGTCATCGAGTGTGGAAAATACGAGAAATGATGATCGAATAGAAGCTCGTATTTCTGTGAAAGTTATAATTCGAAAACGTCGAGTCGGCGATGCGGATATGAAGAATGGGTCGAGATCGCCAGCCGAAGTTTATGTGAGCGAATCGTCGAAACATGTACAAGGTGAGGACTTATTCGCGGTGAAAGATGAGGAAGAAACATTGAGGGTACCACCATTGAAAATACGATTAAAATGTAAGAAAAAAGATGAAAAATCGATTAATTGGAAGAAGAATCGAGATGGAATACGATTTTTGGGTTTGGATTCGTCGGATAGCGAAGATGAGGAGGAGCGACGTGTTGGAAATATAGGAACGGTAAAATGCGAGGAAGGAATCGATGGGAGATATCGATCGGGTGAGTGTGAGATGGGGGACGAGGGGGAGAATTCGGCCACGAGTACGTCGCCAGGCGATTCGGGACAGGACGAAGGTGACGAGGATGGCAGGGACGATGCGGAGGGCACGAGTGGCAAGCGAGGAGACGAGGTGGAGGCGAGGCAGGAACAAGGTATTCCGCGATTGAAATTGTTCCGTGCATCGAATTTGTCAGCCAAGATCGATAATCGATTGAATATGGGGGCGGTGAGTAAATGGAAGAGAATGGAGGTGGTGGAGATAAAGCATAGTATGTGCTCGGCTGATAACGAGGCATCAGAGGACGATGATAACGAATCAGTTTAGCAGAGCTTACGGGTCAGTGCGATAATCAATGCGGTATGTAGGCAGCAATGATAGCATGGCGATGACTGAATACCTGAGTAGGGTGACAGTAGGTGGCGCCTCGCATCTAGTATTACAACACTGACTGACCAGGGATCTTGTGGATATGTCCAGGTGCACTTGCCCTTATGCGTATGCAACATGGTGTGTGACAGTATTGTGTATGTTGATGTGATTATGTACAAAGTACCAGTTTAACCAGTTCTGTGCATGTATACTGTATATATTGCTTTTATTTGACACTTACTGAATGAAATGTTTTATTTTTTCAAATAAATTTTATTTTACAGAGCTGTCTCGGGTCGTGGCCTGGCGGTGTGTCCACCTCTCACGCTTACAGGGAAGGGTTCGACTCCCGCCTGGGTAAAAGATGCGCTGTGTGTTCCTTGGCTATGGATAGATTCCATGTGGAAGGTATAGACGTGGGCTACACGATGAGTTTGCAGTGCCTTATTATCTGTGTAGACTTCCTCAGATTTGAATTTCCGCTTCCTGATCCGCAGGTTCGTGACTACTTACAACAAAAAGCAAGATCAGACTCAGATACAGCTTAAAAAATTCTTCAATAAATTTTTGATCCTCAAAAGATATTCGAATTCTAATGCGGAGATCACAAACTAAAAAGTTTGTTAGCAGTTTTGATGAATATAGGAAATTTGGATTTTAACAATTTATCATTGAATCTGAAACTCTATTATACCTGATTGGCTCTTGTTTTAGGTTTTCCGAAAAATTTCTCTACAATCCTTTAGATTTGATCAAAAGTTTGGAAAAGACGAAAGAAATTTTAAATTTAGATCAATTAATCATGGGCGATTTACCCGTTTTTGCGTTTTGTGAGCCTGAAATTCAAGCGGAGCAAGTAAAATCGTATTTGAAAACTTTTGGGGCCGAAAAGATTTCCGTGGAACCAGGTCAATCGATTGTTGATAATTTGAATGAAATCATCGATCATTTAGGAACGTTGAAAAATGTAGATGATATCGAAACGGAAGCCGTATTGAACTCGGTCGTATCTTTATTCACCTTATTATCGAGGGATCAAGCTCCGCCCGTAGTCGAAAAATTATGTCAGAAATTATCATCATCGGAATTTGTTGGAAAAGAAGCCGTTATTATTCGCGCTTTAAGTAATATATTCCACGCGTTCGGCGAAGGTGCGGCCGTCGATAAGAAACAACGTTATCGCGAACAATATCTCGTTTATTGTACCATGTTGAAAATCGCTGGTGATGCTGGCTTGATTCGATTAATGATCACCGATTTAGATCGTTTGAAAAAATGGTTCGACAATTGGGATGTATCGATCGAAGAACGTCGTCGATGTCTTCGTTTATTGCACGATGCTTTGGTAAAAGGTCACCAAGTCGAAGCCCCGGCGAAAGTCATGTTCGAATTACTAAGCTCATATACGACCGAAGCCGATGCGGCCACGGCAAAAGACGACGCTCGGCAATGTATTCGATCGGCCATAATCGATCCGGGCGTTTTCGTTTTCGATCATTTATTAAGTTTACGACCGGTACAATCGTTGAAAGGGGAAAAAATGTACGAATTATTACAAATTTTTGTCAATGGTTCGTTAAAAGATTATTTACAATTTTATGAATCGAATAAATCTTTTATCGACGATGGTTTGGGTGGTGGAAAAATTATTTCGAGCGATAAACCGCATTCGATCAATTCGCACAAAATGCGTGTGCTTACGTTGATGGCGATTGGTGAAGCGAAAAATGAAGTTTCGTTGCCCGAATTGAGTAAAGAATTACGTTTGGAAAATGGAGAAGAATTGGAAGAATTCGTAATTAAATGCATTCAGTCGAAAGCTATCAAGGTGAGTGCATGTTTTCGGAATCCCGGTCGAGATCGAGGAGAATTCGAGCAGGAAAATCAAGAATATCGATCTTTCACTGCGCCCTACCCCTGATATAGCTGATGATCAGGTCATTGGATCGATTTGACCTGCTGATCGATGCATCAAAATCGCATGTTGAATGCTGAAAACTGCTAGAGATCCTGGTCATCTGGTCCTGATTGATCAGTAATTGATCGATTATTATGAGCAATCGGTTAATCAGGATCATCAATCACTGATCAATTCATCAATCAGGATGAGGATGATTGATTGATCTGAGTATTTCATCTTATTTGTGAGTAATCACGCAAGATCTGATCATCTGGTCCTTATTGATCGGTGATTGATCGATTATTATGAGCAATCGATTAATCAGGATCATAAATCACTGATAAATCCATCAATTAGGATCAGGATGATTGATTGATTGATTGATCTGATTATATCATCTTTTTTTGAGTAATCTCGTAAGATCTGATCATCTGGTGCTTATTGATCAGTGATTGATCGATTATTATGAGCATTCGATCAATCATGATCAGGATCATTGATCACCGATCAATCCGTCAATCAGGATTAGGCTTTTTGATTGATCCAATCGATCGACCTGATTATTTAATGATCCTGGTATATCATCTTTTTTTGAGTAATAACGTGATAAGATCCTGATCATCTGGTCCTCATTTATCGATTGATTTAGATCAATTGCAAAATAATCGGGAAAAATTTTTTTGGGTAAACCTGGAAAAATCAAAAAACTTATATCATTATCCTTTTATAAACCGTTAAAATTATTCTATTAGATTTTATTCTATTGCACAAAAATGACATGATTAAGACTTATATGACGGTCTTATTGAACAAGACGAGAAAATAAGCTTGGATTTTTCAGGCACAAAAAATGTGAGCAAAACTAAACTAAATTATGGAGAGCCAGACGGACATTGTAAGTGAGCTAGGGTTAGGGAATCGGACATAACTATAGGGCATCCAGGTTCTGTTTGTGTGGGAGAAAAAGACACAATTTTTGAGAACATATCAAAAATTTGTGGCAAATAATCGATACTAACTCATGGTCGAAGGTTTTTGTGTGTCTTGAATTCTGATAATGAGCCTCGTTTTGTGAAGTTTGAATTGATAGAAGCTTAAAATTATAATTTAGGGTACGTAAAAACCTTTTGCCTTGAGCGGGGATCGAACCCGCGCCTTGGGCAACAACCTAAAACATACTGTCAAAAGGTGATGTTTATATGGTTGTCATGATCGCTTAGGATTATTGGATAATGATCAGATGACGATCGATGCTGATCAGATGACGATCGATGCTGATCAGATGCCGATCGATGCTGATCAGATGACTATCGATGCTGATCAGATGACGATCGATGCTGATCAGATGACGATCGATGCTGATTTGATGACGATCGATACTGATAAGATGACGATCGATACTGATTAGATGACTATCGATAATGATCAGATGATTATCGATAATGATCAGTCGGCGATCCGATTATCGATTATGTATCGCACCCATTTATCATTTTCCACACTCACACACGCGGTACAGTATAGGCTAAGAAATTTATAGATTTTAGAAAATATGCAATGTGATTGATATTGGTTGCTTTCATGATTCGAGATGTCAGGTTTGTCCTTGAGCTAAGGAAAATATTTAGTGTCCTTGTAAATTATACTGCACCTGAATTTTGACAATGGCGGGTTTATTTATGCGTGTTGAAAAGAATTCAAGGACACAAACAAAAAGCCTTTTTAAATTTATCCCGTCGCCAATTTTCGACTTGAACACCTGATCGTAAGTGACAGGCGAGAGGACAATTTTCCTTGGGCGAAGGAGCTGATGAGATGTTTGCATTGAGAAATCCCCTGCGCAATTTAAGAAGCAAGGTGGATTTTATGGTTTGACATCATCGATTGAGAGATTGCATTATGGATGGTGTAGAAAAAAAGTTAGAGGGAAACTTGTCAAAAAGTTGAGGCCTGAGAAGGTATCGAACTCGAAGATTAGATGTTGGTGGTGTAGTGGTTAGTATGCTGGAGCGTACATTTAGACGGGCCCAGGGTCGATACCCGGTCGGGGCGTAACTTTTGGAGTGTGCTTTGGTTCTCATACAGTAGATACAGTAATTGGTTTTTGGTGATGGCAATAGGGTTATGTGCTTAGGTGAGATTAACATGGATTTGAGGGGTTAGTCATCTCAGATGATGTAGGTCGGGATGATCAGGTGGTGATTTTATGATTTGTCATCATTGATTGATAGATTGCGTTATGGATGGGGTGATAAAAAGAAAAAATTGGGTGAGAAATTTTCAAAAAGTTGAGGTCCGAGAAGGAATCGAACTCGGAGGTTAGGCGTGGGTGGTGGTGTAGTGGTTAGTGTGCTGGAGCGTAATCGGTCGGGCGCTTGTTCGATACCCAGTCAGGGTGTAACTTTTGGAGTGTGTTTTCGGTTTTTATTTGAAGTTTTCAGATAGATGATGACAATAGGGTTATGTGAATAGGTGAGATGGCCATGGATTTGATGGGTTTGTTATCTTAGAGGATGTAGGTCAGGATGATCAGGTGTTGATTGTATGATTTGTCATCATTGATAGATAGATTGCATTATAGATGGGGTGATAAAAAGAAAAAATTAAGTGAAAAATTTTCATAAAGTTAAGGTCCGAGAAGGAATCGAACTCGGAGGTTAAGCGGGGGTGGTGGTGTAGTGGTTAGTGTGCTGGAGCGTAATCGGTCAGGCGCTGGTTCGATACCCAGTCATGGCGTTGCTTTTGGAGTGTGTTTTTCGGGTTTTATTTGAAGTTTTCAGATAGATGATGGCAATAGGGCTATGTGAATAGGTGAGATGATCATGGATTTGAGGGGGTGGTCATCTCAGATGATGTAGGTCAGGATGATCAGGTGTTGATTTTATGGTTTGACATCATTGATTGAGGGATTGCATTATGGATGGTGCAGAATAAACAGTTAGGAGAAAACTTGTCAGAAAGTTGAGGCCTGAGAAGGTATCGAACTCGAAGATTAGATGTTGGTGGTGTAGTGGTTAGTATGCTGGAGCGTACATTTAGACGGGCCCAGGGTCGATACCCGGTCGGGGCGTAACTTTTGGAGTGTGTTTTGGTTCTTATAAATACAGTAATTGGTTTTTGGTGATGGCAATAGGGTTAGATTTAGACGGGCGCTGGTTCGATACCCAGTCATGGCGTTGCTTTTGGAATGTTTTTTGGTGATGATTACAGAATTATCTGATCAATGATCGATGTTGAGATCATTGATTTGACGAGAGTGGTGATGATGGATTTCCTGAGCACAGTTCGGTGCAATGCTAGTGTAGAAATGTGCACAAAAGAAGTTGGCAGGCATGTTTCTATGAATTAGTTGATGGGGCATGATTGGCAAGCTGGCTCGGCTAGTAGACGGGCTAGGCGTGGGCATGGATAATAATGAAGGGGGGTCTCATGAAAAACATGGAAATAATGAAATGAGGCTCGTGTGCCAGCCATTTTTGTCTGGTCGGACGCAGAGGGGCATGCTATTGGATTTGCGAACAATTAGTGTCTGGAAATAATCAAAGGCTTTGCTCAGATTCGCAGGGCAGGCCGACAATGCGAGGTGTGTCGGAAAAAAAAGTTTTTCATGTGTTTTTCAGGCAAAGATCGATCAAATGAAGCAGAAATTAATTATCGGCGGAGTTAGGAATAGAAGCTTCGGGAAACCGCAATGGGAAACGTTGAAAAATAAGTTGGATACGTGGGCGACCAGTTTGCGACACGTGAAAAAATATTTGGATACAGTGGGGGAAGTTGGGAATTAGGTGAGGCGGGGAAATTGACCTTTTCAGCAAAACAATTTGAATTCCCGCGATTTCGGTAATTTGACTGCTTATGACAATTTCGCACTTAGTGAGCAGATTTGTTCGATTTGATTCAAATTACTAATTGAGGATCGCAAACAGAAATTTGAATTCCCGCGTTTACCGTAATTTGACTGCTTATTACAAATCTGATTTTCATATTCTATCCTATCATGTTTTTATCGCAGATAAAGATGGCGCACAAATCATCGTAGGCGCGGGAAATTTAAATTTGAATAGGTTAGCGCACAGATCGGCTCGATTCTTGATGTGTTGTCGTAAGCAGTCGGAGCGCGGGAAATTCATATTCGAAACGTTGAACGCACTGATCCTTGATGTGTTGTCATAAGCAGTCGGAGCGCGGGAAATTCAAATTTAAAAGGCTGAAAAGGTTGATAGGAAGTTGAAGTTGAGTGGTTTTTTCGGTTTGATTTTGTTGGTTTATGGAAAATGAAGAGTAAAAGGGTTTTTTCTGCTGGTATTGGCATTTTATGCGGAATGAAAGGATGACCTGAAATTATTTTTATTATATGTGCATTAATAATGTGGGGGGGAATAGTTTTAGCTATTGGAAGAAATCTAGGCGAGTATTTTCGTTCCATCTGGCAAATATGTACACAGCCCCTGGATTGGAAGACGAGGGGACGCCTTCGCGTTGGTTTTGGTTCTCGTTTCGCCCACGCTCGTTCGATAATGCGGCCTAGCAGGAGGGGGCGTTTCTCATTGTGGTACGTTCCCTGGGCGAGTTGGCCGTGCGTCACGCCGACGAGCGTAAACAACGGCCTCGTCCGATTGGTTATCGCCGAGCTGCCTGGCTCGGGGCCTCAATGATGTCACGCGCTCGTCGAAGGACGTTCGGCTCGTTTCGTGCGTCAGTGAAGAAGGATTTTTATTAAAAGGCTCGTACGGTTGCCGAGCGATCGTAGTCTCTCGACTGGGCCTCGAGTCGGCCAGTCGGCCGCGTTGTGTCGTGATTTTTCGCTTGTTTCGTTACTTTTGCCAATACGCGTGCCGCATGTACGGTCCGAGGGGGATAGAATATAAACGAGAAAAGATGTGAATTGAAACAATTTTTGAAAGGAATTTTTATTTTTTTAGCGTTTTCTTCAAGGTTTTTTAAACGGTTAGATTTCGTGTGCGTGTGGAAAGGAGAAAAAGCGGGTTTGTCCGACTCGGCACTTTACACTTTTCCTCAATCAATTGCGATTGGTCCATTTTTTTGGTTGGATTATAAAATTTATTCTCTCCTTTTGACGTGGTTCGGGTCGGCGCGGCTTGGTCATACGTACGATATCCGAAGTGTATGTGCGAACGAGCGAGCACTAGTTTCGAGGAAATAATTTGCGAAATTGAAAATAAAAGTTGTTTATTAAAAAATCGTCTCGTCGTCATGACCAAATCATCAAATCGTCATCATCGCGTTCGCCAAGATTCGACCGGTTCATCGGACGACGGATCGTCGATGGCCGCCGAATCGGATTTTATAATCGATCCATCAATGAAAGCCGAGATCGAAGCGGCGGTTGGGTTTTTGACGGATTTTCTCGTCAAAGCTCCGAAACAAGAGTTCAGCCAAGAGTCTGTGGATCTCTTTCGACGCAGCCTACAATCCGTACTTTGTCGTCATTACCACGGGCATTGGCACGCGGCTAATCCGCTCAAAGGCAGCGGGTTCAGGTTAGTTTCATAGAGTTTCGGGGTTTTCTTTGAAGTTTTTACGATGTGGATATTTTTACAGATGCCTTCGGATTAACGGTAAGCTCGATCCGTTGGTCAAAGTCGCCGCCGAAGCCAGTCGGTTGCCGTTGCGAAAGGTTCGACAAGCGTTTCCAGCTGAACTTACCGTTTGGGTCGATCCGGGTGATGTGAGCGTTCGTTTCGGCGAAGAAGGTACGGTTCAGGCGGGATGCGGGTTTCCGGGTGGGGACGATGCGGAAGTGTTTTAGGCGGCCAGGCGCGTTAGGAAAACGGGTTTCTAGGGTAGCTGCTCGAAATTGGATGATTTCTTGTCGAACGCGAATGAATTTTTTTTTTCTTCTAGGGAGCGTTGGCGTGTGGTACGCGTCTCGACGCGCGGGCGATGAGGCGAAAGATCATCATCAGGCTTTCGTACAACAAATGTATCAAAGGAGCTCGCCGACGTTGTCGTCGACGCCGCCAGGGGCGCATCAGCACGGTTATCATGCGCGGGTCCAGTACCAGGTCTCGCCAATGCAGTATCAACGTCATCAACAATCGCCGCCCGTTTGGAGTCCGCATTGGCCGCAACAAGCTGCTCAGTCGGCGACTTTCTCGCCTCAACAAAATCGTTCATCGCCGTCGTCGTTCGTCGTCAACGCGACGACGCAATCGGGCAATAACGGGTTTGTGATGGCTCTAAATCATCAACAACAACAAATGCAACAACGCCAACATCAAACGTCGACGGTTCGTTACGCGTCATCGTCGCCATCGTCGTCGTCGTCGTGGCGTACGTCGCCTCAACCTCAATCGACGACGACGTCGGCCAGCGAATCGAATTCGATGGAAAATGGTGAAGAACAACGTTGTAAAATGTTGGCCGAGCGTTTGATGCGAGAAAATTTGAATCTGATGGCCAGTTTGGCTCCGGGTTTGGTCTCGCGTCCACAAGCGGTCGGTGTTGGTGTGAATTAGAGGAGACGAAAGACGACGAGGAAAAAAATGGAAGACACGCGCGTGTAGATTGTACGTACGTATGAACGGTGTGTGCACTTCTTTCCCCTTTTTTTTACTACTGTAGTTAAAAAAATCAATTTCGCCAATGGGATTTTTCCCCTCGCTTCGTGGCTAGTTCTTGATCGTGCGACTTTATGTGTTTTTTTTCTTCCGACGTTTGTGAAAAAAAATTCGTTCAGGTTTGAAAATATCGACAGTTTTGATTTTTTATTTTTCAACAAGGCAAAATATTTCGGTAAATTTTAGACAGGATTAGAAAAATTTAGGGTCTCGATTAGGTGTCTTAGCTGTAGGCCCAGTGCAAATGTGCAAATTGAAAGGATTTTATATTTTGTCCGGGAGACAAATCGATTTTTGCTCCATCATCTAATCGATTTTTGTCGGTTTAAAAAAAAATAACTCTGGGCCTGGATTTTTTCGTGCAAATGAAATTGTTGCCACGAGACTACTTTAGTCCATATTTATCGATTTATTCTATTGATCGTCGTCCAAATATGTAAAATTATTTTTTTGATCACTGAACACATTGTTCGAGGTTTTTTGTTTTTTTTGGGTGATGATCATTGGAAATCGATCATTTTTTGAATGATCAGGTTTTTATTTTTAAGGGTGCCGAAAATGAGGAGTGGGATTTTAGCACAAATAATACGGGCAACTCTTAAAAAAATCGATTTCTCTAAGCCTGCCGAGATTTTTTTGTTTCGATCGATTTTTCGGTTTCTTTTTTTCGAAGGTACATGATTTGTTTGCGATGCACGCTTGTTGCTGTGCTTCGAAAATACGGGAATACGAATTTTGACTGAATCCATGCGCGTTCGTGGCAAAAAAATTTATGAGAATTTTGTTGGACAAGATTCTCTAATTTTTTTGCTCAGTATTTGTATTTTTTCTAAAACGAACTTAAAACGATCGTTCTCTTCGAGTGTCCAGTTTTTTCTATCTCGACTCCAAGCCCGAACGTTCAGGTGATGTCCTCGCCTCGTGTTTTTTGTATTTTGTGATTTCATTGAGCCATGTGCATTTTTTGGGGGGGGTCAAAGTTTGGAAAAAAATTTAAACATTTTTTTCCCGCCGTTTATGAGAATTTTTTTGAACTCGAGGCTTTTCTATTCTGAAACCAAATATTCTACTTTTGAAAATAATTACATATGTAGAAATTGTATAAAAAAAAGAAGAAAGCGAAAAATCGAGGCCAACAAAAGAAAAAACGGCGGCTAGGTTTGTATTTTTGAGGGGTTTGTATTATTTGTATATTTAATGTACGATAGTGTTATCATGACGGCGAATGTTGGTAAATAAGTTTGTTCACTTTTTTCAGCGCGTGTCTTCGTGGAGGAAACGGACGAATAGATTCATTTTGGGTTTTATATCGCCGTTTGTGTTTTTTTTGAACGTACGTAGAAATTAAGTGTATAAATATAATTGAATCGATTGGAAAAGTTGAGTTTGGTTTGTTTTATTCCGGCATTTGCGGTTGAAACATCAACTTGACGGGATCAGTAATTTGGAAACTTGGAGGGCTCGGGCGCGTGTGCACTAAATTCGCATTTTCCTCAAAATTCTCAGCGATAACGTTGGTTTATGTCAGCGAAAATTTTGTAGAGAAAAATGAGCTCTATCAAAAAGATGAAATTTCAAGATTGGAATTTTCGTTTTTAATTTCTCCAAGATTTTTCGACTTTTTTCACTCTAGGAATGAAAGAAATTTGTTAAAATTCAGATTGCACGAATATTTTTCGAAAATTTTTGCCCCGCGAATGAAAGAAATTTGGTAAAAATTTAATACATGCAGTAAAAAAAAACTTCTAATTATAGAGCAAACTTTTCTCTACAAATTTATCGCTGACATCAACATATTTTTCTGCTGAAAATTTTCGACAAAAATTGTTTGAAAGTGGCGAAGGTGCAAAAAACTTGCGCACCCGATTTATTAGCCGCAGCAATCTTTCGACCGAATTGTATTTTCGTAAAAGCTGTCATTTTTTTGATAAAAGCGTCAATGACAAATTTTTCAGACACGATTCGACAAATTTAGTTGGCTGAGTGTGTTTTCATCTTAAAATTTGTTTACTCATGCCCTAAACTTTTTATCAAGACGATAGGGCGAAATTGGTGACTGTCACTGCTTTTATCAATGTTTAAAAGTCATTTGGTTCAAGGTGCCAAAAACGGTAGTTTTCCATTCGAGTCCTAGATTTGCCCTGGAGGGGGTTACAGTAATCCTAGGCCCGGTTACGTTCACAAATGTCACGCGATTGTGAGAAAATAATGTCAACTTTATTATACGTGTATGCGGGAGAAACCAGATGGAAACTCACGTTTCTCTTGATAAATATCATGATCATGTTTTGGGTCCTTTTCGAACGAAAAAACCGGATTCATTCCTTTTCCAAATTAGAAATATGAGTAAAACCGGATTTTTGAGGCCGTGTTGAAGACTAGGACGCGTTTTTGTGATCGATTTTAGCTTAGGCTTGCGATGAAGGGGGCTGCTTTACGCACTTCGTCGTCCATGTTTGCTGGCCAGAGTAAATTAAAAACCGGCTTTTATCGACGTGGAACTTGTGACTGGCGGGCACACAAGTTCGTGCCAGTCGAAGAAAGGAGACGACGATTAGGCCGCACGGGTGGCACCGAGGGCGCGTCTCAAATTCGATGGCGCTCTGATAAAGATAAAAGAAGAAAAATGAACTTTTTTTTCAATGAACCATAAAAGTGCGTGACGCCGGCCGAGCTTGTTGATTGACATTTTCTGTATTATAAAAACTCAATTTACACGCATGAGTGTATTTTAGAAAAACAAATTCTAACATGGTCGGACGGGGGTCCATTAAAAGGTCGCGTGCTCGCCCCCTGAAAATATTTTCTATTAGTTTCTACTCATTAATTTAGGAATTTGCTTTAAAAGGAAACTTGTGTGCGTCAATGAACGAACTTTGCTAATTCGTATTCTACACAATTTTTATGCTCCCGTGGAATGTTCAAGAAGTGATTAGATTCGTGGAAATATTCGTGAAAAATAGTTTCCCCCTCTTCCACCTCGTTAAAATGTTTGTGCTCATGAAGAAAAGAATTCCATTTAAGTCAAAAAAGCCCACACAAACTTATCTCGAGACGAATTCGTCTGGGGGCCGTCTCCATATCTGTAATCTGAAACAGTAGGTTAACGTCGAAGAATGATGTTGCTTGTGAGTCTGTCTTGCCTGTGCGACCTTCTGTGTCGCAGGGACTGTATAAGTGGGTGCACAGGGGCCGTCTCCACATCGGTCGACACAAAAAATCTCATCAGTAGTTTTTTGGGTCTACAACTTCTGAGGCTTATGTTTCTCAAAGACATCTATCCTGCCTGTGTATCGAAGGTACTGTCAGGTTGATGCACATACACAGGGGCCGTCTCCACATCAGCCGACACATAAAAACCCTCATCAGGAGCTCTAGAGGCTAATGTCGCACGATCAGAATCATGTTTCTTCTGACATCTATCCTGCCTTCTTGACCTTCTGTATCGAATGGACCATATAAGAGGCCAGTGCGCACACACAGGGGCCGTCTCCATATCTGTTAACAGAAAACAAGTTTTGACAGTAAATCTTTTCAGAATCTTTTTTCTCACTAATTACCCTGCTTAAAATTCCGGACCGTATAACAGGCTGGTGCTGGTGCGCACAGACAGAGATACAGGGGCCGTCTCACAATCAGTAGCTGTTGACACATAACAAACCTCATCAGTAGTTTTTGAGGCCTACGACTTCTCACTTGTCAGACTCATGTTTCTCGGTGACATCTAGCCTTCCAGTGATCGAAGGTACTGTATAACAGGCTGGTGCCGGTGCGCACAACGACAGACAGGGGCCGTCTCCATATCTTTTGACGCGTAAAAACCTCATTAGTAGGTTTTTACGACCTGTCTTTTCAGAATCTTGTTTCACACTAATTACCCTGCCTACAATTTTGAAGGGACTGTGTAACAGGGCGGTATGGTGTGCACAGCTAGACACACAGGGGCCATCTCCATGAAGCCTCAATGGTGTCTTTGCAGTCTGCCTTACAAGAACTTTTTTTCTGTAAGTCTACCTTGCCCTCCACTGTATGTCGAAGGGACCGTATAATAGGCCAATGCTGATGCGCAGACAGGGGTTGTCTCCATATCGCCAAAAGGCAAGGCAAATCACATCTCTTTGTTTGGTAGCAAGTTTTGACCATGGTTTTTGTAGTTTTTCACAACTTTCGTTTCAACTCTCTTTTTTAAGCTGTCGTTAATTTTTTCCTCCAAAGTCTTCGTAGATACAAAAAAATTCAATTTTCCAAATTGTCTTTGATTCCCTTTTTTGCAAAATTGTTCTATGCTCTAAAAATCACGAAACAGTTTCAGTTCCATCCTGGTTTTGTTTCCCCCGTAAATTTTTATAAATTTCTTTCACCCTGTGGACTAAAACTAATTTTCGTAAATAGAGCGATTATAAAAACCGGAGTTCCAGCGAAAAGATTTTTGTTCCAAACTTTCTCTGCCAAAACATTCATCCTTTTCAGCTCAAGACAGCCTGGAATTCTTTTGTTTTGACGGCAACAAATGGCTGGCCTGGCCTAGAAATTGTCTAAATTTTTTCACTATTTTTGATGGACGAGTTGGGCTTGTGTGTATTTTATTCTCGCCTGGACAAAGCTCGAGCCAAGCCAAGGGAGGGGAACGAGGAAGGTGCCAATGGCGTTGCCCTTCAACCACTTCTTTATTACACCATGAAAATTGTCCGGCCCTCCGACGGGCTTCTTTGTGTTGGGCTCATTTTCTCGACTCGTGCACTTTTCATGTCGTCCTCGGCCTCATTCCCATGGCCTGTCTCTTTGTACACGCATATTCACTAATCCCATTCACAACATCTGCCGCCGACCTCGCCCACAAAGAAAACCAACACGAAAATTGACGATTCGTCTCAGGGGCCGTCTCCATATCTTATAGATCAGAGAACACGGCCAGATGTTCCCATTTCCTTTTACCCATCTAATTTGTCTTCTGACCACCTCGAATTTCAATCGCCATGGATCTGTCCGTCTGTGCATGCTCATAACCGCAGAAGACATAAATTAGGGACTATCTCCATATCTACGCGGCACTAGTCTTCTGCGCTTATGAGTACGCAAAAGACAGTGTCAGCGGCTGACGATAAGACGGGCTGGTCAGAAGACAAATTAGACGGGGATAAGGAAATGGGAATATCTGACCGTGTTCTCCAATCCATAAGATATGGAGACGGCCCCTGAGACGAATCGCCAATTTTCGTGCTGGTTCCCCCCCCCCCATCCGTTGATTCGAATATAGGCCGGAAACGCATGTCCGGCTGAACAACAAGTCGGCCAGCCAAGTCCGTTGCACTGACGCAAATTGGTCACGCGTCCTGTCCCTAATTGGCCTATTTTGAGATCAGTGTCCGCCAGGCCATTTCGTAATTACTGTCCCCTTTTCCCCGCCCTGCACGTACTCTATTCTGCATATTCCAAATAAATTATCCACTATTCCACAAATGACTAAAACTGGAGCGCACGCTCAGCCCCCCCCCCCCCCGGTGCATGCAAAGATCATAATGCATCAGCAGATACTGTTGAATGGAATTCCCGAAAAACCTGTCGCCAAGGCCAACTGACATTCAGGCTCGGGGGTTTGATTTCATCAAGGCAATATCGGCTTCGATCATTTCTTTGACAAGATTCTGAAAAAACCACAAAAATTTACACAGATCAATTTTAAAAATTTTGACGAATTACCTGGAACGTCACTTTTGGCTGCCATTTTAGAACATTTCGAGCTTTGGTCGCATCACCCAGCAAAAAGTCCTGAAGCAAGAGAATTCACTATTATTCAAAAAACTTGAAGTCCTGACTGGGAATCGAACTTGCACGTCTCACTGACTAATCGTCGACGAGCCTGAGATGGCTGTCCCAACTGTGCGCGTGGGTTCGATACCCTCACCTCCCATCGCACTTTTAACACCATGTTGGTGCAAGCCCACGCCACGCACACAAGCAGCGAAATGCGGGGGAAGGGACAATCAGCCCCATGGTTAAGGATACTGGCCACTCAGACTAACGCTGAGAGGGGCCGTCTCATTGAAACATAGGCGGAAGGGACCGTCTCATTGAAACAGGCAGAAGGGGCCGTCCCATTGAAACATAGGCGGAAGGGACCGTCTCATTGAAACATAGGTCAAAGGGACCGTCTCAATAAACCAGAAGCGCAACGGGCCGTCTCACACAGTTTAACAAAATCATATCCCAACGTTAAACACAAAACTCTAAGACTAAGAAGTCAAGACCACCGGCGACTATATTCAAACTCAGGGGGTCGTATCGTACCCCCCCCCCCCCCAATTCTTACCACTTCAGTGGGCCGATAATACTTGGGATTTACTCGCACACGCACGGCTGCACTGGCCTTGTCCTTGCCGATTTCGTTCACTCCCGATCCTTCCCATCTAAAACACAAACCACAACTCGAACCAGCCTTCTGTCAATCAGAAATTCAAACTTACTCAATGCTCACTCCGATGAACCCGAATGCCAGTTCCACAAATTCTCGAACACTGTGACTTTCGCCAGTCGCAATCACAAAATCATCGGCTTTTTCTTGTTGCAGCATCAGCCACATGGCCTGAAACATACATCATTACCTTCCTGCTGGGGGGGGGGGGGGGGGGGCTCGTGCCAGCCCGAGCCATGTTGACGCATATTCGATATTACTGTTATAAATAGCATAGCATCCGCCCTACAGCCCGACCTTTCCGCTCCCTAAGCATCCAACCTTTGAAGGGGAAAAACAAAATGCCAAGAATTGCTCACTAGAACTTTCATGCCCCCTGCATATATTGACGCCAGGGAGAGCATACTCGACTAACCAGTGCTCGAGGGACCCCACAATTTATCGATTGTACGGACATATGCACGGATAATTCTGGTGAAAACCATGTTCCGAGATATTACTCAGTTAAAATCCAAATCATGCCTGGTCTGTCAGGTGTTCTTAACCCCATCCTAGAGTCTCTCCCAATGCGCACTTGCAGAGCGAGTCAATTCGGGCGGGAACACTGACAGCCAACTTCACGTCACTTCACCCAGTGCGGAGTGGGTTGGTGTGGGCGGGTATTGAACCCACACCCACACCTTAGCCTCTCGAGCCATGATCAGCTGCTGCATACATGCAAATAAGACAATCGCCTCTGCTTCGAAAACACAGCCGCAAGGGGGCTAATAATCGAAGACATCACTGTTCAGTGAAGACCCTCCAGTCCCACATTCTCCCCAGATTTTGTCTCACGTTTTCATCGACCACAGTTAAACCCCCCTTTCATATGCTACATGCTTCCACTTCCAGTCTTCTCATATATGAGTGCCATATTTAAGTCTCATATCAGGCCTAAAGCGCTACATTATTGCGAATAGGTAAAACATGGTTTCAGACACGGTTTCCTCAGGTGCCCCCCACCAGCCATGTCCGCCTCCACTCACCTCCACATAATCCTTTGCGTGGCCCCAATCTCGTTTCGCATTCAAATTTCCCAACTCCACACATTCCAATTGATTCAAGTGAATCTTGGCGACAGCTCGCGTGATTTTACGAGTCACAAAATTTTCTCCTGAAATCAAGAAAAAATCAGCAAAATTTGAAATTTTTTAAAAATACAACAAATGCACCAACCTCTCCTGGGACTTTCATGATTGAATAATATGCCATTGCAAGCGAACATATCGTAAGCCTCTCGATAATTCACAATGATCCAATAGGCGTACTGCTTGGCCACGGCTAAAACAGAGACATCAATGTCTGAAACCATATTTTACCCATATCTGAAACTATAGTTTACTATAATTAAGCCTTGTAACTATACTTAACCCATGTAACTATAGTTAACCGATGTCTGAAAGGCTGAAACTATAGTTTACACATCTTTACCCTGTCTGAAACTATAGGTTACCCATGTCCGAACCATATTTTACCCATGTATGAAACCATAGTTAACCCATATCTGCAACTATAGTTTACTATAGTTAACCCATGTAACTATAATTTGAACATGTAACTATAGTTTACCCATATCTGAAAGTCTGAAACTATCGTTTACCCATGTCTGAAACCATAGTTTACCCGCTCGCAATAATTGGACACCATAGACTTGATATGAGACTAAAATAGGGCAGTCACGTTCAAGGAGACCAAAAACTCCACAATCTTGCACGGCTATGGGAAAACTAAGTTTCAGGGGCATTCTTCCCCCCCCTCAAACCCACATCACTTCACTTACCATATGGAGACCGAGGATAGAAGGGTGTCGTTTCCTTTTGTGGAATTTCCTGTACTTTTCCGTACAATTCCGATGTGGAAGCTTGATAAAAGCGGACCTTGTTCGTCAGTCCACACGCGATAATGGCGTCCAACATTCTTATGGTCCCCACAGCGTCAACCTCGGCCGTGTATTCCGGCATGTCGAACGAGACCTGCAAACACGACCCCCAAGTCAGCCAATCCCTCTTCCTTATGCAAAATCCAATCCCAATCCCTCCTCCAAAACCCTTCTGCACACAATAAATGATTTCCCTGACTGGGATTCGAACCCTCGCCCCCCAGCATGGAAGGCGGACGCCTAACCCACTCGGCCACGGCCAGTGGTTCCTCATAGCCCCATTTGCAAATTAACAAAACTCACTTTGACGTGACTTTGCGCAGCCAAATTGTAAATTTCTGTTGGTTGAACCAAACTAATCACTTTCATCAAATTACTACTATCCGTCATGTCCCCATAATGTAACTTCATCACTGAAAATATCAAACTATCGCAAATAGTTCATCACTACAAATTAAAAAAAGCAATTTGTTAAAATGCTTCCCTGAAAGCCTAAACAGTGAGTAAAACACAGCACGGCACGGCACAAGACGAGCAGAGAAATCGCACATGCATTTATAAACACAAACCATACCAGCTCCGTCATGCTGAGCGGCTATACATCGTAAAAATACAAATGTTACAAACTTAAAAAAAGAGTCCAAATAACATGAATGCAAAAAAACAGGGTTCATACAGGAGCGGGAAATGATTTTGCCAGATTTTCCAGACAAAAAATTTGATTTTTTTTCTTAGTTTTTTTCACAGTCTTAGCATTAAAAATTAATTTTAACTGATTTCCTGACTTACAGCATGATCAACAGGCATATAAAAAAGGCGGGAAATTCGAAATTTGAAGCCTCAACATGTATCCGCTCAGTTTTACCTGATTTTGGCTCCAAATTTCCTGTTTTCCAAGTTTTTTAAGGCCTTTTCACGTTTTTTCCGCCTCGTATGAACCCTATATTACTAAAACAGGGTTTCCAATAGACCCCACTTAAATCAGCAGAAAAATGACTTCTCCCATCGACTATAAAATGTACATCACATCCCTTCGGAGAGGTGCAGGCTGGGAAATCTTTTGTCAAAATCTACAGTATTATTTTGAACTTACTAAAAAAACTTCAAAAATTTGTGTTTCAGTGATATTGATCAACATGAATCCATTTTTAACCTGAAGTAGAACCGCTCGCTCAAGGCGAAAAAGGGCTTTACAATGCTTCTACTGCAGAACGTCAATTTTAAAAACAATTTGCCCGCGAACTTTGAATTTCGCGGTACTTTTTGAAATTTTTTAAAAAATCTGCATAGAGCATTGTAAAGATCACTCAATTCTGTGTCAAATCATGCATCGGGTGCTAGTTAAAAGATGCATTTTCTGCACCATTTTTACTTTTTCGAAAACATAAAATTTGAATTAAAGTCAAAGAAAAGTTTTTTAGACAAAACGAATTCCCATCGGCTCGTGTAGTCAATTTGATGTCATTTTTACAAGGTCCATTTTTTAGAGATTCCGTCAAATCTATTAGAAACTCTGCCAAGTGTAAAAAATTTTCATGCATTTTTGAAAACTTATGCTAAAAATTTTTGACAAGATCAAACCTGGCGAAACGACTTTTCAACAAAACTTACATCCTTCTTGATGAGTGACCGGATTCTTGTACAAATGTTCGATACGACCAGTATTGAACGAACTCGAGCGACGAATCAAACCGTGGACCTAAAATGGAAAAGAATGCACATTATTCCCTCAGGGTCTCGGATGAAAGTCATGTCCACTCGTGCTCGGCCACAGCTGCCAGCACTCTGACCTGCGGTCCAGTCCACATGTTACTTCACATACACTGTACAGACGAGGGCAAAGCAAGTGCAACCATGCCTGCAGGCGGGACAAAAACAGGCAAGTCTCCCACCAAGAGGCACTCGCCATGGCCCTCCTCAGGCAGCGAGGTTACAGAAGTAGCCGAGGTACGTCGACCATTTTCCTCTCAGGCATGAGGCAGCACATAGTCTGGCCAGTCCAGGCTAGGATAGGCTGTTGAACTATGCCAAATGAGTCACATTAGGCTCGGCTTTTCGTTGTGGCTGAGGCCACTCCCCACAATCCCAGATTATGCTAAATCTGCCCCACGAACCACTGGCATCGTCATTTTGCCACATGCACTTGATCGCGATTCGTCTGGGATCTCGCACGGGATGTAAGTGACACCCGCCCCATTTCTCCAATCCAATTATCCAGCCAAGATTCAGTGCTCTCATCCCTAGGTGGGGGTCCCTCTCTTTCCGCCTCCAATTGCTGTATGCCCTGGGGCTCGGGTCGTGGCCTAGCGGTTTGGAGTCTGCCTCTCACGCTAGGGAGGGTTCGACTCCCGCCCCTCGAGTGCGCTGTATAGTGATTGACTATGGATAAAGAATGACAGGACATCACTTACCTCATATCCCTTTCCCAATAATAGTTCTGCTAAATACGAACCATCCTGAAAAGATAACGATCATTTAGGACAAATTTAAAATTAAAGACTGTAGCGCATACCTGCCCCGTTATTCCGGTGATCAAAGCTATTTTCCTTCTCGCTGAATCGCCGCTCGACGGTCCATTGGGCGCTGCACCGCAACTGTTTGCCGATGCCATCGCGTTCAATGAAATAGATTTACACCTGAAATGTATGCACAAATCTATGCTATCATCTGCGACCAATTGCGTCCTCGCAAATGAAAAGAGCCAGTTTAACAATTCGAAATAGAACTTGCTCAAATTTGGAAAAGTATTATCGTGCAGTCATTGATTGATTGATACTGTTCGTCTGTACAGCAGATGACTCTACCAACAAGTCGTGCCACGTTGCACACGTCAGCACCACGACCAAGCACAGTATCATAGCAACGCCAAAACTGGATTTCACTCTGGGCTCGTATAAACCAACTTACCTCGGGGAGACGATTTCGATTGATTTCAACGTTTCCTTGTTTAATTATCCTCAAGTTTCAATATGATTGACTGTCGATGCTAGTATACCCGATTTCTTCCTTTTTATTTACGAAATGAAGCATCATCAGTTTTTTATTATAGAGCTGTTCTTAGCAGACATTACCGCTTCTAGCAGACAATTAAGATAAGCCGGGTACTTACGCGGGAAATTTAAATCTCAGGTTTATGGAGCTGGTCTGATTTCTACCGCGATTATTTCTCCACAGTCCTCTAGCTAGTGACGAAATCGTGATTTCGGGTCGGGGTTTTTATTATAAAGCTGTTTCTAGCAAATATTACCGCTTCTAGCAGACAATTAAGATGTGACGGGTGCTTACGCGGGAAATTTAAATCTCAGATTTATTGAACTGTATTGATTCCTACCACGATTATTTCTCCGTAGCCCTCTAGCTAGCGACGAAATCGTGATTTTGGGTCGTAATTTGTATTATAGAGTTGTTCATAGCCGTTCACAGCGGACATTACCGCTTCTAGCAGACAATTAAGATAAGCGGGGTGCTTACGCGGGAGATTTAAATTTTAGATTGATTGAACTGGACTGATTTCCCCACGATTATTTGTCCACATTCCTGAAGTTAAAGATAAAATGACGTTATGACTCGATTTTGGGTCTTTGCTGGTTGAATAAGAAAATTTAAAAACTTGCTTTAACACCAGTGATTTCAACTTGACCGTTCTTACATGATTTTTTTGCTCTCTGTGCAATTGACGGAATTTTTGCATTATCTACAGTAGAGCATTTTGATGCTGAAACTTTGCACACTGATCTAGTTCTTCTACACTCCCCCCCCCCCCCCTCCGCCATGTTTATCTCAACTACTAGTTTTGCAAAGTTCACCCACCAACAGTTGGCTCTCTCGAGCATAGGCCCGGGTGTCGACTCGTCGCTGCTGCTTCGGTATGTTTCAATAAGACAAGACTAGGAGCTGCCAGTGTGCTTTCCTCCTGTCTCGTATGCTAGCCTAGTGCAAAAGTGTAGTCGATTCGGGTGTAAAATGACGGGTGTTTGCAATCTCAGTCTCGCCCCATTTAGGGCCAGTTCGCGGAATTGCATAATTCCAAGTTGAGGCGAGTGTCGAGCAGCTGATTTCGTTGCTGTTTCTCGCCTTTTCGAGACTGTTATTACATAACTACGGGTGGTGGGTAAAATATGGTTTCATTTGACCTCTGCGAATGACCCGGAAGATATGTACCTACTGTAGTAGACCAAGTGCACTCTACCAACGATGTGGGAACAGTGAAAAAAGAGTATGATATTCAGATTCATCACCCACGTATCCTATGGGTAGCTTAAATTCTGGATCTCCAGCACCTGCAGAAAAGTCGAAATTCTTGATTGCAAGGGGGAACTGTATGGAAATAAAAATTCGACTTCTGAAATGATTGTGATGGCGCTACAGAATTTTGGCTACTTCTATAAAACGTAGGAGCTGAGTCTGAAAATCGTATTCCTTTTTCAATATTCCGACATCGATTCTAGAGTGTACTTCGTCTTTAAAGGTTGTGAAGTGTGGTGTTGATATTGCGGCCAGTATATTACCTGTCTCGGGGTTTTGCGGGTCGGTCTGAAATCTGTCAAGGCCAATTGTCTCGCTATTTATCTTATTACCAATGATCATTGCTTGTCACCAATATCGTTATCACTGATCCAAGCAGATCTTATGCCGATTCCTTAATGTATTCCCGCGGCTTATCATCCACTCACACTGTGGCTTATCACACCACCTTATCACTTGTGTTATCACGACCTTATTGTTTCTATTCTACACCATGTCTTATCACTCTTATTGCCATCGTGGCTGATCATGGCCTTATCACTCCTATTCCCACCATCCTGATCATTAGGCCTGACATCTCATCTTATCAGCAGCGATCGCGTCTTATCACTAATGATTTATGACCAGTCTATTGTCCATTGGGCCCAGCCCTTATCATTCAGTGCCTCCACCCAATCACCTTATTTCAGCACCCTCGGAATATGGCTTGCCCTCATCAGTTACTTTTCCGTTCATTGACCCACCACTTATCGTGCACGACAGCTCGTGCATTTTCTACCACGGACAAGTTATTCGCTGCTGGTATGCCCTGTCTGTCTGTGACCCCAAGCTGGCATCCTTGCTATCACGATGTTGTTGGTAGGAGAACGCCATTTCAAACTGGCCATCGTGGGTGGCGGTGCTGGCGGGTCAGCCATCTCGAATATGTTCGTTTCCAAATTGGGCAAAGAGAATGTGGCCGTCATCGAACCCAGTGATGTAAGTACGCGGGATATGTACAAATTTGCAGGTGGGATTTTAAAAGGAAATTGTTGCCAGGAAAACCATTGTCTGAAACCATATTTTACGCACCTAAGCAAGAATGTGTATTTCTTCTACTGAAGGCATCTATTGCTGCCCCACCCTAATGTGGTCGCAGGCAAATACAACCATGTCCTGATAGAATGGTAAAATATGGTTTCAGATAATAAAACCCACTGACTTTGGGCTACCATATTTCCTCTCGCATCTGGCAGCACAGTCAACCCTGTTGTCTTTCAGACCCACTACTACCAGCCCATGTGGACCCTAGTCGGTTCAGGTATCAAAACATTGGAGCAGTCGGCTCGTCCCATGTCCAATGTGTTAAAAGCCAGTACATGGATCAAGGATCACGTGACCGAATTTCGTCCCAAGGACAACGCTGTGGTCATTGGTTCTGGGGAGAAGGTACATACTCTTACGAGTGTCGTTCATGCTTACTCAACTCACTATTGATCTGACCTTCAGATAAAGTACGACTATCTGGTTGTGGCCATGGGCATCGTACACCGCTATGATAAGGTAAACCAGCTTGAAAACTTGGATCAAAGGGCCCACAAACACCAGTAGGTCATAGATTAGTTAAAAAATACCCCTAGATATAATCAAAAACATCCACCCTGAGCGGGAATCGAACCCGCACCAGTAGGTTTCCTTGTCCAGTGTCTTCTAAACCAGTCACCTGACGCCCGCTTTTTGCATAATTGTTTCAGGTGAAAGGTCTACGAGAGGCCCTGGACAACTATCCCGAAGTGGTCACCAATTACGACCCTAAATATGTCCACAAAACACTTAAGGCCATCCAGAGTTTCAATGGTGGCACAGCCTTGTTCACCATGAACGTACCTATCAAATGCCCCGGGGCACCCCAGAAGATCATGTACTTGGCCGACGACTATTGGAGAAAGGTAAGGCTGGCTGGCAGTCATTTTCAGACCCTTTATAAAGTTTGGGCAGCCGTATTCCACTCCCTGGTCAGGCTTCAGTGGGAATTCCGAGTCAAAAGCGTTTTTGAAAATCACTTTTAAATATGGTTTCCTCAGCAGCTTTACCACACGCGGGAGACAGCCCAGTGCTCCTCTGGTGTCTTTGTGGGCCGTTTCGATGTCATCCCCAGCAGCTTCCAAGACCCCCTTGTATGTAAACAGTTGCCGCTCGAACCTGCATGATCTCCACAACTGTCGATCACCAGATCAGTTTTTCAGTCAGGGTCCTTTCCACGCCCCGCCTTAAAAAGAAAAGGGCCAGGAAACCAATGTAAAAGTGTTGTCCTTGACAGGGATCGAACCTCAGCCTGTCTTCTGATGGCTGACGCGAATGCGAAAAACAGGAGCGTGCTCAGGGTACCCTACGACCCTAAAAATTAAGGTGAAGGTAGCAAATTTCGTTCAGGCTTGCACATGCGTGTAAATACAGGTCCTTATATACTTTTGAGGGCTCTCGCTGCGCAAACTTCAAACATTTGTTCCTCCTGTGGCTAAGTTATGGGTGCCTAAGGGTCGGGTACACGCCCCCCCTGCCCGCGATGCGTGAAACAGGAGGGTCGGGTGTCGCCACGAGAAAGAGCTGTCCTCGCTTCTCCAATCTTTGTCCCTGAGAGTCAGTGGTGATTACTGAGTCACCTCGCGACCCTTCCCCCAAAATTGCCCCACTTATTGCTAGCTTCTCTGTTCCTTCAGCACGGGAAACGGGACAAGGCCAAACTCATCTACAACACTGCCTTGGGCGCCATGCTCGGTGCTCCTAAATACGCCGAAATCCTGTACGGAATTTGCAAGAAACGCGATATGGAGGTCAATTTTTTGACTAAATTGGTCGAAATCGATGCCAAATCCAAAGTGGCCACTTTTGATATTATCGACAAGACATTCGCTCCAACTGGCGAAACAAAAACTGTGAAGGTGAGAAACAGTTGAAACAGCTCCCAGGTACTGTTTCCGGCTAGGAAAAGCCCTTTTCTCCTCGCCTTTATCCTGGATGGGGTGGTGACGCTTGGCAGAATTGATGTGAAACCATATTTTACCCAACCTCCGCATGCTTAATTCCAGTCTGGCGAAACTGTAAGTGCTTAGAGCCTATGGAATAGGGCATCTCCGTACTCCCTACAGTTTGACTTGCTGTAGTGGTGGGGCGGTCAAGTGACTGCAAGCCATTGCCCCGCCTTCAAACAGCTTGTCTGATCGTGTTAGAGTGATGCACAGTTGACTTCTTACCATATCAATTCTCACAATCAGTTAGCTCCACTGTTTGTTTCAGTACGACATGATCCACGTTGGTCCACCATTTGCGCCACCCGACGTTCTCAGCAATTGCAAAGAGCTGACGGACAAAGGTGGATGGTTGAACCTGGACAAGTACACGCTGCAGAGCGCCTCCTTCTCGAATGTGTTCGGAATCGGGGACTGCACGAATTTGCCAAATGCCAAAACGGGTGCTGCTGTTGGTAAGAGTGATATGGACTGCAGCAGAGGCAGTATCTGAAACCATATTTTACCAGTCAGCGCATTAATTTAGCGCTTCCTGACCGCTACTCTCACATGAGGCATTTCAGGGCTGATTGCGAAGAGGAGGTTGTGTCACTAGGGTCATAAATTGACTGGCGACTCGTGTCAGTTTTCTGAAACCATATTTTACCAGTCGGTGCATTTAATGTGGCCCCTTCTACTCACCGCGAATCTTACGTGAGGCATTTCATGGCAGAATGAGTAGCGTGGCAATAAGGAGGGGTCACCAGGGTCGTAAATTGGAAGTGGCAGCTCCATCGGCTCAACAGTTTTTAATCATCGAGACGCACACTTTGCAAAGAGCGAATGCTCATGTTTTTATGTATCCCGTGATTTCAGTCAGCGATTTCAGTGATTTCATGTATAGAAAAAAATACCCCCCACCTGCCGCCGTGAGAGGCAGATGCCTAACCCACTAAGCATCTGCCTTGCACGCCAGGGCGAGTGTTCGACTCGCGGCCAGGTTAATCAGTTCTTGTGTACGGTACCCCTTCAGATGTGCGATGGCAAGCGTTCGCTGACGTGGGGTGAAACAGGAGCAGGAACAGGAACAGAAACCAATTGGGTGTGCCTATATGATGTATTTGTGCACTGGGACAGTTCAAATGTGCCACCTTGTCTCTTTCCCCATGATGGTGTCCAAGCAGCACTGTGCAAGCTAACCCTATTCCTCTTGACTTTGTTTCCTCTCCTCTCCTTACCCTTACCCTTACCTTAGTTTTTGGGGTCGAGGGTGCCCCACAGCCCCAGCCCCAAGCACCCATAGTACGCCCCCAGGTTGCACACTCAAGCCAGCCTCTCCTTCTTCACCCTGCCTGTTTTAGCCGCCGAAGCGGGCGTTCTCAAACGGAACTTACTGGCTGTCATGGAGAACAAGAAACCCACAGCTTCGGTAACCACCCAACACTCTCTCAAGGCACCACCCTCCTACTGTCCTTTTGGTGTTTCAGTACGACGGCTACAGTTCGTGCCCCCTGCCGACCAGTTACAGCACAGGCATCCTAGCCGAATTCGATTACAACTGGCTGCCCCTGGAAACGTTCCCCATCGACCAGGGCAAGGAACGTCGGGCCTTCTATTACTTCAAGACTGAAGTGATACCCCTGGTCTACTGGCACGGACTGGTCAAGTGAGTTGTGCCCTGGTGCCCCATGCCTATCTGCACACCACTCGTTGCAGGGGTATTTGGGAAGGACCCACTCGACTTCGAAAATGGTTTCACTTGGGAATGTCGAAATGAAGCGGTCATGCACTTCCGTCCGTTTTAGATTCTGTCTGATTTGTCCTTTGGACTCTGTTGACTGTCCACTTTTCTGCCCCTCGTGATGCCTTTTACAAAATGTTTGACTGATGTGTCCACGTTCCTCCTGTTTTCTCCACAGCGATTCCGTTGGCTTGGTCAGTGTAACAGCTCATGCCAAAGTGCTGAACTTGCGACAAGTGCACATAATTTTTGTGCTCCAGATCAAGAGATCGAAGGCGCAAGATTCGAATGGGCTTTGAAAAACTACAGTACGAGTATCCTGCCAACCCGATTTGGAAAATCAATTTTGCAACCATGCCCGGCAGGCGAAGAAGAGAATGCGGCCGACCGAAGTTGGTGACACAAAAACCCGACTGGGGAAAGGGGTCCCGGAGGGAGTGACATGGTCCATGACTGAACCATCACCCTGACGGGTGGCGCTTCCAGCTTTAGGCTCCGTGCGGAGTATCGATCGCCTCTAGATACACGTCTTGCGACTATATCTGCAGTTGAAACACCAGTCCGAGGGTTGACATCTCCAGGCCAGGAGAGAGCAAAAATTCTCCCCCACTCGCCATCGCCCACCAAACCAGTCTGCCGATAATGGGCATCAACTTTGTTAACTTCCATTTTCAAGTACCCCTGGCCATCGAATTGCTCCAAGTCCTCGAATCAGATCAGCAAAGCATCAAGCTTATAGCTCTTATAGCTTATATCAAAGCTTATATGCTGACTTTGCAGCATCAAAAACTGGGAGCCCGGAACCCACTGCTTTAGAAAGCCTATCTCAAGAACGCATGGTCTTAGTAAACTTTTTCTCTGACTCAAAGACTAATTTTGGTGCGCATGGCCTTTCTGGTGTGTTCAAGAAGTCACACTAGTGCTTACTTATTTCCGCAGTATTACAGACAGGATCTACGTGGATCTGCCCCTCACGCTGGGTGCGCACTGACAGGGAAGGGTTCGACTCCCGCCTGGGTAAAAATGTAATGATCGTCAGATATGTGCTCTTTAGCCCCGAGTGCTTAGTGATGGTGTAATCTGACCATCAGTGATCATGGTAGTCACGACATCATGGACAGCTGCCATCATACAATCTGCATGGCATCGATACTTCCACTTTCTCTGCATCCATTCACGTTTCATAGCCGCAGAATTCAAAATGCTACAGCAAAATCTTTGCTCGTTCATACAGTAGAAGGCGCCAAGTGCTTCTGTAAGTCATTACCTGCAACAGTACGTGCCCTCCAAGCAGTCATGTCATGTCATGTCATACTTTGTCCATAGCCAAGCACTCGAGGGACACATATTTGAAAATCATTTTGTACCGAGGCGGGAGTCGAACCCTCCACTCTAAGTGCGCACCTAGTGTGAGAGGCAGATGCCTTAACCCGCTAGGCCACGACCCCGGTATTTGGGTCTGTCGGGAGCAGTAATCGATGTCTGTCGATTCAGTTGGCTACAATTGGTGTCCTCCCTCACAAGTGCCATCAAGGGATGCTGGCACGATTGGACTTCCTTGGTGGCGTTCCCATTGGACCCAGGCAACGAACGTACTGTAGATTGATATGATTTCTCTGATATACTTGTGTGGCCTGGTCCAGTAAGACATGGTTGAAACGCTGTGCACAACACTGGCATTTCCGCTGGAACATAAATTTCCAGAGGACTGATCACGTGTGCTTTGAAAATTACTGCATCGGATGTTCAAACTAAATGCTTGAGAGTTCAGCTCAAAACTGGAATGCAACCTTTTAGCGCAAATGCGACATGTCTGTGCTGTGCCTGATTAGCTGCTCCATTTGCTGGTCAACTGCAAATTGCTATTCACTCTCTTACACCTGATCCTAACCTGACTGACTGGCTGCCCCTTTCAAAAAAGGCCTTGCACTGGCTAATAGCTTCTTTCTGTGGCCCACCTGAATTAGACTATACACTTTAAACCATTACAGAACTGCCTTATAATCCAGGCGCTCGAGCAACCTCCACTCCGCCTCGCCGGGTGCACATACCTCCACCAAGTCGATCTGCAGTATGTAGGACGGCAGCGCACACTCCCTTCCTCCTGACAGCCGCTCTGCAAACTAGATCTTTAGTGCCAGTTCGCCAAGCACTCGAGTGCTAGACGTTCTTGCTCTGCCTACGCAACGTCCTGCATTTGCCAGTGTTTACTTCCTCTGTTGGTTAGATTTATCATTTTCCTCACTCCTACACCCACTTCACACTTGTGCAATGGTACCAGTAGAATTGGTTTGGGCCGTCGATCGATTATCTCTGTACAATCAACTGGAAGAAGCCAATTGCGACGATACATTCGCCCTTCGAGGCATGCTCTGGTTCATTATAACAGGTCACGTGACCCCTGGCCACATCTTTGTGGACGACTGGCCCAAGTTCACGCACGCCTGTTGCCTGCACACGACCCAAGTGTACGCCCCCCACAGCGATGGTGATATGATCACAATGGCCACCAAGGATTACACTACGTTTCCCAACTTTTTCCGAGCTTTCTCCCATTTCAGGGATTGGACAGGAAGACGAAGCGTGGTTATGTGCTACGTGGAAGAACGTATCTCCGACTTGGCCGAACACACCCTGCATGATTCGAATGGTAGAAAGGGCAAATTTTGGAAATCGCAACCAATGCGTCATTACACGACCTTAGAGAGGAAGAATTTTGAAAAGTATATGGAAAGTAGGAAGCATAAACCACTCAAAATGACACCAGGTTTGTGGCTCGATCAATTGAAACCCGACGAGGCTCGACTGGTGGCCGAGCAATGGCCCTACGAAGTGCCTGACAAGGAGGCCATGTTCAGGTGGCTAATCACCATTCTCCCATCCGCCTGCGTCCGGGATCCCCAGGGCAAACCAGTCGCCTGGGCCCTGCTTTACACGTTCAGTGCTGGCGGTGCCGCCTACGTGCTGCCCGAGTACAGGGGTAAGCATTTGGTGGAGGCCTACGCGGGTCAGCTGACCACGTTCACCCTGCGCACATGCCCCACGCAAAGATTCTTTTGGATTTTGGATGACAACGTAGCTTCGCAGCGACAAGTCGAGCGGACGAGCTTGGATTTGAGAAGGACGGACATGTTCGTGCATTGGTTGGCCTATACACCCCCCGAAAGGACGGCCAGTGGAGCAGTGGGTAAAGCGAAATTGTGATTTTATAACTTTGTAATATTTATATTCCGACGCGACAGGCGTTTCTATGAAACCACTAGTTATTTCTGGGGCTAGTTTCACAATGTTTGAATGTGTCCTAAATCTTAGTCATACAGTCGCCTATTACGATCGTAAAAGCGGCTCCTGCTGGGTCTCCAAGAAAAAGTGCGCAGCAGGGGGTGCCAAGTGGTTAAAGCCACAGTGCAACTAGAGCAGATATTAGACCCTCACACTGATACCATACCTGCATTACTATGACCGACCTGCCTCACCAAGCACATAACGGCAGTCACCATACTACTGTGCTGCAGTAGAGCGAGTGCTGGGTGTGGCTGCGTCATACTCGCACATTCCGACACGCTGCCAGCCAATGAGGCCACAATGCTGGTGCCATATAAGTGTATATCACAAAACTTGGAGTGAACAAGTCATAATCACGCTTGCTAGTATATTCTGCTCGATGGGAATATCTGCAGCTTCGAACCGTGATCAGATCAGCTTGAAAATCCGGCTGGCCACGGGATCACCTAGCGATTAGTCAGGTACTAAATTGCCGTCCTCAGTCGGAACAGAACTGCGGCCTCCCGGTCAGGGTTGCTGGCCCAAGCAATGCGGGACCAATGTAACCCTCTACCGGCAGGCCATGGCGAGTGGTAGAGAGTAATTGATACTCTCCCCAGGCTGGGACGTCAACCCTCGGGTTGATGTTTCTAGGTCAGGTGTAACCCCCCGCCTGGTAGGCCATGGCGAGTGGGAGAGAGTAATCGATACTCTCCCCTGGCTGGGAAACGTCAACCCCTCGGGTTGATGTTTCAGCCGTAGGTATAGTCGCAAGACTATCCTGCTCCAGTCGGAGTTTTTGTCCCGCCGACTACAGTAAGGTCGGCCGCCTCCCTCCTACGCCTGCCAGGCCTGGTTACACAGGTATAGTCGCCAGACTTGCCTACCTCCCGTGGGAGCTTTCGTCCCGCTGACTTTGGTCTCCTACGCCTGCCGGCATGGTTGCACCAACGCCCTAACCCATACATCTGGTTTTGCACCGCGCACCAC
The DNA here is from genome assembly GCA_030248295.1 of Mesodorylaimus sp. YZB2_4. Classification (NCBI taxonomy): domain Eukaryota; kingdom Metazoa; phylum Nematoda; class Enoplea; order Dorylaimida; family Dorylaimidae; genus Mesodorylaimus; species Mesodorylaimus sp. YZB2_4. The sequence continues at coordinate 896,885 of JASANH010001374.1, read as the reverse complement.
AGAGAAGGCCAGTCATTCCGTTTAAGCCCAAAGTATAGGTCGATGCGATGCGTCAAATAAGCGTGCGATGCGACACTTTTGGGTCAACTGTCATGCAATGTAAAAAGGTGCCTAAAACGTCGCATCGCAAGCTTATTTGACGCATCACATCGAACTATACTTCCAGCTTTATTCTGTTCATCACTCACTGTCAGCCACACGCAGCGGCAGCGAGTCCGCACATCGATTCTTCAGCCGAGCTCTTTTTTCATTCGATATCTGATAGCCATTTTCATTTCAATGACAAAATTGGAAGCAGTGAGAGCAAAAAGGTGGACAGCAAGAAGGTACATTGTTGGCTAGAAACAAAGCAATGCAGACGACAAATACGACTCGGTCATATGTTGCCCGACCTTGTCTTACAGATCACGAGGTCACAGGATCACACGAAAGAATGCAAAGATCAAACTCGAACGAGTCGAAAATGTCAGGGGCGTCCTCTGGCGATGAAACGAAGCGGACTCCAACAAGAGGTAAGATCCCTAAAGCACTGCCGCAATGCACTAGGACGTCCTGCACTGCCTTGGAGCCTCTGCCATGTACTGTCAGAACACCCTACGCTCTGTCATGCACTATCGCAGGCAGCCATGCTGCGCCACATCTTACATATGGCTGTGGCGAATCATAGCTAGTTGTGACTGAGCATGGTTTCAGTGCATGGCACCTTGTGGAAAAGCATGGCTGGTTGAGGCAAAGCATGGCAAATTGTGTGAGGCATGACAGGTTGTGAGGAAGCCTTGTAGTTAGTGGCAGCGCATTTAAAAGCATGGCAGGGTGAGCAAATGCTTGTAAATATCAATCTCTTGTCTTTATTGGGCATCTGGAGCCCTGCACAAGCGAAATCATTCTAAAAACACGCCTTTTCACGAAAAGTCGCAAAACTCGCAAATTTGAATTTCCCGCGCTTTAGTCCGAATTTTAGTTTTCGTTCAATATCTAGGGTGAAAATAAACGGATTCTGACCCGGAAAAAAACCGTTTGAAAGCTCTTTTTAGGGGCTACAAGATAGGCTATTACTGATCAGCGATACTGATCAACAGCTAAGATTATCGACCAGTTTTGGCTAAAACTGCCTGAATGTGGTTCAGTTATCTCACATGTGCACAATAATCTATGGTCGTATGGTGAAATTTTTAGCTGTTTTGTGATGTAGTTGCCCTAGGCTACTATTTCAGTGAAAAAAACAGGTTTGAACTGTTTTAATAATTTGCCCATAATCGATTATGTGAGTGATCACGCCTGATCACGTGTGGTTTTTGTTAAATATCTTATGAACGGTGATAGATAGCCTAATTTTAAAAACAGTTTCGGATTCCTCAAAATGTAGCGGTCATTTCTGTATTTTTAAAATTGTTCTAGACGCAAAAATAAGCAAGTTATGATATTTTGACCAAAAGTGACCACTTTTTACCTATAATGTGCTATAATTTCATATAAAGGCATATTAGGAAAATTTTACTTCGGCGAAGACAATCAGTTTTGTGAGTAATTTCGATAGAACAAATAAAAAAGGGTGTCAAAAAAGTCGACTGGCCAGACCGGGTAGTGGGGTGGGGCAGGTAGTGGGGAAGCATTGCAGTTTTTGCGACGCTTTGCAAAGCATGGCAGGTTGTAGCAAAGCATGCCATACTCTGCTGCAACACAGCCTGATATACTCTAGAAACGCCCGCGAAAATTTCTAAAACCTGGAAGGGTGTGTCACAATCTGACATGTTGTGCCAGACCCTGTCATGCTTGGCCAGAACCTCACATGCTCACATATCACGGGTGTGACAAATCAAAGCATACTGTGATAATGCACAACCTGGCATGTTTCGTGCTGCATCACAACAACCTGCAATACTCTGCTACAGATTGCCATACTTTTCTAAAGCCTCCAATGACGTGCATCAACCTGCCATGTTGTGCGACAACTGCCATGCCCCACTAAACTATGCCAGTTTCCTGTTAACCATCTGAGCTAAGCCCTGAATACAGATATTTTTGCAGGTAGCGGAAGAAGCAGGCATATAGGAGAACTAGGCTCCTGGATGCTCGAATATATTGACCACATGAAGAAAAGTCAAGCTTTCGATGACGAGTTCAAATTTGGTGCAGCTGTCACATCTGCAGACAGGGCAGTCGGAAATCAGCAGGAACGTGCCTGCTCAGACCAGCCAACCAGACGCCTAATGCTAAAGGACGATTTTGGCCGGCTGATTTGTTAGCGGATCCGATCATTCGTCGAGTGGAGGAGAAGAGTGGTGATTTGAAAAGAAATCAGGATCCCAAAGTCGAAACGGCTGCGAAAGAATGCTGCAATCAGATAGCAGCCATGATCCACTCGGCAAATCGAATCCACCTGCTTCAGCTACCAAGGCGACTAGTAAACTTATTATTCTGACTCCTGAACAGCAAAGTCTACTCGATGGTCCAAATCGACAAAGCTGGAAGAAAAAAAACTGTAATTCTACGAGAAAAAGCTGCACAGTTACTTAGAAAAGGCGAATTCGTCACAATTTTTGCACCAGGCTGCTACAGCGATCGTTACATGAAAATATTGGATGGCCTTGGTTTCAATCGATACAAAATTTTTTCCTTGCAAGATTTGAGAATGAATATGATGCCCTTATTCGACGAGGCCTTGGGTCAGAAAATGAATGATTACAATTATATTAAGCATCATTTTACCAGTAACCCCCAGAATTTTCCAAATCTTCAACCCAGTATTTCTGAAATTGTGAAATCGAAATGTGAAACTGATAAAACTTTTTGGAACATTAATAATAATCGATGACGCATTGGACGGGGATGTAGCCCAGTTGTACTCACTCTTCACTTCCTACTCAATATCCATCTACTCCTACTTGCTGTAGTATGTTCACCCGCCACGCGCCAAGCGACTTTACTAGACGGCGACCCGGGACAAGACTGCTTAGTTAGTCCACATCCAGGCACACACGATGAGACCAGACACAAAAGGTTGAAGGGCATGATTAGGACCAGTTATAAGTAAACATCACGTTATCACTACATTGCTAACCATGGCTGTGGCAAAGTTTAAATTTCCCGCCACAACCATTTGGATTGCTATGCATGCATTCGATGGCTTCAAATCAGATTCGCACGTGTCGGCTATTCAACAACTCGTTCAAGGGGGTAGGGATGGGGAAAATGAAAAAAGATACCATTCTTGCGCTGTCCTTGAACGAATTATGCAATGTTCGGAAGAAGTGTTCAAGACTGCACACCAGGGTGTCCTCGACCAACTGGCCACTAGGACTGTAATCGGACATAAAGTGCAAGGCTCGCAAACCAGAACTGAGAATGGTTACACTTCAATGAGCCGAGCACCATTGTGGGACGATGTGAGAACGGCAATCGAGGACCCTCTGAAACATGGATTCCACTACACTGACCTGGCTATTATAACTAACGACATCGAGTTTATGAACTTCTTCTCACGCCAGTGCCTTCAAGCTAATATTCCCATTGTGCTGGCAGGCATGGGTGGGAGAAGACTACCGAGCACAGAAGGAAGAGAGACGCAGCACAATCGATTGCTCTGCACCGCTACTTATTCGTGTCCTCGCCCGAGTGGCCATTCGTTCTGCTCGCTACTACGAACGATCCTGGCATTGAACTAAATGATACGTGGAATAATTGTAGAAGATATCGCGCCTGTTCACGAGCATCGGTTAAACTTGTGGAACGTATCTGCGACGTGCAACCATAAGTCTTATTGTCTGCAGCAAGTTTTTTGCATCTGTTATTGTATTGGCTCTTAAATCGTGTGATTCGATTGATTTTGTAGCTTTGTGGTTTTTATCATCGCTGTTCGATGTGTTTTCATGTTGCAGAATCACACCAGCAAAGACGTGGGGTCCTTAGCCAGGGAAATGTGGTGCAAGTTATAAGATCGTACCACCACGCTAGCCAGTAGTGTGCTTGACTCCCAAGGAATTAGGTGTACATCACGCCTGACCATCCAGCTGCGAAGCAGATACATTCTGTGCAAGTGCCATCAATCAACAGTTTACGAATCCGACTCTATCACAGCAGTGAACAGATAGAGAGCCAAAATACCCAGATTTATCAGGTCCATGTTTATCCACAAAAGACTGCGTGGGTTTATGAACATCCACCCCTCAACGAGGATCCGTGCCCCACACTATGCTCAATATACTCAGCAATTTTAAAAAGCTTCCTAAATACCAGTCTGGCTGGACAGCTAGCGGATACTGGGCACCTTGAACTTTTCCAACGTAAGGGAATGAGGCTGGACAGCAGCAGAATGCAGACGTTGGGTACATCAGGGCGGTCTAAGGGTCTGTTGCCTAATCTCCTAGATTCCATGGAGTTCATGATCATGTTGAGTCGTGGCCTAGTGAGTTAAGTCCTCTCACACTTAGTGCGCACTTATTGTTAGAGGGGAGGGTTCGACTCCCGCCTGCGTAAAAATTCATCGTCAAATATATGTGCTTGGCTATGGATAAAGTGTGATATTCCGTTCCAGAGCTCATCACCAAACGCGGATACGCGAATCCGAGGATGAATCGAACATTCCATGCTGTCTATTGTCAAGCAGCCGAGACTCCATGCTCCGCTACTGTAAGTGCCATGATGAATCCACGCGTAACTGAGTGGATCCCTGACACTTTCACGGCTCCACATGGATTCCGAACCTGCCGTGTGGATCCAGGATGGCAAAGTTTGGAGACCACGTGGAATCCTGCTTGCAAACTGCGTGGCATCATGCGTGTTCCTAGTGGATTCCATATCCTGGCGTGAGAGACAGACGCCTACTCCCTGTAAAACTCCCTTATTCATTTCTATAGTAAAGTGGGGAGCCAACTTTACTATAAGCTGAGCTGGCATGCTAACTTGTAGTAAAGCTCGCTCGAACACGCTCGAAGTGTGCGAGCGTGGCATAGAACTAGGCATAGCGCAGGTGAAAAGCATACGTGCTTGGCACTGAAGGTGAGCTTAGTCTGAAGCGTAATCGTGCTAACTGAATTATGTAATATGCATGTGCTATGCCCTCTGGCCTATTCGTGCATTGGTTCATGGAACTGGTCCGCCTCTCCTAAGTCAGGGCCAGCACGAGACCGAGAGCGAGGTCGAGGTCGAGTGGCTGGTCAGATTGCAGACATCTGTGGAGAACTAGTCTTGAGTTCCTGGTCTGGACTTGCTCTATGAGCACTTCGGGCTCAGGTCCGTCAGACCCCTTTGGTGGCCGGCACGTGGGGCTGCTCCCCGAATTGTGAGTCTACACGGCCCTTGTGGTGTAGTGTGGTGGCAATGAACGATATCGCAAGGCGTTGGACTGCGAGGGTTGGTTCTTGTGGCTTGAGCCCTCCTCTGGTCAGCACGACACTGCCCTAGGGCGAGCCAAGGATTTCATATGTGTCATGAATGCAGGTCCACTACAATTTCTGTCCTGCTACAGGGGGTGTCAGGCTGGTGTTTCTATGCATGCATAAAAATGCAGACATACAACACTGCACTTCCTCCATAATGGTCACTCGTATTTCGTGATTACCGAACCTTGCTACCTTCAGAGTCGTCCCCTTGGACTACCCAATAGCGGAGTTAAGAAAAGTGTAGCTCCTGCCCTCTGAAGGTCAATTTCTTTCTGTCGGACAAGACTGGTTTCTTGTATGAGATGTTGCTTAGATAGAAACTAATTATTTCGAGACTCACCATACACAGCACAAAGCCCTATAGAACCGCTCTCTTATCTCCCATGCTTTTGAAATGCCTTCTGAACCCAAAGAACACGCTTCACAAAATTATGGTTTCTCTGTACGATACGATATACCGTCAATTTCCCACCAAAATAATTTTTGCTTTATCTCAAGATAAAACTTTACGAAACCCTAACTGTACGTTTTCAAAGGTTATGGTGCATATTGCCGACGAACTCACATGCTTTCGATAGCAAACCTGAAAAAAGACAAACACTGATCGTGAGTGGCAGAAAGAAAATAATCCGCTCACTCGTGATTTTTGGAAAACTTGCAAGTGCAGCATGTCTGACAATGGGCTCATGGGATTCACGGGTTCATGGGGGAAAAAGAAAGCTATGTTTTCTACTGACATTCACAAAGAATTTGTAGGTCTGCACTGCCCCTTCAAGAAAAGCCTGCTTAGCATTTGCGCCTGTAGAGAAGCATAGACCGTTCTGCTTGGAGACGGTATCCCGAATACAAAAAAACTGACGCAGGGGCATTTCTAGAAAGGAGCTCCTCCTATGCGCCCAGCTTCAGCAGGAAGCATGGTGGGGGAGCATGAGATGGCATTCCTACAGTACCTTCCATGTGACCAATCATCTTTCAACATTTTGCACTCAATGTACAGGCGTCGTTATAAATCTACAGTACAGTAGTGTAACCCTTGTGCCCGGGACATCACATCTACCCCTCAAGTTGATGTTTCAGCAGGTAGTCGCAGGACTTGCCTTGCTCCGGTCGAAGTTTTTGCCCCACCGACTTCAGGCGGCCACACTCCCTCCTACGCATGCCAGAGTAGTATCTAGCTACCCTGTGTGCGCCCATTTGCTTGCCGCATGGACATTTAGAACAGACATTTTTATGTCATACGTGCCCCATGATTTCAGTGAGCTCTTTTCATGTAAAGTGAACAGTAATCGTGACTGCCATCGAAACTGTGTCCATCACAGCTACATATCGTCCAAATGGGAACTCAAAGTCGCAAGTTCTGGCAAATATCAAGTCCAGGCTGCACCCGATATAAAATTTTCCAGTCATCAAATCTCCTGCCCTGCACTACTTCATTGTCTTATCTGTCCTTTCACATTCTATTCTCTCCTTCTTCATGCTCTTGTGCTGCCAAACAGTAGTCGAATAGACAGCGCCACAGGCTAATAGATCATAAATTCAGCCAAGCGCAGTCTTTTTGAAAGGCCAAAGAATATAGTTAGGCACTTTAGCTAATGCCCGAACGTATTAGCCGACCTTCTTGACATCCGTTCTTAAAACGCCTACAGTGCATTGCGTGCATTCGTATCCATCACGATCACGCTTCGTAAAGTGATTTGTCCTATTTCTGCTGCATGCCTGCCCTCTCTGGAGCAGTTATCGAAGAAATTTGAGTCGACGAGAGGAGACAGGGGCTCATTTGTAGAATGCGGGACTGACTAACTTGCAGTAAATCTCACCCAGAAAAGGTGGCATGCTCTCTTCTTTTCCCGCTGTCTATTCCGTCAAAAATCGAGAACTGCCCAGCCTGCGGGGGCTTCTGGCTCGCACGCCAGAGACGAGTGTTCGAATCCCTGTCCGTGTCGGATCCTGTGTGGAGCGCAGTGAATCTCAGGCGCAACCGCTCGATCTTTCAGGCTTACGCACGAGAAGTGAACGGGAGGGTGACTGTAAAGCCTTTGGTGATGGCCCTCGGGTCGCGGCCTAGCGGTCAAGGTGTCTGCCTACCACGTTTACAGGGGAGGGTTCGACTCCCGCCCGGGTAACAAATGATTGCAAAATATGTGTTCCTTAGCCGTCGAGTGCGCTATGGTGCTTGGCTATGGATGGGGTATGACATGACATAAGACATGGTAAACATGAACATAAACATGAGGAAACCTTACACATGGCTGCAGAGAAGAGGTGCGCGGCAAGTATTGACAAGTTGATATGTCGCCCACTACATACGCCCTTCCCATCCGAAACTGATGAGCCCCAGACACCCGAGTATTTACGGTATATTGCTAGCATGGGGCAGAAGGTAGGTAGCTGATAAGAAGCTGAGTCATGTCATGTCATACCTTATCCATAGCAGCACCATACAAGGCACTCGACGACTCTGACTCGAGACTCGAGTAGACTCAGTTTGTGGGGCCTATTCAAAAATAGGTCCTCTACAGGTGCTCCACGGCACAGTACTCTCCTCAACACCCTGCAGCTGCAGTAAATTCCTTCCACTGAGATACAGGCCTCCTGCTACAGTAAGGGAGCAAACGTGCCTTCTGTTGTTATTGTTATCGCTGTCCATCGCTACATCAGTCAGGCTTCCTAGACCTTCTTCTCGAAAATGGATAAACATCAGTTTGGTAGCGTGTGGTCTTCCATATCTCCCCTAATAATTACCCCGAGACACCTTCGTAGAAACACCAGTCGTTGATTAATATTATTTGCCTCTGGCCTTGACATGGTTTCTATGATCCATAACAGGACGTGTCCGGGCGTCACCATCTGTGTGCCATTACCGGTGTAGGAGCACCCGTCGAATGTGCACCCCCACATTGATGGCTCGTTTTCGAGATATGTTGCGCGTGGACAGAAGAGAGTCGCAGCTAAAGTTTCAATTACGTCACCTAACTAATTATAAGCAGGTGCTCACGCGGTCAAGACGGGTCTGGCTGACAAAGGCTTCGGGTATACTTGCGCAAAAGGAAGGCCGAGTCCTCGGGCGAAAAGACTTGAAAGCATCATATAAAAGCGGACGCCCGCTCCTGGCTCGCTCAGAAAGTCATGATGAATTCGAACAGTGTGGTCACCAATGACACCCTGATCCAAAAGATCGCGCTGCCAAGTCCAGAAGAATGGAAAGAACGAGTGGACACGACGGCCCTGTTCGTCTTCTTCGGGTCGTGGGGCATCATCCTGAACATCTTGCCCATCCTGCTCACTGTGTGCACCGAAATGAGACGCAACAAAGTGCACGTCATGGTGGCCAACCTGTCGACGGCCGATCTCCTGTTTAGCATCTCGTTCGTATTCGGCCAGACCCAGTTTATTCTCTACCGCGAGCAGCTCGATCATACCGGCTGTCGATGGCTGGCTTTCCTCACTTTCACGACGGCATTCTTCGAATTCATATTCCCGCCATTCCTGTCGGTCAATCGATACATCTCGCTCTACTTCAACCAGTACTACGATCGCATATACAAGGCCCGCAACATCGCCTGGATGGTCGTCGGCAGCTGGGTCTTCTGCACCATCGTCCCCCTCATATTCACCTTGAGTGGCAAGACAGGTGGGTGGCAGAGTGGGGGTACAGTATGCTTCAGTCTGTGGCCAGGGCGCACTGCATAGTAGACCAGCTATGTAGGAGGACATAGGAAGTAATAGAGCAGAAAACCATCGCTGGGGTCACATTCCTATCTCATGGTACCCATGGTGCAGGCTGCTGAGTCGCACCCGCTAAAACTGCATGTCAGGGTCGACAAAGCGGGAATAATCTTGTGACCGACCAGTAGTGCTGACCCCAACTCGGTCCTCGCAGGTTTTGACGACGACAACATCCATTGCTGCATCGTGGTCAAGCACAGTTCGATCTGGTGGACAGTGTTCTACTGGATCATCATCATCGTCCCCCTGGTGAGTCCCCCTGCCCCCTGCCCCCTGCGCCCCCTCCCTCGCTGACCCCGTACACTTGCAGGTGGCGTTCTGCGATGGCACGATGATGTTCTGCAACTACAAGATCTACAAGAAGCTGTCCTCGCACACGTCCGTGCAGACCCTGAAACACAATGTGGTGAACCAGAACAGGGAGCTGCTCTACTTTCTGGTGGCCGACATGACCTTTCCCATCCTGTTCCACACCACATACCACGTGGCCAAGTTCATCTCCTTCGATCGCACCGACCTGACCCAGAGGCGCACATTCACCTGCTTGTACCTGATCAACTCGTGCGTCCGTGGTCTCGTCACACTCACCATGCTCCGCCCGTACAGGAACGGACTCAAGAACATCCTCAAAGTCCTCTGCTGCAAGAAGGCCCCCAACTCTGTGGGTCCTTTGATCACCAACCATTTGGGCGTGTCGTCAGTGGCTGGAGCGAATGGCTCAGTGGTTGGTACTGCTCACCCATATGACTACTAATGATCTCGGTCAAACATCGCATGCGCGTCCTTGCCCTGCTGTCGTTTCTTTTGCCTTTCTGTCTGATTCGTACCGGGAGCACTTACTGCATTTTCCAGTCTGTGCCCTGGCGGCAAGGTCGCTTTCGTTCTGGCTGCTCTCTACCAGCAAGCTTTCTAGTCCCAGTCGGCCAAATCTCCTGTCTGTACACCCTCGCGAGTGCATGCTCCTGAACATTAGTTTTTACAGCACGCCCTACCTGAAATCAAGGATCTCGCTTTCAGTGAGCCCGTCTTCTCTATCAGATGGTGAGTTTTCTATGCTTGATGATGTATAAAGAGAATGTTACGGTTAGTGTTCCCCCGGTTTGCGAGGTATGAGTTCTGTGAACTCATGTTCTGGGCCCTCTAGTTGTTACGTGATAATGAATTCCTTTTTTCACACATGCTTAAGACTGTCTATGTTCTTCTAGCAGTGCCGTGACCTGAAAACTCACGTTCTCCTGTGATATACTGTACGAATCTCGTGGTGAGCAATAAATACTGTGTGTGCCCAGCCCTTGCATTGCGTGACAAGCCAACAGCTGCTAGCATTGCAGCCACCAGGGTACAGTATACTAGCAACATTGCGCAAATGACTAGCTAGTATGTCCTGGGTGTCATTTCTGTCACTGTCCCAGATCGCCATCGTCGTGCCATGGTAAAAACTTGTGCCCAATATAACTGATGGTGGGTGTCGAATGAAGGAGCGTCAAAGCTCTATTGTGCTGTCATGACATTCCCCCTTCGCCTGAGATGTCAAGACTTAAAGCTACCAGCCCGACCTTGGCACTTGATATACTGTGATGTAGGTATGCAATGTCGACGGACAATTTGAAGCCGCCATTTCAGTATGTCATATGTCATACCGGTACCTTATCCATAGCCAAGCACTGGATACAGGCGTACGGGGCACTCGAGGCCAAGAACACATATTTGACAATCAGTTTTTTACTCGTCTAACCCTCCCCTGTAAGTGCGCACCCAGTGTAAGAGGCATAGGCCTCCGCTAGTCCAGGACCCGGGCCTGGTCACCGCGGTGTAGTAGTGGCCATGGTCAAGTAAGAACGGAGGGGAGGGGGGGGGGGGTGGCGGAAGGAATGGGTAACAAAGGACATAAGCGGCGTCTTTCTGTCAGTCTCTAGCAGTGACAGGCGCGCAGCTGATGAACTATTGGTCCTGGCGCGTGAGCAGACTCTGCTGCTTTCGCATTCATTGGAGTGCATGATTAGCGGGTTGTGCACCAGGTGTACATACAGGTGAACAGTTTGGAAAAAGCAACAATCACACGAAGGGCTAGAGCTCGATTTTGTTACCCGAGCAAGACCCTGTCAGGGTCAAAGTCCTAAACGGAATAGCGAAATGTGAGCGTAGGTCTTGAGAGTCAGATCCACCCTAGCACCTGACGGACTCAGGATTAAACAAATTGCTTGTGCGTCAATGCTCAGATAGCTGGTGCAGAAAAGTGCATTTTGAGTGCAAAAGCAGAAACTAAGTATAAAGTATAGAATTCAATGCAAAAACATTGCTTTCACATTTCAGTTCCTTATCGCCTTGCGTATGTCGTACACGATCCCTTTTTTGTCACCTACGACCATACGCGCATGTCATACGACTTGCCTAGGTGCCTGCACCAGCCTAAACAACATTGGTACACTCTGTCACTCTGCCTGCTCACTTTTCAGGGCGTCATATTTTCTAGATTCTGAAACTGCTTTTTACGTTCCTGCTTTGCTTACGGAGACACGACCAGTGCTTGGTGTCTAATGACTGTCTTTTGGGTCATTGGAAATATTAGACTCGTCTGTTCGAGCTCTCAAAAGACTAGATCTCTCGCCCAATGCCCGAGCACTGCACTAAAGAAAACACGTCTAGTGGCAAGCACTCCTAATGGCCTTTTCATTTTGACGAAGTGCATGCGTGTGTGCAGACACTGACTGACACAGAAGCAGACAATAAAAGCCATTGTTTCTTGTTTTCTCTGCAGATTTTATCGTGAAATTCAAAAACAAGTATGGCCTTTTGAAAAAGGTGGCACGCAGTAAAAGTGATTTCTGTTTTTGAACACATCGTAAGCACGGTATACTGTATATTAGGAATAAAATACAATGAGTAGGGGCAGCCCTACCACTGTCGCACGTCCGTCGTATGTGCGTGAGATATGGCAATCAGCGGCAGCGGCAGGAGACAGGTGGCACCTGATCCCCTTAGCTGCAATAGTGAAAGGCGGCTACAGTAGGTTTAATGTAGCGATATGTATTAGGTAGTTTTGCAGAATTTTACAGTATGCAGCATATATTCTTCACAATTGAAATCATTGTTGTTGAGCGCCTGAGAAAAACAGACTAAATTTGGTCTGCTTCAATCAAACATGCGCAATCAATAGAATCACTTCCTGTCATCTATTCCTTCAGCCTTTGTAATGCGACTGGGTCCGTATTACTGGAGGAAGTGACCAGTGGAGCTTTTGCATCACGCAAAAAACCAATTCAGCCAACCAAGCTCTATGACTGAAGTATCGCCCCGACGGGTAACGCCTCCAGCTACCAGTTTCGTGCAGAGTAGCGATTGCCAGACGAGCCTCTACATTCACACAGACCGTACAGACACCTCACTGAACAGTATGCATGCAGCTTTTTTATCATTTTCAGTTTGCACTGTCATAACCATTCTGAGACAGGATGCATACTGTATATGCCGCGTCCCGGTGCATGCAGAGGTAATATATCTAGTATGTTTTTGCACAAGCATTAGCAACCTTCGGTTTCATGTTTGAGTCACAAGTCAATCGGAAACAGTCAGACTCATAAGTATACTAAAACCTGCGAGAATTTTTTTAGGTAAATCGGCGCCTTACTGTCACAAGTCAGTCTCTAACAACGAAGACGAATCCTAGACAAAAAATGTGCAGTGCCTCAAATAGTCAAGGGGAGACGCTAAAAGTATTTCCATCCGTCCAGCAGACCTTTTTATCGTCGTCAGAGTAGAACGCCCACTAAGACCCAATTTGAATGTCTGGAAAAAGGGACCATGATTAATACTGTACCAGATAATATTTCCAATAAATCACACACGAGCCACGGGGGTTGTTTTGATGACAATGTGGACACGATTCACAAAATACTCTATTCTGCTAGGAAATTCCTGCAATGTTAGCATATATCAAATACAGATGTAGCAGTGAAGCAGGTGAAACCTATCCACTTAGCCCGCGTGGTGCTTGGCTATGGATAAAGCCTGACATGACACAGTCTCCACGATGCAGGCTAATTACTGTAAGTTCACTGCCAAAGTGAATTCATAATGCGGGACTTTATCAATAAATAAATTCTGCTTCGAGTGCGTGAGCGTGCAAGACCATGCACCTGCCTTGATCCTTTGTGCATAGCGTGTAATACAGCACGCGAGGGGAAACAAAAGCGCATCACTTTCAGGGCCATGTACGAGTTATTCGTGACTCTTGCATTGGGCAAGTGCCAGGCGCGCCTTCTTCGATAGTTGGCACTACACCGGGACAGGTGGGCTCGATTAATTGTTTTTGACAGCTTCTGTTTAGTATTCAAGTGCTAAATACATAATCGATTCGTATCACGCTTTGCATTAAAAGAAACACGCCAATGAAACTACTTACTGTAACTTTTCCAGCAACTGTCGTGCAGAAAGGAGCAGCAATAGCCACGAGTTTCTGGAGAATACGAAAGAATTGCATATAAGGAGGCGACCCCTGGCCCTTTCATCAGTCAGACAGACCCAGATAACCACTTTCTCAGAGAGTGAGATCGAATGGAGACAGCGAGTGGTCACGATCAGTAGCAATACGGAACACACAGAGTGTCCCAAAACCTTTCGCGAGGGGATCTGCTCGACTTGTGTAAAAGTCACCCTTTCTGGTGGTATAAGCCAATTCATGAGCTTTACACATTGCAAATTTTAAATATCCCGCCTCAAACCGCTTCTGACAATTTTACTCGTACAAACGCAAGTTGTGTTGTACTGACAGAAATTTTCTGCTGCCAGTTTTCCTTACATGACTTTTTGTTCTCTTTTCAAAAAAGAGACTATATCGTTGCTATTCTGTTTTCAAGCTTTCAAGAGCAGGAAGCGCACAAGTCTGAAATGAGGAACTTTTCATCTATGCAAAATTGTCATAAGCGACTTGCAGCGGGAAATTCAAATTTTGCGTAGTACGACATCCGCGAAATAGTCTATACCAGTTGAAAGCACATCCAAAATTGAGTTAATAGACTTCATTCAATTCAGTAGTTCGCGACCGGGAGCGTCTTGGACAACCTTAAAATGAGAAGGGTAGGATAAGAACAACAAATACTCTAAGAACTCACAATCAGTGCAATTAAACGACATTCTAACACCAATATCAAGTTTTTTCAATGTTTTATATGCATATCGATTCTTTACGTGTTCTGCCTGCATTTTAGCTTTGATTTTCTCTTTGATTATCGCTCCAATGTGTTATCCGAGGAATCGCCTGGCCAAACGGTTGCCCCAAAATACGATCCCACCAGCTTTTAGGAGCTGACGAGTCGCTTTAGCGCGCATGCAAGTCACGTTATCTTGAATGAACAAGTGTCCGAGACCCACCTCACAGATCAACAAGCTGATTGGCGATCCAATTTCGATTGATCGCGCGCTTGGCGAAAAGCAATACACATGAGACGGTCAATAATCCTTTGATTCTCGGAGTCTTAAAATCCAGCCATTTTAAAGAAAGTCAACTTTTAATACTGTAGCTCATTCCATTCCGATCGATCGCTGATGGCTGTGCGTGCGATCGATCACTCACTGGAATCCCTAAGTGGTAAAGTCGATCGCCCGCTAGAATCTAGGCTAGCTAGGTACCCTTGAACAACGGCATCCCCCCTGCTCACACTCCTAGCAAATATTATTTTCTAAAACAAATAGTACCCGTAGTGAAAAATACAGGCCAGTTTTCTACAGTAATCCTGCCAAAGTACAAAACAAATACTCGTATTGATTGTTCACAAAGCAATGCAAATCCATGCTCGTATTGATAGCCTGATAAGCCTTCACTTTTCTCCATCTTCCTGTTGCAATCGCAATGTTCGCCTCATGGCCTCGTATAAATTCTCCAAATCTGGGTCTCTACATAGAATATGTGGACAAGTCAACCAACTTGTTATTCTCAGTTTTTCAATTGCATACTTACAGTTTTGCACTTTTGCTTAACCCATTTTCTTCATCTTTAAATGACTGACGTCGTTCAGTCCTCATGTAACTGGCCGAGACTGGAATTCGGTTGTTTTCCTGCAAAAAGGCTCGTCCATTGACTGAATTTGTGCGCCATGCAATGCTGGGGTCACTGGGGAATATGGTTACTGCTCCAGTCAGACCCACGGGCAAAAGGCTGCAAGTTGGTGCCCTATGATGGCATTGGAGAAGATACCGCGGGGAGCGGAGTTGTCTCAATCAAACCCCCTCCAGGTATGCCCCCTTGTTGTTGGATCCAAGGCACCAAAAGCAGCAAGAATAAAATGGGTTTTTGCATAATTTTTCTTTTTTTTTTGTTTCGACAAGCCAATGGAGCTTAAGCAAGAAAAATTTGCCGACAAAATGTATTACCAATAAGTCAGGCATTTCGTGCTCTCTGGGGGCTGACTTGGATCGACAGTAACTGACAAGTGGATCATTGCTCATGGACGACGACTCGGTCGAGGTTGTCTTGGTCGATGCACTGTCGTCCATCTCGTCTTTGGAAGTCTAAAATGACTAAACTGTAAACTAGGATCCCCCTGTCTAAGACCTGCACAAACACTGCTGATCACACCAGCAGCATGCATTTCAGCTGTGACACAACAATGATTCAGTGGGAAGAATACGGGTATGGTTACTACTCCAGTCAGACCTATGGACGGTTGCAAGTTGATGCACTCCATGCTGGAATATTGTTTTCATCAGTTAGCCGTGCATTCTGAATCACCTGGGTTTTTGGACGATATTCAGCGCCGATGAAACCTGTGCGACCTGGTGGGTCCCCCTCCGCGCCAGGTGCGCACTACTGACTCGCGTAAGTGTTCGACTGCCAAGTAAAGCAGTCTTGCCTAATCAGCCCTTTCACCCTGCAGAGTATTGATGATGAGGTGAAACAGGAACATGGAAACCACACTCACTGAACCAAGGGTTCTGCCACCGCACTCTCCTACCTGCTGTTGCACAATCATTTTGAGCCGGGATTTCCTGCGTTTCCTAGTATTGATTGACGAAGAGCGTTTCCGCACTTCACACGGTTCAATCACTGGCAATAATGGAGTGATGGTCGAGGCACCATTGGCCAAGTGGGTCGTACTCTTGGCCAGGGGTTTCAATGACGTCAGATTTGCCGTGTCTGTCAGCTTCCTAAACGTGCATTATGCATGTGGTGCAAGTTCGGACCCCCCGTACACTCACTCGAAAGAAGATTGCAGATAAGCCACGATATGTTTCCTCACAAATGGATGCCTCAGAATTTTTCTGGCGCTAGGCCTTTTTTCTGGAATTTTATGAAGGCAGGCTTTTAAAATTTTTTGTATTTCTGCTGAAAAAGTATTCGAAATTGGCGCAGTCTAAAATTTAGAGCAAAGAATTATGAAAATAGAGTACAATCATTTAGTGTGCCTCACCTTTGACTCCATGACTAGACTGGCCAAAGTGCCAAAATCCTTTGCGTGGAATGGAAAACGTAAGGCGCATAATTCGTACAAGCAACAACCAACGCCCCAAATGTCGGACTAGAAACAAGACAAGACTGAGAAGGGCAGCTGAAAGGTTTTAGTTCGCAACCTAAGATTCTGTGCTTATTTGATGATTTTTATGCACGTTCGATCACGTGACTGGGGAATGTGGCAGCCTCACAACGTACTGAAACGACAAGACAACAAGTCCAATGTTTCTTTGACTCCAAACGTTTCCCGCCAATATTAAATTTCAAATTTGTGAATAACTGTGCCTTTAGCTGCATAGTGAGTTTTAACGATACATTTGCACGGCATGGCTCTCGGCGCTGTTTTGTGAAACTAACGTGTTTTCGGAGGGTAAATCCTTTTCACTTGAGGATACAATGTTAAAAGCCTAGAAAATTTGCTGACATTTTCTAGGTTCTGCAGCCAAGACTGCAGAAACAAGCGAAAATATTTTCTATTCTGTAGAGAAAGAAAAACTGCATCAAATGAGCCTGCGTATTAGAAACGGGCAGTGACCACCGGGTATCGATTCACTTAATGCTGGATTAAAAAATGAAACGGGTGTGTCAGCACGAAAAAACTGGACAATGATTTTAAAAAATAGCTGCATTATATTTGGCTGATAAGACTGTTGGTAAACACACGTCAAGGTGGACTCGTTGTCAGTCATGAAAAATTGCCCCATTTTTATGGTAAAGACTAGGTCACAGGCCCCGTACATTGGAAAATTTGAATCTCCCGCTATAAGTTGCCTATGCCAGTTTTAATCAAATGAAAAGGCCCTAGTACTTCTAAACATGTGCGCGAGTTACAGTGCAGGAGATTTATATTTGATTTTATTTCATCGCTCACACAGACTGTGTTGAGGGACTTTTATTTATGTAAAACTGTCATAAGCGGCTTGCGGCGGGAAATTTAAATTTTGCGTTATACGAGGTCAGTGAAATGGTCTGATCATGAGTTTTGCGCGCACTGCTTGCTCCTTCTACGAAGAGGACAGTCCAGTTTCCAGACTGGTTGTCTTTGCTTTGCTTTTACTGCTTATAGTAAGTTTGTAATAAATTTTTTCCCATTTGAATCGCAAAAATGTGCGAAAAATCAAGCCTCGAAATTATATCTGCTTGATAGAGCACATTTTTCTCTGCAAAATTTTCGCTGACATCAAATTAGGTTAGCGCTCGAAATTTTGAGAAAACTCGCCCGAAAGCGGTAATTCCGCGAGTTTGGTGCACACACGCCTGTCGTACGACCGACTATAATTAGGCCCTTACATTGGTCAAAAATAGGTGGAAAATTTTTTTTCTCAGTATCTTCAAGATTTAATGAAATGTCAAGTAAATGCTGGAACAAACAGAAGATTTAAAATTTTCAAGGTTCGTGTGCTTCGATGTCTCTTAGGATTCGAATTTTGCATTTTTCGAGATAAAACTGCAGTTCAGGTTGAATTTTCACCAGTCACTCAGTGCATTGTGTAAGTGTCTGATGGACTCACTTTGTAATCGTAAGGACGATTCATAAAAATCTCTGGGCTCATAAAAAATGGAGTGCCCACCAATGTGGTCGCATAGTCGCCAGTTGCATCGAGGACCTTCGAAATGCCGAAATCACCCAATTTGACGATATTAGTTTTTGTCAGGAAAATATTGGATGTTTTCATATCCCGGTGTAAAATATGTCTTTCATGAATGTACTAGAATGAAAGCCAGAAATTAATGATCTATTTTTGAATCGAGTGCCTTTTTGTACCTGGACAGCCATAACAATTTGAACAAACCAATCTAAAATTTGTGATTCTGGAAATAATTCTTTTGTACGTTTTCGTGCTTGTATTTTTGAATGTAAATCACCACCATCGCAATAGGCCATTATCAAATGGAGCATGCCTGTCGGGGTTTGGTAGGAGCCCTATAATATGGCACAATTTCGTGGTCTGCAAGACTTTCAGGCCACATAAATGAATGATGCGGGACACAACGAGTCTAATCCAATAATGGATTCGACGATGAGATACAGGTGGCCAGCAGGAGGCTGAGTCACCCTCTGCCTGTGGCTATTGTGCCATGTAAGAGCTACAGCATTCCTCTTCGAGCTAGAATTCGAATTTGGCGATAATGTGTCCAAGCTGCACACGATTTCTGGCGAAAGCCTCGTGCAGAATCAGCTTTTTCACCACCTACGGGTACTGTATATTAGTTTCACCTGAAACAACCTTTCTTGATGCCCTTTTCTGTCCCCGCTTAGGCTTAGGATTGTCAGGTACTTTCGAGTGTTGGCCTTAGTCGTGTTCACAGACCATTTCACAAGCCTCGTACAATGCAAAATTTGAATTTCCCGCTGCAAGCTGCTTATGACAGTATTGCATTGGGTACCTCACTTCAAAGCCGCTGCGGCCGATGCACTATGGGAAATTTTTATCGACATTTTTTAAATGTATTTATGAATATAACTGATCGTTTTCTATTCAAAAAGTGGCTTAAAAAGCGTTGTTACTTTTCTGCATGAATAAGCTTCGGAGTGCTGGACGCTCACAAGCTTTGAAGGGAGCTTTTCATTTATGCAAAACTGTCATAAGCAGCTTGCAGCGGGAAATTCAAATTTTGAGTCGTACGAAGCGTGTGAAATGGGCAATACTGTATAAATTGACAGCCAGCGTTTCCCAGTGATGTCAGAGGACAGTGAGGCATCGATGCCGACTCCAGTTCACAGTATATCTCAATTCAGGTCTGCCCTCCCTTGCCATGACAGCTGTCCGTAATAGTTTCGCGGGTAGCGTGGGGCATCTATTTCACACATGCTGTCCCACATTACCGCGGGGTAATGTTGGGCAATACGGTCCTTCATGGTCGCACTGCCATGGTCTTTAAGACGAGAAATTAAATGATTTAAGAAACTGAATTCATTAATTGAATCCACATTTTGAAGGTGTCCGCTTGATTTTGGACAGCAAAACATTAGGTGCTTGATGGAACTTGGACACATTTCGCAAAAAGTCCCTCAGGGTTTGCATTATAGTTTGCGTACAGGCGGGCGCTTCGCATTCAAGAAATGAAAAATTGAAAATGAGTGCTCCGACCCTTTACCTTATGTTGCACAATATTCGGGTGTTTCAGAGTTGACAGAATTTTCGCCTCTAATTCGGCCGAAAGTCGTTCTTTGATTGTCGCCCGACTCAAATCCACTTCTTTCAGCACATACTGCAAAATCGCCCTGTTTTCTTAGTGCATATGTAACCCGCCCTGGACAATGCTCACCTTTCTTTTAGTGTCCAAATCCTGTATAAGTTTGACAGTGCCATAGCTTCCTCGGCCCACTTCCTCGACGACACGGAACGATCCGCTGTAGTTCATATTTGGGCCTACTGAATGACCTGGGACCTCGTCTCAGAGCATTTCACCTGAGCTTACGCCCGCATAAAATCTCCTGCTTGGTGAGAACGAGGTGAGAGAGAGGATGTGTTGGAAAAAAGCCCAGACTTTCGTCTTTGGACACGGCTGTCGCTCGAGTCTCGTTGCTATACACTCCAGCCCTCTTTGGACAATGGCTGCTTACGGTTGCCAAGCGGCCGATTCGATTGATTCAAGCGTGTTGCTGGCAAAGAACGACTCTACTGAAACTAATGACCATGGATCCTAAATGCTTAGGACAAGACCCGCAGTCAGTCAAGTTTGTGAGCTTGTTTTTGAAACAGAAACATCTGTCTTCCTGTTGTGAATGCCCTATGATGATACGCCAGCACAACACTGACACTTGTGTGTTCTTCTGTTAGCCGCATATGCACTTGTTCTCCATGCTAGTAGATTCTCACTCAAAAACACAATTGCAAAAGTTTGGAAAATTGGCACGCTACTCAATCAATTTTGACTAGCCTTTATAACATTTTGCTAGGGAAATCAAATGTGCCACGGCTAACAGGAAAACAATCCGAAAACGGCGTATTTTTTGTTGTATAAGTTACAAAGAAAATTGAAAGTCTGTATTCAATTTTCGCAACATAGAAAACTGCAAGGATATGTCACCCTGCGTGTCATTCGATTGCGTCACTTGATATCCCTTATCTGAAACTATATTTTACCCGGGCCATGCGATTATGCGGCTTTTCAAGTTTGGCGGAGATGTCGAGATGAGACAAACAATGACTTTGGCACAGTGCATGCAGTATGTACCCAGACTAGATGACCCAGCCTGCTGGCCCTGGTCACATGAGATAACACCAATCCGAGCTAACAAGACCAGATAATCACTATCAGATAAAGGAAGACAGAAAACGCACGCGGGATCTTGCCTGCTCTGCCTTGTACATTTGCATTCTGGAAGTCTCCCCCCTCGAATATGTCCCCAGGGGTCTTATGAGTAGGTCCCTTGTGTGAGTGAGCATATCGCCACTTCGGCCAGCGATCACCAGCTTTTCACATAATAATAACATTTGGAACATAATAATTTAGGATTTTGCTTTGTTGCGCTTTTTTATAGGAAACTAGTGAAAAATAAACTGATATCCTGAAAATTTAAAAGTCGTCCCCATTAACTGCTACTGTATGCCCGCTGTCTGGGCCTCAACTGTCTTCCCTGTAGAGTACCTTCCACATCAGCTGTGGTGCCTGTGATACCCAGAACTCCCAAAGACAAATGCCTGACTCATGTCAGGGACCAAGTGGGTACCACCCCGAACATACACTCAGCCCTAAACCCGACAAAATCGATCTTGACGCGTGTTGGTGGCACATACCGTACCATTCTGGTTGTTTAGACTTCCTCACCCACACCCGCAACTTTATCGACCTCGACCTCATTATGAAACCCGTGTTTTAACGAGGCACTTTCGAATTCCCCCTCACCGCGCTAAACACGTGCCTCACTTGTCTCTCCTCTCCCTCGCCTGGCGCTGCCCTTCGCCTAGATCCTAGCTTCTCGCAGCCAGCTTGCCGAGGACAGTCCCTCAAAGTGCGCTCGTTAGCTTTGCATGCTGCTGATTCGATCACTCGCCACATCGTACTTGAAACATTCCTGCAGGTAGGCTAATCTTTTTTCTTTTATTTTTGCACTACAGTAGGCAATAGCAAAAATTTTCACGTCTGAAACATCAACTTTTTCACTTAAACATCAACTTTCCCGACGAAAAACACTGGCTGATTTTTACATTTACTGATCCTCTGATGTGCCGCGGTCAAAAATTGATTGCACGAATTACTGGGATTCCTTATTTAGAGGATATCCTGTGGGCTAATCTGCTACTGTACGTATATGTGCCTCACCTACAGGATATACCTAGTCCGTTTTTCGCTTTTTTTTGCGCATTTTGTTTTGCCTGCCTTTGCTATCTTGCTTGTCACCTCTAAAAAAGAGCCTACAAAGCATGAATACCACTTGCACAGGAAGAAGCTCCTTCAAAATCCTGTCGTGTATCTCCAGGGTAAAAAAGAAGAATAACTGGTGCTACGGCCTGTTCGACACAATTTTTGCTGTCATCCGTGCGCGTAAAAGGCATTGTCACAGAATTCTTGTCATAAGACATCTTGTAAGGTTAAAACGTCGGGTTATACCGCGCCATTATATCGACTGACATCCATCGAAAGGCCATCCATGTTAGATGGCAGCAGGTGGACGATCAGTAAAGTCTATGCCATCTGATATTCGAACCCTAAATGCCCTGAAAAACCTGAAAAACCTTAAAAACCCTGATTTTCAGTCCTCACCCTGAATGCCCCCCTATGCCATCTGATATTATATACCCCATATTATTATATATATATACCCCATATATTTTTATATACGTATACCCTATATTATTATATATATACCCAATATTATTATATATATATGTACCATATATTATATATATATACCCTATATTATTATATATATATACCCCATATTATTATATATATATACCCTATATTATTATATATATGTACCCTATATTATTATATATATACCCTATATTATTATATATAAATATATATACCCTATATTTAACCTATATATATATACGCTATATTATTATATATATATACCCTATATTATTATATATATATATTTATATATATAAACCCTATAATATATATATATATATATATACCCTTATATTATATATATATATTAATATATTATATATATATACCCTATATTATATATATATATACCCTGAATTATTATATATATTATATTTTTATATATACCCTATATTATTATATATATATATATCCTATATATATATATATATACCCTATATTATTATATATATATACCCTATATTATTATATATATATACCCTATATTATTATATATATACCCTATATTATTATATATATATATACCCTATATTATTATACATATATATACCCTATATTATTATTATATTTATATATAGCCTATACATATATTTTATTATATACCCTATATTATATATACCCTGAATGCCCCTCTATGCTCACCCCTCAATGCCATCTGATATTCAGGGTTCCCACGACCCCTGAATGCCCTGAAAACCCTGATAAAAGCCTGAAATTCTGGATTCTCTGCCCCAAAAAACGTTTTATTAACGTGCGCTATCGCGACCAGCGTCGTTCTTTTGAAAAGGTAGAGTCGTACGTAGTCCCCGTCAAATATTTATCATTTACCAAAATTTTTGAATTTCTGGCGTATTAGGAACCTTAAAATAGCCTTTTTTTCAATTTTTAAAATTCCGTGGGAGCCCCGGATATTGATCGTCTACTTGCTGAGAAAAACAAAAACTCTACAGTAGTATGGGTACAATGCCCTGAGGCAGGTTGTACATGTCCTTCTTTTCAGGCCCATTCCTTTCTCGCTGGACGCCACGATGAGCACCGATCTCAAAGCGCAAATCAATGAGAAGGGGGCCTACGTTCGTCAAACATCTGCTTTTCGCAATTGGATAACGGCCGATGGGAGCAGTGGATTCCCGGCCGAATCGGGTCGCTATCACCTGTACGTCTCCTACGCCTGCCCGTTCGCCTCGCGAGCACTGGTCGTCCGCGCGTTGAAAGGGTTAGAATCGGCCATCAGCATGACCGCCGTCGATCCGGTCATCGATCGATCGATCGGCTGGTCATTCACGGACAAAGTGCGCAGATGTGAACTAGACGTGGTGAATGGCAAGAAGACCATGAAGGAGGTCTACCAACTGGCCGACCCAGAGTACGCGGGCCGAATAACAGTGCCAGCGCTGTGGGACAAGGTCAAAAAGACCATCGTCAATAACGAGTCCAGTGAAATCATCAAAATGCTAAACAGCGAATTCAATGCATTTTGTTCGACTGAACAACAAAAGGCACTTGATTTGTATCCGAAAGAGGAAAAGGAAAAGATCGATCAAGTCATCCAATGGGTCAGTGACGATGTGAACGAAGGCGTATACAAGGCTGGATTTTCTACCAGCCAAGTAAGTGCTCGCTGACACTTCTGGGGACTACAGCCAGCTTCCTCTTCCTGTTTTACCACAGCGCTCTCGAGGGTAAAATGATTTCCCAGACCGCGACTCGAACCCTCGCTGTAACTGCGCACCTGGCGTGAGAGGCAGACGCCACCCACCTGGCCGCGAGCCCGCTTTCTACACTCGATCGATACTTGTGATCGCTCATCATCATCAAACGAGATAGAACTGTAGTGGTCTCATTTTAATTCAAAAAAGGTCTTCATATTTTGAAATTCAAATTTCCCGCTTTTCTGTTAGAAAATGGATTTTCTCCCCTGTTGTCACTTTCCACAGGTCCTGAAACAATGCCACAAACTTCAAAAACTTTATGCATGCTTGTAAAAAAGTTAGAAAATTTTTTACACCTTTATTATATCTGCTACTGTGTGGGATTGTAAATTTAAAATTCGCGCGCTTTTGTAATAGGAGTGACAGAAGTCAACAAGCCGTATTTGAATTCAAAATCAAGAGCGCTGCAAAAATTTAAATTTCACTCTTTCTTTGACTTAATGCCCAAAAGAGTAGATGATAGTCTTATCACTCTCACTATTCCTTACTATCGTGCGGGACAAAAATGTTTCCAAAGCCAACTCATTTTTGTGTGTTTTTTTTTTTTTTTTTTTTTTTTTCTTTTTTTTCTTTTTTTCCTTCGACGATAATAAAATTTTGATGCTTTTGCCGATTTGCAGCTAATCTGCTAGCAAATGGCGGAAGAAGCAAATTTCAAACTTTTACAACAAAAACTGAGGCTAAAATCTCAGGAAAACACAATCATATGTTTCCTTCTCTCTGTTCCAGCACAGTTGTGTTTTCATAAGTTCATCCCAACAACACGAATTGCAAATTCGTTAAAGGAATCACAGAAAAGTGAAAAACCTGCCCATAAACCCTGTCACTTTTTTTAACGCGTTTCTCTGCCTCAAAGCTTTGAAATTCGGGATACAGTATGTACAATCCGCAGCACAGAATCTGTGATTCTTGTATGAGAATCGAGTTCTTTAGTTCTTAAACTGAGTCATCTGTGATATAAGTGATTTGAATATTGCGCGCGCATGTTATACGCACCGATTCTCATATGGGTGTGAGGTCACCAAACCGTGAGGTGTGAGGACCCGGGTGTGAGGTCACCAAACCGACCCGACCCGACCCAGGGTCTGGATCGGCCCGACCCGATCCACCCGACCCCACGTTGTATTGCGCCCACTCATTTGTTTTCTGGCATGATGCATTGTTTCTTCAATCGATAACCATCGATAACAAACACCCGCAGTCAGGAAGAAGTGGCTGACGGATTTCGGGCAAAAACGGACAGGGGGAGGAGAACTTTAGGACTAAGTTAACGTGATCGTCCCTTGCCCCATGCTGTCTGAACCGACAGCGTAGAATTTCACAAATTTTTACTGACAACTGCACCTACAATATCCCGTTTCGCTTCTAGACTTGACTTCTTAGAGTGGAAGGTGGCCGGTATGAGGACAGCTTTTAAATGTGTTCGGGCTGGGCCCCCCACCTACCCCAATTTCCTGTGGGTTTTGCCAGTTGCCAGCCAGCAGTCATAATGACGGGTGCGGCAGTGTGTGAGGCGATCAGCTCACATGGCAGGCTCCCTCTGACGGTCTGACTTGGAGCTGCTCCGCTGGAGCATAACCGCCGAGGGCATCCTGCGCCAGAATCAGCGTTTCCGGTTGATAAAGAGCAAGAACGGAGGGCCCCGACTGGTAACTAGGACCAGTTTTCTCAATCGAGGGCACCACTTCCACCCTCCAATTGAATTCCTGGTGAATCGCCCACAGCCAGTTCTCTGAGAACGGGTTTCCTAAACTGACGTCTTCACCCAGAATAGAACTGAGGTGTTTCAGTCAGGGTTGCCCCCCAATCAGCCTCTCACAAGCCAAATGAGCCGCTCTCCTATGTGGACAGAAGGTGGGTGGGGTCGCAACTTGCAAAAAAACGTCGATGTCATGCATGGGCGGCCAGTCCAGTGGGTTGAAGTGTCGATCCTAGCTGCCTGCATGAAGACATGACTGGACGCCAGAGAAAAAATTTTGGCGGGAATTCAAAATTCCGATCCGGCCGACCCACAGCTTTGGTTCGGTTCCCCCAAACCGATCCGGCCCGGATCGGCGGGTCGGTGGGTCGGTCGATGCTGGGGCAGTGGAGTGTTGGTTGAGACTTGGAGGTAAACGGTCTGGTTGGCTCAGTGTACTTCAATGCGCTGTCTGATCGATTAATGCCATATTCAAATCACTTATCACAAAGATAGCCGCCTCAATGCACTCCATTCCACACAGTCCCAGCCATTTCTTGTGAACTGCGTCCCTTCACCCTCGAGTACGCTGTAACCAGGTCCCGCGGGCGATGTGGTGACAGGAACAATGATTCGATAATTCGCTGCTATGCAATTCTTTCTGACCTGTGTTCATTTTTCCATCTTTTCTCTTCTTTCACACCTATTTTTCAGGATGTTTACAACGAAGCCGTTGTGAAACTATTCGCTGCTCTTGATCGTCTGGAATCGATATTAGACAAGAGTCGTTTTCTGATTGGCGATCATTTGACATTGGCCGATGTTCGGCTGTTCACCACCTTGGTCCGTTTCGACTGGGTTTATCACGGTCATTTCAAATGCAATAAAAAGAAATTGATCGAGTACCCCAATTTATCAGCTTATCTTCGCGACGTGTACAACACGGATGGTATCGGGGATACGGTCGATCGGGAGCATATTGTCAAAAATTACTACAAATCCATGCTCCATATTAATCCAACTGGCATCGTCCCTATCGGACCCGAGTTGGATTTCAGTGTTCCTGTCGAACGCAGGAAGAAATTCGGGGTTCATTGATCATGCAGATTTTTTTGAGGCGCTTGTGATCCAAGATTATTTGATGCACTCAATGCAGCTGCCCAGAGCTGGGCTTTCAACCTGCTCGCTAGTGTCCTGTAGCCGTTAGCGAGCAAATAAGGCTTGTAGACATGCGCTCGAGGGGGTTTATTCTTTTATATATCGCAATAGATCCTGGTTTCTTGAATTTCGGCGTTGCGGGCTCTAGCAGACATTTAGTGGTGCGAAATGGATAGCGATTGACTCACGGTTTGGCCTGTGCGCACCTGATGTGACGTCACTTAAAAAATCGCAATTACAGATAAAAAGTGAATTATTAATTTAAATTTCATTTTTCCCACAGCTTTTATTTTTTTATTTGCTGTATTACTTTAACACAGGCCTCGGTTGACGTCATATTGGGCATGGCTGTATTTAAGGAATTCTCAGGCTCTCCTAACCACGCTCAAACCAGTTCTCTAACACGGAAAGAACTGGCCCATGGGCTAGCATGCAAGGAACAGTAGGGTTCAAATTTGGAATTCGAATGCTATCGCGGAAATAATACTTTCATTGAATTCTTCGCATCAGACTTGACCTTCTAACAAACTATCATGTTTTACATTTTTTTAATCAAAAAATTTGAATTTGGCGGCACGCAGGTTCTTGTCTGGGCGCTTGCCATAAGCTGCTACAAGCGCGAAATTTACTGCAGCATGCGTATCCGGTTACGTAGTTCTTCCAGCACTCCGTACCCATGTGCACAGAGCAGTACAAAGCCAATTGTGAAAAGAATTACTGTTGATAATTTCCCCGTGCGCGGTTGTTTATGTAGTTTCAGTTCGTAACAGTAATGCCTCTAAACTGAAGAAAGCTTTAGAGCGACGTCAGTACAAAACCAATTGCCGCGGCACGCAGCTTTTCTCGCTTAAAACTTCTGAAGTAAAGCGCTCTGCACTCGTTATCATCTGGCGCGTATGATACCCGCTAGATGTAAGATGCGCCCGCAGGTGCTTTGGCGCTCTGGCTACAGAGAAATGTTAGTAAGGTAGCGGTTTTACTGATAAAATAAAAACGATAGTCAGCAATGTTAACACAAACAATCTTCTTTTTCTCTAGCCTGCATATTCTGGTGGTCTGTTGGGTAGGACATCAGTTATTGATTTGATTCGGTAAGACTTTCAGTTTGCGGCGATGTAAAGGTCTGCTCGCCTGCTCATCAAGGTCAGAGCGCCAAATTCAAATTTTTTGATAAAAAAAATGTAAAACATGATAGTTTGTTAGAACGTCAAGTCTGATGCGAGGAATTCAATGAAACTATTATTTCCGCGATAGCATTCGAATTCCAAATTTGAACCCTACTGTTCCTTGCATGCTAGCCCATGGGCCAGTTCTTTCCGTGTTAGAGAACTGGTTTGAGCGTGGTTAGGAGAGCCTGAGAATTCCTTAAGTATAGCCATGATATTGCATGGTGGCGCATATAGTGTATCCATGATGATATTGCATGGCTATACTATATGTGATAAATCACTGGCTCGCACCGAAGCGGGCGCCCCCTAACGGTATGAATCAGTCACCGTGGCCGGCATTCTCCATGAAAGCCCGGAAAGGAATGATAACAAATGAACAGTGCCAAGAGGCATGAAATCAGTCAAATGTGGACAATTTGAACTGTCATCACGTTTGGGCGAAAACATTGTTATTTTGAATTTGCCGCCAATCAGGGTCGAAGGCATACTGTGCACAGCTGCGCAACATAGTCAGCTTGCCCCATCCTAGCAGACGAGATCGATAAGAACCTGATTGGCGGCAAATTCAAAATAATGATGTTTTCGCCCAAACGTGATGACAGTTCAAATTGTCCACATTTGACTGATTTCATGCCTCTTGGCACTGTTCATTTGATATCATTCCTTTCCGGGCTTTCATGGAGAATGCCGGCAACGGTGACTGATTCATACCGTTAGGGGGCGCCCGCTTCGGTGCGAGCCAGTGATTTATCACATATAGTATAGCCATGTGATATTGGGTGCGCACAGGTCAAACTGTCTCAGTCGCGCGATCCATTTCGCACCGTTAAATGTCTGCTAGAGCCCGCCCTCTGCCATGCTTTGATAATTTTGTGTTGCACGAAAATAGGTGTCATTACGATGGCCATATACAGCACAATGTCACTTCACTACGCACCACTGTTGGCAGGCATATACCATAGCGTTACACCAGCTGGAGCACGTGCTGTCAGCCAAGGGGCCATCCATAAAGGTCGACCGCAGCCTAGGGGGGAGGGGGTTAGCAAAAAGTGGTCAGCTGCGGTCGGGGGAGGGGGAGGGGCAGCGACCAATGGTCGACCGCAGCAAAGTTTTAGACTACTGATGACAAAAAACCTTCTATCTTCACTAGTAGTGCGCACTCAAACCTTCAAAACTTTTTGTCTTCTCTTCTCCTTGGTCGTTCATTCTCGATAATGCAATTTCGAGTTCACCAGGACTACTATTCCCAACTGGAATGGCGTCTGAACCGAAAGGAAAAAGTTGGGAGGCGATGGCTAAGCTGATTTAGGCATTGATCCGCTTTTCTGGCCCGCAACCCTGACTGCGAGGCCGAGGTTCTATTCCGATGAAGGACGGCAGATTAGTAGCTTGTCGCTGGCTTTGGACTCCTGGCTCCGGGCGACACCCCTGCTACTGTCAAACGGCGGACGCCCACCCAAGGAGCAGAGAATTGGGAGACTGTTCTCGAACACCAGTCGGGATGGTCCCTAAGCTAAGCTTAAGCCCCTTCTCAACCAGTGTGCACTCGTGCGGAGGTGCGCCCAGTGAAGACACAGGGAGCCTGCCGTCAGAGCTGGTCACCTCTAGGAATAGGTCAGGATCACCTTTTTCCAGGATTGGCATCAGGATGTTTCGCATTTTTCTGTTTTTGCCTTTGAGTCTATTTTCCTCACTAAAGCACGCTTTAGTCATCCAGATTTTCTTAAGCTTTTCATCAGGCCGATTTTCAGTCAATGTAAATAAGCTGAAATCGATGAGTACATTCGTAGTTTCGATACGCGTCCAGCGAGGTCAGCCTGGGCTAAGTAAAATCGGTGTTGCTATAATTATCGATTTGAGCCGATTTTGCTATCGCCTCTTCATCGCTGCTGCTTCATCGTAGATATGATGGATCAGAGTGCACCTGCCATGCTTATGCATATCATAAGTATATGCAGAATCCCGATGCCTCAATGTCCGGATCAGGATCGGGATCCCAACTTATCCCCAGTCACCGCACAGCCCGGCTTATCAAATCATGACTGCTGGCCAGCTAATATGAGTGGAAGTCCCGTGGAGAACTGGGCTGGCGCGGCCCAACCCGCAAAACTTTTTAAAAAATATAGGGAAATGTTGTGGGAAAAGTTTGTGGAGGCTTTTATAAAATAGAAATCCGCTCCATGAAGCAAAAAAAGATTTGTCTTCAAAGGCACCTTGTCCAGCTCGAGAAAGCATAAGATGAAACATTTCACCTTACTGGGTTTGGGAGTGGGGGGGGGGGGGGGGAATGGCTGAAGAGGTCAACAATTTTTTAGGGTGTTCGCTAGAAGTGGTCGGCATGCGGTCAAGGGGAAGGGGGGGTCAAAAAATCGAGCTTTTGTGCGGTCAACCTTTACGGATGGCTCTGCAATATGCGCTCTCTACAGTAGCCCTATGCCAGCCAAATGCGAATGGGAACACAACAAAAATATGAACGCAAATTATCAGTGCTTTCTGGAATGTGCCGCCCCGGCTGACGTGTCTCCTTTCAACAACCGAACGATCAACGGGTCGCATTTGGCCCCGTCCATAAATTCCTCCAATGACAACTTTTCGTCGTGATTTTTGTCCAGTTCTTTAAATATATTATTCGTCCATCTGGTCGGTGCCTCGACATCTAACGACTCGCCCAATGTTGGACCAATCATTTTGTGTATGGCCTAAAACGCAGCGGTGTCTGTCATCCCCTGCATCCCTGATTTTTAAACCCACGCTCACTCGCCATCAATAGGACAGAACAAGTGACTGAAAACCGTGCTAGGAGTGCGTGGCAGCAAAAATCTGGTATCTCCAATCTTGCACCCTTATAGAGAAACCCTGATCTGAAACCCACTTTTACTCGATCGCAGGTATGTGGCACTTTTAGTCTTCTGTTATGCCATCTGCCATGTTTTGATGTTTCATTTTCGCCCTTCCGAATAGAACTCTGCCCTAAACTGGATGAGCAGTGTCATTTAACTAAATTTAATGGCGCTTGCTCGAGGGCGTTTCGCCTTAACCCCCGGCCACTCAAATAGCGTAGCTATGCCTTCACTAGACCGCACCACAAAAGCACTTTCTTGTCAGGGTGTGTAAAATATGGTTTCAGGTCGGGGGTTTCTGCATTTGCACAATCTTCACGACCATGAGAAATGAATACTAAACCGAAAGCCGTGCTAATAAAAAATGAAAATAGCGCTCTAAACCTACTTTGACAGGGTATGAAAAAGGAATGCGCTTTTTATCATAAAAATACGGGCGAACACGCGTGATCAAACTGCATTTATTTCTTTTATGCTGCCGCCAGAACCGATTGATGGTTCCGCTCTAACGGCAGCTATGCATGGCTGCTCGGGAATGCAATTTACAATGAAAAAATGACGATCGAAGGCGGAAAGCTAACAAGCAAGGCTGCTGTTGCTTGTGTACAGTTGTCCTTACCACCTAGCACTGGTTCCCAAACTCAAAAATTTGAATCAGAATTTGCGCGCCAACAAGTACTACAGCCACTGTGACGCGGGCAGTCATGACGCTGTCTCAACGCATGAGTGTACTATAACGTATCTAACGCTTCTTAGTACCACCTGGCGTGCCCATTGCAGTGAGATACAGGCTGTACTGCTGCACATTCACAATAGTGAGCATGCTCCGACGTCGTCCACAGATCGCTATGGGGCATAAAAAATTTCGACAATGATGAACGGCGGCAATACAGCAGCCGCAAATGCAGTTCTACGAGCAATCAGTCGAATGCTCTCTGTCTTCCTTTTCTATCGTCCCTCCCTCAGTCAGACAATACTACAAGATAATGCAGTAGGATCAATCGAATCGACAAGCTGCCGCTGGCATTTTAAATTAGAAGTAAGGGTCTTATGGGTCTCGGATCACAACTCAAGGGAGCTAATTAAGTTCCAACGATTATCGATCAATAATCAAATGCTCCAAGGGAAAAATCTTATTAAAATTTCAAAAAGCTGATATTAAAAATGAGTTTCACATATTTGTTGAACCCCCATCAATCAGCGTTGCCAGATGCAAAAATGAAAACTCGCAGCCAAGGACCTGAAAATCCGCTAAAAACAGCTGCAATACGGTATTTTAGCGACGATTTTTTTGCAGCGGTATTTTAGCGACTAGTTTTTAATAAAACGCGGAGTAGAACAAAAAACATTCACTCATTCATCGATCATACTGTGCATGCAAATTTTTAGCGGGCTAGGCTGAGGATGGTACACGAGAAGGGGAAGAGGCTGGGATCGAAGGGTGGGAAGGGACTCACCCCGACGCCCCCGACCACCACTACTCAGGTCTAAATTTTACGCTGAAAGTGCGAATGTAATGGAGCATACTGTAGAATGAGGAGCCGAGTAAGAACGGATCAACAACTGTGATTTCACTTAGTATCGACTGAGCAGTTACCAATTAGGAAGACCCCTGGTCTACAAATTGCTTGCTTATTTCTTGTCCCCACTCGTATAATCGGCCCTTTAGATCATAACACGCGGACATATCTGCCTCAACTGTCTTTAAAAAAGGAGTGCTGTTTCTAGAGTGGTCGCACACACAGTAGGTTGCTTTATCCAGATTTACACCAATCCGCTAGAATCCGCCAAAAAAGCCAAATTCCGCTGCATAATCCGCTAAAACAGTCAATCCGCTGTTTAGTCCGCTGTCGGCCCAAAAATCCGCCAGACCTAGCGGATTCTAGCTGCATCTGGCAACGCTGCCATCAATTACCTGTCACTCGGCACAGAAAACGCAATCACCCAGTGTCGCTGTGCTCGAGGCTTTGTGACCTCGTATCAGTCAATCCATGTGATAGAGCGATTCTACTAGCCTCTTCGACTGTTTGCGCACTGCTAGTGGGTGCATTGGTGTTGACGTCAGCGTGCGACAAGTTCGGCTCGTCTCCATCCACTGTGCTCACTTACCCGCACTATCTGCAACATCTCGGTGCGTGTTATGTAACCATCGTGGTCAATGTCGTACACTGAAAAAAGGTTCTTTCTATAGCTAGGCTGCATCCAAGCCAGCAATGTCAATTTCCACCTGGAAACAAATTTGTGGTTGCCCATTCAGTAACCACTCTGACTTGGCGCCAAGTCACAAATTGGGCAACCAAAAATTTGTTTCCAGGTGGAAATTGACATTGCTGGCTTGGATTGCTGGCATGGAAAATGGAAAGCCAAAAAGATTGTTATTCTACACAATTTCTTCTGTTTGCGCACACATTGGTAGGGGATAGTAATCCATTCCCCTGGTGTAAGCAGCTAAAGCGCGCGAAATTCAAACTGGAAGCCGAGGTTATGCTGGATGAACCAAAAAACAAAACTCACTTCCGAATGCCCAACGCAGCTTTTCATCTTCTGTTCCCCTTGATGCTACGCTCAAGGCGCAGAGAAATTCTAAAAATTTAAAAGCTCCATTCCATCATTTCGATATCGTGCTGAATTATGAATGAGGCTAGATTGAGTGACTATTTTCCTCTCTTAACTAGTTTTCCTGCTTTTCCTCGAATGTGAACATGATAAAATTTTTTCTGCACTCTCACCATGAAAATCAATACTACCATCTTTATTTGTATCAAAAGCCCGAAATACGTGCTCGCTAAATTGACTTGAGTCTCCTTCGGGAAAGAATGTTTTGTAAATTCTAAAAAAGAATTCTCAGATAATCCCTATACTCGGTTTTCAGTTTTTGAAAACCCTATCTGAAACCATATTCTACACCGCAGATTACATTCTGGCGCTTCCGATGGGCCACCTCGATGATATGGAAATGCAGAAGGCTTCGATGCTTTGAATAGACAAGATAGAGTGGGGTACAAACTGAGAAGCGCCACACTCTTGCTGCATAGGTAAAATATGGTTTCAGATTTTCGCTCACGTTAGCCCCGCGTTTCTGGACTTTGTTCTCGCATATCTGAAAGTTATTGAAGTCAAAGTCAAAGTGTAAAGTGAAAGCTGGTCTAGTGCTGAAAGTATCAAAGTATGGAAGCCCTAAATTTTTGGCGACCCAAAGAAATGTTAGACTGATGAACAGAAATGCATGGCTAACAGAAAACACGTCACTCAATGAAAACGAAGTTTACTTCTTGAATTCATGCGGTGTCAATCGGCCGCTGGGACAATCTTTTAAAAATCCCTTGTACCATAGTTGAATTTCTTCGGCAGAAAATGCCGTATTCTCTCTCAAATCATTTATCTCTTCCGGTTTCAAATGGCTGTATTTTCCACCCATTTCATAAATCTTTAATCCTAAAATAGGGATCAGCTTTGAGCGAATGTTCAGTACTTTTTGAATGCACCAACTGATGGCAGCCTCAGCAATCAGCTATGCCCGGTTTGATAAAACTATTTCATTTTCTTCATATCCAAAAAGCAATTAGCACTATCTACGCCCCTGGTCTGGCTGGGATCGATTGGCGAAGGCGGCTGGTAATCGAGACGATATTTGCTCAGGGCGGATTGAATGGTCAGAACACGGAAGCAAAGACAAGCTACAGAGGGAGCGAATACTGTTTGCACACTATCCAGTTGCCAAGTTCCACAAAAATGAGTTAAGCTGACGAAAGGCCAGCCCGACTCGGACTGCGTGTGCCCGTTGAGGGTTTTGGGTGGTCGAGTCTGGGAAAGGACTCTGACAGCGTGGTCACATGGCGACGGGAAAGAAAGGCAATTCGTTATTTACTGACTAGAGCTTAACTCGAGCCGCTGGCCCGTTTTGTCCCCGGCTTAAAAAGCCAGTATTGGATCCTGGCAACGGTGTGGCACAGGGGACTCATCAGACCAGCACTATGCCCCGCCAATAACCTTTTTAGCCGCCATTGCGCGCACCAGTCATTCGACTCTTTTCGAGCGTAAATGAATAAGTTTAGCTTCAATGCCCACACAAAACTGCGCTGGTGAAATGGTAACGACTATGCCCCCATCCAGCCTATCGATCAGGAAATTATCGATCGATGGGAAAATGCGTGAAGACCATTTCGATTGTCATTTTTCCCCATCACGAGCCTCCCGATCAGTCTAAGCCGCATATAAAATACTTGGAAATTTAGAAATTCGTAAGAAGGCTGTGGTGCGAAAAGTCATAAAAATCGCAGGGAAAGAAGCTTGGAAGTTAACGAATGATAACAAGTGGTCAGAGGACATCAAGACTGAAGGCGTGGGTGGGCTACCCCCCAGAATGACAGGTGCATTAGTCTCGCTGCTCTGCTGCCTATCATCCTAGGTCGTTACACTCCAGCACGAGCAGATGCTCGGAGCCAGTTCTTAATCTAGCCTCGCCTATTTTATGACAGATCCAGGCGATCTAGAAAAAACATTTATCCAATGAACATTTCCGCTCAAACACGAAAAGAGGAAATAAGATTTTTTGTGAGAAAATTATGTTTTTATTTTCTAGCCTCTTTTCTCATGAGATTCGTTTTTCAAACTGGACTGGTCGCAATCATGGCCTATTTTGGGATATGGTCCTGACAGGTTCCCTTGCTTTGTCTTATCGCCTATGCTGGGTCTGGACAGAATCCAGGGTGCCATTAGCTCGCTCGTTTTCCAGGGGTTATGCTCGGCAGGCATTTGATGGCTCAAATATCGATCGACCTAGAAATGTGCCATTAAAGATGCAATGGCAGGTTGTTTTGTCTTTCTTGCCTTTAAAGTATGAAAAACTGGTAACACATCAGAATTGTATGTCAGAAACTGGCATGCATACTTGTGATTGGACTGGGCATACTCTGTCATGTGCTGCCGATCAATGCCTGTGATTGGACTGGGCATACTCTGTCATGTGCTGCCGATCAATGCCTGTGATTGGACTGGGCATACTCTGCCATGTGCTGTCGATCAATGCCTGTGATTGGACTGGGCATACTCTGTCATGTGCTGCCGATCAATGCCTGTGATTGGACTGGGCATACTCTGTCATGTGCTGCCGATCAATGCCTGTGATTGGACTGGGCATACTCTGTCATGTGCTGCCGATCAATGCCTGTGATTGGACTGGGCATACTCTGTCATGTGCTGCCGATCAATGCCTGTGATTGGACTGGGCATACTCTGTCATGTGCTGCCGATCAATGCCTGTGATTGGACTGGGATATTGTATGTGCTGGATAATGCCTGTGATTGGACTGGGCATACTCTGTCATGTGCTGCCGATCAATGCCTGTGATTGGACTGGGCATACTCTGTCATGTGCTGCCGATCAATGCCTGTGATTGGACTGGGCATACTCTGTCATGTGCTGCCGATCAATGCCTGTGATTGGACTGGGCATACTCTGTCATGTGCTGCCGATCAATGCCTGTGATTGGACTGGGCATACTCTGTCATGTGCTGCCGATCAATGCCTGTGATTGGACTGCACATACTCTGTCATGTGCTGCCGATCAATGCCTGTGATTGGACTGGGCATACTCTGTCATGTGCTGCCGATCAATGCCTGTGATTGGACTGCACATACTCTGTCATGTGCTGCCGATCAATGCCTGCATATCGCATGTTTCACAATACCATGTTGCCACTCTTTTTTTGTATGTAATAATGAATTTATGCTTAATGATAGGTTGATAGAGTGACTAGTGCTGCCTGTGATTGGACTGCACATACTCTGTCATGTGCTGCCGATCAATGCCTGCATATCGCATGCTTCACAATACCATGTTGCCACTTTACCCTGCTCTTGTGCTTGCTTGCCCTCCAACCCACTGGACGGTGGTGGTCAGACGTGCCACATTTCATGTTTCACAATTGCAGCCAGCCACTCGAATCAGTTGGAAACTCAAGGGCATGCAAGTGATTAGACTGGACTGCACATGGAATCACTTACCGTGCTCGTCCTGCTGTCGTCTGCTCCATTGTCGATCGGTGCACACAGTATATTATGCTTGACGATACCATGTTGCCACTCTACCCCGCTTACCCAACTCTTGTGCTTGCCCGGCCTGCAACCCACTACACTTTGGTGGTCGGTGGACATGCCACATTTCATAGCTCATTCCCAGCCAGTGCCACCCTGACCTCACTAGTTGCTGATGGTCTCGACAGAGGAGGACTATGTGTCACCGTTTTGTTAGGCCCTCTCGATGGATGACGGTAAAAAGAAATGCCCTGGGGTCCGACTGTACATTGGCTTCAATCCCAGACCAGGCCACTTCACGATTGGCTAAGCACACTTGCTGGGGTGATCACTGCCCAGCACGTGATTAACGACCTCGTTCACTTCCCCTTTTAGATTAGCCGCACAATTGATGGGCCTCTAAAAAGTCCTATTATAGGTTTCCCTGCGAGTAGTACTCGTGAGTCTGCTCCCATTCTATTTCTCGGCAAGGGCGGACACGGTCAACTAGGCGACTCGGCGAGGGGGTCTTGCCATTCAAGGACAAGGGACATGGTGGCATATCACAGCCACACATCAGGCTGCTGACCCTGGGTCAGCGAGGTGTCAGGCACTCCATCTTGGCACCCCTTGTAATGCGATAGGTACATTTGCATAGATCACATCATCCTCGTTGAGTCATTACGTACAGTATAAGCATCGATCACAAGCCTTTCGGCACAGGTTCTCATTGGGTATTGATTGCCTGCAAATCCACAGGGAATGGCAGGCTGTGCGGGGACCAGCACACAGCAACGTCCCTCTGCGTATCTCCACTAGGAGCTGCACACCGACTTCCTCCTCCCAGACGATGGCGAGCGGGCTGTGAACCCTGTCTGTGTTCCACAGCCTTGGCTTCCGTCTCTCCACTCGGAGCACCTCGGCGATCCCAGGTGAGTCACTCACAGCCGGGCATGCAAGATCAGCGAGGGTTTATGGTTTGCAAGCCTACCTCCATCGCCGGGGATCGAACCCGGTGTCACGCATGTCTTTATCCCCCTGCTTTACCTATCCCCCGGCAGATCCGGCGCACTCTCTTCCAACACAAGCCAACAGAATGCTTAGTATTACTCCATCCATCGCATAAGCACACCCAACAGCCATTGAATGTTTGCACTGCCCTAGCACTTGTCCACTCCACTCAGTGTTAAACTACAATGACACACACAAAAATCCACTAAATCATAGCTTGCAACCAAAACAGAACCAAAAGATCGAGATTTGACTTCAAGATAGCAAACCAGTTCACCATCTCGTACAAGTAACACCAGCCGTCATTACCATGCTCACGTGCTCATCATAGCCTGGGCCATTTCCTCGCACGTGCCACCCGACAAACGCTTGACTGCCATCTCCGTAACGCCGTGATAATGTACGAAAGCCGCGATCACAACGCACGTGTGGAACAGTTGATGACTTTGGAACTAAAAAAGGAAAAACAGCCTGCACGACAGGACTGGGCCGTGGCCTAGCGGGTTAAGGCGTCTGTCTCTCACGCTTACAGGGGAGGGTTCGACTCCCGCCTGGGTAAAATTCAATTGTGTTTGCCCTCGAGTGCGTTAATAGCGCTGGGCTATGGATAAAATATGACGTAAGATGAGGACTCACATCACACTTGCACTCACTCACCACTGCACCTGTTCCTGCACACCGATTGGCATCCCCCCCAAAAGCCATGAGCATTAGAACAAAATTTAGACCATCGCTCTTTATCTGCAAATGGCCGAAAGGTTAGAGACTAAAAAACTTTCGACTTTTTTCAGTAAGGTCACATTAAATAGCCATTTCCGACCAATCGATTCCCCCGATCGAAAATACAAATGTTAGAATTTACTCTTTTACTAAAGAAACAGAAGCGTATTCACTCTTTTCAGTCAAAACTCGCTCCCCCTATAACAATCGCAGCGAGTTACGACAGTTTTTTCCAGGCACTTGCAGCAAAAACAGCCATTTCGTCCAAATGCTCGTTTTGTCTGGCGCTGATTCGAAAAAAGTTCAGATGCCGCTGATTCACAGACACAAGACCAATGGTGAGCAATGCATGCTCGGACATGTTTCTACTTGGTGCGTGATCTACGCACAAAGTATAAACATGGGAATGCCTGGCAGCGGACTGAGAGCAGGCAGAAAATATTTTCTGACTCAATCAAATGCCAAAAAGTATTCACATATTCAATCAAAAGAATCTGGACAACTCCCATGTTTTTTACGCCTGTCAGGTGCAACACAGGAAAGAAAATTGTGTGCTAACAGGCACTCTCAGCTACCGACAATTTTACAGGTCTCCTTCAGCGCAAAATTTGAATTTCCCGCTGCAAGCCGCTTATGACAGTTTTACGTTGATGAAACGTACCATAGGTCAAAGCCTGTGCGCATCCCCCATTTTGTAGCTTTATCAGGCGGGTCAACCGCGGAATTAGTCATAAACTAAAAGCAACATTGATAAAATACTCAGATTTCTTTTAACAGCGCGTTCGCACAGGCTTAGATTTATTATCCATTCAAAACTGTCATGAGCACTAGTCGCGGGAGATCCAAATTTTGCATTGTACAAGACTTGTGAAATGCGCGTCCAAAACCCCTATGCGACCCCTGCACACAACCATCACACCGGACCCACAAGCCCCTGGCCACCCTTTCCCTCGTCTACTTACCCAAATGTCGCATTTCCCAGGGAAAAACCTTTCCGGAATCCTCATCGCGTACAGCAAGGCGCCTAAAATGGTTACCTCTTTTGCATCTCTCGAATCAATCCAAAACGCACAAATCTTACCTCCAATGTACAAACAAGCCATCAAGACCAACCAGTGAAACGAAGTTTCCTTGACGGCAGCCGAATATCCATCAGTGATTATGAAATGTACCGAAGGCACCACACCGAACAAACCCAACGCCATAAATACACCAGCTCGCAAAGGACGAAATAATGGCTCCGAAAACTTGTCCCATAACGATACGATAATGCACACGCTGCCCAAAACGATAATCGTGATCATATAAGTGTACTTGGGCTCACGACGACAATAGAAACTATAATAAAGCCATGGAACGAACGAGCCCATGATCAACAACGAAATGCCAACATAGTCGAGCCTAAAAGATAACAAAAGCAAAATTAATATTTAAGTTCCACTTCACAAGTCTTATCCTATTTGAACATATGCTACGCCCTATTTCATAAAACAAAACCCCGTTAGCATAGAATAATCAATAAGCTTCTGCTGCGACTGACAATCCCCTCTTGACGTGAGCGGATGGAAATGAGGGTCTCCCTGCCCACTTGATTATTGACCATATTTTTCAACAGAACAAAGAATTTTAATCAACGACCGATCGTTTCAACCCATTTTTTCAATCTGCTGCAGTGCGCCATCAAAACCCGCCTTCCTCCTGTATTCCCTCTGAAATACGATCTAAAAAATCAATAAAAATCGATGCCACTTACTTGCTGAACAACTTGCCGACACGTTCCGAATGACAATAAACCGTATGGAAAGCGAACGATAATCCTAAACAAGCAATTGCGCCCAAGAAAAATGGAGAAAACACAATTTTTTCTTGTAATTGAATTTCGTGATGAGGTCGTGTCAAAAAATATAATGCGATGCCGACAAAAAATACGCATCCAATCATATGCGTCCAAATATTGCCCGTTTCCGTATGAACACGAAAAATTGATTTGAAGCAGGCCGTAAACGATGGCAACGGCGGACGATGGCCGGTATGCAAAAAGTCATTGTCTTGTAACCATTCGGGTAACGAGTAGAAATGAGTTGCTTTCCACGATGCTTCCCACACCTGAAATAAAAGGATTTTTAAACAAATTCTACATTATCTTCAAACAAAACTGAAAAAAACGGAGCATTTTTTTAAAAATACTCTGCCTGAGGGTGAAAAATTCGTTAAACTGATAGGCCTATATCACAATAAAAATGTTAGTTACCAGAAACATTGAAAACTAAAATTGGAAAAAATCGTAAAGTACTCACCTTTTTTACGAAATGTTCGGCAGTTTCTTTCGCCGTATCGAATGTAGGAAAACAAAATCGCAAATCTTCGTCTGCTTCACTGCCTTCGAATTCATCGATCGAACCATCGCTAAGACTCGTCAATTTATGTTCAACCGTCAGTCGACGACGTTTCACGATCAGCTCGCCCCCATGATCACAGTCTTCTTCGGTCGACGATAAATTAGTTTCTTCAACGGCTTGATGAAACTGATCATCGCCGCCATCGCTATCGTTGTCGTCGAGATGACGCGTGTCGCCGTTTCGCATTTGACCAGATTTCTCTTCGTAACGGACAACGATTTCGATCGGTTGGGGCGGTGGACTGGGTTCTTCCATTTCTTATATCGCGCGAGAAAATTCGAAAATATTTTGAATACAAAGATCAAAGTTTTCAAGGTGAATCGACTCGACTAAACTTTGATCAGTCTGTAAAAGAACGAAAGAACAGCGAAAGGGACTATAATTTAGGCTGGTACGCACAAGCACGCCCTCACGTGCTCCGTCCAAAGTCCAATGGGGTAGAACCAGGGATTTTGTGAGTATTAATCACCCGTTTAATTTCGTAGCAAAGCTAATTTTTGAAAATCATAGGACTTTTTCACATATTTTTAGTATGAAGAATATATCTCAATACCAGGAAAATTGACATAAATCACAAAAACGCTGCACTTGCTAAGTTCTATTGTTTTAAATAGGTGACATATACTTGCGGGTGGTCACACCTAGTCACTATGCGGGTGGGCGCGCTGGAAATTTTCCGCTGTAGCAGTTCTCTTGAATTTTAAAGGTCGAACAAAGATTTTGGCTTGCGTCCAAATGTTGTAAACTACATTTCCTTACTAATCATATCTCATTTAATCATTTACGCATTCTTGCAGTTTCTTACTTTTTAAACTCTTTAGTGATGTCGCTTTGTTATAGGTCATGTGATGTGCAGGTTAAAATTTTTGCGGGAAATTTTTCAGTTTAATTTTTCCTTCGACGCCTGAACCGTCGTTTTGAAAATGAAAAGTAAGTTTTTTGGCACAACATGATCGACGTGACGAGGCCTTGACTGTGTAGATTTTCGGAGGAATCACAGGAGTTTACGAGTGTGTCCAAGGCAGATAAACACAGTGATGGCGTTACCATGGCTGATGTCGACACACAGAGGCCGTGTAACCAGGCTGAGGAGACTAGTGCCAGTTGGCCTTTGTCTGGACACCTTGACATACGACAGCACCAGCAAAACACGCAAACAAGCCTCCTCAAATGGCTACACTAGAATGCAGGAGCCTTCCCCCCCCCCCCCCCCCCCCTTGGACTCTATTGTATCCATGCTCCCTCCCAGGATATTTGAAATTATAAAAAGCACCCTCGGAAAACAAGGGTTTTTAGGGAAACAGGCTGTTGCTATGTAAATATGCAAAAGCATGTGGAAGACAGGAATGCAATACGCATTTCTGCAGTCTGTGTGGCACATACGCCGCCATTAAGTTTCTGGGTGCACGTTCTGCACTGCTCAAAAGATTAATTTCCACTAGTTTTAAAAAATTGTGACAGCTATCTTCTATTCAAGCCATCTTTTCCAAACATTTCGTGCACCTTTGCTGAAAATCTGCCAGCCATATTTGCTCCTTTTATATGCATCACAGTAACCACGCCCAAAAATAAATGACGTGCCTATCCAACCTGGTCAGTAATGTTGAAAATTTTGAATCCAGGAGTACACTTCGCTGGATCTTTTCTTCGGGACATCAGCAGTAGTAATTTTGTTTCACCACAGTTCATAAGGCCTGGAGCCACAAGGTATGCACCCCCTGTGCTGATATTGGCAGACCCTAGCGACATCGACATTATCAACTACGATATCAGCAGGCACGAAATATACACCACCCCACCAAGATATTTTTGAATCTCGCGCGCGCGCTTTCTGCTTACACCAACTTTAGGACACTAGTGTGCGGCGTCCGACACAAAACTAGTTTCGCAAGAAAAAGAAGACAGGGAAAAATAAACTAGAATCCAACTTGTTTTTTAGTCGGGCTGGAATAACTGCGAAAAGTTTTGTTTATACTTTGGATAACATCAGAGAACTGCAATTTTGCTTGGCAGGTTTTTCCACTGTATTTTAGACGATGTAACCAGGAAACAAAATAATACGGTCCTGTATCCACATTTTTAGTCTTATTCTTTTTACAAATTTCAAGTTTTTTCAAGTTTTATGTTGAAGTTTCCAAAGTTTTTCCAGCCGTTTTTCAAATTTTTATAGAATAGCCAGAGTATATTCACATTGCAAAAATAAAGCCCCTAAATTATGAGCGTATAAAGTATGTTTTTTAGGAATTACTCTGTTTAATTTTTAATTTCATGTTATGTTTAAAAGATGTCACAAATTCATTTTAGAAACAAAAATTATTGACTTTTCTTTGACACACTTTTTCTTTGACTGACGTGATTTACATTTTCACCACTGTACATTAGCAGAAAAAGAAACACGGAGCAAAGAATTAAACAAAATTAAAGCGAAAAAAGCTCGATATGAAACAGGTATCGCCATAAAATAGTTATCTTCGGTCTTTAGATTATTTGGTTTATTGGAAATTTATTGCAGATTTATTTTTTATTCTTGAAGCAGTTTTCTTCTGCGATCAGCAGGTTCGTACTGCAAACCATGATCGAACGGTTCGAGAACGAAGACCTGAATGGGGTACAAGTGAGCAGGGGGTGTGTGGGTGCCGATGGGTGGTCTTACCTTGTCACTAGGATGTAATCTGACCTCGGCACTCGGACTGGTGGCCACGTACCGTTTCTCATTTTCCATCGGCTCCAACAGGCGATACAATCCAATACTCAGCATCCCACGTTCGCCAAGGGCTCTATTGAATAGTTCTCCAAACGTTGAGTTTGAGCCAGTCTGCCACACAAATTATTGTGATTAGAACGCCGCTGGGAATGGTTGCACTGATCTTGAGTCAA
This sequence comes from Mesodorylaimus sp. YZB2_4, assembly GCA_030248295.1. Classification (NCBI taxonomy): domain Eukaryota; kingdom Metazoa; phylum Nematoda; class Enoplea; order Dorylaimida; family Dorylaimidae; genus Mesodorylaimus; species Mesodorylaimus sp. YZB2_4. The sequence goes on along the minus strand of JASANH010001374.1, from coordinate 852,943 downwards.
CTCCTGCTCCTATCACCACATCACCTAACCCGAGGATGAAGGGTCACCAACGGGGGGGGAGGTGGCCATGGACTCTGCCTGACAGAACAATGGCCCCCATGTCACCATGAGTTAACCGACTGGGAGTCGAACACTTGCTGGTAAGTGCGGGGTCCTTTCAGCCACAGCTGGGTGGGGCTGGGAGGCCATGGACTCCGCCTGACAGAACAGATGCCCCCCGTCATCGTGGGTAACGGGATACTCTCTCCGCTGACACTATGCACTCAGTCATCCCCTCGAGGGTGAAGGGACACATCATAAGAAGTGAGTTCCCCGACTGGGACTCGAACACTAGCTGGTAAGTGCGGGGTCCTTTCAGCCACAGCTGGGTGGGGCTGGGAGGCCATGGACTCCGCCTGACAGAACAACTGCCCCCCGTCATCGTGGGTAACGGGATACTATCCCCGCTGACACTATGCACTCAGTCATCCCCTCGAGGGTGAAGGGACTCATCATAAGAAGTGAGTTCCCCGACTGGGATTTGAACACTAGCTGGTAAGTGCGGGGTCCTTTCAGCCACAGCTGGGTGGGCTAGGAGGGCAAACCAGAGACTCACCAGTCCTCTCAAGGGACCATCATTGAGCGGGTATTGGGCGATTCGGCATCGATCCCTTTTGCGCAGAAGCTCCGGGGTCGAATATCCGCCGCGAAGGCCAGCACCTTCGGCCAAAATCAATTCTAGTTCTGGCGTGGCGCCGCCGGTCACCAAAGTGCGAATGAGCGTTAGAGCGGAATCGTTGAAATACGTGGTGCTCATCAGCGAATCTAAGACACTTATGGCAAAGGCGTGCCCACACGCGAAGGGTTGAGTCAAGTACAATTCAGTGTCCGGATCGTCGTCGTCGTCTTGATCCAAGAATTGCACATTGGAATCATTGACTGAAACGAGGGGCGTCATAACGCTAGGCAGGGTCGTAAGGTGGGGCCATTCCCTCAGGCATCTAGTCTCCAAAGGCAAAGGTCCAAGGGTTCGAATCCCACTCTCTCCAACATTTTTGCATGCACCTTACCGAGCTCAGTCAGCATGGGCACTTCGGTGCCCAGTTTTGCGGATCGTCTTCTCAGTGGCGGTGGCGAAGACTGTCTGACACCCCCGAGGACCAGTGGATCGTTGAATTGCATGGCCTTGATGTTGAGCGAGGCCAGAATGGCTTCCTTGTCAGCCAGTGTCGGGTCCTCTGCCGGGTTGGGAATACGGGCCGAGACGATGATGCACATGTCGCAAAGGTTGATATTCACTGCACGCAAGTCGGCTCGGCTGAGAGGGCTGCCCTGAAACGCAATTGTGACTGGGAGCCCTTTTAGAGCACATGAATGCATCAAGGGCACTGGGCACCACGAGCCCTCGGTTGGATAGGCCAGGCCTGCCCATACTACTACAATCTACCAGTGCACTGCCCAGGCGAGGCAACCACAGAGTAAACTGGTAGCTTACATTCAGTATGGAGACCTTGGGCAGGTTGTACATGGTCTTCCACTCGCGCCTCATGTACTCCACGTCGCCCACGATGACCACGTGCTTCAATTCGTGATAGTGAAAATTCGATGCCCTCAATGGCATGACGAAATTGCGCAGTCCGATCAATGGACTCTCCTTGTCGGCGAACAGGCAAATGACCACGTGGCCACTGAGCAGTGTCATCGATGCCTGATCACGGTCCAGGATCACGTCCTCGATCGCTCGAGCCGGACACCAGTGGAACATGCCGGTTGAATCGTACTTCATCTCCTGCGGCTCGAACGAACGCCACGACTCGATGCTGCGACTGTCGCTGTGGGCAATTTGCCTGAAATGAACCAGATGACCACTGGGTCCCTCAGGGACGGGTCACTGCAGTACATGACCATCAGATCCTTCGAGTCTTTAAGGGAGCACGTGATCAAGGTGGGTCAGGTGACAGGGCCAGGACCCAGGAAGATGACATGCGGTCTTTCAGGGGATGGCAGGGGTGGGGGTCAATACAGTAGACATCCTTCAAGTCTTCCAAGAGGCCGCCCATGGTCAGGACTCAGGGTGGGTCAGGGCCAGAGCCAGGTGGATGACACAGTCTTTTAGGGGATGGTGGGTGTCGAGTCTTTCAGGAATGGTCACTACAGTAGACGACCATAAGATCCTTCGCGTCTTCCAGGGCTGCCCGTGGTCAGGGTGGGTCAGGGCGACAGGACAACGCCAGATATCGGGTCTATCGGGAGATGGCCCCTAGATGACCATCAGCTCTCTGGGAATGCCACATCGAGCTGGATCGAGCGAAGTTAGCCAACACAGAGTGTCCAACTAGGGTCACCAACCCAGTCAACTACTGTACATCGCAGGCCTTACCTGTCCCCTCGAAGTGGTTTCCTCGGGTCAGGCGAGTCTTCTCTGCTCGACCGCCCTCCAACATCCAACATCTTCTCTTCGCTATTTGAAGCTGAATGTTTTGGCACCAAAACTTTGGCTGAAAGTGTACACACTTCGTCTATGTTCTTGACTTAAAGATGGACGGGCTTACCTGCACGATTGGCCAGAATTACGTGTTTGACACCTTTCTTGAACAGGGTTACTGTAACCGAAGATGAAGTTGTGGTGCAAACTTCCGATTCTAGGACTACACCTGCGGCTTAAACATCAACCCGAGGGGTTCATATTCACCCTGCACGACTGGCAGGGACTTTTCATGAGAAGGCATGCCTGCCAATCGATAATCGACTGATCGATCAATCAGTCGATCATTCACCGTCAGGGTGATGTTTCAGCCAGGAACTAGGTCGGAAGACTTGCTTGGCTGCCCTGTGTTCTTGACCTAGCGCAAAAGCTCCACCGGCCACTCCCTCCAGTATTAGGGATCCAGTCGTACACTGGCTAGAAGACCAAGCAGACCTGGGATCTGCCCTGGAGATTTCGCAATTGCTACCCCTTATTCGTATGTGACACGATTTCTTCTGGGTGACCAATCTATAGATTACTTACACAGGCACCTCCCACTGGTGGCAACAGTACTGATAAGGACACTGGGTGTGCACACCCAGGGTCCTTATCGGTGCTTGCGGCACAGCGCCTGTGCTCACCACTGACTTGTCCCACCTGGAGCACGTGCTTGTACTGGTCCTGATAAGATCATGCCCAAGTCCTGAGCGCCCTGTGCAACGTGCACCCTAGCGTTTCAGTGTTCCTCCTACGGCTCGTGAATCACTTCCTCGTGCTCTGCCCTCTCCGAATCCTCCCCTCGTGCCAAGGCTGGATATCGCCCCTGCATAGATGCAGCTGGACAGTATGACCTGGTCAGTGATCAAGGACAACTTACTGTTTCTGCACTTGCACTTCTTTATCATGGACACGTCCTGAATGTCCTCGTGGCAGCTCTTGCAATAGTAGAGAGCCCTAAACGGAAACCCGTCAGTCCTTGTCTCTGACCACTCCTCGCCTCACCTCTTCACTTCGTCGGCTGATTGAGCAATGAAGAATCCTTGCGTATTGGCCTTGATGGCCACGTGGTGCCCCGGGTTGATGGCGATGTAACACTCGTTCCTGTCCTCGTCCTTAATTTCTATGGCCAACATGAGAAGCCCTAACTTGGAGAATAGGAATCTGAAACAGTGACCATGAATGGCGGAGTGAAAGCATCGACGGGAAGAAACCTACTCGGCCGCGTCTGGAAATGTCATGCCCACAAAGTAGTGCGAGAGTAACTCGGTGTACATCTCCATGCCAGCGCCCCTGAAAGTCAAGGCATATGGTAGATGAGTAGGACCAGGCTGGTGGTCAGCCTGACATGCTGCATTTGACACGACCGTGTACTTATCGCTGCAAGTTCTTGACTCATCAGTGCTACCCCATGTCTTTTTCATGAATGTCCGATGATGCCTTGAAGATGACCTCGACAGTAAGTCTGCACTGATGACCCAAATGGTCTGCCGAACCACTGATATGGCCCAGCAAAGAGAAACTGTAGCCACACCTACCTCAGATACTCATTCAGCCATCCAGGAGTGCTCGAAGGCTGCAAATAGAATCAGTTTTCCATCTGTGCCTTCCAGCCTCAAATAAGCTTACCGTCTTGAACGACCTCATTGCAAACAAATTGGCCATAATGGTCGAGAAGCCAGGCGCCAAGCAACTCTGTGCTAGAATACCCAACTTCAGTTCAGCCAAGCATATGACATCGTCGCCTCGTTTCCAGTCCCAACTTGGAATGTTGAGCAAGTAGGCCTGCAACAGTCGAGTCCCCGTGTCACGTGGTCAGTGGGTGCACCTGATCTACCTTGTTGTGATACTGCATCAACTGCACGATCACTCTAATATCGGCCGAATAGTTCTTCAGCGAGATCACTCTCATTATGTTGGCCGCATCCTCCGCGTCTGGATCCAATGTGTACTTGTTGGCCAGCACGAGACACGCGTCTGCTTGGTCAGCCTGATATGAGCACAAACATTCACATTGCTGAAGTTGGAAAGATTTCTGTGAACGCTGCATAAAGTTATGATAAGAGGAGATCAGTTCAGTGATAAGTGATATATCTTATCTATTCAGTGATATATCTTATCTATTCAGTGATATATCTCATCTATTCAGTGATATATCTTATCTATTCAGCGATATATCTTATCTATTCAGTGATATATCTTATCTATTCAGTGATATATCTTATCTATTCAGTGATATATCTTATCTATTCAGTGATATATCTCATCTATTCAGTGATATATCTTATCTATTCAGTGATATATCTCATCTATTCAGTGATATATCTTATCTATTCAGTGATATATCTTATCTATTCAGTGATATATCTTATCTATTCAGTGATATATCTTATCTATTCAGTGATATATCTTATCTATTCAGTGATATATCTTATCTATTCAGCGATATATCTTATCTATTCAGTGATATATCTTATCTATTCAGTGATATATCTTATCTATTCAGTGATATATCTTATCTATTCAGTGATATATCTTATCTATTCAGTGATATATCTTAGTATATTATAGTATATATTTATCATATTCAGTGATATATCTTATCTATTCAGTGATATATCTTATCTATTCAGTGATATATCTTATCTATTCAGTGATATATCTTATCTTATTCAGTGATATATCTTATCTATTCAGTGATATATCTTATCTATTCATGTGATATATCTTATCTATTCAGTGATATATCTTATCTATTCAGTGATATATCTTATCTATTCAGTGATATATCTTATCTATTCAGTGATATATCTTATCTATTCAGTGATATATCTTATCTATTCAGTGATATATCTTATCTATTCAGTGATATATCTTATCTATTCAGTGATATATCTTATCTATTCAGTGATATATCTTATCTATTCAGTGATATATCTTATCTATTCAGTGATATATCTTATCTATTCAGTGATATATCTTATCTATTCAGTGATATATCTTATCTATTCAGTGATATATCTTATCTATTCAGTGATATATCTTATCTATTCAGGCCAAGCTACTCCCATGCTGCAATCTCCTACAGTACAGTATATGAGCCATCTCTCCGCAGTCGCTGTCACCACTTACCTTGGCTCTGGATAAGTCTATGGAATCCATGACTGTGCCCTGGAAGAATTCCACCTTGGTGAAGTGACGTTTGAATAGGCCTTCGAGTTCCAGATCGGGTGGCACCCTGCAAGGCAAGTGTGTTCAGCTCTGATCCCTCCCTTTTGCATCTGGTCTAACACTGAGGATGCACCGCACCAGCATCACCCAGCAACCTCTTCCTGAAACCATATTTTACACACCCCCTCCGGTTTGGAGGGTCGAATGCCGACATGATCCTTTCGAAGAACACCCAGCACTGATCGTGAGATTCACTATTACTTTGTCGCGCACTGGGTACTGTACCGCAGGGGTCTACCTTCGCCCTAGCACTCTTCCTGAAACCATATTTTACACACCCCGTGCAAGGATACTACGTCCGGCTCGAAGACTGATACCGCCATGATCCTTCTGAAGAAGCAGACCCAGCGGCCACACGAAAAGACCGGAATTGCCTTATCCTTTCACATGAGTAAAATATGGTTTCAGATAAGGGTTTCCCTGTGTGCGACTAAGGCAGCTATCAGATCGTGCTTACGTACCGATGCAAGAAGACCACTTCCACATCGACGTCTTCTCGATCTTCGTGCAAGAAATCTTGTAAGAAATGACTGACCGATTCGTAAGTGATGTAACCGCACACGACGATGTGCCTTTTTCCATGCTCCGCTTTATATTCTCCCCCATATTTCTGCCTCGATCCAATCAAATCAACTATTTCCGGCACGTACGAGGCGAACATGGCCTGCGTTCACAAACGGGACATACTTCATCTCAATTTTGAAATCAGCTAAAAAACTTACCAAACCACCTAAAATGAAAAAGACCATAAAAAATCGACCGAGCACAGTCTTGCAGCAAATGTCTCCATATCCCACTGTGCCCATAGTGACCACCAAGAAGTAGACGCAATCCCAGTACGTGATCCTTTGCGGATTCTCAAAGCCCTTGAACGGATCGCCACTATTTTCCAACTGGAAAGGAGACAACGCGTTATCAAGGCTTATCACCAAGTGATAACTCACTGATAAGGGTCCGAGCGAGCACTGATAAGCATAGCCTAGGCGAGCATGCCCGATCTAGTAAGCGTGAACAGAAGGACAGGCGGGTGTGAGCGAGAGGGGAGAGTGCATGCCGTGCCACTCACCAAGTGAATGAGACCAGCTCCAGTCAACGAGACAGCTACGAAACTGCTGATTAATTGTGCCAAACGGATAGAGTTACAAGTTTTCAAAATGTTCAAATAAGTCAATATGTCCGGTACGGTCATCAGTCGCAGTGCTCGGAGGAAACGTAGTCCTGCACAACAGTCAAACAGAACACAGTACACCAGGGCCACAGTGTGAAATGGAAAATGAGTGTGCTCTACAGCAGGCCGGACGTACAATACCCAGACCATATATGGAAAATTACAGTACTGCCGAGTTGGGTACGTGCACGAAAGGGTGTCATAGAAGGTACACTGCACACTGTACGAGTGCCCTGCCCGCACTCACAATGTGGATGACTCCAGCCGCCGTCAATATGACGCTGATAAAACTACTGACCAGCTGGGCGAGGCGAATCGAGTTACTCGTCTTTAGGATGTTCAAATATTGCAGTATATCTGGTACGCTCATTAGGCGCAAGGCTCGCATAAATCGTAAGCCTGTCAACATCGGTCACTGTTACACCCATGTCAGTCAAGACACGATGCGCAGTGTGATCTCAGATCACTCCATTGGTTGATCGTCTCAGACACAGGATACATGCCAAGTAATCCGTTAGCTCAGATCAGGATCCAAACAGCAACTGACGAGAGAATGTGCTCAGATCACATCTGATCAGATGCGATCACGTCGATCACGTGATCAGCTGTGATCATGTCGCGACATGGTCATATCAATCGATATGTGATCGACATTATCACAGTCACTGGTCCAGTCAATCACCATCCAATATCCAATCCAATTCATCGACATGATCGAACCAGTGATTGATTGGATCTGCAGATTCAATCGATCACTGGTTAGACATCAGATGGACTGCTTGCGTCAGATCCAACCCCGAAACCCCGATTGACAAAATAAGTCCACCTTCACATAAATCCTCGGAGCCTGTAATGTTGTCCTGTGGTTAAAAGTGGGATTTTCTAATGTAACTATCGAAGATGCAAACACCAGAGGTTTTTCATTGGGTGAGTATCGTGACCATAAGAGACCGGACACTGTAACTGCACGCAGCAAGCTATGCTTCCTGCGACCCGCTCACTGCAATCAGCCATTTCATATCTTCGCAGTCAACAATTTGAATTCGCGCGCTTAGCTTCTTATAACAGTTCGACATGAGGGGCATAGCAGGGCGTGGGTGTGCGCATGCGTGCGTGCAAATATGCTTGGCTTTTTTGTTTGACTTTGAAATCAAATTAAATTATCCATTAATGCGTAAAACGATGTCTAATCGTGCGCCTGTCAGGTCTGGAAAATCCACCTTGCAACTAATGCGCCGAAACTGACTTTGACGTCGTAGTAAGAGTGTGCCGCTTCCAGTGACTTCCGGTTGCGTGGGCGGGAGAATATTTCTTCGTGCATTGCATTCAAAAGAAGGGGAAAGTCTATGTGGAATATGTGTGATTGTGGCAGAATGTATTATTGGTAAATGGCAGACAAGTTTTATCGGCGATAACGCGTCCGAATGGAAGTCACCGGAAGCGGCACAGCCTTACTGCGGCGAGTCAATTTTGGCGCCAAAGCTGCGAGTGGTGGATTAAAACGGAAAACAGCAAAACATTTGAAGATAGTCTGTCCGAAACTGCGCTGTTGTATTGTAATTTAGATGCGTTTTCTGTTAGCCGCTCTTTTTGAAAGGCAGAACGCCATGATATGATTACGCGATATCATGTTTGGCATCGTACCCTGCCAAAGATGATTATCGCAATATCATATCATGATAGCAGGTCTTCCTACCCTGCCAAAGATGATTATCGCAATATCATATCATGATAGCAGGTCTTCCCACCTAGCAAATTACCTCCAGCATTGTATACCTTATCGCGTTATCATGTGATAACAGGTCTTACACCCAGTTCGTACGGCTAACAGAAAAGACACAAGCTTACGGATCCTTTTCCTAATCTTTGCCACCCAAGTCCCCACTTGCAGGCATCCATCTTGTCTGTGACCACCCCCATCTCCCTCTGACATTTCAAGACTCGTTAAAACTAAGCATCCTAAATCCAATTACGACCCGCTCGCCTTCTAAACCGAATCAGCCGCCCGTAGAGCAGCGTATCATTTGGTTACCCCTCCCCAGTCACCAAACGCAGATAAGGTTTTCATTAAATTCTAGTCAAAAACTGATCAATTTGTGGTCACTGTTCAGCTAGGCACTGCCTTGTTGGGCACTCACCTAGCCAATTACGTTCGAGATAAATAGCCACGAAGGATGGGGGAATGGTGAAATAATCCACGAAACTATACACCTCCAACAAAAACCATACTTTGTCCGTGGCTGCGATAAACTAGAACAAAATAATCTTTGAAAAACAGTCTTTCTGAATCTTGTTCCGAATGATTTATAGTGCCTTTTTTGTCGATTCCTCGATTAGTTTAAAAATAACATTTCCACGACTTACTCGTATAAAAAAATAAACCAAGAAAAATATATTGAATGCTAAATCGATTTGCTGCGAGGGGCTTTGAGACCACGGCACGCACGTTTCCACTTGAAACTGAGGACTAGAAGGGAGGAAAATCGATAGTGGGGGTTTTTTGACCTGCTTTAACTCCTTGGCAGATGGAATCGGTGCGGAAGGAGGAGGCTAGCACACTCTTCGAGCCAATTGAGTAATTGAACAAGTCAGGGCCAGTCGAGTCCACTCACACACCCGACCCATATTCCATTACCACTTACTGCGAGGCGTCGTAAAAGTAGATTATCAACGATGCGATCGACAGAATAAACACTAGCACGACCTGCAAAGTGGAAGACATGCACAGATAAGGAAAGCACTGACACGGGGAGGGGGTGTTTTCGTGCCAGATATCCTCGGGGGATGCTCGAAGAGACCAGTTCCAGAAAAGAATCAATTTTTGGTGACTAGGAAACGTTTTGGTGTTTTTTGGAGAAAAAGTGGGGGGGGACAAGGAGTGCTTGATTTCAGTTCAGGCTTTGGTGGAATCTGAAGGTCAGCGAGCGACGAATATCAAGAAGAAAGCGAAGATGCAGTACAAACTTGAACCCTGAGCGGGATTTTTTCACCCATCGTCTTTTTCCTGCGGGTTGCCGGGCCCGGATTCGACCCCAGCGGGATCAAGGGTCAGTCACCCACCGCTAAGCGTTCAAGCTAGCTCGCGAGGGTTCGAATCCCGCTGAGCACTCAAATTTTGTATTTTGATTGATTACAGAGTCCCTGTTCTAACCTGCATTACAAGGGCCAGTCTTCCCTCCTCCGATAACGGGCGGAGGGAAAAAGGACCTCAGAGGGGTCTATCCTCAGCTCACAATCAGACTGCGACCCCAGAAGGTATTTGATGCAGGGGTCACAATGACGTCAGGCAAGACAATGGACCAGTGGATCTCCTGGTCAAGAGATGAAATGTCCGTCCTTGTCGTGTCTGCTGTCTGATTCGCTTTTTGAATGCAACCTATTCACTTCTTGCTTTTGCAATGCACACGCTGCGCCAGCTGCTGTGGCTCCCCTGCTTTTCAGCTTGCTTAGCGTTGAGTCATTGCTGTCCTCGAATAAAATATTCCAGGACGTGCTTTGATGTCACGGAAAACCACAACAATCCTGTGCCATAAAATTTGATGGGTGTCTGGGGTCAGGACACCATCGAACTGTGCAAACAAGGCCAAAATGGGGCCCGCGTATCTTCGACCATGGAAGGACTGTGACATCAAAAGTCAAAACAGGACCTCATTGATCGACTACCCACCCCTGGTCCCACTCTGACATGACCTTTTGAAACTGTCATTAGCTTCCAAGTCATCCAAAAAGCCATCCTCAATTTTTTCATTTTTTCAGCCCTTCTTGCTTGGCAACAAGCCATCTTTCGATCAGGGATGCATTTTTATGAAAAATGTATCATCCTCTATTCGCCCTAATTTATGCTGGTTTTATCGACCTTTTCTTGCGTGTTCGTCGTCGATGCATTTATAAAAAATGGATTAGAAACTGCCCGCTCGCTCGCATTGCCCTCTTTAATCATTTCGAACTTTTTGCTTCCCTTTTTATGCCCGTATAAATCATTGACACAATGTCTCCACGGCCATGAACAGGTCGAACCCATCACAAGATTTCAGGCAAGGCAAACAGAACATCGACCCCCCCCCCCCAGGTCAGGGTCCTGCAGTGGTTGGACTCGGCCCGGGTTCAATCCTGGGCGACGGAGGAAAGACCAATCCTGGGTGACCTAGTGTAGGAATCTCGAAGGGAGTCCTCTCCCTCACATCCGGGACCCCGGACACAGGTACTCCTAGTGGAGACGTCGCAGGCAAACCTGCTGTGCTGTGCGATTTAGAAGCCGGAGGACCTCGCTGATCACACGGCGACTGGTGGGGCTCACAGGATAATCAATGTCCAAATTAACCTCCGTCACCGAGGATTGAACCCTGGCTGAGTCCGGCCGCTCTCTACTAATCGCTGGGGCGGCAAGGGCGCAGACCCGGGTCGCCTAGCCTCCGTAGAGCACGCCTGTCGCCCCGAGCCACCGTGCGCACTGGCGGACCATCAGCCTGTGCGGTGTGTCCCTGTGGACATCGTCGTCCGATTTCACCTGTCCCCCCACTCTATACTTTGTCCCCTGCTTTGATTACTTGCGGGTGACAGCACTCTGCACCCTCGTCGCCTCTCGTTTTCGATACGAATAAAAGATTGGACACAGAAAAAAGCCGACATTAGCCTCCTATGCTCCCATAAAAGGGCAGTATAGAATTTTAGACTTGTTGAACGAGTTTAAGACGGCTAATCTGCAGCTTATCGATTACTTGCCACACACAACGTCTCGGCAACATGACGCTCGACTAGGCTCGCCATGTTTGGCCATCGGCTCAACCTTCTTATTCAGCCATAGTCGCAGAGAAAAATAGAAAACACTTTAATGCCTTAAAAAAAACAGTCTTTCGATTTTGTAATATTTTTAGCTCATTTTAAGATAAAAATTGCAACCCTATGTCTTATCTAAGCAGTGCTTTGGTTGATTTCCATTACGCATGCTGGCCTCATAAATTATCGAAACCCTGCTGGCCTATTTCTCGCCTCGAACTAAAAGAATTTCCTATTTTCTCACTCCCCCCCCCCCCCAAAGCAAGGAACGAGGAGATGCACGTAATTAAATAAGATTAATGACAGACGAGAACCTTGTCCATAAGGCCTCGAAAAATCATCTTTTTCGTCGACATAGCCCGAATGAAAGACGTTTTTGAAAAAATTAAGGACAGGCGAGGATGTTTTCAGGAAGTGAAGCCTTGGAACGTGACCAAATGGAGGACGGAATGGGAACATATTCAATTTGTTGACCAGACTCGGCCTGGAAGGGGTCGGGGTCCCAGGAGAGCATACTGTAGACGAGCTTATCACTTTGGGTCAAAGTGACAAATTGCAGTTTAGTGATAAGCGGCCGGGTGGCGTGATGGTCAGTAAGCGCCCTGGAAAAGACTGGAAGGAGAGCAGGTGTGGCAGTCATGCCGGTTCAAAGTGGCAAAAACAGTTGAGTGATAAGCAGCTATGGTCAGTAAGCACCCTGGCGAAGGGCGGAGGCGAGCTTATCAGCAATTCCTATCGATAAAGTGATAAGACTGATAAGGTGCAGTTTATTGATTTGTGGTCATGTTATAAGATGCAGTAGGCAACCCAGGCCCACTCACTCACCAAGATCCTTCCGGTTGTGCTTTGACCAGAAATCAATTCGCCCGCCCAGTCCTTGGCTTCGGTCATCCATCCGACACGTGCGGCAGCGAAGGCGTTGCCGAAACTGTTCTTGGCGAGGGGTGGCTCGTGACCAGTGGACGAGCTGGAGGGGGGCTCGGCGGTCCAGGGCGACAGTTTGCCCGGCTGCCCGTTCTGTCTGATGTCCACATTGGAGTTGGAGGTCGGGAAAGCATCGTCGTAGTCCGTGGTCTGCTGGTAGGCCGTGGGCGAGACCGAGGTGGGGGTCTGGCAGCAGAGAAAGACCACGATGCGCCAGGCGACCACGAGCAGCATGGAGACGCAGAATGTGACGATGGAGGAGAGCAGGAAACACCAGTACTGTCGATTGTTCAGGCACAGTCTCTCGGTCTCGCTCATTGTGTTCAGGGGGTCGACCGAGTTGTTGCAGGCGGGGTGCACGGCCATGTTGTAGGGGAAGGGGAGCGGGCCCGCCTTGCCCTGCCAGTCGGCCATGGTTCGTCTTTGATGCCTGGAACACTTTCGGCCGAGAATATTTCTCTTCTCGACGTAGTCGCCGCGAGTAGTCGCACTCTCTTCGGACTTACCAGCAGCCTAGTGCTCCTAATCAAACGAGCTGAGCGGCGGCGAGGCGAGGAGGAGCCCCGCGTTATGGAAACGGGATACTGAACAAGCCAGGCCGGCCGGAAAACGCTCGTCCAATCGTCCCTCGGCTCCTTTATCCGACCCGTCCCCACTGCGCTTTTCTCTTATACCTATCCATAATACATGCCTTTTTTATGGCCATATAAGGCTGAAGAGGGGCATTCACTACTACTACCTAAACTTTAGCCGCCCCGCACTCGCATTGATTTGGCTGGCAACTCGGGCCACTGCATGCGAGCGCGGCCTCCTCCTCTCATCCGCCCCCCACCAATCCAATGACTCGTTGAAAAGTCGATAAAACGTTGCTTACCAACCGCTCCCATGATAACCACACCGACTCGTCCCGCATAAGACTCTCTAATTAAGGCCAACACGCTACTGGCACTCATCGTCACTGCTGGCCTGCCACGTCGCCACCTCCTGTAAGACATTGTTTCTCGGGCACAACCCGTCGGCTCGATGTTTCACTGGTCCTTGGCAGATCAACGGTCCGATCGCGATCGGCCTGTCGGTCCTCTCGGGCACCAACGCTCCCCGACTTCGACTGGACCACAGAGCCAGGACCAACCTGCGCGCCTTTTATTATTTCATGCCGCCTGACAGTACAGAAATAGAAAAGTTATTGGTTCAAATGGCTTTTAGTGAACGGACATTCACAAACAGGAATTATGGCGAGTGTCTCTTGGTCTTCACTCCAGTCGATCAAGCTGTGACTGCCTAGCAGCAAAAAATGCTTCATTTCGATCCTGGCGCGTTAAAAATAGTCAACTGGTCCAGTTCAGGTCCTGGTTCGGTCCAACCTGGCAACGTGGGAGTGAGGGGTAGCGCACCACCTTCCTGACAACAGTATGTGCATGTGGTGGTCACTCACTGGTCACTCTTCTGTCCGGAGTTGCCTCATCTTGACCACCAGCGGACTGTGGTCACTTGGTCAGTTTGTCTGGTCAGCTGGAGGCATGTCCACCTTCGGACATGGTCACCTGGTCACTCTTGTTTCGAGGTGACCACTTCCCCAGGGCAATGGCCTCTCGAAATTCCTGGGGTTGGTCCACCATCCATTTCCCCGCTTCATGGTCACCTGGCCACTATGCAGGTTTGACGATCAATGACCATTTTTTGATGAAAAAGTGAAAGTTTTGGTCTTCTCTTTTTTAGAACCCGGGTTGCCAGATTCTGCGCGTTCTAATTATCCACTGTCTCCACTATGCACGCTCGACCTCACTTTCCAATGCGCCCTCGTGTAGCGCTAAAGCACCTCGAAACAAGAGCGACCAGGTGACCATGTCCAAGGTGGACATGCCTGGGCACTCCAGCTGACCAGACAAACTGACCGAGTGACCACAGTCCGCTGGCGGTCAAGATGAGGCAACTCCAGATGGACGAGTGACCAGTGAGTGACCACCACATGTACATACTACTCCTGACCAACGCTCCCCGCATGTGCTGTGGTGGATACACACTGGGTGTGTTCTTCGCTGGGGTGCTACTACTACCCCACAAAATGCACACACCCGCCTCCAAGCTGGTGCTCACCCTTCCGCAAAGATTTCATCAGCGGCACTACTCAGTCAGTGCTGAGGAGTGAGGGCGGGCCCTGCACCCCAAAGCGAGCGATCCAGTCCGGTAAAGAGTCGATGGCCGAAGGAAGGGATCGACATCGAATGCACCCTAAAAGTAAGACTGACAAGGACCTGTTCTGCGCAGACAGCAGAGTCGTCCTTGCGCGTCTGTAATAAGCATGTACTGCTCTCTGGCCTATGGGTGCGTCCAGGGGTCGAGGTCGAGTGGCTGGTCTGGTTGCAGGCATCGACACAGGACTGGTCTTGAGTTCCTGATCTGAACTGCTCTGTGAGCACTTCGGGCTCAGCTCCGTTAAACCGCTTCGACGGCCGGCACGTGCGGCTGCTCCCCGAATTGTGAGTCTACACGGCCCTTGTGGTGTGGTGTGGTGGCAATGACCGATATAGCAAGGGGTCGTGGACTGCGTGCGTGGACCTGTGGCTTGAGCCATCCTCTGGTCAGCCCGACCGTGCACTAGGGCGAGCCAAGGATTTCACGTCCGGTGATCAATCGATGGTGGCAATGTCTGGTCATTGGCCATGATCGTCTACCTGTGCACTCTCTAGGACGTTCAAACCCCTGAACTGGGCATCCCTGGAGATGATCCGTCTTCCATCTCCTCACCGGGGTGTATGTAACCCTCGCTGAAACATCAATCCGACGGGTTGACGTCTCCCAACCAGGGGAGATCGACTACTCCATGGCAGGAGTAGGTGGAAGTGTGGGCACAAAAACTCCGCTGGAACATCAACCCAGCCGGGGGAGATCGATTACTCTCACTCGCCATGGCCTGCCAGGCACGAGGGGTCGATGCAGGGACGACCATTTCGGGGGATTCGGACGCATAGAGTGCGCAGGTACAGCATCGATGGCCAATGACCAGACGCTGCCACCATCGATTAATCACGTGACGCACAAGTATGGCTCCCTGCTGTCTGCCCAAACACACTGGCTATCGTCAGTCGTCGCATTCGCCCTGTCGATCCATTCCCACAGGGTACAAACCTCTGCTGCTGCTGTTGCACAGAGGCGCGAGCAGCAATCGATTCTCTGCAGCGGTCAGCCATTGGATCAAGTCGGTGTTCCACACCAGTCATTCCCTCCAGTTGCATTACCCTATGCAGTATAGCATACGGATGGGCTCACCATGGCGAGCCCCCGACCCGGTCTGCTGAGTGTCTCGCGCCTTCACCGAATCACACATCCAATCTTATCATCGACATAAAACCTATCACCGCACTTTACACTGACTACACGGCTAGCAACTCGAACACGACCTCCGATTATGGAATGCAAAACAAGATTCGATCAAATACGCAGATTCCATTCACTGCTACCCACACCAGGCTTCTAATAAGCATTCTCTAGGTTAAGTTCCACAGCCGACACCCTGCCTGCCTAGTCCTTCGTATTGATCACCAGAGGCTTGCCCTTCGGGTCATCGAAACGATCCATGGTCTTCAAACTGCTGATCATACCAATGCCGAAGAAGACGACCAACAACAACACCGCCGCCACCACAAGGAACATCCAAATGCCGATCGAGAAGAAGGGCACGCAGTCGTCCACATCGTCAGTGAAATTGCCTGGGCGACGATTCCAATTGAACGGCTGGATCTAAAATTGAAGCAAACCTGCACAAAAGCCCTTCCTCCCGTTAGCCGTGCGCAAATACACCATCTCCTCTGCCAGGTGATCGATCGACAGCAGGTCTATTTACGGGAGGAGACCCTGGGCACGATCAGCTAAATGTAATGGGCCATCACATGCAGCAGAAGATGGACTCACAGACAACAAACCAATCATCTCCAGCTGGCACACCAGGACGCCTATTTTACCCACAACTCCAATTAAAAAACTGGCGAAAAAACTTGCATAAATATGCAAATTAACACCCCAGCGTCCAAAACACAGCTAAGACCATTTCAAGTTTTCATCGCTCTAGACTGCCACTCCGCAATCGGACTATTATATAAAAAGCAGTTTGCAAAAAAACACAAAAACTAAATAGCGTTCGTTCAGGATCCCAAACCCAATAAAACATGATTTAGATGGAGTCTTGTGAAGATGTTTCAGAAAGGATAAGCGAGAGAAAGGGAACGTTTCAGAGGGGGGAGCTGTTGTCCTTGCTATCATCGATTTGAGCTGATGTTGCTGTTGCCTCTTCGTCGCAAATATGTTGAGCCAGAGTGTATTTGGCCTGCTTATGCCTATATATATGCAGAATCCCCATGCCTCCATGTCGGTCTCGACCTATTCATAGAGCTGAATCACCTGACAACCAACCCCGTTTCGGATGCAGCCATACAGTATGGACTGACCACTGGCACACTCCCTAAAGTCATCTCCGCCTAACCTAAGCCCACGAAACTTTTCTCCCATGCGCAGGCAGACCCTTTCTCCATCAAAATGCTCGAGTCCCATGCTATGAAGAAAACTTATCACAGACTACAGGACTAGTTGCAGCAAAGACGGCAACACAGCTCCAATGATGACTGCACTACATCTCGTTTAAACAGTCCGTGGCCCGGAATAAGGGGTCTTCCTCTCACTTTTGGGGAGAGTTCGACTCCCGCCTGGGTCAAAAATGATTGCCGAATAAAGTACGGCATGACATGATCCCTATCCACACTGTCTTATCATACAGGCCACAATATAAAATGCAGCACTAACCACAGCCCTGCAGTCCTGAACTGCACTATATAGGCCTGAGGATGAGGTTGCCTTAGTTAACGCACCCACAGGCGAGACACCCCAGCACCCACGACTAGGAGGCCTGACTGGACTCTTTGACACCATCTCCTCCAACGTAGGGCAACCCAACCTCTTATCCTACCCTACACTATCAGTCACCAGATGCAGACCAGCTTGGCCAATCCGAAATCTCACCCAGCATCTCCGCGTGTCCTCACTCCATTTTCTTGACCTACACACGGCAAAGTTAGGTTTCGCCTCGTTTTTCTCACAGCTCCCCTCAATGAATCAACTGACTTCCCCTGAACTTATGACTCCCATTCCATGTACAATACATCTTCGCACGGGCCACGCGACACGCGCATGACAGACAGTAGCAGCCGAACAAAAAACCGGACCTCCTACACCAGTGTACCTATTCAATGCGCACTCATCCGGGGGGGGGGGGGGGGGGGGGACCAAGAACTCACTTGTAAATTACGGAATCGAATTCCATAAACTGTCTGATAAGTCTCGTCCATACTGTAGAACATTGTCGGCGGTTTGCCGCAAGCGTAAGAGAATTTCTTCGAGGCACCAATAGCCACCGATCTCATCACGTTGCCTTCGAATTTTTGATGAAAACCACCTTTTCCAATCAAATCGCCGTCCGCATCGACGTCCAACGTGGACAATTCCCACCAACCAAATGGTCTACGATAAGTTATGTTAAATCTATAAAACACAAAAACACGTCAAAATTTGAATTGCTACTATGGAAAATATATTTACGTTAACTTCAACGAATCGAGTTTTCCTTGTTTAGTCGAAGGGAATGAGCCGCGATAATCCAATACGATTCTGAAACAGAAAATATTGTTTTTAGGTCGCCTCTATTACTATTTCTACAATCTATTGTTCTTGGTGTGTGTGGTCACGGTGGGGCCATGGTCTAATAGACGAGGCGTCTTCCTCTCACGCTAGGATTTTGGATTCAATTTCCACCCGAAACTGAATTTCTATCTCTAGCTTCCTCCACTCAAGTCCACAAGCGCAGAAAACCAAAGGTTATCGTTTTTTATAGCGCTAGAGTATCGCTTTGAAGTCTTCAGTCTGCATCGGCCCAGCCATTCGCCACCAAAACACTTTATGGCTCCCGATTACATCCTATACATCAGATCAACAAAAGCAGCTTCAATTTTTCCCGGAGAACTACTATTTGCGAACTGCGTAAAATATAGTTTCAGAAGTACCTGGTTGCAAATGTTTGAATATAGAATTTAGGGATTACGGAAACCACAATCAGAGCTATAGTTAAGCCTATACTTTTGACCAAATCGGATTCAAAATGTTTAAATTTTTAAAAGGTGCAAGAAACTGACGACTTACGTGCCACTCCAATTTCCGCACGTCCCGTCATTTATACTAGTCAGTGCTGAGCCCGGCACGCTGACTTCGGCTATCTCGTATTGGCCTGGCTCCGTTTTGGCCGTTTTCTTGAAAAATACTACTTCCAGAGCGTATAATTTGCATCCGTCCTTCGTTTTCACACTTGTATAATCGGTAGTCTTTTTCGGTGAAGGGGTTCCAGCTTGTCGTTTCTAAAAAAAATCACTCATAATCTGGTATACGGCATCGATTCTTTAAAAAATGAATCTGGAATAAAATTTTGGAATTAGCATTAGTCTTACCACAATATCAACTTCGAGTTCGATCGGTTGATGCAAAAACTCAGCCGCCAATTCCGAGGCGTAGGTTTTATAGGAAATGAAATTACAAAAAACCAAAATAATTATGCACTTCATTATGCAAATATTTTAAAGAAAATTCGGATAATCCGAATGAAAATCGATCACGAGGTTTTCGACAACTCATCACGCGGGTGGTCCAAGCGATTACAGTAACCCACTCACGCGCACACCTTGGTTTGGTACAATATCGATTCAGATCCAGTTGCAAAATTTTAACCAGCTAGTCTCTACAGTTAGACCAAATTTAAAAACAAATTATGCAATCTATCAGAAACTAAATCATTGCTTTTCCGAGCTAACTGCAAGTAAAACATTTAAAGTACGAACTATCCTGGTAAAATGTAGGTTCAGATTGCGTGGATGACTGACTATTTCTAACCTTTAAACTCAATTTCGTCCCACGACACACCTAAGTGCATACACAACCCATCACATAACACAATATCCATCATTTAGTGAACAAATCGCCGGCACTTGGCAAAGGTGGTAGCTTAGTGGGGTCTGGCAACTTTGATAAATCGGGCAACGATTGAATATGAACCAACAATTCCTGCCGATCCGTCGATAATCGTGCCAATTTCTCTTTCCACGTGGTTAGTTCTTTGGTCTCTTCTTCAATACGTCGTTTATGCGCAGCAATAAAACCTTCCAATTTGACTAAACTCGTCTTCCGTTTTTCTAATTCTTCATTCAATCTGACAAACAGACACAAGTTTACGGGCCAATTATCAGCATCCGAACCCTAGACCAAGGCTAGAGGGGGAGCTCTGAAATTTTTGGAGCGCTTAAAAAGGGGGTCTGGGAAGGAAAAAAAACTGGAAGAATCTTCGCAGGTTTTGAAGACACTTCTTGGATTCCCTGACTTTTCAAAACTTGAGTAAACACTTTTACCCTGAGCCTTGTGATCGTACTGCATTCATGCAACACGGTTTGGGGGCAGCAAGTAGGCATTTTGCACAATCCTCTCACTGCACTCAGACAAGCTTCCCTCCCGACTGCCATAAGGTCCTTGCACCTGAGCATCAGAGCGCGCGGGAAATTCAAATACTTTAGTGTTGACGAGTTTTGTGGTACAACATTACAGCGGATTATCTGTTCGCTCGTGTTTGTTCATTTCGAGAATGTGACTCGCACTCTAGCCTGTCCTGCCATAATAGGTGGCCCCAGGGCGCTAAAGGAGGTTCCATCCCGACTGGTGTCCTAGACTCGACGTACCTGGCATTGTACTCAGCCAACATAGTGTCTGCTTGTGAGACCAGCACACTGAACCGATCCGCATCCTCCTTGCTCTTCACATTCTTCAGTTTCGACAAGTCGGCTACGTCGGGCGGAAACTGGGCAATTTGCTCCCTACAACAAAAACTTTTACAGTACAGCCGACCCAGTCACCAATCTGAAAAAAGTAGTCTCCAAGAAAAATGTAAGACACCTGGGTTCAATTCCCAGAGCTGGACCCACTTTTCAATGCCTTCAGCAATAGACGAGACATGGATTTTCCTCAGATACCCTGGGCCAAAATTCTGATACTCCAAATATTCCCGCCATTTTTCAGATTTGAATTTCGCCGCCTCTCACTCAATCAAACTGGCCGATCCTGCATTAGACCACACCCACCAAGTCCCCACCCCCTCTACGCCTCTCTTACCGCATTCGAACATCAGCCGACGCCGCTTTTTCTAAATCTTTCAATGAATTCATTAATTCTGTGGTAGCCGCCGCATCGATAGCAACATCAGCTTCTTCCTTTGTCCCCGATTTTTTTTCACCCGTTTCGTCCTCGTCATCAGGTGTTCGTAAGAAATTCAACGGCAATTCAACGCCAAGCGGTGGCGCCAGTGGTGACCCGAAACTGTACGTCTTTGGTTTCGAAAAAGTCGTAGTCGTATTCGGAGTCGAGATCGGTTTTGCTGCTTCCGCGGGTGTCGATGTCGTTGAACCATCACTCGAACGAGTCTTTGACGAATCCTGAAACCAGGACACCGTAAATCCCCACCACAGCCATTATTAAAATGTAAGTTGAGAAGCTAGAAACCATCATAAAAACAAAGCCAAGCAAGGGTTAGAGTGGGATTAGGATTTACATATTCTTAATCCTAATCCCACACTAACCCTAATCTCATTGTCAGACTTCGAAAGGGCCGGTCAATCCTTACCTCCGTCCTTGGCGGCGTTTTGGCCGCCCCTTCGTTAAACAAAGCCAACATATCTCTCGATAAATTCGACGTTATCCCGTAGGTTAGACGTGTCAAAAATTCGTCATCGTACACGTTCCGTTGTCGCCAAACATCCAAAACTCGACGGACATTACGCAAAGTATTGGCGTCCGTGTGCCGAGCAACGTGAGCCAAAGCCGCGATTAAAACACTTTGAAATTGTTCTCGAAATAGAGGCCACCTTTTCCGCGAATTCTGAATAACATCATTGGCCAAATAAATAAATGTTAATAATCTTTTGCAATCACGTTCTCGACGAACTTCTTTCAACCAAAGATCAACAATTGTCTGAAAAAACCTCAATTCTTAACCCGTGCTTGATTACTTTCATTAAAACAACACATTATTTATTAGTTTTCATGATTTCAAAACAAATAAATAAAGAAAATCACAAAAAAATTAAGTTGTTACCTTGGAATGTTTGCGATGATGAATCAACCACAACGACATTGTTTGAATACTGGGCAATGTATTACTTAATTCTGACAGCTTCTTTTGCAATGTTTGTTCCGAGAAACCGGCCATTTCGAGCTTCAATTTACAAAACAAGTCCCAAATTTGGTACCGACCGGATCCTGTTTCGTCGAAACGTAGATACGCGGTGCTAGCAGACATCAGACCACTACAAGACTTCCAGGTACACACTGAGGCGCGAAATTTGAACTTTTTCTGCATAATGTCATCGAATTGCTCAATCCCGCACGACAACTTCTTTTGCAATGTTTTTGCCAAAACTCGGGCCACTTTGAGCTTCAAATTACAAAACAGATTCTTGAAATGTTCTAATCTTGTTTCGTCAAATCGTCGCGCTGCTAGCAGACATCTCTCGGCGTACGGAATTTCAGGTACAAACTAAGGCGCGAAATTCAAATCTTCCGCAAAACCTTAGCAGCCCTACTTCCTCGTACATCCTCACCACCGACAAAATCTTCATAAACTTTGAACTTTATTTTCACTCCTCCTACAATCAACTAAAAATCCAAGACAGCATAATTGAATCAATGCAATCCTGGAAGGCAGTGCAATAATCAATGACTTCACTATGAAAAGCCTATTATGCCTGCATGGGCAAACTCACAGGCGACTAGCACTCTAAATAATAATCGTCCATAAAAAGGTAACACATCTCAAACTCGAATATAGCTTGCCAAGCACCAATAAAAAATATGCGAAAAGCAGATCGCTCGAATTCATTCTTTGGGCTAAAACCACATCGAATCCCAGAGTTATTCTTACAAGTGCTTGTACCTAAAATAGAAGCAAAACATCTCCCAACAACATTCAACAATATGAAAATCCTTAACAACACTTTTCCATGTTTCCGAAATTTGAATTCCCGCCAAAAATTATCTCGCTTAAAACTTCTATATAGCCCATTGTTTCAGTTTTTACTATCATCATGCTATGTGAGCCTGAAAACCCACCCGATCTGGTCTGACACATTCCCCCCTGGAACACTTAAGAAGACACAACCACTCACTTGGAGAACAAGCTGTAAAGCAAGCGCAAAGTGCACTTGACATCGCCATTGGCAATATCTTCGGGCCTCGATTTCGGACGCGGCAATCCAGCTTGTTCCATCAATTCGAAACTGAAGGCCACATTGTGCACGCGTTGCTCGAAATTATTCGGTGTCAAATGGAAGCTATATAAAGGGACGAAATAGGCTTCTAATAATCCCATCAATAAAACTAAATCAACACCGTCTTGAAATTGAGTCTCCAAATCGGACACCTAAAAATTTGAAAAAATTCAATAAACCATTTCGCAGGCTTCATAAATTAAAAAATTCAAATTTCCCGCTTCAATCCGATTATGACAATTTTACATAGATGAAAAATCCAGGGCGCTAGTCGTCCTGGCAGATTTCCTGATTTATGGTTTATTGGTTTTCTTTACAAAAACTGACCAGAAGTTCCTGCTGCTGTTTAAAACAGCTTTAGCGGGAAGCGCACACTTTTTATCAGCGCGAAATCGTCATAAGCGGCTTTCAGCGGGAAATTCAAATTCTTCGTCGCAAAACTGAATTATTTTAAATTTTTTACACTCACCTCCAAATTAATCTTATTCAAATGTTTATTGACAAATGTCAACAACGATTTTTTCACCACTTGCAATTTGTCCGGTGCATGATCGAAAAGTGTATCGAACGCGTCTCGTTCGCCTCGTAAACCAAATTCTTCTTGCACGCCGGTGATCTCCTCGGTCACGTATCGAGTTTGCAACTGGCCCTCGCGACGTTGTACGACCAACACTTGCAATTGACAATGTTCCGGGAAACGGACTGGCGCCCGGAAATGTAAGGCCAATGCCACCAATAATTGTAAAATGGCAGCCAAATCTTTTCCATGAACCGCTTCCGCTGTCCAACGTAATTCTTGCCAACGTTGAATTCGAACCACTTTCGAACAATAATCCAAGACAACACGCAATTTTTGCAATTGCCCTTCTTCGCTTTGAGATACTTCCGGCACTTCCATCTGAAAAATCAATATTTCTTAGTCCCCCAGTTCTAAACATCTCAACCAGCATCCGAAACTGCGGGCGTAGCCCTGGTGACCACTCCTTGAAATATTGTCAATTTTGTAATCTTAAAATTCTGAAAAAAGGGCTTGACTCCAATCCACCACCTAACCTTGAAAAAGCTGAAAAAATCCTGCCTCGAGCCCAGACTTTTTAACCCTGTTCAAGTCCAATTCTCGAAATGAAAAAAAAGTGCAACAGAGCGTGCTTGTAAGTTTAAAAAAAACTCGTGGATTGCGAAAATTTGAATTTGCCGCGCGCATTGATGCTCAGGTGCAAGAACCTTATTACAGTCGCGAGGGAAACTTGGCTCAGCGCAGTGACAAGCTTGCCCGAAAATGACGCCTCTCATTGAGCTTCGCAGTTCCGACGCAATTTTCAATACTGAAGGAGCCACAACGACAGAGACGATAGACTATCAAATGGGACCGAACTGCAGCGCCATCCAGACTTAAAACTTGTGACATGCCCGAATACGGGGACGACATGACCCACGTGAGGCTTCGTCCAGGCAAAAATTAAAATTTCCTTCAATTTCTTAAGTTTGAAACCTCAAAATGC
Organism: Mesodorylaimus sp. YZB2_4; assembly: GCA_030248295.1. Taxonomy (NCBI): domain Eukaryota; kingdom Metazoa; phylum Nematoda; class Enoplea; order Dorylaimida; family Dorylaimidae; genus Mesodorylaimus; species Mesodorylaimus sp. YZB2_4. The sequence goes on along the minus strand of JASANH010001374.1, from coordinate 828,556 downwards.
AACCTTCCAGTTTTTCCCGATTTCGGCTAAAAAATTCCTTTTTCCCCAATTCTTTCTAGGTTTTATGGACAAAAATCAAAACCCTAAACCGTGTGCACACGCCATTGCATGAAGCACGATCGCAAGGCTCAGTCAAGTTTGAAAAACCAGGAAATTCCAGTCGGGTGCACACGCCCGTCTTAAACACGTTTTAGCGCCTTCGCCAACTCTAGGTCAATTTGTTTCGAAATTTTAAGCGATAACGAGGGTTTAAATCAGCAAAAACTTCATAGAGAAAAATTTGCTCTATCGACTGGTTATCTCTGTTTGGCTTTCACTACTGTTATTAAGATTATACAAAATTTTTTTCCATTTGAATCTCATAAACTTACGAAAAATCTTTGATAGAAACTGGAAACGAAAAATCGAACCTCAAAATTATATCCGCTAGATAGAGCAAATTTCTCTCTACAAAATTGTCGCTGACATCAAATTAGGTTATCGCTGAAAATTTCGAGAAAAATCGCCTGAAAGCGGCGACTCTGCGAATTTGACGCACACGCGACTGCCCAAGGACCGTGTCTGGAAAACCTGCGAAAATCAGGCGAAACTGAAAAAATTACATTTTGAGGTTGTAGATTGTGAAAATTCAGGGGATAATTTTTACGTTTGTTCGCAAAACCTGAAAAATTGGGGAAAATGAAACCTTCGAGCCAAAAAAAGGGAAAAAGTGAAAGGCTGCATTTTTTAGGTTTCAAACTAGGAAATTAATCTTGAAAATTTTTAATTTTTGCCTAGTGCACCTGGGAAATTCATTTCAGCGACACGTGCGAACCTTGTTAATGTAAAAAATTGATAACGCAGTGGACAAAAAAACTTGTTTTTTCTTCCTGGATACTCCCCCTGTCAAACGCCTGAAAAATTTCAGACCCCCTCGCCAGAAGCGCTAAGTTTCGGATGCTTATCTCGACTTACTTGGATCTTGGCCAATTTCTCGATTAATTTTTGAATAACCAAACCATCGTACAAATCTTCGACGATATGCTTGACCACGATACGTTCTTGTGCCAATTCGTCATTGATCCAATCGATTAGCAAACGAATCACTTCTTGCACTTTCGGTTGTTGTAAAGCTTCTTCCGTTACCACCGCTTTTTCTTGTCCCTCCTCCAAGTCGGCTGCCGTAATTTCGATGGTGACTGGCATGGCTAAAATGAACAATTAAGGTACTTCCCTGAAAATTTTCAAGTCGACATGTAAGAATCCAATGAAGCCATGTACGAAAGAATAGTTCAAATAAGAACGACGCGATCGATTTGGTCAGACTGATCGATCCGGTAGATCTAAATTATCGTGCGATCGAATCGATGATGACGTGATCAGATCTGATCGATGGGACTAAATGATCAGATTGATCATTTTACGATCAAGATCTAATCGGTCCTACAATGCCAACTTTGACCAGCACCTTCAGTTTAGCTCACCATCCCGATCCCGCCGGGAAAAACCCGCATAGCCTAGCATAACGAACCCTAATCCCAAACTGCAGAAGGCCTTTTGAAACCTGGAAACGTACAAGTTCTGCGCTGGACTGAGCCTGAATGAGCCCAAGGTTTACTAAAATGCTCCTCTTCTCTCCGACAAAACCCACACTGCTCACCATTGTAATCAATAGCATCTCGCCCTTCCACTTCGATTTTCACCGCCTCTTCTTCATCCAATTGCTGTTTCGATTTCGGTTGTTTCTTTAACGTTTCCGTCTTTGATTTTCCCGATTTCGACAAAGTAGTAGTGGATGTGGCCATTCTCTCTTTGTCCAATGTCATTTCCGACGTGGACAAGGCCACATTGCTGACTGGCTGGTGCTCCTTTCTTTTCAAACTGCCCGTTCCTCGACTCAGTGTCAACGTGGACGACATGCTTATTGATCGAACGATAAAAATATACTCGGTAAATATTTGATTAGCTCGACAGAACTAGTCTTCTCTTCTCAAAGTTATGACGTCAAGTCTAAAAATTTCCAAAGTAATTCGCCAAAAACGCACACTTCCAGTTTTTTTTTGTTATAAGCAGCAAAAGATAAAGCAATGTCTGCTAGAGTGCGGGAATACAAAAGATTACGTGTCCTAAAAAGATTTGCCACTAAAATACGTATTTTATTCTGTGAAGAAGTTAAGTTTTTCTGAAATGGCCTCATTCGCCTCTCCGCGATTTCTTTTTTTTCTTTCGCTCATTATTTTAATCGCTATTTGCCACGCTAAAGAAAACGGCGCCTCGAAAGTAACGAAATTGCAAATCGGTGTGAAAAAACGAGTCGACGATTGTAAAACTCGATCAAGAAAAGGCGATATTTTACACGTGCATTACACGGGTACATTAGAAGATGGTACCGAATTCGATAGCTCACGAAAACGCGATAATCCTTTCATCTTTTCGTTGGGTATGGGACAAGTGATCAAAGGCTGGGATCAGGGAATGTTGAAGTGAGTTCCTCTGCCCGCTCCCTATTCTCCATCAATCGTCCTAAATTTTATAGCATGTGCGAAGGCGAACGTCGTAAACTGGTCATACCACCCGATATGGGCTACGGCACTCACGGATCGCCCCCCACCATTCCAGGTCTGCCGTGTCCCCTCCATCCATCCCACAACATCCACTCTACCCTTTTCAGCCAATGCCGTCCTCACTTTCGACGTCGAATTGATTCGCATTGAACGTAATCAACAAGAATTATAAACCGCACTCTTTCGTGATTTTCAATTCAATATCCTTTCGAATTTTGATCACCAAGTGTTCTGCCGTATTTTCTGATTGGTTTTTGTTTCCGTTTTCTGATTGGTTATTTCTCGAAATGCACGCCCCATTTTCTAGCCATCCTATTAGCTAGTCGCAAGCCACGCCTCCTCTAACTCCGCCCTGATTCTATCTCCTAGCCAATCACGTCACGGCTCATTTCCCATTGGCTAGCCGCAAGCCACGCCCCCATCCACTCCGCCCACATTACAACTCGACACCCAAGTTTTGCATACCATTCGCCACCGGTTATCCGCAGGGTTATAGCATGCATATAAGTACAGACAAGAAGACACCGGCGCGAGGCGTTCAGTTGTACCCGATGACTCGACAAGAGCAAAACTGAAAAAGAACTGGAAATCGAAAAGCTCATTTCCTACACATTGATAGCGCCATTGCGAATACAGCCACATCAAAAACTGATAACACCATCTACATAATCCGACTAATACAGCTAAATTTTTTAACTCAAACAAAACATTCTCTTCTAAAAATCATTTTCATAGCAGATAAAAGATCTTTTTCTACGAAAGTTGGTGTTTTGAGTACCGAATTGCCACTTAATTCACCCAAATGACGCACCAGACTCATCTGCATTTGACTCAACGGGTAACTGGCGCTGAAGACACCCGTTTCCACCAGCACGCTGTAACACTGCTCGGCCCCGTGGTCAGCGAACGCCGGGTCGTCGTAGTCGACTATCTGCGTCTCCGTCTCCGATTCCATACTCAGGGCCGATGGAGAATCTCGGGCCGCGATGTGCATATTTCTCTGAAATGGCATCGATAACGAACCCGACGACGATGACGACGTCGATGCTTGGGCGGCCGTCATGGCAGCAGCTGCTCTCCGCAATGTGCGTTGAGTGAGAAATTGTTGAAACAAATTCGCACCAAGAATATCTGATTCGGGATTATCACTAAATATAAAACGTTTAATTCATCATTTTTCCTTTTAAGATATTTGTTCCCTACTTTTCATACTTTTAGGACCTAAAATTACTTAATTTCCGCTAATATATCCTATACGCTCCGCCACCTTAAAAAAGTGGAACTCTGCCCTTTTAAACATTTTGCACACCTTTAACTGCAAAAGTGCCTGTGACGCACACAATCGAAACAATCCCATCACCACTGGCAATCGGCCAGGCTTCAAGAAACAGATCAAAAACGTGAGACCTGACCAGGAATCGAACCTTTCAGCTCCACCTCAAAATTCTGGTTTCCCACGCCTCCACTTCCTCATAGCCTGCAGCAGCCTGCCACAACCAGTGCACCAGTACAGTAGGGCATTCGAGACCAATCCTACAACATTGTGCTTCGATCGCCCCGACTTTAGGACACGTTGACTGCGACACCAGCCCCACAGCATGTCTAATTTAGGGCCGTCCCCATCCACAATATAGGATAAACACTTGTGTCCTAAAATTTAGGACACATCGCGGACCCAAGCAAGGACGCTGGTTCGACTCCCACTCAGGGAAAAAGTTTTTGCTTCTCACTCTTACCCGATAGCGTAAATTGTTTTGGGCGCAGGCAAACGCAATAAGCGGGCTTGTTCGGCCAAACAATACTCGGCGTGGTGGTAAGTCAATTCGCCGGGTTTGCCCATCAAAGCCGTGTACTTCAATTCTCGACCAGTCAATCGCCGATAGGCCGTCTCCAAGCACAACATGAACATGCCGTGCCCGAATCGAGGCAAGCACGCCTCCGCCATCCACAACAAATCCATATTGCACGCCAGCACGGGGATGTGCGGGTAGGGCGGACCCCCGGCGGGCGCGTCCGACGGTCGACCAGCCGTCATCAGCACGTCCACGATCAACTGCAAATGCGTCTCCCAACGCACCGGCTCGCCGAACAGGATCACAGCTGGAAAGAGATCGTGTCACAAACGAGCCGCGGTGAAGCGTCCGTTCAGGATCCAAATAAGAAATAGTTGGGATTAAATGTTGCGGAGATGTTTGAGGAGCAATAACGGAGAGCAAGGGAATGTTTCAGAACGAGAAGCTGGAGAAAATTTGGTGCATTATTGAACTGATAAAGGAGTAAGGGGTTATTTGCTCATTAGTGACTGCGCTTTTTTGCTTGCCTGATTTTTAACGCAATGATAAATACCGAACTAAAAATTATGCAAGATAAGAAAAACTTTAGCTGTCTATATCTGCTGGCAACTCTGAGTGGAGTATAGGTCATACAGCGAATTAAGAAAGTGAGCAAAACCACTGAGAATCGCGATCCCAGTCGGGATTGAGCAAGTGTAACCCTCATGCTTGGTAGGCCATGGCGAGTGGGGGAGAGTAGTCGGTACTCTCTCCTGGCTGAAAGACGTAAACCCCTCGGGATGATGTTTCAGCCGCAGGTGTGGTCGCAAGACTTACCTGGTCCAGTCGGGGTTTATGTCCCACCGACTTCGTTCGGCCGCCTCCCTCCTACGCCTACCAGGACTGGTTTCACAAGTCCCGATCCCGAAAAAGTGATCCCCGAGCGAACGCTACTGCAGTGGCTCAGTTAGTACAGGCCCAGCATCGACCGATCCACCGATCCGATCCGCCGATCCAGGGGGTGGATCGGATCCCGATCCGATCCGACCGCTGGATCGGCCGGATCGGCATTTCAAATTTGCCGCGCATTACCTGCTTGAAAAACACGCGTATGACTTGTTTTACGATACTCCTCTGACATTTGAGTTCTCTCCCATAATCATTGTCTCTGTGACATCGTGTACGTGAAGTTTTTTAATGGGTTCCAGAGGTCAGAGAGAAATCAGATGCAATGGCGAATAGAAGAAGTGAATAAGGAGCTTAACGATAGCTTAACGGAGCTGGATCAGGATCAGGGCGATCCCGATTGGGATAGGATTTTTCTGTGTTTTGCGTATGAGCCTTTATACCTCACTGAAGCACTTTTCAGTCATACAGCTTTTTTTAACTTCTCCAATTAATTATTATTATAGATAATTTGAAAATTGATTTAAAAAATAGGGAGTTCTGATACAGGCCATATATAGATAAGCCATGCCAGCTCACGTCATGTCATGCTTTATTCCTGACCAAGCACCATGCAGCACTATCGGGGGTTAGGAAACATATGTCATGTATTGACAATTAATTTTACCCAGGCGAGAGTCGAACTCTCCCCTCTAATCGTAAGTGCGCACCTAGCGTGAAAGGCAAACGACTACCGCAGGCTACGCCCCAGTTTTGCTTCCACCCCCAGAGCTGCTACAGACTACGATAAACAGACTAGCCTAGCTAGCGTGTTTTTCTTTATTTATGCAGAATCCCCATGCCTAATCGTCGGGATCCTGGCCTGTCGTTGAGGATCACGCGAAGAAACGAGCTTGTTTGGAGTCCCGCTTATTGGGCCTGAAGGCCCAATTAAGATATGTAAAACGATTTGAAATCAGAGTTTTTTAAATCAGTGAATGAAGAACAAAGATTGCGCAGAATTTTGGACACAGTTTTTGGCTTGGGATCGGTTAGGATCGGATCGGCTGGGTCGGATCGGATCGGATCGGCCGGATCGGATCGGGATCGGATCGGGCCGATCCAGAGCATGGATCGGATCGGGATCGGGATCCGGGCTGAGGGTCGGATCGGTCGATGCTGGGTACAGGCATTGTTCCCGCATTGCTTGGGCCAGCAACCATGACCGGGAGGCTGACGACGGCAGTTCAGTAAGCCTGTCGTTGGCCTTGGATCTGGGCCACTCACCTCTTACAACGAGAAGAGAATCAAGGAAGTGGTCCTCGAACACCAATCGACAAGGACCCTCCCTTCTGGCCCTGGGAGCCTGGTGCTGGCACAGGATGGCCTCGTGTGGACGTGCTCCTTGTGGAGACCTGCCGCGAGAGTTGGTCACCTCACAGCCTCCCCAGCTATGAACAAATCGGGTTGAAAGTCCCGTGGTGGGGACGGGGCACGGGGCCCAACCCACGAGCAACGACTCACGCCGGGGTCGTAGCCTAGCGGGTTAAGGCGTCTGCCTCTCACGCTGGGTGCGCACTTACAGGGGAGGGCTCGACTCCCGCCTCGGTACAAAATGATTGTCAAATATGAGTTCCTTAGCCCTCGAGTGCGCTGTATAGTGCTTGGCTATGGAAAAAGTATGACATGACATGACTCAGGGAAACCCCTCCGTAGCCACTATTCGCTGGGCCGGGACCAGCATCCACTGACACGACACAATGCTCTGCTGCACACTGCGCCGGATCATCTATTTTCTGATGCTGACCCTCTTCCATGGATAGGGGAACCCCGCAGTCAGGGGGGGGGAGGGTTTCAGGATGTCGGACAAAAACCAGCATTGGTAGAGGACGTCCCTTTGGGCTCCTGCCTGCACGCAAGAGTTGCCAGTGTTTGATGGATAGCCTTTAGGGTGGCCAGTGTAATAGGCGGCATAGCCCTACATTGGAGAAGATTCCACGGTGAGCAGATGCTTAAAAAAACCCTCCAAGCACAGAATCCCAAAACTCCTGCGAATGTAATTTATGGACGCCCCTTCCTCTCCATCGGGTTGTACTGCGAATTCTAGCTGCCTGCAAAATGTTGTTCGGCCCTCGACCTTGGGTCGGGAAAGTCACCCTCGGCCGAACACTTCCGCACGAAGACATACTCGATATTTCGGCGGGAATTCAAAGTTCCTGAACCGACCAAACCCCAGCTCGATGGGTTGGTCTATACTGGCGTGAAATCAATTCTGACCCCGGCACATCGACAGACCACGCCCTTTAATGTTTCAGCCATGTCAGATGTCATACTTTATCCATAACTAAACACTCGAAGGAACATATGGATCATTTTTTCCCCAGGCAGGAGTCGAACCCCTCCCCTGTAAGCGTGAGAGATAGACACCTTTACCCGCTAGGCCACGACCCCGTCCTAGCCTCCCGCTGCAGTTCTCCTTGTTCCACAGACTTCATCCCCCCCCCAGGGTGCACTGGTTACGCACTCACCCGAGTCTAGTCTATATTCACATCCGTCGACGCCCCTTCGCCAGACCCGCAGGAAACTCCCAGCCGCCTGATCAAAGTGCACTATTTTCTTGCATCATCCTTCTCTCCATGTACATTGCATCATCCCCCCAGCCCGGATAAACAAAACTCATTCTTACCTTCGATCGGCGGAAAGTATTTCTCAAATGCGCAAGGCTAAAAACAAACACATTTTCCTCCAGTTTTCGCCCCCCCTCAAAAAACCTTACAATATGAGGCGCTCGTCGATGTTCGACTCGATCCAAATTCGGAAATGCGTGCGTCAATTGATCGACTGTTGTCGTACGCGTAAATCCCAAACTAAAAGAAAACATATTTCTCACTTTTTCCCAAAATCTAAACTCCAATTAACTCACAACTTGGCAATCTCTCGAATCGGTCCTTGACCCGATATCAACACGTGTCGATCGTGGAATTGACGAAAAGAACGTAACGGACTGTGCGCCAAAATCATTTGCTCTGGCCTAATCTAAACAAAAACCCTTTCAATTTCTTGAAACACCCTCTGTGCTAAAAACGATTCTTGTCAATGCTGATTATGAGCTCCATTTTCCTCGAATTCGCATATAAGAAGCAGGGAAATCACACATGTTTCTGATCGAAAGTCCCCTGCCCTGTCTCTTTCCCAACACCCAAGCAACTCCATCCCCTTCTGCCCTACCCGTCGTCCAAAACTGATCAAAAGCCAGCATTCCACTTCAGGAACACATTTCCGACCATGGTTCAACTCTCACCAAGCGTAAAACTTTTGGTTTTTTCTAAAACTTAAAAATTCAACTTACTTTAATTCCCAACTTATCGCCCAATTGTTTCGATTTATTGGCTCTGAGCGTATTACTGGCATTGGTTACGAAGACGGTGGGCACACGAAATCGACCTTGTTTATCCATCAACATACGAAATGCGTCGATGGCCCCGGGCAAAACCTGTCGTCCACGACATATCACTCCGTCAATGTCCAATAATAAACCAAAAGCACGAGGAGCCTGGAATACAATTTCCCACATTCATAATACGAAATTCAAATTTTCCCGCCATTATTATAATTTAAATCTCTTTGCTGAATCCATTATCTTACGATACGACTAAAGGAAAGTTACCCACACCAAAACATTTCCCAACTTTTTCCTTCCAATTTCTACCATCTCTAATATTTTTAAAAACAAAATCACCAAAAAATTCACGCCTTTTTCTTGATGATTTGTGACCCAAGTTTTACAACTAACTCGAAAAGAGATTTTTTTAAAGGGACAGTCCATTCAAAAAACCAGTTTCACAGACACCAAAAATTATAGATATAAAATCCCAAGACATTTCTAAACTAAAAATTTTTTTTCTGTTTTTAATTTTCAAAATTCTCGTTCAAGCTTGAAAAAGATTGAAATATTTAAAATTCCTAAGGACTTTCATCCTATTAAAAAAAAAATTTTTCGTGAAAATTCGAAAATTTTAGATCCGACATTTAATAATTTGCCGAAAACGACGTGTTTTTCGAAAAACAAGCGTTTTTCCAAAAAAAACATTTCGAAAACTTTTTTAAAATATAAACATCGGTAAATAAAACTTTTCTACTTTTTGGGGGATTATTTGAAACATTGAAAAAGAATTTTTAAATGTCTGAAATATCTAAAAATGATTTGTTCCAGCATTTAAAAGTTTGAAATAATCCTTTCTAAAAAGCTTATTCATACAAAAAATTTAAGAAAACCCGTAAAAAAACTAGAAAACGTGGTTAAAAAGTTTTTGAATTGTTCGAAACAAATTCTCGCCAAAAATTTTTGACCTACATGAAACGGTGTTTGAACATGAAAATTCCTTTTACACCCCAAATTTTCCATCCAAATTGACGAACAAAATTTTCCACCACATTTTGATAATAAAATTAATTTTCTCGTTCGCATTTCCTCTTTTCTCTCCAATTTATCGTCGAAATAAGACAAAATTTTGAATTCTCCCAAGAACACACCGCCAGCGGTGTCGTTTTTCTAATGCAAGCCAAACGCCCGAACTCCGCCTTCTTTCCAAACTAAACGATAAGAAAAGGCCAACGTTTTCGTTTTCGTCTAATCGTTCATTTTCTCAAACTCATCCGCCCACCCAGGCCCCGAACGGGACGCGGACAATTGCCTCCCGCGGACAATTGTACCCAACAGACAACTGCCCCCCGCAACACTGGCCGCAGGTACACAGAGATGTCTGCTAGCGGCGGATGAGAGCGATCGCGACGACCGTGTTGTAGGTCAGTCTTTCGGTCGAAATGATTGAGAAGTTGATTAGGTGAGGAGGCGAAGTTATCGGGCATGGTGCGTAGCAGGTTGATTCATGGCAATCTTTAAATTTTCGGCATGAGTACTTAAAAATCGACGTACGCACACGTTGCCTATGCGGCTCGTTGATTGTGGGCGGAGGAATATTGCAGGTGAATGCGTAATGATCAGGGAATGAGCAGTAAAAGCGCCGTTGGCCAGTTGTTTTTATCCATAGGTCTACTTGCAGCCGCAATCTTGGGCCCACGGGGTTACCTTTGGCTTAGTCTATCTTGGATACTGCGCATAAAATGCTTTAAACTGGAAAGGCATTGGTTACAGATGCTTGCAAACTTGTGGCTTGCACGAAAAGAGTCTTTGCGACTGATTTTAGGCTTGGGCTTAGGCGAATTTGTGGCTCGAAAATGGTTTAGGCATAGGCTTAGCGTAAAATTGCACCTGCGGCGCCTCGATGCTATTGCCGCCGCCCAAAAAAATTATCTGAGCCTAAGCTTTTTCGACGTCAAGAATCCTCCTAAGCGCAAGACTAAAACAGTCGCAAAGGCCTTTTCGTGAAAGCCCAAGTTGCAAGCTTCTGTTTCCCTGTCCCTAGGTGCCAGTTGCATTTCGCAAAATTTGAATTTCGCGCGTGGGGGCAATTGTCCGTGATTCCCACAGACACGCCCCCCTCTTGGCAGTACTGCACAACCACGTGGTCGGCCAGTCCTGCTGGCACGTTTTAGGCCCGCCACCCGTGCCAATCATAGCACAACACACACACAAGGCTTGAAACAATCAAAATGCACGTCAGCGACAGCCGCAGGCCTCGTTTGTGACAGGATAATTCCAAGAGCAAGGCTGCGTCGACATAAAAGCAGAGAGCACGATATCACGTCCCGCACACTAAACACAACACCATCCGCGGGCATTTACTAGCACAGCTGGCATGTAATCCACCGAGAACAACCACATTACACTATCAGGTAGCTGGCACTACACCAGTAGAAAACTATCATCAATATAGCTATGGAAAATTGCAAAAATACCTAATCTGTAGCCAACAGTATCGAATAATCGGCCCCTACACACACCACACCACTGCTGAATGGCATTGCGCCGAGCTAATCGTCCACTGCCAGAGACTACCATCCTCATCACTTGCTTTGCTCTTCCAAATACGCGATCAAGTCTGCTCGTTCTTGCGGCTTTTTCAAACCGGCAAACACCATTTTCGTTCCTGAAAGCAGCAAATTCTTTATTTTGTCAGTTCATCTTCGGACTCACGAGGTCAGCCCCCCTTCGCACATGATACGACTGTCCCTGTCGGAGAATCGGGGCATGTTGAGCGCACATTGCCATAGTCAGAGAGTACTCCCACACAAGGTCACTGGTGCAGCAGGTGTGCTGGCCTTTGGAGGAGGTCGTGTATGTGGTTGCCTTGACTGAGCGCCTTATGCACCTCATCAGTTGCCTCGGTTGGCCCTCGAGACGAATGAAACCATGCCTGGCAGGCGCAGGAGAAAATGCGGCTCGCAGGCAGAGGGTTGCACGGGGCAGAAACCCGTCAGGTTGATGTCTCAGGCTCCTACGACTAGGAGGCCTCCCATGTACGGCTATGCAGTCTACGGCAAGGATGCGCAGGGACATCGGTCAGTATTCTCTGTGCGACAGAGTATCCACGCGGGCTGATGTGCGTAGGATACTCTGTCAACTTTCGCCACCCTCGTTGGACAGGATCCTGTCCTGTGTGCTGTAGGATAGGCCGAGGGTGTGCTCCAGGGTGCTCTCCCGAGGGTTATGCTCTCCACGGTGGAGCAGACCCTGGCGAGGGTTATGCTCTCCACGGCGGAGCAGACCCTGGCGAGGGTTATGCTCTGCATGGAAAGAGCAGACCCTGGAGCGAACCTTGGCGAGAAACTTTGTTATATTGGAATTTTTTGCGTGAAATGTAGCTAGAAGTACCTGAAATGAATTATTGCTATTGTGAATTCGAATTTTACTTCATTTTTTGTTTTTATTTTTAGGGAAAGGTTCCGTTTGGGGGGAACAAATCATGAAAAATTTCGCCTGTATGTAATCGCATCAAACTTCGGAACATTTTTTATTCTCGAAGCGAAGAAAGACAGGTGAGATAGTTTATGAATTCACGAAAGCGTGGTTTTTTTCGTCATTCTGAGAACTATTTGCATCCTTTAAGGATTTAGGGGAATTTTTCAGTAGGCCTATCGAAGAAAAGAAAATAATGTAGGAAGGAAGTGAGAATCAGTGAAGATTAACCGCCCGTTTATGTAAAATTCGAGGACTCACGTAGTCACTTTCTTGCTCTGGGGAAAACAATGATGTGCATTAGTAGCTTCAATTTTACTGATACAGTCGCTAACTTTTCTAGGTTGTTTATTCATTATGCTCTTTTATAGATCGGTGCTTTACAATACGACGAATTACGAAAAGGCGGAATTAGGCCTACAGTAAGCTTGTCGATTGGAATATTGTAAGACAAAAGTGAGTGTTTTTAATATTACAAAATGTTCTCGAGACTAAGAGATGACAATTTTTGTTTTAGAACCCACTTCTGTTGAGATCACGTTGATGAATCGAACTAGTTTTTCTTTGTTTTATCTGTGTTCGCATTTTGTATTTTTGTCTCCATGATGAATGTAAAGAAAACGATGTGCCTGTTGGTCTGAATTTGAATTTGCGCATTTTTCGTTTTGTGATTTTTGCTTGCTTGAGTCTCACGAATGGAAAAAGAAGGCAAAAAATGGTAAAACACGAGCGAAAATCTGAAACTACAGCGGTTACAGTACCCACTCGGCCGCGCACAGTTCGCGCATTCATACACATGTCTGCTAGGACGCGCGAGAGCGACCCTGGAGCAGACCCTCAAGGCCGCTCTCAGGGTGGCGAAAGTTGACAGAGTATCCTACGCACATCAGCCCGCGTGGATACTCTGTCGCACAGAGAAGGTCAGTATTCCAGCGCACGACAACCGAGCCTGGGCAATGTCCGCACCACAGCACACGGTACGAGGGCATCACTGGCCCTATCGAGGTATATTCACCCGGCTAGGCGCACAGGTCGGCGGGGCCCGCTGGACTCAGTTCAGTGGGGCCGCTGAACTGGCCAACACGCTGAGGAGGGCGGGGCCGCCGAGCCCTGAAAAAATACTGGTTGGGCAGAATGCGGTACGGGGTCATCCTGCGTTCGTCTATCGAATAAACAATGAATGAATGGCAAATATTCACTCTAAAACAGCATTGCTCACGGCATCGATCGATCTGCTAAGATGATCGGAGTCGGCATTCAGTCTTATCCGACTGCTGCATCTGCCGAATTGGCGACTAAAATTTTTCGCGCTTCTTCTGCTTGATAATGCTGCATACAATCGGAGAATCACAATTTTTCTCACAAATTGTTATTGAATCCCGCCTTCGGTGCAAGTCAGTTCTGCTGAGTTTTTTTGGAGAGGTCATAGGACAGGAGGGCGGGTTAGTGAGGGCGCACTGTCAAAGAGGTCACCCCATTTACAGTACATCCCATTTCTTAAGGCGGATAAGCCACATCGAGATCAGGGCCCACGCCGAAGGTCGGATCAGTCCACGCTGGCATTCTAAGCATCATCTCTGGCATCCCAATGACGGAGCGAATAATAGCCCCCATCATGGCCTAGTTACCTCCAGAGTACCCCTCCTGAAAATGATTTTCTCTGATTGGTCCGAGTTTTCCAAACAAAATTCTGATTTTGTCCCTGATTTCACACACAACTTTAACTGATTCCCTGATTTCCAGCATGATCAGCACACACATGGCAAGGAGGTTGACACGAAATCTGGAGCCTCGAAATGCAACTTCTCAGTTTTCCTTGATTACAAGTTTTCCAGCCTCCTATGACCTCTGCTTTGCCGCGGTCACCTTCGCATATTATAGGGCACACATGCAATGCCACACAACGTTGCACGATTTTAAGCCCAGCCCTGCCACAGCCATGACAGCACAAGCAAAGACCGGCACTTTTACTGTTTGCTCCCCAATATGGCTTAGGCTTAGGCTGGCATATGACTTGGGCTTAGACTGATACTAGGCCTAGGCTTAGGCTTAGGCTTAGTCTGGTATAAAACTTAAGCTTAGACTATTATCAGGCTTCAGCCAGCCTTATACTAGCCTTTGCCTGGGGAGCAAACAGCAAAAGCGCCCAAAGACCCTTACAGTCGATGATGCAGTCTAGACTCGATGTGCGAATATTGAAGACAGAGTACGATATTCAGATTCATTACAGGGGATCCAAAACTCTGGACCTCCAGCACCCGTCAAAAAATCGCAATCCTTGACCGCAAAGAGAAACAAAAATTTCGACTTCTTAAATAATTGAGATAGAAAAAATGATCTGATTTTTCTGCTTCTCGTCAAAAAATCACCGCTGATCAATAATCGACAACTCCGATTTTTTAGTCTGAGGAATCCCTGACGTGATATGCAGACAAAATCTTTGATGCCTTTCAACAAATTTTAGCAAATAAAACCATGTCCATCATCGATTTTGTAACTGGTTTCATCAATTCATTAATAAGATCAAAATGCGAAGACCCAGAATTTTGGCTACCCCACTAAAACGTGGATGCTGAATCGGAATATCACACTCTTTTTTTCAAATATTCCGCCCTACATTTGAATCTTCTCACAGCTCCCCACTAAATGTCCACTCACCAGGTATATATTTCTTCGGATCCAACAAATACTCGAACAAAGTCTCCTTCGTCCATGTGATACCTTTCCTCTTGTTGGCCTCCGTATAATCGAAACCGGGCACTTGCCCAGTCTTACGACCAATCAATCCATGCAAATTGGGACCGGTCTTGTTCGCCCCGCCTTTCTCCGCCGTGTGACACTGAGCGCACCTGGCTACAAACAACTTCTTGCCCTTCTCCGCATTACCAGCTGGAATATCGGCCATTTCGATTCGATTCAATCACTAGCAACCAATCGAAAACACGTCGTACAAGACTCGCACTGAAGATTAAACCTACAAAATTGCACCATCCAAATTATCGTTTTTTCCATAAAAGCGCAAAATACCACGGGGCCAAAACCCCAGCCAATACCAGCCACACTCTTTATCAATAACCTTTATTGTTTCACATTTCAACAACTTTTCAAGAAAACGACCGACTTCTATTCAAAGCAGAAACCACCAACGATCTTCTTCGACGGCCAACGTCATCCACGGCAGCCAGCTCAAGAGAAATGGGTCTTGGGACGACGAGTGGTGAAACGCGACACGTTCTTCCTCTTCGTGATCACTTGCGTCAACGGGAACTTGATCTTCGAATTCTAAAATATTAAACAAAACTTCCGTCAGCAAAACAAAATAAAAGACTGAAGTAGCTTCTCAGCGACTCGCTTCTCCCATGGAGTCAAGAACTAAAAAACAGGGACCAGCACTACGCGCACATTTCTTCTGACCAAACTGATTGTACGCGTCCGCCTGCCCGCTGATCAAAAAAGGCATATTTGTGTACACATCCTCCGAAGTCCAATTGGATTTTATGAGTCCCCCCAATTCAATCGAATCCACAAAATTCTCATTCCCGCCAAGCCAGTTCTACCATCAGCTGAGACAATCCCAAATTTTGGACGCTCTGCGATTCAAACCTCCCAGTAAAAGTACTCCCCAGTACTCACGTGGAACTGCGTGATATGAGCACGACGGCATTTCGACGCTGGTATTTCCTCCACCTTGATAATTTGAATGCTATCGGATTGAGCGCGATGGCGAGCTCCCATGTCACGATCTAAAAAGGCGAATCTTTTGGCCCCAAACAGGCGAATATCCAAGCCATCACTTACAGCATTGAGTAACAGCGGCAGCCGTCGTCAAATCGCGATATTCACGGTACATGTTGTGCGTGCCAGTACGAGAATCGTAACGCAGCCAAATACCAAAGTTCTTGATTTTTAGCGGTTTCCTTTCTTGCACCTGAAAGATGGAATATGTTAGATCAAACCATGAAAGGGCGCAGACGCAAGAGGGCTAAAAACCTTATTTTATGTGATATTTCGTTGCAGTAAAGAAAAATTGTCGTGAATTACGCAAAAGCAACCACCGAAACTTCGATTCGTCAGCTCGGTAACGAAGAAATTCTAAGCAAAGCAAAAACTATCCCCGACACGACACTGCATCCCACCCACCCATCACCCCATCAGATCACCCATCAAGACCCTATTTCAAATCTCATCCTTATTTATTCTCATCCCCTTCCGTTTATTTATTAAACAAAATTTAGCACATTAGTGTTTTAGGCGACTGTAACGACTTAACATAGCCTACATTAACTGCAACTGAAAAAGAGCCATTTCGTTGAGAAAAGCGACTCTTTCACTTCCAATAACCGGGGAAACCCTAAAATTCTCTTACTTGATCGACCGAAACAATCTCGCCGTTCGCCTTTTTGATTTTCTTCAACGTACGGCAAAAATACCAGAACCTAGATTTCGCCACGATAGCGTTCGGAGCGAATAATCGCATCTTGTACAACGGCGGCGGCGGAGCATTCGGGCCTTTCTTCTCCGCACTCTTTTCAGCCGGCAATCGTCGACCGATCACAATGTATTCTCTCAACTAAAATGAACCAAATCCACGAATAGACATCTGGCCAACATATAATTGAAATATTAAATCAGCCCACAATTTTTACCCAAAAATTAATTTCCCCCAAAAACTAATAATAAAATTCCAAACTTACATCTCCCGACGCTTTCAATCCCATTTTATCTTTTCTCAATAGGCGAAAAATACAGACTACAGAATTTTAATTTTTATCTAAAAGACGTACAAATACTCCCAGAAAATTTCCCAAAATTTTTTGTTCCCCGGAATTCGCGCACAAGTAAAATTAGGCAGCTGGCATTTTGATATAAGCAGCTCAAAATGTTTACCTGAAAATCTCGCGCTTAACCCAAAAATACTGGTAAAGATCCGGGAATTTCAAGCTCGCAACACCCAGGCGCATTTTACTTCGCAAAAAACGGCATATCTAATTCGATACAACCTACATCGTTCAAATTTTAAGACAAAAAAAAAGAAAGATAACATAATGCAAGCGCCATTACAGTAATGCCTACCGAGATCATTCACGATTCTCATCATTCAAACGTTTCCGATCACGCGGTGCCTCCAATTGCTGCACTTTCAAACCGCGTTGATTGAACGGCAATTCACTGAAACGAGAAAACTTTGCGCAAAAGTATTGATATTCATGCCAACAAACTCATAAAAACCGATTCTCACTGCAGAATGACCGCCGTCCAGAAGCATGGATCCATAAAACTACTCTATGTGCTAATGGCCGAGTCATCATAAAATGCACAGGAAGACTCACCAAAACTGAAATAGCTTCACCCACCCCAAAAACCAACTGACCAGATCTGAGCAGATTGGACTTACCTGACACTCAACGGTGTTAAAAAGATGAATTGACTCATCGGCCGATTCTTCAACGCGAAGTAGATCAATAATTCCATAATTACACGCCGAGCATAATGATCCATGAATACGTCGAACTCGTCCAAACAACAACTCGGCGCGTTCATCGTTTCCCATAAAGCCAATATGAATGAGACCGTTGAATACGAACGTTCACCACCACTTAATCCACGCAAATCCTGCGTGCGATTCGTTTCCGAATCTTTCATCAAATTTTGTGATTGCCTTTTCGAGCCAGCTTTTTTATACTGCATCAAAGTCGGAGTTTCCTCACCAGTCTTTCGTGGTTCCACCTGCAAAAAACACGCGTTACAAATTCTGAAACACCTTGAAAATCTTTTTGAACTTACAAAAATCGATAAAGTTTGATGCTCATAATCAATCGATAATTTCCCCGAATAACCACGACCAGACAAATTCGTAACAAATTTCGTTTTTACTTCGATTTTTGCCATGGTTTTAATCGCTCGATAACCAACTTTACGAAGACGAATAGCATCGTTTAAAGCCTAAAAAAGGTAACATAGACAGATCAAATTTTAAAAACTCTTAATGCCTACTTTCTCTCCTTGCAACATTTCCGCTAAAAATTGACGTAAATTTTCCAACCTTTCCGTTTTTTCACGACGCTCATTCATCAATTCGTCGAGATCAGTCGCTCTAGAAAAATCCAAAAGGTGCTTTCTTTTCGACACACATAAAAACCTAAACTCACTCTTCAGCGAAGCGTTTTAACGAATTCTCAATTCGAAGCATTTCTCGTTCAATCACTGCACAAGTACGACTCGTTTCGATTAATTCTTCGCGCAAAAGTTTTGCTTCCTCTTTTAATTTCTAAAAATATAAAATCCAATGTTCCGTGTTGCAAAACCAAGCTTTTCCTGAGCTTACCTCCGCTTTTTCGTTTAGTTGACGGACCAAAGTTTCCTCCGATGCAATTCCGCGATTCAAAGCCTCCATGGCACGTCGTTTATTATCGCTTTCATTCTTCCTACGGTTTTTCTCTCCATTCAGTCGATCGATACAAGCTTGTCGATCTCGAAACTCTTTTTCTACCACTTTCTTCTCCGCCATAATTTTACTTCTTTCCTCCGTCGCTTCCGCAACTTTCGCCTTCCGCTCTTCCCATTCTTCCCGCGCTTTTTCCAAAGCTTCATTCGCTATAGCCAATTTCTGCTCATTCTCCTGTAGTTCGTTCTCCTAAAAAATACAATTTTTGATACCCGATTCGAATACAATAAGCACCTCGTGCACTTACGAATAATCCAATATCCTTATTGGCCGGCAATAAATCTCTGATTTCTCGTTCCAGACGATCAACACGCGCTTTATTATCTCGAATCTGTTTATTTCCATCATCAATTGCTCTTTGACAACGTTGGCGTTGAGCTTCTTCAGTCGAGATTTGACGTTCCAACTAAAACGTGAAAATATTCAATTTGCTATTAGTTCACACTCATCGGCCGATTTTTCAACGTGAAATAGATCAAGACCACAGAACGCTACGTGCCCTTCTATCAGTCACCTCAAGCCCCAAGGCAGCGATTTTCAAAAACTTACATCAGCTAATTCCTTATCCAAACGTTGTTTTTCTTCTCGATGATGCCTGATATGTTGTTCCAAACGTTGTAATTGCTCATCGACAGATTTCACCAAATATCTTGCGCCATCTCGGAATTGCGCTGGATAAAACCGAAACGTAGGCGATAAAAGAGCCGTTCCACCATTCGCATCAAAAGCCGAGGTAGCGTTTGCTGGAGGCTATAATAAACAAGTGTAATAGGTAACCTGCCTCGAAAACCATTCACTTACCCGATACCGCATGACATCTCTCATTTCACCCTCACTATTGAATAGGATAGTACTTTCGATACGTTTAAAGTCGATCAATAAATTCATGACCACATAATCTTCGAATTTCAACATGGACAATACATTTGGATATTTATCGCTACGA
Organism: Mesodorylaimus sp. YZB2_4; assembly: GCA_030248295.1. Classification (NCBI taxonomy): domain Eukaryota; kingdom Metazoa; phylum Nematoda; class Enoplea; order Dorylaimida; family Dorylaimidae; genus Mesodorylaimus; species Mesodorylaimus sp. YZB2_4. Next base: position 809,106 of record JASANH010001374.1, on the reverse strand, counting down.
GTCTCGTTACGCGACACATTGTGCGCAGTCCGTTCGTCGCCAAAGCTTCAACAAAGCAAACATTCGATCAGACAGATCAAGGTCTCCACCCTAGCTAAGCAGTGTCGGACAATGCGAGCTTAAAATTCGCTATGTTGCCCATAAAAAATCTCCAAACAAGAAGACAAAACTTACTTTCGAATATAAATCGACGGTTTGCTGGCCCTCTGGTAGCCGGCACGTTGCATCAAATTTTCCAAAAGACGATTATCGTGGAAATCATGGACAATATACGAGCATAGCATTCCTCGACCCACGCAACTTTCGATGGCAACCGCCCAACGTTCGTCCTTGACAGATACATACGCTCCGATCGGGCCACGTGGACGTCGATGAAACTGACCTCGATTCATCGCCTCATTGATCAATTGAGCCAATCGAGGGGCTTCACGGCCAAAACGAGCCACCGAGTCAGATTTCGCCATTTGCAGATCCTCGTACGATCGACCAGCATTGTTCAGTTCTCGTGTTTTCGCCTGGATTTCGAGCCTAGAATGAAAGACGAATGTACCACACTAAACCCACGCTCACGCCACCTGGCATTCCAACACACACCAAGGAATGGAGTGCCCATTCTCCAGTATTACCCAACGTCAAGATAGCCAGAGGGGGGTCCTTACCTCAACGAGTCACGTTGTTCATTCCGAGTACGTAACGAATTTTGCCACTGAATCAATTCGGTCTGATGACAATCCACGGCGGCTTTTATTTCAGGAACTTTTTCTCCCAATTGATTCATTTGAGCAGTTTTCTGATCTCGAATTAACTTATTTTCATCGTTCATCCTGAAAGATCCAATCTACAATTCATGTAATTTCATTCGCGCAGGGTTCATACAAGGAGAAATGATTCCCGGACAAAAATTTAATCCTTCTCACAATGTTCCACGTCTACTCAATTAATTTCAAATGATTCTTCTGGCATGATCAACAGGCACACAGAAAAGGCAGGCGATTCTAAATTTGAAAACTCAAAATGCAACCTCTTGGTTTCCCCTGATTTTGGCCCCCCCTTTTCTTTTCCCTGACTTTCCTAGGTTTTCCAGGCCTTTCCCAGATTTCCGGACTTTCCCCATGTTTTCCCGCCTTGTATTAACCCCTCGCATACCGAAAAAATTTGCTTCAGAGCAGAAAAACTTTAAACGACGCATGAGAAAGACAAAAAAAATTACTGTTTCTCCTGCTCGACTTGAATGATCTGCTTCGACTCATCGATATCTTTTTTTATTCGTCCGATTTCCCGCATAATTTTATCACAAGTAGTCTAAAAAAGAATCCACACCTCCAAATGACCGATGAGACTTAGGAAGTAAAAATACCTTTTTCTCTCTTTCCTTTGCTTGCGCCGTTTCCAATAAATTCTGAATTTCATTTATTTTCTTTCTCATATCTTCCACTTTCGATTGCGAAACTTGCAATTCCTTCCTTTCTTCTTCAATCTTCGAGTCTGATTCCGTTTCATAAGCCTGCAAAAAAATGGGGTCGGCAACGAGCTAGAAAATTACTTATTTTTAACAGCTTACATGAGCAGCTTCGTATTGGGCCTTAGCTTCGTCCAAATGCTTTTTCAAGTCTTCAACTTTAGCTGTGGTCGTGTTCAGCTCTTTGATCGCGTCCCGATATCTCGCCCAAGCGAGTTCGTGCGACAAAAATCCCAGGCGTTCGCGATTAACTTGAGCTTGCTCATGGATTTTGATGCGGCCATCCAACTCGCCCACATCTGCTGCTAGATCTTGGATAATCTAAAAAGCATATTCATAATTGTTCGCTTACAGATTTAAACACTTTTCGAACCTGTTCCCGATGAACAATTTCTTCTTTCGTATTATCGTACGTTTGCTTCACGTCCTCGAACAAGTCATCGATTGTTTGTAATTGAGTGCCGCGATAGAAAAGCTTGAACAAACAAAAATTGAAACTCTCATGTTCAAAGTACGCCATAAAACTCAGCCGGGCGCGTCTCCGCGGGATATAGAACTCTATTTTTTTTTTGTTTTTAATAAATTCATTTTATTTTTATTTTGAGAGGGAAAACTTTTTGTGCGGGGGGGGGGTTGGAAAAAAAAAAAGGGTGGTGTTTTTTTGTGGCGGGGGGGGGAGGAAGGGGGGGGGGGGGGTTGTTGGCGGGGGGGGGCCCGGATATTTTCCCCGGGAGGTCCTTTTTTTTTTATTTAATTGGTTAAAGGGGGTAAAGGAGAAACAAGAAATCTTCCCATCGGGATCGCGTGATCTGATCCAGCTCCGTTAAGCTATCGTTAAGCTCCTTATCACTTCTTCTATTCGCCATCGCATCTGATTTCTCTCTGACCTCTGGACCCCATTAAAAAACTACACGTACACGATGTCACAGAGACAATGATTATGGGAGAGAACTCAAATGTCAGAGGAGTATCGTAAAACAAGTCATACGCGTGTTTTTCAAGCAGGTAATGCGCGGCAAATTTAAATGCCGATCCGGCCGATCCAGCGGTCGGATCGGATCGGGATCCGATCCACCCCCTGGATCGGCGGATCGGTCGATGTTGGCATAAAACTCACCTCGAATAGTTTCTTCGGATTACATTGATTCAAAAATGTGCGACTCGTATCTTGCGTTAAAATCATGACCGGATTGTCCAATTGAAAATTGTAACATCTTAACATGGCTTTAATTTCGTCGCTTTTGTTAGCAACTACGACACCTAAAAAAGAGAACCTTGTCAGATCGTATTTTCATGAAATAAATAAGCATACCTTGGGCATTTTTTACTCGATACTTGCTGCTACCACTGGTTGGCAACGTTCGCTCGACCGTAATTTCATTGCCGTATATTTTGGGATTGTAAGATTCAGGCCCCGTATTATTAAATGTGATGGAAATTTCGGCGCTAACGCATCCAGTTTTCACATATTCCTTTACCGAATTTCCACGATTTAGCGACGACGGTTTTCCACCCAGGCCCAAAACCAATGCGGCCAAGATCGAGCTTTTACCGCCTAATCAAAAAACAATCACTGCTATTCTAAGAAACTAGATACGACAATTACTTCCGTTCCGTCCGGTAATAAAATTTACGTTTTTATCGAAATCAACAACTAAATTTCCGTGGCACATAAAATTTCTGATACGGATTCGTTTGATGATTCCGGCTGATGGGGGCAAATCTTTGAATGTGTTAAACAACGTGGTTAGCTCCACCGATTGAGCGATATTTGGACTTTTCGTTGGCGCGCTATGAAAGCCGGAATCGTTGGAAGATGCAAAAGAATCGGACCCATCATCGTTTTCATTCACCGTTCGGCGGCGTTTTATTGGTCGTGATTCATTGAGGTCCTCTGAATTCACAGAATTTCCAATATTGATGTCATCGCAAATACGTCGACGAGGCATTCTCGTACGAGCCCTTAAAGTGGGCATAGCATCTTTAGCAAGGCTATTTGAAATACAAACATGGAGATGAGTGCTAATACGTGAGGTAGGGTCCGGAACGCCTTGATCCCTCTTCTAATCTGATGACTTGGGCTACATTTTTCACTGGGCTTTTCGGTTGGAGCACACTATTTTACGGCAAGCAAAAATATTGCTGTACCCTGCGTAGGGTACAGCAATATTTATTATGAAAAGGAAACCCGTCAAAAGTAGTGTGCCTCGAAAAAGGCATAGTCTAGGTACAGCCCTTAGAATTAGCGGTTTTCTTACCTTCACTAGTACCCTCTTCTTTCAATCGATTATTGACTAATATTTTGATCGAAGTACAAATTCCTCATTACCAAGATTTCGTTCCGACAACTCAAGAACGCCAGCTCAAAAATTTACAAACTCGACGCGGGAAAACCGGCGACTTTCCCGCCAAAAGCAGCTGCAGCACAGCGGCTGCTTTGCTATAGGCGGCGAGCAAGATAGCGCGGGAATTTGAAAATGCGGATGCGGTGTAATAGTCCGCAAATGAATACTTGGTGTGGTTTAAAATGTAATATTTATGATTCTGCGCGTACTCGGGAAAATTCAATTCACTGTCGGACACCCTCCGTGCAAGTATTCGTCAAAAACAGTGGTTTTGCCACATCACAAAAAGAGAAAATGAAAACCAGGTTTAGAGGTGGAAAACCCACTGGAAATTGAGTATTCTGGACCTGTTTCCTCCCAGTATCGCCCCACCATGGCACATTTCATACTTGGGCAGAGAACTCTGAACCGCGGCTCTTTCAACGTGCGGGAATTCTGCTAATAATGTGATCAATGTCTGACGATCAGATTTCTCCTTGTGAAGTCACCGGCCAGGTCCGACCGATATATCGGCCGATAATTGCGTTATCGGTTATCGGCCGATACCGATAATTTGTGCTGCCGATAATGCCGACAATGTAGATTTCCCTATCAATAAGAGTTTAGGGCGAGCGTACGGCCTGTTGATAGTGCTTATGACGAGGAGCAGGGAGCTACGGATTCTCGATCAAAGAGGTGCCCAAGAACAGTCTGGAGCTAAGTCACGATCACCATGATCATGACTTATCTTACTGGGACGCCCGCAATGGCACCAAAGCAGTTTACACTAAAAGCACTTGGCTGTCTGTGTGTTGCATAGGCTAAGGTTATGGGAAGGAGGTAGGCTGGCCCTGTCTTGTTACTTGCATGCTTCTCAGTGAAGGCGACCTCTTTGCCTCGTCCCGTATTGTCTACTGTACACTCAGAGACAAGAGTCCTTCTCAGGCCCCGCGGCACAATAAATTACAGGTTAGTCTGACTCAAAAAAGGGGCTATGACTACAAATTATCGCTGTAGTCGTAGCATTCACCCTTGGGTGAGATTTTGGGGATAAGGTTAGTCGTTCCTCATTTGGAGTCAGGACAGGAATGGTGATGGCCTTCAGGCTCTTCTGGGGTTGGGGATAACCCTGAAGGGGCTGGGATAGAGAAAAGCTTTCTGGCTGTTTAAGTCCGTTTATCTGTTCACTTCTTTTCTTGACATGTTCTAAAAACTTCATGAAGTTTGCCCTGCATCGGAACTATTTTTATGCGTATAAACATCTGTCATCTCACAACATTGCACATAATGCTGATACTATAATTCGTGGGTATTTTCGTTTATCGGGACGTGGAAAAGTGTTTGAGGGTGAATCCCCGATGCATGCTGTATGGGATGAGGATGAGGATCAGGGGCCCAGTCGAAAACTAGAGCCCTCAAAAAGTTGTGAAAGGATCTGCTTTGCATATTTCACTCATTATCCCTACCTAGAGTCTAACAAAATGAGTTTTAGACGGTTCTGGGTCTCATTCAAGTTTCCAGGGTGTGCATGTGCACATAATGTGCCTCCGCCTGTAAGATAGAAGCAACAAAATCCAGTTCATATTCCAATTTAAATGAAGGGAACTCCGCTGTTTAATGGTTCCTTTTCTCGCTCCGCCCTGTCCTGCCAGCTGGGTTTTAACTTGCCCACTTCCTGACAGTGTCATACGGCTGGTCCTAGAGGTGTCATGCGTTGCCTCAAGTGTATGTCATCTGCGAAGGGGAGTTTTTAGTTGGTATATTGCAACTTACATGGTCTTCGGTCCCGAGATTTTGGGCTACCAGATTGATTCAAATTGGTCTTCAAAGGAAGCATAGCATGCGAAATTAAAAAATTGCATGTTAAAAGGATTTTAAAAAATTTAAATTTCCCACCATAAAACTTGAATTTTTAAGTTTTCAAAAATTATCGGTTTTATCGGCCGATAATTGCGTTATCGGTTATCGGCCGATACCGATAATTGCCTTATCGGTCGGACCTGGCTACAAGCCCCTCGGCGAGCTGCTAGTGTTAATCTGATCGTGAGCCTAAATCATGCTGGCGTATCACCAGAATAAACGCCAAAGTGCTAATGTGCTAATGTGCTACCAGCGCAGTACACAGTGCCAGTGCGCTATTATTGCTCGTCACATTTCCTGACAGTGCCGTAGAAGTTTCCGACAAGATGCTGATGGTACACTGGCACTGGCAAGTCCACTTATAGCACATTAGCACTTTGTGTTTATTTTAGAAATAGGCCAGTCTGCTTTAGGTTCAGATAGCATTATTAGCAGACCGTACCGCTCGAAAACTTCTACAGCACTGTCAGGGAGTGCGACAAGATTTTGATCAGTGATGATAGCACACTGGCACTGTAAAATTAATGGCACAATGTCATTTCATGTTTATTTTGATGAAAGCACATCAGAGACATGTTCTGCGGCACTGTTAAGGAATCTATGAGCACTGCCAAAGTCACTGATCAGATTGTGCCAGGCTGCTATCACTAGAATAAACACGCAAATGCAATCCCCTGTCATTAACCGACCGGCACTTCAAAGTGTCAGTGCATCATTACAGCACACTGGCACAGATACTGATCCTGCTAATGGCACTGACCACTAACAGTAGTGCCAGCATGCTATCACTACAAAGCCTGAAAGTGCCAGCCCGGCTGATAATTGCCTTATCGGTCGGACCTGGGTCACCGGCGATGAGTGCAGCGCTGTAAGCCAGCCCCCGCTCACTAGCACCTGGAAAATCGATGTCATTCAACCTTACTCATTTTCAACTTTCTTGTACCCTTCACAAAAGTAAAAATCTCGGATGTTGCTCAAAAATTACAGCCAGGCAAAATTTGAATTCCCGCCAATGCTCCTATAGCGAATTGTTGTTCAACCGATAAAATTTTTGGCGCGTTTTTTCAAAGATTCTGAAATACTACCTTGCTTCGCTCATGTGCAGTGCTTCGAAGCGACTCGACCAAGGAACAGGTACTGCGCTGTACCGCTGATACTGTTAGTGATCTCCTCTATTGGTGCTGCAAAATTTGAACTCCCGCCAATATGTGTTTCAAAATTCAAACACATTTTGCAACACTGAAAAGTCGATAAGTGCGTCTCTTTCAAAAAAACAGTGCCGCCTTTCAAAGCGGAGATGGAATTAGGGCCATTAAACCAAGGATTTTTTACTTTTGCTGCTGCAGAATGTAAAAGCACACAGCGTCAAAAAGTTTGGCTTATTTTGATGTCGTTCACGAGATTCAGTGATGCGAAATTTGAATTCCCGCCAGTTGGTGCTGCAACATTAATACCCGGCAATGGGAGCCTCAAAATTTGAATGCCCTCGGTTTATTGCTGCAGCATTTTAGTTGCCGCCGAATAGTGCTGCGAAATTTGAATTCCCGCCAATTGGAGTTGCAACATTTCAATTGCCGCCGGCGGGAATTGGAATTTTGCAACCCTAAATCTAGTCTTGACAGGCTTAACTTTTTTACCCTTGTGCTTCTTAATTCTGCAGCGGTAGAATTCGAAAATCCTTGGTTTAATGGCATTAATTTCTCTATCACTTGAAAAGTGGCATTTTTCCTCAAGAGACACACTTGCCGTCAGTTTTCCTATGCCCACTATTGCTTCTCCCCGTGGCACGTATTTTCTCACAAGTACTCCCCGGGTCATACTGTAGTGTTTATCGAGTAGGGTTCATCCCTGGCTCTTGTGGAATCCTCGGACACGCTTCATACTTCGAGTTAAGTTGATTGAGTCATCACCCTGGCCTGTGTGTTTGGTCGGCACGCTGTCGAATGAGCCCGCTTGTCAAGCTAATACAAACTGAACATTTCCTTTATGCAAACTAGGCCAAGTACAATGTGTTCGAACAACAACAAGAAGACAGCAGCAACTGTTGGTGCTTTGTGTAAACGAGATCAAAGCTAACACGCGTGCTCATAGATCAATGGGCCAGCTAGGTGTTCGTGCTGGCCACTTGGTAGCTAAATGTTTTGGCCTCGGCCCGGCCCAAATGTCCTATTCAAACGTCACAAACCTTTTAACCCGTAATGAATGGAGGCCCCTCGGCGCGCTCGAATGGATGAAAAGGAACGAAATAAGGAGCTCGCCGAGACCAGTCCTCGCCCTGCACTCATTAACACCCTGTCCTACACGCTTGTGCTTGAGCACTAAATTTGTTGCGCTTCATCGACTCCCCCCTCCCCAATTCTTATTCACTATTCTAGCGAGCTAATAAACTGAACACGTCCCGCCGCGGCACGCGACCACCAAATGAGCAGTCGAGAACATAAATTTTATATGAGCCAACCCCACTCGTGCTTTTTCGCAAACTTTTTCACTCTTCTCTTTTCAATAAACCAAAGTGCCTCTGTGAACATTGGTTGCCAGACCCCGCAGAGGCCACTGACTCCGACAGGCCTCCCTACAAGGCCATCAGCGTCAGCCAATGGCGTGCAATCGGGTCACGTGACGCGGTATTCCCGCTCCACTTCTTTAGTGGATTGTTTTTGGCCAGCCTGGTCGTGTCATTCTCCCATTTCCATCTTGTCCAAACAAACACCGATTCCCCAAATAAGTTGTTTTTCTAAGAAAAACTTGATTCCCGCATCTTATTTCCAATCTCCGCCACTGGCGGTGATTGATGGTGGATTTCATTCTGCTCTCTTTTATTTTAGCATTCCTCCAGTGGCCATTGCACAATCGCCAATCAACTTTCCTGTTGGTCTTGGAAATTGGAAAAAGGACTTAAATTACTGGGCAAACACGAATTGTGCCCTCGCCATCCGAGCCTGCCAGATATGTAACCATTGCCACATCCACCCCCACCATGCAACCACTCGTCTCCAGTCTGACCTGTCTCCTCCTATTGACTCTGTGTCCACCAGTCATCAGTCGTATCGATCGGATACACCCTGATCACCGACAGAAATATTTCCTCCATCAGACTGTCAAGAATTTATTAAATATCGATGACCTCGACCAGCCCGCCCCCAAACTAGCCACCACCAAATCGGCCAGGGCTGCCTCCGAGTACATGCGACTGTTATTCGACAAACATGAAATTGTCGAGAATGGAGTGGATTTTAATCAGAAAACGGTGGTCCGTGCTTTGGCGCCCAAATATGGTAAGCCCCGGGTTTGGTATGGCTGATCCACTGTTGCGAGTATGCCCAGACAAATGACTGCTTTATACTACTCTGAAGGCAAAGCGTCCAGAAAAACTACTAGTTCAAAAAAACCAGAATTACTTGGGACTCGACTTTTTTCCAAACCCACTGCCCTGACTTTCAAAAATGTGAAACCGAGTGTGTGGTCATTTTTTCACACCAAACACCGCTTTCACTCAGCTCTTTCTCCGCTTTATGTACAAACTGTAAGAATTGTGAGCCCTTTGTTGTCCACGCCATCTTGGCTGGTCATTTGTCCGACGTGGTCCACTCGACTCGTGAGCTCGTAAACGAATGTAACGCGAATAGGATGGATGCCGTGTGGAGTGGTTTGACTTGGATTTGGGATGGTCATGTTTGCCTAAGCCGTCATTATGCCCGGCCATTAGTGCACTCGAGTGTCCACTCTGTTTGACCATGCCAGCGGGGTAAACAAAGGTCATATTCTCGTGTCGACTGCGCGGAGCCGATTTACGATCGTGTAATGAGAATGAGCATTGGTTAAACTTTTTCATGGCTTTCACCTCTTTTGGGGGAGTCTAGGATGGAATGTGGTTTACATACGAAGTAGGAGACACCTAGTTAATATGCGCGACGAGGGGTGCCACCAGGCGAAACCAGGATTGTGTACGAATGAATGAGTGAGTGGCAGCCGACTAGACTAATAAAGTTGATAACCGTAGAGAAAAGATACACTTCGAGAAGGACGATGGCGGGTCTCGATAAAGTGCCCACTGTCATCATCAATCTCGTCCGCACCAGACACTCGCCAGTTTACGCTTCCCTGAACGAGATCGCCTTCTCAACACCCATTCCACCTCGGCACACAATTGAGCAGTTATTGTTTCGGGCCGAGGAGAAAAGTAAAATTGTCGAAAATGCGAGAAAATACTTTCGACGAAGTGAACAGGGCCCGCACCAAATTGCGATGCCTGTGCGGGTCTGCAGTGATCCCGTGCATGCCAACTTTTGCACCACATGATGACAGCAGTCATTTTTTCTAAGCCATGGAATAATAACGTGGCTATCAAAGGCCATCAGTACCTTTTACTGCAATCTGAAACCAGCTTTTACTCACGGAAGTGAGTATGTGCTTTTCCAGAGTGGAGACATCAAAATGGCCATAAAATCGCAGTTGGTCCTCCCCGCAACACATGATGACAGTAGTCATCTTTCGTCAGCCATGGAGCAATGGCCTGACTAACAAAAACCACACAAAAATTTAAAGGTCATAATTAGCCTCTACTGCAGTCTGAAACCAACTTTTACTCACGCAAATGAGTGGGGGCACAAGATGGCAATCTGAAGCCCCAGGCTGCCCGGAGTAGACAGGGGATTCAGTCAGAAATTCCACATTCTGACAATGACTGCGTAAAATATGGTTTCAGATATAATACTGGATTAAGTACAGGTGATAAGTTAGGTTATGAGAGGATCAGATGCGAGCTTGTAATTCATCTGTCCTTGCCAGGAGTACTTACACGGAGCACTGACACTGACACTGATATACATCCCGCCTGAGGTCACCTGAAATATATTCAGCACTGCTGCCCACAAACGGTCTTTCCATTTTACCTTCCTTGGTATTTTGATTCCTTGTGCACATTTCATGGCCACACTTGCGTTGACATCACAGGTGCTGCGCGAATTCCTTCACCAAGAAATAGAAAGACCATGAAAAACTTGTGCGCTTAGATGGGATCGAACCCGCGCCTTCGATCTCTGGGCAAGCACTCAGCCGAGTCCACTTACAGTCATACTGGATAAAATCACAACTATAATCACAGGTTTTCTAAGTCTCGAATTTTTTCCTTATACTTTGTATGCATTTTGAGTTCGCTTATTATCACATTAATTTCTTGACCAATAACTTTTGAAAGAACGTTTCGTCTTTTAAAAGGCTAGGAGTCTATGACAAGGATACGAAATGGCCATAAACCGCATAAAAGTAAAGTTTCGGCCATTTTAGAGTGTACTTTGGTTCTAGTCACAGTCTGCATAAAGTCACATTTCCGTCCGGAGCTGGTCGGACGGGGCTAAGCGGACTCGCCTTACCCCTGTCGGGACCAAGCACCATACCAAATTGGGGATCACAATAGTGCGGGTTCGACACCCACCCGAGGCTCTTTTTTTTGTCTTTTTATTAGTACAAATCTGCAATATTTCCTCATTCTAAAACATGTAAGCCGCTTTGCGGATTTACGCTTTAACTTGAGTCAGGGTTGCTAAAAATTCGAACAGGCAAAAATTGGAGTCCAGCCAGCAGGGCTCTTCATAAAGCTTCAAAAGTTTAAATTTAATACAGAGCGCGTTATTGGAGCAGTATCTTACAAAAACTGGGTGCTCTGTTTTCCCGCTCTTTTAGATTCTATGTACCTCCTCATCTACCCACTCCAATCCTGTCAAATTGCCCTCATAATCAGCGTGCGAGACTTCTAAGCTCTGTTTTCCCGCACATCCACTCCAGGTGTTCCATGGCCATGTCAGGCAGTTATAAGACGCGAATAGTAAGCGCGCGAATTCAAATTTTTGGATTTGTGAATGTACAGTACGCTTGAATGCACGTGAATGTACGCTTGAAATGTGTCGATCACTCCTCGCTAATCTCCTTTGTCTTTCAGGCCCCCGTGACTCCCTCATCTTCGATGTGCACTCAGTCTCATCGAGCGAGTCACTGATCAAGGCTGAAGTGCACTACTACCTGGGCGCCCACTCGTCGCCAGACCACTCGAAACGACTCCGCTGTCACGTCCTGTCCTCCACTGGGGATACCAACTTGGACTTGCCAGTGGTCGAGGACCAGTCGCTATCGAATTGGGTCGTGTTTGACGCCCTGCCCTTCCTGAACTCCACGCTTTCGGCTGAGTTCAATAACGACTCCGAGTCGAGCAGGCCGTCCACCATGTCCATCCTCTTCGCCAAGACCCCTCGTTCGGGCATTGGTCCAGCTCGATACTTATCAGTTCGCAAGACGCTTCGATTCCACGCCCCTTTCTTATCTGTATCGTCCCATGATAAGACCGTCTTATCACTGAGTGATAACGTGGATGCGTCGGACGAAGAAGACGAAGGGAGCGACGAAGAGGACGAGTCCGCGGAGGAGCAGACTCGTAGGAAGAGGCAAGTGGAGAGCAAGTACTACGAGTATTACCACCCCTACGAGACCCCCTTCACCACGTCCCCCAACGATGTCGCCCCCAACTGGCCTTCCATGTCGGCCCGCAGGGAGGAGATGACCAGCACCCCCGACTTCGTGCAGCGGGGTCCGTCCGTACTCCGTCGTGGCGGCCACTCGTCCAAGAATGGACGCAGAGGCAAGAAGCACGGTCGTCGGGGCTCCCTCCCGCGTCGATACCAGGACGAGATGGGCAACGGGGCCTGGGACCCGCTCGAGCCGACCGACCAAGGCTGGAAGAATCGAAAGAAGTACGGCAAGGTGTTGAAGGCCAAGGACGAGGATCGTAATCCAACCACAGTGGTCCTGCTGGACGGCACCGACCAAGGTGCCACGTGCCGACGAAATGACCTGGTCGTCGACTTCCAGGACATTGGCTGGGGCGACTACATCATCGCCCCCAACTCGTTCGAGGCCCACTACTGCGATGGCACTTGCCCGTTCCCGATCCCAGCGGTAAGTCCGCCCCAAGCTAGCACCAGTTCGGGCACCGCCTGCTGGGCGCACTGCTGAAGGTCACTGCAGGGTGAGAAGACCGTGGCCCGCCCTTTTGTGTTCGGCGCGGTAATGGATCAGACTGATGAGAACTGTGAGGTCACCAACTGATAAGATAAATCGAGAGGGATGATAAGCCTGACAGGCAGTGAGTGGGGGGACTGGAAAGTCCCCGAGCGTATAAAATCTGGATCAGGTTCAATAAGACTGTTGACATGGCAGTCAGACTGACCCACGGTCCCAGACATAAGAGCCGGTGACATCACCCTCTTGCCCGCCTGAGAGTGTATCGACCAGCCATGGAAGGCGAGCCAACCTGCCCCGCAATAAGATCAAGCAGGGATTCCATGCTGCTGCATGGGATATATCTCTTGTGCAACACACTGCTGTAAGCCAATGCAGGGTGATAAGGTGATAGGATAGTGGACAGTTGATCACGCAGTGATCCGATGGCAGACCTGCAAGTGCCCAGGATATGCTTACCTGGCATGACCTGGCATGGCGAATGGGGGGGGGGGAGTGATCGATCCCCCTGGCTGGGAAACGTCGACCCCTCGGGTTGATGTTTCAGCCGTAGGCATAACTGCAAGACTTATCTGTTCCAGTCCAGGACTTTTTGTCCCGCTGACTTTGGTCGGCCGCCTCCCTCCTTGCCAGGCCTGGTTACAATAGGCTGAGATCGATAGGCCTGATGACTGCCTCTCTGCTCAGCCTGACTGTGAGTCGTGATAAGCTCTTGTGCTTCCTGAGAATGCCTGTCAGGGGTACCCATATTTGGTACAACTCCCAGCCCACCCAATCGTTGCCTTCATTTTCAGTCAGTCAACACCACCAACCACGCCATCGTGCTGGACATAATCCAGAAGATTGGTCTGCACCCACGAATCCCCAAGCCGTGCTGCGCCCCCGAGAAGATGGACTCGTTGAGTCTGCTCTACTACGATGCGAATGGCAACGTCGTTCTGACCACCTACCCCAAAATGTCAGTGGTCTCGTGCGCTTGTTTGTGAGCATGCCCCTTATTATTGCTTGTTAACTCGCTTTAGTGTGCTTGCATTTAAGATACACTGCACTCTGCGCTGTGCTTGCTCGGTGCATGTCATGTGGGCCACGTGTGCAAAGTGCATATTTGTGGTGCCCCTCCCTCACATTCTGCACTTCTCAGAGGCGTGCTGTGCAATTAGTTCTAACTTCCTCCAACCTGCACCTTTTAGTTATCTGGTCATTGTTCTTGGCATTGACGTGTGCTGTAATAAAGTGTGATCAGGCCAGTGTTCTACTCTGCAAACTCATGGTCAGGCTGGGAGGCTCACTCCTCTGGATGATGCTTCAGCTGCAAGTGTGGTCCCAGACTGCCACTTTGGTCAGACGCGTGAGGAATAAAGGGTTGCACTCACCCATCACAGACCTGACCTCATGAACTCCCTTGGCTATCTGGGACTGACCAGATGATGCTTCAGGCCACCCAATTCATTACAGGCTGTATATACCTCAATGCGGAGTGTGGGGTCCTTCATCTGGACCTGGTACTAAGTGCTCAAAGCAGTGCAGACCAGTCCTCAACCGACGCCTGCAATCCAAACCAGTCACTCGACCCTGAATTCAGGAGAGGCAGACCAGTGCCCTGACCCAGTGCACATTCCACGCCCACTTCAGGTATGCTCAGTGAATCGGGCCCAATGCCACTGCCTTCTGCGCAATGCAACCCCCTGCAGAACCAGTTTCATGTTCCAGGCATGCACGTGCGGCCTCGTGACCCTCTCTCGACTTGAGCTCCAAATTCATAGCGTGAGCGGCGCCCCAGGCACAAGCCCAGCAGAGTTGAGACCGGCGTCTATTGGGCGAAATAGTCCGACTGGAGGCGGGAGATCGATACCTCCCCTGGCTGGGAATGCTGGTTACAACACGACAGTCGGGGCTGAACGATAGTCTCCACTGCAGGAAATCAACTATGGACCCGGGTCGTGGCGCTGGGTGCGCGTTTCAGGGGAGGGTTCGACTCCCGCCAAGGTCAAAAATAATTGTTAAATGTGTTCCTTCGATCGCAATGGATAAAGTATCGCATGCCATGAGACCACCACTTTAGCACTCACTAACCCCCCCTGCAATCACTGTCCACCATAACATACACAGCGCTTACAGTAAGACAATGCACAGTATCCTTCTACAAAACACACCAAAACCAAAACTCCGCCCATCACGTCTCAGGCGTGTCCACATAATCGTCCTGGGCCAGCATCTGATGATACTGCAGCACCTCCAGGCACCACATTTCCTCCAGCATCTCATTGTGCTTCTTCCTATCCACACCCTCCTCCAGACTCGAGTCCAGATCGATGACTCGTTTGGCCCTCAGCTTGACCCTGCCCACGCTCGCCCCGTCCTCCATCTCCGTCTCGGGTGCACAAACAGTAGCCACCATGGAATAATACGAGCCCTGATTAATCCATCCACGCTCACCACCTCGAACTGACTCCGACAAGACGACGGGGATCGCCGAGTGCGATCGATCAGTAAATAACCAAATATCGCACGGATTATCATCGCCCAACACCGAAGCCACTTCCGCCTTCATCACATCGTCCTCGTGCTGACATAAATGACCTTGCAACCAAATCAAACGCACCTCAAACCGTTTCCCCTCCGTTTTCAACTCGAAACTCGCCTTGGCTTTATTATAAGTCAAATAAGGCAATTCCCACGCAAATAATTTTCGAATAATTCGATGCTTTGGTTCCGACGATGACGAGGCCATTGTTCACTCTAAAAGAGCAGAAACGAAAAAAAATTTCGGTTACTTCTCAAAACTGTCAGATATCCATTTTAGGAAATCCACTAAAAGGCAAAAGAAGACTTTTTCAGAAAATCGATTGTATCATCAAAGAAAAATCAAAACACTACATCAGGTCAGGACCATATTTCGAAGTGAGCAACGGCATAACCAAGGACCTACATGTACAAGCCAACGGCACCTTGGCCCTCTAAAAACCAAACAATTCTACAAACACAAATATCAAATGCAGTTTTCCCCCCAAATTCAAGTATTCTTATCGATGAACAGCATCAAATGTGGGAATCTATCTTTCAAGACCCCCTTCAATTCCTCATCTTCCCTCACCGCTTTCAATAACAATGCTTCAGGGGGCATTCGAGTTTGGCAAGACGCGTCCGTGGTGCCCGATCGATCAGGATTTCGTCGTCGATAAGAAGGAGTCACAATTTGCGATGCCAAAAATGAATTCCATAAACTTTGATCAGTTTGAACAGAAACTTCGCATAAAATTCTTTCTTCTTCTTCCATCGATGACGAATCGAGTAATTGAACGAATGGTGTTATTAGATCTGGTTCCACTTTTCGAACTTTCAAACCACGCCAATGACATCCATTTTTTTCCGGTTGAGACATCGGAATGAAACGAACGCGATCACACAAGGATAAGGCGTCCATTAAAGTCGGTGTGTAAACTTCGCTTTCGAAATGAGCTAAAGTAAAATAAACTGTTCCGAGCGAGTCAGATCGAATAAAACCATATTGAGGAAATAAACGAACGATTTCACCCTCGTCGTAAGATAATTCACAATTATTACTTATTTCTTGACTTTCTTGATTTGGCTTTAATGAAATATTTAATTTTACAGTCGTTTTTTCCGTCGATAATTTTTCGGAAAATGTTTCTTCCACATAATCAAATGGCAAAATTTTAACACGGGTAGCAATATAGCGACATTCATTTTTGCACGGTTGCCGTTGCGCATCGAATAAAACCCATTCACCGGCTTCGAATAAAGTATTCAATGCATGTAATTCGTTCGATTCGGCAGCAGCGGCCATTGGAAAATAAATTTTACCGTATCGATCCGAATAGATAAATCCATTTCGATCGTGCAATTCGATTATTGTTCCTTTTATATTTTGAATAATTTCGGGCAATTCTCGATGAATAGGCTCGGAATTGGTCGATTTGGCACCGTCATCTTTGACCGATGTTCGTTTCGTAATATTAATCGCGATCCAACGACAATCATTTTGCCCATTTTGAGGAACCGCGATAAAATGCACCACGTCGTCCACTCGTAATACATCGGTTAAATTATCGGTATCGGGAGGATCGGGTAAAGAATTGAAATATGCGGCGGGGTAGGCAAAAACTGAACCGTATCTTTCCGAATGAATATAAACGTATTTTGGCGCCACACGAACGATCCGCCCCGATGCGCTGATTCGATCCGAATTTGACGAACTCATCACGAAAAACTGTTTTCAAAATCTAAATTTCAGATTGTCTTTAGCCAATCAATATGTACTGTAGAATTTCAAAATCTGAAAAGAGGTCGAGTGATTACGGCAAAAATATTTCAACAGATTCTCTTCGCAAATGCAAGTTATTTTGGAAATTCAAATTTTTGAGAGCAAAAAATATTAGGGTAGCAGAAAACGTAATCACAGCGCGGCGATAGAAGGGCATCAACGTTTTATCAGCCACCCCCTGAAATCGAGCATTTCATCATTAACTTGTTTTTGTCCTATTTTTAGCCCAGTCAAATGGCACCTAATTAAAAACTTACCGCCGCGACATCAACAGAATTTTGAACAAAACATACCAAAGTCACAGCGAAAAATTTAAAAATTTTCTACAACCTGCTGGATTACTGTAGCGCACACTCCTGGCGTAATATTTACTGCTTATGTCAGTTTAAAGCTTTTAGCGGGACACCGGTTTTTGTCAATTTTCACATCTATTCTTTTGGAATAAGTTTTCGTGCCTGATTATCACATATATATTTCGAGCACGTGGTAACACCCCTTAAAGTTGACCAAAACCAATACGTTGTACTGTGCACTTTGGAGGGTGAAACCAGATTTCCATTCTGGTCTTCCTACAGCATCCGTCTCCACTGTCTTGTTATTCCTTTTCGAGGCGTAGTCTAAATCGTGCAGTGACGACACTGTGCTCTGGCAATACCCTACGCCCATTTTCTCCCACTTTCTACTCAGTCGTTAGAAAATGAAAACGAGTTTTCAAAGTGTTCTTCAGACTCGTTCGACCACCTCCGCAAGTTCGCTGTAGTGAAGCATAGCCAGTACATGTTAGGCACTGTTCATGTGATGTGTAGGTGCGCACCGCCCCGGATACCCAGTCCTGCATGACTGGTGAATAGTTGAGCCACTGCACTGGAGTCTGGTTAGTGGTGACTTTACACTGTGTATTCCACTTTACACTATCGATTATCAACATTCCCATTGGTGGACTGGTCATTTGTCGAGTCATCTGTGAAAGCGCGTGAATTATTCCTGGTCAGCAATGAAATGTGTCAACAACATCCTCGAGGACTTCTATGCGCGCTACGCCTACCTGGTGTATCGCTACGCCTGGGTCTTCATCATCATCCCCGTGGCCCTGACCGGGTGTCTGTGCACGGGGCTCATGTTCTTCCAGGAACAGACTAGGAACGATACCGAGTACATAATGACCCCCAAGAATGGACCCTACCACGAGGAGGCCGCGGCCATGGCTCGCCACTGGCCGCTGACACCCGAGTCGCAGGACATGTGGATGCCTGGATTCTTCAGTCAGAGCAAACACTACCTGCAGGTCACTTGCATGGCCAAGAAAGGCCGCAAGTTGTTGTCGAATGAGACATTGGACGAAATGATCAAATTGGATGCCTTTATCCAAACTGGATTCCAAATGGTCACTTTCGACGGCAAGTACAATTTCACCTACAGTTCCATCTGTATGAATTGGAAGGGCAAGTGTTTCTCGAACGGTCTCCTGTTCACTCTACGATACCGAGACGTGCCTCCTCCCTTCGGCCTGGAACCAACTGTGGTCAGATGGCCCTTGTTCAGAACGCCCCTGGAGGATATGCCCTTCTATATAGGGGCACTGGTGGGCAGACCCGCGCTGGCCGAGGACGGCACTGTATTGGACGCCCAGGCCATTCGCATGGCTTACTTTACCAAACAACTGGCCCAGGAATTCCCCTACCACATCTACGCCCTGCAGTGGCGACTGGGCATCCAAGAGTACTTGAAGACGTACAGCTCGGACTTGATCGAGATCGCTTTCGGCAACGAGGACACGTTGAACCAGGGCCTGGACGAGACGGCCTACAAGTTCGCACCTCAGATCATCATCACTGTGGTGCTGGTGTTCGTGTTCAGTTACTGCTGCAGTTTCTATCTGCTGCACAGGGACCAGCCTCGGTTCATTGGCGTCGACTGGGTACGCAGCAAGCCCATTCTGGCTGTGGCTGGTGTCCTGGAGCCCGGACTGGCCATCATGAGCACGGTCGGGCTGCTGCTGCTGGTGGGCATGGAGTACAATTGCATCGTGGTCGTCATGCCCTTCCTAGTCTTGGGTAAGTCACCTGGCATGCAGGGTCCCTTTTAAAGGTCTGATAGTGAATTGTCATGACTGATATTGGATCAGGTGAGGAAAGGTAAGCAAACTGCTGTCACCCAAGATGGGCAGACAGCAATTCGCGCGCTTCCGTCACCAATGGTCGATTCAGTGCGGCTAGGTGGTCCTTCAGGAGAGACCTGGCTTAGTGATGGACAAGCAGAGCCTCTGTGATCACTGACACGTGTGATAGGTGTCTGGCCAGTGGAGAAGGCAGTGTATCTGGTTGCCTTGACTGGCCGCCACACAGCGTATCACTTGCCTTCGTCGACCGCTCGATAGCTCCTCCAGGCGAAGCAGAAAGCCTCGGGTTGGTGTCTCAGGCACATACGACAAGGAGACCTGCCTGGAGGGTTTTTGTCCATTCTCCAACGATGACCCCTGCCTATTACACATGTTGGCCTGACATGCCAAACCACGCCTCAGTAGTTCCGCCCTCTGAACCAGTGACTGGGTCCATACAATCCAGATATACCCGATAGCAGTGTGCTCTGACCTCGTCTGATTCGATATCTGTCAAAACATTGTGTTCTCTGAGGGCCATCAGACCATGTGGCGGTGACACGACCACACGACACCTTAAATATCTGGAGCACATCAGACGTGTTGCAAATGACCTCAAGGTCAAGGTCAGAATTCTGTCAAAACTCTGATTGACCAACCCCTGGCCAAAGTCAGGGTCAAGGTCAGAAAGTTTTTTGAGGTGTCGGTCAGGTCAGACAGTGGAAAACCCAGGTCATTGGAACACTAATCTGGACTCGACTGCAAGCCGGATGTCGGACCGATAGCTGAGCTGCAGATATGGTGTGCATCTCTACGTCGGGAGTTCAAACTCCTCTTTGCAGTTTTGAATTCCCCCCGTATGCTGCTATATACTCGCTGACCACGCTTCAGTCCAGCCTGAGTGATCAGTGCATTTCACCAGCAGAGGACACCCAAGCTGGCCTACCGGCCTCTGCTGCATGACATTCTTCCTGCATCCCAATCAGTTCTTTTAGCTACACATGAGAAGTCTCAGCATCATGTCATACTTTATCCATAGCCACGCACCATCAGGCGCACTCGAGGGCAAGGAACACATGTTCGACAATCATTTCTTTTTACCCTCCCCTGTAAGTGCACACTCAGCGTGAGAGGCAGAACCGCTAGACCCGGCCCTTCAAGTGTCACTCCTTTCCAGGCCTGTGGCTCCTTGCAGCAGGCTGACCCCTCACTTGACTCTTCTTGCAGCCATCGGTGTGGACGACATGTTCATTATGATCGCTGCCTGGCACGGAACTAAGATCACTGACCCGCCTGAGAAGCGGTTCTCGCAAGCCTTATCTGACGCGGCCGTTTCTGTCACGATCACGGCAACCACGGACGTAGTCTCATTCGCAATCGGCACCTGGAACCCTCTGCCCGGCGTGCAGATATTCTGCGCCTTCACATCGGTGGCCATGTTCTTCGAGTAAGTGACCAGTGGCACCATGGACGCAGTAACTGCAGAGGTCTACTCTAGGCTGCTCTACCAGTGCACATTCTTCGCCGCTGTCATGGCCTTGGTTGGCAAAGCCGAATGCGAGGCCAAGCATTGCATGACCTTCAATAAGGCCATGTCCTTGGATGAAGCCAGTAAGTGCACGGGCCCACTGGCACTCAGCTAATGGGGGATAGTCACGGCTTCGGGTCGGGGCATCAGCGGGTAGCGCTGAGCTACGAGGAGACGTACACTTCCCATGTCACCCCATCCCCTAGATTGGTCTGAAACATACCAGAGGTGCCTGCTAAAATTCTTTGACCCCTTTAGGTCCTGATGAATCCCAAGGGCGAGGGTTCGATACCCTCTCAGGGCTGGGTTTGATGCCGATCCGCTTCTTTCCCTAACTCAAGTTGATCCTCCCTACAGTCAAGCTCTCTGTTAGTCCTGCCAGTGAAGGCAGTCTGCGCAGAGGGAGCAGCCGGGAACGCCACCCATCAAAGTGATGTTTCAGCCATGGATTAGGTCGGAGGGCTGGCCCAACTTTTTTGGCATTGTAAAACCTCTACCAGTCACTCCCAGCCAGGGGCCAGTCGTATTACACAGCCAGCCCTTGTGCGGTATATCCAAGGGCCCAGATCTCTGTCCCATGTGGGTCAGCGGGTCAGTCAGTTTCGCCACAGTACATCCTGACCCCTCTATCTAGCCACCACCTACGAACGACGGTTCCGCGTTGGCACCATAGTTCCGAAACTGCTCCGACCTTCACTCGGCCAAACCACAAAGGCAGGCGACTCCACAGCCGTCACCCAGCAGTCATCGGAACCCGAACCCGAGCTGAGCTACGTGCAGAAATTCTTCAGGGACAAGTACGGTCCCCTCCTGCTGCACCCGATCGGCAAGTCCCTGTCCCTGCTGCTCTTCATCGCCTACATGGGTTTGGCCGTGTGGGGCTGCTCCCGAATGCAAAGCGGCCTGCAGCCCGAGAAGCTAGTCTACAGGGAGCACTACGCCATGAAGCACTTGCACTCCAGCTTGTACTTCGATGATGGTGTCATAGTCAGCATCATGGTGGAGAATGTGCCAGACCTCAGCCTCGGCTCGGAACGAGATAAAATGTTGGAGCTGGCCAGTGCATTCGAGGATCCCGAGTACTCGTTGGGGCCGAACGGCACCCAGTTCTGGCTGAGGGACTACTTACGATGGCTGAACCACAGCGAGATCCCGGTCGAGGACACCCGCCAGCAGTGGTGCTACATGCTCAAGGACTGGCTCAAGGCTGACACAACGGGCATGTGGTGGCTGAGTATTCGATGGGCCAATGTGACTGCCTCGGCAGCCAATGCATCGGCAGAGTTGGACGAGTGCCAAATGGAGGCATTCATGTTCTTCGTGGCAGCCAGGCGCGCAGAGCATCCGACCACCCAGGTCCTCGTGGTGCCCTTCTTCCGCGAAGTGGCCGCCAACCACTCCCAGTACGAGGTCTACACTTACAACCAGGAGATATACGCCTTCACTGACCAGTACCTCATCATCAACCCCACCACCATCCGAAACAGCATCCTCTCACTCGCCGTCATGATTTGTAAGTGATGCCCATTACACACAAGTCACTGTGTTTCTGTTAGCCGTGCATTCAGTGCACCGCGCAGCATATACAGTACTAACGAGCTGGATGGGCTTCCTACGCCCACAGGCTTCAGAAGACACGGCTAACAGGAACACTTCCTTGATCTGACGAATCTGCAAACAAGAAAACGCCACTAAGCTAAGCCTGGGATAAGATGAAAGTGACAAGACATGCAAAGGGACGGATAGAACAAGTTTCAGGTAGGAAATCCATCCTGCTCGTTAGTGCCGTTTCACTAAACAAGGGGACAAGTTTCATAAATCAAGACGCTATCGCGATCCTATTCTAACTTTTGACTGCAGTAATCGTCTCAAAGCAGACTGTAATCAAATGCTCGGCTAACAGAGAAACACCGTCCCCATGTTCGAAGCCTAAGCAACCTGTGCCACGTGTGGTAGTGGCGGCTGGACCGCATGACTGCACGGAGTGTAAGCTATAGTGTCAGATATGGCTAGTATTCTTGTTTCAGGCATCTCACTCATCCTGATCCCTCACCCAGTGTGTGGCCTGTTCATCACCCTGGCCACAGTCTTCATCGACATCGGCGTGGGTGGCTTCCTGTCCTGGTGGAATGTGAATCTGGACTGTGTCTCAATGATCACCATGATCATGGCCACTGGTAAGCCCCCTCCCTGCCTCGCCTCCCCTGACTGACCACTGTTTCGTGCAGGCATCGCCATCGACCTGTCTGCCCACGTCGGTTACGCTTACGTTCGAGCCCACGGTTCGCCCCACGAGCGTGCAGTGAAAGCCCTGGAATCGTTGGGCTGGCCAGTGTTCCAAGGAGTGGCCTCCACATTCCTGGGTGTCCTGGTGCTGGCCACTGCCGACAGCTACATGTACCAGACCTTCTTCAAGACCGTCTTTCTGGTCATCATATTCGGTCTCATGCACAGCATCATATTCCTCCCTGTCGCACTCACCGTATTCGCCCCGCACAAAATTCTACAGTGTTGTACGAAACGGGTAGCCAGGAGGAATGTCAATGCTGCCACCAACAATGTGGCGCCAGTCAACGGCGTGGCCGCATCCAATAGCTTTTACGATGCTGAAGCAGCCAACAAGAACAGTGCCAGTACTGTCACTTCGTGAATAACATTATACTAGGTCGACAAGATATTTATACGGACTCAATATATGCCTTGTACGAAGGTCATGTTTCCATATCTTACTGTAAATTAAAAGTCAAGCATTGTAATTCTGTTAGTGAACATTTCAAATTTCCCTCGCGTGCCTGCGCATCATTCTGCTTACCTCATTTGCTACCTGCTTCCCGGGTGTGCGCTCTCGGCCCCTTGCTCAAAAAAACAAAAAAAGAAGAGAAGAAAAGAAAAGAAAAGATTTCGAAATTTTCTCAGTCGAATTTCCGTTCGATTTGTTCAAGTAGGATATGTGCGTGCGTGGTCTAGCTAAGCCTAGCGCTGTATGAGATGCAGTCTTCTTTGAGCATGCAGAATTTTGTGTTCCTTTGATCAGCATTCCTTTTATTCGAGAATCTTCGCTGCTTTCTCTCCATTTCATGCTGTGATTAGATACCGTAGATTCCCTTGTTTCGAATTGTGCCTCTATGCTATTTTCTTAGCGCGAGTATACTGTATAAATTTTAGGCACTGATCGTATCGGTCAAAAACGTTCCAATTCGCACAAAGTCGATCGGTTTTGATCGACAAAATCTCGATCGACACTTCATCCGTCCGTAGCCCCGTAAGTGCCTATCACTTTACAAACTGTAGATATTGTTTTCGTACGTGCATGTCGGATATTGCTTTGCTTATCGATCGAGTAATATCGTTCATCGATATTAAAACTGCTCAATCTTCCGTTTTTCTTCTGGTCAATAGTAAAATTTATTTGCTTTTCAATAACTGTATCCTTTTTTAGCAGTGCTCTACCCTTCGATGCTGGCCGAGTGCAGCCTGAGCAAATAACGCGGTTAGCGACATCTATTCGTCAAGGTGCTACCGCCGATTCTGTTCTCGCTTTACTGAAGTCAGCGATTCCCTGCAGCGAAAGTAAGAGCGTCGTTTTTACATTTTTTCCTCAATATGCTTGATTTTGTGTCTTTCTAAATTTTTGCATTCATTTTAAGTCAAATGCAAGCATCAATGGCGTCTTGTTTCAACTCCGGTTTCGGCCAATTCGCTCAACGTCCATCGTCTCCTCAACAGCATCAAGCACAATCGCCGCAGCAGTTGCATCAGTCGCCTCCAATGATGGCTCAATTCGGTGTCGGCGGCCTCGGTCAATTACCGTTTATGCAAGGCCAAAGTAACTGCATTATGGGCGGTTTCAATCCTCCGTTTCCTCGTCAACCGTTCCCACCATCGTTATTGACTGGTTCCTCGACAATGCCCGATCGATTTCCGCCTACTTATTTTGGCAATATTCCATCTTTGGGACCGACTGCTACGGCTTCTACTTCGACAGCCTCGTCTTCGTTGGCCGCCACACCATCGCCGCCTCCTATCTTAGCAAATGCGAATAGTTTCTTCGTCTTCGATCCGGCCTTGCTAGCTACGGCGGCCAGTGTCAGTTCGTTCCATGGTATCGGTACAATCGTGTGGTTGACGCATAATCGTGGTGTCATTCAGAAAATCGATGATGATGGCGAGAATCGTGAAAATGCAGCCACTAGCCATCATTCGCCCAACGACGATAATAATAATCGAAATAACGAAGCAACTAGCATTCATAAACAATCGTCGCCTCAGAATGGATTCAACGGTTTGCCAGTCTGGTTTGGAATCAAAGAATTCTGCGATCAGAATGTCACCGATTTGACAACCGTCCTACGCGTTGGTTTTGTGGTGAAATTTCAAGTAAATTTTCTTTTTTTTTCTTGCTCATTTTTATTCGAAACGTGTTTTTTTCAGGCTACACTCGATCTTTCTTCATTGAATGCCGGCGTTGATGGAAAAATGGAGCCGCCTCGTTTCGTGGCCACGTTCATCTCTCCTTTGTCGTTGATGGATTGGTCGATGGCGTCGGCGGCTGTGATCGGAGCGACGAAAGCGTTGGCCACTCGTTTGGATGCACCAACGGGTGAACCATTGCCGAACGATGAATCGATGAAACGCCGATGCGTCTACGATTTGGACTACGAATTACGAGCAACGCAAGCTTTGCTGAATATTTACCAAGAGCAAAAATCGGACGGGCCGCAATGTCCATTGAATACATTCCATTGTATCGTTAGCAATTACAAAGATCGCGAATTGTATCGATATATCGGGAGTAGCTCGATGAGACGACGGATGTTCGTCGAACAGCGAAGGCATTTTTTTGCTTTAAGTAAGTTGATTATTGATTTTTAGGACAAAGCGTCTGTAAGGATCGACCAAGACCTTGCTAACTAAAAATTTTGACCCCGTGATTTTTTGTGCTTAGCACTAAGTACCCCACGAGTGTTTGGTGACGCAAAAGTCACATATTTTCACCGCCTACCTATCGAAATGCACATAAAAGGTTTTGCTTGGGCGATATCGGCCATATCTCCCCAACCCTTGGTCCTGGAATGATCTAGAATATATCAAAATGATCGTAAGATGATGAGCTATAGAACGCTGTTCTAAAATTCCGCTTAGGTCTTACCAGTTGTGAGATTTTCCCGCCTAAAGTCAACATTCAAAATTTTTCATACATATCTATGCAAATAGCTCGAAATGAAAAAAAAACAGAACATAGCCTTTCGTTTAGAGCAGAAAACTGCAAGAATAACCCTGTCCCATGTTCATAAGTCACAGAACCGCGTACAGGACGCGTATTTCGAAAGTGTGGAGAATGCATTTCGTTGCAGTCGCAGGCCGCACTGTCCTAGTATTGGTGCACTTTAGAAATACACGATTTTTACGCGTTCTCTGCGACTTCTGAACATGGGAAAGGGCTCTTCTTGTAGTATTTTTCTTGCTCTACGAGATAGGCTATGGGTGGTGTCGATATTTGCCTGCGATCAAATTTGAAAGATCGAGAAATAAAATCATAGCTAGCAATTTTGCAGGTTTTTTTCAATTTTGATCGTATAGTAAAATCAAAGTATACAACATACTGTTTTTCCTGAAAGCGAGTACCTAGGGCCACATATTATGAAATTTTCACTAGGTATTCGTTTTTCCGTTTCGAGTTATTCGCACAAGTATGCGCAGAAAACTTTGAATGTAAACTTTTGGCGGGAAAACTTTACGAACGGTAAGACCTAGGAAAAATTTAGAAAGAGCATTCGATAGCTTATGATGATGCGATCATTTTGATATGTTCTAGATCATTCGAGGACCAAGAATTGGGGAGATATGGGGGATATCGCCCAAGCGACGCCCGTTTATGTGTATTTAAATTAGGTGGGGTGAAAAACGCTTGACTTTTGCATGACCATACACACATACTACTATGCACAAGAAATCATGGGTCCCACCCTGTCTTAATAATGATTGTTTAGGTCAAGACGACACGGTGTGCTTGGTCCCGTCTGCCGTCTATACGGCGGTGTTGGCGTTGAGTCGGGAATTATTGCAACGCGGTGGCGTAATGCAATTACAAGAATTATTCAATCAATATTTGAATTGGCCGGCTCTGCCAGTGGAGGCTCGAGAAATTGTTGGCGAATCGAAATCGAGCTTTATGCAATTTTTGCAATGGCATCCTTTCATATTCGCCATATTTCCATCGAAAGTATTCGTGAGCTTGCATCGACGATTGCCCGATTTCGATTACGGCTCATTTTTGGACGAATGTTTCGGCGATCAGGAGGGTAGTCAATATTTTGCTCAATGTCGAGCGGCCGTTGTCCCGAGCGGTGGTAATCCCAATTGCAGAATGAATGCGGGAAATGCGGTCAGCAATGTGGTCAGTGCCTATCCTCCGCATCCGCCAATGGTTCCGAATCGATGGCCAAATATGGACGAACATAGGCAGGGCAACTTTGGTGCGAATGGATCTGGCCAGATTCAAGGTAGGTCAGCACTAAAAGGGATTCATTCATTGTAGAAGAAGGTGACGAGTCGAAGAGCCTGGTAGTGTCACACGTCGTGTTGGTCTTTTTTTGGATTCTGGGCTGTGCCAGGTTGGAAGACGGGTGGGACTGGGTGGCCGGGACACTTGCCGAATGGAGTGTAAAGTGCCTTATTCAAGCAGGGAGACCTTTCTCTGGCAAAAATGGCAGGTTGAAATTTTTATTGCTTCGATGGGTTTCAACTTTGGTTTACCAGTCATCCCTGTGCAGGGTGCATACAGGGCTGGAAAACCTGGAAAAGGTCGAGGATTCAGATGTCAAATTTGTCTGTCTGCCTTTAGTCTGTGCCCTACATGGCCTGTAATAGGACTACATGGGTGGGTGTCAAGTTTCGGCAAGGTCGGCTGGGTCAGGTGGGAGAAAGGTAGAAATCAGATCGCCCAAGCCTGATCTGATCGCGTGTGAGACAGATCAGGTTTGGGTGAGTCGAGTGAGTTGTATGACTGTTTACATAGAGTACTGCAGGCTGGCTATGCAATTTGCCTGTGCTTGGAGGCCAGGTCTTAGTCCAGCTCACATAAAATTTGTTCGCTTTTGCTCCCTTCCTGCTGGACCTGCGGTGTGGGGGGTTAGAGAGGAAGGGTTCAGCGTCCTGGCCGGCCCAGTAGGGCCCCCCTTGCCCAAACTTGGTGGGTGTTCAGTTTTCAATGTTTGCTGTGATTTGCAGGTGCTCAACGCGGTCGGCAGCTGGTATCGCCTCCAGGATTCCCCCAGCCACCGCCGCCACCCTCATATCCGCAATCGACTGTTGGTCGATTTGCGCAACCAAGCAATAATTACAGCGCCTTCAATGTGCCACCGCCGCCGACACCGGGTCCTCGAGGGTTCGGCGGGCACGGCTGGCCAGCTCAACACGCTTTGCCAACACCCGACAGCATGCCTCCACCGACTCCGCTGACGACCAGTGTGGGAGGCAGTAACCACTCGTTGTCCAGTGGCTATTCGACGGGACCAGCACCATCGACGCCGGGCGGAGGGGGGCCTGGTCAAATGATGCAACAACAATTTTGGCCAGGAAATATTGGTGCTAATCGAGCATCGATTCATACCCCGGAGAACACTGCTGGATTTTGGAGTTCGTACGATTTGGGCACTGAAAATTTTATTCGCCAATTGAATGCTGGTGGCCAACAGAATCGCGCGACGCCCACGCCGCCAATGGTTGGCCAGGAAGTGCCAACTACGGTTGGAGCTGCTGGTCGAACGGGAACGCCGGATGTGTTTCTGAGACCAGCGTCTTGTACTAAAGGATTACAAACGAGCGATAGTTTGGCGCAGACTGAACGATTCTTGTTGTCGTTGAAGTGCGGGCATTGCGGACTGAGCAACGAATGGTTGTTCCCGTTGTTGGCCCATTCGTCGGATCGGGCTGGAATTTTGGTGAAAATGAGAACAGAGACGGCCGAAACGGGTGTCCAGACTGAGGAGAATGGAGGCGACGAGGTGGAAGGGACGAGGCGAGCGGTCGACGAGTTGCACGTTTAGGATGGAGTGGGTGAGTCAAGGGGGTAATCTGTGCAAGATAAATTGTAAGTAGGATTTTGTACACTAAAAACAAAAAAAAACGTTCCGTATTTGTCGAGTGCGAAGTAAGGATCTACTTTTTTGGCAGTTTTTTTGTGGTTTATGTCTGTTTCTGTCCTTTTTTTCAACCAAAGCCCAAAGAGGTTGTTTCATTTTGTATTATGCACTTAGCTTTCCCTGTTTTGAGTGCTGTTCCCTCAGGCTGCTTGTGGAGTGGGTGAGCACGGAGTTATGCACTTGACCATAGTTGACTAGTGTTGTGTCGATGTTGACCGTGTGCACTGTAGCCTTGTTGAGAAGAGGCCTGATGACTTATGCAGGGGTGGTGAGTAGTCGACTGGTTACGCGGTTTAGTACATGATGGCTGAGGTAATTGTTGCTCACTACTAATCTACTGTGCACACTGTGTGGGTGATGGTGGCTAGGATTGCATTCCGACGTAGGCTTGCCATATGTAAAGTGCTGGTGGTTGCTTTGCTGTGAACCAGTAGAGCGGATGTGTTTGTTATCGATTCAATATTGCTTGTGAGTGCACCCATTTTTGGACCGATTCATGGCCTGCAGTAGGACTTGGCTGGGTATTTGACAATGCTTTATCTAGTTGCCCATTTCGCGATATCGAATGCAGTCTTCTCTTGATTGAGTGCATCGTTGACGTGTGCTCAATGTGTGTCTCCATGTGATGTGTACTTATAGTGTGGTGTCTTGTGGCCCCAGGGGCATCGGCATAAGCTCACTGAAGCTGTCAGCGCAGGATGGGGCTTCCGTGTTTTGCTCTGTACTGCACTATGTGTAGTGTGTGGTGTGGTGTGTTTTGCGTGTAGTGCAGTGTTCAATAAATTGCATATCAGCATTGGACGTGGTATGGGCTGGGGTTACAGGTATGATCAAAACGATGATTATACTAACAAGAATTTTTAAAATTCGCGCCACTTTTGTGGATTTTTGATGAACCTGAGCATCATGTGCGCGGTGTGGCATACTGTAAGGGATGTCGTTCGATCGACAGGTTTTATTTTTTTGGTCTTTGAGTCAAAAGCGTTGTAAGCTATCTGTTTTTATCGACGAAGAGCCTCGATCGACATTTTCAATCCGTCTGCCGGTAGTCGCAAGTACAGTCTCTACATCTACGAAACTAGAAACCGAATTTTGTGGTCAGGAACTCGATTAGTTATTCGAAAACTTGTCAGCAATGGCCGCAGTGCCTCAAAACCGTGGCGATCAAGTTCAGGTAAGACTAGCCTCTTCGATTACCAAACATTGAAGCCCAGTCCGTTTTCCAGAATGCCACCACATCGAAAACAAGTGGCGTAGCAAATTTGAATGTTCAAGAATCGGCCGCGCTCTTGCAAACAACACCGGAAGCCTTGGCGGATTATTGTCGGGAAAAAGTAGAGGGTTACAATTTCGATAAGGGTGTCAATCACGAGAAATTGTTTCGCTCCTTGTATTCGACTGGATTTCAAGCCACCAATTTGGCCATGGCCGCCAAGGAAATCGATCGCATGGTAAGCTAGTCCCCTTCGATTCGCGGGTGTGTGCTCGGAGCGATCAGAGTCAGACTAATCATCAGAATGCGCTAAATAAACAGTCATAATGCTGAGCATGGAACCAAAGGAAACTAAAGTTCTTAAATTTTTATTTTTCATTTCAGCTAGACGCTAAATTTAGTGATGTTGAATTGGACGAAGCCTTGTCCTACTTTGATTATCCAGCTCCCCTGCGAAGTCGTCGCAAGACTGGTTGCACCATATTCCTCGGCTACACATCGAACATGATTTCGAGTGGACTCAGGGATATTTTTCGGTTTCTTGTTCAACATAATTTGGTAAGTACGAGTAAAAATTTTTTCCACTGGCTAACCATCAAACATATCTGATTTTCAAAAAAGCTTTGGTTTCTTTCCGAAAATTGGATTTGATTTCTCGAGTCTTTATTCGATTTCTTAAATTTTCATTTCATTTTTCAAATTTTTATTTGATTTATCAAATTGTTTTCAATTTTCCACGTCTCGAATTATTTTTTCATATTTTGAAGTAATTTTTAGATTAGATTTTTCAGATTTCGATTTGGTTTTTCAAACTTGCATTCGATTTTTCTAAAAATTACCTAATTTTCAATCTAAAAATCCTCTTTCCATTTTCAGGTGGATTGTATCGTGACAAGCGCTGGTGGCATTGAAGAGGATTTTATCAAATGCTTAGCGCCGACTTATTTAGGCGATTTCAATTATTCGGGAATCGAACTTAGGAAAAAAGCAATTAATCGAATTGGAAATTTATTAATTCCGAATAGTAATTATTGTTTATTCGAAGATTGGCTTTTGCCCATTTTCGATCGAATGCTAGTCGAACAAATCGACCAGGTTAGGTTTCGTTTTTTTTAAATTTATGATTCATTTTTCTTTTTATGATTCAGAAAATACAATGGACACCGTCGAAATTGATCGCACGATTAGGAAAAGAAATAAATAATGAAGATTCCGTTTATTATTGGGCCTGGAAGAATAATATTCCCGTTTTTTGTCCCGGATTGACCGATGGTTCGTTGGGCGATATGCTTTATTTTCACAGATATAAAAACACGCCGGGATTGATTTTGGATATTGTGGAAGGTAGGGATGGTTTGGGAAACCCCAGATTTTAGGATTACTTTCAGCTAAAACTGGCTTTTTTAGATATAAAACTGCTAAACGATACGGCTGTGCATTCGATCAAAACTGGGATGATCATACTCGGTGGTGGCCTGCCAAAGCATCACGTTTGTAATGCTAATTTGATGGTATGCTGCATTTTAACTAGATTTTTTTGTGTTTTTAACCCATCATATCCGTAAATCGTTTTTCAGCGAAATGGAGCCGAATTTTCGTTGTATATCAACACTGGCCAAGAATACGACGGGTCAGACTCGGGCGCTCACCCGGACGAAGCAGTTTCGTGGGGAAAAATTAAAATGGATTCGAAACCTGTCAAAGTGTTTTGCGATGCAACGATCGCCTTTCCATTTCTTGTGGCCGACACGTTCGCTAAACGGTATTGGCAAAGAAAGAGTAACGGATTGATTGATGATTAATTAAAATTTGTTAATTGGTGAGAAATCGAATAAAAATTATAAGAAATCGGAAATATACCATCACATTCAGCAAAATCGCTTTAGGCCTGATCATCTCCCAGAATGAACTTAAAGACGGAGCTCCGTGTTTTTCTTGGCGACGATTCCGTGCGCTTACAATACTGCATTAGCAAATTGTAGATGGCGCCTGAAACGAAGATGCAGTTGGACAGACCGCAGGGGGGAAAGATGTGCGCAACTGCATCTGTGCTTCGCTACCGAGACTCGTGTCAGCGCTAAGCACAGCAAATGGTTTCCTGGTTTCCAGCTCATTTGGTGTTTTCATGTCATCTCGTGTCAAAAAAAACCCGGTCAGACCAAAAAAGCGTATTTCTGCTGTCTGTGCTTACAGAGCATAGGAGACGTTTGCTTTTCTTATCATTAGTGCCGGCAGTCCAGCATCAGCTGACCCAGCCCGCGGGCGGTTTAATATTTTTTGTTTTTCTTAGAAAAGAAACTCGCATTTTTTGATCGATCATATCTTATGACTGATATCATGCGATAAGTGAAAAATTCTGTGCTGGCAACTCCAATTCTCAAATTTAAAAAGCAAAATTCATGCATTTTTGGCCAGGAGCATTTTCAGTTGAAAAATTCCGAGAACAAGAATTTTTTTTGAACTTACCGACATTGCATTTCCTATTCACCAAATATTCATATACCGTGTACAATTCTCGCATAAGTAGGCCATCGTCGAAGGTAAAATAAGCCACATCTCGACCCGATTCGGCTGCTGCCATCAATTGGATGAGACCTAATCAAGAGCTCCCTAATCAGATTGCTGGAGGAAAAAGGAAAGCTGACTCACTCTTCAATTCCTTGTCTCCACCAAATGCGCCGCAGCCCCAATTGCCCGTCGCCACGGCTCCAAGATAATCAACACTGACACCGGGTCGAGCGAAGCCGCTATAAGCCTAAATAGAAACAAAAATTAACAGTTTTTCCCTGAATTCAGTACTAGCATTTCTTATCTACGTAGCCAGCCAGTTTCAAAATCATCTTGGACATGTCCTAATGACGGCCATTTCATCAAGACATAGGACAGGACTTGGGATATTCTAATCGTAAGATTTAGGACGCATCATGACTGATTTAACCTGGCCCTGGTATTCCTAGCCCCCAGCCCAGTTTTACAATCAGTTAAGGCCTGTCCTAACTCTTATGATATCCTAAGCCCTATCCTACAACATGGTGAAATCAGTCCCAGGTTTTCACAGCGTGGTACCAGATACACTCACCTTATTCAGTTCCCGATCGATACCATTTTTCGTAAACTGTTCATCACTTCTGCCATATGGACAGGCATCGATCGCCACCACCTCGACTCGACGACGGCCCCAGTCGTCCCTGAAATAAATTTAAACGTCAGATAGAAAAAAGCATGGCCTCCCAAGCGTATCCTGACGGACAAAGTCCTCCCCATCATCATCATGGTAAGGACTTTGTCCATCAGGGTAGACTCCAGGCTGTCTGTCAGTTGAAGTAGTCTGCAAGGCAGTCTACTAATTACGTATCTGGTCACCCTTGTCTGAACCTAACTTTCACCTGCACGTAAGGTGGCATTTCCCATCGGGTCAGCATAACTTGTTTCATGTGGGTGAATCCCACCATCCGTCAACCAAAAGTGCTGCTCAGGATGCTTGTAACAATAAACTTACCTCGGCGTCGTATCCTCGTACGATTGCAACCACTGGAGCGAACTCGAGTATCCCGTGTAATAGCTAAACCGTTCGCATCCTGCAAAGATCAATAATTTCAGTCTCAATTCACTAAGAAATCACCCTCTCACCAGTCATTATGAAACATTCCGTATCATCCAAGGCCTCAGCGAACAACATGGGAACGATCAGTTCGGGGCAAATCATAAATCGAATCTCCTCCTGCACCGCTCCATATTGAAGAACACCACCGCCCAGGAACTTGTTGGCGAAATCGATCTGAAATCACACATTTCAAGTCTTTCTGCCGGCATATCCCCCTCTCCGCAAAACTATGACCTCGACATCTATGACCCTCTTGGAACTGGAATGCTGGTGGCCAGCATCCCAGTGGGAGGATGTCGCGCCCTCCAACTAGGAGAATCAACACTCCAGTGGTGATGCCTTATCAGCGCTAGATGTCACCACCGTCGCGCTCCAAGGCGCACCAAACGATCACCACAGCTGATCCAGACAGGTTATACCTCGACGGATATGTAAACGGCATCCCGAACGCCTGCAACGTGTAGGGGCCGTCCAAAGAGGGGGTCGATCCAAGCAAACGCATGGCACGTCTATTCGGCAGTCACCACCAACACCACCACATGGGCGCATACATCAGTCCAGAAGACAACCCCCGAGACGTTCGTGACGCCAGTGTAGCCAACTCACCCTGGCGCACATGTGAGAGACCCCAACTCCGACTGGAGGAAGGCAGCCTCGCGACTACACCTACGGCTGAAACATCAACTCGGCGGGTTGACGTCTGTCAGCCAGGGGAGAGTATAGATCTGCCAGCCGCCAATAATGTTGGTTACGTGGAGTCTTTTCCATCAAACACCCTGACCCTGCTACAGTTGGCAGACAAAGGGGGTCTCATACCTGGATCATGCCTTCTCCAAAATCCTCGATGGTCCCTTTCTTCGAAACATATAACTTGGTCAACGGGGCTTCCGAGTTCGGCCAATCGGGAAATCGATCCAGCGACGCTCGTTCGTAACTCAAGACACCTTCGGGCACTGAAAAATTCAAAATCAGAAACTTAGAGACTGGTATGTAATGGGCATGTTTGGCCTGAGGGGAAGGTTGTGTGCCTGGTTACCTAAACCACCATCGACCCGGCTGATCCGGGTTGGATCAGTTAGGGGGGTCGGCCGGATCAAAATTTTGAATTCCCGCCAGAATATCCTGCAATCCCAGCCCTTCTGACTGCGGGTGTCCTTCATCAACGAAAGAATGTACATCCTTCCAGAAAACAAATGAGCAGGCACAATACAACGCTGGGTCGGTTTGGTGGCCCCACACCCAAGATGGTCGATGCTGGACCTGAACTGGCTGCCTTATTGACTTGTCTTCGTTGGCCGCTCCAGGCGAGTGCAACCAAGCCTGGCAGGCGGAGGAGAGAATGTGGCCGACGGGACCACAGCTCCGACTGGAGCAAGGCGAGTCTTGCACCTGTGGCTGAAACATTAACCCAACGGGTTGACGTCTCCCAGCCAGGGGATATTGATTCCTCTCTCCCACTCGCCATGGCCCACAGGCACAGGGTTGCATGTCTCTGTCTGCCTGGAGTGTTTCTGAGACCATCCGCTCCCCGCGGTACCTTTCTCAATGTACGGCCTCAACGAGGTCTACTCCATACCTCCCCCCCCACACTCACTTTTCGTGGTTACTCGTCGAAAATAATTGAATATAAAATCCAATTTAGCTTTAAGAACTTTTCCCGATCCGAATAATCGATTGAAATTGATCTCAGGATAATTTGCATATTCCGATCCCGCGCGGCGTTGATTTCGTCGAGGATACGTGCAAAAGAAGGCATTGGCTAGCAAACAGGCCGCCTGCTGCTGACTCATCGTGATCGTATGCCTCATGCCTTGCTTCAGTAATGGAATCGGCTGAAAAGAGCAGAATCAGTTCATGCAAAACTGTCGATCCCCCACCCAAAAAACCCACAAGCTTACCTGGGTCACCAAGTCCGGAAGTTGCAATGCGAGTTCTGCAATTTTGGGTATGGTCGTCGAAAAGAAGGCGTCGCGTTCCTCGTCTTCCATCTGCAATAAACAGATCTCATTTAGTCAGGGTCGATAAAGGCCACCCCTCCCCCAACAGGGATGAGTTCGACTCCTACTCGGGCCTCATGTTTTTGTTTCTTGATTCATATCTGACTTGTGTTCCCAAACAGAGATAGAGCGTAATGGTACGACCCCGATGATGGCTGCATGCCATGCCATACTTTGTCCACAGCCAAGCACCATACAACGCGCTCGAGGGCTAAGAAACAAATGACAATCATTTTCCCCGGGCGGGAGTCGAACCCTCCCCTGCAAGCGTGAGTGAAGACAACTTTACCCGTTGGGCCACGACCAGGGTTTCAAACACTATACAGTACATACCCGTCCGATATAGCGTTCCAATCCAGCAAAATTCCATTTGCCGGCATATCGATCGTTGTAAGACAAAATAGCGCATTTGACATCGTCGAACGATGACCACGGCCTCGACAATGCTTTCTGAACTAAACTCCATCGTTCCACTAATTCACTCTGAAAAATAATTTTCCAACATTTTTTTGGAAACCCTTCAGAAAACTGGTGACTTTTTCTAGTTTACTCTCGCCTAAGCACAAAAACGCGCACTCAAAAGATCAAGTACAGTACAAGGTGACTCACCTCGCTAACGGGATATTCGCTTTGACTCGAGCACGGCATCCGCACATGATCGCCATCCCACTTGTCGTAGTATCGACGAGGATAAGGTGCAGGTGGCTGCCCATTCATCACGTTTTCCAAGGTCGATGTGTCGAACAGGATCGTATGCCTGTTCGTGGCCGATGTTAGCTTTCGAAGAGGTAGGATAGCTTTCCGAAGATATTCCAACGGCGTACCCTGAAAAATGTTGTGGTAAAGACACATACTGTCCACAAAAACATTAGACTTGAGTGGGAGTCGAACCCGGGGCACCTGGGCTCTGACTTGACCCCTTTCCTGATCACCGAGCCTGAAACTGAAATTAGCAAGACGACTTCTGTCAAAAACAAATCTTAGGCTCGGCTATAGTGATCAGGAAACGGGACCAGTTCAGGTTCAAAATGGATCCTGCCAGACCCAAGTCCACTCACCAAAAACGTGACCTTCATATTGTCCTCGTTTTCAATTCGTTCTCCCTGTTCGAATTCGGAACTCGGTTCATCGGACGATTTGGAATCGTCGTTTTCCCAAAAATGGTTTTTCGATGAAGTACTAGCGTTGCCAGTCGTTTCAGCTTGGTCGCTTTCTTCCATTCGAGGCGAATCTTTTAGATCGATCGCAATCGATTTGTACGAATCGATTACGCTATCGTCCTTTTTAGTCGATATTTTGGTAGCCCTACAATACAAAATCGTCACAGAATTTGTAAATAGGCCTATTCTCAATTTTTTTGATATTTTGCAAAATTTTAAGCAATTACATTCAAATTTGCAAGTAGGCACTTAATTCAATTTTAAAGTTATCAAAAATTTTGAAACATAAACCAACGTAATATAAAAATTTCCGAATTATCTGGCCGCTTTCAATTCAAAAATTGTCAAACTAACTCATCATGACCTACCTTATCAAAGCTGCCGCTGCTATTTCTTCTCTTTCTTCTTGTTTACCAGATGTCGAAGGACGGCTATCTTTTTCAATTAATCCAGAAATTTCTTCCGAAGCAGCGCTGGTCGATCGACCAAATGAAAAATGGATGTCCAATTTCGTTTGAACCAATTTCTTCTTTTTGTTATTTTCCGTCAAAGATTCATTATTTTTTAAATTTGAAGAACGCCTTTTTGACATTCGTTAATAAGTATTTAATAAAACTTAAAATATCTTTTCAAATTAAAAAAACTGGCACGAAAATCAAATTTTCTCAGAGAAAAATTATTACGCTGATTTCAAGGCGAATTTAGTGCGTGGTTTTAAGTTTCGCGCCAAATTGCCTGAAAATCTAAAATTGTCTGCTAGTGCGCGGCGTTGGACGAAAAATCAGCGGGTGGCTGTCGGCGGACGAGACGGCTCGTTCCAGTTATAGCGATGCAAAATATTGTTGGCACCTAGTCAACGCGTGCTAATGATGATTTAAAAGATTTAGGTACCGAAGTGAAACGGTGCGTGAATAGTTTTTGAATTAGATAATGGAAAATAAAGCTGAAATCGATGCCTCATTTTCGAATGGGGGCTTGGCGGCCGAAACTGATGTTGTTGTCGCTTGCAAAGATAACAAAACAAAAAGTACTCGCAGCAGTTTTCCATTAGAGATGGATTATACTTTCGACGGAGCAACGCTAAAGGTAAGTTGATGTGCCTCTGGTCTGCGGGATTTTGTTTTTGAGTCACGCAGTTTTGTTGTCGGCTGCGAATCTGCTCTCATTTCAGCGCAACTCGGCAGCATTCCCTCGTTTAGAATTAAGTCAAAGCGATCTTGTCCGATTGCTGAGTTATTTAGAAGGAGAATTGCAAGCGCGAGATGTCGTTATCGCCGCTCTGAAATCGGAAAAAGCCAAGCAACTAATTTATCAAGCGAAATATGGACATTTAAATTTAAACGATCCATTAGCCGCTTTACAACGCGATTCAGATTTGTGCGGTGAACGTGAAGATTTTGATGAATCATCAATCGGAAGGCTTTACGAAAATCAATTAGGCTATTTGGAACGATTGATCGGAATTCAACGTCGTTCGCATCGACATGCCAAGCAGGTAGGTCTGCGCGGCGATACAGCGTTGTTGATCTACCAACCGTCCGTGTCATGCAAGCCTTCATTTCAAATAGAAGTACCCCTTACTCGTGTACTCGTCTTTGACCTTTGCTTAAACACGCAATCTAAACTATTTCTCTATGCGTCGGCATTTCGGTACCCCCCCTCGCGGAATAGTTGAGTAAATATTTGAGTGTAAATTCTTGGTCTTATTTGATTTAAGTACTGTACGAGTGACTAGCACGTTCAAAAATTGTTTCCATTGATTTCCTGTTTTTTTTATCGTAAACTTTCAAATTTACGCGTCAGCGATGAATCATTGTGTTGGAAACGGTTTTTTTAAAGTTGGCTTATCTAGCAACAATAGCTCGCCTTTTTTAATTTTTAGTCATTATTTTTTTCGAAATTCTTGCAGGTTTTATCATTCGTCGAAAAACGTCATGATCGTATGCTCAGGCAATTGGAACAAGAGCGACGATGGCGAGCAGAAGAAGAAGTGCAAGGAGATAATGCTTGCGTTTTATTACAACAGGAAAGAGAACGTTTACACGAAGAAGTAAGTGTATTTTTCATTTCTTCCGTACTGGAGTCTACGAACCAACGAAGACTCTCACAGTCGTGGCTAATTCGTCACTTTAATATTGCTTTGACTAACCGACTTTTGAATTATGAATGATTTAAGCGACTGCACTTTGAAGAAAATAATTTTCATTCAGTTTGAAGAGGGTTGGTGTTGCTGGAGGTGATGACGCGTTTGCACCAACGACTTCCACTCTTTATGATCCTCTCGGCTCATCTCTCACGAACTCTTTTCAATATTTTACGAAATACGCCAGGTTTTCAAGCAAATATTTGCTGGTTGAAAGGGAGCGTGTTCCTCGAGGGGGGTTTGGGGGAGGAGGAGAGTGCTAGTCGACGACCAAGGGTTTCGTCGAAGGCGATGTAGGTAGTTTATTTTTATGAAAAGTCTTGTGGCGAAAGCGTCAATAAAATGAAGTCACTAGACGCATTGAGGCTAGGCATCGTTGAAAGATTGAGAGCATGATTGGAATTTTTGAGAAATGATTGCCAACCAATTGTTGTGAAAGAGAGCCAAGCACGCTTTTTCCCTTGCGCCAAAGGGGGTTTTCTCAACGCGACAGGTTCTAATGCCGATCAAAGTTTTTTGGTTAAGTCACGAGCAAACTCGTTTACAAGCTAAAGGTCGTTTGTTCTGGGTGTTTTAGTTGGAAAATCAAAAGAAACAATGTCGGAATATGCAGTTGGAATTGGATTCGATCAAGGAGGCTATGATCAAAGAGAAGCAGCGGCACAAGACCATCGTCCTGCATATGCAAGGCGAATACGAACGGTTGTTGGGCCTGATC
The DNA here is from genome assembly GCA_030248295.1 of Mesodorylaimus sp. YZB2_4. Lineage (NCBI taxonomy): Eukaryota > Metazoa > Nematoda > Enoplea > Dorylaimida > Dorylaimidae > Mesodorylaimus > Mesodorylaimus sp. YZB2_4. The sequence continues at coordinate 769,562 of JASANH010001374.1, read as the reverse complement.
GAGGCGGGAGATGGTGGGCGTGTGGTCAATGGGGCCGACACTTTAAGACGAGAAGTGCAGTGGTTACGGGACCAGGTGGACGAGGAGAAAAGGCGAGTGGGTGAATTGCAACGAATTGTGAAGAAGCAAGAAGGCGAGCTGGGGACTATGCGATTATTGGTAGCCCTTGGAGATGGGCAGCAGAAAATGTGGAATGGGACAGGAGAGAATGGGTGGACGAATGGAGCGAGGAAATCGCCTGCTGTGGGTAAGAGAGGCCTTCTTGTGTGTCATGTTCTGAAGTGGGCGAGTGTTCGACTCCCAGCCTAGTAGATCATTTCGTGTGTGTTTTACCAAATCATCAAACTCGCGGCGGTGATTCAGTAAAGCTGAACATGATGAGCACAGAGTGGGACCCATTTTTAAATGGAATGTGTGCATGAGAAAACTTGCTCAAGTGTCTCTTTGCAGTATAAGCAGCAGACTCGACTACTGAACGACATGTCACCGCATGCAGCCATAGCTTAGCCATAACGTAGCGGCCATATCTAATCTGAAACTATATTTTACACTTCCTGAGCAAGAATCTGAGATTCGCCTCCTATCTGCACCAACATGAATAGGTGCACACTCTTTCTTTATGCAGTCTTTTTCCAACACTTTCCCAGCTGAAGATGTCACATTCTTGCTCAGTGCGTAAAATATGGTTTCAGATCGATAGATTATTACATAAGATTATTGAAATTGTCAGCTAATATTCGCCATTGACTCGGTCCTTATCGGATCAGAATCGTTGATTTTTTTATTTTTAGCCTCAACTGACTCGTGTTTGACAGAAACGACGTCGATCGGTGTCGATTTGAAGCAACCCCAGCAGTTGTACCATGCCAGTGGTGTACTTCGTCGAGCGAGTACTTCGCAAGAAAAAGGCGGAGTTTTGACATCGGCCAAGAACTATATTGCTCAAGTGGCCAGGAGCGCTAGTGGACGCCGATTAGCTTCGTCCGTTTCGCCACCCAGCAAGCGTTGGGGTCACGTGGTGGAGTCGTGCGATGAGGAGCCGACGGCCGTGACGCCCGAACCGAGTGTTCGTTCCCTCAGCGAGAATGGTACGAGTGGTACGATGAGACGGTCTAATGGTCAGGGGGGCGAGGAGGGGGCCAGACCGAAAGCACTGTTCACTAGTACGATTGGGAAACAGCGTCGTCATGAATTGGAACCTGAAATTGCCGAGTTGGAAGAAGTCCTCAAGTCGTTGACCCTGGCTGTCGATTCGATGAATGAGCCTTCAGTGGCTGCCCATGTTCATTTCCCGGATGTGGATGACGGGCCTGGCAATGGGCGGATCGTGGTGGGCAAGGGTGACCAGAAAGGTACTGCATGCATTGCGATATGCCTGGATCCGTGTTACTGGAGGTCTTGTCCCAGGCCAACCTAGTCCATGGCTGAAGCATCATCCTGACGGGTGATGCTCCCAGCTGAAGTGGTAGTGCATAGCATCTACACGATCACTGGTTCTATGACCAGGCCCTGCATGCCCATTTCAGGCAATGCTGTCAATGATCAAAATGATTCGAGTCCTCCCACGGCCTCCTCGACCACCACCCTCGCTCGTTCGAATAGTATGAATGCCGATTCGATCAATAGCGTCAATGGAACCAAACGAATCCGCCCACCTCGCATTCCAGTTGGAATCAACCGCAAGACATTGGCCAAATCGTCGAATGGACACGTCTCGCGAGAGCACCCTGCTCGGGCCAGCAGCAGTTCGGCGGACGAGCTGAACCAAGTTTCAGTCGAATGTGCCAAAGGAGAGAAATCAATGCCCGCCGCCTGTTCATCGCCTCACTTGGCCTTGAAAAGGAAAGTCAAGGCCATCAGTGGCCTGGCCAATCGTATCCAACAACGTGTGGTTAGTCAAGTGGCAGTCAGACAGAGGCCTGCGGGATCGAACAAGGAGTCCTGGTGATACCTCGAAAAGTAGACATGTAAAAATTGATATAGGATGTCACATCTTTGTATGTTTTTCTCAGTTATATACGATAGATTGTTGCTGTCGGTGCTGGAATTCATGCTTTTTAAATGTTGAACTTTTCATCTGTGATGCGTTAGAATATCAATGTTTGAGCTATTTCTTACAGTGCCTTTCTTCTCGCAAATTATCTGCTTTCTGTAATTTTTGTAAAAAACGTTGTAAATCCATTTGTTAGTCAACTGCGTAAAATTGTCATGAAATTATTTGTTGTGCCAAATTTTCTACCTCGAATTTGAATTTCGCGCTCTTCAGATATTGTAGCAAGTGTGCGTAGTAATGTCTGCTTCAAGCGCGGAATTGTATCGCGTTGGAGAAAATCGGTTTTTTGGCTCCTTCGATTTTGTGGAAGGTCGAAGTCCAGTTAGGCCTAGCATCCGGTTCGTAACGTCCATTTCTGCCTTTTTTTATCAGGTATTCATGAGAAATAATCAGTTAAAAATTCACAAAAATTTTTTAGTCAGGTCTAACATTCCGAAAATAAACATGCCGTCGGCGAAAGAAGATATTTTCGCGCGTCTTTCATCGATTTTATCCGAACGAATTATGATTATCGATGGTGCAATGGGAACGATGATTCAGGGTTATAAATTGACCGAAGATGATTATCGAGGCGAGGAATTCCGAAATCATCCCGCACCGAATTTGAAAGGCAACAATGACCTGCTCGTTCTGACTCGTCCCGACGTTATTGAAGAAATCCATCGTGAATATTTATTAGCCGGAGCCGATTTCATCGAAACCAATACGTTTAATGCGAATCGAATCTCTCAAGCCGATTATGAAATGCAAGATTTAAGTTATAGAATGAATGTGGAAGCGGCCAAAGTAGCGAGAAGGGCTGCTGAGAAAGTGTCCATAGAAACGGGTACGCAAGTATCGATTATTTTCTTTTTCGCTTTGTAATCGACAATATTTTAAAAGGAAAACCAAAATTCGTCTGCGGTTCTGTCGGTCCGACTAACAAAACTCTTTCCATTTCTCCATCGGTCGAGAAACCTGATTTTCGGAATATTAGTAAGGAAATTTCATAATTTTCTATTCTTCGCCCACATTTTCTCTTTCCAGCATTTGACGAACTGGTGGACGCGTATGCCGAACAAGTCCGTGGTCTATTGGAAGGCGGAGTGGACGTGCTTTTAGTCGAGACTATTTTCGATACTGCTAATGCCAAGGTAATAAGGGACTGTATTTTTTGCATGATTTCTTGATAAAGCTTATACAAGGCTGAAAGATCGGGGAAAATGGGAATTTTTTGCCAAAATCAGAGAAAACTGAGCGATTTGCATTTTGAGGTTTCAAATTGTGAGTCACCCGCCTGGTAATCATGCTGGAAGTCCATGAATTAATTTTTCTCAGCACTAAATCAACTATGTGTAAAAATAATCAGGGAAAAAATCCAGTTTTTGTCTGAAAAATCTGGGAAAGTCATTTTCTGCTTGATGCGCAAATTTGTAAAAAATCAATTTTTAGGCCGCTTTGTTCGCTATCGAATTGGTTTTTGAAGAAAGTTCAATTCAGCCGATTCCCATTCTCGTTTCGGGCACAATCGTTGACAAAAGTGGCCGTACTTTGTCCGGTCAAACAGGCGAGGCATTCGTCATCAGCGTCTCGCATTCGAGTCCATTTTGGTACGTGGTGGTAGTTCCTAGTCTTCCGGGATCCTTCAGTGCCTGGGGAGAGGCATGTACATGGGCTCGGTCGCTTAGGGGTCCCGTATTTTCCAGCCACCAATCCGGGCGAGGTGCTAATCTTCTCTTACATTCAGTGACCTCTGACACTAATCACCCGCGACTGAGGGGGAGCTTTGGCAGCTTTTTTAGCCGACCGAACTCAAGGTGCCCCTTTTGCCCATACGTATGGAGAGGCAGCACGGAAATTTTTCTATTTCCCCTGGATTCAGGCGGATAAGCACGTTATTTTCTGATTGCATGCACGAAAGTGTAATCTTTTTGAGAAAATGTGAATTTTCTGTGAAAATACGCTTTTATCCTTAAAGTCATGGGTTTTCACTCCTGACTTTTCGTAAAATTAAATAAGTTCCGGTTTTTAGTCTCGGATTAAATTGTGCATTGGGGGCGCAGGATATGAGGCCGTTTATCGAAGCTATCGGCAACGTTACCACGTCTTTCGTCATTTGTTATCCGAATGCTGGTGCGAACTTGGTTTTTTTGCAGTTTTCTGTTCATATGCTCTTTTTGAACGTTTGAGCAAAAAACCAGAAAATGCATTGACAGGGATTTTACAATCGAATGTTTTAGGTCTACCAAACGCATTCGGCGCCTACGATCAAACACCGGCTGAGATGGCCGGTTACATGAGGGTGAGTGTTGTTCGGGTCCTGTGGTCCCAGTTTCCCCACGGGACCTTCAGCCCGTTGTGCCCGCAGACCAGCAGTCGTATCCTGTCGCTGCTTTACCAAATCAGCAAACGCTTAACCCTCTAATCGACGCAGTCCTTCAAATGCATGACAGAAGCAAACGGACTGCAGCGCAGTCGAGGGTGAGGGGATACATTGCACAAAAGGATTGAGTAGGCCGCGAGTTGAACAGTCACTGGTAACTACGCACCTGGCGTGAGTGACAGGAGGCTAACCCGCCAGGTCCCGATGTGATAAGCCTTGTAGTGACCGAGTCTTACTGTGGCCGGGTCTTACTATGGTCTTACTGTGGGCCCCTTACTGTGGCCGGGTCTTACTGTGGTCTTACTGTGGCCGGGTCTTACTATGGTCTTACTGTGGGCCCCTTACTGTGGCCGGGTCTTACTGTGGTCTTACTGTGGCCGGGTCTTACTGTGGGCCCCTTACTGTTGGCGCCTACGTGGTGCTTAGGTGAAAGGCGTGCGGCACAGCTTGAAAACTCTGGCCGTGTGAGAACTTGGCCAAGTTCTCTGTGTCCCTTGCACGCCTGGTGGTGGGTGGCTCATTCCTCCAGAAGAGGCCTGATGGAGTAGGAGGCTCTTGAATCTGGGTATTCGCTCGGGGCACAGGCTGGGTATGTTCACCCCACTGGGTACCGCCGATATGGTGGAGAAGAGAAACGCGCTTTTGCCCGGCATGCATCTCAGATGGACCCTAGTCGATTGAAAGCCCCCTAGCTTGCAGGAAAAGGGCCAAAATCAACCCTCCCCTGGAACGACCAGGATGGGTCAGAAAATGTTCCCTCTGATGGCTGGGAGCACCTCGGCCGAAGGCATTCCGCGCCAGCACTAGCGTCCCAGGAGGGTCCTTCTCGACTGGTGTTCGAGGACCAGTTTCCTATTTTCTACTCGTTCTGCTTCCACCACTTGGCTGTATTGAATGAGTCGCCCTGAGCCAGGTGTGCAAGGCCAGCGAGGACTACTGAAGATCAATTCCCACCCTGAGAACGGGTTTAGTAAACTGCCGCTCCCAGCCGGAATAGACCTACGGTGCGGCCTCCTGGTCAGGGGTGCTGGCTGAAGCAAGTCGGAGCCAGCGCCTCAAACCAGCCTGGCTCTGGGCGACTCACCCTGCTGAACGAGCCGGGAATAGGTATCTGGTCGCCAGTCGGGGGGGACCCTCCCATCTCGCCCAGTATTCCGGGAAGCTGTAGCTGGCACAGGGTACCCTCGGCGGAAGTGCTCCCAGTGGAGACGTTAGAGGGTACATGCCTGCCACATCTGTCGAGTCCAACGGACACACTTCACCCGCGGTGACATGAGTACATGAGTGACTCCGAGAATCGTGCGTTTCCTGTTTCAGGAATTCGCCTTATCGGGATTGGTCAATATTGTTGGTGGTTGTTGCGGGACAACACCAAAACATATCAAAGCCATAGCCGACGCTGTTCATGGCATTCATCCACGCCAACCACCAGGACATGTCTACGAGGGGCACACGCTATTGGCTGGTAAGTGTGATCGTTTAATCATCGCAAGTATGTTTTAGCACTCAGGAGAGCCCTATCTAAAACTATATTTTGCACGATGTGGGGTGTGTGTAAAATATGGTTTCAGATATGGTTTTCAGGCAGTTTTTAAATTGTCTGGTGACAATGGCACAGCTTTAATTACGCCCTTTCTAAAACTGAGTTTACCTTTGTGTAAAATATAGTTCCAGATCGGGGATCCATAGATGCGCAGTTTGTGTATTTGAAACCATATTTTACCTGGTGGTAAAATATGGTTGCAGCTACAGTAACTATGGATTCATACAGAAATATTGTGCAGCACATATATGGATTGAGTTGTTTCAGGTTTGGAGCCGATGCGTATCGGTCCATATACGAACTTTGTGAATATCGGAGAGCGGTGCAACGTGGCTGGCAGTCGAAAGTTCGCCAATTTGATTAAGGCTGGTAAATACGAGGTGAGAATTGTGATTACAGTCTGTTGTCTTTGTTGCAGAAAATTCAGTTTTAGGAAGCGCTGGAGATTGCGAAATCCCAAGTAGAAAATGGCGCCCAGGTACTCGATATCAATATGGACGAGGGGATGTTGGACGGAGTGAAAGCCATGGGAAAATTTGTTCGATTAATCGCATCAGATCCGGATATTGCGAAGGTACGTAGACTATGCCTGTGTTATGGGGTCCGCCTACCTAAGGGATCGGATATTGATTTTGCTGGTGCATATCTCGCCCATTACAGGCTAGATAGCCGGGTCATGGCCTGGTGAGTTAAGCCGTCTGGGTGCGCACTTGGAGGGGAGGGTTCGACTCCCGGCTGTGTTAAAACTTATCGCCAATTTGTATGTTTCTTAGCCCCAAGTGCGCTGTATAGTGCTTGGCTATGACATGATATGTGTCGACCAGACCAGGCCTATCCATAGGCGAACGGTCCTATGGCCATATCCCTGCGTGTAAAAGTCAGTTTCAGACAAGGGATAGATACGATACGGAATTTGTTGATTTCAGGTGCCTTTGTGCATCGATTCGTCCAATTTCGCAGTTATCGAAGCCGGTTTGAAATGCGCTCAAGGCAAGTGCGTTGTGAATAGTATTAGTTTGAAGGAGGGCGAGGCGGATTTTTTGGACAAGGCTCGCAAGATTAAACGGTACGGTGCGGCCGTCGTGGTCATGGCGTTCGACGAAATTGGCCAGGTAAGAATATGCAGTCGCGGATTCTGGGGTGTGGGCGAGGGTTCGATTCTCCTTCGGGGCAAAAGTTTTTTATCGCGAAAAGCGCCGATTTTTTTTTGAATTGGAATAATATCTATTTTAGGCGGCTACGACCGATCGTAAAGTGGAGATTTGTCGTCGATCTTATGATTTGCTGACGAAGAAAGCTGGTTTCAATCCTTGCGATATATTCTTCGATCCGAATATCTTGACAATCGGGACTGGTATCGAGGAGCATAATACGTATGGAATATCGTTTATCGAGTCTACCAGGATTATCAAGGTGAGCAAATCTGGCAGCTCGGCATTGGAGGTAGGTCGTGAGAGAGAGTTCCATTTGGCAACTTCTTGGACTTGGCTCCTTTATGACCAAGAGCTTGGACTCACGTCAGCTTGAGTCCTATTGGGGGGGGGGGGGCTGGTCGGAAGCCTGAGGTTTCTTACAGGGGCGCCAGTCAGTCCGGCAGTTTGGCACTGCAGATCGGTCCTGGGATAGACCCGTTTTTCTGGCAGAGTGCCTTGGACTCACAGTAGCTCGCTTGGTGACTGGGGTCCTGCACTCACGTCAGTCCGAGTCCAACTGGGGAGTAGATGGGGTCTGGTCCAAAGCCCGAGGCCTCCCGTAGGTCGTATGGTCCGTGTTCTAAAACAGGGCACAAGTTATTCCGGCAGTTCGGTACTGCAGGTCGGAAGGATAGAGTTCCATGTTGCAGAGTGTCTTGGACTTGGCTCCTTCGTTCTCGGACTCACGTCAGTTCGATACCTACGGGGTCGCGGGGGGGAGGGGTCTGGTCGAAAACTGGCCAATTTTGCCCAAAATGAGCGGGCAGCTGGGGGACCCAGTTTGGGATGCTGGAATACTTGTGGTTTCAGGAAACCTTGCCGCATTGCCGTGTGTCGGGTGGTGTCAGCAACGTTAGCTTCTCGTTTCGGGGCATGGATCAAATTCGTGAAGCCATGCATAGCGTATTCTTATATCACGCTATAAAGGTAAGCAAAGAATTTTTGGATGTTTGCGAGTCAATTTGATGTTGCTGATGGCCTCAGGTCGGTATGGATATGGGCATTGTGAATGCTGGCAATCTTCCCGTTTATTCGGATATCGAAGAAGAATTGTTGACTTTGTGCGAAGATTTGTTGTGGAATCGGGATCCGCACGCGACCGATAAGATGCTGGCTTATGCGCAGAAGAATAAGAAGCAAGACAAGAAACAGGAGGATGAGCAGGAATGGCGAAAGGAGCCGGTGGAGAAACGATTGGAATACGCTTTGGTCAAAGGCATCGATGGGTTCGTGATCGAGGATACGGAAGAGGCTAGGTTAAATCGGGACAAATATCCGAGACCGTTGAATGTGATTGAAGGACCGTTGATGAAGGTGAGAGAAATTTTTATTGATTTTTTAAAATGATTTCTACAAAAAATCAGACTAAATCACTGTCAATTAAAAAGTATGATTAATTTTTATTGATTTTTAGTCCTTTTTTGAATGATTAGTGCAAAAAACCAGTCTGAATCACAGTTTTAGTGTAAGTGTGATTATGTTTCAGGGAATGAGCGTGGTGGGCGAACTATTCGGGGCTGGTAAAATGTTTTTGCCGCAAGTGATTAAATCGGCTCGTGTTATGAAGTGAGATTTGATGCATGAAAAGATTAGAGTGGAGTTTTGAAGACATTCCATTTTAGGAAGGCGGTTGGACATTTGATACCTTATATGGAAGCGGAACGATTAGAGAAGTTGAAGTTGTCTAAAATGGAAAATCAAGTGGCAGAGGATACTGTAAGTGGGGGGGAATGGGGGCTGTAGTGCAGAGTTTGTGGTCTATTGGGTGGGTCTGCCTCTCACGCTGGGTGTGCGCGTAGAGGGGTTCGACTCCCGCCTGGGTAAACAATGATTGTCAAATATGTGTTCCTAGCCCTCGAGTGCACTGTGTGGTTGACTCGAGCACTAAGCAACACAAACATCTTGTTTCAGGGCTCGTATCAAGGCACCGTCGTGTTGGCAACTGTAAAAGGAGACGTGCACGATATTGGAAAGAACATCGTTGGTGTTGTCCTGGGCTGCAACAATTTCAGGTAGGCGATTGATTGCTGTTTTGAGTGCGCATTTATGTGCTTCGGCAAAAGTAAAATAGAAAAATAGAAATTGATTGTGGGTCCGCGAATAGTTGAGAAAAATGGACCTTTTTAGAGTGGTCGATTTGGGCGTTATGACTCCGTGCGAGAAGGTTTTGGAAGCTGCGAAGAAGGAAAATGCCAGTAAGCGCAGTCTTTTGAGGCCATGACACGGAATGCTGGTAGAGGTGGCTGCAGGGCAAGACAGACCTGGCAGGCAGTACCAAAATAAGATGGGCATAGCAAATGGCAGAGAGGTGTGTGTCCAGTGCGCACGAGTAAGCCTATGCTTCTTGATGATGGGGTCAGGTGTAGTGAGTGTGGTGCACTTGGGATGCAACCAGTCGTGCCTGCTGCAGCGCCCTGTCCCTCACACCACCACGCTTTCAATTTCAGACCTGATCGGCTTGTCTGGTTTGATCACGCCTTCTTTGGACGAGATGGTCCACGTGGCGAAAGAGATGGAACGGCAAGGGTTCAAGTTGCCTTTGCTGATCGGGGGAGCCACGACGTCGAAGTAAGTCCTCAGTGCTTCTTGTAAGTGCCGTTTCTAATGTTGATTCCCTCCCTAGGGCACATACGGCTGTGAAAATCGCCCCCTGCTACTCGGCACCTGTCGTGCACGTTTTGGACGCCAGTCGAAGCGTAGTTGTGGTAAGGACGGCTAAGGCTTGTGGGAAGGCTGGCTGCGACCATGTTCTTTTAGTGTTCTTCTCTGATCGACGAGAAGGCGAAGGACGAGTTTATGGAAGATGTGGCCGATGAGTACAGCGAAATTCGCGACGAGCATTACGAGAATTTGAAGGTATGTGCTTTAGGGAGAGTGAATCGGATGTGCAGAGGGCAGTCATTTCAGGACAGGAACTTCTTGCCTTTGGATCGAGCACGCAAATGTGCATTGCAAATCGACTGGGCTGCTTATAGTCCCCGTAAGTAGACCCGTGCTTTGGTGGGGGTCTTGTTTGCGGAGATGGTGGATGGCGTGTGGGAACTGGTGGAATTATTTATAGCTCACGTCGGCACCTCAAACCGCACCGCATTTTTCAAAAATTTTTTTAAAGATTTTTTATGCATGCGAGTAAGATACGTTGACACCGTCGATTTTTTCAAAATCTGACGATGAGATAAGTCGAAAAATCATCTCATCTGCGCCAAGTAAACAGGCGAACGATATGCAGTGCACCGTAAAGGTTCAGTCAGAAGAGGTGGTGTCCGCGAGAGATAAAATAGGTTGTCTAGGCCAAAGTGATACGACCTACAGATAAGTCCTGGCCCTGTATCTAAACTGTGCACTTTTTTGCAATATGGCTAATGATGCAAATATGGAGGAATTTGCACGCCTGACGGCTGCTGAGGAATTGGCGAAAGATTATCCATCTCTGATCAATGATCTGCTGTCTACTGATCAATGATCTGCTGTCTACCGATCAATGATCTGCTGTCTACTGATCAATGATCTGCTGTCTACTGATCAATGATCTGCTGTCTACCGATCAATGATCTGCTGTCTACTGATCAATGATCTGCTGTCTACTGATCAATGATCTGCTGTCTACTGATCAATGATCTGCTGTCTACTGATCAATGATCTGCTGTCTACTGATCAATGATCTGCTGTCTACTGATCAATGATCTGCTGTCTACTGATCAATGATCTGCTGTCTACTGATCAATGATCTGCTGTCTTACTGATCAATGATCTGCTGTCTACTGATCAATGATCTGCTGTCTACTGATCAATGATCTGCTGTCTACTGATCAATGATCTGCTGTCTACTGATCAATGATCTGCTGTCTACTGATCAATGATCTGCTGTCTACTGATCAATGATCTGCTGTCTACTGATCAATGATCTGCTGTCTACTGATCAATGATCTGCTGTCTACTGATCAATGATCTGCTGTCTAGGGGTCTAGTGATCAATGATCGGACTATCACTGATTTGCAAAATCAAACACATTCTGAACATTGCCCACTTGGTACTAGTTCTACTTTTACTTGCTAAAACGCATATAATGCGCACTCGAATAGCAAGTCACACAGCAAAACTACAATCTAGCAAATTATTACTGCAAATTACCATCTAGCCAGGGCCCAGGACTCGTCTGTGGGTCGTATTCTACCATCACTTTGGCCTAGACACCCTGTCTTTTTCTCTCGCGACATCACCTTTTTATTCAACCTCTATTGTGCATTGCATATCTTTCAGCTGTTTACTCGGCGCAGACAAGATAAGTTTTTGACTTATCTCACCGTCAGACTTTGAAAAAATCGACGGCGTCAACGTATTCTAGCTATAGCGGAGGTATGAGTGGAGACTGCTAATGAGTGGGACATATCGATAGCTCCAGTGGGCACCCGAGATCAAAGCCATTTATCACTGAGTCTGCTGGAAAAACTAGAGGCTGAGAAAAGTCGATTCCTGTAACCCCGTGCAAGATGACCCGAAAGCACGAGTATCTGGGGAGGATACCTGAAGATTTGCTATTGTCATTTTACTTCTTATCCATGATTCCACAGTTGAATACACGAGTAATTAAAACATTGCTTATAACTCTCGAAATTATGTCGAGGCACAACCAAAGGATGCGGTAATTCATTCGGGCACCAGACTCAGATGTATGAACAAAAAACAGTCGGGGTAGTCAAAACTTGAATAACTTGAGACTCTTTCTACGCAAAAAAAAAGAGAACACCAGTTCGCCTTTGATAAAGCTTCGTTGTACGAAAAATTCCAATTTCTCAAAACCAATCTAAGCGCAAAAAGTTGCGTTCTTTCGAATTCGGAGATATTTTTCTTTAGAACGCGGTCCCAAGCCACACAGCCGAACTCAAGCACAGACCTAAGGCAGCATTCAAAAACCGTTTTCGGGTTGTCGGATGAAGCATGCCTACCAAATTTCCTATTCAAGGATCCAAAATCAAATTGGCTCTCTTAACGATTGAAAATGTGAGATCAGAAGAAAAAATCACACCCATTTTGGTCTCATTAGTCACCGACAATTTTTGAGCAGTCAAAAAATGTAAAATTCTGCCCAAGTCAGGAGCTACAGCATTACGAAAAACCATAACCATAACCAAAACCATACGTTGAAATCCGGCTGAAGTAATCCATGATTCAATAAAATTCAATGCTGGTTGACGCGAATGTCCCACTTTATCCAACCCTGTAACAGGGGATAACAAGACCAAGTCATACGCGCTCACTTGAAGACGAAGTTCATGTCGCGACGATCGAAAAATACAACATAGAGAACTCTGCCAACTATGATTCACCTACCGCCTTTCTCTGAACCCTCCCCCCGCCCTTTACTTCTCATGAGTACTGTAAATCACTTGAATTTCGTGGTTCTGGACTTTTGCAAAATTTCGCGGTTTCTGGCTGACCGTCAGTCATCAGTACTAATTATGCATATGATAAATCTCGCGCTAATACTTCAGAACGTGTAGGTCTTTTGAAAGAGCACAATCAGCTCCGTTATACCTGCTTTCCTGCACGTATGTAGGAGCTCCACGCATTAGATGCGTGTAAGGAGCCGCCTGGGTGGTGTAGCGGTGTAAGGCGTGTGTCACAGTTTGCTTGGCACAGTTGGAGACCATCAACCTGGATTCAACTCTAGTCATCTGAACACTTGGTCAAGTTCTCTCTCTGTGCCTTGCACGCCTGTTGGAGGGTGCCTCTCTATTCATTCGGTGTCCATGAACGAGAAGAGGTCTTATGGGGCGAGGGGCTCTCGACTCCAGACCCCTCACGGGGCACGGGCTGGGTAGTTACCCCATGGGGTAGCCACTGACATGGCGGAGTAGAGGTCAACACGCGCTCTTGCCATCCCGGATTGACCCTTGTTGATGGCTAGATGAGGTCAGCTGAGAAGCCTCCAGCCTGCGGGAAAAGTGGCAAAAATTGAATCTCTCTGGAAGGCCAGGATAGGTCGAAAAAATTTGATGTGGAAGGAGCTGTGAACGGATACGCCTAAGCAGTTAAAGATGATTTTACTCACTTGTACTTGGAAGAAATTCCGAAGAAATGAAAAAACTTGTAAGCAACTGGCAAAAGTGGATCTCAGGTTGTCAGGGATCAAACCCTTGCATGCTCAATGAGTTCTGAAGCCGTCCCAGATTCCCCAATCCATCAGAATCCATCGTGGATTCACCAAAATCCACATTGATCCGTTCCAATCCAGTTGGATAGCTCCTGGTCAGGTAGGTTGAGACAGACTGTTGTCAGTAGTACTGTTCAAGATGCTCGTCAGTGCATCACTATATTGATAATGTGACTCATGTCCGCACTCTTCGATGAGGTGGTTTAAACGTACATGGAAACTGATCTGGCTTGCAGTTCAACTTAATGTTTTAAACAGGTGGTTGCAACCAAGGTAAAACTGAACCTATGCTCTATCTGAAAATCCAGGTTTTCTACATAAAAATTTCGCGGGAGGAAATTTTCGCGGTCCAGGCCATCCGCGAAAACCGCGAAATTTAAGTGATTTACAGTAATATCGTTACTGCCAAGTAAAATGTAAGATCGAGCGGTTGCGCCTAACACGGACTGCGCTCCAGACAACATCGGAAATGGGCAGTTCAGAAAACGAACTTTGAAATTCACGCAACAGAGCGTCAAAGTGCAAGTGTAACCAGCGCACCCAGGCGGCGGGAGATAGTCGAGACCGAAGTCTCTAAGCAAAGAACTCCGACTGGAGGTAGGCAAGTCTCGCGACTATACCTGACCTAGAAACATCAACCGAAGAGGTTGACGTCCCAGCCAGGGGAGCGTATCGATTACTCCCGACCGCCAGGCGTGCTGGTCACACAAGTCACAGCTTGGCTTGGATAGGACGAGGAGAGAGAGCTTGGTGATTGACTGAGTGGTGGTAGAAGCGTCTGACTCCTATCCTTACCGACTGCTGGTCTTTTTAGCCAAGCCCATATTTTTGGGATCCCGCACGTTCAACAACTACGATTTCACTCGTCTGGTGCCCTACATCGATTGGAAGCCGTTCTTCGACGTGTGGCAGCTGCGTGGCAAGTACCCGAATCGAGGCTATCCCAAACTATTCAACGACCCCACAGTCGGCCAGGAGGCCAAACGTGTGTTCGACGATGGTCAACGATTGCTGGACACGATTATCAAGGAAGGCCTGTTGTCGGCCCACGGCGTCGTTGGCTTCTACCCGGTCCGAGCCAGGGGCGATGACATTCTGGTCTACGATAAGGAGGCTGGCCGAGCCAGCCAACCCATCGCCGTGCTCCACGGATTGAGGCAGCAGGCGGAGCAAGAAGGAAAGGACGGCCACGAGTATTTGTGCATTTCCGATTTCATACTTCCCGAGGGTCAGGAGGCGGGCAAGGAAGACTACATCGGATTGTTCGCCGTGACTGCTGGAATCGGGTGCGACGAGTTGGCCAGCAAGTACGAGAAGGAATTGATGGACGATTATAGCAGTATTATGGTCAAGGCATTGGCTGATCGATTGGCCGAGGTGAGTCGTGGCCTAGTAGATAAGGTGTCTGCTGCTCGGGATAGGGTTCGACTCCCCCTGAGGTTAATAATTTTGGTGATTTGACTGACTTGTTTTGCCGAAAGTTGCACTTGGCCGAGGTGAGTCGGTCAGGGGTGGCTGGGCAGTCGTGGCCTAGTAGATGAGGTGTCTGCTGCTCAGGCTGGGGTTCGATTCCCCCTGAGGTTAATAATTTTGGTGATTTGACTGACTTGTTTTGCCGAAAGTTGCACTTGGCCGAGGTGAGTCGGTCAGGGGTGGCTGGGCAGTCGTGGCCTAGTAGATGAGGTGTCTGCTGCTCGGGATAGGGTTCGATTCCCCCTGAGGTTAATAATTTTGGTGATTTGATTGACTTGTTTTGCCGAAAGTTGCACTTGGCCGAGGTGAGTCGGTCAGGGGTGGCTGGGCAGTCGTGGCCTAGTAGATGAGGTGTCTGCTGCTCGGGATAGGGTTCGACTCCCCCCGTGGGTAAACATTTTTGGTAATTTGACTAACCTGCTTGGCTGAAGGCTGCAGTTGTGTTGGGAGTGGAGGACAGAAGGGAAGGGAAGGACTGATTAGCAAATAATTTTCAGGCATTCGCGGAAGAAATGCATGAGCGTGTGCGCAAAGAATTCTGGGCCTACGCACCCGACGAGAACTACTCGAGCGCGCAGTTGCATCAGATCCAGTATCGTGGTATTCGGCCGGCCCCCGGGTACCCCACCCAACCGGACCACACTGAGAAGATGACCATGTGGAATCTGCTGGATGCCGAAAATGGAGCCCATATCCAATTGACCGATTCCATGGCCATGATGCCAGCCGCTTCAGTTTGTGGTTTGTATTTGGCGAATCCGCATTCCAAATATTTTTCGGTTGGAAAAATTGCGAAAGATCAGGTAAATGATGGAAATATTGAGCGAAAAGGGATGAAAAATGGGATTTGTATTTTGTAGGTGGAAGATTATGCGGCGAGGAAAGGACAGGATGTGGAAACGGTGGAGAAATGGTTGGGACCGATTTTAGGTTACGATGCTTAGGTGACCATGTCAGTGAGAGTAGGTTCGAATTGGAGTGCCAGGGTGGGCAGTGATGAGCTATGAGATTATAGAATGACAATTACGGACCAATATTTGATAGTGACATTATTGATACTGTTCACTTCGGGTGTGCCTTTGGTCTAATAGATTTTAGATGGCAGATTTTTTATGTGCAAAATAAAATTGATTTGGAGTGCGAGTTTCATGGAACAAAGCGTTTTTTCGCAAAGCTGCTTGAAAACGTCCTTGGCAAGTTTCTGGTATTTTTCAGTTAGTTCACGACCAACTAATGAATGAAATGAGTGTGGTGGCCATGCAAGAATGGGTCTTCGTGACCATTGCCAATCGGTTTCAGGTGTTGTGAACATTGGAAATGAGTGGTCTGGGGGCAGTGTTGGTGACTGGGGCCAGTCGTGGCATCGGCTTGGAGATGGTTCGTCAACTGGCGGCTGGCACGACGGTCTTCGGCTCGCCTCGACATGTGTTCGCCTGCTACAGGAATGAGAAGACTGTGGACAAATTGAGAGCTGCGGCCGAAGCGAAGAGCGCCCACACGAATGTGCATCTGTTGAGGCTGGGTAAGCTGGTCTCTAGTCTGGGTGACTAATGAGTCTTCCGACCCAGTCCTCGGCTGAAACATCAACCAGACGGGTGACGTGGGTGCCAACTCTGTACACAGTGTCTCGTCATAGAAGCCTCCGCACTCAACGGCGAGTGGTAAGCCTGTCCCAGGTTTAATGCACGGTGAAAAGGTTGCGCGCCAGGCCATCAGGACTCACCCAGGTACCTCCGAAAGATATTCTCTGCTGTCGATCATCGACGAGCCATGGACCTTGCAAGCCTCCTAAGCTAAGCTTCTGTGCCTTCCAAGTGCACTGATAAGTCTTCTGGTATAATAAAGCATAGGATAGCACTGACAGGGCTCGCAGCGCTTGCGTCATTGCTGGGGGAAGCAGGTACCCTGTCTAGGATGATCTGGCGTGGCACAAAGGGGTGCTTCTGTGTGTGCTGGTCCCCGCACCAGCCTTTCTTAAAGTGTGGTCGACTATAGAGAGATTATGGGGCAAAGAGACCAGTAAAAGTTGGTTCCATGTCTTTACGACCTGCAACCCCCGCCTGGTAGGCCATGGCGAGTGGGAGAGAGTAATCGATACTCTCCCCGATACTCAACCCCTCGAGTTGATGTTTCAGCTGGGTATCATCGCAAGACTTGCCTGCTCGAGTCTGAGTTTTTGTCCTGCCGACTTCGGTTGGAAACCTCGCTCCTACCTCGCCAGGACTGGTTACAGGCTGAACCGCCTGATGTACATACACAAAGAACAGCAATGCGATCATGTCATATCGTCCACTCGCACGATTTTTCGCAATAGTTCAGTGAGCCAGCATGCTAGACCCTGAATCTCAGAGGGCCCAGGTTCGACTCCTGGTCAAGTTTATTTTTAACATTATTGTTCATTGTTTTCAGTATGACTGCACTGCGCATGCTGTTTCCTTTTTTAACTATAATTTCGAATAGGCTGATACTGTGTAAACTTATTTTTTAGAAACAACGAACGACAACGAAATCGCGAATGTGGTCAAGTCGGTGGACTCGGTGGTTGGCGAGCATGGTTTGAATTTGTTGATCAATAATGCTGCTATCATGGAACGCGAAGGATCGCAATTGCCATCGGTGACTAGACAAAATCTATTGCGACACTTGGACGTGAATACAGTGGCGCCTGTTCTGATCGCTCAGGTAATATGTGGTATGACTTGGAGGAGTGGTCACCCCTGACGTTAGCATCCGAAACTGGGGGGGTGCAACCCCCGTGACCCCCCTCTAGGCTAGACAAATTGCTAATTTTGTAATGTTAAAATTATGAAAAGCGGGTCTGACCCCCCTCTAGACAAGCCAAAAATTAGTGACCCCCCTATGGGAAAGCAAAGAAAATCCCGACCCCCATCCTCGATGAGCCAAAAGTTGGTGAGCCCCACCGCAATCCTGACCCAGCCGCGACTTTTAGCGCGGCAGGGTCTGGACCAAGGGTGCAAGTATACAGGGTCAAGCTATAAAGGACAAGTCACATTCTCGAAGTGAAGAAGAATCAGCGAACTGGGTGTAACTTTATAGGAGTCAGTCCGCTGATAATCAAATATTTTTAAATTTGCCGCGCCCACTGATGCTCAGGTGCAAGAACCTTATGACAGTCAAGAGGTTAACTTGGCTAGCGCAGTGAGAGGTTTCCGCGAAACGCCTTCCATTGAGTTTTGCTTGTGCGGAATAACCGATGTTCAAGGAGCTGTAACAACATTATCACAGAGGACTGAACTCCAGTGCCGGTGTCGCATTAAAAAGTGTCCGGATCGTAATGTGTCCGGCGGACGCATAAGTCCGGGGTCATCGAAATGTGTCCGCTTGCTAAATTAGGGAAATCAAACGAAGGACACGCCAAAAGCCTCACAGAAAAGGTCGAATTATAAAAGAGCAAAGGCACAGCCAAATTGCACTGAACTTGCAATGAGTACTTATTGATGACTTTATTTACTGATGGAATATCTGCACTGACAACTTGTGATACATCGCCCCGTTTGACGAGCTCCTCATTCAAAAGGCTTGTTGAACATTTCAAAAACAAGAATGCTGTGACACCAGAGCGCTTGAATAAGTTTTTTCTTTTTTGTACGGTGTGGTAGAGCGCAGTATATGCTACAGCAAAGTGTGGACTAGTACTGATACTAATGAGTTATTCAGAAGCATATACACGTATATCAATTAGTTCTGACCTGTTTAATGATTATTTATAAGTGTGATCTTTATCAAACACATGGATGAATTTGGAAACCCGAGACAAGCTACAGTAACTACAGCGTAGTGGCATAACTCGACAGACATAACCAATAAAAGGCTTGGAAAAGGCAAATCGTGTTGTAATAGAGGAGAAACAATGTCTATTTTGGTCGAACGCATTACGTTATGACACCGGCCAGACTGTCAGAACTTGTGCGCCTGCTAGAAAACGGGGACGCTGCAACCAACGTGAGACCTTGTCTGTCGATTGAATATTGCTGCCTCCAAAGTGTGTGCGCAAGCAACGGAATGCAGTACGATCACAGGGCTCAGGCAGAGCAGGATTGGTTCCAGTTTAAAAACCTTAAAAAAAGTTTGAAAACTGTGCGAAAGACCTGCGAAAATCAGGAAAAATGAGAATCTTTGAGCTCAAAATCAGCAAAAACTAAAAAAATGCATTCCAGGGTTTAAGTCGTGAAAATTCAGAGAATAATTTTGATTTTTGTCTAGAAAACATGTAAAAATCAGAGGAAAAAATAATCTTCCAGGGAAAACCTAAAGGTTGCATTTCGAGGTTTTAACATGGAAAATTGAGAAAATTTCAATTTTTACCTGGGGTCAATTTTACGCATTTGTACAAAATTTGTGTTTTCGCTTCCTGGACCACCCCCCCTTTTAAGGCCCCAAAAAATTTTAGACCCCCTCTGGCCGAGCGCTAGGTTTCGGATGCTGCTGACGTGGCTGTTTTGACATTAGTTGGCAGGTCATACTCTATCCATAGCCAATATGCAGCCTACTTAAGGGCTAACGAACACAGAACTTGACAATTATTTTCAGCATCATCATCATGTTGTATTCATTAGACAAACGCTGAAGCGCACTCAAGGTCTAAGAAACATTCAGTTATAAACACGCGAGAGAAATCACAAAGATACAAAAACACGATTTCGAAAGTGCGAGTAGGACGACCGTGCAGTCTCCCAAGACAACTGATTCCACATATGAATACACGAGAAAATGAAGCTTTGCTTATACGCATCAAAAAAGTGCTTAAGCATATTCAGGTGATGCGGCTCACAGGCTTGACGGGTGGCACGGGACACAGATCTATGTACAAATCGACTATTGGAAAAATCATGAAAGCCATGATAAAAGCGATAAAACTGACACAGCTTTAGACCTTTCCTTCTGTCATGTAATGAAGTCCACCCAGCAAGTCCCTCCTCATAAGAAATGGTAAAATCATTTAAAAACAGTCTTAGAGCATAAAATTGGGCGCGTTCTAATTCCCTGATATCGTTCTCCAGGATCGGATCCCAACAAGCAACACCATATTCCAGCACAGTGCGCACACAAGCATCGCAAGCAGATCCCAGGACCACTGGATGTACGTGCCTGCCCAATCTGCGTCTAATAGCCGCAATCATACTGATCGCTTTCCGAACAATCAAAGAAACGTGCTCACTAAATTTCATATCACAGGGAAATACAATGCCGAGGTATTTCACCTTATCAAAGAAATCAAGTTTCTGACCGTTCAAATACAAATCTGGATGGGAGGGAAGGACATTATGACCATAGCGAAACAGAATCGACTGGGATTTTGAGATGTTGAAATCAAGACCAGCTGATTTGACCCAGGACAAAATGAAATCAATCATAGGCTGGACAACGGTAATCAACTCATCCAATTTCTGGATGGCAACAAAAAGAGCCGTGTCATCAGCGTATGCTTGTAATAGTCGACGATGCGTTGGTGTACATGAAAATGTGGCTTCAAACTTCACGAGCGGATCGCTGATGTAGGCGATGAATAATTTTGTCCCAGGCGGGAGTCGAACCCTCGCCTCTGAGTGCGCACCCAGTGTGAGAAGCAGATGCCCTTCACCGCCAGGCCACGACCCGTTTCCAGGCCGAAACGAGGTCTGTTGGCGAGGCTGATGGATCAGTCAGGGTGTAAAACGTGTGAGCATGTATTCGCACATTTTTTAGGCCTTGCTTCCACTGCTACGTCGGGCATCGAATCAGCACAAGGACGACTCGTTATCAGTCTATCGTTCGGCTGTGGTCAACGTGTCAGCTACGACTGGTTCGATCGGTCTGTCGCGAGCTGATGTTTTGAAAATAGGACTCGGTTACCGCGTCAGCAAGGTGAGTCGGTGGTGCGCACAGAAAACCAGGCACTGTGGGTTTGTGATAAGAGATGAGAGATCACTGATCACTTGTCACTTGAAGTACGCACCTTTTAAATTTCCCGCCTCACGCCGCTTATGACATTAGAGCGGCTTCGGCTGCTCACTCTGGAAATATAGCAGGAAAATTCATAACTTTTCTTTTTTTTATGGCAGACATATACTCTATTACAAAATTAGATAGATACGTAGTAAAAAAATTAAACAGCTATATATTTTCTCGCGTTTCTCGGAGTAAGCAGCCGGACCCGCTCTTTTGTCATAAGCGGCGTTCGAGCGGGAAATTCAAAAGGTGCGTACTTTTGGCACTTGGTGACCATTAATTTCTTGCCCTCTATTTTCTCAATTAGAAGTCGAATTTCAACCGGGAAAGAAACGAATCAATGTCATTTTTCGTGCTCTATTCGAAAATAAATGTCAGGTTCCATGATAAGTCTTGCAAAATTCTCGAAAATGGATTTTTCGGAGAATTCCTTGTAGATAGCTGTTTTTTTGCATATTTGGATATCAAATGTAAAGCTAGACTACAGAAGATAGGGGGTGTGGTAGGGGGGTCACGTTGAAAGCTAGATGGATAGGGCATATTTTAGGCTGGTCTCCCTGTCTCCCAGTTTTCATAAACGCACAGGAGGTCTGAAAGTCGTCAACTTTGAAACCGCCTTCAACTTTGGCGCCTAATATCTCGAGATAGGTGAAAGATAGACACTTTCGCGACAAGCATTCGATTCCGCATTTCCTTGCGAACACAGTGATGTGTCGTTGATCAGGAAAGACCGAAAGATTGGTGGGTTATGGCCAATATTGCCCAGGAACTTTGAAAAAAGCGTTATTTGGGGGGATAATCCCGTGAAAATTGAGTTTGCACAAAAAAGCAGTGTTGCATTACCATCACCACTCATGGAGCTCATGGATACATCGAAGTCACACATAAAAACGGGGGTCAAAAATTGAAGCTTGGCTGTTGCTCCGGCTGTTCACATAAAGCTCAAAGATGCAGCTCAGACGATAGCTGGTTTGAATCCTTCGATAGCGAGTTTGAGCAAATTTTGTCATCCTAGCTAAAACCTTTGGTGGCTGCACGTTTTTGACATATCTTACTGTTTTTTGAAGAAAAAACCTGAATCATTCAGTTAATTGATTCTTTAAAGATTGAGTTGACTAAAACTGCGCAATGCTGGACTTTGGTCACGATGTGGATGGCTTGATTGGAGCCCGTTAAATCTGCCACAATCGATGACGCGGCAGTCTGACACAGTGCAACCTGAGCATTCCAGGCCGCGATCCCAACCTTGGTTGGCTGGATCTTGGTAATTGCTGTGTATTTCAGACGGCCCTGAACATGGCCACCAAATGTTTATCGATCGATTTGAAAAGCGAGAAAATTTTGTTCATTTCCATATGCCCTGGTTGGGTTCGGACGGACATGGGTGGCCCGAAAGCTACGTCGAGTCCGCAAGACACAGTTAAAAAAATGTTCGATACGTTCGCTCGTCTAAATCGAGAGCATAATGGCGGATTTTTGAAACTTGATGGAAGCACGATACCCTTCTGATTCTTCTTGGCAGTGCACAGCAGCAGGGAAGGAGTAGATTTGTTGAGCCAATTAATTAGGCTCAGGCTTAGTTTGAGTCTAGAATGAGATATTTGATGAAAGGCATCTATTTGGTTGTCGTCATTTGAGCTAAGCTTTTTGGGTCGTTTGCATTTGCGTGCTGTCCTCAGAAATAAAGTTTTAGAGAAGAGTTTATGCGCTTGTGATTTGTCCGATGTTAAGTCAAATATTATTGCTTTGTTTGTGTGTGCAATGTGACCTCGCGCTGCCACGGGTCGCTGGTGAGCTTGAGCGAAGATAATGCCAACGAATGTCCGGGGTTCGACTCCCGCCCGGGTCAATAATTTTGGGTTTATGGGGTCGCGCACTTTTGACCTGAATCGATGGCGGGTAAGACTTTTTGAGGGTTTCTATGACGGCTAATGAGTGTGTCAAAACGATCATCGCCTCAGTGCTGCCTTTTTCAGCAGGTCTGTAATTTTTGCAATGAGTGGTCTGGGGGCGGTGCTGGTGACTGGGGCCAGTCGTGGCATCGGCTTGGAGATGGTTCGTCAACTGGCGGCTGGCACGACAGTCCTCGGCTCGCCTGGCCATGTGTTCGCCTGCTACAGGAATGAGAAGACGGTGGGGCGACTGAAATCTGTGGCCGAAGCGAAGACTAGTCCGACGAATGTGCATTTGGTCAGACTTGGTGAGTCAGTGTCCTCAGACATATGTGGACTGTGCCACCCTGAAAACTGGCAATAGTTTGAGCGCATGTGGTTGAAGGCTGGCTGGTATGGTCTGTAGTCCAGGCCAGTCTAGGCGCACTCACAATCAGTCGGTGGGAGACCAAATATTGTCGGACATGGACTGTGAGCTGGAGTTGTTTCCAGGCGGACTGGAAAGAAGGCTGACACGTCAGAGCGACTGGTCACATCTCCCTCCCCACGCCCAGGAATGCTTATTGCTCACGGTTGACAAATCTAATGGGTGGTCTGGCTGTGAATTGGCCGCCCTGCCACGCGTTAGAGGGGCGACCTGGGACGCGATACGAGAGCAACCGTTTGACTCCCGACTGATTTTGAGAGGGCCACCAAAGGCACAGAGGCACGAAACAGCAGGTTAGTATCAACGCAAATCGGGAACCAGTCCTGGTTAGTCAATACCTTTGCATGGCGAGCATGCCTTCACGGGAGCAGTTGACCGCACCGTTCTGTAGCTATGTGGTTGTAGGAAGAAAATGAGTATGCACTGCTCATTGTAAGTTGATTGGATTTGTTTGCTGCTACCGACACCAGAATCCTATGCATTATCTTTTGCCCCTTCAGGAATCTGGTCATCAGGACTCTGAATATAATAACGCTCAAAATGTGGTTTTTCAGAAGCGACGGACGACAATGAAATCGCGAGTGTGGTCAAGTTCGTAGAATCTGTGGTCGGCGAGCGAGGGTTGAACTTGCTGATCAACAATGCTGCTATATTGGAACGCGAGGGATCGCAATTGCCCTCGGTGACCAGCCAGAATTTGCTACATCATTTCGACGTGAACTCAGTCGCGCCCGTTCTGATCGCTCAGGTAAGCATGACTGTCAGGGCCCCGGGTGGGGTATCGGAGCTGGGACGTGGGCCCCTTACTCTAGCTTTATTGGGCAAGTGTGGTCTTGATGGCTCCTGCCCCGTGAAGATTGGCAGCTGATCCATTATATGCAGGCCCACTGGGACACTGGAACTGAGCTGTTTGAGGGAGCGGTCGTGACTGGTTGCTCGAAGCATCGGACTGGCCATGGGTGAGTTGTCAGTCATGGACAGCCGGCCAACGTCCGAGGAAGAGGATGCAACTAACCGAACTTGGTGGGACAAAAACTCCGACTGGAGCAAGGCATGTCTAGCACACCTGCAGTTGAAACATCAACCCGACGGGTTGACGTCTGCCAGCCAGGGGAGATCAATTCTCTCCCACTATCCATGGCTTACTAGCTGTGGGTTGCCTCACGATGAATATGTTTTTCCATGCCATTCGTAGATACAAGAGATCGCAGTTGAAGTGACGCTGCCTTGCCGCCGATGGCACTGGCACATTCGGGATAGTCAGCTCTGTCCATTTCAGGCATTCCTCCCACTCTTGCGTCGGGCATCGAATCAGCACAAGGACGACGCGCTCTCAGTCTATCGATCGGCTGTGATCAATGTGTCCAGCGGGGCCGGATCGATCGGTCTGTCTCGAATCGATAATTTGAAATTGGGACTCGGTTACCGTGTCAGCAAGGTGAGTCGTATCTGCCAGTATCATCCACTTGCCAAATGCGATGTGGAGGCTTGGAGTGGATGGGAACACAAAAAATCCATGGTCTTGACACTTACAGTAGGTATCCCCACATTGTGTAATACGACTGGGTCCCTATTACTGGCGGGAGTGACCGGTGGAGCTCTTGCACCATGCCAAAAACCCAGGGTAGGCAACCAGGTCTTCCGACCTACTCCATGGCTGAAACATCACCCCTGAGCTGCCGGATCCATGCAGAGTATCGACTGCCAGTCCAGCCTCTACAGTCAGGGAAGACACAGCGGAGCGCGGTTAGTCTCGAAAACTCTCCAGGCAGGCCTCCTAGTCGTAGGAGGCCGAGACATCAGCCCGACGGGGGTCTGCCTCGCCTTAAGGAACGAAGGCGACTGATACTGTAGTGGGTGGGTTTGGCCTGTGGAGAAGGTAGTGTTTGCGGTTGCCTCAACCTGTGGAGAAGGTAGTTAGGCAGAAACCGTCGTGGAATGTCTCAGGCTCCTTCGATTAAGAAGGTTTGAAGATCATCCGCTGCCCGCTGTGTCTTCTCCGATGAATGGCTATTCCACATATTACAGTAGCTTATAAGGTGGCCAGCCAAGCCAGCCAGATACACTGCCCTCTCCACAGGCCAAACACACCTACTGCACGCCAAGACTTTACGAGCGCACCTGACGTAGTTGATATGGACCACAGCAGATCGTGGGAAGTAGTCATGGCCTGCCCTAGCTCAACTGCCTGCCACCAAGTCCTAGCCTAGCCTCTGATCGTTCATTGCAGGCGGCCCTGAACATGGCCACCAAATGCCTCGCTATCGACTTGAAGGACGAGAATATTCTCTTCGTTTCCATGTCTCCCGGTTGGGTTCGAACGGACATGGGTGGCCCCACGGCAATGCTCAGTCCCCAAGAATCGGTCACCAAATGTTCAGTACGCTCACTGGCCTCAATCGAGAGCACAATGGAGGATTTCTTAGAAGCAATGGAAGCACAATTCCCTTTTGACGCTGGGAGAATCCCCAGCTGAACCTGCACACTGAGGTGCACGGCTAACACAAAGATGCTACGTTCAATTTGACGGTGTCTGTGTGCAAATGATAGGAGTATGGCTACTGTACGTTTGATTGCCCAATAAAGGTTAAGCACAGTCTATGCCCTTATCATGCCTGATGTGCATTCAAGTGCAGTTCTTTCCTGGTCTCAGTGCTGTGTTGTGTGTGACACTTTCGGCGAACCAGGCCCCCTGCCACCTGTGGGGTTTCGAACCGGGGGGGGAGAGGAATAATCGATCTTTGTAGGCTGGGATGTAGTGTCTTAGACTTGATGTTTCAGCCGCAGGTACAAGACTCGCCTAGTGTAACCCTCATGCCTGGTGGGCCATGGCCAGTGGGTGAGAGTAATCGATATCCCCTGGCTGGGAGACGTCAACCTCTCGGGTTGATTTTTCAGCCGTAGGTATCATGCCTGATGTGCATTCAAGTGCAGTTCTTTCCTGGTGTTAGTGCTGTGTTGTGTGTGACACTTTCGGCGAACCAGGCCCCCTGCCTCCTGTGGGGTTTCGAACCTATGGGGGGGGAGGAATAATCGATCTTTGTAGGCTGGGATGTAGTGTCTTAGACTTGATGTTTCAGCCGCAGGTGCAAGACTTGCCTAGTGTAACCCTCATGCCTGGTGGGCCATGGCCAGTGGGAGAGAGTAATCGATATCCCCTGGCTGGGAGACGTCAACCTCTCGGGTTGATGTTTCAGCCGTAGGTATACTCGCAAGACTTGCCTGCCCCACTTGGAGTTATTATCCCGCTGACTTCGGTCGGCCACCTCCCTCTTACGCCTGCCAGGACTGGTTACACTAGCAGCAGTTGTAGTTCTCTCCTAAACCCATCACGACACACTGCATCTGAGCCTGACGATCAGGATCAGGTCCAGTGTGTCTCTTCCCTTCCGTTGGTTCTAGGTTGCAGTCGGTGCGTGCAGGTGGGCCCTGCACTCTTGTGTTGTCTGTTGATCATGTCCTGTAGCCCACCCGATGAGCTGAGTACTGCTTGCAATGACGTCAGCGTGCTCTCTATCTCTTATCACCCCGTGTGCACTGTTGGGGGAAACAGCGCCAGCCCTCCACCATGCATAGACTAGACCAGTTTGTGCTGTTGGCCCCCTTTCACACTCAGGATGGCCGCATCACTATGATATATTAGAGGTCCTAAGTGTCCTGCTGGTCCCCAAACCAGTTCACACAGCCACTTTTAAGGGCGATATCTGGTCCTCATGTTCGATTGAATTTCAGGTTTCTCCAGTCATGAGTCACTTCTCAGTCCTGATCACTGGCGCCAACCGTGGCATCGGGTTAGAAATGGTCCAGCTGCTGGTATCTGGTCAAACAGCCCTCGGTCGTCCCAAACATCTCTTCGCCTGTTGCCGTGATCCATCGCATGCTGATGAGCTGAAGACGATAGCTGCGGAAGGGGCGCACCAGGAGGTCGCTGTCCACGTGTTGGCTCTAGGTAAGTTCAGAATGGCAAGGGGCTTCATAATTTTCAATCGATATACACGCGTGGGTTCGATTCCCGCTCGAGGTTAAAGTTTTTGCAAGGATTTATTATAGTCAAGTTTAAGACTGCCTTGTATGAAGTCACTGTTTTGACCTTGGGTACGTTCAGCAAACATAATGCTTAATATTATGGCCCCTCCATGGGCATAGGGGCTTGGTCGGCCAAGAAATTGCTGGCCTTCACCTTATTCGACCCCCGCTAGATGATTGATTTTGAGAAAGGGATTCAAGCGGATGCCATCGAACGTTTATTATGAACCCAAGAAGCCCTTTTTTTAATTCGCTTTAAAATACAATTTACCCAAGATTCAAATTTAAAAAATGGCGGGAAAATAGGACTTAAGATCTGACCGTTCATGTCAACCCTGTCCACATTGCTTTTCAGACGTGACTGATGACAAGAGCATAGCGGATGTGGTCGGCTATGTGGGCCAGGTGGTCGGGGACAATGGTCTGAATTTATTGATCAACAATGCAGCCATGTTGGAGAGGAAGGGCTCCCAGCTGCCAGCCTTGGATAGAAAGAATTTACTGCGTCATTTCGACGTCAATACAGCCTCGCCATTGCTGATTAGCCAGGTATGGTGAGAGACCCCTGTAACCATTATGCAGGCACACAGGTGGATACGCTGCGCCATATGCCTTTGTAGTATCCATCTTATGGGCTGATGACAGGACGACTCTCAAGCACAAACTTATTACGTCCACAATGGGCACAAACCCATCCTATCAGCTGAGTCTATACATGGTGCTTGGACGGGCAGAGCAAGCTCGACCGTCCATTTTGGCACACTGGACTAGACAAGAGCACAGACAGTAACGCCAGCAAACTTGGAACAAAAAGGAGTTGCTGGTTACACCCCTTCCCCTGCATTGTTGGAACACCTTGTTGGACTGCGATGAGCAGTTGTGCTTTGCTCGTTGGACTTGTGATCCCAAAGGCGCAGGTTCGAATCCCGCTCAATGCACTAGTTTTGGCTGTTTCTTGATTCGCTGATCCTGAGTATTTTTTCCAAGCTTACTGGTATTGGGCATTGGTGCTCTCGTCTGGTGCTTGGCTACAATATATTGTCGAGCCTTCTCTGCCTTGTCCAAGCATCATGTTTAGACTGCTGATGGGGTAGGTTTGTGCCCATTGTGGACGTAATGTGTTTCTGTTTGAGGGTCATCCCCTGTCCTCCCTTCTCTGCCCTGTCCACCTACGATATACACAGAACCTAGTGTTGTGTGCATAAGGTTGTGCCCGTTTTGGATATAATATGCCTGTGACTATGAGTCGTTTTGTCATCAACCCATGATATATGCACCTGGCATATGACACAGCGTCATGAGTCCAAGTGTCTTGTCTCTTCAGGCATTCCTTCCCCTGCTTCGCCTGGCCGCGTCTCATCACCCCGATGCCAAGCTGTCCGTTTTCCATTCCTCCGTCATCAACATATCGAGTGGTGTGGCCTCGATGGGCACCTACACTGGCGAGGACTTCAAGGACACTGTCGGATATCGTCTGAGCAAGGTAAGCACCCCATCAGCTCACTTCACTGCACTCTACACATGTTCGTTTGGCTCTGGCAGCTGGAAGCATCACCTGTCGCTGTGATGTTTCAGCCACGGACCAATCGGAAGACTTGGTTGGTTGCCCTGGGTTTCTGACGGTCCCGTATTACAACTGTTCATTCAATCCCCTCTTTGCAGGCCGCTCTCAACATGGCCACCAAATGCTTATCGGTCGACTGCAAGCAGGACAACATCCTGTTCGTGTCCGTCACTCCAGGCTGGGTTCAAACTGACATGACCTCTTATAATCCCAGAGCTGCACCCGCGCGCCAGGCCGTCCCTGAATTGCTGAATACAATGGCCACATTCAGTAACGAGCACAATGGCGGCTTCTACAAACGCGATGGCACTGTGTATGCCTTCTAAATGGGACAGAGGAGGATACTGCAGGCTGCAACCGAGTGACCTTACGTTGAATCACTTTGTGACAGATTGAAATTCTGAAATTTCTCAGAGCACTTGATAAGAATATTTATGATTTTGGATCCCTGGTTTCGCCCAAGTGTGGAAATATGCATTACATAGTGTAACCCTCGCGCCTGGCAGGCCATGGCGAGTGCGAGTAATCGATCCCCTTTGGCTGGGAGACGTCAACCCGTCGAGTTGATGTTTCAGCCCCAGATAAAACATTGCCTTACTGCCAGCACCGACTGGAACTCCTCCGCATTCTCTGCTGTGCTTGCCGGGCCTGGTTATGTAGGCGCTCGACTGGCAATCGATACTCCGCATGGAGCCGGCAGCTGGGAGCATCACCCGGCAGGGTGACGTTTCATCCATGTACTTGGTCGGAAGACTTAGTTAGCTGCTCCGGGGTTTCTGGCGTCCTGTAAAAGTTCGACCGGTCACTCCCTTCATCATAGCAGACCACCAGCTTGGGCTGTCGCTGGCAGTGACGCACAAGCAATCAGCAAGCTCTTTCAAGATCAGACGACACCAAGACCGTGAAGAATGATGAAACGGAAGCAGTGTACTGCGAGGAGGGAGGGGCCAGTGCAGCATCCGTACCATTTTAAAAACCCTGGGCAAGTCTTCCAGCCTTGCGAACGACTGAAGCGTCACCGGTGCTGACTACGAAGGATCGATTCTGTAGAGGTATTGACCAACCAGGACTGGTTCTCGATTTGCATGGATACTAACCCGCTGTTTTGTGCCTGTTTGTGCCTTTGGTGGCCCTCTCATAATCAGTCGGGAGTATATGGTCGGCCCTCTATCGCGTGGCAGGGCGGTCAGCTCACAATTCCGCGGCTGAACAGGCAGGCTGTGTTGTGGCTTATCTCCTCTGTTAGCTAGTGAGCACAATGGCGGTTTCTGCAAACGGGATAGAGTGCGCACGATCAGCATCGGTGCACTACCCTTCTCGTGGCGCGTAGCGGTCGCTGCTAGACTCTTGGTTCACCTTTCTTTACACCAATCGTCCAAGGATGTGCCCCTGTGCAAGGCTGTATTCCTAGGCTGTGTCTTGATTTCTGGTTCCTGTTCGCCGTGTTATTCCCCTGCAACTCACCTAAAAGATCGTTGGGGCAAAGCTAAAGGGTCGCCGCGATTTGATAATTTGATAAGCTGATAAGCTTGAGCTTTTAAAAAGAATGTAGTTACGGCAAAGAAGAGGCACATAATGTAGTTATGTGCCTCTTCTTTGCCGCGCCTCGAACCGGCAGATCAGCCCAGGACCCGCCCTCCTCCACGCCTCAGTCAACAACATTTCCAGCGGTGCCGGCTCGATCAGTGCTGTCGGTACTGACGACGGACCAAACTTCGACAGCTATCGATTAAGCACGGTAAGCTGCCCCCCCCCCCCCGCGCCCGCCCCTATTCCAGACAGCCCTGAAGATGGCCAACAAATGCTTATTGATCGATTGCCACCAGGCCATTGTGTTCATATGCATATCACTGGGCCGTGTTCGCACTGACATGTCCCTCGACCTCGACGGGGCCAGACCACCCGACCAGGCAGTCAGTCAGCTGTTCAACACGTTGGCTCTGCTCAAGCAGGAACACAGTGGCGGCTATTTCAAACGGGATGGTAGCGCCAACGTATTCTGATAGGGGACACGAGTCCAGTCAATATCGATAGGCCCCGAGTGGGTGTGCCCGCATGCTGTACCCGCCAGCTGCAGCGGCACTCGTTCGCTGACATTCCCAAATTTGAGCCTGGCAACAATAAAAACCATGACCCGCGTGAGTGCAGCTGCGCGGAGTCAAGCATCAACAGAAAGCCCTCCCAGCAGTGGCAAGACTGACAGTTCAAACCCATAGGCACTTTGCCTTTACGCATCCTACACGGAGATCGGCTTTCTGGTCCAGAGGCTGAAACATCAACTGAACGGGTTACACGTTATCAACATACCTTGCTGCAGAGAAGATACCAAACCCCTCAGGCCGGTGCACTCCTTGTGTAACCAGCGCACCGGGGCACGATCGCAGCCCCCAATAGTCTCAAGGAGGAAAGACGGCTGGTGTGATGCCTCCTTGCCCGTGGGACAGTATCGATCTGCCGCCCACCCAGGGAGCACTGGTACACACCAACGAATTCTCTGGCCCCCCCCCCCCCCAGTCCCCACGCGCCTGCACTCCCATCCCGCACACAAGCCCGACTCCCCCAGTCCCAGACTCCGCCTGGCTATTCAGCACAAAATCATAAAAATCTATTCGAAACATGAGCAACAAAGGACAACACACGCACCACATACCACCCTGCCCCAACACAGCACATCCCTACCAGCCCTTCCCGGCCCTACCTGTCTCCGTATACCCTAGCCAATGAGATAATGACGACCACAGACAACGCCCCCACTAGGTTATAGCCATTGGATAAGTCAGGCACGCACACAGCTCAACCAACAAAGCATAAATGGAGATTCCTATATGAGACTCACTCACGTCCTGGAAGCACACACAACACCAACTAAGTAGATACCACTACACTACTGCCCCCCTCAATACTGGTAGTCGCCGGCAGCCGCTGGACGAATGTTCGCACCTGCCCCCGCTGGCGGCATATTCGCTTGACCAAACTGCTGGGACGGCGTGGAGCCCGGTGGCGCCACTACACCCATGGCCGCCGCTCGATTCTTGTACCAAGCAGTCTCCTTGTATATAAACCATAAATTGGCCGCCCACAAACCACAACTGGCGAAACCGAGGATCTAAAATAGGCAAATTTTCGATCAAAATCCAATAAAAATCACTTAAAATTTTCAATCTTACCAACGAGATGTTGAGGGCAGCATAATTCCAAGTTTGTGATGGCGTGCACATCTTCGACGCCGGTTCAATATTGCATGGATAAGAACCTTTGGGACCACGCAGTCGTTCTCCCATCACCTCCGCAGCAGTAACGCTTTTGACCAAAGTCAAGCCGGACGCCCACGCGCATGAGCCGATGAACCAGAACACGGCCAGGATTGTCGTAGCCGCAAAGTCCTGCAAATATCCTTCATTTTCAAGGAAAACCAGCAAGAAAACCAGACTTACGGCCATGGCGTAACGAGGATCAGTCTTGTACGAATTCCACGACAATACGTAGATGGCCAAAATGGCCAAGACGTACAAGAATGACAGGACGCCCGTGCACACGAAGAACTGAGATTGACTCGAAGCGCCGTACATGAATGCCACTTTGTCGCCTTGACCGTAATAGGGAATGCAGAAATTCGATGCTATTTTTATGCTCGTCAGGCTAGAAAGTAGAAGATTTTGGTACAACACAGCGAGCTGCTGAAGCCAGT
Source organism: Mesodorylaimus sp. YZB2_4 (assembly GCA_030248295.1). NCBI lineage: Eukaryota > Metazoa > Nematoda > Enoplea > Dorylaimida > Dorylaimidae > Mesodorylaimus > Mesodorylaimus sp. YZB2_4. The sequence continues at coordinate 737,237 of JASANH010001374.1, read as the reverse complement.
CACAATGTCAGCATCCATGACAGTGAGGCCAACAGTGCCAGTGACATTGGTGACACTTCTGGTGCAGGTGCCACTGATGACATGGCTTTTCCAGCGACTATCCTCCATCACACAAGTGATAGAGGGCTAAGGGGTACCCTGTCAATGGATGTTCTCTATCACCTGTACCCAGCGAACCCTGGCGGTGGGAGCGACAGAAGTCTACAGTAGTGTAACCCATTCTGGCAGGCGCGGGAGAGAATGTGGCCCGCCGCGGACGACGGAAAAAATCTCCGACTGAACCAAGGCGAGTCTCTCGACTATACCAGCTGCTGAAACATCAACCTGAGGGGTTGAGTTTGCCAGCCGTCAGGAATGCTACCACCCACAACCAGCGCATGCGTGCTATTCCGCCTCCAACTCCACCTCAGCCAGCTACCCTCCCACGCAAGGATCAAGTCCACCAACTCCCCCGACCACTTACTCGAACGGGTATCCAAAGTCGACCTGTTTAGTTTCTTGCTTGGTCGAGCACGTGTATGGGATTTCCATAAAAGCTGAATAACCAGACGTCGTAGCGAATGCCAGGATCGCTATGGGCTGAAAGAACAGTCGGTTTTAGGCCACAGAAAATCTTCTTGCCGAACACTGGGTACCAAGGTCCTCCAGGAACCTATGGGGGCACACACAATCCACCTGGCCTGGGGACCTATAATCTACAGAGTGGTGTGCAACAGGATGAATGACCGTACATGAGAGAAGGTACCGCGCGGAGCGGATGGTCTCAGGCAGACCTCCTATTCGTAGAGGCCAGAGACATCAACTCGACGGGTTTCAGCCTCGCCATCGAGCGGCCAACGAAGGCGAGCCAACTGCACCGTCTATAAAGCGGCCAGTCAAGGCAACCACACGCACAACCTCCCCACAGGCCAAACACGCCTATCACAGGTGTGTCCCTGAGTCAGAGGAGCTCCTAGAACCTATGCGGCCACGCACGAGCCACCTGGCCTGGGAACTATAACCTACAGGATGGCGTGTCCCTGAGTCAGATATCCACCATTGGTAGGCAAGGCCGCACTGGCGGGGACCATACGCACTCCGACTCTGGTGGTCGGTGACTACTGAAACACCAACCCTACTGGTCAGCCCGACCGCTCTCTTCGGCCCTCGAGATCGAGACACCCGATCACCCGCCATCTCCGTAGCCTGTACAAAACTGAGGTATAGGGCCCCTCACCTACGGGGTCCATGGGCGATCATCGAAACCACATTTCTCGCAGCCTTTTAGACGAGGATCATTCCTGTCTTCCTCACCTGCGGGGTCCATCGGCGGGGCCCTGACCTCTGCACGTTGGTCATTCCTCTCTTTCTCTGCCCGTCCTACAGTAATATGATCCCACTGCAAATCTGAAATCACTCACCAATTGAAGCAGTCTGATAAATCCAAGCGGCTCCTTCAGCACGCGTTTATTCACCGCCGACAACGAAGTGTCCATTTTTAAAACTCGTACCCTACAAGCCGATCTAGAACCATCACCAATGATTAGTCGAACCAGTTATTTAAAGTACGCTACTGATTCACACAGTCAGTAGGATTAGTAAACCACAAAACCAGTTATTCAAACTCTTTTATTCAGTCTTTTTCGCACGGCCAAAAAAGGGCTGTATCTCGTGCCCATAAACTACCAACACACACCATACAAATCAATGCGCGCGTTCTACACTACAATTCGAAAATTGAACATTTTCTGTGATGAACAAACTCGATTCCAAGCGCGCGAAGCTAATTTCGAAAATAATTGACTAAAATCGAAATCCAGCGGTTGCTAAAAAAAGATGTCGGATGAGAAACACTATCACCACGAATTCGAGTCCTTTTCGCTGTGATTCAGTGGGTAAACCGAATGTTGCCTGCTGCGGATAGTCTACACGTCCCCTCCATATGATATGATATTACTACGCTGCACTATCACAACTGTAACCTGAGACATACGAAGGAAGTATTTTAACGTTCCCCAGCCATATTCGCCCCTTTTCGCTAGCATTTTCGCAAACATAAGCACTAACTTCCCCGATAATGCGCTCGAACACACAAAAATGCAGGCAGAATTTGAATTTATCAGGCAAATTAGATTTCCGACTTACAATTACTTCCGAACGATGCTTTCGGGCCTAACCAACAATTTCGATGAGCGACTTTCATCGATTCGCCAGTTGCGGGAAACAACGATCGATCGGTACGAAAAGTGGGAATCGGTTTCTTGCCGGGTTTGATAGCTTGAAATGCGGGCGCCCGTGGATTATTACCAAAGGCCACTTTCACAGCTTGTTCGAAAATCGGAGCGCGTATTAAAGTTCCCATTTTTTTATTTCGCTGAAAGAAATTGCAACAAGTTAAAATTTGATGCCAATTTGTTCTTAATTTGCAAAATTCGATCCAAGACAAAAGCTAGCTCCTGGTTGAGCGAGATAGCCGGGTAAAATATAGTTTTGGCTGCAACCAGTTTTAAAAGTAGAGCGGCCTGTAGCGCTGCAAAACAAACAAGTACAGTGTGCAATTGTTTAAAAAATGTTGTTTCACTTTTCTTCATTATTTTCTACAAACTTTTTTCATTTTTAAAATAAACCTCAATCTGAGGCTTCTTGTCTGCTGTTGGCGGAAAATTGTCAAGTCAAATCAAAAAATAAAATTGAAGTCGGTCATTTAGCGTTAGCATCGAGTCGATTAACGGATTTTGGAATACTGCTTTTTGAAAGAATCTCGATTTGTTTTATCGATAACAAATAAAATATTTGTTTAAATCGAGGGTGGACCTAACATTCCTTCAAACATGGGTGTTTCTTGGTAAGTCTATTATGTACTATGTGTTTTCGTACCATCATAACAGTAATTTTTTATTGTTTCAGGATATTTCCAATACCAGAACTCGCTAATCGACCAGGTCCTCAGGCCATTGGTGAACTAGAACGTCATTTGGAACATTTGGGGGCTCAACGTTCGGGTCAATTTTTCGTTGATTCTGAACCATATTATCCAAAACAAGAACTGAATTTGAAAACCATTCATTTATGTCATGCATCTGATTATCCGAACACTACGTTCGCTTTGGTCGCTGAAAATCCTGGCGGTGCACCGAGTATTGTAGCTGATACGATGTTCGATCAGCTGATGGCTAAATTATCGGTGAGTAGAGCGCAAATTTGGGTCGGTTCAACATCCCTGACTCCGTCTGTGCAAAGATGTGTCAGATGTGTCAGATCGTCATCCCAAAACAGGGCGTCGAAGACATGGCGGAAAAATTTAAATTATGGCGGGAAATTTAAAATTTAACCGAAAATGGGTTTTTATTGGGTCGTGGCAACGGGTCTTATCATTTTGAGTAGTCTCTTCGATGAGCCTGTTACTGTGGTATTCGTCCGATACTCTCCCGCCTTGACTTCTTTAGCTTCGATAGGGGGTGCTGTAGGGCCGCAGCAGGCGTAACGATGCTTCCGCGCGTGGATAAGGGGCCGGGAAGACCACGTGGTTAGGGGAGCAATGGATTGTGGAAGCCCTTATTTGGTCATCATGTGCCATATTTTAAGCCAATCACTATACAGCGCACTCCAGGGATATGCAACACATATTTGAAATCATTTTTACCCCGGGCGGGAGTCGAACCCTCCCCTCTTAGTGTGAGAGGTAGACGCCTTACCCGCTAGGCCACGACCCGGGCAATGATACTGGGCGGTCTCTTCGACCTGCCTTAGCCCTCGTGATTGTGGATCAGAGTTCCCGTGACCTCTGGCCAGCAGTGGACATTAAGGTTAGATTGAGGTAAGCTAGGAAGGCTACGACGGAACTCCTATCTTCTCCATTTCCTTCTTCGAAACCGTTCAGTTTTTTTTCTAGAACGTATACAACACGCGTCCGCAGGCGAAAATCGAATGTCGTGGTCCGAAATATGCTCTGGGCGATTTTCTGGTTAAAATTGGTGCGGTTACGATTGGTGCCAGTTTTAAAGGCGTATTAGTCGAGGTCGAATACGGGCCGTGCCACTTGCCCTTATTATGTAATGATTTGATGAAAGAATTTTGCGACGGCTTGCTCACATCGGTCGGTTCTGGCGTTGGTGTTGTTCCATCCAATTTTGCATCTTCGCCACCAAATTATGTGCAAAATCATTTTAAGCCGGGTCAGTCGTTTCGTCCGATCGATATGATCAATCAATATATGGACTTATTTCATCAGTATAGGAGATCAGTGACGGGGGGCCTGGGTGGCGGTGTTCGCCCTTGATTTATGTTGTTGATCTTTTTATGGAATTTCGACGATGCACGGTTTTTTATCAGTGCAGGATCGAGCTACTGTAATCTGTGTGCTCGGCTGGCCGCGCCTACCTGTATCAGAGCAGGAAGCCAGCATAGACCGATCGGCCGATCCGAATGCTGGATCGGCAAATAGACTTTTTCTGCTAGAAAATGATAGAGTGTTGCATACTATGATGAGAAAGTACCGTTTCTATCTCTCAAATCAACATTTAATCCCACTGTAGGCGATGGTCATGTCTCCCGTGTCTCTGGAGTGGTCCGGTAGGGAGAGTTACAGCGGAGAAACAGGGCAGGTTGGTGAGAACTCAGTGCCAAACACGTCATCCCCACCAATCTTGTATTTTCTGAGACGGATCGGATCGGGATCCAGGCCTAGGGTCGGATCGGTCGATGCTTGGCTGGAAGGCGACTTTACTCTGAGCTTGTGAGCTAGCAAGGTTTTCGAGCTTGGCATAAAAGTAGGCATAGCGGAGGCGAAAAGCATAAGCAATGCCTGGCACAAAAAATGAGCTTATCGCTAGTCTAACTGTGCCAACTGAATCATCTGTCATGAATGCAGGTTCAATACACTACCTGTATTTGACCCCCAGCACCCTTGCATTCACCCAGGTGCCTGAGTACGAGTGCACACAAGCCAGAACTCTCAGCCCACCTGTAGTTTTTCAGTTCCTTTTCCAGGATAGTGCATAATAATCTCCGCATGAGCCTCACCTTGCAACAGCTCACCCCAGCCCTTAGCAGCAGCTCCCTTGGATGGAGCCCGCGCTGATTCTGTCTCATGCTGAGTTGATATGGCTGCACGAGCCATTAAGTAGCGTGCATGGCATCTTCTATCGAGACCGAAGTCGCTGGGACAAAAAACTCCGACTGAAGGAACACAAACCTCTCGACCTGCGGCTGAAACAGGGAGCTCGATGCTTTCCCTGGCTGCGGGGACGTCAACCCGTCGGGTTGATGTTTCTACGGTAGGTATAGCCGGGAGTTTTGCCTTTCTCCAGTCTTGTTCGTCCCTGAGACTTCGATCGCTCACATCTTCCGCCGTCTGGGTGCGCTGGCACAGACAAAACCCCTATCGGCCAGAACGTCATTCGATTTTGCACTACCTTTCAACAAATAGGGACTACAAATGGCGTTCTAATGTGCGTGCTGTACCAACATGCTGGAACACTTTTACGCGGCCACTGTACTGTACAGCGTGCACAGACCGCGGCAGCCTTCAACAGTGACATCACAGCACTGTCCGCACAATCACAGCACAGTGACATGCCAGTAGTGCACGCTCACCAAGACCCTACCCGTATGTCAGGCCGTACCACAGAAAGCAGGTAGGGGGTACCTTTTGGCAAAGATAGGCCTACCTGGAGGTAGAGACAGGGCTATCCTCACCCTTACCAGTACCACAGACAGAGCAGCTAGAGGGAGCCAACTGGCAGAGGTAGATGTCTACCCTGCTCCGAAGGAGGGCAGCCAACGGGTAGGGAAAGAAATCAAGACGAAAGTCGAAGTGCGCAAAAGAGGGGACGGCTGCGCAGGATGATAGACAGTGGGTAGGATAAGGTAGTCGACCTATCTGAATGCGGAAGGATGTCAGCCTTTCTCCTCGGCAGCCATGGCTATTTTTTGTGTTGCCGCCACTGATAATGGGTAGAAAAACCTGTTTCCTTCCAAGTGCAGACTTATTAGCAGAGTTTAACAGAAAAACCTAATGGATTGCTGGCAGCAAAGATCAGAGGCCGTACCACAGAAGGCAGGTAGGGGGTACCTTTTGGCAAAGATAGGCCTACCTGGAGGTAGAGACAGGGCTATCCCCACCATTACCAGTACCACAGAAAGAGCAGCTAGAGGGAGCCAGCTTGTAGGGGTAGGTGTCTACCCCTGTCATTTGGCTACCCTGCTCTAGAGGAGGGTAGCCAACGGGTAGGGAAAAAAATCAATGCGAAAGAGCGCGCAAAAGATGGGACGGCTGCACAGGATGATGGACAATGTGTAGTATAAGGTAGTCAACCTATCTAAATGCGGAAGAATGTCAGCCTTTCTCCTCGGCAGCCATGGTTATTTGATGCGTTCCCACCACTGATATTGGGTAGAAAAACCTGTTTCCTTCCAAGTGCAGACTTATTAGCGTGGTTATACAGAAAAACGTAATGGATTGCGGGTAGCAAAGATCAGACAGTTCTAACTTTTCCCAACACGCATTTAGCGGTAGGGGCAGACCTGTCTCTACCTCCACCCGTTACCAATTAGTAATCCTCTATATTGGTACTCCCTACCTCTCCCAAACGGTAGTGCCCTACCTCTACCTGCTATCTGTGGTACGGGTGCTGCTCATAACTCAGAACACCATGCACTGCGTATAATCAGTGCCTATCCGCTTGCTGCACCAAATATGCACAAAACTCTATCTCTTTTGCTAACAAAGCACAAAGTCGGCCATGAAAAAACATTGCAAGGCTCGACTTTCGTCATCACCCACCCAGCCACCATGCTTTCCTCGTCAATGGCCTTCCCGCCTGCAATGTCTAAAAAACTGGTGGGGAGTGAAATTGAACCGTATTCCAACAATGCGAGTGGTTTGGTGTATTGTGAGGCTGTAATCCTATTCACTGGTTCAATGCTGCACACGCCATCCTATGCCCGATTGTGCTCTCAGCACATAAGAAATGCAAAGAATGCACATCTGGCTTGGCCGACCGAATGTCATAAAAGCCCGAAGAGATCCAGCTTCTTCGGACTACTCGTTTTATTTTGATAGAAGTGTAATACGAATGGGCCCGAATTACTGGTAAAGCATTTACACCGCGCCAGAAACCCAGGGCAGTCAGCTACTGTAAGTCTTTTGGCCATGGCTGAAACATCATTCTGACGGGTGATGCTCAGCTTCAAGCTCTGTGCAAAGGATCGATTGCCATTCTCTCTACAGGGGCGGCCTCGGCCCTTGACCTGACTGCTCTCCATTCCTGGTAGTCCTGGACTAAAACGTCCTACTCTTTCAGGAAACCATGCCATCCCTATTCACACCAGCAATCCTCGCCACCCTCCTCATCGACCACATCTCGGCCTGGACACAAGTCACTGATCACTCTTCCTCCAACCACGAAACTGGCTGTGGTCTAGCTGGCGTCTGGTCAGCATGCCAATCGGGTGGAATGATCCAGAGTATCAAGTGTGTCGACAGGACGGAATAAGACAGGCCGAGAGTGCGGAGGGGAACCAAGTGCAAGGAGAGCCTACGATGCACCATTTCCTGTATACCCGAAGAATGACAAGACTGCCATTCCACTTCTCTGCTCTCTTTAGATGACTTGGTTTCCTAACCCTTTCTCGAACCTACACTACACCACATTTGATTGGTACTTTTCTTCCACAATGCGAAAACTATGTCTGATCCCATCTGAAGGTTGCCACTCTTTCCTACGTGCCGTGATCCTGAGGACTGGGCGGGGCTGGCAAACATGATCAGTGGCCTCATCGCAGACTTGTCTAGCGTGAATTATTCCAGGTGGGTATATCGCGATTGAGCGAGCACAGCTGGTAAGTTGGCCTAAAATGACAGCAGCAGCCGTGGACACCTACAGTATGTGTCATACTGGTCACCTGATCGCCTGAATGCCAGAAAACTGTAACAGCCTTCTCGTTCGACTGGTCTCAGCCTTCTTCGACTCCTGCATCCATAGCCATCTGCACGCCTGAATGCCATGCCAAATCATGCGACTCGCTATTAGCACGTAGCCCTGTCTCTTCCTGTTCCATTTTCCGCCTGAATCGCGTCATGTCCGTTGTAAACACGCTTCCTATGCCCCCCACATCCGCGTATATTTTGACCACCGGGCTGCACGCCAGGTATCCATTACTCTGCCGGGCATCCCAGCATAGCCGTGGTTGTGACATTTCCGAGCTCGGAGAAAGGATGAATGAGCGGCACTCGTGTTAATGACGCCACCCACCAGTTCCCCGTAGTCTGCTCATTACTCCCACTCTCGGCCCGACGGCTTCCGTTCATTCTTAATTTAACCAATCCTCTGCACAATATGCGCGCCAAAACTACCGCCCTCACACCCTCGTCTCGTATCGGCTCCCCTCGTAAAAGAGGCAGCTCGCCTTGAACGAGTCATTTTAGTCATCATGACACTCCCTAGCCTCCTCGTCTACGCCTGTCTCGGCCTGCTCGCATTCCACCTGGCACCTGCCCGCGCTCGGCCACTCTCCGCCCGGTAGGTATGCTATCGACCAGGCCTCGTCTGGTCATGACATCCTGCTTCCATTTCAGGCAGGCGCCGCAGGATGTGATACCCTTCATCCGAGAACTACAAGACATTCTGCTCGAGCGAGTCCAAGACTCTGCCAGTGCTGAAGCACCCTTGGACATGCCAGTGCGGCATCGCCGACACGAGCCACGTCCACGACGGCGACAAATACAAAGCTTTAGAAACTGTTTTTTCACCCCGATTCAATGCTGGGCTAGTTTGAGAAAACCTGAGGACATGAGCGAGGTCGAGAGAAGAAGCTGAACTGCGGCTGGGTGACAAAGTCATGTCGGTAATACTTACTGTACCCGTCTGTGAATAGGCGTGAGTAAACCTCGCGGACCATGCCTCTCTTAGAGAATGTCATTGCAACCATGCACTGTATGTGACTGACAGGTTGCTGACCTTCCCCTCGTCAAACACGAAGCCTGTCTCTGCAAGGACAACATTCCATCACTCGCAGGACCCTGAATACCTACATGGAATTTGCACACTGATTATGCGATGTATCCCGATAAGCATGCGCCAAGCACAGACTGCACAAAGTGGTAGACAATACTCTGCCTTCTCCAAGGAGCAAGGCAGTTTAAGCCCGCACCAGGCTGCATGCAGCGGCACAAGATCACCCAACACAGGTTGGTGGCTTCTTGTTCTGCAACAGCTGACATGGGCTGCTTGGAACAGCAGTTTAATCTGCTCATAGAAACGTGTACAAAATGAGTGTCGGTGTCACAAATGACCGTGCCACTCCACTGCGGTGCATGCACGTGCCAAATGCTCTTACTAAATTGATGTCCCTCCCCCGTGCTATCTTTCCCGAAATAGACACCTAACTGCACAGCAACTACATGGGGTCACGTGACCACGCTCGTGAGCGGGCATTGCTGCAATTATAACCGAACTTTTCCTAGCAATTAAAATAACGGAAATGGAATCTTACGACGCATGGTACCTTCCCCCATTCTCTCATCATGCCGCCTGCACCGCCCTTTTAAGCCATATCCCAGTGCACTTAGACACACTCTGGCTAGCCGTGCAACTCACAGATTGGTCGATTTTGCTAAATATGTAAAAGCAGAAAAAATTTGATGCATTTTTAAAGTATTATACCCCTTTGTACAGATAACTTGAATGCCGAAGTTCATCCTGGCAGAGAGCACAGGGGTCGCGGAACTACACGGCTAATAATGACAGACCACGCAAGCCTGGAGAAGTGGGAGAGGAGTGGGTGTGGCTTGCATTTGGAACTGTTTGACTGTTGATTCGAGTACCTGCTTGTTGGAGACGGAGCTTGCAAGGCCGCCCGATTGCATGTTCGTCGGACGATATACTTCCAGTTAGAGATTCCTCTCATTACAAATCAGCATCTGCGTCTCGCTTTATGACTTATCGCCTGTTCACTGTAACCGCCACATAACATAAGCACTTCACAATGCTACCACTCCTCTCCAACCCAACCCTGACCCGTGGTCTGGTGGGCTCGGCATCAGCCTTTAAAGACTGGTGCCCAGTCGTGCAATGCCCCTTCCCCTGGGGTGCTCGTACCTGCGCTTCGCGATGTGGTGTGGTTGGTTATAAACCTGAACCTGAACACATTCTGACCAGCAGTTCGTCCAAGAATAGGGACACACAGAACACAATTACGGCAGGACTACGCCTCCTATTATTTCCGCTGATCTATACCATAAAAGGAAAAAGACGGATTGGCCGGATGTTTTTTATGGATAACCACGCCTAGTATTGCAGTGACGAACTCCCTAGCATATTCGTTTTGACTAAGCTAGCATAGACATTTCCTAAACATGTTAGTTACCATACCTAGATTATCAATTTGGCTCACGGTCAGTAGGAACATAAACACCAGCAGCATAAGCCTTCTATTTCGCCTTGAGCAGTCATTAAATCGTGAAATAAGCAGCTTCGTTGGGCAGAAGACAACCTATTCGCCAAAGGAGATACAATGTGTCATTTAGGTCGTCGATCACTCGGGATACACCACGCTGTGCAGACGGAACTTGAAGGGATCCAGCTGAGAACACAGTCAAAAACGGGCTAAAGGCCCAAGTCAGGTGCACAAACGCCGTCGAAATGCCATTTTTCTCAAAACCTTTAGCGATATCGATGCCAGCGACAATTTTGTACAGAAAGATATGCTCCGACGACTGGCTGTCGTTGTTAAGTATAACGAGGTTTTTTTCCTTTCGAATAGCAAAAACGTACGAGAAATCCTCGATAATACTAAAAACGAAAAATCAATCCTCGAAATTATATCTGTTTGACAGAGCATATTTTTCTCTACAATATTTTCGCTGACATCAAATTAGGTTATCGCTTGAAATTTCGAGAAAAATCGACCAAAAGCTGCAACTCCTCGAATCTGGCGCACGCGCGCCTGTCCAAAGAGCGACCGACCACAGTCCCTAAGTGCGCGACGAACCTGAGCGCATACAATATTTCCCGCCATTTTCAAATTCTGCGAATCTATACGGATCTGTCGCTTGATGTTGGCCTAGGTTCTAGGAATTTACGAGTAGTTTCACACACCAAATTTGTGATCGGACCAGTCATCTTTGTTCAGTACAGTTTGTCCGAACAAAAATACTGATAAAGCTACTTAAAGCGAGCATGTTCATCGAAAGCCACAGCTTCAGACGGCAGTCAGACCTTCCTGGGGCACGCAAGCAATAATGCACTGTTCGACCTTCACACATTTCGTGCCCGACGGGCATCGATCGATCAGCGAACATGTTTGGAATTGGGGATGGTTCCAACAGATTTGGCATCCCGATTGCAAGTCATCTACGCCAACTGGTTTCGGCCATGGACAGTCCACAATCGATATCCTGCTCGAAGTCGAATGGACGAGCCGTGATCGAGTGCAGGAGGCCAATGTGGTTGCTAGAAGCAATGCAGAAAACATGTCGTCTGGAATGAAATGGAGACACCAGTCTGCTGGTTACTTGGACAAACAGGCACAGGCTGCGCAGACTCCCGTCAGAGAAACCCTCCTACGAGGAAGCAAAGCTGCCACAGTCGAGTCTGTAGATCTAAGATTTAGGATAGCGTCTTAGTGTATTTGACAGTGCCCTCGGATGGTGCCACAGGCGGCGGACGGGGCTGGTACAGTAGGTGGGGTATAGGCCGCCCAGAACACGCCCATTTTAGGTGCAGTGCCTCTGCTCGCTGACACTCATTTCTTCTTTTACCAGGAACTGTCTTACCTTGATTTTTGATAATCCAAGATGAAATTGAAGCTCTTCGAGCAATACTTTGGAAACGTACGTGTCTGCGCTCTTACATACCCTTGCCCACGTGACTGTCACACAGTCCACGAAAACAAAGTGCACGCACTGTATCCCCTGGGGCATGCAAACCTTCGAGTGGGAACTTCCTGACACGAATTTCGAGATGTGATGACGCACTTTGTTTGACAATTATTTCCTGGTAAATAGCGTAAATAAAACCCATTGCGGGGGATTCTGGAATTTTCCTTTCCTTCAATGCAGATAGATAATCACAGACTCACCTGACCGTTTCAAATCTTTCTGCCTGCCACTTTGCATTATCTGAGTAGAACTCTGCCGAGATAAATTTAAAATCAGTTGGTTCCCTACGTCATTCAAGGAGAGAAAGGGTCAGCTATGCATTTTTAAATTTTCCCGCGCAAATGTTACAACATTTACTTTACCTGGGAGTCACTTAACCTGTGCGCTTCCGGGATTACTGTAGCCGCTATGCTCGATATTGCGTTAGCTTCGTTCGTGCACATTGACAACTTCCAATTTCACACGTTCGGCTAAAAGGAGCGTAGTGGCGGCGGGATTATTTGTTGGTGGATCGTGCTGTGAAGGTGGTTGGTTGATCTTTTATAATTTGTGCAAAAATGGTTCGTGTTCTGATCGGAACTGTCGTCAATCACTTTTTGCAGCCTAAAGCATTTCCGGCTGCATCCAAGGCATTCAATCCAGTCCAACAGTTCAGTCGATCATTGATCATGTCGGCGCCATTGGTAAGTGATCAAATAGTTTTTCACGGCATGACTACAGGATGTACTGTGTGCTGTGGTGGGATGGGCGTGCAACCATTGTGCTGTTCCCTCACAGTGCGCCTGGTTTTGGGGAGGAACCCCTCTTTGTCAGTGATTGGTGCCAGGATGCGTTTGTACTGTGCTGAGCTGACGATGAGCGCTACGCCTATGTCGATCAGCCAGCGGCCTAATCCGGGTCCCATGTTTTAACAACATGCCCACCGTGACTGTGTAGTCAGAACTTGGTCCAGGTTCTTCACTCCCTCCCTTAGAATACGCAGAATCATGTAATCTCATGCAGTGCGCATCTCCGTTTCAGAGCGGTGCTCCAGGCGATTTATGGAAGCTTGGTAAATTGAATCACGTGGCCATCGCGTGTCCAGACTTGCAAAAAGCGTCGGACTTTTATGAGAAGATCCTCGGCGCTCAAGTCAGCAAGGCCGTGGTGAGCTTGCCATTCTGCACGTTTTGCGGGGTGAACAGCTGTTTTATGCTGTCAGTTGTTTACAGCCACAACCTGAACACGGCGTCTACACAGTATTCGTCAACTTGGGCAACACCAAAATCGAAGTAAGCCAAATTCTTTAATGGGATGGAATTGAGGGGGTCTCTGCCTCTGTACTGCATTGAGTTTGGAAACCACTCATGGCCCTGCTGGGGGTGTGGCTGCGAAATTCTTTTCTGGGTTTTGCGTTGCTCATTGTTGGTGAGTCTGGTCTGGCCAGTTTACTTCTGTCCACACGGCAATCTGTTGCCATCACTCGCCTCTGAATCCAATCTTATCGCAAGGGGTAGGGGCAATACTAAAACATGCATGTGAACCAGGCCAGGGGAGCGAGAGACCCACTCTCTCCAACCAATGCCCATTCGTGGCTCTGAGAAACCACTAGTTTTTGCTGAGGGAGTTGACCCCCTGAAATGCATTCTTGACTAAAGCAAACTCCAGCGCACTTGCTGAAATGATTAGTTTTTAGCTTCTTCATCCGTACGGAGATAAAAGCCCAATCCAAGGATTTTTGGACAAGAATAAGAGTGGAGGCATGCATCATATTTGCATCGAGGTAAGAACAGATTTTTTGGGAACTGGTCACTCATTAAGGCTGAAAATGCCATCTTTTATGATTTCTTCTCGTTTCGATCTTTCATCCACGTTCCTCCTCCCTTGCCGATTTTTTTCACCTTTCTGACAGTTTTTTGTGTGCAAAATCAGTCTTATCATCCATTATCTATAGCCAAGCGCTCGAGAGCTAAGGAGCGCAGGAAGTGCCAATAATTTTTTACCCAGGCGGGAGTCGAACCCTCCCCTGCTCGCCCGGCGTCAGAGCAGACGCCTTAACCGCCAGGCCACGACCCGGACTAGAAGTCTAAAGAAGAACTGCTAGAACTTGGCGGTTTTTCTTTGCTTTCAGGTGAAAAACATCGAAAAGGCGATGGCTGATGTGAAATCGAAAAAGATCCGTTGCTTATCTGAGAAGCCATCGATCGGAGCCCACGGCAAGCCAGTCGTATTCCTGCATCCGAAGGACTGCAATGGTGTACTTATCGAATTGGAAGAAGAGTGACTGGGTTGTGCTTATTGTCGTCGTATAATAACTGTTAGCGGGTAATTTTCTAAACGTAATGATATCCTACTTATCTGAAACCATATTTTACCATGCAAGAGTGTGGCAGCTCTAATGTGATGAAAACAAGGTATTGAACTTGGCTACTGCGCGGAACAGGCGTTGGAGCTGCAGCCCCGTGATTCCACTCGATTGCATAGGATGAGTAAAATATGGTTTCAGACGTTTCCATAGTTGCGAGACTGCTATAGATTTAAATGTGTGCTTGTTTCTACTGCTACCACGCCACAATTTTTGCACAGTTCCTTATTATATTTCAGGAATATTATGTGGGATAAAAGATTACAGAGTATGTCTCAATGTACGAATGGTGGGGGACGAGTCGTGCGTGCTGCCTGGAATGACATGTCTGGTGGCTGGCCCGTTCACCACACGGTTCGTCGTTGCTCGTTGGCCTTTTCCCTGTCTGGTGCCGTGTAATTCCTGCCCGTCATCTGCATAATGTGCAGTCCTCGGCACATCTCGTTCCACATTCTCTTGCAGGCCAGTGGATGCCAGGCCGACATGCTGGCTTCCTTCTCCAATTCTTCCTTGCTTCTGAAACAGCACTCGCAAGCCCGGTCCACTTGCAGTCGACGTTGCCCCTGCGCCATGGTCGTGGCATTGTGCAAAGTATTGAAGAGACCAGTCCAGGCCGCCAGGTCGAATGAGGCTCGATCAGGTCCCCAGGGAAAGGTATTTTTGAATAAGGCAAAACAAAAGTCGTCGAATGCTTCGTGCACGCGTTCTCGAGTGGCCCCGGCACATTCGGTCGGCAGTGGCTGGTTGGACTGGTCAGCGGGCGGCAGGCAGTCCAGCACGGTCTTGTAGTTGGAGACAGTGTAGACCTTGCGCGTGAACGTGGCGCTGTCCGGGTCGACCAGCACCCACTCTGCTGGTGCCTCCAGTTGGACATTGTGCTGTGGAGAGTTGACGAACACCACCTCGCCCAGACGGGACTGGGTCAGGATCTTTAGCGGCACGTGTCTGGCCTGGGGCGGGCTGGGGTTGATCTCGCCATTGACTATTAGGCCTTGGGCGATGGTGATTTGTGCGGGCTGGTCCTTGGACACGTAGAGGATGGGGTGTCCAGGTTGGGTGAACCACTCGCGCAAGAATTGGCCACTCTCGTTCGTCTCAGTCACCGAGGCGATCGTGCGAATCCATGTATCGAAATCGGCATTAGCATAGGCTCGATCAGCGAGAAGTCGAGTGAGGAATAGTTCCCAGATGGTCGGGCCGTACGCGTCGGCGATCATGTGGAAGATGAGGGGTGGCTTGCCAAAACACACCTGAAATGAGATGGCGTGGGCAACTTCCCTGCACCTATCAGTGCACTGGTTCAGGGAACTGCCTTTCCTAAGTCAGGGCCAGACACCTAGGACGGGGGGGGGGGAGTAGATGTTGTTAAGTTCCTGGTCAGAATTGCGCTCTAGGAAATTTGGGTCCCGGAACATCAGACCATCTGTTACGGCCAGCACGTGCGGGTGGTCTCCAAGTTGTGAGTCTGAACGGCCCATGTCGTTATTGTGGCGTAGGCCATCCATAGGCGAAGGATTTCACTGGGTTTTTTGAAGCCCCATCGTGTTACACAAGGAGGGAGAGAGGGAGGATCAAACACGGGTCTCCGCAGGGGGAGTGCCTGAACGGAGTCACTTTACCTCAGCAATGTCATCAGTCTTGTTGTAGGGCCTGATCAGAGGCTGACCATTGATCTCATCTTTCCTCATATTCTCGGCCCTTGCCCTCCTGGCCTGCAGTTGCAGGGTGGTTTGGACGACGGGTAATTGTTCTGACAGTTTCCACTCGAAATATGCAGTCAGTCCTTCTTGCAGGCAAATCTCGTCCCACGAACTGATCGTGACCACATCGCCCAGCCACTGGTGGACTATCTCGTGCACGAGGATGGTGTGGCCGCGTTCGATGTCGGGGTACCGCGAGAATCCCGATTCCAACGTGACCAGCCCGTAATTCTCGATGCCCCAAAATGGAGCTGGGTTGACATTGATGAAACCCAGTTTGTCCTGTCCGTAGTGGAACCCGGTGGCCTCTTCCATCCTCTGCATGATCAGTCTGGTTTCGCCCACGATCCACGCGTAAGTCGGGTCGCCAGAGTGGCCGACATCGGGATAGTAAAGATCGATTTGGGTCTCGTTCTTCTTCTCATCACTCGAGTACACAGTGTATCCGTGCATGACACTGAACGTGAGCACGTAGGGTGCTAGGGGCAGTGTCAACTTGTACTGGTCCCTCGCTCGTTGCTCCTCCTGTCCCCGAACGGGGCTCGTATACTCCAGTTGAGTATTGCTGGCCGACATTGCATCCTTGGCTCGTTCCACGCTGACTGTGAACCGTGCTTTCATAGTGGGCTGGTCCAGACAAGGGAACACGGTCCTGGCGTATCTCATTTGGAATATGGTCGTGAGTGCCCAGGCCTGCCCGTCCTTGTCGGCCAATCGCAATCCGATACTGCCCTGGTATTTATGAGTGGGGTCGCTGGGCCTGGTCAATGGTGTCCCCCTGAACGAGCCCATCGACACCACATATCGTTCCTTCGTCTCCATAGGAGTATTTGTAAATATGACCAAGGCTTGGCGCTTACGTAATTTGACGATCCTCGTTACGCACAGATCGATCGGGCGGCGAATCTGGGCTTCTTCGGGACAAAACTGACGAAGTGTGATCTCGTCCGCGGCCAGCTGCAATGCTTCCAAATCCACATCGACCACGATGCGATCAGTGCGTTCGACGACTCTGAACAGCATATCGACTCGGCCAGTGAATTCTTGCTGGCTATGCACGTTCATCGATAGATTGTAATGGATGGGGTGGATACCTGAAAACAGCAATTCGAGGTCTGTGGCCAGTCTGTGAAGTTTGTGACTGCGAAGAAATCGATTGTCCACACAGAAGGTGCCATCTGCTCCTTGGACAAGTTTGCGACTGCAAAGAAATCGATTGTCAAGAAGGCACACTGATGGCCATGCAAAAGTTGGTATTTGCTTTTGCTGCTTGGGCAAGTTTGCGACTGCAAAGAAATCGATTGTCAAGAATGCACACTGATGGCCATACAGAAGGCGCCACCTGCTTTTGCAGCCTTCTGCTGCTTGAAATGATCCCTGCTATCATTTTTTAGTGACTGTTGCATAATAAAAACAGTCATTTCTTTTTCATTTTATGATCTAGGATACCTCAGCCAACACTCCTCTGCAGTTACGATAGTGCTTCACGGATCTTTTCCGATCTTGGCATATTGCCGTCACTGGATTGAAAGTTCCCCATTAATGCACCCTAGCGCATATCATTAGCAGCATGTATAAAAGCATGATCCTTGAGCGGGAATCGAACCCCTACCTGAAATCACTGACTCATTCACTTGCCACGCAATGTGATGAAACATAGTCGTTATCCTATCTTGTAGAGAATGAAATTCTGCGTGAGGAGAGATCTCATTTTCTTCCACATCAGTTCACTCAAGCGCTAAGACACGAAAAAGGAGAAAATACTATTTCTTCACAAGTGTCCCAGATTTTTTGTCTTTAATTGTACTGTAGTTGATATGAATCTCGGGTCAATTACAGTCCTGAGAAACAAATTTTGTAATCCTATTGATAGGCTATCCTAACGGGCAGTCCTATTGACAACAAAACTCCCCTCAGCAAATCTGCATAATTCTAGTCTCGACCCCTCGGCCACTCACCGCTATAGTGTCCTTTGCCAGCAATCTCCTTCTCCGTTGGCAACACCAAATATGGCCCGCCATCCACTTCCAAACCAGTTTGGCCCGCATTGACCGCCTGTTCATCATCGAAGGTATCAATCGAGAATTTAGCCTCGCATTCGGGCACGACGGGTCCGCCGAGTGGCCACAGGTCATCTTGCTCGAACCGTCCTTTCCATCGTCTCCCCGACACCAAGCAGAACATGTCGTGCAAAGCCGATGACTCGCCGTGCAGTCCAGAATACACGTCCTCCAAACCATCATCGGCGTCCGGTAATCGAGCCTTATTCGAGACCAGTACACCGGCTATGATGGCAGTGATAAGGAGTGTGGCCCCGCCCAACACACCCGCCAACACGGCCAATGTACGCCGAGTGAGGCGGCACCGGAAAGTCATATCGGTCAGGCTGGCGGGAGCTAATTGGAATTCGTATTGAGGACCAATTTTTGATGTCTACTAATAAACCATCAAGAATATCGATCGATTTCTCTGGCAAAGTAGGCTTCTTTCCTAGTCTTTCCTAGAAGCCTAGACGAGGAGGTGTTGATTATGCTAGCTCCTAATAGGGCTAATTCGGAGTCGCAGACGAGGAACAGCTGCAAGGTCTTTTTTCTTCCTAGCTATATGCAAGGATGCTCGAGGTTAAAATTGATCGCGCCAGGCGGTCCGATGCACACGCCAACAACGAGTGCAGCCCGGTGTTTCCACAAAGCTGCCTGTCCACTGATCAAACCACGCGCTGTCCACACCAGCTTATTCAGGTTGCTGCGGCAGGAATACCTTGTCGCTATGATCCTCCACCAAAGCCTTATTTGCTCAATAGAAATGTTGTTGTCGAGAAAAAGTTAAAAAATGTTGAATGAGAAAGGTTAGCAAAAACAGGTGACGCGCACCGCCAGCTCGCGAGGAGGCGTATTGAATAAGGATCGATCTAGTAGGCACCTAATTGAGGGGGGTCCTCTAGAAAGGTAATAAACCGGTTATTGCTGATTGAAAACTAGAAAACATAAAAAGTCGATAGTCGAGCCGAGGGCGGTGACGTCACAGGATGTCAGGGGTGCCAAGGGATAGGGAAAATGTGGGTCAAAAGGGCAAATGGAACGCGGTATAATCAATAGCTAGCTAACCCGTAGGCAGTGAGAGCATCATCTGGCAGCAACTGTGTTTCTGTCATCGCCTGTCGTCGCAGCTTTTTCATGGCTATTTTCACTTGGTTTTCGGGCATGGTCTCCTGACTGCGAGCCGGAGTTTCCAGGTCAAAAAAGCACCGAGCACCGATTGATGCGGGTGATCTTATCAGTGCAATTTTGACTTGGGTGCTTCAAAATAAGAATACCCAAGTTGAACTGGGCTCTCTGGGTTCAACAGGACACAGAATGTTGTGTCTCCCAGTTGGCTCCTTTGATTGTGAGACCACCCAAGTCAAAATGGCACTGATAAGAAAAAGACTGAAAAAAATTGGATTGATAAGGACCAGAAAGAAGCAGGCCCAGGGGTCAATGGATTGCAGATAGCGGACCCAATCTATAAGGCCGGCAGCCCTGCGTCAGTGAAAATCAGCACGAAGCCCAAGGCGCTAACTAAGCCTTACCTAAGCGGCAACTCATTTGCACCAGGACCGTTTTCAAGCGAGTACCTAGTTTTAATCACAGTTCTATCACGCGTAATGAGTCTAAATGATAACCCTTCTTCAAGAAGCAGTGCGAATGCCCATAAATAGAAACTCTTCAATCAGCCGACCAGCGGGGGGTCCGCCACTCCTCGCCCCAACCTCGGCTGACCATGAGCCAACGATTGCGAGCTAAAAAAAGTAGGCGGGAGAGGGCACGGGGTGGAAAGAAGCTGCGGGCGAGGACTTAGCGGAAGAGTCAAAGAATGTGCCATTTTCGTGTTGATCATTGGCCGAGTGGCTAAGTTTGCTCGACAATAATAACGAGTTTATGCGCCCGGCCTTATTGAATAGTTGCCTCCCTTGCTGGTCTAGCACAAAAAAGGAGGCGGAAACCAGTAGAAGTTGGGCGAAAAAGAAGGCCGAGCGTGGACACAATGCATAATCTCGTGGGTGAGTTTTGGAAAACGGGAATTGACCAAAAACTGGCCCGGACACTTTGGACGAGTGCTTGACGCCATGTTGTCACTTTTCATTGGCGGACGCCTCAAAGTGCCTGAGTGACCAAATGTACAGAGTGCAGAAAAACCAGATTATAAATCACTACTTGACCCATTTACTTTATTATAAATATAAAACGCAAGAAAAACTTGTGAAAACCTTTCGCTCGAACGAGCGTGAAAACTTGATCCGTGCTGACTAAAGTATGTGAACTAGTCATGGCCAGTGGACACATCTGATCAACATATGCCTCGTCAGCTAACCGGTAGAACGCAAGCTGACGCCTGTCATCCACTGGTGTCCGACTGGCGTGTTTGTAATTGGATAGTTGGCCGCGGCTGGCATAGGAGAACTGACGGACACTAATGTTTACCTTACAACCAATGGACACCACTGGCGGATAGTTTTGACGAGTTAGACACGATTAGTGCTAAATCTGCAATTCGGCCGCCTGTGGCCTGTTTGCCGAGGGGAAGCGATGACTCGTGTGAAAAGTGGTCATGGAGAAGTCTATAATGAGCAGAAAAAATGAAGTATGGCTGCATAACGAGCACTAAGAATTGGCGATGTGGTCATCAACGTTGACTGCGACTGGTTCGGACACCAGCACGGAATGAAGGCCATGTGGATAGGATTTCCTTGGGCATATTTTGGAAAACACTGCAGATGTTTTCCTGTGGACACTAGCTGGGGTCGCTGATGAGATCACCACCCCCCCACGACAGTGAAGCTGTAGGTGTGTGTTCATAGGCGTGCGAGGGTACTCCTTGTAGACATCGGAGCCAGGGATCCCTTTTCGTTCAGAAGAGCCTATGGCCCACTTCGGTTCTGCATGTCATCCCATGCTTTATCCACAGCCAAGCACCCTAGCGCCTGGCTTGTGCCCTCTGTAACCCTCAGCCAGGCAGGTCTTAGCGAGTGGAAAAGAGTAATCGATACTCTCCGTTGGCTGGGAAACATCAACCCACCTGCCTGGCTGAGGGTCACAACTCATTTCATATCATATACTTAGCCATGGCCAGGCACCACATAGTGTGACCAGCACGCCTGGCGGTCGGGAGTAATCGATACGCTCCCCTGGCTGGGACGTCAACCTCTTCGGTTGATGTTTCTAGAGCAGGTATAGTCGCGAGACTTGCCTACCCCCAGTCGGAGTTTTTTGCTTAGAGACTTCGGTCTCGACTATCTCCCGCCGCCTGGGTGCGCTGGTTACAATAGCGCCGTCGAGGGCTAAGGAACACATATTTGACAATCATGCTTGACCCAGGTGGGAGTCGAACCCTCCCCTGTAACTGCGCACTCAGCGTCAAAGGCAGTCGCCTTAAGAGGAATAATATGGGGGTCTGTCAATGCCGATTTCAATTCCTCTGTTGCCAAATGCACGTCTGGCCGCATTGATATAATTACGAGATATACCAATGTTGTTATGACGTGGCCCCACTTTGTCATCAACTTGATACTGATATGTACTGTTCTTGCGCAGCGCGACAGTTTTACCACGCCTATGCTTAATTTTGACTGGTCTTGTGAGCTCCACCTACTGGGTCTTTGCCTTTATATTCTGCGCACTAGCTTTGCAGTCCGACTAATAGTTTGGTGTTTGGTAAAATCGATTAGAGCTACATGCCTCCTGACTAAGTCATCATACATGACAGATACGTCCGACTCCTAGTGTATGCATCATGTGCACCTGGGTCTTATGGCTGATTTCGTGGAGGGAAATCGAGACAGGGCGTGCAGTTTGTCCAAAGGTGGGCATCGCGCTCGAATCCCAGGTTGGTTTTTTCTGCATATGTTCACTAAAGTCGACACGGAGCCACGCGCAATCTGTCTTGCAGTCATGCGCGTGGATGCGCAAGGAGCTTTTGCAAATGCTGAGATGTTCATACTGAGCCCGCATTTTGTGCCCTTGTTGTATGATGAAGATAAAGCTACTTGCGCACTTGCCCAAGCTGTCTTTCTAGATCACCCTAGCACAAGGTAATCGTTTTCGTCTCCCATTGTTATGGTTCAATTCTGTGATCCTGGAGAGCAAAAAAAGGTTTTTATGGCATGTCATGGTATGCTCTTCTCTGCTGACGCTCATAATGTTCACAAGTTCTATCACACTTGGTCAGTAACAGTAGACAAACTGTGCCCTGTTTTGTGCTGTGCAGCAGGGATTCGAATCATTTGAATGCCGCAAAGAGAGTGTAAAGTAGTAAAACTCCTTGTAGATGCTCGCCAGTGATGCTCGCACAGATCATTCGTCTCTCAGGCGGTCGGTTGGGGAGTAGCTCAATCCATCTGTGTTGTTGGCAGTTTCTGACCCGCCTGCTCGTGACGGTCGAAATGGTCGATGGTGGCCTTCGATTCGCCGCTGCCATCGTGATTCTTTGCATCTTTCTCGACTCGCAAAGGCACAGGCACAGTCGAAAACTGGGGAGAAGGCTGGCCAGTGGCGCAGAAAATCTTGGAGAAAATCGACGCGGCGACAGACTTCATGTTGCCGCCACTGTTGTTACTGTTCCTGGGCTGGCGCTTGTTGCTGTTGTTGCGTTTGACTACTTTCGCATTGCTGTTGTAGCCCCCCCCCCGCCTGGTAGGCCATGGCGAGTGGGAGAGAGTAATCGATACTCTCCCCTGGCTGGGAGACGTCAACCCCTCGAGTTGATGTTTCAGCCGTAGGTATAGTCGCAAGACTTGCCTGCTCCAGTCGGAGTTTTTGTCCCGCCGCCTCCCTCCTACGCTTGCTAGGCTTGGTTACACTGTCCACCACGCCCTCCGCGGCCACGTCCACTGTGACCACGTCGACCACGATGACCACGATGACCACGACGGCCACTTACCACGCTTAGGTGCGAACTCACCGCGACCACTACCGAACACACCATGACCGCCTCCGATCTTACCTTGAGCATCGCTGAGCCAGCTTCGGCCACCACCAAATCTACTCCGTCCACTCTCAACGGCACCGCTCGGCCAGGGCAGGACGAAGATCATCAGCTGCAGCTGTTGTTGATGCTGAATCGCCAGCTGCGGCGCGATGTACGTTTGAGGGCCAATGAGAAAAGCCCCGCCCCTTCGTGGATGCAACGAAATTACCGTATTTCCTCCAAATCCTCCCCTCTGGCTTTTCTCCCCCTCAAGACCCAGATTTAACTTTATTCTCCATCTCTGAAATGAACCCAGACATAGTTGCTTAGGACTAGAAAACCCAAACCTTTTGTCTAAAATATGAAAATGAAAAATTTCACCTATCCACAACCTTCTCTAGTATCAAGCCCTGACAACACGCAAAACCCTCGTGCCTGCAAGACTGCTTCAACATGGATGCGTTACTGTTTGACTGATTAGTCACAGCGCAGTCTGTCTCATGCTTGGGGTGCACGAACACTCCTAATACTGTAGGTACAGTTTGAACCTCAGTCAGCCTCCTGTGCTAAAGGCACTCCTAGCGTGACCATAGCTGCACTTAACATAGGTCTTCACTTCTGGACTCCATGGCCGGCTTTAGACGCCAAGCAAAATACACTTCATATATATACTGTCGAAAACCAGACAGAAATACACGGAACCTAGGAAATGTCACGTTTCTTACACAAAAACTATGCCCTGTCATTTTACACTCGATGCGATCGTTGGACGCGCAAAAAGACAGGTTCTACAGTGTTCAGGGCATAGTTTTTGTTTATCCACTTTTATCTCGTCTCATCTGCTTCAGCTTTTTCCGTAACAGAAACACAGTAATGATGGGGGCATCCAGCGACAAGCGAAAACAACCCCAGAAAATTGGGATTCAACATTAACTTCATTCGTTAAAAGAATATGAACCTTGAAGGTGTCTTGTTGGTGCAGTGTTTACAGCTTCTCCCATACACACTTGGTTAACGGAATGTTTACTGACATTTATCAAACTCTGTTCGCATCCTGCTGCGCAGCTCTTATCATTTTCAAAAAATGTACCTTCAAGATTTTTATATAAGACATTGCCAGCTACTCGATTCTTCAGGGTGCTCTGAAAAACATTGAATCATCTGAACAAAGTAAGTGGTTTGTGATGTGAGTGTTGGACTGGACTGGTGTTGGGTTAGGCGTCTGCCTCTCACGCTGGGTGCGCAGTTACGGGCGAGTGTTCGACTCCCGGGCCGGTAAACCATTTCGTGTAAAATATGTGCCTTCACCCTCGAGTGCGCATACACGTTTGGTGATGCGGTAAAACATGAACATGAACTGGAGTGAATTGAACTGAAAATTCAAATAGTTTTTTACGATTCTCACTTAATTTCTATAGTCGTTGTTGGGCAAACCATGTCAGAGAGCCAGTGTGATATCCGGGGAGAGTGCAATATAAGAGACCCCAGTTTGGTCTCTGGCACAAACTCAGTAACTGTGGGTATGAGGTGAAGGAATGTCCCTCACTTACTGTTGGCGCCAAACCTAAAATGGTGTTTTTACCGCTGGTGTTTTTATGATGTGCATTTGACACGTGCATGGGTGTTTTGCTGCTGGCTCTGTTAAGGCGAGCTTTGGATTCTATCAGGCTAATTCCTCTGGGTCCCTGGAGAGCGGCTTTGCACCAGGGCAGCCAATCAAGTCTTCTAACCTAGTCCGTGGCTGAAACATCACCTGTCAGGGTGAAGCTCGCTGCTGGCTCTGAGCCGGTCGAGCCTCTACAAAGTTATCATGCCCGGATAACCATCTGACTTTGACTCACGATCTTCTAGCAAAAAGTCAGGTGCACATGATTTGCAAGCACAAAAAAGTTTTGGTATCTTTTTCCGTTGGAAAAATTGCAAAATTCTGCTGTAATTTTTTAACTGACTTCTGAAAGACTTGGAAAGTGAAAGACTCGAAAGACAGGACTGTGAATCTGACTCTGCGAGCCTCTTCACTATGGTTTTCAGGCCATCAGCAGAGTCGAACTGCTTGTGACAATGAACCCATTCTCCGCGTTGCTTATTTTCGCTTTGACCACGCTGGCCCTGGGCACCAACGTGAATTTCGTGAATCGATGCGGTTACGGGGTGACCGTGATCAAAACCGAAAATGGGCAAGGTCCCGTTCAAGAATGCTACCTGAACCCTGGTCAGTCGTGCGCCAAGGGGTATGGCGGGAATGGGATGAACTTCAAGAACGGCTGGGGAGGATTGACATTGGCCGAATTCAGTTTCAACAGTTGGAATAACATGGATTTCTACGACCTCAGTGTCATCGTGGGTTTCGATACGCCCATGCAAATATCGACCGATGCTGGTGGCCCGACAGTCACGTGCCAAGGACCCGGATGTCC
Organism: Mesodorylaimus sp. YZB2_4; assembly: GCA_030248295.1. NCBI lineage: Eukaryota > Metazoa > Nematoda > Enoplea > Dorylaimida > Dorylaimidae > Mesodorylaimus > Mesodorylaimus sp. YZB2_4. Next base: position 711,971 of record JASANH010001374.1, on the reverse strand, counting down.
CGAGGCGTATCTGTTCCCCAACGATGACACCAAGACGCACGGGTGCAGCACTGGAGGCACATTCCAGGTCGTCTTCTGCTCATGAGCGAAGAGACATTTCCGAGAAGGTTCATCTGTTGGAAAAATAATGAAGTAGTCGGAGGATAGTAGCGCAATATAATTTTTTATATCCACGATACTTGGTTTTGTTTCGTTTTCGTGTCCTGTATTTGACAATAATTTTATTAAAATAAGAATCAGGGAAAACAGTGGAGAATTTGCCGTTTTACGCAGGCGTGGCCCTGTCTGCACCCTGCAATGGATAACCTCGTGTAGCGCATACTCGAAATACCGTAAGCACACATTCTGCTCTTACAGATTCATGGCAATGCGCTGACCCTTTTGTGCAGCGGAATCGAAACTGCGAAGAGCGCATCTATTGTATAGTAAGTGCAGTGCAAGAATTATCAGGGAAGACAGTGCTCTCAAAGCAAAGTTCACGGCACAAGGTCTTTTATTCCGACGCAGCAAAATCATTAATTGCCTCTTGGATTCCATTTGACCAAAAAGTTCGAGCTCAAAAGACGACATGTGCTATTTGCGCAATCTTCTCCAGCCAGCAGCTAGAAACGACCCAGTCAGGATAAGGGTTCAGCAACGGACTGGATCTCAAGACTCAGTCAACGCCCCTCGGGTGTGCAGCTGATGCACTGATAAGTTTGGTCCTTATATTCAACTCATGGGGGGGCGAACAGTTGAACTTGTGAATCGTGCCAACAGCTAAGGTAGCCAATCTAGTACGCCGCCCAGTCCATGCCTGAAACATCATCCCGACAGGTGGCTCCAAGCGCTGGCTCTGCGCAGAGTATCGACTGCCAGACGAGCTTCTATAATTTATTTGATTGTACAGTCTCATTGCAATTCACTTTGGCAAATGAGAAGTGCTACACTGCATCTATCACAATAGTGAATTACAGCAGTACATCAGCACCTTTTAAAGTTTTGTTCTAAATCCACTGTGTTCCTGCTGTATTTTGTCCTAAATCTTCTAGCTAGGTCGATTTCCAAATACCGTAATGGCCACAGGGTCCACGACATCTCGTTTTGACTGTACTGTTCTGTCACTGCACCTGAAGTCCTTGGCTCGCCCTTGGACAGACTAGGGCTGACAAGACATACCATTGGGCTCTCAATTCAGGCTCTCAAACGTGTCAGCCATCGAAGGGGCTCTGATGGACCTAAGCACGAAGTGCCCGCAAAACCATTTCATACCAGGAACTCAAGACCAGTCACCTTGCAAACCCGTCCGAGTCCGAGTTCAGCCTCGACTTGCTTAGGGATTGGGACTGGTTTTCTGAACCAGCAGAGCAGCTAGTCCACGCTATAATCAAGACCTGCATGCATCAAACGAAACGATCATGCGAGCTAGGCCGCTTATTTTCCTGCCTTGTGCCTAAACAGTGAGCTTTGCTTTTGTTGTGAAAATTTGCGCTCAAATCCAAACGCAAGAAGTCACAAACACAAAGCTTGCGCAGCCTGCCAATCGGCTTTGCTTATCTGATCATAAGACGCTTGGTGACGCCGATGGCGGGTGCAGTGCAATGCACTCGATGGTGCGAATTAGAAACTTCTAATCGCAAGTGCTCTAGTGATAGGTTATCCCCTCGGCATCATCGTCTTACGATTAGCCTGAGCCCAAGGGTGACTATATATTAAGGACCTGAAAGTTCTGTGCCAGCGACAGTCGAGATTGGACGGCAAAGATGAGGTTCGTTATCGTGCTGCTTGCGTGTGTTTTTGTCGAAAGTACAGTCGCCGTGGCGATTGGGCAAAGAGCGGATGGAGCGATCGTCAGGAGAAAAAGAGGTAGGTTCTTGTGGCATGAAATCGAGGAGTTGAAGACATATGCTACTCTGACACACACTGAACGCAGAAAGGGGCTGTCCAAGCGAGCATACGAAGCGCTTGTCAGCTGCGGGAGTATAGCACACAAGTTCATCAGGTTTCCAGCGATGCCTTCCGGTCCTGAAGTCACGGGCCGTTTCAAGTGAGGTCTTTACCGAACAGAGAATTCATACCTGATTGAGGTATAGCGTCTATGTGTCAAAATCTTGCAATAAGCATTCTGACTTCATTATGACTTCAGTGGCGATAGACCCTCTGCCAGTGCATCGCAATGCAACGTAGTAGAAACTGAGCGGCTCAGACAGGTTGCGCTGGGCCAGTTCCTCATGATTACGTGTTTGACTCCCGTCAGGGCCACATGTTTTTCATTATGCTTGCTTACTGCAGTTCAAGTCTTGAGCCGTATCTTCTCTTTAAAAATTGCCAATCTGCCAGTTAGTGCTATCAGCAGGCCACAACAACCATGCTTCCACTTCGCTTTTTAGGTGTCCCTTCGCTGAACCCACTCTGCTGGAGGCCGCAAGCCTACACCTTATCCAGAATTCAACCCACGTTCTTGGCTCGGACTCGCACATTCAGTCAAAAATTCAATATCACGAGCACTGACGAGATCGAAGATATGATCGCCCTGCTCAACAGACCCGCTCTGCTTAGTCGAGAAGTGGTTTTCGTCGTGCATGGATTCCTGGGCGGGACTGACTCACCGTGGATGCCGAAGATGGCCGACGCTCTGCTCAATGTCGAGGATTACATGGTGTTCTCAGTCGAATGGGACAAAGGAGCTGATATCCCGCTCAACTATCCGCAGGCTGCATCCAATACACAAACTGTGGCCAGTGCTATTGCCTTCGCCTCGAGAACTATGAAAGGTAAGCGACTGCCTAGCACTGAGTCAAAATCTTTTGGGGGCTAACCCTCCCTGTTGTCCCCTATCGATTAAATGCGAGTTATAACTGTATACCATGGCACCCGTGCTGTAGGTACAGTAGATGTGTTAGTACGATTACAGTCACCCGTATGGGCGTTTCCATGCAGTGCCATATTCTCCACGAAAGATAACAGTTCATGGCCAAAGGTTTAGAGTCTGATCGTGAGTCAACCTGTGCTCGTCGTTAAGGAATCTTACGCAAAACATCTGAGAAATTACTGTAACCTGGCCCGGCAGAAGTACAAGAGACCAGAGCCGCGGTGGCTCAGTTGGTTAAGCCGCTGGTCCCGCACTGCTTATGCCGGCAACCCTGACTGAGAGGCCGCAGTTCTGTTCCGGCTGAGGACGGCAGTTTAGTTAGTCCGTTCTCAGAGTGGGAACTGGTCTTCGACATGAGTTTAGCGAGCCCGTCGCTGGCCTTGCACACCTGGCTTTGGGGGGGGGGGGGCTCACCCAGTACCGTTATGTGGCGGACGCCGAACGAGTAGAGAATCAGGAAACTGGTTCCTGAACACCAGTCGGTAAGGTCCCTCCCTTCTCGGCCAGCATCATCCTGGGATGCGGGTGCTGGCACAGGATGCCCTCGTGTGGAGGAACTGGGGCGGCACGGGGCCCAACCCACAAAAAACTTTGAAAAAAAGTAGAAGAGACCGTCAGCGCGACAGAAACTCCAACTGCAGCAAGGTGAGACTTTCTGCTACACTCGCGGCTAAAACATCAAGTTAGGGGGCCAACATTTCTAAGCCAGGGTGCCCGCCAAAACCCACCAGGCGCGCGGGTTACACCACTGACCACTGAGTAATGCAGTAGTGACACACTACGACTGTATTGACAAGCCAAATGCAAGGATGCCCAGCTGCCCAAACTTTGGCCTGATGTAACTATGTCTGTCTTCCTTCATTTTTAGACACCGGAGCACCCTATACTTACTGCATTGGTCACAGTCTCGGAGCGCATATATGTGGTCAGGCTGGGGCAGAGTTCCCATTTGATCGAGTCACTGGTCTCGACCCAGCTGGACCTGGTTTCGATAACTGTGATCACCCTGGCCTCAGCAACGCCAGCGCAGCTTGCGTCGATGTGATCCACACGAATGGCGAATGGGACGGGTTCGGCACCCTCACCCCACTCGGACACGTCGATTTCTATCCCAATTGCGGGCGAGAGCAGCCCCGATGTTGGGACGCCATAAATATTGGATGCAGCCATTTACGAGCCATTGATTACTTCTTGGATTCGATCCGCGCTTTCTCCGAGCCCCGGGTCGAACCCCCCGCTGCCCAAGGCCCTTGCGATGGCAAGTTCCTCGAAAAATGTCAAGCACACAGCAGCGAGCAAGGATGCTCTGTCAAGGAACCATATTGTCAAGGACCAGATACGCAGATGCAATCAATGGGGTACGGATCGATCTGTCTCCCATTGTGGCAAACGACTCTCAACTACGCCAAGTTTGGGGCAAGGTCTGACACGGATTTTGTGGGGCAGTGGTACGTTCCCGTGTCCAAACAGGGAACGCTGGCCTCGTTTTGTGCTGAAAACTGACGCAAATGCAGTGTGCATATTTGGTGTGTATTTTTGCAGCTCTTTCACACTCTTTTGCCCTGTATCAAATCTGACCTCGCTTTCCGATAGTGGAACTTTAATTAGTGAACATCTGGTGAACTTAACGGATGACAACAAGTAAATGCTATGCACAACCTGTTGTTGCTTACAGTACATGCGGCAGGACTCTCAACGTTGGCGATCCTCATTCTGGTCTTTTTTATCACCAGAGGAACGCTCGCCCAGGAGAGGCAAAATTTGATGGTTTTTGCACTAATCGTGGCATGCGCATTGTCGCGCTTGCTGGTCCAAGTTCAAGGCTGAAAGATCGAGTGCAAAAAATAATTCAAGCGATCCAATCAAGAGCGATTCTACAGTTAGCAAGCCTCTGTCGCGCTGCCAGCCTCGTGGCTGTTTAGGTTTCTGTCATACACCAGGTGAACAGTTACGGGCGAGTGTTCGACTCTCGGAGCAGTAAGTGAATTCTTGTGAAATGTGTTCCTTCGCCTTCGAGTGCGCTGTTAGTGTTTGGATGCAGTTGAACAGAAACCTGAACCTGCTTTGCCGGGCTGATCGATATGTTCTTTTTACGACCATTGCACTTGATATCCATTGTCCCTGAATTTGATAGTTCCATTGAAGATCTGCTTGGCTTTCTCGTCGTCACTGTTTATTGATTTTGTCAGTGATGCCAATCCTCTCGAGTTCCCACAAGTCGTTGATCTGAGTTTTATCCTTGATGTGGTTCAGCTCATGACTGTTGATTGCGATTGACGAGATAAAGCAGTTGAACGTTGAGGCCGGCTCAGCGATTTTGATTTGATCCTTGGTTCGGCCGAAAACAATGACCCTTTTACGAAAACGATCCGAATAAAGTTGCGGAGATAAAGGCTTGGTCCGATTTCTCTGCTGTTGCCTACCATGATGGGCTCATAGTCAATAAGCACATCGATCTTGATCATTTCTGATTCGTTCAGGATTGGATCGTCTAGATCGTAGGTGTCGAGAGTGTTCTTCAGATCCGCGAGCATCGCGGCGCTCCGCCACAGTGATTGAGCGATCTGCGGGACGACATTCGCTTTGATTTCGATCCGTTGTCCATGTTTGCCCTTTGATTGCGGTCACCTTGGTATCGATATGCTGTGCATTTGATCGCTTGTCGCAGAGGCTTGAATGATGGCTTCGTTTCGACAATGATAGCACTTTGTTTTCGCCCAGCATTGATTAGTTCGATGGCCTGGTTTGAGACATCGCCAGCAGTTGTCCTTGTGGTTTTTCTTCCGTTCCTCGACTGTAGGCACTTGTTAGCATTCATCAGCGCAGTGCTCGCCCTCGCAGTAGACGCATGGAGAACGAGGCTTGTCCTTGATGACTTCTAGACTGGTGGTGGCGGCTTTTGACACACGGTTTCTTTTGTTCTTGCTGTTGACCATGCTGGCCAGAAGGGGATTCTGGCCCGAACGGGTCGCTAGCCGCAACAGGTCGCCGGCTGAATCGAGATGGGTCCAATCCTGAATATGAATGAACACACGATTTCGGCAAAATGCCAGTCCATGATAATATTTGCAAAACTGAACAAGCTTCAACTTATTTCGGCGTTGCTGCGATTGGATGAGATTTGTGGCCTGCAGCGCTTCCTTATAATCTACAGTCCAGCTTTTCATTATCGAACGGACAGCCAGTTTCTGGGTTTTCTCCAAGTCTTTAATTAGGCCGCTCTGACAGTGAGTCGGGGTCCAGGCACAGCATCCATAATCGAGAACTGGTTAAATACATTGAGTATAGATTGTTCGTAAGGATGAGTTGGCATGCCTTCGAAACCGGCGTTTAAAAGCACCGATCATTCTCCTGGCTTTAGTCGATACAATGTGACAATGTTCCGCAAATTGACACAATAATGCCAAGTTTTTCAAAGATTCCATGAATACCAAATCACGCCCATCGGCAATGACTCGTGGAATCGTTGGAGCCAGACGCCCCAGTCGGAAAAGAATACCCTAGGTTTTGATAGGATTCAGTTTCAGGCCGTCGTTCAGTTTGTTGTAGCTGGAATCTTTAATTCCAGCTATGTACAACAAAGGCGACGGCGGCTCGCAATCTGTCAGAGATATCAGCATTTGTCCTCGCAGGTACCAGTAAGGCCAGATTGTCAGCGAAAGCTTGCAGGAGGCAATCTGGGAAAGTGTTTTTTAAGTAGATGAAAGCGGTTCAATCATTGCTGTGAATAATGAAGGAGCCAGTACGGGGCCCTGGGGCACCCCTGATTTTACAGGAGAGATGGATAGAGCGTACTGTAAACTGAAGCTACGAAACCGTCCTACCAAATTTAACCTGGGCTTTCTATACTGCTGCCTGTTGAAGTACTGTAGCTTAAGATTATCCAGCATCCAGATATGCTGCCTGTAAAATCACAGTCAGAAGCGCGCGAAGTGCGTGCGAGTCCTTTCTAAGAGAATATGACAGTTTTAACATTTTTGAAAACGGATCTGAGCGAAACAAGTACGCCAACTTTGTATTCCGTCGGGGACAAATATTAGAGCAAACGCACCTTCTGAAATATTTAAGGTTCAAGGAGATGCCTGAAACGGTTTTTCTTATCTGCTCGTATGATGTCTGATGACGCAAAATGAGTACTGAAAGGAGTGTACGCGACACTCGACTCTGCAGAACAAGCAAACTATAAGCTTCTAGGTGCAGGTTTATCCCTTATCATCATCGGATTAGTTTAAGCGCTGTCCAAATTTAGTTGAATATAAGAAGCGTACGCGCAGCTGAATGCGAAGAAGGCTCGATATTTTGTACTGCAAAAATGAGGGCTGTTTTTGTGCTGCTTGGGTGTATTTTGGTCGAGAATACATTCGCGGCGGCGGTCAAGTACCCAGCGGATGGAGCCATCACTGAGAGAAAAAAAGGTGAGGTTCTTGTTGGGCAGATGCTGCTCTGGTGCTTACTATCGAGTGACCTCAGGATAACCTCTGTAAGTACTCTGTCCTTAGCACGTATCAAGTAAGTGAACGAATGAGAATCAAAAGGCCTACTGCTCGGGTTAGAGGGAGCGAGAAAAGGGTTTCTCTGAGAAAAAGTCAAAACTTGTTGCAATTTGCGACAGCTAGAGAAAGATTAGGTGCAAGTGCAGTGCACATACAAAAGCGCCAAGTGCGAAGTCAACTGTAGGCCACCATTCATAGCTCACAAAGGTGCAACATCAAAACTGTCCTTCACGCATTAAAATAGCGATTCCGTCTAAGTTTGTGCTTCAAGGCACCATGGGACATATTCAATAGAGGGGTGGTGCAGACGATGCACTGGCCATAGACCCTTTTGAGAACTGTAGCCACCTTCACGTCAACTAGTCAGAACCTCGAGCAATAATATTACAGGTTGACTGATAAATGTGGCGAGTCCAAGTCGACCTTGCAATCCTCTCTTAATCGAGTCACCTCATCATTTCAGATGCCACATAGCTGAACCAAGGCTGCCAGTGGCCGCAAGCCTACGACTTGGCTTAAATTCAACCCACGTTCTGGGCTCGGACTCGCACATTCAGTCAACAATTCAATATCTCGAGCACTGACCAGATCGAAGACATGATCGCTGAGCTGAACAGACCCGCCCTGCTTAGTCGAGAAGTAATCTTCGTCGCGCACGGTTTCGTGGACGGTACTATAGCTCCGAGGGTGTCGAAGATGGTCGACGCTCTGCTCAAGGCCAGGGATGGTGTTCGCTATCGATTGAAGCAAAGGCGCCAATATCCCGAAGAAATACCCACAGGCTGCAGCCAATACACAAACTGTGGCCGATGCACTCGAGAACCATGAAAGGTAAGACTACGAGGGACGGCACTCTAAAGTGCACAATAAATACCCGTTGCTTTTCAAAGAAGTTCCCCAAAACGGTGATTGGAAAATTATAGGGCGATCATTAAAATCAAAGACCACTGATGTGATTTCAGCAGCTTAGGCCTAACACCACTAAATTGCCTCGTTAGAGGGCAAGGACAAGCAGCAGTTTGATGCTTCATTGTGCCTATCTATCCTCAATTTTCAGACACTGGAGCCCCCTGTACTTACTGTATTGGTCACGATCTCGGAGCACACATATGCGGGCAAGCTGGAGTGCAATTTCCTTTCGATCGAGGCGTACTGGATCAGAGATTTGGAAGAAGGCGTACTGTAGTCACGTCACCCAATTCTCTCAGTTGTAGGAACAAGTATTTTTGGCCAAACTAGTTTGTAGCAAAAAACGAAAAACAGTCTTATTATTTCCAAAAAAGTCTGTTATGACAGACTCGAAACTTTTAGACCAGCCAATGCACAGAGTGGAACCCGGGCTTAGGATGGCTGGTCTACTCGGCCACAAAAAAAGAGAGGTGGCCCGACATGCTGCTCACTGCACAGTGTAACTATAATCACTCGCACACGCTTGCCGATGGCAGAATAAAATCCAACATTCTTCTGTGCTGAGTACTGCTGCTGCTTAGACAGGCTCCCAGAAGGCAGCTGTGCTGTTCCACACGAGCAATCTTAATATGCTAAAGCTGTAGCGCTACGAGTAAAGTGATATGGCATCTTTACAGTACATGCCCTAAACCTCGAGGGACACTCTCGACAATCTTTCCTTCTCATCTTCCAGCTTCATGTTCATGCTTATGATTTATCATATCAGTAATGACATGCTTGAAGATTAAGGGACACATGACACAAAATGGTTCACCTAGCCGCGGCTTGAAACTTACCTACTATAAGCATGTGCGCGCAAAGCCTGAGAGTTGGTCACTCCTGCCCACTTTGTGGACCACGAGCACAGGATTACACGATCCTCTGCTTATGGCCACGATCAGTCGTCCAGTTGATTTTCATGCAGAAAAAGCAGCTTCTGCTCAGACATTTTTCCAAACCGTGGTTGCGTTTAGCAGCGGCCGAGTAGACCAGCCATCCTAAGCCCGGGTTCCACTCTGTGCATTGGCTGGTCTAAAAGTTTCGAGTCTGTCATAACAGACTTTTTTGGAAATAATACCAGTTGGGTTGCTAGAGCCTCTGCGGAGTTGACATCACGAACAGGGGAGTCTCTTACCAGGTGATACACCTTTAGAATGTCTGCGTAGAATGGAGATAGTTCGATGCCCAATGCCAATACTTCAAAGTTGCACTGTAAAAGAAAGAGTAGCCCACCACCGCGTTCAGCTTCGTGGAAAGCGATTCTTGCCCATGTCGCCTCAGGATTCTTTAGGAGCCGCTTGAGCCATGACAGACGCAGGCTAGCCATTATGACGTCGGTGTCAGGGGCTTTAACACCGCCCGCACTCAGAGGCTGTATCATGACATCTTGCCTGACTTTTGCCGGGTGTTTATCCCAGAGAAAGACTCGGATGAGTTTCGTAATACGTTTTAGAACCTCTGTGGGCGCTTCCACATTCATTAAAGAATATGTCATCTGGGTGCCCAGAAGCGTCTTTCCAAACAGTGTCAACCGCCTGGAGCCCCACTCATCAATCATGCTTTCTAGCGCCTTCAGTTTTGCGATAAAGTTAGCTTCTATCAGGACGGCTGGGTCATAAGCGAAAGTAATGCCTAGGATACGAACCTTATTCACACCAGCAATATTTTGCGGCGGCTGCTCACGATCAGGGCGAGGTCCCAGTCCCAAGCATTCCGTTTTCCCTTTTCCCTAAGCCCTGATACACTCCCAAAGTCAGAGACAGTGCTAAGGGCGGCCTCCACCGACAACAAATCCCGAAGAAAGAGCGTTGTGTCGTCTGCAAATTGACTCGTTAAATAAGTTGTTCCGTGTACACGCACTCCATGAACATCAGGGTTGCTTTCCATGGCCGTTGTCAGAAAGTCAATGGCTATTATGAATAGATACGGGGGCAGGGGGCAGCCCTGGCGAATGCCTCGCCCCAGCGAAATGCGTTCTGTTATGTGGCCATTGTTCGTCACTTCACTAGACGATTCATGATACAGGGTTTTGACGGTCGAGATAAAAACAGGGCCGAAGTTCTTATATTTTAGAGCGTGAAACATAAAGTCCCAGTGGATTGTATCGAAAGCTTTTTCGAAGTCAAGGGACAACAGCATGCCCTCCCCATCTGGGCGTCTATGGAGATGCTCAATGATATCAAGTGCTATTCGAATATTTTCACCAATGTATCTGCCCGCCATGAAGCCCGTCTGATTAGGATGAATGAGCGAGCTGAGATGACCTTTGACCCTCGTTGCAAGTGCTTTTGCTAATATTTTGTAGTCACAATTCAAGAGGGTAATTGGCCTCCAACTATTCAGTTGGGTTGTATCTTTGCCCAGCTTAGGCAGTAGTGTAATGAGTCCTTGCTTTTGCGTCTCGGATAAATTACCTACTTGCAGTGATCTCTGCATAGATTGCATGAGCGGGTCACCGATAGTCTCCCAGAACTGACGGTACCATTCCATAGGCAAGCCATCCCGTCCCAGCGTCTTCCCCAGCGACATGCTCGTCATGGCGCTCTTGTATTCCCAGTGCCGGAAGGGTTGATCGAGGGCTTTACAGGCATCGCCACTAAGCTTACGGTCGTCGTCTTTGCTCACTTTCTCCAGCCAAGAGGCAATTTGTTCGTTGCTGATCTCACCACGGGAGTACACCTTGTTAAAAAAGTCGTATATGGCTGTCATGATCTCCTTAGGTTCAGTTATTTCAGTGTCCGGTGCGGCAGCTAATTTGGAAATGCTTTTGCGAATGGCATTCCGTTTCTCAAGCCCCAGGAAGTATTTGTTCGGCTTTTCACCATATGCCAGCCACCGTACTCTGGAGCGCAAGATCGCTCGCCTCGTATCTTCTTCTAGCATAGCTTCAAGCTCCGTCTTGGCCAGTAATGCAAGATTTGTTTCGTCTGGGGCTAGCGATTCTGAACGATTTTCCAGATAATCGATAAGATTTGAAGATCAAGCCTCCTACGCAGCCTGCGTGAGTTAGTTCGCTTACAGTATTCAATTGAGAAATCCCTTATCCTCATTTTGATGTAGTCCCATCTCAATCGGCTATCCCAGTCGGCTGCCATCGCTACGGCTTCCCTTACTGTGGCTTCGACCCCCAGCTGGTACTGCTCGTCTTGCAGGATCATAGTGTTAAGTCGCCAAATACCAGGGCCCCTTGGACGGTAGTTGGGTCCTTGAATTCTAAACACAACACTTTTGTGGTCAGTGAATACAGTCTGCCTGCCTGATTATGCAGTTGTTAACCTGTAGCATGAGATCCGCTAGGATTAGCCAATAGTCTAGCCGACACTTGACCAATGGATGCGGCTGCTGCCAGGTGTACTGTCGAGTAAGGGGGTTGAGTTCTCGCCAGCAATCCATCAGATTCCAGTCAGACTGAATGGCATGGATAGCTCTCATTACCGAACGCTCGAGATAGCATTTGCCACCCGCCTTATCTATGTCAGGATCGAAGGCCACATTCAGATCGCCGCCAATGATAACAGGCCATTGCCCTGAATTGAATAAGGTTATGGCTACACGAACACGCTGAAAAAACTCCACCTGCTCGTGTACAGCGGTTGGACTGTATAAGTTAACCAAGATGGCATGCAATTCTCTCATGCGTACTTCTAGCATTAGGCATCGACCACTACGATCGCGCCACGTTCGATCCACCGACACATCTGCTCCCCGACGTAAGATTATGGCCACCCCACAAGCGTTACTCGTTCCATGCGAGAAATAAATGCTGTTGGAAAAGCCCCATTGTTGTTGCCAAACTGATTCCTCTTCTGCAACACTATGCGTCTCTTGTAAAAAACTGACATCAAAATTTTGATTTTTGAGCCAAATGTATCCCTCCTTCCTTTTTAGTTCAGAACCAATACCTCGAATATTAGTAGTACAGATTAAGTAATTGTACGACATTACGGGTTCATGTAATACACTACACCTTCCTATTTGAGCAATATGTACAGACCCATGACCCCCTGTAGATACCCATGACCATGCCTAGCATGTCATACGTAATGTTTGATTAATGTAAAATAGTGCTTTGCGTACTGCAACCGATGCCTTCCAGCGGGCGCTTCTAGCGGGCGCTCAATCCAGCGGGCGCTTCTATCGCAATGGCGCGATCCGGCGCGCGATCTGGCGCGTAGCGCAATCCAACGGGCGCTTATATTGCAATAGCGCGATCCAGCGCGCGGTGGCGCGATCTGGCGCGCGGTGGCGCAATATAACAGGCGCTTCTATCGCAATGGCGCGATCCAACGAGCGCTTCTATCACAATGGCGCGATCCGGCGCGCGATCTGGCGCGTAGCGCAATCCAACGGGCGCTTATATTGCAATAGCGCGATCCAGCGCGCGTTGGCGCGATCTGGCGCGCGGTGGCGCAATATAACAGGCGCTTCTATCGCAATGGCGCGATCCAACGAGCGCTTCTATCACAATGGCGCGATCCATCGGGCGCTGCTCTGTTTTTAAAGTGCAACGGCGAAAAAGTCAGTATAGTAGAGTGTAAACAAGGCTGCCACCCTTTGCATTTACTGACGGCTCGCGATCAGTCGAGAACCGACCGCCGTTGCGAGCACTCGCAGTCGATCTACGCATCGAGTCGATCCACGCATCCACGCATCAACGATCGAGTCGATCCACGCGTCCACGCATCAACGATCGAGTCGATCCACGCGTCCACGCATCAACGATCGAGTCGATCCACGCGTCCACGCATCAACGATCGAGTCGATCCACGCATCTACACATCGAAAAAATGGCTGACGTGTCGTTGGGAATGCCGATAGCGGAATCGAAGCCGAAGATATCGATCGGGCATCGCATCAGCAACTTCAAAACGTTTCTGGTGGACGAGTACCGGCGAGTCCGCAATCGTTGCAAATGTGGAGAGAAGGACAAGAAGAAGGGACACCATCGCGACACATCGACATTGTGCTGGAACGAGCACTGCAAATGCGTGCGTATGGCCACAAAGTGCTCGATCCGATGCAAATGCAAGGGCAAATGCGAAAACGGCAAAGGCACTGAAACTTCGTCGTCCTCCGTCTCTGTTCAGTAGCGGCGATCCGAGAGGTAATTCGATGTGATCAAGTCTGTGATCGTGTGATCTGTCGTGTGTGTGTTTGCGTTCACGCGTCCTTTTCCTTGATCTCTCGTAAATTGAGTCTGGTCCCGTGAAAGGTAGGTTGAAAAAGAGCAAGCACAATTCCTTGGGCAAGCAATCGGTAATTAAGAGGCAGCAAATAAACATATTGTTGTTGGTCGAACCAGGGTGAAAATGAAGCGTGGCTAGAGGCCAGCTTTGGCAAACAGCGCCCGTTTCCGATGTCATGTGCACCAAAACTTGTGAATGAACGCTTCTCTAAAATGCCAAAAGCAGCTTTTTTAACAAAACCAAAACTAGAGCTTTTCGTTTCCTTTTTTCGCTTGTTCGTATAACTTTGGCCGAGTTGAACTTGTTCAGTGGCATCAAAGCCTGACAGGAGCCGCGGTGGCTCACTTGGTCAAGGCATTGCTTGGACCAGCAACCCTGACCGGGAGGCCGCACTTCTGTTCCGACTAAGGACGGCAGTTTATTAAGTCCGTTCCCAGAGTGGGAACCGGTCTTTGTCGCTGGCCTTGCACACCTGGCTCTGGGCGACTCACCTGGTCAGGGAATCAGGAAACTGGTTCTCGAACACCAGTCCCTCCCTCCCTCCCTTCTCGCCCAGCATTATCCTGGGACGCTGGTGGCACTGGATGCCCTCGTGTGCAGGTGCTCCTAGTGGAGACACGCAGAGGGAAGCTGCCATGAGAGGCTGGTCATCAAAGCCTGGCACACGTCCGATGCGATGCTGTAGGCAAGCAATGACGAATTACACAAGCACAGTCAAAGCATTCTATTGAGTGAATATCGAGATTCTTTGGCTATATCCCCCTGCCCTACGAGTGCCCATGCCTTACTTGACTGCTTAGTCATTATATCAACTCGGCCAGCAGACGCGTATATGTGGCTTCAGCCTTATCTGGCAATAAAGCAAATACTGATGGAATGACGTAATGATAATGAACTCCGTGAATCGTATACAACTGCTCAAATAAAGGAGGTGCCGTTTTGAAAGTGCCATCCGCGAACCAATTAGGACTTCTTGCCAGCAACTCCAAATTGCGTTGCGCAGAAAAAACAAGAATTCGATTTGGACGCTGACCGATATCTCGTAGCAGGAACGGCTCACCAGCCAAAGTCTGTTGATATTCAGGGGGAATAACCAGTTCCTCGAGTGAATGAGGGTTTGGTGGAGTAGCAAGAATCCCTCTGCAAACGCGTTGAACAGCTTTCTTCAAATATGGTATCGAGGGCAATTGACCTTGAACAGCGGCTGGCAACCCAACTGTGGAGGCAGCAATGACTTGATGAGTCGAATCTTGAGTGACAGCAGCTCGATCTTTCATATTAGCGATCGTTCTTCTCACGGCTGCTTGAGCTGGATCGGGCGCATGGTTGTGATCGCCAGGCTGATTTGTGATCGCGTCTCCGGCTGTTTGCATTCGGGCCAAACAGTGGCCTTTGCTTTGCTTGTAAAAATTACATTTCCAGTCGATTTTTTCTCCAATAGAACGTTCTTTTCGATACATATACCCGTTATGCAAAAGCTGATCATGGCCTTTCTGACTGCGCACGAATTCCAGAGGCATGATTCAAAAGTCGCCACTGACCAGTCCGAATGAAATATGTTATGGGCACCAGTCCTTAAATGGCGCACTTATGAAGCCGTGTTTCATCCTATGCGTCTTTGTAATAACCCTCTTTTGCATTTTTGCGCCGTTTTGTCGATGCGCCCTAATTACTGATGCGCCCTTTTTCAATGGGGTCTGTGCCAAGAGCGCACCGCCATTGTTTTCGGAACTTGGTCAGCGAGGTCAAATATTCGCTGTCAAGAGCGCACCCAGCGCGTATTTTCGTTTTCTTTTCTCGCTCAAACGTGCATAACGTAACGTAAAAAGTTTGCCATAGCCAATTTTGGTGCTCATGAAAAGATTTTGAGCGAATTTCTGGAAAAGTCTTTAATACGGTGGAATTTGCGACAAAATTAGAACGAATGTTATGTGTTTCGGCAACGCAAACCACCAGCTGAAATCGGCGGCATATGGAAGTCCACTTGGACTTGTATTTCGTGCGAGAAAGTCAGAAGGAGGCAGCAGATTGCAGGCTCAGTTTGTAATTTACATGTTCAGCACGATGGTGGCAATGAAACCATGCTGACTGATCCCGAAATTGGGCACCATGCAAATTGTACAATGCTATCAGAGCCATGCTCAGGTCACCATCAGTGGTTGTTTCTTTTTATTTTAGACAAACGCTTATTCGAAAGATGCACGCGGAGGGTCTGCGAGAGAAATACTTGAAAAGAGAAGTCGATCTTCAAGGACGTCGTGCACCGGATCATCCAGTTAAAGCCTGGTTCGGAAAAGTGAAAGCTCTGGCTTTACTGCCAATTCCGCTAGTACCTTTAGCATGGCAAGATCTGGAATCGGAGTTGGAACACACTCTGCCACCACCTTTACTGGCTCCAGATGACATGGCCGGCCTGCGGAATTTCGCCACTTACTTTCAGCAAACTTGGATCAACGGGAACCAATTCGATATTAGCGTCTGGAACCACTTTCTAAACGATGGCCCGAAGGAACACAAACCACGCTGAAGGCTATCATTCAACCGTAAACAAAAATTCCGTTCCAGAAATGCACATGGCGCTGCGTAAATTTTTTGCAGGCTTTACAGCAAGAGCACAATCGCGTGCAGCAAAGAATTCGAAAGTTATATGAGAATCTGGAAATACCGCGACATCGGGAACAAGTTTACGAGAACCTGCATCAGCAAATCATTGGCGAAAAGATAGCATTTACGAATTGTACAGGCCACTTGTGGCACCAATTCTTCGATGCAGCTCACTTATTTCATTTTAACAGGGTAGCTTATGAGTCTCGTTGACATGATCCGTCAATATTCGCGGAGACAGAGTCATAGAATTGGTGACAAAATTGCTGTTCATAACGCCTTAGTAGCAATTATTTGTTGCGGACAAACGTAAGTTTCGTTTGTCTTTGAAATTCGTGAATTTGAAATTTTTGAATTTTGAACTTTTCCGACGTTTTAAAATAATGAAGAAAACGAAAGCATTGCCTTCTTTAGAAAACATAACTGGCTGGATTAATTGGAAAGGGTAGGCAGGACATGCTCAGTGCGCTCTTGACAGCTATTATTTGACCTGATTGACCCCGTTCTGAAAACAATGGCGGTGCGCTCTTGACGCGGGATCTTTGGATGCGCCCTTTTTGCGTGGATTCCCTTTTTTAGGACTGATAAATCCTTCTTCAGCATATGCAGTTGAAGGAGCTGGGAGAATAAAGGCGGGAAGTATTTAAAAAAGTTCTGTTGATGCCTATTTAATATTTCCTATTCTCTTCAATATTCAACTAGAATTAATACGATTTTCGAAAAAAGATTCAGTTTGAATCACATTCGAAGCGCAAGAAATTGACTGAAACTTGCGCAAAGTCGTAGATGTGCGCATTTTGTGCAGACAACGGCAAAAGCCCTGTCCGCCAAACGTTCTGCCTACTATGCTGCTACAAGCGGCTCACAGAGATCGTCTGTATCAAATGCTCAACGTCATTACTGAAAGTAATCGATAATATTATGACTAATATCTCGTTAAATAGATGAGCCTTCGTTGGCAGCTCCTTTTTCCGTGAGGCCAAAAAAGTGAGCCAAGCATTTTTGGTGAAGATTTATTCATGTGCAAGGTCTTGCCCAAAAAGTGCCTAAAACACATCTTAAATCGTCTGCCAATCGGCTTTTCTTATCTGCTCATATGATACCTGGTGACGCAGATAATGGGTATCTTAGGGCACATGACAGTGCTGAATGAGCAAACTAAGAAGCTTCCAAGTGCCTTGGTGCAGGCTTATCCCCTTATCGTAATCGGCTTGGCTTACGAGAAGTCCAATTTTGGTTAAATAAAAGGGGTTTACTCGCAAATTGTATTCAAGCCAGGATGACAATATTGTACAGAAAGATGAGGGCTGTTTGTGTGCTGCTTGGGTGCATTTTGGTCGAGAATGCATTTGGGGTAGCGATGGAACACCAAGCTGATAGAACGATTATCAGGAGCAAGAAAGGTGAGGTTGCTGAGGGGGGCGGTGGTTGCTGAGGTGTAGGGACACTATAGTGAGTCCACAAGCCCCCTTTTCAGTGCTTTTCTAACTCATGTAGAGTTGCATGGAAGGCGCTAAGGAAAAAGTGATGGGCTCTTACTCGGTGTGACCCCCCCACCTGGTAGGCACCCAAGTCTCTGGGCAAAACACTACGACTGGAGGTATATAACAGGTAAGTCTTGCGACTATGCCTACGGCTGAAAGATCTCTTAGCCAGGGGAGAGTATCGATTACTCTCCCCCACTCGCCATGACCTACTGGCGGGGGTTACATCGGGTTCGAAATGGTGAGAAGAATAACCAAGGTTAGTTTTTCAAAGAAAAAAATGATTCTAAATTTAAAAATCACCACAGAGCGCGACAAGTGCAGACATAAATTGAATAAAAATGAAGCATGCATGTGATTTAGCATAGCGCAGAAGCAAGGGCAGACCAATTAGAGCTACAAGGCATATCTTCTCAATCGAAGCCCCTCCAAGTCTGATCGTGACCTCCCCTCAGTCGTAGGACATATATGTACAGAGAAGCAGATGGCGGGGGCGATGGATACAATAGTGGTCATGATCCCGAAGCAATAACACTTGAGGTTGACTCATTTGTTAGCATCGACTACCCCACAATAACTTACTGAGTCCTCACCGGCCTCGGTTCCCTCTCCTCATCATCGCCGCTTTCAGGTCTCTCTTCGCTGAACCCACTCTGCTGGCGGCCGCAAGCCTACGACTTACCTAAAATTGAGCCCACTTTCTGGGCTCGAACCCGCACATTCAGTCAGCAATTCAATATCACGAGCACTGACGAGATCGAAGACATGATCGCTATGCTCAACAGACCCGCTCTGCTTAGTCGAGAAGTGGTTTTCGTTGTGCATGGATTCCTGGACGAAACCAACACACCGTGGGTGTCGAAGATGGCCGATGCTCTTCTCAAAGTCGAGGATTATATGGTGTTCACCATCGGCTGGGGCAAAGGCGCCGATATCCCGCTGGACTATCCGCAGGCTGCTGCCAATACGCAAACTGTGGCCAGTGCTATTGCCTTCGCTACAAGAACTATGAAAGGTAAGCGACAGCCACTCGAAAAGCCCAGTCAAGTTCAGATGTGCTGGCGCGATTGCTATAACTATCCAGCATGCCACTTCCTCAATACTGTAAGCCAACAAAAGGTATAATTTCAGCAGCTAGTTTATAGTCTCTATTGAGAAGCAATTGCGCATTCTAGGAAAACTTCATACTGTACACCAATCAGAAACCACTAGCGGGTAATTCAGCTTGCCACCCATCTCTGTACCGGCAAGAGAGATATTGAAGGATGCCCAGCAGCACAAACCATGGACTGATTCTGGCAGCAACTGACTGGACGTCAGCCTTCCTTCAATTTTAGAGACTGGAGCACCCTATACTTACTGCATCGGTCACAGCCTCGGAGCACATATATGTGGACAAGCTGGGGCAGAGTTCGCCTTCGATCGAGTCACTGGTCTCGACCCAGCTGGACCAGGTTTCGATAATTGCGATCGCCCAGGTCTCAGCAATGCCAGCGCAGCTTGCGTCGATGTGATCCACACGAATGGCGAATGGGACGGATTCGGCACGCTCACCCCACTCGGACACGTCGATTTCTACCCAAATTGCGGGCGAGAACAACCCGGGTGCTGGAGCACTCTTGATGTCGCCTGCAGCCATCTACGAGCTATCGATTACTTCATCGATTCTATCCTCGCTTTCTCCGAGACCCCGGTCAAGCCCCCCATTGCCCAAGGCCCATGCGATGACCAGTTTCTGAACAAATGCCAAGTACGCAGCAGCGAGCAAGGATGTATTGCCAAGGAAGCGCACTGTCAGAGTCCAAACACGCAGATGCAGCCGATGGGGTACGGGTCGATTTGCCTTCCGCTATGGCAAGTTCCTTCTACCTACAGGAAGTCACGGGTGAGCTCTGACTCGCAATACGGCCAGTGGTACATTCCAGTGTCAAAGCAAGGAACGCTGGCATCGTTTTGTGATTAAGGATGAGGTCAAGTAGGCTCAGTGCAAGCTTCAGGAATGTCCTGTACGTTTTTTAATGCTAACTGCGTTTTTTTTTAAATGCTAACTGCGTACCTTAAATTTTTCTGTCACTCGGCGAATCGCAATCATCATAGCGCCTCTTCCTTGGTGATGTTTCTTGATACGAAAAATTCTGGAACATCAAGCGAACTGCGCAGCAACCTCTCGAGCTCGAAAGCTAGAATTTGAGGGCCTGGACAGTAATCGCACCTGTTTAATGGCATAGCGGTTTGGCGCTTGCTGCATATTTGGCATCGGATGTAAGAAATGCCGGAGTCATACAGAGTTGTAGAATGTGCCTTCGTTGGAACTCATCTGAGCATAAGTCTATGAAAGATCCAGACTAACTAATTTTGTGCGAAGGTGCGAAGGTGCGCCTGATCTTCTTCGCTCATGTGACGGCGGGTTCGGGCTGATCTTACAAGCGGGCGGTTTACAACCTGTCTGTAATAGCCCAAGCCTGGTAGAGGCTTATTCCTGCAGAGTATCAATTATTAAGACCCTGATTCCTACAACAACCCCTTGGGCGTGTATGCCGCGCCTCTGGGTGCCTGCAACTGCTCTGTGCAATGATACACTGGCCTGGCTGCCGGTCGAATGCACCTGGTCCTCAGATGCATACGCTGGCGAACAGTTCCACTGTCGATGGCGCAGTAAAGACTTGTCTACACCAAAGAATCCACGATCTACAGTACAAACAGCTTGCACGACGTGTTGTGTACTGTCAGTCGTATTACGGCTAACGAGAGCAGCGAAGACTCGACCGCTTCCTTGGTTTGCTTTTACGTTTGCTTTTTCAATAATCTTGACTACGGGTGGTGCACAATAGGCATAGCAATGACTGATACGCATATACTGTAGGAACACTGTAGACTAAACACACTATACGTACGGCGCCTGCCTGGTAGCCTACTCACGCCCAATGTCCACACCCAACACGACGATGTCTCAACAGTGTCAGATCTTACCTGCAGGAGTAACCAGCGAACCCAGGCGGCGGGAGAAAACCCAGACCGAAGTCTCTGGGCAAAAAACTCCGACTGAAGGTAGGCAAGTCCCGCGACAGTGCTAGAAACATCAACTGAAGGGGTTGACGTCTCCCAGCCAGGGGAGCGTATCGATTACTCCCAACCGCCAGGGATGCTGGTTACACAGGCACACTAAGTACCCGCCCTGGAGTCAACTCCTGGACTATTCCAGTATGAAGCAAAGGAAACGACGACCTCAGAGGCCCCTTGAGAGAATCCTGATCGAAGTCCCTTGTGTAACCAAGCCTGGCAGGCGTAGGAGGGAGGCGGCCGACCGAAGTCGGCGGGACACCAACTCCGACTGGAGCAGGATAGTCTTGCCACTATACCTACGGCTGAAACATCAACCCGAGGGGTTGACGTCTCCCAGCCAGGATATCGATTACTCTCTCCCACTCGCCATGGCCTACCAGGCACGAGGGTTACACTGGCTGGCGCCTGGCCTACACCACAGGTTCGCCAAATGGGTTAGACAATAAGAAGCGGCGCTCCCCACGAATTTGATGGAAACGAATGGTGCGGAAACGAGCACGAGAGGGCCCGGTTTCTCCTGATAGCCTGCTTTTATATTGCTCTGGCTCCTTCCTCCCGAGCCAACTGCCTTAGCGACACCCCCCCAAGAATTCCAGGCGCCACCAAGCGGCAATGACACTGATCTAGCATAAATTAACAAGTGTATGGTCTCCTCTCTCGTGCAGCATTGTTGCACCTAGTGCCAGCAGGGCACAGCTCGGTCTTCCACTGATCGTCGGGTGCACATTTCTGGAACTCGGGGTGGTTCCAGCACACTTGGCGTCTGATGGGCAACTCGAGCAGACGCCACGCCGTCGTGCCAGCATACAGGCTGCAGTGAGAAGACGGACCGTTGACTTCTTGCTCTCGCAGACAAGCGGTGCTTTCGTGCAAAATGCACAACCACCTTTGTTCTCTGAAAGTAAGAGGCAGATGTCGTGGCCAGTCTTGATATTACAGGTTTGCCGGGAGAATGCCTGGGAGACTGGGAGTGGAAGCCCGTCATCAAGCAATGACTTGGTTTGTCTGCTGAAGCTTTTGTTACCCAGCTCAGAGTAACCCTACTCCCCCCCTTCAATTTTAACGTGTTTTATTTCCATATAGGTCAAGGCACCTTAAAAAAATTCACTTTCCCTAAGAAAATCAGTTTTGTGAGTACCTTCGACAGAGCACATTAAAATGTGGTCGAAAAATTCGACTGGCCAAGCATTCTCTTCAGGTCGAGTTTCTCAGAAACCCTCTCTTAATAAAACATGAGGATGATGGAGCAGGACTGAGAATCTGATTTAATGCAATTCTCTTCACTCATCTTTTTAGGCCATCGGCAGATTCAGCCCATACCTTGCGACAACGAACACATTGTCAGCGTTGCTCATTTTCGCTTTGACCACCATGGTCCTGGGCACCGACGTGAATTTCGTGAATCGATGCGGTTACGGGGTGACCGTGATCAAAACCGAAAATGGGCAGGGTCCCTCAAGAATGCTACCTGAACCCTGGTCAGTCGTGCGCCAAGGGGTATGGCGGGAATGGGATGAACTTCAAGAACGGCTGGGGAGGATTGACATTGGCCGAATTCAGTTTCAACAGTTGGAATAACATGGATTTCTACGACCTCAGCGTCATCGTGGGCTTCGATACGCCCATGCAAATATCGACCGATGCTGGTGGCCCGACAGTCACGTGCCAAGGACCCGGATGTCCCGACGCGTTTGTTCCCCAACGATGACACCAAGACGCACGGGTGCAGCACTGGAGGCATTCCAGGTCGTCTTCTGCCCATGAGCGAAGAGACAGTTCCGAGAAGGTTCATCTGTTGGAAAAATAATGAAGTAGTCGGAGGATAGTAGCGCAATATAATTTTTTTATATCCACGATACTTGGTTTTGTTTCGTTTTCGTGTCCTGTATTTGACAATAATTTTATTAAAATAAGAATCAGGGAAAACAGTGGAGAACTTGCCGTTTTACGCAGGCGTGGCCCTGTCTGCACCCTGCAATGGATAACCTCGTGTAGCGCATACTCGAAATACCACAAGCACACATTCTGCTCTTACAGATTCATGGCAATGCACTGACCCTTTTGTGCAGCGGAATCGAAACTGCGAAGAGCGCATCTATTGTATAGTAAGTGCAGTGCAAGAATTATCAGTGAAGACAGTGCTCTCAAAGCAAAGTTCACGGCACAAGTTCTTTTATTCCGACGCAGCAAAATCATTAATTGCCTCTTGGATTTCATTTGACCAAAAAGTTCAAGCTTACAAAAGACGGCATCTGCTATTTGCGCAATCTTCTGCAGCCAGCAGCTGGTAACGGCCCTCTCAGGGTAGTCGTACTTTTTTGCATTGAAAGCGCTTTTTTCGCAGCACTTTTTTGCATTCAAAAATGCGACTTACACCCCCACCAGCTGCACGTTTCGCCTTATTTTTTTTTTATCACCACTCCAACAGGAACCGCCCCAACAGCACTGGCAGCGAAAAGAAAAGTCAAAACGTGATGACCGTCATCGCATGAACTTGTAGAGTCCACAAAAATGATCTCGCTCGCCGAATCCAAATTATGTGCCCGTTGCATGATTGGCGTTAAAACGACGACCGTTTCCGTCGTATTTTAATTCGACTTCGTTTGTATAATAACTGATAGCCGATGGCACGGTATGACCCTCGTCGAACAATCGGATGAATTTTTCTCGAACGCCATCAGTTGGTCGTAAAAGCGATAACGCGTGTGCATTTTGAATGGGATGGCTGTGGACGGAATTCAGTTCGATAACGCCGCATAAACCAGCCTAAACAGGTACCAGTCTATTATTACTAATCTTACAGATTTTATTACAGTATACCACAGGTGACAAAATCAAAATTTTTCTCTTGATTATTTGGTTTGAAACATATAGAAGACTCGAAAAATACTGGGATGCCATGCACTTTAAGGTTAGAAATTCAAAATTTGGCAGCTTCTAAATGCAACCTCTCGATTTCCCCTGATTTTGACACCAAAACTCCCATTTTCCCTGATTTTTCCAAGGTTTCCAGACACTTCTCAGATTCCCTGACTTTTTTAGGTTTTCAGGTTTTCCAGCCTTGTGCTGTGTGAACCCAGCTATATCAACCTGGCATAAATCTAACAAAAGCTTGGTCAAATAAAACAGGGCGCTTACTTTAACATCCTTATCTGTTTCCCTCGTTTTCTTCGAGTCGATTTTCACCTTACAAATCATCGTCGCCTTGCATCCACGGGCTAAGCAACGAACACTGTCATTTTTCACGTGCTTATGGTCCGATAAACGACAAATAAAGTCCTTTCGAAATCGCAGACGTTCGGCTCCCGGAAACGTATTTCTTGAAATCCAGCTCGTAAAAGATGCTTCAGAATATTCATGGACCCAACGTTCGATGTCATCACCATTTTCGCAATTGCAGCGGATAATGGCGCGAAATCTCTCTTCGCCGAGCTCACTATATTCCAGTATTTTGTTTCTAAACGATTTCGGAAGTTTTTCCATCAATAAGTCGCTCATTTTTACAAAACTCAGAATCCTTTCAATGAAAAAGATAAATTCAACGAAAATATGACTCGGCACATCAACATCGACATCGACGCTCATATCCGATAGATATGTTGGCCAGCAAACGAAACACGAAGTGCCGCGCCGTCGCAGACGCGAGCGACTTCGCGCCTCATTTCGTTGCGGTCGCAAAACAGTCGCAAAGGGACGCGTGGTCGCGAGCTCCGTGGCATAGTCCATAACGTAAAAGTGCTCGGCCAGGTGATAGACAACACAGCCTCACAGGCGCATCTCTAGAGTTTTATCCGCAATCAAAAAACTTGCTAAAGGTGAAAGTCGGGCTGCGCAACACTGTACTGTAGGCAATCTAAACAAAAACAATGGTCTTTCCGTCATCGTTCGCAATTTACCTTTATGCCTGGCACTTACATAGTTGCGCTGCATAAAAATTTAAGGCGTGCATTCTCGTGCTAACGTAATCTTGATACGGGCATGATGACTATACTGCATAGGTACTTGCGTTCACCTAGGCACACAGAGTCTAAGGCTCCACTGTGCGCCGCTCTGACTGCAGAACACCAAACGCAGCCTGCGGCTAATTCAAATTTCAATAAAGCAGTAATATGGGACCTGTTTTTGAAAGCTTCCAGCCCACATTATTGTATTTAGGTGAAGAAATATAAAAAGGCGCCCTTCAGTGTTGATTGGACATGAATATCAAACTACTATAACAAAATCAGCAGAGTATAAGATTTTCGAGCAGCATGGTAGCCCTCGTGTCGGACATTGTTACCTAATATGTGAGAGATGATGCAAATGCATCGATCAGAATAATCAGCTGCAGCAAAACAAGTACATAGACTTGGTTTTAATAGCGCCCGCGGTGTTGCAGTGTTCTGGCGTTCAAGGAAGCTGCAGCTGGGTTCGTTCCAAGTTCAATGCCCAGCATCAGAAGTGGACTTAAAAACCACAAGCACTCGCTGACCTTGCGCGCCAGGCCATGGGTGGCTCACCCCGTACTAGGGAATGCAAGTAGATAGCCAGGCCCCATTGACCAGACAGCAACCTCAACAATGTTCAGAGCCCAGCCCGCACGCCCTTGTCCGAGGGAGTCGGCGTCCAGTTCAGAATGCGCTAGTGTGGACGTGCACCATGCTCAAAGGAAAACTCGTGCTCGCACAGCCTTGCTTTACAGAGTAGACTGCGCAGAGGCTAGACAGGCATTCTATCCCCTGTGCTTATCCCGTCAGAGTGATGTTTCAGCCATGAACTAGGTCAGAAGATTTACTGTTCTTGATTGCTCTGTGTCTACGCCATGGTGTAAAAGCTCTATCGGTCGCTCCCTCCACCAAGCCAAGTAGTACACACCCAAACCATTACAATTGCTGGCCACCTGAAGGCAAAGAAGGGCACTATTGAAGTAAGCGGAGTTCAAAGTTTTGGGGTGTCGTATATTGTGGCATTTTGTTTTGCAATAATTAAAAATTACTCAACAAAATTTTTTTATTTCACCCCCTTCAAATTACTAAAAGAATAAGCCAAAATGTTTTTCCATTCGATTTGTTGCCCTCACAGGAAAGAAACTAGCAGCAGACGAAGAGCTTTACTGAAATTTCAAAAAGGACAGTTCGCGTTTGTTGCTGATCGTGAGAGATTCACCAAAAAAAGTCGATGCATTTAGAATCAGGAGCCTTAATCTAAAGAACTCGTGCATATTACTGCTGCAAAGCCCCACGCAAGTGAGCTAAGCCCAACTTTATCTCAAGCATGCCTAAAACACAGTAGCTTGACTGGTCTACCACGTGTACCAGTTTTGATTAATTCCATATGTCTCCCTCCCGTCAAGTGCAAGTGCATATTTGCTTAGGTAAGAAGCAATAATGACGGGTGCTCTATCAATGGGCTTTTCTTATCTGCTCATGTATGATGCCCAATCACGCAGGTGACGGATACTAAACTGAGTGCACCCGACAGTACCGAAGTAGCAAGCTGATGCCTCGGTGCAGGCTTATCCTCTTATCATCATCGGCTTAGCTTAAGAGCAGCCTAACTTTAGTCGAATATAAACAGCTTACACGCAAGCAAGAATCGAAAATTTGGACCGGCAAAATGAGGGCTCTTTTGATTCTACTTGGGTGTATTTTGGTCAACCGAGCGGATGCAGCGATTACTGGGAGAAAAAAAGGTGAGGTTGTTGTGGGGCAAAAATGAGAAGCAAATTGTGGTGTAGACCAGAACCACCTCTGTTTGAGTTTTTTATTTTAAAACTCATGAAGAGCAGCAGTGAAGGAAAGGAATCTGGAGCGGGAAGTCCTTGCTTGGCTTAGAGGAAGTGAGGAGAGTATAAGAAAGGATTGAGAGCCACAACGGTGTGGCATAGCATGCATAAAGGTGTAGCATAGAGTCTAGGCTCGCAGCATCAAAGGCACACAAACAGAGGACGCGGTGGAGATGATGCACAGAGAACAGGAATACTGTAGCTGTCTTCACATTTAGGGGTCAAGACCCCGAAGCTTTAAACTGGCAGGTTGGCCCACATAGGAATTTAGATTAGCCCACTGCAATTTGGTTACTTCAAGTCGCCAGCCACGCGGGATCTCGTAAACTTCTCTTTACAAAACGACCTCATGGTTTTTAGATGTCGCTTCGTTGAACCCATCTTGCTCATGGCCAGAAGCCTATAGTTTATCAAAAATTCAACCCACCTTCTGGGCTCGTACTCGAACGTTCAGTCAAAAATTCAATATCACGAGCACTGACGAGATCGAAGATATGATCACAACGCTCAACAGACCCGCCTTGCTTAGTCGAGAAGTGATCTTCGTCGTTCACGGTTTCGTAGACGATACTCAAGCTCCGTGGGTGTCAAAGATGGCCGACGCTCTGCTCAAGGTCAGGGATTATATGGTGTTCTCGATCGACTGGAGCAAAGGCGCCGACATCCCGAAAGACTATCCGCAGGCTGCAGCCAATACGCAAACTATGGCCAGTGCTATGGCCTTCGCCTCGAGAACTATGAAAGGTAAGCGATAGCCACTCGAAAAGGCGCCAACTTCAGATGTGCTTGTGCTATTGCAATAGCTCTCTAGCATGGCACTTTCCTTGCGGTGCTGGAAGCGCACAAGATATAATTTTATGTTTGCATCTTATACGTGTGAAACAATTTCCTCCATTTTCAGACACTGGAGCACCCTACACTTACTGCATCGGCCACAGTCTCGGAGCACATATATGCGGCCAAGCTGGATTGCAATTTCCCTTCGATCGAATCAGTGGTCTCGACCCAGCTGGACCAGGTTTCGACAGCTGTTCTCATCGTGGCCTCAGCGATGCCAGCGCAGCTTGCGTCGACGTGATCCACACGAATGGTGAATCGAATGGCTTTGGCACGCTCACTCCGCTCGGACACGTCGATTTCTATCCAAATTGTGGGCGAGAACAACCCGGATGCCAGAACGCTCGAGATGCTGCCTGCAGCCATACGCGAGCTATCGACTACTTTATCGATTCTATCCTCGCTTTCTCCGAGACCCCGGTCAATCCCCCGATCGCCCAAGGTCCATGCGATAATCAGTTTATTGACAAGTGCCAAGCACGCAGCAATAAGCAAGGATGCCCTCTCAAGGAACCACATTGCCAAGGTCCAAAAATGCAAATGCAGTCAGTGGGGTATGGCTCGGCTTGCCTCCCGCTATGGCAACAGCCTCCAAAGTCACGGGTATACGCTGACTCAAAGTTTGGGCAGTGGTACGTTCCCGTGTCAAAGCAAGGAACGCTAGCTTCGTTTTGTGATGAATAAGATCGAATTGGTCAATTCACTCTTTATTCAACTAGTGCCTTGTGTGTTTTTTAAGTCCACTCGTGTATTTTTGTGGCTATTTTGTCTCAGGGCAAATCATAACCACCGTGCCACCTTTTACCTTGTGGACTTTCTCTACTAGTAAAAACTTTGCGTAGGACACATCTGGTGAATTGCACGGCTAACAGAAGATAAACAAGCAAGACTCTGGTGAAGGTTTGGCTTTAATAGAAACAGTCAATCGCCCTAACGTCCAGCCTCATTGCTTGCTGCGACAGGCCTCGAGGCCTCAGCACCATGTCACCTGCTCTCATTCTTATCTCTTTGTGCGCCTGAGACGGGTGGCTTGTGAGCCAGAACTTAGCATCCAGACAGTAATTTCGGCAATCGGCTAAATTTGGCCAAAAGACGCCAGAAAGCAATGGAAGACTAAATTTTGGAAGAGCACGTGCATCCCCGGGGGTGTGGTCTGTTGTATGACTTACTTACTGTAGTGTGACCTTGCATATCGTATGTAACAGGACTTATTTGCCACCTAGTACCCGCATGGAACATGTTACCTGGGGAAAATCAAGCGCGGCTGAAAAAGTGAGCAAGTCTAAAAATGATGACTAACAAGTCGCAAATTTGAAACTGAAACTTTACATTGCGTAATATTCGTGTACAAAGTCTTGGCGGCCAATTGTCAGCTGGTTAGCCTCGGCGAACGGATGAATTGACTAAATTTCCTGTCAATGACCTTAGCCACTCGCCACTACAACTCGCTAAAACGCTTTCTGATGGACACCAAGATCTGTTTTCGCATTATTAAAAGTCCGCGCTGCCATTTCATGCCTTTTTCCAATATTACTGTCAGCCTTGCGTAAGCATGCAAGGCTGACAGTGCTCCAAGGCAAAACCCATTGGCATGTCTGCTAGAGTCTTAGCTCAGTATCCTTGCATGTATCCACAACTCATTTAACTGACTTTGGCTCACAGCGTTGACTTTGGGTTGAACACGACTTCCAAGATAGTCCTTCTTAAAACTCTCGACTACGTGCTCCTTGTACAGAGCAACCAAAGGCCAACAATTTGGTTTTGTTCCGACTATGGCAAAACCTCATCAGTATATCATATGCATGGCCTGAGATAACTGTGTGCCATGCATCTAAACAACATACAGTTTCAGCTGCCTTACTCACCCACTTAAATGTTTAAGAAGCTTTTAATTTTTCATTCACCTGAAACAAGTACTGTCCGCTAAGTCATTGGCTGGCCTCAAAAAAATACTACAAATCACCTTTTGGTGCTGTCGAACTCTCGAACGGTCTCCTACTTGATGTCTTTTGAACATTCAAGATTTTGTGGAATGACTTGCCAGACCAACATTCGTTTCAAATAAGTCTTTTTATGTGTGACATCTGTGTTCTTTTTTCTTTTATACCATGTCTGCCCCGTCGGTGCGCTTCAGCTGCTCGGAGACTGTAGTGAAGTAAGAGGGTAGTGTAGGACACGCAACAATTGTCAGGAGTGCAAGTCTACCTCTGAAAACCATTGCGAACGACACACCTGCTGGACACAGCAGCAGAGAGCACTGGCAGAGGACACCAAGTGGACTGGAATCTAACAATGTCACACTTGACTAATCGTCAGCCCATTATAGTGCCCTTTTAGAGATCCAGTTTCTGTTGCCCCAGGCTCGTCCTGTTCAATAATTACTTTGAACACCCGACCAGACCACGTTTTCTGGCCAGTCTGACTGGTGCTTGGAGAGGAAAGTAGGTCAGCTTGACAGCAGACATCTGGGATTAACTTAATAAAAAATCCACATGCACAAAAACTAAGCACGTCACAGAATATCATAAAGCTAAAAATGTTGCACAAACAGGGAATATTTCGTCCAAGGGCAAGCCTCATGCACTTGCATCAGTGTCAGGCCAGGCCAGGCCAGGTTCACTCGGTCACCACACCACTTCTTGCTCGGGTAGGCACTCGGTCGTGCAGCGTTGAATCTCCTTACACCTGGGGAAAAAAAAGGAAATTTTAAAAAAAGTTTTTTTTTCCCACCCTTTCTTGTCCCCCTCCTCTTTCTGTGGTCGGCTCTGTGCCAGCAGGGCACAGCTCGGTCTTCCACTGGCCGTCGGGGGCACATTTCTGGAACTCGGGGTGGTTCCAGCACACTTGGCATCCGATGGGCAACTCGAGCAGACGCCACGCCGTCGTGCCAACGTACAGACTACAATGCGAGGGCGGACCCTTGAATTCTGGCTCCCGCGGGCGAGCGGTGCTTTCGTGCAAAATGCCCAACGAAAAGAGGATGAGAATAGCCAACATTGTCCTGTGAAAGAAGGGGCCAGGCCAGTCATTCGCATGGAGGGCTGGTCAGGAGACTGTCTGGAAGACTCAGGGTGGGGACCCCATCCAGCAGTGACCTGCATTGTCTGCCAGTTCAAAGTTCAAATGTTCAAAAATTTTGCAGCTAGATGCCCCGCGAGGTACATCAGGGTTTCACTGACCTTTCCATTAGCTGGAGCGGATCCAATGCCCACAGGTATGACCCCAAGTCAGCAGCGTGGAAATAAGTGCTTCCAAGTGGATCCACATAACCCTATTTGGCACTACGTGGAGGGGCAACTTGAACAGGTTAGTATTGTGCATGCGCTAAGGCCCGCATCTGCTACGTGGGTGGGGTTGAGAGTGCTACGGTACACCCTATCACCATCGATGTCACCTGACACCCCCAGCTTAGCAGATGTCTTCTGCACTGACCCACCAACAAGACTCAAGGTACTGTACAGTCCCAACTATGGCAGCACCCAGACACAGCACTTACTCAATTCACTCTGGATCAGAGAATTCTTCGATATTCGACCACTTTGTTCAACAAACTGACTGGGTCGACCAGACTTCCATGCTGGTCCTTATAAACCCTCGGCTACGTGCCCATTGTCCACAGCGCACCCTCAACAACTGTCTTTTATCCCGAACATATCATATTTAATATCATAGGCAAGAAATATGCACCCCTGGGGCATTGTTTTCACACTGAGTACACTGGCCCAGATTCGAACTTGCTCGCTCGCCCACTCGAACTTCCCATCTCCATTTACGTCAGGCGTTTACTGTCGAGGGCGGTTTGGGAGAAGTCGTGTGACACCTCACAAATTCTTGCATAGAAATAGATTTGCGAAGAATTTGTGTAGGAAAGGACGAACATCACGTACTTGCCCCAGTGCAACGCAGGTGCATCAACACCACATTGTCTTCGAATACCCGTGGCTACTGTAGGCGGATTGGGCAGAAACCACAGTTATTGAGCATTCTCCAGGCTTTCTCAGTAAATACCAAAGAAAAGATTCTGAGAAGCGTAAGTTGGCTGCCGATGGATCTAACCGTAGCAAGGAGAAAAGGATGAGACGAGCGAGCAGAACGGCACGGCTAAGAGAAACACATACCCAAAACAGAGCTAAGGATTACATGGATGACGCACATGCTGGCCTCAGCATGACACTCTGTGGTCAGACCCTATCTCAGACGAGTAAGAGGTGAGCGTAATTGCACAACAGGCCGTTTCACATACGTGGTGTTCGCCGAGATTGTATGACTGTCTTGACAAAGTTTCCTCCAAGTTTTTCTTCTGTTTTCATCCTTGCTCAGTATCCACAATGTTCCAGACATTTTGAAGTTACTCATATTGGCATATCTTAGTCCGCTGGTACTGGTAGTTCTACATAGATATCCATGTAGGTGCATAGAACTTTAGATTGTCCAATTACAGCATGGCCCTCAGGATTAGCTGACTTCCCCCCCCTCCACGGCAACAGTTCCTGGCGAAGGTGTGTTTGGCTTTTTGACCGCCTTGACTGGCCGCCGCATACAGCGTATCAGCTGGCTTCGTTGGCCGCTCGATACGCTCTCCGCTCGTAGTCAGGATTAGTTTATGCTTTTTTATGTTGTCATTCCTGCCTACATCGCCGGCGCCATAAATCCTGGGCTCTTTAGTCATGGCCTATTCATGGTAGCACAATAGTTTCCGTGTAGCAAATGACCATTTAGCCACGCCCATGATGTCATGTCTATTCCGCGTGCACTGTGCAATTCATAATGCAAGTGGAGTCGCCTTCGCAGGACTGCGTGAACTTCAGGATATCAGGGATTGCACTTGTATGGTCTGAGTTCTTTTTGGCTAGCCCAACTCTAAAGTAAAGGCTCCATTAGTTGCACTTGTCAGGCCACGATACAACAGGAAGCATAAACTCGAAGCCTGGCAACCTGAAAACCGAGTTTGGCAAAAACCCTGCGTGTTTTTCTCAACGCTCGGCTTCCTACCACTCCAATATTCGAATATCCGCGAAACTTTAGACGCTGACCTCTGCTGACCAGTTGGCGAGACCCCTATGATATTTTGCACAATGCTTTCCTTTGCATCTCTAGTAGGAGCATATTAAAATTTCGGGTTTTGGAAAGTTCGACTTGACGATTGGCGATGTTCCCTTGTCCGATCAGACAAACACCAGGAAGCTGCAATCCTACACAGCTAGCCAACATAGCAAAAATTCGCTCGCCGCATGCCCAAAAGTCTAAAAAATTATAAATTTTGCTTTACTCTGTGATCACTGAAGCATATTTGCATGCATGACCTTTCACCATTAATAAAAATTTTGCCTCCTATGCCTTGTCCAGTAAAATTTTCCGCTTTTCCATCGCAGCAGGCCGCCCAAGTCGCCGCACAACGTAGCCGGAACTCTTCTGACAGCGCAGAGAATTCTAGCTTTCTATTCGCTGAAGCGATATGAAAGCCAGAGAAACCCTGCAAGCACCAGGCATCGAAGTCTTATGAAATGTGCAAAATCAAATATCCTAGCAGGTTGGTTGAGCGGAAATGAGCTTCCCTGCTAGCCGACGGGCCTGAAACCAGTTCATTATGCCTCATAACAACTTTATAGAACTGGCCCGAGGATGGGATTCCCAGGATCGATACAAGATAACGAGATTGGTCAGCGGTGGTTTTTCATCTCCTCCATATTTATTCATGTTCCCGCCTCCTCTTACTCGCACACAACTTTCTCCTGGACAGTAGATATCTTATCTCCCTCAGCTTCTTCATCAAGCAAGGTGTAAGTGGGGGCTCAATCTGTTCCAAGCCTTCTTCTTCGCCAACAATGGATCAATAAATAAACTCAAAAGGTGACGAATGAGAAGAGAAAAATAAAAAGACGCTCTTTCGACAAATTCTCCAATCGTGCATTCGCGTGCTCGTTTCATTTTTTATGCCTCAATTTTTTGCGTGTGGCCGCTTCTGCACTGGCCAAACTCTTATGAATAGATGATGCGGATGCGAGGAATGGATGGCCCGAGGGAGAAAAAATTATCAATAATCGTGCCAAAATATATTTGCTCTGAGAGCCTGCGTACATTGATCCCATAGGGTCTTTTCTAACAAGGGCAAAAGGGCGAGTGCTTGGATTTCATGCCAGACTCGGGCATTGACTGGCATGCACTTATTTTTTGTTGAATAGGTCAATGGAGGAATCGGATTTTAGGTGATTTCACTCAGTCCACTTTCGAAGGCACTGATTCGATGTCTTCGTCCCCCTCACCTTCTTCAATCCGCCCTCAGTCTTGGCCCGGTTCAACTTCTTTGACGTCAGCCAAATGAGCAAAAATGGTTTTTCTGATTCTTTCGCTCGCCTTCTTCAATGGCGAGTTTTCGTCAACGAGCTAGCGGGCAGGACGTGGAAAGTTTGGCTGGGCCAGTGAATAGAGTCTGACATGATTGGGTGGAGGATTTTAGAGATGGGCTGGCGGCAATGAGTTCTCAGTGCATTGCACTGGGAGTATGGAATTTGATGCGCCTAGCAATCGGATTTTATTAGTTGGGATGGGATGGGATGTGGAAAAGTGGGTTGGTCACGAATGCAGGCCACAGATTCCGTTCGTTTTTCGAGTGCTTTTCCAGATGACCTGGCTGGCGGCATTTGTGGAAAGGAAATAGAGGAAAGGAGGGGTGTGATATCAGAAACCGACGTTGTACGCTCAGCCGCAGTCTAAAATTACTCTAAGCAGGGGCAAAACAAATGGTGTCGTGCTGCCTTTTGGCGCGCATGATGAGTTTGAAGATTGATAGCCCCTCGCGCGCCAGCATACACAGCTCATACCCACCTGTTTTTCAGGTGAACCATGGATGCGGCGGATAGAACATGCCATCACCGGCTATCAGTGCGGGCTGTCATGTACCCCCAGAATTTCCTGGACATGTCCAATTTGTCCGAATCCATGCTCTATATTCCCCCATCGCAGTTGGCCCCCTACTACGTGGTCATTATTCCTCTTCTGTTGTTATTCTGTTTCGCTGCTTTCCTGGGTAACCTAGCTCTGCTAGTGTGCATACCGTGGGTTCGAAGACGAGCCATGACTGTGAACTTGCGATTGAGCCTGAGCTTGGCCGGAGCTGACGCCTGGGCGGCCCTGCTCATATTGTGCGGTATTGTCGTCAATTCGTACATTCCAGTTGTGCATCAGGTCGAGCTGGGTCCGTGGACAGCTTGTTATTTTTTGATTTTCGAACTACTCAGATTAGCGGGTTTGATCACATCCGTCCTGCACTTGCTAACATTGGCCGTCAATCATTGGTTGAGTATCGTGGCCCCCTTGAGATATAAGACCCTGATGACCACCAGTGTATGCCGTGTCACCACAGCCATACTGTGGACGGCCCCGCTGCTGGCCATGTTCGGATACGGGTTCTCTATGCCCAAAGAAGGATTTCGCAATCGATATTGCGCATACGCCTTTTATTATCGATTCCGATTCCGCTTTGTTCTTTTCCTTCAATTCGCACTTCCCCTCATCCTCATGTTGGTCATCTACGGGGATATACTAAGGCGATTGACCATGGCTCGACGCGCCACCGAATCATTCAAGACCACCAAATCAAAACAGCCAGGTTCTAGTCCTAATTTCACCCCGGCTCTACGACGTTGGACTGAGAGTGAAGAGGAAATCGCCTGCGGAGATCAGTGCTTGTTAAAGAAACGTCTAAGCTCAGGTTGGGAATGCAATGAAAATGGTAAGGGCAGTTTGACCACGCAAGAACACTTGGTCGAATCCCGAGATAAGTCCACCAAGGCACCCTTTTTACGAGCCAATAGTGGTGGCACGATGGGGTCGAACCAATCATCGTCATCGACTGTTGGAAAGACCAAGGCTCTGTTCACCACCCTCCTCATCGTGGGCACATTCGCCATCGGCTGGTTGCCAGCTCTGTTCGTCTTTTTACTGATATGCAGCGATTGTACAATCAAGTCTAATTCGCCCGACATGAGCCTACTGGCCATTCAAGTGGTGGTCAACACTCTCATGCTGACCAAATTATTTGTCAATCCGTTCATTTACGGTTTCCGAATGTTGGACATTAGGTACGCCTTGTGGGCCATGCGAGTGAGCAGGTTCGGGGCCAGACCGATTCCACTGAGGGATGTGCCCAGACGATTCAATCGACTGCTTACACAGAGTCCGAGGCATTAGGACGTATGCAATTTATGGACAGGAGAAACCAAATCTGGCGGGGTGGGGATGTCTGAAAGTAACAACTATTGTACAGTTTAGATGTAAGCCTGCGTGCTGAGTGTTCGCTGTGAGTGAAATGAATGACTAATTTCACCATTCCTTGCAGTGTCCTCCCACTTTTGAACGCGCATTCGCGCGCTTGGTGATGTGGTAAGGCATAACATGGCCAACCTGACCAGGTCTCCCTATCGCAGTTCTCTGAATCATTTCTGAATACGTGACGCTGCGGCCTGCCCGCCATGACTCCTCATTTTCTGCGGAACATTCATCTAGAAAACTAAATGAAATCATGTTATTCTTGGGTTTGTAATATTCCTCACTGGTCAAGTATCTCATTCCTGAAAACTGAATTAGTGCGACCATGACTAATTAGACAACACTGTGTCCCCTTCGACACGAGCCCCGAGTGGGAGTCGAACCCGCAGCCCGCTCAGTGTACTTACCACATTCTAGCAGGACCCGACATACCGCGATGCATCGCGCATGGCCAGTTTCACTTCCTTTCGACGCTTGGTCCCCGGCAAATTGATTGAAGTAACTGAGGTTGAATTGATTGGTCTTGAATTTTTGGGTTGAATAAGGAATGCTTCAGATTAGGGTCAGAATCAGAAGACAGTGTTTTCCTGTCCAGTGCAATAGGCTGGATAGGCCTACCTTGGAGCAGATGGTCTGAAAAGCCCTCCAGGCATGCCTCCCAGTCGCAGGAGGCAGAGATATCAACCTGACGGGTTTCGCCTGGCCTGGAGGGCCGGATCGAGCGGCCAACAAAGGCAACTATTCTGTACGCTGAGGCTGCTAGTCAAGGCAACCACATACACTACCTTCTCCACAGGCCAAACACCAGGCCTACGCCAGCACGTTTTTGTCACCAGCAAATATGGAGCAATTACAGCCGCGAAACAGGAGCGAGGTGTGAGACACGTGTGGACTGATAAGTCATTTGGTACAGTAAAGTATAGCATAGCATAGCGTAGCACGCTGTATGTGTCTTACTGTAGGCGCCTCAGTGCAACAATGCACAGTACCCCTGGAATGTAGGCAGCAGGTGCGCGGTAAACTTCAAAGCTGCCACAACGTCAAAGTCTGCGTCGTTCTTTTCTAAGCCATCCATTAGGCTGTCCATACACCATAAACACTTTCGATTAGGACCTTAGATGATCCGTCTTCCCACATCTGAGAAACATAGAACGAGCCAAGAAGACATAAATTTATTCATGAACCAGAGACAAACAAAGAAAATGTATTCACTTCTTCAGCACGAAATGGGTGCTTATAAAAATAGACTCTGTCCTGTTTAAGTGCAAGCTATGGCCAGAATGAACTCATCAGTGGTTAACAACTGATCACTGCGATCTATGATCACACGTCGGACAAGTGATTGATCAACGCTTGGCAAAGTGAAATCAATCGATACAAACCGATATGACATGATAACACAACAAATGGTACCGATCGCCTCATTCATCAGTGCAAAACGAATTCAACGGATCCATGTAGTCGGTGTCATCGGAGACGCAAGCTGGGACGCGATTCGGGTGATCACCCAAGTACTGACAACGACCCCGCATGGTCTTGATCAGTGTTTGTTCAATAACGCAAGCCTTGATCGAAGGTGCCGATGTTGGATATTCGTTGTCGTGCTCGTCGTGCTGGTTCGAGGTCGGTGAAGAATTGACTAGGGCCAAGCATTGGCAAAGGATCAGAGCAAAAAGAGCACAAGCGGTCAACATGTTTGCGGGGATGGAGTGGCTGATGCTCGTCGCGTCCTCTCTTTATAGACATAACCAGCATGATCAAAAAATTATGGAAAAAGGCTTGACGTTCTCAGAAATAAAGTTATGTAAAGCAGCTGCCCACATTAACATTTCGAGGAGGCGGTGTGGTGCTAGGCAGTGCCACCTGGACCTATGCAAATTAGTTGATGATGAAAAGGATCGACAATGACGTCTTTCACCTTCCCAACTGACCATATACTGTATATGAATTGCGTCAAGTCAAGATGGCTCGACGAACCTCATTTTTTCTGTGGCATGAGGACTTTTCCCTGCTGACGTACCTTGACTCAATCCGACCACCGACCACGCATGCCATCTGTTCTTGCACCTGGACTGATTGCGAGTGGGGTTTAATAGGATTTAGCCAAGGCGACGTTGTTTGGTCAAAAGCATGCGCACCAACACTAAGCCTACAAAAAGCCAGACTATTTTTTATGCGAATTGACTTTTTCCGAGACTGAAAACATGCAAAAAATGAGACTGTACTGTGCAGAAAATAGGGTTTCTTTTGAATTATTAGCATATTTAATGGAGGCGTAAGGCATGATAAGAAATCAGATTTATCACCGTGCCCGTATTTATGCACTTGTACCCCGTGGCTTATAAAACTTCAAAGGAGTTAGACATGGAGACTATTTTACGTAGTTTTCCAGCTTATTTTATCACATATAGCCTCACAGTATAAGCTTCGAAGTCCGCTTGCATGATTGATCGATGATCACATCACAAACTGCAACAGAATCAGCCATTACCATGCCATGTCACACTTCATCCATAGCCAAGCACTCGAGTGCTAAGGAACACATACTTGATAATTATTTTGTACAAGGCGGGAGTCGAACCCCCTGTAGTGCGCACCCAGCGTGAGAGGCAGACCCCTTGACCCGCTAGGCCACGACCCCAGTATGTCATGATCTCACCATACCATCAGCTTCAACATTTATTACCACGGTCTAAGACGATTTCACTGCTAATTTTAGCCAGCATAGTCAATCTTCATGGTATCCCTGCAAAAAATTACCTACTAATAGCTAAATTTAAAGTTTAAAACCAAACTTTCATTGGTTAGTTTTCACACAAGTCCAAGGTATGCGTCGGGAATAGACGATCTGGCAGGTATCGTGTGACGAAAGATTTGAATTTTCCGCTTTAGCCGCTTATGACAATTTCACAAAGATGAAATGATGAACCTTGTGCGCTAGTTGTATTGACAGAAATTTTCTGTGGCAGGGTTTTCTTTGCTATAGTTTGGGCGCATTCCGCTCTTGAAAGCTTTTTTAAACAGAATAGCAACAAATTGCGAAAGCAATGAACCTGCAAGTCAACTTTGTCCGCATTTCTTCAACGACCATTTCATAGATCTCGAACAACGCAGAATTTGAACTTCCCGCCGCAAGCCGCTTATGACAGTTTTACACATGAAAAGTTCCTCATTTCAGATTAAACACATCACACACACAACACAGATTAGACAATCTGAAATGAGGGACTTTTCGTCTTTGTAAAACTGTCATAAGCGGCTTGCAGCGGGAAATTCAAACTTTGCGTGGTTCGAGATCTGTAAACTGGTTTTTGAAGAAGTGTGGGCAATGTTGTTTTGCAGGTTCAATGACTCATCTAGTCAGCTCGTAATGTTACAGCACACTCGAGAATAAGACAGACGCAAAGCGTAAGGGCTGTAAAATAATAGTCCCTTGCGGTGGCCGTTGGAAAGCACTCATGATCAGACTGACGGTGGCCACGCAAGAAAAAAAACTAGATATGTGAAAATCTATGACAAGAGGAGCTTACTATCCTTTTTTGTGTATCTAGGTTTCAATGGATCGGCTCGTCCTGGCTGGTCGTGTGCTGGTCGGAACCCAGCTGGACACCAGCCGCCCTCCCCTTACTTCCACGTAGAACACAGGAAGGAGTTGCAAGGCGAGCTCTAAATCTTGCTTAAACATCTGCAGCGAATCTGTTGCTGGGGAATCCATCGAGCACTCCTCCATCCCAAATGTGATATGGCTTACAGTACACTGAAGCCGATAACTCTCCTTTCAGAGTGAAGTAAGCACACGCGGAAGCACACCCTTCGCATGTGCAGCATGGATACAGAAATAGGCATTGAAGAATCACATGGCTATGACGCACAAACACATCATGGACAAATCAGACATATTGAACAAATCACCATACCCATGTGTGTGTGCATGGTGTGTCAGCACAATGGCTATCACTAGGCATAAAGGCGCACGTGGAGAATCAAAGACAGTCACGCACTGGAACTACTGTACTGTAGATAGCCTCAGTTCCCACACAACCAGCAGTCAGTTCTTCCTGCCCCAATCGAAACTTCTCGTCAGTGCCTTGATGATGTCGTCGTGCATTTGATCGGAGAGGTCGTCGTACTCCTTGGCCACGCCCTTGGTGATGCCGTGCTCCTTCTTCATGTGCCGATACACCGACGACATGACGTGGATGGACTTGTGGCACCGCCTGCATCGGTACAGGGGCCTCTCGGTGTGCGTGCTGGCGTGCCACACGGCCTTCCGGCCCGACAAACCACCAGCAGCACCGTTCTTGACATTGACCACGTGGAAACAGACTCGGCACGTGATCACTCCTCGTTTGGCAAATTCAGTGAGCAATCGATAGAAATCAGCTGTCGTTCAGCCAGAAGCTTGTTCTTTCCTGCGCGCAGTTCGACTATGTTACGAGAGCTAAAATAAGCGAATGTCGGTTTTGTATCTGCACTACAGTCCCTGATGTGCATGCAATATGTCCGAACACCCGCTTGTATGCAAAGTCCACGAATCATAGCACGGACTTGTCATGTCATATGACACACTTCATGCTTGGCCCGAGTGCTAAGTCTAGGGCTAAGGAACACATATTTCACACCCATTAGGTAACCAAGCGGGAGTCAAACCCTCGTCTGTAAGCGCACCCAGCGTGAGAGGCAGACGCCTAGAGCCGTAGTCTGTAAGACTCGACCAACGCCTGGACCCTTTTTTTCTGGGACCTCGATTTTCATGGCGAATACAGTTCAGTTTTTCGCGCTGATTCTGAATCTGGGATTAAAAAAAATTTTGGTCGAGCCGTTCTTGAGATATTTCAATTTAAAGTCGCAAATCCGCCGATTTTGGTCAAAAGTGAGTGGGGTTCAGAAAACGATCGTTTTCTCGACATCCCGTGAAGCAATCTTTATTTCGAGTATATATTCTGAAAGAGCATAAAAAACTGAGTGAGCGCATATGGGTTCAATTCTTTCTGTGTCCCGTTCATCATCTGTATTTTGAAGATGTTTAGGAAAGTTTACAAGAATTAGAGTGCGCGGGAAAGAGAAAAAGCGCCACGAAAAATCGAAATCACGGTTTGGAAATCTAATTTTCCAGATCTATATACACCAAATCATGCTGAATCTTGCTATGTTATCTAAAAGTCTCCAAGTGTGTGAGCTGGCGACTGCATCGAGTTCAAAGTTTCGAAAATTGGTCGAAAACAGAGCTGGTTTTTGAAAATATACTACCTGAGCATCAAAATCCATTCCGCATTACCATCCACCAGGACGCCTGTGCGCAGAACTTCGAATTTTTAGGTCTCCGCTTCCAGGCTAGAGAAATAGTGATCTTTTTATGCTTTCAGATTGCGAAATTGGATCCAAAATTATCCGAGTTTGGAAAATGGGGCATCAGTCAACGTCGAAGATAAACCCACTCAAAATTAAGGGCAAAAAACATGGATATTAGGCGGAAATTTTGGGAGCTTATTTTATTCACATTATCAATTTTTATTTATTTTTATATTATGAGAATATTTATTTGTTCAATTAATTCAGTTTCCACCATTTTATTATCACAGTGACTTTATTGGTTTCATTTCATGTTTTTTTTCATATCTTTCATGCGAAAGAATGGAAGATCTAAAATTTGATGAATGATTTCGATTTTTCGTGGCGCTTTCTCTCTTTCCCGCGCACTCTAATTCTTGTAAACTTTCCTAAACATCTTCAAAATACAGATGATGAACGGGACACAGAAAGAATTGAACCCATATGCGCTCACTCAGTTTTTTATGCTCTTTCAGAATATATACTCGAAATAAAGATTGCTTCACGGGATTTCGAGAAAACGATCGTTTTCTGAACCCCACTCACTTTTGACCAAAATCGCGCGATTTGCGACTTTAAATTGAAATATCTCAAGAACGGCTCGACCAAAATTTTTTTCAATCACAGATTCAGAATCAGCGCGAAAAACTGAACTGTATTCGTCATGAAAATCGAGGTTCCAGAAAAAAGGGTCCACTTATAGTCATATTCGGTCGATTCTTACAGACTACGGCTCTTACCCGCTAGGCCACAACCCTGGTGCGGCGACTTCACATACAGCATGGCTCATAGCCTAATTAGCGCTTGCGTTCTAGCTCACGTTCTCATGTTATCTGTTGTAGTCTATCTCGAATAAGTGAATGCTACACTTGAACTAAATCCAAGCCTGAGCTTAGTGCAACTGTCTTATCTTTAGCTCAGAGAGGCTTCTTGGGAGGGTTTTCTCATGGATGAAGGAACTTGGTTTTTCTTTAGGCAGTAGTTTACTTTTTCTTCTCAAATGTGTGGTCAGCGAACAGTTTAGGGTAAGTGCAAGGCCGAAGTGTAATTTTTCCTTTTTTCGCTGCGCTCTAAGAATTCTCCTGCTGTAGCTTTTTGGAAATCAATAGCTGATGGGGACTGACGTGGTCCTTTATGTGTCTTCCAGCACTTGGTATGCAGAGTCAGCTAAGTTTTTTAAATTATCTTAGCTCCTTGGCTGAACTACAGAAGCAAGCCATTGTACACCCGAAAAACCAGTATCTCTGCCGCAAAAAATACCGAAAATTGGTGCTTTACCGAAGATACAGGGTAAATGGCTATGAATCCGATGTGTGTTTCTAGGTCTTCTAGGTTCCGCTTACACTGCTCTGTCCAGCTTTACCGGGTATTGTACTCTGCACCCAACACAGTCTTGCATGGGAGCACGGGATGATTCTAAGTCTCCCCAAGAAACTCTTGCCCATGACCCGTACTTTGCAGTCACTCATAATATGTTGCGGGTTGTCTCGACTGGCAGTTGTCGGGGGATCGCAAGTGGGCCGGCCGAAACATTGCTCGATCATGTTCG
Source organism: Mesodorylaimus sp. YZB2_4 (assembly GCA_030248295.1). NCBI lineage: Eukaryota > Metazoa > Nematoda > Enoplea > Dorylaimida > Dorylaimidae > Mesodorylaimus > Mesodorylaimus sp. YZB2_4. The sequence goes on along the minus strand of JASANH010001374.1, from coordinate 669,593 downwards.
TCACTTCGTCCACGTGATCACCCATGAAATCGTGATAATTTTTTGCAGAGCCACTCAAGCAATGTATCTTGAGCAAATGCGTTTCCATCGCAGTTGCTGTGAACGTTTGATGATCGCAATATCGACATTTGAATAAATATTTTTTCAAATGTTGGCAGGAATGCATTATGATGGATCGTGTTTTTCGATCTTTTTTTGTTGTTCCCTTGATCAGAATAGGCAAACCACATTCGTTGCAGGCAGCTTTATCTTGGTTCTTCCAATGATTTTGAAGTAATCGTTGTGTGAACTGCATGATCTTCCTCATTGGTCTAAAAGAGAGTGGAAGCTACAGTAGAGAGAGTGTTGGTCAGAGCTAGGGCCCGCTTATACGGGTGGGGTTGCTCCCGTTCTACGACAGGCGCGTGTGCACCAAATTCTAGATGTTGCCTCTTTCTGGCAATTTTTCTCGAAAGTTTTAGCGATAATATAAGTTGATGTCAGCGGCAGTTTTGTAAAGAAAAATGTGCTCTATTAAGCGGATGTAATTTCGAAGCTTTATTTTTCGTAAATTTTGGAAAGTTGAAAAAAGTTAGGTTGGGGTAGGGTTAGGTTGAAACGGAAAAAATCTGTTATACACTTACTAAAAGCAGTAAAAGCAAAACAAAGACAACCAGTCGAACGAGCATATTTTTCTTTACAGAACTGCCGCTGACATAAAGCCTCGTTATCCCCTGATCTAATCGTAAGGGGAAGTTTTTACTTCGGTCATGTATCAACTTCCTACCGCCAGTGTGCGTCAGACGACAAAACACAGCAGTGGACTCCAGCTCACAAGAAAACATAGACAGCTTCTGAAAAAGGTCTTAGAGACTGACTATTCCAGACAAGATTGCCGCTAGCTTGGATCAATCATGCAGTATATGCACACTGTGGCCTCCTTGTACTCATTCTGACAAAACAGAAACAGAATCCTCGGAAACCTCACCTTTCAATCTTTTCCATGCCTCTGTCCAAAACAATGTTTTATCTTGTCGAATATCTCAGTCTCATACATTTTCCTGTGATCGATATAATTACCATCGGCTGGCAGCTGGTGCACTTTTCGAATATGCTTTACAATAGTCGGACGAATGACCGACTGATAGTCGCAGTGTCGACAAGAAAAGAAATTCTTCTTCATATGACCAGCCGCGTGCGCTCCAATCATTTTCGAATTGAGATAATTTGAAAGATAATCAGATTCAGTTTCGATCCGCACTCAGCACATTCGACTTTGCCACGCTGTTTTCTGCGGTCAGCAAATAGCGATTGGCAGAAAACGGTCATCGAGTCGAATGGCTTCTTCCTAAAATGCAAAATGCTAGCAGATGTGGTGCTTTCCACTGCCTCAGTGCATTGTACAAATTAAAACTTCCTTGATCAAAACTCAACGTGGCTTTAGGCGCTATGGAAGTTCCTTTTGTCACCTGCCACCTAATCGCCTTATCAGCTGCAGCGATTTCAGACAAATTAAAAATAAAAATTAATGAGGTTCAATAAGAAATATTCAGCAAAATAATTTTTAAAGTTGATTGGAACTGGGCGCATCCATCAGGGCTGTTTATTTCGCCTCATCCCTTTTACTACCATCAAAAAAGTGACCCTCGCAAAAAACCACAGAAAAATTTTTCCATGTTCTTGTTTGGGTTTTTTTGCTGGGGTTAATCTGACCCCAGCTAAGGGCGCTAAATTGCATGGTCATTTTGTATACTCTGGATTCTTTTGCACTTGCATCGAGCCACTCTAACAGCTCAAGGCGGGCAAGACTGTCTGAGCTCCCGCCAAAGTGACCCCTATATCTACTGAACTTGCTTCCCAAGTTTTCGAGTTAGGCTGACAGTGGTGACTAGTTTGCACCTTTTGGGCAGAGAATGCCGCCTCGGTGAAGCAGTGGTGTCATAGCTTGGCATAGCTAGAAACTTGTCGACTCTGGATTCGACTTTAGCCGTCTAAGAACTTGGTGAAGTTCTCTGTGCACCTTGCACACCTGGTGGTGGGTGACTCGCCCACCATCCCTCCAGGAGGCGCCTTATGGGGCGGAAGACTTTCAAATACGGGTCCCCCAAGCGTCACGGGCCGGGTATGATTGCCGACATCGCGGAGAAGAGACTATCACGCGCTCTTGTCTGTTATGTATCCCCTGGATAGACCCTGGTTGATGGCAAGATGGGGTCAAACAATAAGCCCCCTAGACCGACTAGGACGAGTCAAAAAAGTCACGAAGAAGAATTCAGGCACCCATGGTTCGAAGCTAGGGCCTTCAGATTGGCAGGTTTTGCTGCTGTTACTGACAAAAATTTTTTAAATTAGGGTATGCAGGCGCTAGGCCACTTTTCTGTTAATAATAGGTTATAATGGTCATGTCTTAAAATCAGTGCGTCCCCACTAGTCTAGAAGACAAGGACAGCAAAAATTTCTTTAGTCTAGTTTAAGAATATTTTGTATCATGGTCAGAAGAAATTCTTTGATTTCTACATAAATCAGAAATTTTTTCTGAAATTAGCCTGCAAATACACGGCCAAACGCTGTTGTTTGTATAATTTTTAGTGCAGTCTTTACAATTGCATTCAAAATCGGGCAAGCAAAAAGCGGAGTATCAGTCACCAATTAGCAAATTAATCCCTTGTTTGGCATTGGTATAGTATGACGACACCTTGGCTTGACCTTCGACACAAAGATAAAGGTATAGAAAGGCTAAATAAGCAATGCATTTTTCGGATGGTTCTCAACGCCAACCGAATGTGCTTCGGCCCCGTCCTGTTCTTCTGCTACCTACTTGGACCACACCTGAAACTGTGCTCATGCGCCATGCCTGCTGTGCATGTGGCCGCTCGAGTTGATCCCGACTTACGATCAGTTAAAATTGTGTAATCTTGCTCCACTGAACAATCATTTTTTCAATTTGCTGAAGAGAAGAAGCTTTTGCCAAGTCAACCCGGCAATCGATTTCCATGCACGATTACGGAGAATCACGATGGCGAGGTTTACCACCAGTTACGGACAGAGGAAAGATGCGGCCGATTTATCGCTGCAGTGGATGCAAGAAGAAGAGGTCGCAGCGCAGAGGAAATCAAGTTGGTGGCAGTCTAGGAAATAAGACGTGGTTCGCCTTTATCAATGAAGCTGGTCGACAAAATTCGAAGCTGTCAATTTTCAAAATCTTGCTGCTGGTTTGGTGATAGTCACAGCGGATGCCGATGCGAATGGAAGTCTTATTCCCGCTCTCGGCCAAGAATTGCAGGAACACGGTCATCGATTGGTTCCATTACATTCGAGAAATCCTCCGCCTACGTTTGGGAGAAGCGCCAGCAATGGGTGGACCAGGGGAAATCATTCAAATCGATGAAAGCTACATGCGTTTCGAATTATAGCACTTACTTACAGAACACAAGGTGTCATCATACTATACCTATTGTGTAAATGGCCAGGTCAAGGTGTCGTCATGGTATACCAATGCCCCCTTGTTTCCTCTTTATCAGTTCAGGTCGAATTCTCTTCGATTCCCCTTTTAAAGCATATCCACACCATTCAGTCCCGACCATTTTTTTATCGGGATCGGCATCCCGAACAAACACTTGCTGGAGTGGGAGCCCAGGACATATTCGAACCATACAAAATGCGGTAACAGAGTCATATCATTTTTTCAGAGTCACTCACCTTTTTTTCTGACCTGGCGGTGCGATTGTCACAGAGCACCCTATTTCTGTATCGCCTGAACATGGGTTCTCGATTTTCACCTCAGTCGTTTCCTGCTTGACAACAATTTTCTTATCGCGATGATCGATTTTGGGCATTTCGATGCTGATCATTGACAGCTGTCAGAAAAAACTTTTTTCAAACTCCAATCCTTTTTTGTCAACGCATAGAACACAGTGTGGAATTAAGGGTCAGCTAGTCCTTGAGACAACCAAGCGACGCTGGGCCTCTGACGTGGCTGGACAACGATGTCTCACAACATCGACTAAGAAGGCAAACGCAAGTTGGCCAGCCGAGAATAACAGCCATGCATTGTATCGTATTATGTTTTAGCCCCCAGCAAGGCGAGGCGACACGCTGTCCTCGTTTCTTGGGCGAGCCTATATACTCGTGTTCTTATGTTTGAAACACGTATGGTATGTGTCTCGTGAACATTCCGATGGAGCCCGAAAACATTGTATGCGTCTTTTATTGTTCTGCCTTGTCCGCCCCGAAGTCATATTATAAATGACTCAGGGCCAGCAAAGCTGTCAAATCACAACACACAATGGGCACGAGTTGAGCACCTGACACATAACCTTTGTTTCGCACCTTGGACAACCCCTAAAATGTACTTACAAATGATTCCATACTCAAAACTTTGCAATGAACTGACCGTCTACTGTATACATGCCAGCTGCGGCACTGCTCCCACCCCAAATAAGCAATAAAATACAGTAGGATAACATGACAAAGCATTCCCCAGCCAGAAATCAGTCAGTTCTTCCTGCCCCAATCGAAACTTTTAGTCAGTGCCTTGATGATGTCGTCGTGCATTTGATCGGAGAGGTCGTCGTACTCCTTGGCCACGCCCTTGGTGATGCCGTGCTCCTTCTTCATGTGCCGATACACCGACGACATGACGTGGATGGACTTGTGGCACCGCCTGCATCGGTACAGGGGCCTCTCGGTGTGCGTGCTGGCGTGCCACACGGCCTTCTGGTTCGAGAAACCCCCAGCATTGTTCTTGACATTGACCACGTGGTAGCAGACTCGGCACGTGATCACTCCCCGTTTGGCATATTCAGTGAGCAATCGATAGGAATGCAGTTGTCGTTCAGCCAGAAGCTTATTCGCACCTGCGCGAATTTTGATTATGTTGCATGAGCTAAAATCAATGAGCACGTTGGTTGGAGATCGCATCAATAGGTCATCAGTAATCGCCGAGTGATGCAGGAAAACTAAATGGCATCCAGAACAGCACTTCTTAAAATAGGTAATGGGTTGGGGGTCTTGAACATTAGCCCTACCCGTTATCTTTAGGTCCTAGCCCTTGCTTGCATGCTATTCACAAAGGAAATTGGGTTAGTTGCCATCGAAATGGTCAAGCAAAGCTTACATGATATGCTGCGCATCTGGCTGACTGTCGGGACTTGGTTGCACCGCCGATGCCGATTTGCCCTTGCCAAAGCATTCTTTGATCATCTCTTTGACTTCATCAGCATAATCGCCCATATGATTCTCATAATTCTCGGCACAGCCACTCAAGCTATGCTTACGGCATAAATGGGTCTCTACAGCTCTTTGCGTTGTTGTTTGACGCGTGCATTGACGACATTTGAACAAAAATTTGTTCAAGTGCATGCAGGAATGGTTAATAATTACGCTAGTTTTCTTCCACGATGTGTCAATTACTAAACGGAGGCCGCATTTGTTGCAAGTGGCACTTGATTGATCCTTGACTAGCCGAAGCACAAAACGCGAGATCGATTTAACCTTCTTCATTTTGCTGAAAAAATTCCCAAAAGTGAAAAATCAATATCATCGGCTGCTGTGCAGGGGTTGGTCAAGTTTGAGCGACCAGGGCCATTTGCGACCAGGCAGGACATGTCCAAAATTTAGAACAGCAAAATTACGATGATATAGAATAGAAATTTGGATGTCCTACTAATGAGGATATAGCCAGGGTGATTGTAAAACGGGCCATAGAGAAAGAATTTTTACAAGGAGTCTCACAGATCGAGCAAGAATCGATTTACGAGTGTCCTTGTGGCAGCCTCATCTCAGCAACCTGAGCCTGAGCCCGGACTGGATCCCAGCCCAGTGTGCGAAGAATGCGGCAGCAGGTTCCTGCTACTGACTGCGCATGCACTTCTTCCTACCTTGTCCTGTCATACTTTATCCATAGCAAAGCACCATACGTACAGCGCACTCGAGGGGCTAAGGAACACATATTTGACAATCACTTTGTTCCGAGGTGGGAATCGAACCCTTCCCTCTAAGTGCGAACCCAGCGTGAGAGGCAGACGCCTACCGCTTGGCCACGACGCCGGTTGTGAGTGGGGTCGTCTTGACACGACACTGCCCCTCACTCCGCTCTGATCCTAATTTGAAGAAGCCTTTTGCTGCAAAAATTTTAGGCGGGAAATCCAACTGTAGATTAATCTATCACGCCAAAACGAGATCAGTCCCTTCCGATTCTGGCCCAATGCTTCAGATCATTTTGAAGGCATCGTACATTGCAAAATTTGAATTTCCAGCTGCAAGCTGCTTGTGACAGTTTCACGTGGATAAAACCCATTTTAGCCTGTCTTCCACACTGAAGCACTTCTAGAAAGGTGTTTTCGCTTCTTTTAAAGCTGTAAAGTAAAGTTCCAAACTAGGAAATGTGGATGAAAGAAAAAATTTTCCGAATTAACCCGTCCACAGGGACTTTTCATCAAACTGCCATTTGCAGTTCTAGCGAAAATTCAAATTTTGCATTTATGAGGCTTGTCAATTGACTAAAAAGGCAGCCTCTACGCCTGGACTATACTTCGAAATTACTAGCTTCTATGGCAATTTCATCCGTGAACACGCATATTGGAGCTGATGACCTAATTTCCACTGCTATTCAGAAAAGACTAGGCCATGCAGAGGCTTTAGGGGCCATCCATAAAGGTCGACCGCAGCCTAGGGGGGGAGGGGGTTGGCAAAAAATGGTCAGCTGCGGTCGGGGGAGGGGGAGGGGCAGCGACCAATGGTCGACCGCAGCAAATTTTTAGACTTTTGATGACAAAAAAACACCTTTTATCTTCACCAGTAGTGCGCGTTCAAACCTTCAAAACTTTTTGTCTTCTCTTCTCCTTGGTCGTTCATTCTCGATAATGCAATTTTGGGTTCATCAGGACTCTTATTCCCAACTGGAATGGCATCTGATCCGAAAGGGAAAAGTTGGGAGGCGATGGCTCAGCTGATTTAGGCGTTGATCCGCCTTTCTGGTCCGCAACCCTGACTGGGAGGCCGAGGTTCTATTCCGACGGAGGACGGCAGTTTAGTAGCTTGTCGTTGGCTTTGGACACCTGGCTCCGGGCGACACCACGTTACTGTCAAATGGCGGACGCCCACCCAAGGAGCAGAGAATTGGGAGACTGTCCTCGAACACCAGTCGGGAAGGTCCCTAAGCTAACGCCAAGCCCCTTCTCACCCAGTATGCCCTCGTGTTGAGGTGCTCCCAGTGAAGACACATGGAGCCTGCCATGAGAGCTGCTCACCTCTAGGGATAGGTCGGGATCACCTTTTTCCAGGATCGAGATCAGGGCAAGCCCGATCGGGATCGGGATTTTTTGTTTGAGGTCGAACAGTTTGCACGCACGAAGGAGATGAGTCTATTTTCCAGACCAAAGCACACTTTAGTCATCCAGGTTTTTTAACAGGTCGAGTTTCAGTCATTATAAAAAGGCTGAAATTGATGAGTGCCGTATTTTCTCGAAATTCTCCCCGCGGGAGAAATTTTTTCAAATGGGTCCCAGACGGGGGAGAATTACCAGAGGGGAAATGATTTCCAGAGGGGGGAGAATAAAGTTCCATCGGGGTCTAGACAGGGGAGAATAACCAGAGGGGGAGGATTTCGAGGAAATACGGTACATTCGCAGTTTCGATACGCGTCCAAGGTCAGCCTGGGCTAAGCAAAATCAGTGTTGCTATCATTGTCGATTTGAGCTGATGTTGCTGTTGCCTCTTCATCGCTACTGCTTCATGGCAGATATGATGGATCAGAGTGTACCTGCCATGCTTATGCATATCATAATTATTAGCAGAATCCCGATGCCTCAATGTCAGGATCAGGATCGGGATCCCAACCTGTCCCTCACAGCCGCGCTTATCATATCATGACTGCTTGCCAGCTAATATGATTGGAAGTCCCGCAGAGAACTGTGCCGGCGCGGCCCAACCCGCAAAACTTTTAAAAAATATTGGGAAAAGTTTGTGGAGGCTTTTACAAAATAGAAATCCGCTCCATAAAACAAAAACGATTTGTCTTCGAAGGAGATGGCATCTTGTCGAGCTCGAGAAAGCATAAGATAAAACATTTCACAAAACTGCGTTTGGAAGGGGGGGGGGGTTTGGCTGAAGTGGTCGACCATTTTTGAGGGGGGTTCGCGATAAGTGGTCAGGTCAGGGGGGGAGGGGGGTCAAAAAATCGAGATTTTGTGCGGCCGACCTTTATGGATGGCCCCTTACTGCTGCTTTCATCTACCCTGAGCCAGACCGGAAGTGTAATGCGCTCTCCCGATGCGCATAATATTTTGCAGGGTGTGCAAAGCAGCCGAGAGGAGGCATATTTGGTTGGCAAGTGGGGAAAACGAAGCAGCCACACAGAGCCTACCCTGCAGGCGCTTGCGGGTCCCTTTGTCCAAAACAATGTTTTATCATGGCGAATATCTCTTTTTCGTACTTCTTGGTGGAATCGACATAATTGTTACCAGCTGGCAATCCGTGCTTTCTGCGAAGATGTCGCTGAACAGTCACATAAGTAACCGACTGGTAGTCGCAGTGCCGACAAGAAAAGAAATTCTTATTTAAATGACCAGCCGCATGCCCACCGATCATTTTCGAATTGATACCATTCGACTTGGTTACAAGAATTAGAGTTAATCCGCATTCGGCACATTTGACTTTGGCCCCTATTTTTCGTCGATCAGCGAACAGAGATTGACAAAAAATGGTCAATGAAGTGACTTTATAATCCCTAAATGGCAAAGGCAAATTCTTGATAGATCTCTTAAAAATGAATAACTGTAATTTTTGAAGGAATAGATTAACTACAAGTCATAAAAATAGCACTAACGTTTTCTTGTTCTTTTTCTTCTTTTTCTTTTTCCGAACAATCGTCACAGGGCATTCTGTTTCCGTTTCGTCTGAGCATTTGGACTCAGTTTTCACCTCGTTCGGCTCCTGTTTCACAACATTTTTCTGATCAAGTAAATCGATTTTGGACATTTGAATAATCGCTGATCCCCAGGTTGAAAAAGTACAAGAAATTGGATATCGCTCCACTCACGATCAGCCTGAATCCTCAAACCGTAAACCAGGGCACCGCACAGCACAGCATGATGCGGTGGTCATAAATTTAAAGAAACAAGATGTAAACAGAGCGAACCCGCGAACATTTGCGGAGCCACCTCCCTCCATGTCTCCGTTCCGTGTAACTTACGATTAGGAATGTACAAAACACGCGCCCTGTTCCAGTCGGAGAGAAGAAGAGACATACAGTAGTACCTAAGAATTTGTATGGGCACTTCTTTACGGCAAGTGTCCATCCATCACAGCGATATTAGGGCCGACAGCCAAACGAAATGTCCAGGTGTATACCACTCGGCTGGCGTCATGCCAAGCCTGTACTATCCCCGCAGTCCTTGTGTTCTAAGGTTGGACCGCCCGCGGGTCCATAAGTCAACCCCTCACAACACTTTTCATGACCGCAGGTAAAGCACATAGACAGGCTGAGAGAATGACTGCATTTTTAATTAGTAGCCTGTTAAGCCAAGCAATTTCTTGCAAAAAATTTGACTTCTTGTCTGAATACTTGCTACACTAGCTACAAAAATTCAAAACATGAATGCTTTTTGAACTGGTCCCTAGTAGCCAGCGACATATTTCTGCTCACTGAGCGGTTACACTGAACGTAGGATGTCGAGGAAAGTAAGGTTTCAGTATGATCGGCCACATGTGCAACCCAGACTGGCGGGGCGTAGAAAGGAGTGTAGGAGGGACAAAAACTCGACTGTGGCAAGGCAAGTCTCGCGACTACCCGCGTTTGAAACATTTGCCCAGGGGGTTGACGGTCCCCAGCCAGGGGAGAGCGATTCCTCTCTCCCACCATGGCCAGCCAGGCGCAAGAGTTCATGCCAAAAATTTTGGCCCCTACGATTGCAGGATGCTTCCACATGTGTTTGGGTAGTTTGAAGCTGTTATAGCAAACTTTATTTTTGACAATTATTTATCAGGTGAGCGTGTATTCAAAAGTGTCATCGAATAAGATATTCCTTAGACATGTGCTATGAGTAATTACGCTCGCATCTTCATACGCTGCATTATACAGAGTTTGGATTTCCAGGGCGGGGTTTTCCAAGTTTTAATCAGTCAAACCTGACCCAACGCACGGGGCCTCTGTGTGTGGTCACTGATGGAAGCAGCCCCTTTTCAGTACTGATCGTGAGTACCGCACATATAAAAAGATTGTGGAAGGAAAAGTAATGTTGACAGTACGGTTGGTAAAAATACTTGATTTGAATGCGTATGCGTATACCCAAAGTCTTTCGAATGCGTATGCGTATTGCGTAATACGCAAATTGCGTACTACACAAAGTATGCATACAAGTTTGCGTATTGCGTATTTTTTTGTTGTCGGTTTCTAGCCCCGTACTGTAACTAACCATGCATCCGTCGCTAAAATTATCAGCGACCATAGCAGCTGCAAGGTCATTTTGACATGGCAGTACATTTTGCTGCCGCTTATGGCCAGCTTTAAAAGTCCGACCGGAAAAATTCCTGTCAGCTTCGATCATGGATTCTTTGCGAGTAATCTCAGCTCCCATCCAATCAATTCCTTAATTGCCATGAATAGTTCCTGCGCGGTACTTTTTTAAAAACACTTGTTCAGCACTGGCGAAACATGCCATAGCCACGAGGGCACAAGGTGATATTTAGCTATGTATAACACAAAACACCTAGAGCAGACTTTGGCTTTGAGGCCGCAGACCTGAATGACTGATAAGTTTCTTTGACATAATATTCTAGTATAGCGTTTGGAGGCTTGCAGTGCAGCGGCCACACGCTCACAAAACATTCCTAAGACTCACAAGAAGAATGCTAAGACTTTCCAGTTTTCCTGCACAAATTTCGGATAAGAACACTTGCATCAGATAAGAATTTTTAAGAATGACAGGGTTTTTAGAATGTCTTCTAGGAATGCTTGCCGAAATTCCTATTGGATTATAAAAACAAGTCTTTTCCCAGCATTTCATATTACATGCTGCTCTGTATAGAAACGCAGTTCACTGGCTGCCCGATTGTGTGAAGAAACAGACGCTTCCTATTGGCATTTTCCTCATACAGTTTTGGAGGATATTCATTGAGAAACCTCAGAACTTCTAACAAGTGAATCACGGAGAAGAAACCTCGCGGATTTGAATACAAATTCTTTGACCCATTCTTCTTGGTCTCCTACATGATGTAAATGAGAAATCCTTACCGAAGGGGCTAAATAAATTAGCGCAGTCACAGGATCGCCACAAACTATCATACTCACTCCTTACCGTGGACCCTGGATAGGGACCACAGCATGCAAAGTTGCCTTCTCTTTATGCTAGGGGCTTTATGAGGCTTTTATGAGAGCTTTGTGGCGACATGCGGAACAATCATAAAAGTCAAAACAAGCAGTTTAAAGGAGATAGATGTGGTAGAAGGATTCTGTACAGTATGGTAGCCCTTCCATCTACGAGCAAGCCAGTTTAAACTTGAAATGAGGCATGACTCAAACACGCAGATGCCTTACAGACAATAACTCTGGTCATGAGACAAGAAATATGGATTAAGAAGAGGATGTGAGCACATTGTCTCTATCTATCGTCGCCATTGTTTCGAAAAAATGCGCGGCTTTCTATGATTTAGCTCAAGCTGCTTTTATCGGCGTACGCATTGTATATATTGCGTACAAGCCAGTTTGCGTATGCGTACATGCGCACATCGGTTAGAATGCGTATGCCCATGCATTTGCGTATACGCATCCAAATTTCAATGAGTAATACGCAAACTTTGCGCATGCGTATTTTGTACGCAACCAACTGTAGTTGACAGCGGCACTACCAACAATGTTTTGGGGGAAAGGGCAAATCCTGCAGCCAGGAAACCCCAAATGAAAGCACTGTAGGCGTGAGAGATGAGAAACACTCAAAAAGCCAACTTGTGAGTGCCTTCAGTTTATTGTACCGACATTCATACGGCCCTTGGTCTTCACATTGACCACGTGGGAACAGACTCGGCACGTGATCACTCCCCGTTTGGCGAATTCAGTGAGCAATCGATAGGAATGCAGGCTCCGTTCGGCCAAAAGCTTGTTCTCTCCTGCCCGGCTCTGCACGTTATTACGCGACCTGAAACCACTCTGCATTTACTAAAGCACAGTAGCCATCATAAAAACGAAATCGCCGGTGCGCGAGCCTGGGATCGCAGTGCCTCAAGGCGGTGTTTGAAATCTCCTAGACATAAGCGTGTCTTTCAAACCATCAACAAAGCTGAAACGTCTAAATAACGTGCCTACAGTTTAGCGCCCAAGCGCAGTTGATTTTTAGGTTTCTTACCCAGCATCGACCGACCCGGGTGTGAGGTCACCAAACCGACCCGACCCGACCCAACCCAGGGTGTGGATCGGCCCGACCCGATCCAGAACCGACCCGATCCAGAACCGACCCGATCCTCCCGACCCCACGTTATATTGCACCCACTCATTTGTTTTCTGGCATGATGCATTGTTTCTTCAATCGATAACCATCGATAACAGACACCCGCAGTCAGGAAGAAGGGGCTGACTGATTTCGGGCAAAAACGGACAGGGGAGGAGAACTTTAGGACTAAGTTAACGTGCTCGTCCCTTGCCCCATGCTGTCTGAGGCGACAGCGTAGAATTTCACAAATTATTACTGTCCAACAGCACCTGCAATATCCCGTTTCGCTTCTAGACTTGACTTCTTAGAGTGGAAGGTGGCCGGTATGAGGACAGCTTTTAAATGTTTTCGGGCTGGGCCCCCCACTTACCCCGATTTCCTATGGGTTTTGCCAGTTGCCAGCCAGCAGTCATAATGACGGGTGCGGCAGTGTGTGAGGCGAGCAACTCACATGGCAATCCCCCTCTGACGGCCTGACTTGGAGCTGCTGTAACCAGCGCACCCAGGAGGCGGGAGATAGTCGAGACTTCTCCAAGGGGGAGAACCAGCTCCAGTGGTGGTGCCTTATCAGCGCTAGGTGTTCCCACCGTCGCGCTACAAGGCGCACCAAAACGCTCGCCGAACCTTCTCCAAGCCGAAAACGATCCACCCGAAAATAGAGTTGCGGAGATAAAGGCTTGGTCCGATTTCTTTGCTGTTGGCTATCAGGATACGCTCATATTCATTGATGCCGATCATGGACTATCAAGTATATGGTCATGGACAATATGTATGTGGACAACATGATCACCGGGGTTCAATCAACTGCCGACGCAATCGACTTCTATCAAGTCGCGAAGAAACTTTTCAATGAAGCATCAATGAATTTGCGGGAATGGAACTCGAATGATCAAGAATTCCTGAAGGCAATCCCAGAAACGGATCGAGCGAAAGCGGCTCAGACAAAGGTCCTAGGTATCAAGTGGGACACATGTTCGGACACGATCACAATTAACCATGGCAAAATGGTCATCGAAAGCAAGCCTACAAAGCGGTCGGTACTCAGCTTTATTCATCAGGCCTTCGATCCCCTTGGTCTCATGTGCCCAATCATGCTCAATGTCCGCCACTTCTTCCAAAGCCTATGGTCGACGGATCTAAAATGGGACGATCAATTAACAACGCAAACCCGAGAAAAGTGGGATAAAACTCGAGCAGACCTCGATGGCCTCGATCAGGTCAAGCTACCAAGGTATCTGGGTAATGATGGCACTCCGTGTCAACTACATGTCTCCTGCGATGCGTCGGAGAAGGCGTACGGGGCGTGCGTCTATTTGCGATCTCAAGTGGGCAAATCGAACCTTATCTTTGCAAAAAGTCGAATGAAACCGAAGCGAGCAGACAAGTGGAAAGAGAAAAATCCGACAATTCCGCGACTCGAACTGCTGGCAGCACATATTGGGGCGAAAATCCTCACATTTGTCCGCGATGGACTGCAGCCTCAAATCGAAAGCACCTTCATGTGGATCGATTCCCCATGCGTCCTACGATGGCTTTAATCGACCAAGCCGCTGCAAACATTCGAGGCAAATCGGGTCAGGTTCATCACGAGCATCAAATCCGTCAGGTTTCGTTATGTGACCACAGAGGACAATCCAGCTGATCTCCTGTACAGAGGAGCAACAGCCATGGCACTCAAAGACAAATTTATATGGTGGCATGGACCGCAATGGCTGCGCGGAGCCGAAGAAACATGGCCCGCAGTGGACGAATTCAAGTTCGACCAGGACGATATCCAGGCAAGCAAAACCGAAACGACGGTTTATACAGCAACGACCAATTTTGCGGCGGAGGGTTCGGACGAAGCTAACCGAATTTTTGACGAAAATCGATACTCAAGTTGAAGGAAACTAATACGCATTACTATCCTCTGCATGCGATTTGTGGCCAAGGTGAGGAAGAAGAAGGGACAATCCTACGCCAAAGAAGGCGAATCGGAACCATCGACGCCAGAAGAGATCGATATGGCAGAGAAGCTATGGTTCAAAGCGATGCAAGCAAAGTATTTCGCAGACGAGCTGGTACGGCTGAGGAGAATGCAGGGCGATCAGAGGGCAGTTCTTCTCAACAATGCAATACCACTTCAATTAGATAAGGATGGCGTCATTCGATGCGGGGGGATAACTGGGCAGGCTACAATCTCGATTGAAGCGATCAATCCTATCCTCCTTCCGAAAAGGTCAAAGTTTACCCACCTGGTGATCAAAGAGGCTCACGAACAGACGATGCATAGCGGCATATCGCACACATTGGCTCAACTGCGAATGCGATTCTGGGTTCCAACAGGGCGATCAGAAGTCAATCGAATAATTAGAAGATGCGGGGTTTGTCGGCGATGGGACGGGGGACCCTACAAGCCACCACCGATGCCAGACTTGCCAAAGCCGCGAGTGCAAGAATCAAAGGCGTTCTCCCATGTGGGCATCGACTATTTCGGCCCGATCTACACAAAGGACAAAGGGTGCCAGCCCAAGAAGAAATGGGTCAGCATTGTGGCGTGCATGGTCACACGGGCGATCCATCTACAATTAGTCGACGATATGACAAGCGAACAACTACTTCTGGGTCTGCAACGATTTATCGCCCGTCGAGGGGTGCCACAACTCATAATCTCTGACCATGGAGACAACTTTAAGTCGAAGGAAATTCAAGAATACGCTAGTCGACTCACAATACGGATCAGGTTTCGCCCGCTGGTCCCTGGTGCCTCAGTGGAGGCAACGCAGACCGAAGTCTGGTAGGGAGTACACCTGCAGGGAACCCCGGGCCACAGCAAGCGCAAGACGCGCCGGTCCGGCACTCACCACTATCACCAGGGCTCACCCACTAGTCCAAAAGGGGCTTACATCCGAAGAAGGCCCTTTGGTTCGTGACGGCAGTGTAACCAGCGCAGCGCGCAAGTCTCGCGACTATACCTGCCCTAGAATCATCAACCAGAGAGGTTGACGACCCAGCCAGGGGAGCGTATCGATTACTCCCGACCGCCAGGCGTGCTGGCTACACTGCTCCGCTGGAGCATAACCGCCGAGGGCATCCTGCGCCAGAATCGTCGTTTCTGGATGATAGAGGGCAAGAACGGAGGGCCCCGACTGGCAATTAGGAACAGTTTTCTCAATCGAGGGCAGCACTTCCACCTCCAATTGAATTCCTGGTGAATCGCCCACAGCCAGTTCTCTGAGAACGGGTTTCCTAAACTGACGTCTTCAGCCAGAATAGAACTGAGGTGTTTCAGTCAGGGTTCCCCCCCCCCCATCATCCTCTCACAAGCCAAATGAGCAGCTCTCCTATGTGGACAGAAGGTGGGTGGGGTCGAAACTTGCAAAAAAAAACGTCGATGTCATGCATTGGCGGCCAGTCCAGTGGGTTGAAGTGTCGATCCTGGCTGCCTGCATGAAGACATGACTGGACGCCAGAGAAAAGATTTTGGCGGGAATTCAAAATTCCGATCCGGCCGACCCACAGCTTGGGTCGGTTCCCCCAAACCGATCCGGCCCAGATCGGCGGGTCGGTTCGGCCGGGTCGGTCGATGCTGGTTTCTTACTTCTCAAATTTAGGAGTACTCAAGTTTCTTATTTCTCCCATCCCCATTTGGCAGATCAGTTTTCGATTCGGCTTCCCTTCATCCATCACTAAGCTTTACCAAGGGCGGTTAATTATTTTTCACTTTCTGTTTCTTCGAGTTTAACAAATTTTAGTTTTGGACATGTTTTTCCATGATTCTTCCCGCAGCACGTAGACCATGGCCATTATTCCTCCCTGCTCCTCGTGCACTTGTCTACATGGAAGGGAAAAAAGGATGCCAGTTGCACTTACACGATGCGCATCAGGTCAGCTTGGCTGACAGGACTCGGTCGCTCTGTTGGTGTCGATTGGTCCCGTCCGAAGCAATGTTCGATCATTTTCGTGACTTCATCGGCATGATCGCCCATTTGATTGTCATAGTTCTGAGCACTGCCGCTCAAGCTATGTCTCTGCAGCAAATGATGTTCCATGCCCTTCCGCGATGTTGTTTGATGCGTGCATTGACGACACTTGAATAAATACTTGCCCAAGTGAATGCATGAATGGTTGATGAGAGCATATGATTTCTTTTGTCTCGTGTTAAATGCTATCGGTAGCCCACATTCGTTGCAAGTAGCTTTTGATTGATTTTTCCAATGTTTATTGATCAGTAGATCAACAAAAATCATGATCGATTTGATTTTCATCGTTTGGCTGAAAAAACGCTCACATTCAGTCAAAGAGATCATAGAAGCGAGGGCTAGCCCAGACATCTTTTCTCCATGCCCAACGGTAAATACATTGGCATACAGTGAGATGATAAGTGTACTGGGAGCATTAAGAACAGTCCCAAACATGGAGCGAGGATCGACTATAGTCGAGATGCTTTAATGATCTCACAGGGCAGAAACGCCGAGGATCAAGATCGAGCCCAGCCAATGACAAACAAATTTTTGAACAAACCGAACCCAAAATTTTGCAATGTGAATATGCAGGGAAAGTTTCTTGTTTTTTTTTCGAGTAGAGTTTTTTCTATCAATTCCACTTTTATTCATTTAAGATAATTCAGTAAATATGCGAGCAAATTCTTAAGTTAAGATGGGGGAAAGGTTATTTACAGCCGCGGAAGGCGGAGCTTTATCCAGGCTGCAATCGAGCAGATCAAAAGTGCAACAGTCTCGCGTTGGGTAAAATTGAGGTTCAGACTTGGGTTCAGGCAAAGATGACCAGTGCAGGATGCACGCCTTGTTTCTTGCCCCATTATCTTGCAATGGGAAATCGAGCAGAAGCCTCACAGAAACTCACCTATCAGCCAGTTGTGCATCACTGCGTACAAAACACTGTTTCACCATGGTCAATACTTCACTTTCGTATAATTTGCTGGAATTGATAAAATTGCCAGGGGTTCTCAATCGATGCACTTTGCGAATATGCACCTGCATGGGTTCCCGAGCGGCCGATTTATAGTCGCAGTGTCGACAGGAAAAGAGATATTTGTTCAGATGACCAGCCGCGTGCCCTGCAATAACTTTTGAATTGGGATCATTCGATGCGGTAATCAGGTTTAGCTTTTTCCCGCATTCCGCACACTCGATTTTGGACCCCGTTCTTCCTCGAGAAGCGTACAGTGATTCACAGAAGCTGTCCACAGAGTCGGATGCCATGCTGAAAAATGTGAAATAAGCTACAATAGTGTAGTAATGTCGCGAGGTCAAGATATTTAGGAATCAAAAAGGAATAAAAATGGACGTTTCGACCATGTCTCTCAGACGGAAACAGCCCATTTTTCATTGTTTAGTGAATGCGCCCTCCTTTAAAAAACTTGGTTGCTCATGACATATTTCGCTTTCTAACTTTTCAGGGTTCGCGAGATTTGAATTGCCGCCTACTTAGCGCAGGCAGCATCCTATTGCAATGCGACCGCATGACTTTTTTGTCTGCAAAGCGCGGCAAACTGTCACATCGCCGAATAGGAGCTTTGTGCTGAAAGTTTAGCTGGATTCCTAAGAAAACTTCTCGACGACTCGGCAGCCCTAGTCTCTGGCAGCAGTAAGGTTTGAGAGGCATTCAGTCACCAGAACATTTGTCCCTCCAACGTACTTTTGCGAGGCACCAAGACTTTTAGAGTCAAGAAGTAAAAGACAAAAAATACTCGCAAATACTCAACGTTTGGCATGAAATTAAATAGGAAATCCGCTCTTTCAATTAGAAACTGAGCGAGGCCTTCCAATACTCAAAATCCATTACACTTACATCGTCTCCTGATCTTTTGCAGTCGCCACAGAGAAGTCCATTTCCGTCTCGTCCGAGCAAGATACCTCGATTTGCGCCTCCGCGACAATAATGTTTGGGTCGCGGCGATCTACTTCAGCCATTCCAAGAATTATTGCTGATCCGAAGGTTGTCTGAAACTAAAAAATTTCATTAAATTTTCCTGCACTTGTGAAGAATAAAATGCTGTAGAGCAGCTGACCACATTTTGCTAACCCCCATCCCCCGCTAGGCTTCGGTCGGCCCCTGCTCACTTTCACTGGCACTTCAAATCTTTGAACAAAATAGCAGAGTATAACTACAACCTTCTGGTAGTCTAGGATGAAGATACCAAAGGCCACCACCGTTTCACTCACGACAAACACTGAAGGGGGCGGTAAACTAGACACTAGACCGACACGAGGCAAGGTTGCTGCTGAATTTCAGGTTTTGGCCACCTACTTCTATTCTGCCCCACCCGTTTTCACTCTTGTCCATCCTGTCCATCCCCCGTTTGACCTTGGAGTGTGCGCAAAAAGTTTCTCATAACCAGTTGATCAATGCTGTAAAACAGTAGAGCAGTCCCTATTCACAGTGAATTGTGAAAACAACACTGAAACTGCACAGTTCCAATGCCAGTCAACGAGAGAACGACGACACAGCATGACCGCGGCGCAACACAGCTGACGAGCGGAATTCTATGATCGGTGTGAGTCTGTAGCGAAATTGTGTCTTAATCGTGATTTGAATATGGCGCCATTATTGTCCTGCGTATCAATGTTGTATGCTACTGAGTGGGTGTGCGCGAGTGTGGATGGAGTTGCAGAGTGGCGAATGATGAGTGATGAATCGTGCAGCCAACTCGAGTAGCCGTGTCTTTACAAAAAATACAGAGGATATGCACGATGTTGGTGCCATTCTTCTTCGGTAATTGTACTCGGGTATCACGCGGTTTGACTCTCCATACTCGGTCTGGGACATGCAAGGGCTGGGAGCCCATCCGTTAGAGAAGGAACGTCGGCAAAAGTAATTCTGGTCAGCTGGGACACGGCATTACATTTCCGAAATCATAATAGCCACTCGCACAATTACACCAAACACGTCAAACAAAAACTGCGAAATAATCAATCATCGCCTACATAACGTTATGTACTTGCTCACTCTTTACTTCGCTTGCATTCCCATTTTAGATTTCTCCATCACTGCAATCATGAAACCTCTTAGACCAAAATGTCATCTGAAAAATTGTTAGATCATCAAACAATATTTTCGGATTTTCGATGCCAGACGCTGTGAATTTGCAATTATTAATGTGAAACACACAATAGCAGCACCCAACGCCATACTAAAGGTACTGATCATAACGTCCACAAATCATAAAAGCGCAGTTAGCTCTCGATACTCCATACTCGCACACAATGCAATGTCAGGGCAACTTAAAAGCTAAAAAAATCGATGATCACGCCTGTTTTGCTGAAAATTTACTTACAAGTGCAGGGGCGATTGTGACCTATACTTACATACAGCGCCCACAATCAGTCAGTTCTTCCTGCCCCAATCGAAACTGTTGGTCAGTGCCTGCATGATGTCGTCGTGCATTTGATCGGAGAGGTCGTCGTACTCCTTGGCCACGCCCTTGGTGATGCCGTGCTCCTTCTTCATGTGCCGATACACCGACGACATGACGTGGATGGACTTGTGGCACCGCCTGCATCGGTACAGGGGCCTCTCGGTGTGCGTGCTGGCGTGCCACACGGCCTTCTGGTTCGACAAGCCACCTCCAGCATTGTTCTTGACATTGACCACGTGATAGCAGACTCGGCACGTGATCACTCCTCGTTTGGCATACTCAGTGAGCAATCGATAGGAATGCAGGCGTCTTTCAGCCAGAAGCTTATTCTCTCCTGCCCAGGTTTCGACCATCTGGTTGCGCGAACTGAAATAATGAATGAATGAAGTCGCTTTGCAATCACAATATTTGACGTACAGTTCGTTTGAGCAACTTGCGTGCAACGTGCAGGGACAAGTAGTGCTTCCTCGCAGTTCAACGTGCTGCGCATCCTGGATCATATTTTGTGGCTTAAACTTCAGTGTCGGCGCCCATAAGCATGGCCAGAGATCACCCACCATCAATTATTGGCCAGGCCCAGATGCTGAGCGGGGGGGGGCTAATTTACACGTATGCTAACTTCCCCATCATTTCTTGATTTGGATGCTTTTTTACAAATACACATTCGAAATTCATATCTGCTAAAGATCTGTCGATTCAATCGTTTTTTCTAGTTTTATCGAATCAGACTTGTGGGGAGCAAGTGTGAAACATGTGCAGGGCGACCCATGGCAGCCCCCCCGACTTTAATTAGACCCTGAGGGCCCTCGAGGACAATTTAGGTTTACTTGAAGTCAGGTGTACACACGCCTGTCGAAATGCGTTTTTGCGCCTTCGCGGCTTTCGATCAATTTTTCTCGAACTTTTTGATGATAACTAGAGTTCATGTCAGCGACAATTTTGTGGAGAAAACTACGCTCTATGGACTGGTTGTCTTTGTTTTGCTGCTAATGCTATTGAAAAGTTTATAACAAAGTTTTTTAGTTGAATCAGAAAAATTCCTGAGAAAACGTCGATATCAACTGAAAACGAAAGGTCAAGCCTCGAAATTATATCTGCTTGATAGAGCACATTTTTCTCTACAATAATGTCGCTGACATCAACTAACGTTATTGCTCAAAATTTCAAGAAAAATCCCCAGAAAGCGGCAACGCGCGCGCCTGTCGTATCACATGCCCACCCACGTAATCTACAGTATGACAGGTGCGTATCCACCACTTGCAGCAAAGGCGCCGGAACTGACTTTTACGCCGTAGTAAGGCTGCACTCGTACAAATAGAAATAGAAATATCCCATGCATATTCTCCAGCGCGCCAAACCGGAAGTCACAGGAAGCGGCATAGCCTAACTACGGCGTAAAATTCAGTTTCGGCGCCTTAGCTGCAAGTGATGGATTGACTTATCTGGGCTGGTTCTCGACCTTCATTGATACTAACCTTCTTTCTAGCGCTTATCGCGTGGCAGTGTTGGGAGGGCGGGGGGAAGGGTGGGATCGCAGGGTTCGATTTATGCAAAAGCTTCAAGTTTCAAATCTTGATTATAAAAGCGCCTGAAATTATTTGAATTTGATTTGATTTGAAAATTGCCAGAATAGCCTTGAAATGGCGGCTTTGACGCTAGTGCGGGCACTGCTTTAGTAGGGACCACAAGCCAGCACTCATATCACACTTTGCACTTACCGGAGAGTGTCTCCCTTCTTTGCCTGCGATTCTGCTCTTGGCGCCTTACCTTGGACATCCCCAAAACAGTGCTCGATCATATCGATAATCTCGTCGTATCGCTCTGCCACAGCGCAAGTGTAATTTTTAGCGGCTGAGCCCAAGGAATGTTTTGTTGACAGATGTAGTCTCATTGTCAGTCGCGAGAGTGATTCGTATGGGCACTGGCCACATTTAAACAAACACTTGCTCAGATGAAGACATGCGTGATTAAAAATAGATTGAGCCCTGACGCAGCCGCCGTCGCTGGCAACTAAGACATCCCTACCGCATTCATTGCAAGTACGACGAGCGACATTCTTCCACATTTTCTCATATAGCATTCTGATGTGGGCAAAAATGGATCTGAAGGTGGTAGACGCGGGTCTAAAATGTACCTACTGTATAACATAATACTTTTGGCCAGTCTCATCAGTTGGCTGACGTGAGAGTGACCTCTGGAACTTCTGAGGTTTTCATGCAGGCGTGATGCATCATATTCATAGATCGACCAGCATTCCATGGTCACTTTCACAATCAATTCACTTTAGACGCGTCCGAGGTCTTGTAGCCTCCCATGTCCTATCCTACATCACAGTGCAATCCTGGACATAGGACATGTATAAGATGATTGAGAAGGAACCACAGACTTCCATATTTTGGGATCCAGTGACTGGACAAAGTTCCAAAAAGCTACATATTTTCTCTGAATCGACTGTCATTGGTTGGGCCTACTTACAAGACCTGCTGATCTTATTTGCATCCAGTCATCCAGTAGAAATCAACAGCCGAATACATAGGCCATGGCGAGTAAGAGAGAGTAATCAATACTCTCCCCTGGCAGGTAGACACCCTCGGGTTGATGTTTCAGCCGTAGGTGAAGTCGTAAGACTTACCAGCCCCGCCTACTTCGGTTGGCCAGTTTGCTCCTATGCCTGCCAGGCTTGGTTACACAGCCCTGCCCTTCACACTTCTGCCTTATTCGTGCTCGGGTCGTCGCTACACAGACGACTCTCACAATAACGAAAAGTGTGCTTATTAAAAAACGCAGATTTCGAGGCCTCTCTCCGTCAGTCAGATGCCACTCATTTTACCTGACGTGTGTGCCGACGGCTGGCACGGCTGGCTTCTCATCGACTTCTCCAAAACACCGTTCGATGCCCTTGACGATCTCATCGTAATGCTGTGCCACTAAACTGGCATAATTGAGCGGGCTCCCACCCAAGCAATGGTCACTGGTTAAATGCGTTCTCATTCTCTGATAGGTCGATGAGCGAAACGGACATTGGAGACATTTGAATAAGAACTTGCCCATGTGAAGGCATATGTGATCGACGATCGCGTCAGGTCGTGCATGTGCTCTCTCCACAACAACTACATCCTTCCTACATTCATTGCATCGGCGCCTGGTCCCGTTTTGCCATGATGTCTTCTGCAGCAGGGTGACATGGCGATGCAGACGACGCACCATTGTCGATGAACTAAAAGCGAAAAAGAATTTTGAAAATGGTAGATAAGACATTCACGGATGAACCTGCTGCTGGTGCAATCCGTTGCTGCTGGGACTCCGACTGGAGCTGCGGCTAAAACATCGACCTCACGGGAGTTCGATTAATCTCTCCCACTAGCCCTGGCCCGCTAGCTGTGGACCACAGCTGTACACAGATGACAAATCAACGCGCAAGCCCACGTGGGAAAGGGAAGTGCCGGCTTCCCAAGTGGCAGGGTTTTATATTTGGAGCCTAGCTTGAGCTTGCGCGGTCGATATCAGTTGGGCGACAAAAAACCGACGTTTAGAAACTTCTTCCAAAAAAGCTGTCCGGTCTCGTGGCCTGGTGGGTTAGGCGTCTGCCTCTCACGCCAGGTGCGCAGTTACGGGCGAGTGTTCGACTCGCGGGCCGGTAAATCATTTCGTGTAAAATGTGTCCCTCACCCTCGAGTGCGCATAAGCGTTTGGTGATGTGGTAAAACATGAACATGATGATGAACATGAACAAGTTGCAGGATTGGGGTTACTGCTGAGTTTTTTAAATTTGTATTCGTTTAAGCCTCCAACTGCTCATTTTCTAGAATACTCGGATCCAAAAGCAGCACAGGGACATCATACAGTAGCCTCACTCGTAGCACTTGGGGTCGAAAAGGTTTTGGAGCACTGCTTCGGGCCAGTTATCATAGTGATCCAAATTGATAAAGTTTATCTAGAACTCGAATTTCGCTGTTTGAATTCACCAAATACGCAATTTCGCTCGGATCAAAAAATTTAAAAAATTCATCTAAGATTGCTGGATAAGCCTATCCCCCCTGAGCACCTAAACCTTCAAGGCATCTGTATTTTTTAGGGCCTGGGTTGTGCAGGCGGTCCGGCATTCGTCTTCGCATTGCTTTGGAGCGAGTGGCTGGACTCGTCCCAGGTTCGATCCCCAGTGATGGAGGTCGGTTTGCGAACCATAAACCCTCGCTGACCTTGCACGCCATGCCGTGGGTGACTCATCCGATACCCTAGACGTGCTCGGAGTGGAGTGACGGAAGCCAAACGAGGAGACAGTCTCGGCAGTCGAATACTGACAGGGTTCACGGCCCACCCGCCATCGCAGTTGGGTAAGTCAGTCACCAGCCCTGGGACGCTGGTGATGGCACAGGGTGCCCTCGTGTGAAGGTGTACCCAGGGGAGACACGCAGAGGGATTCTGCTGTTATGCTGATCCACGCACATCCTTGCCCAGAAGGTCTGAATGCTGGCCGACTATGTAGGTAAAAACGGGCTTTGGTCCCCAAAATTTATTTAAAAAATCTTTGCTTTTGGTGCAAGCATGAGTCCATGTCCTGCAGAGTATAATGATCATACCCTACTCGCATCAACTGGTCAACCTCCCTCAGCGTCTCCCATCAACTCTTTTGTAAAAATATGCCCCCCCCCCCCAAACAGATATCGAGGCAGGTGATGGACTGAATTCTCCAGGAATCGAAAGGGCCTTGGTGTTCGATGCTGAGTGAAAGAATGTGGGTTGGAGGGCGAAACAGTTCCTGAGCCATGCGTGTGTTGGGTTGGGTACTGTGTAAAATGACCTCCCTTAGCACCAGGCCATTTTGATCGGAGTCGGGGGAGTGGTCGATCGCTAGTGTAGTCAAGACATTGGGGAATGAGAATTTCAATTATGGGAAGTTCTGATAATCGATATCCAATATTCAATAGATCAAGGTGACCATTCCACTGTTTTTCAAAAGTAGGAAATTTCGAATTTCTAGAAATCAGTGAAATGATCCATTTTATCATTCAAATAATAATCATGTCCATGTTTTAGCACATCGAGGGTGAAGAAACACATTGCACGAAACGATTTACCCAATATCTCTATTGCTACTCAGTCTCATCCCACACACTTATCAGTGCACACATAGCCTAAGGGTGGGAACTCGAACGTTGCAGTCTCATACCCCCACGACATTCAAGTCAGCTCTCTATTTCATAGTCTTACCTCGGAGGTACTCCAATTTTGTCGGGGGCGAAACATTGCTTGACCATATCGATGACCTCACTTTCATGTACCGTTGTCCAATCGAGATAGTCACTGTCGGAGAGCGCGTCGTGCGAGCGTAGCATGTGACGGGCCATCAAGTTACGTTTATTCGTTTTGTAAGCACAATGTTTGCAGGTAAATAACCACTTTTTCAAATGCTTAGCTGCATGGGAGCAAATTTGCGCAAAGTTTTTCTTCCTTATGACGCAATCACAATTTGCGCATTTGATTCTATGTTCCTTGCGAGCACCAAATATATCTCGATAATAGACTTGGAGCACGTCGGGTACTCGGAGATTCCTGAAATATGTAAGCCGGCTTCATGAGGCCACAAAAACCAAGCGCTTCCTTGGCCAACACACTCGCATCTCAGTCAGTCGCTATGAAGTAAACAGCGCCTTCGAGTGAGTTGTGGTGCTTGGCTATGGATAAAGTATGACATGACATGAGTCACACTCATAAAGGGCAGAGGCCTGAAGTTCGTGAGGAGCTTCTGATAACCAGTTGTGAAATCACCTGATCGTGAGTTTTTGTTCCTGCGAAAGATCGCCTGGGTCGTGGCCTAGCGGTTAAGGCGTCTGTTTGTCACGCTGGGTGCGCACTTACAGGGGGTTAGACTCCCGCCTGGGTAAAAGATGATTGTCAATTATATGTTCCTTAGGCCTCGAGTGCTTGGCTGTGGATAAAGTAAGACATGACATGGTCGTTAGCCCCAGTGCGCCACTCCTAGTGGGGGCCGCAGAGAGCTGACACACCGCATAATGCCTAGTTCTATGCCGCGCTCGAACACTGTGCCAGCCCCCAAGCTGCCTCACGGCTGGAACAGGCATAACGTAGATTTGGCTGGCTTTGGCGGGGTGGGGACGAAGGGTAGGCGCGCGACTGATTACGCCGTGGGTGGTATCAACCCACTTTTGTAACCAGGGATTTGCTGCAAAAAGGCTCTAAAACTACTGTAGGCTGTTGCAGATACCTTATTAGCCGAGGCTCCAATGCTCACAGTCAGTCCCTTATGCATGACATACCAGACATAAAACGGGACCACACACACCGCTCACGGTGGCTTCGGTCAGTCGGAGCAAGAGATATGCACACACACGTAACGTTAGGGGGCGGCGACCAGAGGAAAACAAAGAGATTTTCCCGCCATCGAAAGTTCAAATTTTCAAATCTTTTTTGTCCAGTTCGGCCGGCTTTCCGTACAGCATGTGGGCGGTGTGTGCTTTGGTCCCCCACAAATGTTTTGTTTGGCTTTTCTTTCTGAAATCAGGTGCTGAGTTATATAGCTTAGGCTTACAACAGATAGCCAGACTAAACATTCGTTGAGGGACCAAAGCAAGCATGAGCGTCGGCGTGAGGTCGAGAGGGAGGAGTAAAAGGCGTTATTTTCCATCTGTGGGAGCTTAGTTTTCCTCCAACTTCAGTGCCCACACTTGACTAGCGACTTATTCGCTACGCATGTGGGTGGGTGCGCACCACCAACGATTGGCAGACTGTTGATAAACATGCAGAAGTTGCTAAACCAACTTTCAGACTATTCTTCATCTGTTTTACAGTCAAAGCCACTTCGAAGGATCCCCGTAGACTCAGTGCGTTTAGTAGCCAATCCTCGAATAACTTACCTTTCGTTGAGTCTTCTTCTTCCGCAACCTTCACTGTCGGCGGGTATGTCATTCATTTCCTTGGACTGCACATCGTCGATTTCAACTTTCAGACATTCACTTTCCACTTTGCATATCAGCTCTTGTTTTCCGCAAATATCCGACTGCTCTTGCAATGGATCTCCGCCATGACTCCCATCCGATTTCACACACGAAGCACGAAGTTGCGAATTCGGTGATTCCATCGCCGCCCCCTCCAGCGAGACGGATAGAGACACGACTGAAAGAGGAGCAGGACGGAGGAATAAACGTACCGGCATAACCAGACGTCATTTTCGCCCCACCCCGTAAAACAACATCTGTCTATTCGTTTATGGCTGATGTGGATTGCTGTCCAAAAACGATGTCAGCAATATGAATGACCTTGCCGAAAGACATCTGTTTGCTGAGGTCGTAGCAGCCATTGTTGTTCGAAACTGATTGCGAGCGGGAAAAGGGTAGTGCAGAGCAGACAAATAGTAGAGTTGGTCTTGCGCGACCTCTACACCAGCCTAGCTACTGTATATTGAACGATGACCTGACTACGTTCAGAGACTGCATGTCCGCTGAGGCACTGTATATTCTTCGCGCCCCTCAGCAAGCACGCGGACCTGAAGATAAGGTGCACCAGGAGCGCGGTGTTCTGTCGCTTTACATCCTTGTCGCGACTCTCGCGATAATGACCTTTCCTTCTTCTCATCAAATCATCACATCACCTTTCAACACAGTAACCTTTCTCACGGCTCTTCCTGAAACAATCCAGTTTCCCACATGTACATTCTGGCGCACTCTCTGCTTCTAACCCAAACAGATTTCTTTCCCTATCCACATTCCACTCTTTCAGCTGTTCGGTGCCTGTTAGCTGTAGGATGATATTTTAGTGTGCAGTAAATGACTGGCGAAATTCAGCTGTGTTCTCTTCTGTAGGGAAACATCGCTACAGAAATTGGTAGCAGAATGTTCAATTTTCAGCTCTCCTTTTCTTTTGCGCTCATTATTTTACTCTGATCTTCCGCATTTTCATTCTCATTTCCATTCACGCCAGTTGCACATTCACCTTGTTCATCGTTTTTGGTCATTCATTCATTTCCAGCGTTTTCCCAGTCTCCGTTTATTGCCCAAGATCCGTTGGGTCTGTACTCCTCAGCATCAGTCCACGCGGTTGGTACCCCAGTTTGGGACGTTTGGAACAGATTTTCAGGCTCACGACAGTTTTTCAGACAGTTTTTCAGTTTTCCTCGGACTTAGTTGAGCCAATCCGTCTTTTTATTCAAATTCAACGATGTCCACTATTCTTCGCTCATTACGACCTATGCGCAATGAGATTAAGAAATCACTGGCTGAGAAGCCAGCAGTCACGTTGGGTTTCGCTTCAGCGGCAGAGCGAGACACCTACTTCATGGACGTCTCCACTTTCACAAGCACATTGAAGGCACGACGGAATGCTTTTTTTCAGGTCCATGAAAAGCTTCTAGACTTCAAGTGCAACACAGAAGCAGATCAAAAATCCGTGGACGAAGTAGCCGAAGCGGATGCAACATTGCTGATGGAAATCGATGCGACCATCGAGCAACTTACAGTATGCCTCAGCCGCGTCAATGAGGACCGACAACGACTGCACAATCCAGCTCCAGCTCCAGCACCGGCCCAGGCAGCAGCACCAGCATCAGCAGCATTACATGTCAAATTGCCCAAGATTGACCTACGGAAGTTCTCAGGCGATGTGATGCATTGGCAGGAGTTCTGGGATTCATTCAATACCGCCGTGCACACCAACGAGTCGCTCTCCGCAGTGGATAAGTTCAATTATCTGCGGGGACAGTTGGTGGGAGAAGCGAGGTCAGCGATCAGTGGACTCGCTTTGACCAACGACAATTACGCACAAGCCGTCGCCATTCTCCTGCAACGATTTGGCGACCCACAGATTGTGATCAATTCACACTACATGGCTTTATCTGGCATACAACCTGCGTCGGATCACACCAGCCGCATTCGGGTTGTAT
This sequence comes from Mesodorylaimus sp. YZB2_4, assembly GCA_030248295.1. Lineage (NCBI taxonomy): Eukaryota > Metazoa > Nematoda > Enoplea > Dorylaimida > Dorylaimidae > Mesodorylaimus > Mesodorylaimus sp. YZB2_4. The sequence goes on along the minus strand of JASANH010001374.1, from coordinate 640,933 downwards.
TGGACATCCTGGAGAAACACTTGCGCTCCTTGGAGGCCCTCGGACAGGATGTCAATCATGCTCATTTCGTGTCCATGATTTTTTCGAAATTACCACGAGAATTCATCATGCGCCTCGAAGAGAATCGCGGTGATGGACCGTGGACAGTCCCGAATCTTCGCAATCGCGCTCAGAAACTTTTGGAAGCTCGAGAATTAGCCGAACAGCATCATCATCCATCATCCATCATCCATCAGTCATCAGCACAACGGCCATCAGCGACAGGGTACAAACAACCGCCTTCAGCACATCACAGGTCCCCAACAGCAACCAACGGGTATCCGAAGAGGACAACGGGCAATCAACCGCATCAGACCACGACGGCTACATTGCTGACTAATTCTGGGCCGAAAACAGGACCCCCACCCCCCAGACGCTGTTTCTACTGTCAAGGTACCCATTGGGCGGATGAATGTCCAGTACACACATCCGTCGAAGCTCGAAAGCAGCAAATCAAAGGAAAATGTTTTATTTGCATTCGAGAGGGGCACAACCAGAAAGATTGCAAAGCGGACAAACCATGTTGCTACTGCAAAAAGACAAAGCTTCACCATCGGAGTTTGTGTCCAACCAAGTTTCCATCAAGGAGTCCGAAAAGGGAAAATGCGTATCCAGTCTTCAACACACCAGGTCAGGAGTCGACGGAATCAATTGCCAGCCAACAACCCGAGAGTGCCTTGGTCAATGTGGACGACCGTGGCATCCTGCAGACGGCACGTGCCCATATCAGCAGCCCCAGTTCAAAGCAGGAAGTACAAATTCGCTTGGTTCTCGATTGTGGCAGTCAGCGCACCTATGTCACCGACGAATTGGTAAAGAAATTGAAAGCTGAATCGCAATCAACGGAGACACTCGAAATCTACACGTTCGGAGCATCCAAAGCAGTCAGTATTGACACGAAGGTGGTCAAGCTGCAACTGAAGCTGTTAGGTGGAGGAACCATGGAATTTTTAGCGCACACAGTACCGAAGATTGGAGAAATCCATCACCAGCCAGTCGACATGTCGAACATCAGCGTCCTATACCAAAATTTACCAATGGCCGATCCAGTTTCGAAGGACCCATCAACGAGAGTCATCGATCTGCTCGTAGGCAATAATTACTACTGGGATTTAGTCACCGCCGAAAGAATCGAAATGACAAAAGGACTGTACCTAATCGGATCAAAATTGGGATGGATAGCTAGTGGCCGCATTGGAGATACATCCTTTTGGAACGACAAGCCAACAGCCGTCATGCTGACTCCAGTCACCGACAGTTCAGCCAGTCAAACTCCTCATATCCAGGCGGACCAAGCCATCCTAAATCAAGTCAATATGGAGGACTGGTGGACACTGGAAGCAATTGGGATCAACGACTCGCCTCACCCGACAATCGATGATACAGTGTTGGAACAGTTCAATGCATCCATACAGTACGAGGATCAACGCTACATGGTCGATTGGCCCTGGAATGACAAGGTTGAGCGCCTACCAACCAATTACTCGTTAGCCTTGGGTCGATTGAAATCATTGGTGCAACGTCTGCAAGGTAATGAAGATCTTCGGGACAAGTACAACACCATCATTCACACACAACTGCAACTCGGCATCATCGAGGTGGTACCAGAAAACGATGGTGACGTCACCCGAAAACATTACATACCGCACCACCCAGTCATCACACCCGAAAAAACAACAACCAAGGTTCGCATAGTTTACGATGGTTCAGCCAAGTGCCGCAAGGATTTACCCAGCATCAATGAATGCCTTAACAGAGGTCCAGTCATACTCGAAGATTTGTGTTCGTTATTGATCCGTTTTCGCATGAACAAAGTTGCCATCACAGCCGACATCGAAAAGGCCTTCTTGCAAATTGGCCTTCAGCCAGCCGCACGGGATGTCACTCGTTTCCTTTGGCTCAAAGATCCCGACAAATTGGATACCGAGGACAACATTCAAGTTTTCCGTTTCACAAGAGTGCCTTTCGGGATAATCTCAAGCCCTTTCCTGCTCGGAGGTACCATCACGCATCACCTGCTCAAAGATGGATCCGTTTTCGCTCGCAAACTTCTTCAAGATTTATATGTCGACAATCTGCTCAGCGGAACAGATTCCACAGCACTCGGCATCAAATTTTACCAGGATGCTAAGACACTTTTCAAATCAGCATCGATGAACTTACGCGAATGGGTTTCCAATGATCAAACAGTGATGGAATCCATCCCAGAGGACGATAGGGCAACGGCCAAATCAGTCAAGATTTTAGGGATGATATGGAATACCGAAACCGATACAATTCACATGGCCCCATCGTCAACCATTTCAACAGCTCTCACTGCCACCAAACGCACAATTTTGCAATCGATTGCCAGGTTCTTCGATCCGTTGGGGTTACACGGTCCAGCTTTAATTCCAGCCAAAATGTTTCTGCAAAGTCTGTGGTTGGAGAAGAAAGGATGGGATGATCCACTGACAACATCACAATCCGAAACGTGGTACCACATCGTCAAATCATTGAAACAAATCATGCAGATCACAACTCCACGACACGTAGGACAAGCAATCCATGGTGAACGACAACCCCTGTACGAATTGCACTGCTTCACAGATGCATCAGAGAAAGCCTACGGTGCTGCCGTTTACCTGCGTGTCCAGTCAACGTCAGAAACATCATCTCATCTCCTGTTTTCAAAATCTCGACTCGCACCAACTCGAACCATTACAATTCCTCGCTTGGAATTATTGGCAGCCTCGATCGGTGGCATCATGATTCAATTTGTCGAGAAGTCCCTGAACATTCAAATTTCAAGGCAGTTTTTATGGACAGATTCGCAGTGCGTGCTGCATTGGATCCGCTCAAGCAAGCCGCTGTCAGTCTTTGTCACCAATCGTGTCCAGAAACTACGGAGTATTCCGAATGTTCAATTTCGATACATCCAAACTGACCAGAATCCAGCCGACATCGTTTCAAGAGGATGTTCAGCAACAGAATTATGCGACAATTCCTTGTGGTGGCACGGACCCCAATGGCTCATAAACGACAAGTCCAACTGGCCCCAGGGATTGGATCAGTTCAACATCGATTCCGCAACACTGGAGACTATTTCATCCGAACAGAAGAAGCATATTTTGTTCGAGACATCACTGATCGCCACAAATCCATGCACGGATCCGTTTGGCATTGATCCATCTCGGTTTTCCAGTTTAACAACACTACTGCGTGTCACCGCTTGGTGCATTCGTTTCATCAAAAGGACCAAGGACAAGGCTTTATCAACAGGAAAGAATTTGGAAGTCACTGAAATCGATGACGCGCGAAGACTGTGGATCAAGCATGTTCAAGCCACAAACTTTGCCGATGTGTTCCATGCCATTGCGAAGGGCAAGCGTACACCAGTTCAGGACCATCTGAATATTGGGTTGGATGCAGATGGTATTCTTCGATGCAAAGGTCGATTGACAAATGCAAATTTGGAAACAGACGCAATCTCTCCAATTCTCCTACCCAAGAAACATTGGTTCACGACATTGGTCATTCGCAGCTTTCATGAAAAACTGCTGCATAGCGGGACGAGTCACACATTGTCGCAGATTCGTCACCATTTTTGGATACCATCTGGTCGTTCAGTGGTTCGCCAATGCGTGAAGTCTTGCTTGAAATGCAAACGGGTGGAAGGTGGTCCATATGCTCCACCTGCGATGCCAGCATTTCCATCATCCAGAGTTCGCGAATCAGCCCCATTCACGTGGACAGGTTTGGACTACTTTGGACCAATCTACGTCAAACGCGACCAAGTTCCAGTCAAAGTTTGGGTCGGACTGTTCACTTGCTTGGCTACGAGAGCCATGCACTTGGAACTGGTGGAGGACATGTCAGCCGATCAGTTTCTCTTAGCCTTCCGTCGTTTTGTGGCTCGCCGTGGGACACCTTCACACATTCTTTCAGACAATGCCACACAATTCAAGTTAGCCAAGTCAGCCATTGATGAATTGTGGAGAAAACTCACCAAGAATGACCAGGTTCTCTCCTACATCAACCATTTGGGCATCAAGTGGACATTCATTCCTGAACGTGCGCCCTGGATGGGTGGCGTGTATGAACGTCTGGTCCAATTGGTCAAACGCGCACTTCGCAAATCGATTCAACATCTGTGCCTCACATTTGTTCAGTTCCAGACAGTCCTCAGTGAAGTCGAAGCCATGCTTAACTCAAGACCACTTGTTCATGTCGGGTCAGACTTCCAAGATGGACAAGCATTAACGCCAGCACATTTCTTAATGCAGAATCCGAAAATTGGCGTTCCTGGTATCAGTACGGCTGATGCAGATCTGGATTACGTCGACAGGATGACATCCAAGGCCGCACTTTTGGAACGCTGGACCAAGGGTGAGCGCCACCTGCAATCATTTTGGAAGCAGTGGCGGGACGACTACCTGCTTAGCATGCGAGAACGCGCTCAGTCAAGACTGCAAAGTCGCCGGGCAGCTGTCACTCAATCACCAAGCATCGGGGACATTGTTCACATTCACCAAGACACACCACGAGGGTCCTGGCCATTAGGCAAGATTGTTCAGCTTATTCCAAGCAGCGATGGTGCCATTCGTGCAGCCAAGGTGCAGACATCAACTGGAAGAGTTCTCACTCGCGCAATCCTGCATTTGTACCCACTGGAAGTTTCTCACAATGACAGCGATTCCAGCACTATCCCAGTGAAGGAAGCACCACCAACGGAGACCACTGGCAACACTCCAAAACTTGTACCCAATTCATTAGCGAAACGCCCTAAACGCAAGGCCGCACTTATAGCCAACCAACGTATTCGAGAAATGACAACGGATTCATCTGACAGCGTCCAGTTCACTTCAAGTCGTTCAACTTGGTCAATTCCATCTGTCGCACTCCTTTTGCTCACATGCGCCTTCCTGATGCCTGGAGTAAATTCTCAGCCACTGCTCTGCGAGAAAGGAAGTGCGAAAATCACTTTGAATCTGACAATAGCTGCTTACAATTGCAAGACCGCGCTGAAGGACAATGACCGAACAAAGGTTTATGTCGCGAAGGTCGCCATTTACAAGCGCAACATTGCAAAGTACGACAGCGCTGCCTACAAGTGTTCGAAGGTCAGAACTGTGGTCGAAGCTTACACAAACTTCGCGAAATCAGGATGGGAACAACGCCATAATGAGGAAGCTGTCCCAATTATGGCCCCTGAATGTTGGGAAATAATCGAACATCGTCGCTGTCGGGAGGGCCCACTATTGGGGAGTGAGACTTCTGCATTTACCGAAAACCGTGTGGACCCACCATACACAAGCGGCAATGCTTGGGACTGCTGTAAGTGGTATGCCAGAGAGACTACTAATTGTTTTCTCATCAAAGGCAAAGTCTACCAATCATACCATGGCCACATGGAATCGAACTTGGCGAACGTCGCGCACTGCGACTACGAGAAGGAGGCCTGCACATTACATGATCAAAGCGCCCTAGTATGGAAGATAAACAAAACGGCCAAGTGTGAATACGTGTTCTGGAAGTCCATCGATGGAAAACTTTGGGACAATCAATTCCTAAGTGACGACTATGAACTGGCATTCACCTGGAATAATGGTCGAGGGAAGGTCACGGTTTGCGACAGCTCAGAAGCAACAATGACGGATCAAGGAATCCCTATTGTCATCACAATGGGTTCAGTCATCGCGCCGAGTGATCTACGGAGATCTAAACGTCAAGCAGAAGACAATGGAGAGAGTGACATTGTGACCCCACGACTGCAAGCACTAGAATCTCGGTTAGAGTACTTATTCAAAGTGCTCTTGAATCACGCCTTCTATTCGGTTTGTCGATCCATTCATGAACTTCAACAGATCAGCATGCTACTGGCACACTCTGAGCCCACCCTCATCGCCAGGAAGCTTTCCAACGACAGCAACGTCATGGGTCGTCTTCATGGAACGATCTTAGAAATCTGGCCATGCAACCAAGTCGAAAGCTACACATTTCTCAGCATGGGCAAGAAATGTACAGAATGGGTCCCATTAAATTACACGGTGCATGGGCAGGCCACAACAGGATTCATGGAACCGAAAACTAGAATCATTTACGCCCACTCTGCGCCCACAGAATGTGATTTAGTGCAGGAAACATTTCTGCAGGATGCAAGTGGAAAGATTCTTCTTTATTCTGCTCACTCAGGAGAACTGCGCCCATACGACGGACCATTAGCTGACCACGCTATGTTTACGACAACGCTATCAGCCTATGCCGACTTCAAACCTGTTATCCACAAGCCGCTTCTGATGTACACAAGGGACGAACTGCGAGGGCAGATCAGCCTGAATGACATTTTCGCCTCAGTTGAAGAACACGCCAGTACGCTACGGGAGTTGAGCCAAGTCGTTGGACAACCAGCTGGTTCACAAGCGAATGCTATTTTGGACGCAGCCAGCAGATATACGCCAATGGGACTACTCGATCAGTTTACAGGCAAACTCCATTGGATCTGGGTGCAACTATGTTGTGCGTATATCACAGCCAAACTCTTCTTGAACGTTATCAAATGGCTTCTGCTGAAAATCCTCAAAGGTCACGACACGGAACCTATGGTGCATCATCCACCCCCTATGAGTCAAGAAGAGCCCTGCCCCATGAAGGGCCCAGTCAATCAACCCATCCAAGCCCAGCAGCCTGAACCGATGAGCTCGCCAATACGGGCTCTGATCGAGGCCATGAAGGAGGATCAGTGAACATGTTTATCCAGTGATCATATACTTATCCGCATTTACCTTTTATCCTTTCCTCCTACCGCTTCACTGCATCCCATCATTTGCATTCTTTTCCTCTCGCGGGAGTGTCGCGACTCTCGCGATAATGACCTTTCCTTCTTCTCATCAAATCATCACATCACCTTTCAACACAGTAACCTTTCTCACGGCTCTTCCTGAAACAATCCAGTTTCCCACATGTACATTCTGGCGCACTCTCTGCTTCTAACCCAAACAGATTTCTTTCCCTATCCACATTCCACTCTTTCAGCTGTTCGGTGCCTGTTAGCTGTAGGATGATATTTTAGTGTGCAGTAAATGACTGGCGAAATTCAGCTGTGTTCTCTTCTGTAGGGAAACATCGCTACAGGTTTTTTTTTTTTTTTTTTTTTTTTTTTTTTTTTTTTTTTTTTTTTTTCTTTTCTTTTTTTTTTTTTTTTTTTTTTTTTTTTTTCTTTTTCTTGTTTTTTTTTTTTTTTTTTTTTTTTTTTTTTTTTTTTTCCTCTTTTTCCCTTTTCCCCTTTTATCCACAACCCCACTCCCCCTTTTTCTTTTTTTTCCTCCGTTCAAAAAAATATTATGAGCTGGGTGGGGGGGGGGAGGGAGAGAAGAAGGAGAAAGCTGCCCGGTCCCAATCCAAAACAACGGGAGGGGGAGGGGGAAGGAAAGGACGACAAGCAGAAGAAGAAGGAAAAAAGAAGCGGCGGCGCCCACGAAAACAACAAAGGGAAGGAAGGAAAGATTTTCATGACCACCGTACTGATTTTAAAAATTTTAAAATTTGGAAAAAAAGAAAAGCCGCCGAAAGGAAACCCGCTTCCGCAAAAAAAAAAAAGGGGAAGGGGAGAGGGGAAAAAAAAAAAAAAACCCGCCGCGGGAACCCCGAAGAGGGCGGGAGAGAAAGCAGAAAAAGGGAAAGGAGGATCAGTAGTCACCGTAGGATGATGTGCTTTAACACAGGCAGTGATGGAACATACCTATGTGTATTTGATGGACCAATGTTTGAGGGTAGCTCTGTAAACAGTCTACTAGAACCGGGTCAGCCGCGCCTAGCTCTCAGCGCAGAGGCGAAACAGCCAGTCTGGTGGAGTGTAAACTAAGCAGCCCCGCTTAGCATCTACTGACGGCTCACGATCAGTCGAGAGCCGACCGCCGTTGAGAGCACTGCTCCTCTTGCCCTAAAGTTCAAATGCATCAAGAAAATGGCCGACGCATCGCTGAATATGTCGATAGTGATTTGGAAGCCAAAGATATCGATCGGCATCGCATCAGCAACTTCAAGACGTTCTTGGTAGACAAGTATCGGCGAATCCTCAATCGGTGCAAGTGCGGTGAAAAGGACAAGAAGAAAGGACTCACGCGCGACCCATCGACTTTGTGCGGCAACGAGCACTGCAAATGTGCCCGGCTGGCTGTTCGACTCGCGGGCCGGTAAATCATTTCGCGTAAAATGTGTCCCTTCATGTCATGTCATACTTTATCCATAGCCAAGCACTATACAGCGCACTCGAGGGCTAAGGAACACATAGTTGACAGTCATTTTGTACCGAGGCGGGAGTCGAACCCTCCCCTGTAAGTGCGCACCCAGCGTGAGAGGCAGACGCCTTAACCCGCTAGGCCACGACCCAGGTCCCTTCACCCTCGAGTGCGCATAAGCGTTTGGTGATGTGGTAAAACATGAACATGAACATGGCAACAAAATGCACCATCCGATGCAAATGTAAGAGCAACAGTGAAAACGGCAAAGGCAACGAAACGTCGTCGTCCTCTTCTTCCTCAGTTCAGTAGCGGCTATACAAGAATGCGAGAAAATACGAGGTGATCATCTTTGATGGTGTGATCCGTCGGTTGTGCGCCTTTCCGCTTTCCTTATTTCGTATCTCATGCTGAATGATCTGATCATGTGCTCTGATAAACTTGTAGTAGGTGTGTTTGGTGGCGATCATGCTCATTTTCTGGCACGTTTTCTAGGATTTTTTGGTGTTGAAAATGCTCTAGGCCAGCACTATAGCGCAATAGGCATGTTTGGCCTGTGGGGAAGGTTGTGTATTTGGTTGCCTTGACTGGCTGCCTTATACACGGAGCAGTGTATTGGCTTGCCTTCGTTGGCCAGTCGATACGCTCCTCCAGGCGAGGCTAAAACCCGTTGGGTTGATGTCTCAGCCACCTAGGACTAAGTGGCCTGCCTGATGGAGTATGTGAGTCCATCCGCTCCCCGCGTTACCTTCTCCAATTCTCCTTCTCCAACGGCCGTTCAGCCTGTTGCATTTGGCGTCACGAACAGGATAACCACTGAAGGCACCTATTACAATAAAACAGGTACATAAGGACCGCGTCTTGCAGTGTTAGTCAGTGTGGCGGTTTCTTTCTCATCCCGGCCAGGGAAAAAAAGTGTGATTGTTCGATCAGGTAACCTACCTTGCTCTTACTTTTTCTAGGGATATGAAATTTTCTGAGCATATTTCTAATCTGGCCCGCAAATGTGTGAACATGATTTGAGCTCTCAGACGTAAGCTGGGTAGAAATAGCTCTCCCACTGCTTCTGGATCAGTTTACCAGTCTTGTATACGTTCTGTATTGGAGTATGGTAGTGTCGTCTGGGATCCAGTTTTAAAGCATGACATTGATGAATTGGAACGAGTTCAGTTTTATGCAGTTGGCCTTTTTCTAAACAATTTCACGATTTCTTATGATAGTGTTAGAGATGACCTCAAAGTCAAGGTCAGAATTCTGTCAAAACCCTGATTGACCGACCCCTGGTCAAAGTCAGGGTCAAGGTCAGGGTTGTCGCGTTATCGATCTTCCGCGTATTGGTATTCAGACTGCGCATTTAAGTACACTTAGCCAACCAGACCGTTTACCTCAAAGTCTCAACCAACACTCAACCGTCTGCCTTCACTCCGCTCCTACGTCGTATGCCTCCTCTAGTCTGCGCGTGAATCATATTCAAACGGCATACGAGAATCGGTGCGTATAACATGCGCGCGCGATATTCAAATCACTTATATCACATCTTCTCCCCCAAGCCAATAGCTTTGCGTCCCTTGGCTTTATTTTCCAAACGAATCACATTGGTCGATGTGTTATAACCATAGCGATCCATAGGACGGCGCTTACGCTCGGATCGACGAACACTGGGCGTTTTAGTGGGTGGAGTGACCGACAGACTTCCAGAACTATGTTCCATCACAGGTGATGCTGCAGCCGGCTCCGTCGCAGTTTCCTCAAGATGCGCATCAATCACATGGTCGGATGACACTACACGCTCACGAAGTTGATCAGCGTGTTTCCTTCTCACTGCACCATCGACCGTCACTTCGTAGGAATGCATAGCAGTGCGACGCTGAACCGTACCTCCCGCACATCCTGCAGCTCTTTCCTTCTGAACCCACACTGGTTATCCTGGCAGAAAAGAGCGCTCCTTGGCTTTCTGATCGTGCGCCACTTTTTGCTTAGTAACCTCCAACTGCATGCGGCGTTTGGGATCGGGGTTTAACCGATCCAATAGCCTCCGTTTTAGAAACAGTTCCGATGGTGTTTGTCCAGTTGTCTTTTGCGCTGACATGCGATAAGTTATCAAGACTGACTGCAATCGCTGGGCTAAAGTCCCTTTATCAGTCGTTACTAAACGATTTTTCAAGGTTTGAACGAATCTTTCAGCTAGTCCATTAGTTTTCGGATGATATGGGGTGGCTCTAATATGAGTAATACCCCAGTGTTTGCAGAACTGAGCGAACTCTGATGAAATAAACTGAGGCCCATTGTCGCTGACAAGTTGCAATGGTGATCCGAATCTCGAAAATCATTCAGTCAAACCGTTAATCATTTTAGCTGATGTTGCTTTCTTCATGATCTTGACTTCAACCCATTTGGAAAATGCATTAATGAGAATATAAAGCATTTTCCCGTCGACTGCTCCAGCAAAGTCCACGCGCACACGCTCCCACGGTCCATCGGTTACATTCCACGAGTACAGTGGCACTTCCGCAGGCCAAACTCGGTTTTGCTGACAGGCTTGTCATGATTTGACGAATTTCTTGCGCGTAAATTACTTATGGTCCTATGTTGGGTGGAGTCACTCTTGTTACAGTACAGTAGTCATTGCCAGAAACAAGAACTAGCATCATCACACAAACTAGCAGACTGTTTCTGCCAGGAAGGCACCCATTAATGATACTGTTACACATATGTACAGCATTCTGAAATACATGCGAGAATTACCGTAAGTATGTCAGATAAACCACAGTGATAACCAACACCTGTCAACTGCAGCACTGCTTATCTTACCCCAAACGAATGAGAAAATTCAACACGCGCTCGTAAAAACATCCATGACAAGAAGCTCCTCCCTTACCTCAGCTGGACACAGTATATCAGTTCTTCCTGCCCCAATCGAAACTTTCAGTCAGTGCCTTGATGATGTCATCGTGCATTTGATCGGAGAGGTCGTCGTACTCCTTGGCCACGCCCTTGGTGATGCCGTGCTCCTTCTTCATGTGCCGATACACCGACGACATGACGTGAATGGACTTGTGGCACCGTCTGCATCGGTACAGGGGCCTCTCGGTGTGCGTGCTGGCGTGCCACACGGCCTTCTGGTTCGAGAAACCCCCACAATTGTTCTTGACATTGACCACGTGGTAGCAGACTCGGCACGTGATCACTCCCCGTTTGGCATATTCAGTGAGCAATCGATAGGAATGCAGTTGTCGTTCAGCCAGAAGCTTATTCGCACCTGCGCGAATTTTGATTATGTTGCATGAGCTAAAATCAATGAGCACGTTGGTTGGAGATCGCATCAATAGGTCATCAGTAATCGCTGAGTGATGCAGGAAAACTAAATGGCATCCAGAACAGCACTTCTTAAAATAGGTAATGGGTTGGGGGTCTTGAACATTAGCCCTACCCGTTATCTTTAGGTCCTAGCCCTTGCTTGCATGCTATTCACAAAGGGAATTGGGTTGGTTGCCATCGAAATGGTCAAGCAAAGCTTACATGATATGCTGCGCATCTGGCTGACTGTCGGGACTTGGTTGCACCGCCGATGCCAATTTGCCCTTGCCAAAGCATTCTTTGATCATCTCTTTGACTTCATCAGCATAATCGCCCATATGATTCTCATAATTCTCGGCACAGCCACTCAAGCTATGCTTACGGCATAAATGGGTCTCTACAGCTCTTTGCGTTGTTGTTTGACGCGTGCATTGACGACATTTGAACAAAAATTTGTTCAAGTGCATGCAGGAATGGTTAATAATTACGCTAGTTTTCTTCCACGATGTGTCAATTACTAAACGGAGGCCGCATTTGTTGCATGTGGCACTTGATTGATCCTTGCCCAAGCGAAGCGCAAAACGCGAGATCGATTTGACCTTCTTTAATTGGCTGAAAAATTCGCCAAAAATTAACTATCAGTCTCAAACAGCCATTAGATGACAAGCTACTGTGCAAACGACCCTTTCTTAAATACAGTACCCATGCTTTCATTCCGTCTAGCTCAAACGCTGGAGCCACACTCTTGCGCCGCTTAAAATATGGTTTCAGGCACGGGTGCCGAGGGGGAGAATCGACGTGGACTGGATGCTTTATTGCGTATTACTAGCTTATGGAGACACCGCACAGCACAGCACAAAAAGGATATGAACGCGATATTGCTGAGCTGTATTTGAAAGATTCGAATGCCAAAAGAACAATGCCGCAAAACAAAAAACTCTGTGTACGTCTTTGTGTTCATGCTGGTGCAAATCGAATGCTACCATCAAATTCCTCATTCTCAAGTGGTTCACCACTCATTTTCATCAAATTCAGTGCCAGGAATTTGATGACGTCATATCGGGTGCGCACATTCCAAATTGGGTCAGTCAATCGCCATCTATTTTGCACCGCTATATGTCTGCTAGAACCCGCGAGCCCGAAATCTAAGAAGTCTGTGGGAGGGGCTAATCGCAGGAACAGGAGCAGGAACGAAATAGCAGCCCATTGATGCTCAGGTACACTTTTTTTTTCACGCAGGCTGGCGCTAATTACGAAAAATCTAATTGTTCGTGATTGAAACAGTAGGAGATAATTGATGGTCAGGTACAATAAGATCCGATACGGCCTGGCAGCAATTACGAAAACGTTGAGTTACCAGGCGAAAAAAGACAGGATCGCAATCAAAAAGCGTATTATTTACTTCTGGGGCTTAAACCCACAATCACAGCAGTTTTCCGTGACCCACAGAACCACAGCAATCATCATTACGATGGTCCATTGATAAAATACCCGGTACTTTTGCTGTTTGGTCTCCAAGATAGGTTACCTTACGATTAGGCTGATATTAGGCTTATGTTTAGTCTGGTGTAAGGTTAGGCTTAGGCTGATATGCTGGAATAAGGCTTTTAAGCTAGCCTTATTCCAGCATTTGCCTGAGGACCAAACGGCAAAAGCGCCCAATCCTCTACGTAAACCGATCTACCTGAGTTTAGGTAGCTGACTGATTCTGTGGGCCAGAAATGTGTAGGTAGCTAATTGGAAGCTTGTAGCGTACAGACGTAGAGATTTATACAGTATACATTAGGGTTTGAGGGTATTCATTTACTGGTACACTTACAGTGCGTATAGACTGCCGGGTATTTCTAGTCATTCAGCATGACGGTATCATGGCAGAATACTTCATCGAAGCTGTTGTTCTTTGAGTTCAGGGCTCTTTTTTCTTGTTGCAGTTTCAAAATTGGACCAAAACTCATTATGACGGACCCGTCCGTTTACGCAAAGCACTTCGAAGTCCACGTCCTTCCCTCGATCTCAGTCCCAATAATTTGGTTTCTAGCTTACGACAAAATACACAGCGAAATAACATTAAAATGCACAGGATTCAAACTAAATACTTTTCATAATATGCGCCGATTCGAGTAAAAGCACACTGTACCTGAGCATCAGTGGGCTGCTACTCTCGTTCCTGTTCCTGCTTTTAGACCACGTTCCTGCGCGCAGGATCGTTCCTGTTCCTGTTCCTGCGATTAGCCCCTCCCAAAGTCCGTGCCCAATTGCTGGTTGGTGTCTCCCTATGATTTCAGTGTTGCCTCGAAAATCCGAGGTGTCTTCCCAGTACCAATACTGGCTTGTTTTCCAGACCTGCTTGGCAAGTGTGTCAAAACGGAACAGAACCCGTGCAAAACCTACCTTTCGGGCGCTTTGGGATCCCTTTGTCCAAAACAGTGTTTTATCATGGCGAATATCTCTTTTTCGTGCTTCTTGGTGGAATCAATATAATTATTGCCAGCTGGCAATGCGTGCTTTTTGCGAAGGTGATGTCGCATAGTCGGGTAAGTGGCCGACTGGTAGTCGCAGTCTCGACAAAAAAAGAAGTTCTTTTTTAAATGAACAGCCGCGTGTCCTTCGATCATTTTCGAATTTATAACGTTCCACTTGGTTACGAGAAATACTCTTAGTCCGCACTCTTCACATTTGATTTTGGCCCTCATTTTACGTCGATCAGCAAATAGCGATTGACAAAAAGTGGCCAAGGAGGTGACTTTATGTCCCCTAAATGTAAAGTAGGAGATGCATTTATTTGATTTCAATAAAATTAAGCTAGCCATGAATGTGGAAGGAAAATTTTTTCTGAAGGCTAAAATTTATCGCTTACTTCTTTTTCTTTTTACTTTTGCGAGTGATCATCACAGGGCACTCCGTTTCCATCTCGTCTGAACATTGGGGCTCAGTCTTCACCTCCTCCAGTGGTACAACACTTGTCTGATCTTGTAGATCGATTTTGGATCTTCTGGTTCTCATCCCTGGTCCCCGGTCGAAAAAATACCATGAAATTTCTTAAAGATATCGATCTACTCACGATCAGCCTGAAGCCAGTGTCTGAAATCCTAAATCGTACCACGGCGCTGCGGCCCAACCTACAGTGAGTGATGGAGACGCCGTACTCGTAGAAACAACGTGTAAATGGCGCACAGCAGTGGCCAACCTGCCGCCTCCCCCCCCCCCCCCCATGTTTTCTTTCCGTCTACGTACATTACGCTTAGAAATTGGGCCGTAAAAAACCGACGCCGTCCGCCTTGGGGGGGGGGGGGGGTCAGTCTCGAAACGACAAGAGGGGGGGGGGGGAAATGGTGTCCTTTTTAGACTAGATTTCCTTATTCAGAGCTCCTCTGTCTGGCCGAGCACTGTGGCGAGTACAGGGGCGTACGCAGGATTTGAGGTAGTGGGTGGGGTACAGAGCGGGGGATGCTCTCCCCGCCCGAAGGCGAAAAATTTGTTTTATGGCTCCGGAAAACTGCTTTTTCCACGGCAAACCACCGGATAATCTTTAAAAAGTGACTGGAAATGCTGTGGAAATGTGTACAGGACCTTGACCCTTTTTCTGGGGAGGGTGGATGCATTTGCACCCATGCACCCCCCTGCGTACGCGCCAGGGGTGCTTGTAACGCAGTGACTTGCGGGCCGAAAAAATCTGGAGTTCAAACTTCGGTGGGTGCTTCAGGCAATCAGGTGAGTCACTCGGTGGGGGAATCGTCACGGGACCGTTTGATCCCAGGGTGTGAACAGCATCTTTGGGCTGTCTCCCGAGGCCTGACCTCAGAAAGATGGTCGGGATACTGGCCCGACTCAGCGCCAGCCAGGTTTGGTTCTGTCGATTATTTCGTCTAACCCGTTTTCGACCAACATTGATTTATTTCATTTCTTTTTCCGGGGCTGAGCCATTTGCGTGCCTCCGGCCCTGCCCCAGCCGTGTGGTAATTTGGGTCAAGTATTTCTCTTGCTTCGCTGGGGCTCAATTATTCCTCTTGTTGGTTTGATCGCCGCCCGTTTCAGTGTCATCCGAATCAGGTCAGGAGTGTGGGTTCACCCAGATTTTGTGCCGCACCCTTGGATAGTGTTATCTGAGGCTCGCTCGACTGGACATATAAAAAGTCGTTGTTATGCAGCCCTCGCTGGGAGTTTCTAGAAGCGCAAAGTTATGGGGCGATAGGGAGCCAGTCCGGGGGGGGTGGGTTGGGTGGTGTTTTTTTTTTTTTTTTTTTTTGTGTTTTTTTGGGGGTTGGTTGTTGGGTTTTTTTTGGTGCCGTGCAGGCAGGCGTGGGAGAGAGTGGCTGACTGGGGGCAAAAATCCGACTGGAGGCTAAAGTTGAAAGGGCAAGCAGCAATCGATAGTCGTCTTATTTCATTCACTGGCACCGAAGGTTGGTTTCTTGGAATTGTAAATGATGAGGAGGATTTCAGACACTGGCTTCAGGCTGATCGTGAGTGGATCGATATCTTTAAGAAATTTCATGGTATTTTTCGACCAGGGACCAGGGATGAGAACCAGAAGATCCAAAATCGATCTACAAGATCAGACAATTGTTGTAAAACAGGAACCACTGGAGGAGGTGATTCCTCCTCATCATTTACAATTCCAAGAAACCAACCTTCGATACCAGTGAATGAAATAAGACGACTATCGATTGCTGCTTGCCCTTTCAACTTTGGCCTCCAGCCGGAGTTTTTGCCCCGCTGAGTTCAGTCAGCCACTCTCTCCCACGCCTGCCTGCACGGGTTGTAGCTTCATGGGTGCGCAAGAAACTTTGGTAATTGCTGCTTTGTTTCGCATAGAATTAAAAATGAAGGCTGCTTTTCGGAATTTGATTTGAGCCAGTCTACTGTAAGCATGAAGAATTATCATTCAGTGTGCGATGTGTCCCTTCATCCTCGAATGCGCAAAAGCGTTTGACAATTAAGTAATAACGAAAATGAATCTGAAGATAAGCTGCACCAGGAAATCAAAGCGAAGGCATTTTTTATATCCTTTTCCATTTGTGTCTACACCCAACTGGCTCCCTATCGCCCCATAACTTTGCGCTTCTAGAAACTCCCAGCGAGGGCTGCATAACAACGACTTTTATTACCAGCCCCTTTATTCAGTGCAAGATTGAACATTGATTAAATCATTCGACTTCAACATGTGAACAAAGTGGCAGTACTTTATGCTCGAATTGTGATTTTCATCACCATAGCAATACAATATTTCAATAAACTTTTTCAACACTCAAAATCAGCGACACTTCAAGACACCGAAAATCATGTCTCTTATTTTCCTATTAATAGCCAAGACCACAAAGAAATCAGCCGTGTCTGTAATGTAAATAACCGCGTCCACAAAGGGCAGCATAACTGTGCTTAAACACACTGAAAAACTAGGACTCATATAAACCAAGAAATAATATCCAAGTAGGGGCAACATCTCCACGCAAGTCAGCACTGATTGCCAGGCAGCCAATAGCAGCAACGTCTTATCAGCCTTTCGCCTAGCCTGATCATTTTGATCACCAGCAGTTGTCATCTGCGCTACTTTTCTGTGTCTCCTTCGAAAAGCCACAGCCATATTTATATTCAAGCCGATCAAACTCAAAACACCAACGATTCTGATAATATTACGCACGTATGACAAGGAGATGGCGATCAAAGACGCCACATAAACTTGATCCACTTCAATTCTATAAATTTGATTATCTGTCGGCACCACAATAAATCGAAAGCAGTCGAATAAACTAGTAACTAAACCAACGAAAAAACAACCAGTAGCTGTAAAATTCTGATAAAAACGATGATTTAAATTTTTATACAAAAATGGTTTCGACAAGGCCAAAACACGATCGGCTGACATGGCTAGCGAAAAAAGGAATGAGGATGTAATGAATACATTGACTGTGGGGGCGGCCAGGCGAGCAGTGTACCACATTAAAGGGTATGATTTCTCGAACCATTCCACTCCCACACACTCCAAACCTGACCACCATTTCCTCGAAGCTATCGATAAAGTATAGGCTATATTCTCCAAAATTTTACTTATAGCTGCGAATACTTGATAAGCGTAAGCTTTATCAATTTTCGATTGTTTTTTAAAAGCAATCAATAAAATACTTTGTCCAAACATGCCTAAGAAAAAATAAATTGGTACAATAATATAGTACGCTATCAAGTACAT
The DNA here is from genome assembly GCA_030248295.1 of Mesodorylaimus sp. YZB2_4. Taxonomy (NCBI): domain Eukaryota; kingdom Metazoa; phylum Nematoda; class Enoplea; order Dorylaimida; family Dorylaimidae; genus Mesodorylaimus; species Mesodorylaimus sp. YZB2_4. Next base: position 623,191 of record JASANH010001374.1, on the reverse strand, counting down.
GGTGCTCCTCAGGTAGGCCAACGTGGGGCTGAAATTACACGCGCAGCCACTAGCGTTGGTTGTGTTATCAGTGATCATGGTTTGGTGATAAGTGATAAGATATCGAATATGTTGGAGAAGATTGGCGAGCAGTCACAGTATCTGGCGCGGGTGATCAATGATAAGATTGAAGTCAGCAGAGAGCGCTGGGTGACAGGTGATGCTATCCGTTCAATGTATGGGTGGATAATCAGTGATAAGCAATGTGTTGGGTTATCAGTGATCGGTGATAAGACGGAGGTCAGTCAAGGGCGCTGTACCGAGGCCAGCACTTGTGAAATACAAGTTGACGAGTGAGCGAACTCTACGAAACTCCTGATCAACTAAATGGAGGGTAGCAGTTTTGCATTTTCCCAAAGGAAACATGGCTTAATCAACGAGACGAGGGCTACTCATTGCTGGAGACTAATCGAAATCGCAGAGGGCGGCAGTCTGAGAAGACGACTGGTAATTTTCTGTGAAAAAAGCCAACATCGTAAGAAAATATGGGAAAAGGAGACTTTTTGTGACTGCTAGGCCTGTACTCAAACAACCACGCATGTGGTAAAAAAAAAACATTATTCGATGTCTTGCGACAAAAAATGACGACAAATTTGAAAGGCAGACCAAGAAAAGGATTGAACTGTACCAATCTGCCTGTGAGCAAGATCGTTCCTTCTGGATGCGATGCAAGGAAAGATATCGATAAAAATTCTCTAGTTTAAGATCAGCAAGGCGCAGAAGAAATCAATTGATGATATGCCCTCTAAATTTGGTAATCAGCTCTATTTTCTTCCAGAACACTGATGAGTCAGAAATCTCAGGGATGCGGGCTTACGTTTTTCATAGTCTTTATGAGAAGAGAAGAGGGATAGAAAGCAGAAAACATGACTGCTTGCTGTCCCTACCCTCATTGTTAGTTCTGTCTTTTGACCCAAGCTTAGGCTCCTCTTTGCTTATCTATAGAACCACAGCACTTTTTTCAACGTTGCCTGCCTCGCGTGCAGTTTGACAGACAAAGTGGTAATTCTAGCCGTGTCTCTCTTGTCCAAGCTCTGGTGCAGGACAGTAGGTTGACTGCTGCTGTCTCAAGCATACAGGAAAATCAGGTCCCCGGGGTGCAGACCTGGACCTTCGATCCGATTGGCCTGCTAATGCCACCTGGGGTGCCCGTGTCTACATCAGGTATTCGTTTTCTATTGTGACCTGTGTGTCCGATGTTTGTAACGAGATCTGGTCCGACTATGCTCCACAGGGTGCACAAAATGGATTAATAGTCCCCTGGCGAGTTCCCCTTATTCTTCATGTGCTGTAGAATCTATTACAATGCATAGCTCATGTGGTTGTGGTTCGGGTTGATGTTCCGATGCCTGCCTCCCACGGTCTCCGTATCCTCTCCCATCTCTTCTTCTATTCAAGGCGGACACTGCTGTTGAAAATCTGAAAACACTGTTGCTCTGAAGCGCATGCTACTTTGTAGAGCAGTCCATGATCGAGGGAGCCCCTTGGCCAGCGAGGATTGTGCTGTGGAACGGATTGAGAAAAGTGAGATCCCACAGCGGCAGTACGCGTATGCCAGGCTATGCCAATGAGGAACGACTGAAGGACACTCAAAATGAATTGGACAGGAAAACGACAAGCTATGACTAGTTTAAAATACAAAAAGTTGAATTTTGAGTGAGACTCGAACCATCTTCTCTCAGATCACTTTCACGCATAGCCATTTCACCTTCATCCACCATCGCTGTGCCGTTGGTACTCGTGGTGTGGGTTCAATTCCCGCGCAAGATTTAAGTTTTAGTGCTCCTTTGAACGCTCATTCTGTGCCTCTTTTCATTCAAATCATTCGAGATTTTTGTTTTGTTAACCTAGTAATCAGTGATGACTTGTATAATTCTGCCCTAAAGCAGTGACTTGGTGCTTATCAGCTGGGCGGAGAAACAGCAGTTGTATTCATACGGTGTTCGTCTGTTGGGCTTGCTTCACAGAATTTTGATCGAAGGCAGTCACAAACTGAAGCAGTCAACTGATAGTCACACACTCACGAGCTGAGGGAGGGGGTCTAACGCGAGCTTCTGGGATTGCTAGTACAACCTGCAACCGAGATAACAGAAAAGGCCTGGCACAAAAATCTTATACAGCATCATAGAAGTGCCAGTTTTGTGCAACGATTTGTTGTACTAACGCCCATTGAGTACTGGAATCAAGTGGTATTCTTTGGATGCTGCTGATCATGCGCTGCCATGCTGAGGCCAGCATCTGAATCTGTGTATTTCTGCAGCCAAAAACAAACCCGGAAGTTATCCACTATCTGTTTTTATTGGTAATGTACAAGTGGCCTATGCGGCAACGTGGCGGGTAGGCATATTCCCAAGAAAACTGGTTACGCAAGTGCGCAGCACAAAAAATAAAGTAAATAAAAGTTTAAAAGTCACTGTCAATTAAAACAAGGATTGCAACGAATCGTTTAAAATTGTCATATTGACTATTCACTATGTCATACAGCAGATCATTACACAGTTTTATGGCCGAGACTTCGAATGCTTGCGAGGAAGGTGCAGTTCTTCCAGCGGGTATTTCGAGATGGTGAGGAGCCGTTGTGCGTTCAATGAACCTGCGACCGGGAATGTCGGCGTGGATTAGCCGTTGATGTGACGGATAGGCAGTCAGCCAATGATAAATCCGGTAGAAACGCATTAGCTTCAGTTGATTTCTACGATTTTCCAAACGAGGCAAATTTAGGGTAGCCAGAGAGGCGTCATAGTCAACATGCCATTGGTTCTGTACGCAGCAAACTGCACATTTTTTAACTTTTTCCAGATCTATGACTGATTTCTTTTGTATCGGGGCCCAAATGGCGGAAATCACAGCAGAGGGTATTATTTTTTTAGCACAGGCCGAGCAGTGCCAGATCGTCCGCATGGGCCTGAAGGAGAAAGTTTGGAATTTCTTTTGTGAAATCTACGAGGATAGGATTGATAAATGCTGTAAATGGAATTGAAGCCAGCCGGGAGTCTTGCGGTATTGCTGAGACGACAGGGGCCATTGGTGAGGCGCATTCGTCCACTGAATTGAATTGACGACGACTAGTTAGGAATGACGCGATCCAAGCCAACAGCTTACGCGGTAATTTTTGTTTAGTCTCTAACGTTCGAAGAAGTTGTTGGTTGGAAGCCTTGTCAAATGCTTTCTTTACGTCAAAAATTACACCATATTCATAATTCGTGCCAATAATTCACATGCTGATCACATGCTGTGTCAGCTGTAGGCGCAGATTGAACCAAATCAGCACGCACATCCAGAGTCCTGCATGGGTACCCATACCCGTACCCATACCCGTACCCACCCGTACCCGGCGGGTATGGGTACGGGTTTGGGTAAGAGGCGACGGGTACGGGTATTCGTTCTTGTATTTTTTTTAACAGCGCTGCAAATTTGAATCTTATGCAGCTTGTGACTGCTTTTAGGGGAACAGTTCTGATGTCTGCTTTTTTGAGGCTAGTTGACCACTGTTGATATCAATATCCACATCTATATGTAATCGATATTGATATCATTTGGCATATCGATATCGAAATCGTATCCATATCCATATCCGTATCTTTTGGGATATCCATATCTACTATCTGTTTTTTTGGAATGTACACGCGGCACGTGAAGGGCGTGTATTCTCAAAGAAAACAGGTAATATATTATATCTTTCCACAACCAAGATATTGATAAAAAGATATGGATATTCACACGTTTTTGAGATTTGAAAATGGTTGTTTACTGCAAAAATGAGCCTGGTTTATATCGAAAAGCCGCTAAGGCGCCATCCGTGAAGGACGTCAAGACCCCTAGAGGTGGGTGCCACATGAGTCGACACGACTGGCTGACTGACTTCTTGATTACCTGTCTGAGGGGGCTGAGGGAAAATGAGGGTGTGGCGCTAGGAGTCCACTTGTATATGACAGATATGCACCAGTGCAGCACCCCAGACTCTTCGCAGGATCCAAGCCACTTGCACTCTTAGGTCAGCGGGTCCTTAGATAGGACAGGTGTAGTTTGATGTAGGATAGGGCATGTCCTGCGACTCACGATCAGACACGTCTCATCTATGATTGTGAAACTGGGGCCAGTTTCACAATCGCCTAGGACATGTCCTGAATATTAGGACACCGTAAGTCCTATCTTACATCATTGCGATTTGATCGTCCTAACTTTAGGACATGTCCCAGCTGATTGTGAAACTGGCCCCTGGCTCCTGCACACAAACTAGCTAGTTTTGTAGTAGTACAGCTACAGTAGTTGTTGTTGACCTCTCCAGGTAAGCTTCACTAGCGCGTTTGGTGCCAGTGTCACGAATCGAGGTTTCATAGAGCAGCTGCTCATTCCTGCTTGACTGTCCATAACTGCCCAAATACCTTTAGCTAAACATTTTAAAAGGCACTCCTTGTCGATTTCAACTCCGTTACTCTGACATGAATGCAGTTTCATTCAGAGTTTTAGATTGCCATGTTGTTGTCAGCTTCAGGCTTCTAAGTTTACTGTAAATTGAGACGTTTATTTCCAAGGGAACAAGAAACCCAATAAATTACGCAAAATAGACATTATTCAGACGTTTAGCGCTAAAGCATTTGGCTCAAGGACTTTGACCACAACTGACCAATTGGCCAGACGCCTCTAACATTTTGCAGATAGCTTTCTTTTACACCTGGGAAACATTACAATTTTTGGTTGCTCGAAGTTCGACTTAACGGTTGGCGATGTTCCCCTGTCAGATTACTGCTTCAAGAAAGTCTTTTGTCTTGCGATAGTGAAAACTTTCGAATGAAAATTGAACCAGTTTTGTTGCAAACTCTGGTTTTCTATAATTATTTTCATGAATTAATTAGTTTTCTGTCTTGATACTCCATTCGAACATTCATCGAAAAACCGGGTACGGGTATGGGTATGGGTACACAGGTCGTCCAGCGGGTGCGGGTAGGGTACGATTTTCATACCCGTGCAGAACCCTGCGCAATCAGCAGAGATTTCCTGATTTACCAGTTCCCAATGAACATTTTGTAATTGCCATGTCAAACGAAGGTCCTTCGGCTTCCGCGGGGACCCACCTTTCGAGGGTTACCGATAGTGAACAACGGTCTGGCGTGTGAATAGGAGGGTCTACCACAGTTGAACTATGTCGAAATGGGTCCCCGAGAACAACCAAATCTAGAAGAGTCCCAGAAACTGGTCTAGTCGGGCTGTCCACTGTTTGTACACCATCTATGGATGAGACGAGATCGATTTTTTGTAGCTGATGAGCGAAGAATGGGGGGTGTTGGGGGGGTTTTTGGGTGGGTGGGGGGTGGGGTGCCGCTTGGTTTTTGATGGTGTGGATGAGGAGATGGGAGTTTGAAGTGCCGCTGATGCAGAAACGCCGACATCTATAGGCGATTTGAACCAGGAGGTAGAGAGGCCATTTTTGACGAGCATGTGCGTCAGTCATCTCATCGTAAGTTGTCTATTGGATACACATTTTTGTCAGCCGTGCACTACACTTTTTCCTGTTTCTCTCTCTGCTATTGTGCGATCAATCAGCAGCCAGCTTATGCCTCTCAGAACGTTTTTTTGGTCTTTACTGAGAATTCCGACTAAAACTGTGGTTTCTGCCCAGTCCGCCTACAATAGCCACGGGCATTCGAAGACAATGTGGTGTTGATGCACCTGCGTTGCACTGGGGCAAGTACGTGATGTTAGTCCTTTCCTACACAAATTCTTTGCAAATCTATTTTTATGCAAGAATTTGTGAGGTGTCACACGACTTCTCCCAAACCGCCCTCGACAGTAAACGCCTGACGTAAATGGAGATGGGAAGTTCGAGTGGGCGAGCGAGCAAGTTCGAATCTGGGCCAGTGTACTCAGTGTGAAAACAATGCCCCCAGGGGCTGCATATTTCTTGCCTATGATATTAAATATGATATGTTCGGGATAAAAGACAGTTGTTGAGGGTGCTGCTGTGGACAATGGGCACGTAGCCGAGGGTTTATAAGGACCAGCATGGAAGTCTGGTCGACCCAGTCAGTTTGTTGAACAAAGTGGTCGAATATCGAAGAATTCTCTGATCCAGAGTGAATTGAGTAAGTGCTGTGTCTGGGTGCTGCCATAGTGGGGACTGTACAGTACCTTGAGCCTTGTTGGTGAGTCAGTGCAGAAAACATACTGCTGCTAAGCTGGGGTGTCAGGAGACATCGATGGTGGTAGGGTGTACCGTCACTCTCAACCCCACCCACGCAGCAGATGCGTGCCTTGGCGCAGGCACAATACTAACCTGTTCAAGTTGCCCCTCCACGTGGTGCCAAATAGGGTTACGTGTATCCATTTGGAAGCACTCATTTCCACGCTGCTGACTTGGGGTCATACCTGTGGGCATTGGATCCGCTCCAGCTAATGTAAAGGTCAGTGAAACCCTGATGTACCTCGCGGGGCATCTAGCTGCAAAATTTTTAAACATTTGAACTTTGAACTGGCAGACAATGCAGGTCACTGCTGGATGGGGTCCCCACCCTGAGTCTTCCAGACAGTCTCCTGACCAGCCCTCCATGCTAATGACTGGCCTGGCCCCTTCTTTCACAGGACAATGTTGGCTATTCTCATCCTCGTTTCGTTGTGCATTCTGCGCGAAAGCACCGCCCGCCCGCGGGAGCAGGAATTCAAGGGTCCGCCCTCGCAGTGTAGTCTGTACGTTGGCACGACGGCGTGGCGTCTGCTCGAGTTGCCCATCGGATGCCAAGTGTGCTGGAACCACCCCGAGTTCCAGAAATGTGCCCCCGACGGCCAGTGGAAGACCGAGCTGTGCCCTGCTGGCACCAGGTGTAAGGAGATTCAACGCTGCACGACCGAGTGCCTGCCCGAGCAAGAAGTGGTGTGGTGACCGAGTGAACCATCCCTGGCCTGACACTGATGCGAGTGCATGAAGCAATGAGGCTTGCCCCTGGACGAAATATTCCCTGTTTGTGCAACATACTTAGCTTTATGCAATTTAGTGACGTGCTTAGTTTTTGTGCATGTGGATTTTTTATTAAGGTAATCCCAGATGTCTGCTGTCAAGCTGACCTACTTTCCTCTCCAAGCACCAGTCAGACTGGCCAGAAAACGTGGTCTGGTCGGGTGTACAAAGTAATTATTGAACAGGACGAGCCTGGGGCAACAGAAACTGGATCTCGAAAAAGGGCACTATAATGGGCTGACGATCAGTCAAGTGTGACATCGTTTGATTCCAGTCCACTTAGTGTCCTCTGTCAGTGCTCTCTGCTGTTGTGTCACCAGCAGGTGCACTGCCCGACTTTGACTCGTAGCGCTGGTTTTCACCGCAGGTAAGACGCTGTTCTTGACTTGCACTTCTGGTAATTGTTGCGTGTTTTGGGACTGCGTGGTCAGTGTAGGACCTACCACACATGGCACTGCATACTGGGACTGACGCAAGACGGTGACCCTGTGGTGTGCCTTTGTGACACGACATCTCGCTTCAGGTCCCGATGGCCCCACGACCAGCATTCCCGATTGTCGTCCTCTCCTATGCTCTCATTGGCGCAGCAGCCCGTCCACAAGTCGCGTCCAACTCTTCCACCCTGGGATGCAGTCTGCTGGTGGGCAGAAGTCATCGAGAAGAGATTCTGGACATTGGCTACAAAATCTGCTGGAACCACCCATCCTATCTGGCCTGTGCGCACGGCGGCAAGTGGGAGTTCGGGGGAGCGTGTCCAATTGGACAAATGTGCACTGAATTATCGCCAGGCACCGTCAATTGCGTCCCCATATCATCCGGGAGTTGAAAATTAGGAAGATATGTCGTAGTGGCAATCAGAAAATCCATTCTAGAGGAAGATAATTCCGGTTTCAACTTTTCTCTGTTGGTAAATTCATTAGTGCTTATTATATCGAACAAATCAGTGCTGTGCGGAAAGACGTCACGTGACTGTGCTTCTTATTGGTCTTTCATAAATTTGTGATTTCCTTGAGCGTCTCTCAGAACTGTTCATGAGCGCATAGATTTGTGATTTTCTCTATCAGAACGGCGCATGAGCGAGAAATAACTCAGCTGACAATTAGAATGGGACTTGTTCAGCACATGTGCGAAGCCAAAATTTATGCAGATTCTGATGTGACTTTGCTTGCCCTCGCTGTAAGAAATTTGGTGAGTGGTCAGCACATGATCAAGAGTCCTCCCATTTATATTATTCTTCTGTCCATCTGCAGCATGATTGTTCCTTACTCAAAAAAATCTGCATGAATGGACACTTTTCTTGCTTATCTGCACTATCAGGGGCTATTCTATTTTATTTCTATTTTACTCTTGCAGAAGCACATAAATGCGCACTCAAATAGCAAGTACAAGGGACTCAGAATTCAAACATAAGTCAATATAATCGACAAATGGAAAGATAAAATTCATTCTGATCAGTCTCATGTCTGATAAAGCATACATCTGAACAGCTTGCGTATCCTTTGCTGTTGAGGTTCCTGTGTTCCTTTGCCATTGATGTTCGCAAGACACGGGCCGTGGCCCAGCGGGTTAAGGTGTCTGCCTCTCACTTATAGTGGAGAGGTGGGTTCGACTCCCACTGGGTAAAACATGATTGTCAAATATGTGTTTCGTAACCCTCGAGTGCGTTGCAAGGTGCTTGGCTGGGGATAAAATATGACATGACATGACATGTCAATTCGGATCAACTGCCTCGTGCCGCCTCCGCCATACAGCGCAAGTGACAGCCCCATCCGTCCTTCGTTCGCATGTTTGTTCAATTAGTAGTCCCCACGTCAGTGCCACCTGGGACTCACAATCAGTGAGTTTTCCGTGATGGTTCCGATGACTCTTGACACGGCATCGCGGTTCCTTCCTTCTTCTTCCCCCTTCTTTCATTAACTCGAGCTTGCGATGAGACTAGAATGTAAAACAGGACGGTATGGCGCGGGCTACAGTACGCCATTTCTCGAAGACCCACGATCAGCAGGAGCCAAGTTATTTTTTGGAGGGTGCAGTTCCAAGCGCAGGTTTGTGTGACCTTCCTCAGCCTCACAATCAGTCTGCCGCTGTGCTGACACATTAATCACAAGTAGGGAGATTCTTCCGCAAGACATTTCCCTTCTCTCGACCTTAGCTTGTGCATGCACCCGCTTAACATCCTTGTCTGCCCTCTAATGAACGTGTGCTCCCTTTAAAACACAACAATCAGCTCCCGCAGAGCGTTAGCTCACCCGTCTGTTTCCTGGCACGCTTTTACCCCTGACCCCTTTGCGCTGGTGCTTTTCGTATCGATTTTGATCATAGTCCTGGTTGTACCGGCAGCACATGCCGAACGGGTTTTCAATCCGGCTAGCCTCTAACTAGTGTTCAGCTCCTTAATGATGGCATTTTCTCTTTCCTCATGACTTCCTTCGACGTAGTCAACAAGAATGTTGTCTCCTTCCAGGAGTCCTATGTCACATACGACACTCACGTATCAGGCTGCTCAGTAAAATGCATTAGGTCTAAAAAAGGGGCGAAAAGAACGTAAAATGAGAAAAAACCTTAAGAAAATCATTTTCGCTTTGCGTCACTACTAATGTGCTCAGTGACCGAAAAGATTCTGCTAAAAATTTTTAAATTTAGAAAAAGCTCTTGAGGTTTTACCCAGACCATAAAAGGTCAGGAAACAATTGGATCAATCAATCAGGTCAGGACAGGTCACCTTGAAACAATAGAGTCTGACACCCCGGGACTCGTCCTTACATCTCGTGGCACCCCCGGCTATGACCTGTCAATTTCCTGTTTTCTGCTTGTCTAATCTCAACTGCCACTGGCAACAGATAAAATGCAAAATGCTTATTGGAAAATCTTGATTCTATCAGAAAATTTCCTCATATTCCCCATTTCCATACTCCCATCGAAAAATTTTTACAGATTGCATGTATGAATTTTTCTCTTCGCCACTGGTTCTTTTTTTCCTAATTGCCATTTTCACCCATCGGCTTTTTTGAAGCATGAAAAGAGGACTTGGCATTCTGTTCCTACGCACAAGGCCATTTCCGGGAAGCACCAGGCTAAGTAAGTGGAGTTTATAAGGAATGCGTGTGACGCACGGGCACTCGACTTGGCCTACCTCCCTATTCCATATATGATATGGTATGTTGAACAATGTGCACAAAATTCCATATGCAAGATCATAATTTTTGCAATTGACGTAAGGGGAGAAAAGATTGTATTTTGTTGTTGCGAATGCTTTTATCTGCTCACTGCTTGTGCATATGCATCACTCATCCATCTTCTCTGCCCGAAACAGGTAAGCAAGACGAGCTGGGTGGGGAGGCCAGGGGTGTAGGCCGGATCGAGTGGAGGCAGGAATGGCATGCGGGTGGCGGTGGCATGAAGTGGACTGCAAGTGCGAGGGTGCAAAGGCGGTGATCAATGCGCCACCTGCCCCACCGTGAAAAACGTGATCAATTGACAAGAATTCGTCACGGCTGAGGTGGCAGAATAGAGTATCAAAAACCTGCCGTTTTAAGAGTTTAGTTTATGGCTGCGTATTTTCCTGCTTCATCTAACGAGTCTGCAGTGCCAAGTAGTTAGCCCGCTATTCATTCCAGGTGTTGTCGCATTTGCCTGATTCCATTCTCACTCAGCCACTTCAGTCCTGCAGCTGACACTTCTGTCTGTGCGCGACTATCTCCCTGGACCTACCCCTCCTATCGCCTCACCCCTTCCTCCTGACCTGTCCCCTCACCCCTGTCGCCCTCGACCAGGCCCCTTTTCAGTCCTCTAGCTGACACTTCTGTCTGTGCGCGACTATCTCCCTGGACCTACCCCTCCTATCGCCTCACCCCTCACCCCTGTCGCCTTGGAGCAAGCTCCTCTCGTTCCTAACCTGCAACTGCACCCTGGACCAGGCCCACTGTCGCACTGCGCCTGACCCCAGCTGACCATGTTGCGTGCTCATTGCGCCACTCACCGTCAGTTTGGAATCCATTCAGCAAGTGCGTGCAGCATGGACACCTGCCCCCTGGCTGAAAATACTGCAATTTCCCTGCGCAATCTTTTCCAAGGGTTGGAGTGAGTCTGGTCACGAAAGGGGAATGTAAAAGGAGTTCCTGGACACCCAGCCAGCACTGACTTGACACACACCACGCATAGACAGAGCGGGGTCGTGTCATTACCAGCCCTGGCTACGTCATCGACCACCATCATGGCCAGTGAAACCATCAACGGACTCAAAATTACTGACATTTCAAGTTCCAAATTGCCGCTAATAAATCAGGGCGGGAATTTCAAAATCACTGCACGCCACTGAAATTAGTCCAGCCACGTTCAAAGAGGATTTTCCTTTTGTCCGAGGATCTCACGTGAGCCAATCGGACGGAACCGAAGGATGGCTGATCCCCACTTAGACTCCTGTGCATCGATATGTGGCAGTCCACAATGCACGTTTCGTCCAGAAGATACACATTCAGACACGGCAAACATGTAATTACTCAAGAAACGAACCAGATGTGCTGATCGACAGAGCCTTAGATCCGTGCCACTCGTGCCGCTGCACGTATCCAATCGACCAGTGCACGAATAATGCACGCGACGCGACAAGGTGACAACGAGGGGGCACTTTTTGCCCCATTGGAAGACTATAGACCAAATTAACTTGGCCGATTGCGTCACTGCTCATGATTAGCCAGTTTGATGTGCAGGCCTGTCTTCGCCGTCCACCAGCCTCGCCCTCGCCTGCTAATCATTCATTCACTCGGGCTCTCCGCGACCAGTCGGCTCGCCAGAGACAGCGACGGTAAGCAAAGCAGTCGGCGCCAGGCTAGGCGAGGACTTGGAAATGGTTTCAGTGCACGTCTAAATTAGGAAACCTATTCCATATTGGCTCGTCTCTTTTCATTTAGCCGATTGTCCACTAACTAATTACTATGCCCTCATTTCATCCATTACCATGTCCTTGTAGCAATTTTTTTCGAAACCTATTGGTTTTTAGTTTGGGAAGAGGCTGTTTTGGATTGCGACTGGTACGAGTGCTACTCGCCATACCCCCCCCCCCCCCCCTTCCCCCACGCGTCATTCGTATCTCCCACGAGTGCACCACTTTTTCGAATATACTCGTGGTTGGCGTGGGTGAAGAGGTTTTATGAACTAAAAAACTAAACTTCTTCAACGTGGTGGCCACAAAAATTGATATAAATTCCCATTCCTATTATTGATATGCTAGATAAGAGCATGGGTTGGGGTGGGGTGGGTAGGAGATAGGCGAGTCGATGGACTAGAAATGAACAAGTTTGGCAACTACTCTCCTATGATAATGACCATTTTCCTCGCGCTCCTCCTCGACTCTCCTCCAAATTGATCTATGGCTACAATACGTTCCATCAACTGACTCCCGGGCCGCTCGGTGTGCGAGTGCTCAAAAAATCGAATCAAACTCATCCATCTACTTTTTGAATAAAATAAACTTTTGAACCTTACATTATTTATCTCACTTAACCCGTACCTAAAAGACCAGTCACATATTTTTTAAGCTTTGGCCTGGTTGTTTTCGTCTTCTTCGGACACGCTATTATTGCCGTGCCAAATATAGTGTCCCTTAGGTTCGTTTGAGTGACACTTTTTTGTCACCTTTCCCCTCACGGCCACGATTCGTTTACTCCTTTTCTCATTTGCCTTAAAAAAAGTAACAAGAAGCGCGCATTGAGCTAGTTTGCAGAATTTTCTCTGCCCATTCCGAGCCGATTCTTCGAACCTTGTTAAAGTGCTTAGGAGGAAAAAATGAAAAAATTCTTGCAGACGTTCTAACCACAGGGCACTTTTTAAAAGGCTTTCGCGAGCGTACTTATTCGCGCGGCTGTCTCGTTTTGGTGCTTTTTTTTCTCGGCTTTCATCATAGAAAACTGGTGTGGAAAATTTGCTTTCTCGATTTAGGAAGTGATCAGAAAATGAACAGTAGTCAGACGAAATCAAGTTTCGATCCGTCTCGTTATTACCCCATAATCGTACCCTTGTTAATGAGTGGTACATTCCTGGCCTTATTAGGCAACGTCTATTTGCTCATGTGTATCAAATGGATACGTAAGCAGGCCATGACGGCTAATTTGCGTCTCAGTTTGAGTCTGGCTGGATCGGACGCCTGGGCTGCTGTTCTTCTATTGAATGGCTGGGCCATCAACAACGTCATTCCTTACATGTTGAACATTCAATTCGGCGAGTGGATCCGTTGTTATTACCTGGTCCTCGAATTACTCCGCTTATCCGGCCTGATCACATCGGCTGTCCATTTGCTGGCGCTGGCTTTGAATCACTTTTTCAGCATAGTTAGTCCTCTCAAATATCAAACCACAGTCACGCCGGCCTTCAGTTACGTGGGTATTGGCTTCCTGTGGCTGGCCCCCATTCTAAGTATGTTCATTTTGGCCTCGGCCTACGAAGGCGATGGATTTCGTGTCCCCAAATGTGGTATTATGTTTTATTTTAAATTTTCCTTTCGTTTAATTGTATTTCTCCAATTTGTGGCCCCCCTGGTTGTCATGATGCTCATTTACGCCTACATTCTCGTCAAGCTGTCGGCGGCGCGTCGTCGTTGCGCCTTATTGCATCGCCCTTTGCGCAGCAGCGACGCATCGTTGGTGTCGTCGAATGAAACGAGGCCATCGATGACCAGCGCTTATCGGGGTCGACGAATGGACGTGGCCTGGAGGCAACACAGCAACGACAGTGCTACTTCCTATAAACCTCACAGGCACAAGGCTGAGCGCACGTCGTTCGCATACGCCAGGGCGAGAAAACAGAGCGCGGAGAGCAGGGCATCGATTAATTTTAGTTTCAATCGATTATCGGCTGTCAAAAATAAAATAAAGGCAGTGACGACCACTTTACTCATTCTGGGCACTTTCGTGGTTGGCTGGTTACCGGTCGTGTTCATGTTCATGCTGGTCTGCTTGGACTGTCGAGTGACTCGGACTCACAGCAACGCGGCCTACTTGTTCGTGGGGAACACGATGGTGAATACGTTGGTCGTCTCCAAATTATTATTGAATCCGTTCATATACGCTTATCGATTGTCCGAAATACGATACGCCTTGTGGGTCATGCACGCCACCAGATTGGGCAGACGCCCGTTGGATATCAGCCGCCTGCCCACCAAGTTCAGGAGAATGGCCCCCAGTGTCAGTGCCAAGTAAGCCATTTGGATTACTGTAGCCAGAAGTGGGTCTCGTGGGAGGCAGCTGTCGACTCGCAGAGAGATCAGGAGGGCGGGCTTGCCAGCCTTCCGACCAGCGAGCGTCTGTCCGCGAGGGGGGTAGTGATAGTACGTTATCTGAGGCAGTGTGGCGAATAGCGCAGAACTGTAGGCCGTGCTGTGACCAGAAGTGGGTCTAGTGGGGGACTGGAGGACACCAGGGGCGTGGGGGCAGTGATGGCACACCACAGTGCAGAGGCCTGCACGACATTACTCTGACAGAGCAGTACGAAACTAGGTCGCTTTTCATGGTACGACCTGCGGATCACATGACAAAAGGGTCGACCAGTGGTGGCAAGGTAACTGACCACTCAGGGATATTTTTACGTTTTTGAAAATTGACTCTATTGTGTCCACCAATCCGCATCGCATCCCGTGACCAGGACCCAGTTCCTCGAATGCATTTATGCAATGCTGGTGAGACCTCGCTTGATAGCCGCAACATGTCCAGCATAAAGAAACAGGGCCCAGACCCTTTACAATCAGTTGAGGCGGATCCTAAGCCAGAGGCCCTGCCCTATCATAGTGGGCCGTCCTAAATTTCATCGTCACACTCGTCCAGATTGTGAAAGTGACCCCGAGCTATCTGCGTCCGGGTCGTGGCCTAGGCGGCTAAGACGTTTGCCTCTCACTCGTAAGGGAAGGGTTCGACTCCCACCCCAGTAAAAATTTATTGTCGAAATGTGTTACTTATCCCTCGAGTGCCTGGCTATGGATAAAATATGACCTAGCTCGATCCTCCGCACTTTCTCGGTGCATATACCATGTACACGCATAGTGTAGCCTAGAGCATAGGCTACACTTGTCCCATATTCGCCCGCACTGCACTTTTCATAGCTCACGCGGCAGGTCCACTGGCAGTGTGCCTGTTGACGTGACTAGTTGACCTGTGACGCAGAAATCAGAGAAGCCTATCCTGTCCAAGCAACTGACCTGACACATGACACCGTCCACGTCTGGCAAAAAGGTCAGCACAACTGACGCACGGCCTGGTCACGACACGAGTGCCCTTTAGCAGCCAATTAGTGGCCCTCCTCCAAATAGCCCTTCATTGGATACTTTGCTAAAAACAGCCACTTTCTCGTCCTTTCTCGTTCCAAGCACTGGCTTAAAAAATAACCTTTAATTACCTCTGTCTTTGCGCCCTCGCGGGGCCAACCCCTGGCTTGATTCCTAATCCCCGACTAAGAATGTGACATCGGGCCTGGCAGTAATTACTTGGAAGAAGCACCCTCCTCAGCCCTGGCCCCGACAAACATTTATTCTGCCTGGCTAATCGAATAATACCGTGCTCACGTCATATTTTCAGTCCACGAAACACTCAAGCAGACTCGCTCCGCCATCGCATCTCTCCAATATCGATCTCAAAAACATTCGAGAAGAAAAGACGGGACGAGAAAAGAATGGCCTTGGCAACAGCCAACAGCAACAACACAGCACAAGAATGCTGTTCCAGGGCACTCGTCCGCAATCTCCAATCCGACCATGGGTAAGTGCACAAATTGCAAAATGCAAGGTGTTTTTTTAAAATTCCATCAAAAAACTTCTCGCCTAGATTTCAAATAATACTTTTTTTAGCCACTCAACAACACGTCAAGGTCAAATGACTAAAAGATATTCTTGGCACGGTTATGCCAAATTGCAAATAGGCAGTCGACGAGTCAGTTACGTCAATTGAATCCGTCCAAATTTAGTCGCCCATTTTTCTACGTCATTTACAAATTCTTGTCTCAAAAACTAAAACTAATACATTTTTCCTCATCTTTGCGTGTCGTACGCGCATAAAACTCAATTTTATTACTCGTCAATATAATTGGCCTTTTATCAGTGAAATTGCGTGACCATATTTTTCGTGCCCTTCTATAATAAAACCTGCGTCTTTTACTAGCCTCTTTTCAATTACGACACAAAAAATGGAATTCAACAATTTATTACGAACCGCAAATCCGCATTTTTCAGTTAGGAAATTGAGGAAATGATAAACTCAGAAGTCATAAAATTGAGAATAATGCATAGAGCAGCTGCAGAAAAGGCTAATCTCTCTACAATTCCTATATCAACCTATGCACTGACCACAATCCTATCAACCACACAGGAGAATCTGGATTATATAACACACCTGGCATGAAAGTAAAGGAATGCCACCACCCGTTCCAAGTATACCAAACTAACTCAGTCACTTCAAGCAGTCGTGCCGCCATCTTGTCTTTGCCCGCTCTGTTCGGCTTGTTTCGATTTCAACCACAACGCCTAAACAGAGTCTAATAGATGTTTCCAAATTTTTTAACCCTGAGTGGGATTCGAACCCGCCTCGAGTAAAGGCATGATCTTACCTCCAATTGCGGTTGAATATCGCCCAAATGCGGTCGTTTACACGGCTCTCCTGACCAGCACCGAGACATGATTTCCCAACATTGGCTGTCGAAACATGCCAATTGCTCTGGACGCACGCCTGAAACGGCAGTTTTGTAGTCATTTCTGGCTCTAAATCAAGCCAACCCTTCTCTGGAGAGTACAGGCATGGGCATTATACTTATTCCCACTCCACTCCAGCAGCCCCCTCTGAGGTAGTGTAGCCTCCAGAGCACCATTCTTTATAGCGTTAGCCATGGGGTAGACAGACTTAACCATGGTGGACTTATGCACTGACACCACACCTAGCCTGACTGCTTTCCGTTGGCACAATGCCAGTCCTACCAAGCAAGGTGTGCATAATGCTCGACCCGCTCACTGACTTACATATACCCTCTGCCAATGCCACATAAAGCTTATAGCGCTATATATATATAGTAACCCCGCGTTTCAGACCCCTCCAGACCCATCGTCCATCTGCACCCTACCAGTCCCACAAGACCTACCTCGTTTCACCGAATGCCATAACTGGTCTTTGCTGGCGCATTGTTCGAAGGCTTGCGGGATCCTGCAAATAAACCTGCATTACTTTACCACCCATACCCGCCCACCCCCCGCACTCCTTACCTGACATGCCCAGCACAAATATACCAGAACAAAACTCCGAACGCGTACACATCGACCGACGAATCGTACTGGCCCGTAAATAGTTCGGGGGCCATATGGATGGGTGTACCAACCACCGACCCCGACATCATGGCCTCCGGTTTACAAAATCCCAAATCCGTCAACTTGGCTCGATTCTCTTCATTCATCTAAAAATCGATATCATCTATCGAGTGTCCATAAAGAACCATACTTTCATGTTTTTTTGGTCTAGCTTGAGTTAGCGGGGAAAACCACATATTTTATTCAGGATTCAATTCTGAATGAATTTCCACCACGCCAAAAAGGGCTCCCTAACACAAAATTTAAGGCTGAATCAAGTGATGGCAGTGTAAAGTGACATAGACTCCTCACTCCGCAGAAAACTGCGACCTTCAGAGAGTATCATCCCTTATGGCACACCCGATAGTATGACCCCTATACTAGATTGGATAGGACAGGAATCACCCCCCCCCCCCCCCCACAAAATCCAACTCACTCACCAGAACATTCTTCAACTTTATATCTCTGTGCACGAGTCCTTGCGAGTGGAGGAACCTTAATCCATCCACCACGTCCAAGGCCACGCGCAGTCGATCGGCGAATGGCAGACCAGCTCGGATGGCCAAATGTAAATCTCGACTCATTCTCTCCATGACCAGCAGCACGGCGGGCATGGCACCGCTCTGACCAGCACCGTAATTATGATCGATCACAGCACCCAACAGTCGCACGATACGTTCGTGTTCCGGCACACGCCTAGAATACGCAAATTAATTTTCCCGCCATTACTTAAATTTAAATTTTTGGTGGGAAAATATGCAAAATTATGTAAGAGCCTTCACACGAGACCCAAGAATTCGGGTCTGGAACAAAACTTTTTAACCCACCAAGCCCAGGAGGTCAGGCCCCCACATGCACCGATTCAAGCACAACTCACTTTGTATAATGAAATTCTAAGGCCAGATCATTCCAATGCTTATCGTCCGGTGGCACCACTGATTTCACAGCGCACGGTTCATGCACGCCCCACCGATCGCACGAATACACCACACCGTATTGACCACGACCAACTTCGGCCCCCAGTTTCGGCATTCCTAAAATGGACAATCCTGCCATACAATTCTGTTGGACATGCGACTTCATCAAAAATGGTCGACTCCAGCATCGATCGACCCTTATGTGGGACCACGGAGC
The DNA here is from genome assembly GCA_030248295.1 of Mesodorylaimus sp. YZB2_4. NCBI lineage: Eukaryota > Metazoa > Nematoda > Enoplea > Dorylaimida > Dorylaimidae > Mesodorylaimus > Mesodorylaimus sp. YZB2_4. The sequence continues at coordinate 604,754 of JASANH010001374.1, read as the reverse complement.
CGACCCTACGCTGTATTCCGCCAGGGCGTGATGTACTTTCTTTCGTTGATAGAGGACACCCGCAGTCAGGACTCAGGAGGGCAGGGGTTCAACGATATTTTAGCCAGCAGAAAAAAACATTTTGGCAGAAATTCAAAATTCTCATCCCGCCGATCCACAGCTTGGGTCGGTCCCCCTAACCGACTCGGTCTGGTATGAAATGACCCTTGCCCTGAAAAACACACCACCCCATTTCTAAGTGCGACAGGTCCCAGCCACCTGTGCAATCCTCCCGGGGTTCCCCACACTGCTCACCATTTATCAAACAATCCCTGATAGCCATACTCTCCATGGCCACTCGGGCCAGTCGAGGGGCGTGCAGTTTACGCAATCGAAGCCGCTGTTCCTCCGCTTTTCGAAGCCTAAAACACAAGGCCACCCGTTAACATCCCAGAAGACCAGGGGACACTTCACACTCGTGTCCTACTCTACATCCTCTCCTACGTCATAGCGACATGTTTGACTGCCAAAGTGGCGCAACCCTCAGTTCCGCGGGCGTGGCAGAGGCGATGAGTGTAACAGGCGTGTTCGACCTGTGCGGAAGGCTGAGCACCTGGTCGCCTAATACATGGAGCAGTGTATTGGCTTGCCTTGGTTGGCCAGCCGATACGCTCTCTCCAGGTGAGGCAGAAACCCGCCGGGTTGATGTCTCTTGCTCCTACGACTAGGAGACCTGCCTAGAAACCATCCGCCACCACGCGGTACCTTCTCCAATGTACGGCTATTCAGCCTGTTTCAAGAGGCAAAACTCTGAGTAGATCAAGGCAAATCTTTCGACTATGCCTGCGGCTGAAACATCAACAGAAGTGGTTGACGTCTCCTACAAAAGGAGATTTATTATCCTCTCCCACTGGCCATGGCCCGCACGGCTAACGGGTCTCCAGTAGGAATTGGACCCGCGCCTTCCTGCCCCTGAACAGTCCACCAACTCTTCCCACCTGACATATGGCCGACCACTCTACTGACCAGGAAACCTCGCAAAGTATGCTCCTGAATTCGACATCAGGACAAACGTCAGTGGGGGCTGACCATAGAACACGCAGCAAGGTTACCCGACAACCGATCAGCCGTGGCCAGTGATCAAAGTGATCAAACTAGGAATGCTAATCAATGCGGCCATCTGCCCGCCTATATCTTATTACTGGGGTCGAATGTCCGGCCGCCACCATGCCACGGCTGAGCGGTCTCCACAATTTTGCCCCAGTCCCGTCTCCTTTTGAGCAACACTAGCCAAATATCCATCGGTCAAAATCACTTTTCTCGAGATCAGGGTCGTGATCGAAATTTCTTGCATTTTTGCATTTGCATATGAGCCTATCAGCCATACATCTTTCCTGAAACTTCAAAAGAGACTTCTCTAAAGGGAGCAGACATGGATAACCCACGCCAGCTTCCCTTTCACCTTCAGGATTGCGCAAACAGCTGCTACAGGCTGTGTTGAGCAAGCAGTACCGTTTAGCCTAGTTCGCATTTTACATTGCAACTCTCAGGCCTGACGGGTCTTGGCGAGTAGGAGAGAATGATCGATACTCTCCCCTTGCTGAAAGACATCAAACCACCCCCCCCCCGGTTGATGTTTCAGTGTTTCAGCCGCAGGTATAGTCGCAAGACTATACCTGCCCCAGTTGGGAGAATTTGCCCAGCAATTCTCTTCTAGGCCTGCCTGACCTATCGCTATGCAGAGCAGACTGACCCACCCCAGTCCCATCTCACCTCTCCCCATGATACGCCTCCAACTCGTTCAAAGCTGCTTGAAAATTCTCATGGGCTGCTCTCAGTCGTTCACGAAATTTTGCACAAACTGCCTTGGCCAATTTCGATTCACTGACTCGAGCCAAAGCGTCTTCGGCTATTTGTCTACGCCACCCTTCATCATGGCACGGCGTGTCTTCGGACTGCGCTTGCTCCGTCGATGAATCTATATCGAATTGCGGACTCGTCTGTATCGTGCTAGCACTCGGCACCAGCGCCTATAAAAATCACGCTTTCAATCCTTATCCTAACACTTGTCGGGTGTTCTTCAGTTAGCCGTGCCATCTATGTGACCTGTGAGCCGTTGTGAGTATGATAGCATTTTGGTCGGGACCAGCAGCTACCACAGCCATGCCTGCTCAATTTTCGCTCTACAACATCGTCTATCAAAAAAGGACTCATCTAAATCGCACGGCTAACTGAAGGACAAACCTTATTACACGCAACGTGAGGAGCGCAAAGCGCAGCTTGTTGCCCATAAGCCGACAGCGCACAGCCTTGTTAGCACAGCATGGCCCCGCCTGGCGCTCACCTCGACGTTGCCATTATCGGCGTGACTACAACTAGCACTGCTCAACGTGGGCGACGAAGCGCGTCGTGACTGCCGCCATGCACTCGACGATGGCGCATCCGAACCGTCCACTTCTCTCCATTTCCTCTCGTCCTCTCGATTGAATAAACTGTTGTCCGCACTACATCGTCGAGCCCTCCGTTCATCGGGCACATAGGCGGGCGAGCCGCACGATCCCCTATTCGTCCGTCCCAAGAAATCGTTGGTCAATTGTCGACGATACTGCCGATCGCGGCACAAACAACAGCAGCAGGACGTAGTACCCGGCACCAGGACGTACGGGCAACAAGGCAGCAACACGACCACCGCACTGCCCCCTACTTGTCTCAGACGATCCCACAACAGGCAACGAAACGGAGTGCACATGGCCATCGTCACTTCCATATTGTACGCCGCGCTCACCAACTAAAACAATCGAGTACCAGTCACAGCAGCACACCCACTCACACAATCGTCTATACAACTACCATCATAGTGGGAGGGAGCCCAATGGTCCAGACCCTGACTAGGAGGCCGCAGTTCTGTTCTGGTAAGTCCATTCTCAGAGTAGAAAATTGGTCTTCGATGGACCCTCCCTTCTCGCCCGCTATCACCCAGGACACTGGTGCCGGTACAAACTCCCGCGGAGGAACCTGCCGACAGTTGATCGCCCCGAGGCCTTGCTCATCATTATGACTGCTGGCCTAATAGGCAAGACGGGTTCCAAGTAATTTAGGGGAACTATTGGGAGCAAGGGGCCCAACCCAGAAACACAATCTCAGCGGGAGGACATACTGAATGGAAGGCAGGTCCCAATAACGGCATAGACTGGGTCCATATTTCCTCCATCCATCCTCCACCTTCAGGCGCCCACCCTCGACCCACTCTCAGAGGCTGAAACAGTGGTTCGTAGGTTCAGCAGCTCAGCTGAACAGTTTGCTTTTCTCATAAGCCGACTGCTACTCGCACACACACAGATCAGACAAGCCTAGCAGGGGCATGAGAACATCTCCCATAACTGGTGGCCATCGGTAAACCTACCTTGGCACCCTCTACGCACGTCCTGAGCTACACCTGCAGAGGTAGACAACGTAATAGATACCTGACCGCTACCGAGGACCAGCCACCACTCAGGCACCTCTACCTTCTCTCCTGAGACCCCACCCACGACCCGACACAGACATCCTCCCACACCCAGTCGTGCCTATTCACCTGTTTCAAAGCAGCGCCAGCTTCCGCATTCTGGCGCGACTCAGCATTGATGGGTTCGCTGGGCGCGCTGTCCATACTCTGACTTCGATAATACGCCCCGCCGCCATTCCTGTTCTCCAAACTGGCCAAACATCGAATCAGTGTTCCTGAAACACATACTTCTCAAATCCGACTCACCATCAGCGTACAAGCACAGCAGCACTCACCAATGAAAGTCTGCCGTAAGCACCTGAACGATGATGTCATACGATCAGCCACCATTCGATTCAATTCCGCCAAAACGCGTCGCTGAATTCGCTCAGCGCAAGAATAACTCCTCGTGTACTCGTGACTTTCATTCTGGTCGAATTCTAAAAATAGATCAGTCTTTCTTGCCATCCTCCTAACACCATCCATCTTTGTACAATGAGTAGTGTTCAAGCTTTACTGTGACCACAACCAGCTTGAGCGGCGCTTACACGGGCACACACAGCTCAAACTGATCAGTGAACAAAGGACATAAGCGATCAGCGATGAAAGATGATCAGCGATGAAAGGAGATCAGCTATCGTAGATGAACAAGTGTGATCAGTGATCGATTACGGATCACACCTGTGCAACACTGATCACTGATCGATCAGAGAACAAAGGTGATCAATAGCGTCAGCGATCGCACTGAACACACTTGGAATGACTGGTTAGGTCAGAAATCACTTGGACAAACTTAGATACAGGAAACTTATTTGCACAAACCACGGGTCAGTGGCCTGATCAGGATCGTCAGATGACAGTGATCAGGTTGGGACGCAGTAGTGAAGACCTCTAGACACGAAATGTGATCTGGTAAGGCCAGCATTAGGCGGATAATTGGATCAGGAGCAGACTGATCAAACTCGGAATGACTGATCAGGTCAGATCTTTCACTAGGACTGATACAGTACATAATGTTTTCTGTATTCCTCAGTTATTTTTGACCTGAGCAGTTATTCCAAGTAATCACCCTGGCCAGCTACTCATGATCAAATCATCCGTTATTCTGCTCTGAGGTCATCCTGGCTACTGCATCCTGACCTCAATCACACCAGTGATCAGTAATCAATGACCCAGTCAGTTATCTCCTCAGTCTGATCACGACCTAATCCTTTCCTCATCTGCTCCCACATCCCACTATCCCCACCAACATCGACCTCCTTTAATCTAATCCGAGTGCTGAACGGGCAATTCATATTTAATATCCCCTGTCTGCCAGGAACATATTTTCTTTGGCACACCATAACGTGAACATCCTATGCTATCCCTGCTTGGTCCTCTCTTGTCCTCCTTTGGGGAACGAGCTCCCTGCTCGTGGTCGGACGGCCCTCACCGCCACTCACCCTCCTCCTCTTGGCCGCCACACGACCTGCACGCATGATCCAATATTTCTTGCCTGCACCCGTCCCTCAGCACATGACCAATAATTGTATTCATATCATTCTGCTGTCGAGTCAAAGCCGTCAGCAGGGCCAGATACAATTCCAGCTCCTTATTCCTGGCGTAGGCCAATCGTTTCGGCGTGATCATCTGATCGCGAGCCATGTCGAAGGCAGTCATATCAAACAAATTCATCAATTTCTCGTGCCAATCATTCAATCGACGAGCAGTTTGCAACAAATGATATCGTATCCCCTGCAATTATAATCAACGTACTGCATGCCTTGCTTAGGGCCTAATTATAGTCGGCTACACACCCCGCACTGACCGGTTATCGATCGATACTGACGATTACCCCTAGAAACAGGGGAATTTCGTTCAAAAATCTAGGAAAGCTGTAAGAAGTTGCATTTTGAGGTTTCAAATTTTGTATCACTCGCCTTTTCTGAGAATGAACATTTTTAAGAGTCGAATTTCAATCAAATTTTGTGAATCCGTTTGGTCAAAGAACGGTAATCATGCTGTAAATCGGTTGAAATTGGTTTAGTAATTGAACAGCGTTAAAATAATCAAATTCTTTTCTGGTAAACCCACAAAAATCAGCGCCTTTGGGTGTTTTGTTTGTTGTATGAACCCTTTTTCATTAAGTTTAGAATTTATTCCATTGTAGAAAAATTTAAAAAAATCTTGATAAAAAGAAAGAAAAATAAGGTTTGAAATTATATCGGCGTGTTGTCGCAGACTTTTCTTGGTAAGATCACTGACATCAATTAGTTAGCTGTAATTTAGAGAAAAATCGCCTGCAAGCGGCAACTCCGCGAATTCAGCAGACCCTGAGTTCGCCCAAAACTCTTGACTGAGAAATCTAGAGTACATTATCGGGGCTCGACCAGTCTATCCTTGCACTCAACTTTACACTACGTCTCCGCGGGCGAGTTGCAATCGGAGCGCAGAGGGCTTGTGAGCAGTGTACTCTTCGGGGGTGCTGTCTAGTGGTCGACCGGCGACCAGGCGCAGTTCTGTTGCTTTCAACCAAACAAGATGGCCGAATTATTAGCTTATAAGCAGGCCCTTAGCCAAGCGTCTCCGTGCATGTCTTAACCCAATCCCGAACTTGATAGAAGCAGGTCAGGGAAACAAGTCACTAGCCTTCTCAGCGCACGTAGAGGGGAGGGTTCGACTCCCGCCCCAGCATCGGCCGACCCACCCCCGGGTCGGGTCCCCGACCCGACCCAGCCTCTGGGTCGGCCGGGTCGGTTGAATTTTGAATTCCCGCCATATACTAACCGCCTACTGCAGTCGAGGCCTGTGCTGCTAGAAAATAGATACTACATTGTATTTTTTGCGATGCAATTTAAATATTGTTGGTTTTGATACATTTCGTTTCTCAAAGAAATGCAATGCGATGACACTTGAGCATATTTCGATTGATTATGGTAAAGGGCGCCCAAATACGGAACATCTTTGCCCCAAGTCTTCTCAGTGTCTCAAAATTAGGAAGAGAGCGATGTATTTTAAAGTTTGTTTGACTTTGCGGAATCCCCCGCGGCTAAATGGTTCTAAATTTCGCTTAAAGCTCAGCTCCACACTCGGAAAAGGTATTTAAAAAAAAAAGCGCACTCATTTCGCTTTAAGCTCGCTTCGGTCCTAATTCGGAACCACCAAAAGGTTTGTGGGATTTGGTCGATCAAAGGAATAGATTCGAGCGTACTTCTACTTTTTTTAAACTAAGAGTGAAACAACACCGTTTCTGCCTTGTTCCTCGGCCTTGTCCCTCCTTGGTGCAATCTAGGTGTTCTGGCTTAGGAACCGTTTCGGATTAGGTCACTTTACCCTATCATCGCCCATCTATGCGATAACAAAATTTTTTTTTCGAAATCTTGCATGATTCTATGTATAGATTTTAAAGGGAGCAAAATCATGCACTTTGGGTCGGGTCGGGTCGGAAGTGTTAGGCCTGGGTCGGCCGATGCTGGCTCCCGCCTGGGTAAAACATGATTGCCAATTTTTGTGTTCCCTAGTCCTCGAGTGCGCTGTCCAGTGCTTGGATATGGATGAAGTATGACATGAGCCTATCAAACCTCCAAAAATTCGAATTCAAAATGGGCGGGAAAACCTACCCCTTTAACTCCAGGGTCTCGGCGCATTCCCGGATAGCTCCTTCGTGACTGGGGTCTTGGGCTCACGTCAGCTCGATTCCTCGGGGACTTGACCTTAGTCTTGGCGGAGGGTCTAGTCTAAAACTGGTCATCTTTGTCCGAAAGGAGCAGGTAGGGGGGGGGGGGGCGGGGGCGTCACATAGGCTGCCTCACCCCGTTTCGAATTCTGCTATCCCACAACTACAAAACCAAATTCAACTGATTATTAACTTTTAGCATTATAAATAAGTTCGTGAAAAAAACGAGCAATTCGAAATTTTAAACCTCAAAATGCATTCTCCCACATTTTTCCCTGATTGATTTTGCATCCGAAATTTCCATGTTCCCTGACTTTTTCAGAAAAAAATAAGATTTTCCCCTGAATTTTCACAACCTAAAACCTAAAAATGCGACTTTTCACAGTTCTCCTTGATTTTTGTTAAAAAATACCGTGTTTTCCTCGACTTTTCCCAAATCGACTGAACCCTGCGATCGCGCTGCATGCAACACAATTTGGAGACATTCATGCAAATGGCGGGTGATTCGAACTTTGAAACCTTAGAACACATTCTCTTACAATTTTCCCTGAGTTTTCCCCATTTCCACCCTTCTATAAACCCTGTTTACAAATAACCAAAATTTCGCTTACTTGCCGCACAAAAGCAGTCAATTTTGCAAATTCGTTTGCATTTTCCACAAAAATATTCACCGGAAGACCATGCGCTGACATAAATCCATTTTCGCCATTCTTCGACCTCGATCCATTCACAACTGCCGACTGTGTCGCCCACGGAAACGTGACTGCAGCCGTTGAACTACCAGAACTCGAAGCCGCATCAGCTGGCGGTGATTCTTCTTCAAAAATTGCATAACCGATTTCTTTCAATTGTCCAATTATATTCGATGAAATTCCATCTGAATCACCTGAAAAAAAATTTCCAAAAAATATTTTTAATTTAAAAAAATTTAAATTCCTACCATAGAAAAATAAAAATTGTAGGCTTTGCACCATCGCCAGATTTCTCACCATCGGAAAACCACCTCTGGCTGGTCGATCAGATTCTGGCAATTCCGATGAACGAATATACGGTCGAGAACGAATAAAAAACAAACCTAAACCGCGATTTCCAAACTCTTTTGATGTCGTTGAACTTGTTTCGGTCGATGGCAGCGGAAAATGGTCATGCAATATCGCCAGATCGTTCAAGTCCTAAAAAAAGCATTTTTAAGACGTTTTAATTTTTGGATTATGTAAAACCTTTTTCAACTTTTGCCTCATTTTGTGCTCGTTTGATTGGGATTTGTGGAACCAAACGAGTTCATACAATTCTATGGCGAAATTTGAATTTAAGATTTTGGCGGGAAGATTTTACGAATAAAATTTGAAAAAAAAAAAATTGTAAACCTCAATTTAATATTGATTAAATTCTCCCTACAGATTAATAATTTTTGTCGAAGAAACTAAAAATTCCAACTTTTTTCGCTCAAGAAGTTTTCGAAACAAGCATAAATTTGTGTAGTTCTATTCAATCTTTTCGTAAGCAAGCCTTCAACAAATAAAAAATCCTTCCGTACCTTTTCAGTTAAGCAAGGCGTTGTAAATACGTAAATTCCAATTAAGACGTGTTTTTTTGATAATTTTTCAACAATTTGAACTAAATCGTTGGAAATTTCATAATATGGTACAACAATAGCCACTCCATCATTCAAGACTGGATGCGGTATTTGGAAATCAATAAACGTCGATTTCGATTCATTTTCTCCTCGATTCATATCCGGCTGCGGAAAACGCAAATCAGCTTCATACAATCCGCTAAAACTTTAAAAATTTAAATTTTCATTCTTGAAAACTATTTTAACGTAATTTTACCATCTTTGAGGGTCCACATTTAATGAGCGTAATATCGTCTCGATCGGCTCCGTGGATTCGATTGATCTTTCTTTAAATTCTTTTAAATTAGCTACAATCTCGACATTCGGACCAGGACGACGTTGAAATTTGATTGTTCTCCATTTCTCTTCGACTAATCCATCGATTTGGGTTTCTTCCGCGGCTAAAATTGGAAAGTTTCTTGAAACAAAACTATGAAAAGTATAAAAAATTCTTACTTTCCGCAGCAACGACTGGCAAAGCAGCAAAACCGAGTAATTCGTTCACAAACGCCGCTTTTGCGTAAACTGAAGAACCCAAAACTAAGAAACATGGCGTTTTGACGAAACTTTGTTGTAAATTCGCTTCGTCATTCGACGTTAAGATTGCTTCGGCGTATAATCCTATAGAAATATTTGGTTATTTCGAAAAAAAACATAACATAAGTGACTTACTCGGTTCGAAATGATGGCTATAATCCACTTCGCCCAAACACGCTTTTGTCTCCGAATATATTTGCTTTAATCGATCACGACGTTTTGCAAAATTATCAAATTCCACACAAACATTTCCACCAATACCAGGCGCAAGTACCGATAGCATTTTGGAGAAAAGACGATTTTAAATTTTCATTACAAAATTTTCAGCGAATTTTTGAATTTCGAAATCCTGAAAGGAGCAACGAACTCGATTCTAAACTATAAAACTGGAAAATTACGAGCCCACTCCTATTGTACACGCAGTTCAAAAAGCTTAGCACAAAACGCGAAATTTTATGCACCCATAAAAAACTAAAAAACGCCCACGCACGAAACCCATTTTACATCCGGCCCGGAGAGACACCGCCTATTTTAGATTTTATACCGAACGAAGAATTTTGGCAACAATTTCAGCTGACTCATTCGTCAAATACTGATAAGATAATGCACTGGCAAAATATTCTTCAACATTACTTTTTATTCTTCGTACTGCGCAAAAAACGTTCTTTCAGTTTCCGCAGTCAAGTAACCAACATTCCCGCCATCTAGCAGACAGCTTTTGCTGTCATAAGTGGCTATTCAAAACAGCGGGAAATTTAAAACACCATTTTGGATCATTATTTTCAAAGTCAAACACAGCCACAAACATCCGAATTCATTTATCAGGTCACATCTAATATCCTAGGAAATATTAAAGTTGAGTATATCAAACAATACAAGAAATATTAGTGTATAAGGCAATAATGCTGTTAAGAGTGCCGAAAATATTGTGTCCCGTGAAAATTGAGGATACTATGACTAACCCCATAAAAACCCCAACTATTGATCAATCATCGACTTTCATCAAAACTGTTTACAATCCAGCAGATTTCTTCCAATCGTTCACAAGCTCGACTGGTCCCTTGCTCGCGCCTTGCACATCCCCTCGGGCATTCTTCGAAATAATATCGCCGTTAGGTTTGATAATAACTAAAGCCGGAATTCCTTGAACATCGTATTTCTTTGCCAACTCCCTAAAAAAAGCAGTTGTTTTCCACAAAAAAGGAGAGAATTTTGCAATATCACGAACTGCCAATCGATAACAGAGCATCACCCGTCAAGGCGATGTTTCACGCATGAATTAGGTCAAGTGGCTCAGTTTCCTGTACTTTCTGGCGCAGTGTATTGTGGAATCCTGATAAGGTACTAAGCGATGTGCTGTGCTACGGTAGCAGACCACGAAATCGACCCCCGCCCCCACTCTACGGTCTCGCATAGAGGTACGGCACTATAAAAATCCTTTGCGCTTGGCATATCGGTGCTTTGAATTCTCCAAAACACAGGCAGTCATTCGCTATTGCAGGCCGGGCCGTGGCCTGGCGGGTGCAGGCGCTGCCTCTCATGCTGGGTGCGCACTTACAGGAGAGGGTTCGACTCCCGCCTGGGTAGAAATGATTGTCAAATGCGTATGACATGACATACCAGTCAGCATTCGAAACCTAGCGCTCGGCCAGAGGGGGGTCTAAAATTTTTGGGACCTTAAAAGGGAGGGGGGTCCAGGAAGCAAAAACAAATTTTTTACCAATGCGTTATAAACTTGTTTCATTAATAAGGTTCACACACGGCGCGTAACAGGATTTTTCCTAGCCCCGGGCAAAAATTGAAATTTTCTGTTTCCCAGTTTGAAACCTCGAAATGCAACCCTTAAGTTTTCCCTGGAAGATTTTTTTCCCCTAATTTTGGCTCGAAGATTCTTATTTTTCCCTAATTTTCGCAGGTTTTTCGCACAGTTTTCAAACTGTTTTTAAGGTTTTCAAACCGGAACCAACCCTGCTCAGCCTGAGCCCTGTGATCGTACTGCATTCAGTTGCTTGCGCACACGGTTTTGAGGCAGCAATATTCAATCGACAGAGAAGGTCTCACGTTGGTTGCAGCGTCCCGGTTTTCTAGCAGGCGCACAAGTTTTAAGTCTGACAGTCTGGCCTGCGCAGGAGTTCAGTCCTCTGCGATAATGTTTTTGCAGCTCCTTGAATATCGGTGATTCCACGCAAGCAAAACTCAATGAGAGGCCCTTCGCGCAAACCCTTCACTGCGCTAGCCAAGTTAACCTCGCGACTGTCATAAGGTTCTTGCACCTGAGCATCAATGCGCGCGGCAAATTTAAAAATATTTGATTATCAGCGGACTGACTCCTATAAAGTTACCAAGCAGCCTCTGTTCGCTGATTTTTCTTTACTTCGAGAATGTGACTTGTCCTTTATAGCTCGACCCTGTATACTTGCACCCTTGGTTCAGACCCCGCCGCGCCAAAAGTCGAGGCTGGGTCAGGATTGCGGTGGGGCTCACCAACTTTTGGCTCATCGAGGATGGGGGGAGGGGGGGGGTCGGGATTTCCTTAGCTTTCCCATAGGGAGGGTCACTAATTCTTGGCTTGTCTAGAGAAGGGGTCAGACCCGTTTTTCAAAATTTTAACATTACAAAATTGACAATTTGTCTAGCGTAGAGGGGAGTCACGGGGGTTGCACCCCCAGTTTTGGATGCTGATACCAGTTCAGGCTATGACAACAACACCACATGCATGACACGTGGAGCGGACCGAATTTCGAACACTTGCATAACGCGTACTTACTGAATTTCAGGATCGCCAAACGGAATCACGCACCAATTGCCGTGCGCTTCGCTCATGTATTCTTTCAAATCATTTTCGCTACGATCGAAACTAACGAAAACAATTTCGAATGGCAAATCGGCGACATGTTCATAAAAATCCTAAAAGAACCAATAATGTTGTTACATTTGAGGCCATACAACTCACATCAAACGCAGTGTCTCTGACGCAAATATTAGTCATTCGGGATTTTTGAGCAAGAGTGACATCTCTGTCAGAAAAATCCATATTGCTCAGCACTTCCGAGTGCATTAATCAATAGAAGACTCGTAACCTAGACGCTGGGGGGGGGGGGGCTTGCACACTCACGCTCACCAAACCTGATCGTGAGCCAAGAATGATTCAGACAAGATGAAATTTCAGAATGAATATGCACACTCACAAAGATGTCGAAAACGCTGTTTCGGTGCAAAAGTGTAGCTAATCCTCGTCAAATATGATGGGAATACTGCGCATGGGTAAAACCGCCCACGAAGCTTCGTACACGTGACTCCACAAAAACAGTAAAAAAACGACGGAAAGTGAAAATAAAGCGCTCTGTACGTTCTGTACTGTATATGATGGTGTCAGCAGGAAAACAAAGACAGGTTTTTTTCATGTCACAAACCTTACAATAATTAATCCTTGTACGGGCCTCATGTGCACGCTTTACCTCTATACCTCTAATCTTGAGATGAACTTATGAATTGATGCGGTGCGCAAAACGTCGCGACAAATTTAAATTTAAAAAAGGCGGGAAATTTTGAAAACATTTAAATTATCCCCTCCAAAACATTTAGGCCCTTCAAAAACTGTCTGTGACAAGATCATAAGTTCTATCACGCGGGATCGGTCCCAGATTTTGCCAGAAACTGCTCCAAACTTACGCTTATTCCTAGCGAGGCGCCTTAGACATTCGAATCTTTCCTCACCTTTAAGATGGGCGTGAAAGCGCGGCAAGGCGGACACCAATGAGCCGAGAAATACAAGGCTACCACTTTCCCTTTTAAATGACCAGCTGCATCCACTTTCGAATAGTTCGATCCCTGACGTTTCTCTAAATTCTTTCCTTTCAACAAATCGGCCATTTCTATTCGATTTCGCTGAAAATAAGTTCGTCTAGCTGCGAAACAACTGTAGGACTGCAAAAAGTATAAACAATTCGCGACTTACCTACTTTACTGCCGCCAAAAATTGAATATCGGGGTTTCACAACGCACTTTATATTCGAAGCAGTGACAATGCAATTTGTTGATAAACTCGTCCGGTTTTTGCACGTAAACAAATCTGGACTAACGCCAGTATTTATCACCAAGTAAACGAATTAATAATTGAGAAATACCAAATTAATTTCGCTACTTTGACAAAAAACCATTTTGTAACTATAAATCTACAAAACGGCTTGAAAATTCTTCGATTAATTCCTAATCTTATAGAAATTATGATTATTCAAAAGGTGACATTAGCGTGCGACCTGCAGGCAACAGGTGAGACTCGAAAGAGCGGGAAATTCAAATTTGAAGTCCATCACTATTCAGTGTGCGGTGAAATGGCTCACTGCGATCGACATGAATCATCAGACTACGAGGAAGACATTAAAGGAGTCACTCCAGTTTTTGTGCTTTTTTACATTCAGACATTTTCCGTCGTTGAGAGAACTTTTCTTTTAGAATAAGCAATTCCAAGCAAAGCTGACACCCATGGACCTGCAAGTGTTGCACTTTGTTACGGTGTGGATGCGAAAAGAACTCATTCAGTTCGACAATTACTCATGAACCAATCCTAAAAGAAGGTGTTCACGCTCAATGAAAATTTGCAGCAGGTGCCTGTGTGTGAGATGTGTCAGATGCAAGTCACCAATGTGTGTTGACAGGCAACATAAGAGTAGGCTTTAGACTTTAAGGCTAGGAAGAGGATTTCCAGAGAAGGGAGAATAAAGTTCACTCGTGGTCTAGAAGGGGGGGGGGAGAGAATTTCAAGGAAATATGGTCTTCACACAAAATACATAAAACTTTGCTTATAAGACTCACTGAAATGACGTGTGACGACTAAATGATGCGGCTGACGCGTTCTACTGTTTATCCACACACAATCGGATTTCGGCCTGAGCTCATCAGAAAAGTAAAAATTGTGTAAGTCACGGTCAAGCTTATATAAAACTGACAAATCTTCAAGTGCTTACTCTTATTAAAAAGAGAAGACCAACCTAGTTTCCGCAACGCTTTATCATAAGATACAAACGTGCAGCATAATGTTGAGTGCGCTCAATTCGATTGATGTCACCTTCTAAAATCGGATCCCATGCAGCAAATCCATATTCTAAAACCGAAGGCACACAAGCACCAGAGACTGTCCCTAGCACTGAAGGCGGTACATGCCTGCTTAACTTGCGTCTCAAAGCCCCAATTCTGCAATTAGACTTACGCACCACATTCGAAATATGCTCAGAAAAGTCCATATAGCTGCTAAATAACACGACTACGAACTTTACCTCATAGCAAAATTCTATTCTGGTCCCTTGAAAGTGAATATTTGGCATCGGACAAATAGCTCCATGGCCGTAACGAAAGACAACGGCTTGCGCATTTGCTGCATTAAAAAGTTTAAGAGGAAGATACAACCATGAATTCATCAAAAGAAAACACAACTGTTGTATATTAGTAGTGTCCTACTGCCAGCTCTGTCCTCGTAAATAAATTATATATGTGACCGAAGCAGCGCCAGCGCACTTTTACGATGTGTACAGGGGTACGGATCCGCGCGACTAGACGTCCACCTGCGACTTCTTGCGACCGCAACGAAATTAAGGTGCGTGGTCGCTCGCTACCGGGCAGCGCTCGTGCCTGGCGCTCTTTTACGATGTTAATTATGCAATGTAGATGACTGTTTGGAAAGCAGCTTGAAATCTCGAACTTATGCGATTTGTTATTGGAGAAGCTTCCGAAGTCATTTAAAAAACAAAATTCACGAATTTTTGGCTGTGGATGAAGAAGGATTTAGTGCCGTTATTCGT
Organism: Mesodorylaimus sp. YZB2_4; assembly: GCA_030248295.1. NCBI lineage: Eukaryota > Metazoa > Nematoda > Enoplea > Dorylaimida > Dorylaimidae > Mesodorylaimus > Mesodorylaimus sp. YZB2_4. The sequence continues at coordinate 589,686 of JASANH010001374.1, read as the reverse complement.
TGTAGTTGCGAGAATGAAGAAGACTTTTAGCGATGGGTCATGGAATTTTCGGAATCGTCGTTGACGAGTTGGATTTGCAGGAGCACGTACCCTAGTGTGGAACGTCACCGTTTTTGAAAAGATTATGTCTGTCGGCTAACTGATCCTCGTCACATAAGAAACAAACACGTTCATTGCTTAGCCTATGGTTTCAAGGCGTCCATTATTTGCAAGGTGAAAATCGCTTCAAAGAAAACTACGCAAACGGATTCGTATATCAGAAAAAGCCAAGAAACCTGGATGACTAAAAAGTGTGCTCTAGTGAGGAATATAGGCTCATAGGCAAAACACAGAAAAATGCAAAAAATCCTGATTTTAAAAAAAGTGATATCGACCCATCCCTGCTGATCGTGAGTTTGATGCGTTCAGGTGCCCACGTTTGTTTTCTAGAGCATAACGATGAGATGGGTGGGGATGAGGGTATGGTTATCAGTTAGAAAATACTGTGTGTCAGTTTGTGAAGCATAGCGAAGTCATTTGTTAGCGAAAAAACCTCCTCAAAACTTTCCAAACTGCCTCCTCATACTCATCAAAACCTCCTCAAATTCTGGTCTTGCAAGGTGCTGGGAACCATGCTAGGGAGTACGTCATGTTGCAGTGGGGTCTGGGGCTGGTCCCAAAGTGGTCATGGGTGCAGTGAAAGGCCCCTTTTATGTACTTTGCTGTATTGCTGAATGTGGAATATTCAGACCAGTAATGTGATTCCGCGAAATATAATTCGAGAAAAGTTCCTCGATCTTGCGTCAAAAGTGGGTGAATTCGAGAACGACCCAAACCTCATGACCGGTTTGAAGAAATTCTTTGCAAGAGCGAGTAAAATGGTCACTGCCAGCCTTTTCAAATGACTTCGGAAGCTTCTCCAATTACAAATCGCATAAGTTCGAGATTTCAAGCTGCTTTCCAAAGAGTCATCTACATGGCATGATTAACATCGTAAAAGAGCGCCAGGCACGAGCGCTGCCCGGTAGCGAGCGACCACGCACCTTAATTTCGTTGCGGTCGCAAGAAATCGCAGGTGGAGGTCTAGTCGCGTGGATCCGTACCCCTGTACACATCGTAAAAGTGCAGCGCCAGCCAACGTCCCTCTGCTTTATTAGTGCACCGCTTGTTTTATACAGTCAAGAAATTTTACTTATTTCACATTGAATTTGCGTTTATTAGTTCAACCATACTCATTTCTTTGTTTTCTTGCGAAATCCTTTTTAACTGAGGCTATGTGCAAGCAAATTTACTGATAGAAACCCTGAAAATACATTGGCTAAGGCGGCAATATGCGTGTAATATTTTCATGTTTCCTGAAACTAACTTTTACTCACGAGTGACCCCGCACATCGCCTGGCTCCGCCTCCTGACCTAGTTTCGTGCTGGCCAATCAGAACGCAGGGGGCTTGGCGTCCTGTAAAATTGATGGTTTGTGCAAAGAAAACTTGCTTTGTTGGAAAATCCGCCTCAACCATAAGAAAGGAACCGTATTTAGGAATGAGAATTTCATACAAAACGGGCATGTTACACATATTGGTCTGAATCATAAAATATTTTGCGCCATTCGTGACGTTTTCTCCAACCTACAGTCCAGCAGCTGTTTTCCAAGCACTGATTAGCGCGGTGACTTCAGTGCTCGTCCTCTTCATTGCTTGTTCGACTTCATCGCGCCCACTCTTCGTGATTACATCGCCATTGGGTTTGATGACAATCAAGGCCGGAATCCCTCGAACGTCATACTTCCATTCCAGCTCCCTGAAAATGAGGGCAGTAATGTGGTTCGAGGGATATTTCAATTTGATATGCCTGCTAAACGTCAAAGAATTTGGGGTAAACATGGAATCCATCGAATTGCCTCTGGCGAATTAGGGACCCACTCAGGGCTGGGGCTTACTTAGCGTGGGCATCGCCGAATGGAATCAAGCACCAATTTCCATGGGCCTCGCTCATGTACTTTTTCAATTGATCCAAGCTGCGATCGCGGCTGACGAAGACGATTTCGAACGAAGCGTCAGCAATCTGCTCGTAGAATTGCTGAAAAGGAATGGAAAAGAATTCACTCCTTTTCCCGTCAGCGCCATGCGTGCATGAAGGAAACATGACTTGATGATCTCATTGCCAGCTTTGATCAGGAGCCATGATCACTGATTTCAATGATGATCACTAAGCGATCGATTGATTGATCGATCTTGAACATGATCGCCAATAATGCCAGTGATCAAAAGCCATGATCACTGGTATCGAGGACTACTGTATCAGACATTGTGAGCATCAGGACCAAATACTGAGAACACAAACAAAGCCAAGCTGGTCGATATCGATCACTGACATTGAAGAGAAAACATGATCACCACCGAGAGCAGTGGAGAAAAAGCCTGATCAATCGAGCTGATGTAAAGCATGATATGCCTTACGAAATACGATTCTCTGCCCTATCCTTACCATAAACCTCTTCGGTTCTCCCTCGAATAGCTTACCCAGGTAGTCAAATGTGGGTCATGCACAGAGTGTGGCCCCTCGTGGGCCTCCTGTCTTCACCCCCACTGGTCAAAGTTATGAGCTCATATTCTGCAGTGCAGAGGTCAACTTTTTAGCAGATGTTTTTGATCGATGTCTCCATAACCGATCGAAATTCCGCGAAACCTCACCGCAGGCTTCTCGGGACCATGATCCGATTGCTTTGATCAAAACTCATCGATAGCCATCAAACGGTGCTCGAATGGCGTCGAAAGACCCCCAGAAGCACAGAGAGCTCGTTTGTAGAACCGCAAGAACTATGGTCTTGCACGCCATCGTACAGGCTACTTGATGTGACTAACAGAATGACCAGGCAAGGCAATGGAGAGGATGTCCAAACAAGACTCGGGGAATCAAAACACCCGTTTTTGCATGCCCCCGCAAATAGTTTCACTCGCGTTGACTCATTTAAAATAATAATTTCCCTGGGATCATCATTTGAGCTTTGAAAAATGGGAAGAAACATTTACCTTTAAAAGAGGAGTGAAAACACGGCACGGCGGGCACCAGTGAGCTGAAAAATACAATCCGACCACTTTTCCACTCAAATGACTGGCTGCATCGATCCTTGAGTAATTCGATCCATCGCGCTTTTCCAAGTTCTTTCCTCGAAACAATTCGGCCATCTTGTTTGGCTGAACTCACCTGATCGCCCGTCGACCACGCCAGAGCCGATGAAAAGTGCACTGCTCACCAGCCATCTGCTCTCTAAATGCAACTTGCCCGGTGAGACGTAGTGTAAAGTTGAGTGTAAGGGCCAAATTAGGGTCGGTCGCTGCACTGCCCCAAGTTCCACCATGGCATTGACAAGCTTGACGAGTGCTGGTCTGACCAGTGTGTCTTCCACCAAAACTGTGAATCTTTGAATCTCGGTTGTGTTGTTGTGTGGCCATTTGGCCTTGTTTTTGACAGATGCGCATTATGTATAGGCACAGGAGAGAATGCAATGTTAGGGTGTCAGTGGCATTCAGTGTGCCATCAGGCGAAAGCTTGATTTGACCAGCTCGGGCACCCAGGGCACAGCCATAGTTTGGGATGGGCGGTCCAAATGAGAGAGCGCTGCACATCGCAGAATGACACACAGATGCATGCACTGATTATGGAGCGGAGGACTGCTGCTGGAATCCAAGGAATGCTGGTCCAAACAGCAGCAACAGGATTAGTACCCTGCTGAAGCGAGTGCAATTATCCGGCCTAAGAAGTGGTAGCGGCCGTGGAAACCGAGATAGGATTGGATGAGGATGAGGTAATTGGAAATTGATCAGATTTCCAACCAGTCAGAATAGTGATCGCATATCAACCCAGTGATCAGATATCGAGCGAGTGATCTTACATCAATCAGGCCATGCCTCGGATCGCAAGGGATGACCATGTGATCCGATCACAAGTGAGTTATCGGATATCGACCCAGTTATTGGGTGCATAGCGAGTCATTGGATGGATGTTGGGTACTTCATCGGATATTGATCGGATAGTCCCAATATCGAGCGAGTGAGAAGAGGATATCAATTAAGTGAGCGGAAGACAGTGATCGGCAGTGGAGCGCATGATCGGATATCCCCACTGGGTACCGAGTGGGCGATCGGATATCGGGTGAAGGATCGGTCGAGCGGTAAGCTATCAATGAAGTGATCAGAAATCGACCGTGTAATCAGATTTTGAAAGTGTGATGGGATATTGTAACGGGTTGGATACGATTGGAATACGGTAACCGCTGTGTAGCGAGGCGCCAATGATGCTAGGGCCTGATGCTCAGGTACAGTGATGCTCAGGTGCTAAACCCGAAACCATACTTTACCATCGGGGTCCATGCTAATGTACTAAGCCTAGGGTTGGGTCGACCTGAGTGCCATAATGTATGCCTATGGCCTTTGTCCTCGGCTGCCTAAGGTGCGGCCCAGCCACTTCCTGTCTGTCTGGTGTTGTTGTGCCTTCGCCAGTGTCTCGTTGTGCTCGTTGACGTGTGGCTGCTTTAGTAAACGCACTTGCGGATATTGGTCTCTTGTTTTGGGTCGGGCCCTCTGGGTCGGGACACTCGATCACAGGCAATCACAGGCAATCACACTCGATCACAGGCAATCACACTCGATCACAGGCAATCACACTCGATCACAGGCAATCACACTCGATCACAGGCAATCACACTCGATCACAGGCAATCACACTCGATCACAGGCAATCACACTCGATCACAGGCAATCACACTCGATCACAGGCAATCACACTCGATCACAGGCAATCACACTCGATCACAGGCAATCACACTCGATCACAGGCAATCACACTCGATCACAGGCAATCACACTCGATCACAGGCAATCACACTCGACCACAGGCAATCACACTCGATCACAGGCAATCACACTCGATCACAGGCAATCACACTCGATCATAGGCAATCACAGGCAATCACACTAGATTTACAGGGCATTCCTGGCACAAAATTCTTTCATTCTAATCAGCTATCAATGGACGATAGGGCGAAGCGAGGCTTCTCTTCGTAGGCCCCCTCTGGGCACTGCTTCATAGCCAACCCTCGGACCAGGACAAAAGTTGCGTCCTTCTGCACAAACAGAGAACTAGGACAAGACAAACAAAACTATGCAAGGACATGTACAAGACAAAAGGATAGTATTTTTAAAATTTTGTAGTCTGTGATGAATTGTTGTCAGCAGGACGGATCGTGAATAATTGTCTAAGACGACCCGCATGGCCTGACGATGCTATGATTTTCATGCTATCAGGGCATTCGTAACTACGATAGCACGATCCTATGCTCAACTCGCGCTATGTCCGCTTTTATTTTTAGCCATAAGAGTCACATTCAACATACAACAATGAACTTATTCAAAGTTCCAAACCGTATTAAATAATTTCCATCAATGGGATTTCACGAACTAAACATGCGGATTACGAGGGTCATGCAGAAGTTTTTAGTAGCGCAAGAACAAGACTACTCTCGATGATCACCTTCTCGAAGTACTCTCCTTTACATAGCACAAATGCACATATTCATTCTAGCAAACCAGTCGTCAAACCAATTTTTAAAAGCAGCTTTTGGAATCATCTGCAAAACCTCTTGCATGGCCGCCGCAGCCGCTTCAGGGCTGTCAAATCTTCTGGGCTGCCCGGTCGGGACTGTAGCCTGGGTGAGTGACCAATCGAACGCCCCCTCCATGCAAAAAATCCAAAGTCGCTGCAACCGTGTGAGCGGGTGCATTGTCGTGGTGCAACAAAACACCCCTGAGACCAGTGTGCGGCCGGGCCTCCTCGATCGACTTGAATAACGAGGGCAAGCAGACTTCGGTGCACCACTCAGCGTCAACAGTCCTTCGATCTTCGAGTTGAACCATTTTGAAAACCCCATTGCGGTCACTCTGGTCACTTTCGTCGGAGGAGACTCGCTTTCAAAGAACCAAACTATCGACTGCTGTTTCGTCTCGGGATCATAATTATAGATCCAGGTCTCATCACCAGTGACAATCTTATCGATAAGCTTCGAGCCACCGTTCGCGAATTTCTTCACCATAAAATGACACCAATTCACTCGCTCTTCGGTCAAGAGATGGGGCATCCAACGACTAAGAAGCTTCCGCACGCCCAGGTGTTCATGCAGAATCGATTGCACTGCCGCCGACCCAATATTTAACTTCTCCTCTATTTTTACATACGTGATGTTTCGATTGGCTCTGGCGAGGCTACGCTAACCAGTGAGGCAACGCTAACGAGTGAGGCTACGCTAACCAGTGAGGCAACGCTAGCCAGTGAGGCTACGCTAACCAGTGAGGCTACGCTAACCAGTGAGGCAACGCTAGCCAGTGAGGCTAACGCTAACCAGTGAGGCTACGCTAACGAGTGAGGCTACGCTAACCAGTGAGGCCACGCTAACGAGTGAGGCTACGCTAACCAGTGAGGCAACGCTAGCCAGTGAGGCTACGCTAACCAGTGAGGCTACGCTAACCAGTGAGGCAACGCTAGCCAGTGAGGCTAACGCTAACCAGTGAGGCTACGCTAACGAGTGAGGCTACGCTAACCAGTGAGGCCACGCTAACGAGTGAGGCTACGCTAACCAGTGAGGCAACGCTAGCCAGTGAGGCTACGCTAACCAGTGAGGCTACGCTAACCAGTGAGGCAACGCTAGCCAGTGAGGCTAACGCTAACCAGTGAGGCTACGCTAACGAGTGAGGCTACGCTAGCCAGTGAGGCAACGCTAGCCAGTGAGGCTAACGCTAACCAGTGAGGCTACGCTAACGAGTGAGGCTACGCTAACCAGTGAGGCCACGCTAACGAGTGAGGCTACGCTAACCAGTGAGGCAACGCTAGCCAGTGAGGCTACGCTAACCAGTGAGGCTACGCTAACCAGTGAGGCAACGCTAGCCAGTGAGGCTAACGCTAACCAGTGAGGCTACGCTAACGAGTGAGGCTACGCTAACCAGTGAGGCCACGCTAACGAGTGAGGCTACGCTAACCAGTGAGGCAACGCTAGCCAGTGAGGCTACGCTAACCAGTGAGGCTACGCTAACCAGTGAGGCAACGCTAGCCAGTGAGGCTACGCTAACCAGTGAGGCTACGCTAACCAGTGAGGCAACGCTAGCCAGTGAGGCTAACGCTAACCAGTGAGGCTACGCTAACGAGTGAGGCTACGCTAACCAGTGAGGCCACGCTAACGAGTGAGGCTACGCTAACCAGTGAGGCAACGCTAGCCAGTGAGGCTACGCTAACCAGTGAGGCTACGCTAACCAGTGAGGCTACGCTAACCAGTGAGGCAACGCTAGCCAGTGAGGCTACGCTAACCAGTGAGGCTACGCTAACCAGTGAGGCAACGCTAGCCAGTGAGGCTAACGCTAACCAGTGAGGCTACGCTAACGAGTGAGGCTACGCTAACGAGGCTACGCTAACCAGTGAGGCTACGCTAACCAGTGAGGCTACGCTAACCAGTGAGGCTACGCTAACGAGGCTACGCTAACGAGGCTACGCTAACGAGTGAGGCTACGCTAACCAGTGAGGCTACGCTAACCAGTGAGGCTACGCTAACGAGGCTACGCTAACCAGTGAGGCTACGCTAACCAGTGAGGCTACGCTAACCAGTGAGGCTACGCTAACGAGGCTACGCTAACCAGTGAGGCTACGCTAACCAGTGAGGCTACGCTAACGAGGCTACGCTAACCAGTGAGGCTACGCTAACCAGTGAGGCTACGCTAACGAGGCTACGCTAACCAGTGAGGCTACGCTAACCAGTGAGGCTACGCTAACCAGTGAGGCTACGCTAACCAGTGAGGCTACGCTAACCAGTGAGGCAACGCTAGCCAGTGAGGCTACGCTAACCAGTGAGGCTACGCTAACGAGTGAGGCTACGCTAACGAGGCTACGCTAACGAGTGAGACTACGCTAACGAGTGAGGCTACGCTAACGAGGCTACGCTAACCAGTGAGGCTACGCTAACCAGTGAGGCTACGCTAACCAGTGAGGCTACGCTAACCAGTGAGGCTACGCTAACGAGGCTACGCTAACCAGTGAGGCTACGCTAACCAGTGAGGCTACGCTAACCAGTGAGGCTACGCTAACCAGTGAGGCTACGCTAACCAGTGAGGCTACGCTAACGAGGCTACGCTAACCAGTGAGGCTACGCTAACCAGTGAGGCTACGCTAACCAGTGAGGCTACGCTAACGAGGCTACGCTAACCAGTGAGGCTACGCTAACCAGTGAGGCTACGCTAACGAGGCTACGCTAACCAGTGAGGCTACGCTAACGAGTGAGGCTACGCTAACGAGGCTACGCTAATGAGTGATGCTACGCTGTGAATGTTTTGGGGGGGGGGGGGGAGTGACTGCTTCGACAGGGCGACCAGATCTTGACTCATCTTCAAATGTTTCTCGCCCACGTTTAAATTCCCGAAACCAATTTCCAATTGTGCCAAGGCAAGGAGCCAGATCTCCAAAAGCTTCCACCAATTTCCGTAAAATGTGTAAAATATGGAATATTTCTAAAAAAGATTTGAGCCCAAACAGAAGATAAAAAATTATTTCAAACTAGGATCTTGATTAATTTCTTAATTATTTGCTCACTCATTCACGAAAGTTGCCAAAGCTGTTCTGGAATCCACTGAACGGTATTGCACTGCCATTTTGCCTCAACTCGTTCTTTTACCCGCCCTTCGGAAAACCTTGCAGCTTGTCAGCGATGCCTTAGTTGGCGAGCAACCAGGGACAATGGTCTGCGGCTGGCCGACTATAAATGCTCCAGCAGTTAAGTAAGCAACGCCTAGTAAGCAATCGATAAATCAGAAGAAAACAAAAACACATGGGGCGGGTACGCGATGAGTCATTGGAATATGGAATGCCCAGATATGACCATTCTCTCGTCTAGCGGCGGTGTCTGCTCTGACTTGGACACTGCTTGGGACAATATCTCCTGCGGCGGACATAGCAGGAAGGATGTGACGGGGTACAAAAATGGTCGCATGCCGATTAGAGAATGGGTTCACCTGATTGCCAATGAAGTTGGTTCAGATCGCATGGACAGGCCCTCGCACCTCAAACCATGCTGAGGGGTCTTGCAAAGCCGTGCCCAGCTCTCAATTATGTATTCTTACGGAATTGGTGCTCCCATCGTTGGACGGTCGGCCATCTCATCAGGTCACTGAAGGGATGACGTCATATTCTTAACATGGCTTATACATTGGACGGCCGAGTGGGTGCCATGCCAGGGCCCTGCTTGGGTGCGAGTCATACCCTCATGTTGAGGTGTAGAGAACACAAGTCAGCTGACATGCGAGTCTGTCCTCTTACCTTGTCAAACACGTCGCCTACGTTGGCCTCCGATTCTCCAAACCACATGGTCAGCAGCTCAGGTCCCTTGGAGCTGATGCAGTCGGCTTGGCACTCGTGAGCATGGCCTCGACCAGCAACGTCAACAGGACTGGTCGGCACTGTGCATTAACACGCGCTGCAAGTCAAGGCACAGACACCCGCGGGGTGATAAAACACGATAGCGTGATCCACTGCACTTTGTCGTACACATACATACGCATGTCTAACAAGGCTGGCTGCAGCGGGGGCTCCAATCTACCAGGCCATGACTCCACTATTCTCTGCACACCCAGTCTTGTTCGACAAACATGCGCACCAAGTACACAAGGTACCTGCAGCCAGAGATTACAATAATTCAGTGGCTTCCTCTGCCACGCGTACATCATAACCGGATAGTCCTGCACGGCTTGCGTAAAAATTGCGGGAAATTCAAATTCATATGCCCGCAGTTTCATAATTCTTGGATAAAAAAACTTATGCTCCTCCTCGCATCACACACTGTTATTACGTACCACCAGACATCTCCGCACAGTGCAACTGAACAAATGGACACTATCAAAACAATGAAAACGCAAGGTACAGTAATAGCAGTCCACCACCGCCCTATCCAGTAGCCGACGCCAACGATGGGAATGGATTCTGCTTGCTGATCACCAACTTCTGGTGCTGGTGCGAAATGTAGCCTTTGATCTTTCCCTGAAAAGCATAATTATACCACGACTCGCACCATGACCCCAGTATTCGCAGTTGCTAATCGTGCCCAATCTTTCACCAGGCCGAGTAACCTGCAGCCGCGGTGGTGCAGCAGTAACACATCTTGATTGCCAGCGAGAGCTCGACCAGGGTTCAATCCCCACTCTCACCTTGCGATCCAGGCCTAGTGCTTCGAGTGAAGAAATATAAATCAAGACCCGCACGCCCTTAGCTGCGGAAGTCAGCGTGTGATCCGAGATGCCTTCATGTCCAGGTGCAGACCAAAGCAGAAACACACCCCACATGCTCTGCTACTGGATACTGAGAAGGGCGGAACCCTGAGCCAAGTCAGCCATCCGCATCGATCCTCTTTTAACACTCACCTCCGCTATCAAATTAGCCACGATGCAGGCCACTTCGTCAGCATCCACCTGATCCTCCGGGTCGTCTGGCTCCTCCACTTGCAAGTACTTGAGCACGACCAGGAAAGCCTCGAGTGGCACCTGGTGCGTCTGCAGGATCTGACACCTATTTTAGACAAAAATGTCAGAAACACTGCTCAGTCCTTCCGCCTAATACACCCTGCCCCCCCCCCCCCCCCAGGCCACCTGAAACCAACTCCAGACCCTAATCCCAGGCTGCTTCGTCTCCATCACCCAAATGCTAGAGTACTCCAGGCAGGCCGACAGGCCAAACACAATGAACAGTACTTACACTCTCTTGAACAATGTACGGTACGTGATCACCTTCAATTTCTCCAACATCAAGAATATGCCGCAGTTGATGAAAAATGATTCATTCGCCGTCAATGCCTCGTCCAATTTCCGCAAGTTTCCATTCCTGCAAACATCATTTCACTTCACTAAAACATCACAAACTATATTTTTCACTGAAGCAGTCACCCACTCAAGGTTCAAGTTTTCGCAAACTTTATTTAATTTTTTGGAACTTTGAATTTTTTTGGAGGTCTGAATTTTTTTACAGGAACTTTGAATTTTCATGAGAAAGGTGATTTATGCCGACAATATGACTTTTTGACGGGAAATTTGAATTTCTGAATGATGAATTCAAAATTTCGGCGAGTAATTTGAATTTTTTGCGCGAAATTTGACTTTTTTGCAAAAAAAGAGCAGAAGCAGCGGAAAGCAAATCCTTGTGTCCCTCCAGCCTCGCCCTATTGTCCAGCAAGACCAACCACAACCCCCCCCCCCCCAGTCCAAACATACCTGACAGCTTGAGCCACATCAAAAAATTCCATAAGATTATACCGCCGCAATAACGCTTCCGACGGCATATGACCCTACAAAAAATTTGATCGCTCAATTCCACCACATTTTTCCAAAATTTCAAATCAAAACCTCACCAAAAACATTTTAACCGGAATCAAATACATTAAAATCAATCTCTTATTCTTTTGACTTTCCGGATGACAATTTTTGAAAGCGAACGAAAGAGCTTCTTCAGCTAAAATCGAAAAAAATTTCCTTTTCATGCATAATTTTCAAATCTTCTTTTAAACTAACCCGCTTTAAAATCCGAATCAAACATAGCTTTTCGACCCGTAAAATATTTATAAGTCACCCGATCGGCCATAGAAAACGTGTCGTATAAATGACCACAATTTTCAATTGCTCGAACAAGTGGTTTTAGTAAATTCAATTTATTCACCTAAAAATTCTATTCTGATCAACTATACAGGGTGAGTAATAAGTTCCGCCATTTTTTGAACATGTATTGCGCAATAATGCATTGTCTCTGACTGATATAAATAATACCATTCGATTCAGCCTCGTTTTTTCTATCAAATAGGCCTATTTCTATCAGATTAAAGATTGGCCTATCTTTGCCCATTTAGTCTGTCTCTACTGTAGAACAGACTAAATGGGCAAAGATAGAGCGAGACTGCGCACAGACAGGCGATTCCATAATTTTGATCAGTAGCGTAGATGACCAGATCCCGACCCAACCAAACATTGCATTGGATGAAGGACACCCGCAGTCAGAAGGGGAGGGTTGAAAGGATATTTTGGCGGGAATTCAAAATTCCGATCTAGCAACCTACAGTTTGAGCGGGTTCTCCCAAACCGATGCGGCCCGGATCGGCGAGCCAGTCGATACTGGGGCTGGATGGCTCTTTAAATACGGTACTAAATTTTAACTGACGGCGGGAACTTATTACGCAGCCTGTAGGCCCATTGAAAAATATAAATTCACCTCACCTTAAAGTAGATTCGAAATAATTGATTCGTCAAGTTTAAAATGGCCGCTCGTTTCGTAGTTTCTGATGACGCTCGTCTAAAATCAAATGCGATCATAAATTTGTCAATTTTCTCATTAAAACATTCAAATCTCAGCTTACATATCCGCCACGCAAGAACGATAGCATTCCATTATAATTCCAGCAGCTTTCTCCAAACAACTGCTTTGTTCGGTCGGTGCTGGATAAGATGGTCGTAAGTCCGCCTAAAAAATTCAATTATTCCAGAATACAAAAAAGTGAAACCAATTATCCCCGAGCAGGATTCGAACTCGCACCGAAAAAATTATTCTCCTCACCGCTTTAGCGCAAAGACGCAAATCTGAACAGAATCGATAAAGTAATGGCAAAAACCAATTTTCATCTTTTCTTTTTTGTAAAACTTCTTTCGCAATAGCCCTAAAAATGGTATATTCTACAAGTGGTCGAGAAAGTATCAAAAAACTTACTGCACAATGTGAGTTTGCGTTCCATACGCATCCTGATATTGTCCATTACGAAGCTGCGATGCGCATCTGAAATGAGCCTTAGGGTCTAATCGTAAGATATATCGAGAGCCTGCAATCAGAGGGTCAGTTTCCTCAGGAGCCCGCAGAATCTGCGCAGGTTTTTAGGCCTAATGATAGTCGGTCGTACGAATTTGTGGAGTAGCCACTTTCAGGCGATTTTTCTCAAAATTTTTAGTGAAACCTAAGTCGATGTCAGCAAATAATTTGTAGAGAAAAATCTGCTCATTTCAAAGCTTAATTTTTCATTTTCAGTTTTTATCAAAGACTTTTTCGTAAATTTTTGCGATTCAAACGGAAAAAATTTGTTATAAGTTTTAGTAAAGCAGTAAAAACAAATACAGCCACTTGATAGAGCACGTTTTTCTCTACAAAATTGTCGCTGACATGAATTCTCGTTATCGTTAAAAATTTCGAGAAAAATTGACCGAAAGCAGGCGAAGGCGCAAAAACTCATTTCGACAGGCGTGTGCGCACCAGACTTTAGTTTAGGCCCTAAGATGTCTGACGAGCTTGTGTAACCTACCCATGCTCTATTCGAAAATAAATGTCTGATCGTAGATCTCTTTTGCAAGATTTTCGAGAAAAGGATTTGTCTGCATGGAAGAACTTGTGCAACCTAGCCTGGCAGGCGTAGGAGAGAATAAAGCCGATTGAATCAGCGGGACAATAACATCGACTGGAGCGAGACAATCTTTCACCTGCGACCGAAACATCAACCCGACGGGCTGACGTTTCCCAGCCAGGGGAGATCAATTATTCTCCCACTCGCCATGGCCTACCAGGTCTCACGATCAGGAGACACAAAAAAAACAGGAAAAACTTGGGGAAATTTGATTGCGAAGGGCCCTTCTCCCCTGCGCTGCCACTGATGAATCACTTCTGCTCTGACTGTCAGATCATGGATGGGGTGCTTCATCACAGGTCAGCTTCCCCCCTTTGATATAAACAGCTGCACACAATCACCTGATATGAAGAAAGACAATGCCATCGAACGGAGCTTCGATTGTTCTGGTCAAAATACGCCGAATATCATTTTCTGATACGTTCAACGATGTCAATTCCGATGTGGCCGTGTCCCGAACCGATAGTAGACGCTGAAACAAGAAGAACACAAAATTAGTGCTCACAGTTTCATAATGTGCATTGATGACTTTGTGCACTTGTCAGTAATATAATCGTGAAAAATCAATGGCACTTTTGCTGTTTGGTCCCCAACATGGGTTAGCTTAGGTTGGTATTAGGCTTAGGCTTAGGCTGGCATTTGACTTGGGCTTAGACTGATACTAGGCTTAGGCTTAGGCTTAGGCTTAGTCTGGTATAAGAATTAAGCTTAGGATGACATTAGCTTCCAGCCAGCCTTATACCAGCCTTCGCCTGGGGACCAAACGGCAAAAGCGCCAAATCAATTTGGTACATGATAATCCAGGCGAAATTCTTGCTTTAGTGTTCCTGGTTTTCCAGCATTGCATAAACCCTGTGACTGTAAGCTGTCAGAGCAGCGAGGGGGAATTCAGAGTTGATTCATTCAGGATCGACCGGGTTCATTTTCTCTAAATTTTTCAGGTTTTCTGCAAAAAATTGAGGTTTTCACCTAATTTTTTTCGCACAGTCCCAGCTCCAACGAATCAACTTTTATTGATTCACTGACTTCCAGCACGATGGTACCATCTCACAGTTTTCCATGATTTTGGCTCAGAAATTCCTATTTCCCTGATTTCCCAGACGTTTCTCGAAATCTCTGACTTTTCCTGGTTTACCAGCCTCGTATGAACCCTCACCCACTCTAGGACCAGTCAGGCCTAGTCTAGGACCAGCCCAGCTGTTTTGTCGCGACAAACCAACTTCAAAGCCTTCAGAGTACATACCGCGGCAAGCTGACAATTCTCCCACGATTCACCACCGATCGATTCGTTTATCTAAATTTAATCAAATTAAATTCTATGTTCGGTGTGTGGAAAACAAAGACTTACTTCATGAAAAAAGTTGATCAACACGTGAGTCATTTTGAAGATTTAGGAGGAAATAGGAAAATTAATGGCAGGGGTCGGCTCGATTTTATATTGCTCGATCTAGTCGACGTAGATTAATACCGAGCGTATCCACAGCTTTGCTGAAACGGAAGCCTTATTCATTACTGAAAATTCTTCTAAAATATATATAGGCCTATTCTATTTTGAAATCTAGAATTTCAGAAGCCGGGATTTACAAAAATCAAAACCTTTGCATCTCCTTACCCTTCGCTGAAGTGTTTTCAATAATTTTGCCGCAAGTAGAATGCATCAGCCACACCACTAATCGTAAAATCAAATCACGAGTTGCAGAATTCGAACTGAAAAAACGATCGGCTCCCCAAAATATGTGTTGTCTGCTTGAGCGCGCCAAAATAAATTAGGCAGCAGGTAGCACGCTGCTTAGTCAAACGCGGGAAATTCAAATGAAGTCTGTTAAGCGTTGTATACTGCGATTCTGCTGCGATCAAATTTATCTCAAATCAAAATGATAATAGATCTCTTCTATAAATCCTTTTTTCTTTTCACGCACTCCATACATCATGAATCTGCATCCTACAGTATGTCAAGATCCTAAAAAAGTTTACCGCGCGAATTCAAATTTTTTTTTCACTCCGACATGGTCAACAGAAAAACTTGCCTTAAAGCGGTATCTAGGCGTGTTCATTAGCTATGCAGACACGTGCAGGGTCCAAGCCCGGAGTAAGAACAAAGGCCCCACCCCACCTTACCAACCTTCATGAGTTTTGCATGGCCAAGTTTAGGCCTAAAAGGCCCGCTTTGACATCAATTCAATAGCACATTTTTGAAAATACCTGAGCCTATAGAATGGCTGGAAAGCGTTAATAAGCTCCAGTATGGATCACTGCTCGCAGCCTGGCTAGTCTGAGCTATGGTCCCTGGAAAACGTGCTGCCATGAGCAGACACGTATGGACGTATGTTTTGAATCAAATTGTTGTTATCAGCATTTTGACAGATTTTCAATTTTCAGAAGCTGCTTGTAAGTCGTCGATATACCTCAAACGTCCCATCTGAAACTCATTTTTACCCGCCATTAATGCTATGATTGGTAGAATCAGTTCCACACCACCAGGGCCCTATTTCCCCTGTTTGCAGTCCGTTAACGGACTCGCTCTAGGAAGGACGGACGGAGGGAGGAGCGTCCCATGCGTAAAATGCAGTTTCAGATGAAGGGTTGCCTGAACTAAAAACGATGTATAGTTACTTTTCTAGGCCGGCAGCAACTGTGCAATGACCTGGTGAAGGGTGGAATTCGAGCCTTTCTCATCAATGGGATCTGCTACGTGTATAAACCAGGTGTATGAAATTGGTTTCAAGGCAGTGATACGTGTTTGAATGGAGCAAAAAACGATTGCAATGGTCGCTCGGACCCGCTAATCAGTGCCAACCTACTCGGATTGGTCGGCGTGGACGCTGTTGGGAGAGGAGGGCAAGATTCCGCCAGTGTGCTGGGCCTGGGCCTGGGTAGTTTAGCCAACGTTAATCTGCTACCTGGTGGTAAAGGCAAGGACACGGCGCCTGGGCAACTGAAGAAAAATCGTACCAGTTCAGCCACTGTGGGTGAAGTACCC
The DNA here is from genome assembly GCA_030248295.1 of Mesodorylaimus sp. YZB2_4. Lineage (NCBI taxonomy): Eukaryota > Metazoa > Nematoda > Enoplea > Dorylaimida > Dorylaimidae > Mesodorylaimus > Mesodorylaimus sp. YZB2_4. The sequence goes on along the minus strand of JASANH010001374.1, from coordinate 573,277 downwards.
CCTTCGAAACAAGGCAGTTATGGTGTTGGTTCAACTGGGCAAGGTCCATGTTTCGATTATGGTCGTGCTGCCGTATTCTCCACCCCGACCGAGTATATCCAGCTGATATCCGAGCTACGCAAGATCATCCCAACGGGCAAGGTATGGCTGGGAGCCACCAGTGCAGACAACGAAAACTCGCCTAAATCCTTGCACGGCTACAACTGGATGAAAGACAAATCGCGGAGTGGCACTGCCGTGTGTGCAACAAGCAAGATCAAAGTTGATGCGCAGGGGCCAACAGATCAGCAGATGTGTCTGGGCGCAGACATTGAGCGTGACTATGCATTTTTCGCTGCCTCATGCAATAGTGGCAATATTGGAGTCATATGCGAGTACGGTAAGCGTACATAGGTGTAGCAGGTGTCTCAGATACCCCTTAGTTATTCGCTGATCCTTGAAACAGGGACACCCATATCTGAAACCAACTTTTACTCTGTGAAAGAATGTGGTACTTCTGCAAAACAAGGCTGCTTGATCTGACAAACCAACCAGAAATTTTTCCTGACGCTGTTCTTACCTCTGGCGGACTGAGCACCTTATCACTGCACATGGGTGTAAAATATGGTTTCAGATGTTGTAAAATTTGTTACGCGAGAGCACTTGGTGTATTTCACTGTAGCCATGCTTCGGCCAACAGTACATCTGCTTTAGGATGTGGTGAATCACAGTTCCCCACTTATGGGGCAGCCTGGGATAGCGTTAACTTGCCGTCGAATCCTGGAACTTCATCGATGAGCACAGTGCCCACTTCACGCACGACTACGCTTGACAATAAAATTGACGAAGAAGTGGTGGGAAAACCAGTTCGAGGCACAGCGGTCACATTCGGGAGCAGGTCACCCTCTGGATCTACAATAGTCTACTCCGAACCGTCGTCTAGCTTTTTGTCTACTGTAACCAGCAGTCGGTCAAGCACTGCCACTACATCAATACAAACGACAACCACAGTCTCAGCTACAAACACTCCTAAACCTTCAACGACAACAGCGGCACCACGGGTTAGTACTGCAAGCACTACAACAACCAAACAGTGGACGACTGCTTCTGACCCAACCACGACCCCCGCGAAGACCAGCAGTGATCCAACTGATACCTCTTCTGGTCTGCGGACAAGCCGCATCACCACGTCACCATCATTAGCTACAAGTGACACAAGCAAGCGAGAGACCACGTCAAAAACATACCCGTCATCAACGGCTGGTATAATACTGTCCACAAGTCTGTCTACCAATCACCTTAAAACCTTGTCCACCAACCCGCACGCATCCTTGTCGTCAAGCCCCGCTTCTAAACTTACCAGCACACAGGGTACATCCAGATCCTCATCCCTCTCTTCCAAACCCACTGTTGTCACCACAGTTCACTCTGTGCCCCAGTCCACAACCACAAGAACGACAACAGATGCAGAGACCAGCCTCGCTTCAGCGACCCCTACCCATTCAGTACAGCCGCAAGTTTCTCATTCCACAATGTCCGTGACAGGTGATGACTATGCAGAGGTAGGAGAAGGAGGCAGTGGAAACGGCACTGCAAAAACACAGTCTCGATCGGTTGTCAGTACTGTCCCCAGCCCCAGTACTGCGTCCCAGCATAGTACGACAACAACCACGCAACCAAGCACTGCCACCAAGCCTACTACTCTCATCTCCACCCAACCCAGCACTGTCACTCAACCCAGCTCTGTGACCAGTGTCATCCCCCGATCCAGTACCAGCACTCCAGTCCCTGCCCCTAACACACTCTCGTCTGCCCAAACCAAGGGCACACTCACGTCAACAACCCAGACTGGCCTGGGCAAACAGACAAGCATAGTCTCCTCTTTGGCTCCCACCCCAGGCACCAAGGCCAGCTCGGGCACTGCCCTTACTGCCAGCAACATGGAGGTGACGACCTTGAAGCATCTCGAAACCATCACCAGCAAGACGACCACACTTTCGCCCTCGCGTCCAAAATCTGGTGCCACCAGCAAAGCTGGACCCCCAAAGAGCAACAGTCGTGCTACAGTCACTCCACCCACGAGTAGTCAGTCAACACGGACTGATTTCTCTGAGACTGGCCAAGATACAGCAACTCTAGCCACAGCTTCAGTGTCAACGAGTGCCGAATCTAGCAGCCAGGTTAGCCTCGCTGATACCACGTCTGCACTTGGGGTCGCAGAAACAAGTTACAGTAAGACAGCGACATCTTCACAGTCACGAGCTCAGAAAACCACTCCCTCATTCACAAGTTTCGGAACCCCTGCCACCACGTCAAGAAGTTCTTCACTAGCTCCCTCTAGCACACGAGAATCGAAAAAGACCATGTCTATGCGCTCGCCCACCACTGAAGTAGGGACCACAGACCAACCTCAAGCCACAATTCAAGCGACCCTCGCCTCTTCTAGTTCCCAGTTACCACCATCTTCGACTGGTGTCGAATCAGAGCTTCCTCATCCATCTGCCACGCCCACATCTCCCACTTCCGAGGTAACCTCTCCATCGTCTTCCGTTTCATCAAGGAAGATCAGCGCAACCGAGAAACTCTTGCCAAGCTCCACAACCCCACCCCACACTGGCACTAGTACCCACTTGGCAAAGCAGACCACAGGCATCACAACTGTCACAACAACTTGAAAAGGCACCACCACCCTGTCTGACGAGACTGTCACCAGGCCACAGCATCCCTTCTCCACCAGACCACCAAAGGCTACGCCAACCACAAGCAGGCCACACTTGCCCCAGTCTTCTAGACCAGCGACCACAAGCAGATCACTGCTGCAAGAAACTCTAGGCACGACAGAAACAGATGATACAACAATGCCAGCAGTCACCACAGGTTCACCCACAGAAGCTTCCATTCCAAACTCAGCAAGTACTGAAACACTCAGGACAGACGATGCGATAACCTCATCAGTCGACATCTTCACCACTTCTGGCACACCAGAAGACACTTCTGCCTCTCCACATTTGACGCAGGAAATTCCCACCTCAACGACGCCCCGACTATCTCTGCCGACCTCGAGCCACAGTGCCGCTGACAAATTAGAGCACAGTGTACCAACGACACAGGAGATCGAAACATCAGGTCACACTTTTAGCTCACATGACACCCCCAGTTCATATTTGCCTGATACAGTGTCTGCTGCACTGCCAAGCACCGATCGTCCACTGTCCCCAACCAAAGACCACTCACGCACTGTCTTTACAACCCCACTAGCATCTTCAGAAGTCATCTACGATGCATCTACCTCTGTGGTGCCCCCATTGATTTCCCATCCTGCCTCCACTTCGATTGCACCAAACAATGACTCGAAAACAGAAGCATCTTCTAGCGAGCCAGTAAGCAGCCACACCTCCATTGTGAAGACAAGTAAAGGTCAGGCCGTCACCAAGGGTGAAAGCAATGCCGTTCCTAGGGACTCAACTTCTTCTGAACCAGTCTGGACTCTCGAAAAAAGTGTCACCGAGAATTTGGCTCCATCAACCACATCTGAAACAGTCACAGTGTTGCAAATCAATGGCACAACAAGGGGCCTTGCTACAAGACGATCTCGCTCATCTCCCCAACACAGGGGTACTACTAAAACAATGGCACACTGGATCGAGGCAACAGAGACCACTCCAAAGGCTGAGATCACCCCTACTAATGCATTTTCTACAGCGACACCCGGTTCAGAGCAGGCCTATACTACTCTAGATGCCACTACAACCCAGCATCATCACTTCAGTTCCATGCAGACATCAACGAAGGCTCGCCATGAGACTGATAGGCCCAGAAGGAAAGTGACCAGCACAACCTCACTTTCACCAAGTACTCTCCGCCCTCACACTGAAAGAATTGAGAGGCATACTCAGCCAGAAACACAAATGGCCACGACAGGAGCCCCTGCCAGTCAGGATTATCTAGTCTCGTCGCAAGCTACTACTACAGCCGCTCATTTATTGCACGATTCTCCTGCAACAATCCATCCACGGCTTACTTATGCATTCACGAGCGTTAACGCAAAGTCCACAGAATCAGTGAGCTCGCACGCTGATACCACAGTCCCCGCCACAAACATGGATGACGAAGTTGTGGACATTGCAGCGGCAGCCTCAACTGTCGGTGAATCACATCCCCTTGGCCTCACCACCAACACCCACCCACGCTCATCCCTTCCCCATAGCAAAGACACAAGTAAGCCAAGTTCAGCACTTCATACTCGCATCCCACCAAAACCACTGACAGCCAGTCCAAATGCTGATGCTATCTCGCAAACAAAGTTGGTGAAACCTGAGTCCGCACAAACAGCAGGCACCAAAATCCAAGACACCTTCAAGCCTACATCGGCAGAGACACTTCGCATAATTCCAGTGACTGACGAGACCCACGCTGAAACAGTGATGATTCCAGAAAAGGCACCAGTGACAGAAGGGCACCCCATGACTGACCGTCCCCATTCTACCTTACTCTTATTTTCAGTATCGCATGCCCACACAACAGTTAGCTTCACAAAAAGTACCCCTGGAATATCAACCAGCACAAAGGGACCCTTTGATATGACTACACCACCAACGAGAGACCAGACCAAACTTAGTGTAAGCCTGGACACAACCAGGCATGGAACAGAATCTCAGCACTCGCCATACAATTCAGCGAGTACAGAGGAATTCCAATTCAGCACTAGAAACCATTACACAAGCAAGGACACCACAGAACCCAAAATCCCGCCTGTGACCACAAGCAGGACGCATGTTACGCCAGGACTCATTGGAGGACCTATCACGCCAGCGACGCTCGTTTCCTCCTCTATGAATGGCCCGGGAATAAAAAGTACATCCAGCACAGGCCACAGATCCCATTACACTACACAAGCGCCACTTTACACTGCTTGCACTAGCGCAGACGTCTCAACCGAGACTACACCGCTGAGTGCGAGCTCTGTCGGACCCAAGCTAGACACACAAGTCCCTCAGGCTTCACATTCTCACATTATTCAAAATAATGAACGGATGACAGACTCGCATTCCAGCACTACCTTGAAATGGACTGTGAAAACCAAAAGCAAGTTCGAGCTACCGCTGACCACAAATACTGCGGCTCATAGTACCTACCACGGCACCCCTGACAGTGCCAGCCCTACAGTAGGGTCCACAACAACAGCATCTGCGCAACCACTGACCACAAGCACTATGGCTCATACTACCCTTGGCGGTGCCAGCCCTACAGTAAAGTCCGCTCTACCACATACATTTGCCTTGTCAAGTGCACCTCACCCTTTGACCACTGGGTCCACAAAGGCGACTGCACAGCACCTGATGACCACTGGTTCCAGCAAGGCATCTCTTCTGTCCGTGACTCCGACCTCAGAGGGACAATCTGATTCATCAAGCAGATCCTCGTCATCAGTTCACAGCCAGTCCAACAACACCACCAAACCCACTTCAGCCTATTCAATCTTCCACTCCTTCGTGACTTACCCTGTGCCCCAAACCGCAATAAACAGCAGCCCATTTGTAACTGTGCATGATATTCCCACTTCGGAGGGATCAAGACCACTGAAAGACACTTCAACACATTTAATGAAATCCACTGCTCGAAGCACAGAACTTTTCATCCACCCTCCGCTCACACTACCCCAACCAGACATCACTGATACATTGCCACCCACACCAGCATCACTGGATTCGAAAACAGAAGAGCCAATCAGTGTCAGTGACGAGCAAATAACTGAAAAGGGTGAAAACCAGACTCCCACCAGACACGCAGAAACTTCCGCCCCTGATCTCCAAACACTCTCATCAAGCAGAGACCTCGAAATGGCTTTAAGAATGACCAGGACTGATCCTGATTCTACCTCTGGACCAGCAGCATTTGAGACTAGAGGACCAGTGAAAGCAGCAGAGAGAGAAGAAACAGCAGAATCACCGTCAGATGTGGAGGACGAGGAAATAAGTTGGGTAAGAATTGCAGTCAGCATCCACTACAGTACTTGGCCAAGATGACCCTTACCTGACGCTGGTTTTGCCTGCATAGGTATTTTTAGTCTTCATGGCATCCCAGGGAAAAGAAGAGTCTGAAGTGCAATAAATTAGCTTCTGACAAAAAGGTCCAACAAAGGGGTGCATGCCATGCTTATGTTCGAGCTGTCCTTGACCCTCCCTTTGTCCCTAAACAGCCTGAATGTCCGTTACACCGCAATCTGATATCTAATCACTTTACACTTTACAGTACTCGATCGACACACCACTGAAACAAAAATTGGCCGACACAGCCTAATCACTGGGCTGCATCACGATCATGGGAGGACTGACAGCAAGCTTCGTTTTGTGCGCCATAACCAAGTAGGTGCTCTGCTAGTTCATATTACAGCCACCACTACTGATTTGCTTGTTGTAGGCACTGGACGTTCGAGAGGCAGCTGCAGGCCTGCCAAGAAGTCACTTTAGTCCTCGGCCATGCACTCGTCCTATTCTTTCGCGACATGACGTCTCGGGAGGTGAGATCAGGGTCGCATGCAATGGACAGGTGGAAGGGGGCAAAGTATAGAGGATCAGTGCAATGTGCTAGTTTAGGGCGACTGGACCAGGTGCGGCTGATCGTGAGAACACTTATAGGGACCCTTTCGCGTTCCGTCGCGCTCCGTCAGGATGCGTCGCGATTAGCTTATATAGCTATAATGATAACGATAACGATATCATGTCGTTAGCGACTTCTTTTCAACGTCGTTAACTGAACGATAACGATTTTTTGAAATAACGGTAAGGATAACGATATTTGTGCTAGAAAACGATATGATATCGTTAATTATACCGTTATTTCTCAGCTCCAAATTTTGAACTTTACGTTCTTCAAGGTATGGTATTGCACGCGATCGCAGGATATCACTGCAGGTAAATGAAGCGCTGCATCAGTCTCCGAGGACCCACACATCTTTCTGGACCCAAATACTGTACCAGACTCGGCGTCAGAAGGCACCTGCATCACTGAAGTGTGACGCGGCTCAGGAGTTCTTATCGGACAGGCCAAAACCAAGCGACCAAAATAGCACTTTGATAGGGCACAGGAGTATCTAGAATGTCAACAGTGTTGGCCAATATGTCAAATAAGATTGTAGAATAAACAAGCAGAAAGTTAAAAAACTGGCGGGGAAAGGGGTGAGACGTGTTTGGATGGCACAAGTCTGACTTTGCAATTGCATAGTAAAATTAACAAACCCATCCTATAACAGGTATAGATCAAATGGTACTACAAAAAAGTTAAAGGAAGCTTGGGAGCGACCATGAGTCCGGTAGCCTTTCTCCTTGGTGTCGCAGCTGCTGGTGCAATGGTGGACAAGGATAGACAAGGTGATTGGCCATTAGGGATCGCAGTCAAACATGGTTCATGCAGAGATCTACCTGGGACTCAAATAAGAACTAGCTTACCGATATTGCAGGTACTGTGCTCATGCGCTGGTGTGGCCATGCAGTACTTGTTCATATCCTACAACACCTTCGCACTGCTGGAGGCAGTTCAAACATACGCCATTATGACCAACGTGATCGCCCGTGGCCAACTGATATCTCAGAAAATGGCCATGGTACTCGGTTGGGGTAAGCCACAGGAGTCTTTCAATAGGCGCTCGACATTGTCTGGGATTTTGGGTCCTCTTCCCCTTGACCCCGGAGAAAACCTAGTTTTTGCTCGGATACAGTACGTCCTTGTCTGAAAAATACTGGTTTTCACGCAGTTTTTTTTTCAGCTGGTCCAGTCCCCATCGTCGTGGCCACAGCGATCACCTCATTCAAAGATTATATCGCCAAATATTCGTAAGTGCTCATCGATGGCTTTCTCGAACTATCAATCAGAGGACCAGTTTTTAGATGCTGGGTCAATTTGGGTCACCTGAGTTCGTTCGGGACTATTGTCCCCATTGTCATCATGAACATCGCCACTGTGGCCATCATCGAATCTGGTGGCATATATATTCGCAAAACACAAACTGTCACTTTCGACAGAAATCAAATGATGGACGCTGTGTAAGTCTTTTGTCTGAAATAGGTGAGGACTGTGTCTGCAATCTGTTTCTTGTGCAGAATATCGCGCACCAGTGCCATCGTCATTTTCCCTCTATCGATGGCTGCCTTTTACGTCGGGATGCTCGCTGTGTACAAACACAACTTAGCCCTGTTCGCAGTGGTTTTCGGGTTGAATGTGGCTTTTGGAGTTACCTCCTTCTTGGATCATGCGGCGAAGAATGGCAGGGTGAGAGGACGTTTTGGTCTCATTTCCCTAACATTTCTTAAAAATTCACCAGACTCTTCGCGCAAGCTGTGCCCTTTTCCGCCTTATTACGCTCCTCATGGCGAGGAGCCAGTGCCTCGAAGACACCCATACCATCTGACAGAAGACTAACGGTAACTGAAACTACATTTTACACACTAGTGCAGTCATGTGGCACTTTTTATCTGATGAAGATAAAACACCAAGGCAATAAGTAGAGTCGGCAAGGCAGCCATGATGCTTAGCTGCGCCACATAATTCACGGTTTGAGTAAAATTCAGTTTCAGATTAGGGTCTGCACTCCTTGCAACTTGGACGTCAATATGCCTAGAAAGGGTTTAGCTGGGAGAGGGGGGGGGGGGGCGAATGAAGACCCAGGTCAACTGCTTGTCCATGTTCGCCTATAACTCACCAAACACTCGCCCTGTCGTGAATGGCAGGAACTCAGCCACCAGGCCGCGAGCCCTGTCCACTGCCCCCTCTGCTCATCGCCAGTCGTATAGTACTGTAAGCCAAAGCAGTGTGCTCTTTCTGAATGCTACAGAATAGACGACTTCGTGCATGGCAAAATTAAAATTTCCCGCTTCAAGCCACCTACGTCAATTTCACATTGACGAAAAATCTCTTACTTACAGCGTGTGCGCCAGTTGCTTAAAAAAAAGAGGTTTTCTGACAGTTTTCCTGATTTATGGCTTTCATTGCTTTTCTTTTCAAAAGGTGGCCAGAATTCGTTGTTTTGTATTCTGTAAAGCTTTCGTGAGCGAAACGCGCACAAGCTTAGAAGTAAGGAACTTTTCATCGGTGTAAAACTGTTATAAGCGGCTTGCAGCGGGAAATTCAAATTTTGCTTTGCACGAGATCTGTGAAATGGTCTATACCTAAGCAAAGCTGGCCTCACCATCCCCACTTCTGGTTCCAGAATGTGTCGGACCAAAGTGCTCTCACTTCAATGACTGCCACTCTTTCAGGTCCGCGCTCTTCTGAAGAGACAGTGGAAACGATTTAACGACTGGCGCCATGGTGCGTGGACAGATCTGAATCAGATCGAGAACAGACGACTAAGCCTGACTGCTTAATATCCAAGGGCGAATCCTGAACAGGCACTGACATTAAAACACTCTAATCGATAATCTGGCATTCGTGTACTCGTGTTCTGTCCTGCACGGAAGGCCTGATAAACCTATTGGCAAAGGTGTTGTCTGAAGAGATCTTGTTTTGTTCATAAGGCAAAGGCTCCCTTGCCTACCAAAATGAAACAAAAAACCTTAAGGCAGTCCTTTTATTCGAATCACGATTCGTCCATCCAGCTCGAACAAACTTTCCTCAGTCCCTCAGATGAGGTCAATGTCGCGAAAAGATCATGAAAACTTTATGACGTCCTGATCAATAGCACGTCTTCTCGAATCCATTGTCTGAAGTTCTCTTTAACTTGGTCCAAGCCCATTGTTCGGTGACCGATGTCAAGGACTCCCTGACGCCTGCACAAAGGGTCAATGGGCAGGGGATCGATATTAGCCACTCCCCCTAACCTCTTCAAATTCTTCGCCTCATTCGAATCCTCACCAGCCCTACAGTACGCTGGTGGCCGGGCCTCCGTCACGATGACCGCACGGAAAGTTATGCGCGATTTCTCGCTGTGGACATCGGCCAGCGGTGTGCCTCACATCGGCCGTGCCCAGAGTACGTGCATGCGCATGTTTTGGCTGATAGTATTCCTGGCGTGCCTGGCCATGTTCACCTATCAGATGTACTTGCTGGTCGAGAGTTACTTGGACTTCAATGTCATCGTCAACACAAAGGTGAGACGGGTGCTGTGGATTATGAGTGCAAGAATGCTGAAACGTCCATGCGAAAATCCTATGATCCATTTGGTTGGATTATCCCCTCGAATAGCTTACCCGGGTGCTGGGGATGCCTAGCTGCACCTTCAGTGAACTGGTTCAGGGAACCCCCTAGGACAAGGATTTCACTATGTACTGCGAGTGCAGTATGTCTGCCTGCAGTTTGGTCAAACTACCCTGGGTGGCCACAATGCCTGGTGGGGCGTCCGGTTAGCATGCAGTAGTAGGTTTCTTCTGACATCAGAAGCTGGTTATAAATCTGTCGTTCGGCCTCGGACCTGAGTAACCTTCTGCCAGGCAGGCCATGGCGAGTTGGGGGAGACAAAACGATACGCTTCCCTGGCTGGGAGACGTCAACCCCTCGGGTTGATGTTTCAGACGCAGGCATAGTCGTAAGACTTACCTGCTACAGTTGGAGTTTTTGTCCCTTTGACTTCGGGCGGCCGCACTGTCCTACGCTTGCCTGACATGGCTGCGTCTGGCTAGGCGATCAACTCGACAGGTTATCATAGGCACTGGGCCTTCGCTCATATGATATCCTGCCTAAGGGTAGGCCCTCAAGAGTCGAGTGCCTGTGTCTTACTGTGCTGAGGTCTGATGCAACCCGTTCTGTCGCCCATTTTCGATGCTCGACCACCCCATATTTGGTGGCGTTCGCGGCCACTAAACCGAAGGGCGACTCTTTCTGGGCAAGCCATATGTTTTGTGATCTTCGCTCTCTCGTAATCCTTGATTGTGAAACACAATAGGATACCTGATAGTCTCATTGTGCGAGTATCGACAGACTCAGACATGGCAAAATTGCACTTTCAGTTGGAATTTCGTTCTCTCGGCTTCCCGGCAGTCACCATCTGCAATCTGAACCCGTACAAGAAATCCCAAGTGTCCAAAGTGCCAGTCTTGAATGAATTGCTGACTGGTTACGCATCGGCTGTGAATCGCACCCTGCGCAGTGCAGATGACAAATGGAACTTTACTGTAAGTCCAAAGGGTGCCTTAGCAGAGCCTTCGTAAACCAGTGCTCCCCACAGGACCTCAATGACACGATGGCCATTCAAGCCCGGGCCCGTGATCACATGATGTACTACGTGGCGGCCATGACGGACGAGCAGAAGAAACAAATCAGCTACAAACAAGAGGAGCTGATCATGGGCTGCTCGTTCGACTCGGCCAAAGCATGCACCAATGACTTCACAGTCACGATGGACCCCACCTACGGCCAGTGCTTCACATTCAATGACGTTGGCAAATACACGTCCAAGAGAGCTGGACCACGCTACGGGCTGCGGGTCCTGCTCATGACTGACCTGCTCGAGTATCTGGACATCACCGAGTCGGCAGGCGTCCGTGTGACAGGTAACGAGTAGCTGCTTCACTAAGTGCTACTAGACGGCCACTGGTGAGGCACAGCATACATCAAGGGGTAGGGTCCCATGGTATAAATGGACGGAAACCCCACTGGTGAGGGTTCGATTCCCACTCGGGGCTCATGTTTTTCATGGTTTTCCTTTTTTTTATAGGCAGCGAGCCGTATAAGCAAAATGTTCTTTTCTTTCAGTCACTGGACAAGGGGAGCAAGTGTTCCCAGACGCATTCGGTTACAATGCGGCTGCAGGCTTTACGACATCTTTTGGACTCCAATACGTACGTCCACTTTGTTCCATGCCAACTTTGTCCCCCTATGAACTGCTGTTTCAGGTTGAGACATCTCGAATGGGGCCACCCTACGGAAACTGTACCGAGGAATCACTGAAGACGTATTCTGTCGAAGTATGTCCCCTACATTCCATTTTTTTGGGCTTGGGATTGCGTTTTTCTGTTAACTGTGCTGTGCAGACATATGCGATCAAAAGTTGCAAAGACTTGGGCTATTCTCACTCTTTAACATTCCATAAGTGAGTTCTGCTAGCAGTCAGCCAGTTCAATTCAATGTGCGGCATTGAACTGGTTCAATGCGGCACACTGAACCAGTTTGGAATGTTCAAACCAGTTTCGAGGGGTGTGTAAATTTCAGTTTCAGGAGTCAGGTTCAAAACAAAATTTAGAGGACAAAACTTGAGTGATTGCACGCAATGCATCCTGTTCTTTCAGGGCTGTTTTCGCGATTGCTTGCAAGACTTTCTGGTTGAAAAGTGTGGTTGTTGCGATCCAGCATTCAGATGCAAATCGACTGCAAAATACTGCAATAATTCGAAACGTACGTGCTAGTTTAGGCTTCATTAATCAGCCCACTGTATTTTCCTTCCTTACAGTATCCTGCATCACAAGCGCGACTGGCAGCGGCAGCAAGACTGCAGTCGTCAGCTTCAACGCCGCCGCGAGATGCAGTTGTCCCGAATTATGCGAGTAAGTGCAGCTGTGGTGGACTGTAGCGGTGCAAGGGCTGGCCAGACTCACTTGGTTTTGAATATAGGGAGCAAACTTACAGCATGACGGTATCGACTGGCAACTGGCCATCGGGCTCGTTCCTGGTACGATCGGTTTTCATTCCTTCCAGCTCCGCGTCTGCATTCTATTCTGTTTCAGCCAGCTTTTTGTGACGAATATGCCAGAGCCAATGGTGATCTCGCTGCTGCGCACGCGTGGTGTGCACAGAATACAATGATGGTGGAAGTGTTTTACGAAAGAATGAACTATCAATCGTTGTCCGAGAGCCCAGCTTACGGGGTAAAGAGAGGATAGGCCACCAGACCACTCCGACCTCATCTATGATCTGTTTAGACTGAGCAATTGATATCTGATTTCGGAGGCCAGATAGGCCTGTGGATCGGAGTCAGTGTGATCACCATGGTCGAATTCATATTCTTCCCATGCTTATTGTTGGCCGCTTGCTGCTGCAAGAAATCAAAACCTGTTTCTGCTGAGTACGATGAGGTACAGCTAATTTGTGTCCATTGTGGACACAGTACTTATCGCCTTTCCTTTTTAGCAAGATAACGAGTTCGATAAAATCGGTGTTGTACGGCCCACTTCCACAGCACCAGCACCAGGGCCGCTGGAGAAGGCCAATCCGCCTAATTCTACCCTTGTAGCACCATACGATCCATATACGGGCATACACCCCAGCCCCGACATGCCTCCATCTGTGCTTCGCTAAACCAACTGGGCAGGCACAAAAAACCGGATAAATGTAGTTTGTATTCTGACAAGCACATGGTTTCCATGCTGATAACCCACGTGTTCCTTGGTCCCTTGTATCAGATAACGTGAGTGATTTCTTGTAATATCTATCCAGCCTGCGTGAGTTTCCATCCCTTTCTTTATGTAATTATCGTTTCTAGGCAGAGAACAAGTTATTTTTGTGACTAGTGTACTTGCCGAGCCTTGCTTGGGGCCTGAGCAAATATGATTACCCTCTATCGACCTTACTTCATATGAGCGGCACAGGTTCCTCCTATGACATCAATTGCCTAATATGGAAGAAACAAGCTAGTCCTTGTCTAACATGTAATGAGCTCGAATTCACGCTCACATGCCGTTTTGCATGCGTTCTTGAATTTGAGCGACCGAGTCACGGAAATCGAAAAAGATCCCTGGGGCCAGGCTGATCGTGAATGTATAGCGTGCATTGGTGGACGGAGATGCGTGACCAGTTGGCATGAGCTTTTTTACTCATACTGTAGATCTACTCTTGTCAGTGACTTAATGACGTTCTATCATGCAAGATGCGAGTATGAGGTGGAGAACTGAATGAACGGGACAAGAGAGGTCTCATTTTGGGGGTCTTGAGGCGTTATTTCTCCCAAAATGTTTTATTTAGCCATCATTACTCTTCTACAGCAATGTTAAACATAAGCAGGATCTCGGATCAGACATGGCCTAATTTGACTCGAACCATATTTTCCTCTTCGTCCAAGCTAGGACTTATTTACAAGATCATTTTGAAATAACACTGGGCGGCCGATGCTTGACACGAATCGTGTAGACGCCGCTGTTTTTCTCGAAAGGCTAATTGGTTAACGACGTTCTTCTCGCTAGCCTTGCCTTGACGCATGTAAGACGGAAGTCGATTTTGCGCCGCCGCGAGCAACGATCGCATAGGCGACCAGCTGATCTTGCTTCCATATTTGGAGCGGCTTTGTCTGAAATGGACACAAGTCAGGAATGAATGGTATGCACGGACAATGGGCCTGGGCGCGTGAGTGTCTAATCATCTCTGCATTCTATAATTGTCGCAAACACTTGATCATGTTGCTGGGATACAAAAGCGCTTAGAGGCGACTTTTTTCAATGATCGCACCAGACGAGGAAGGCAGATTAAAATGCCCAGACATAATTAATTGTTTCTTGGCCCGAACACAAAGCCCGATGTAAAAGGTGACTGAAAGGTACACTGGCAATGGCGGCAGTGAGTACTCGTCTCCACTTACCAGGTCCTACCATGATGTCTAGTGTATGTTAGATGACCTACATAGGAGAAGACACCGCGGAGAGCTAATGGACGCAACATTTTAGGTAAGCCTTTTAGTCATAGGGGCCAGAGGCATCGACCATCGGGTTTCTGCCTCATTTGGAGGATAGATGTCGAGAAGGCAATTCGTACTGCTTGGCGTACATCTCGGATGCACACTAGATGTTCTATGCTAAAGGAGTACACTGACCTGGTACATACTCCACTCACTGCGACCATACACATTCTCCAAGGTTAAGACACCTATAACGTGCTCATGCCCCCCTACTCTGATATGTATGCTCTTATACCCTACGAGCGCAGTGTCTTGTGGTTAGATCTCAGGGATGGACAAAGAAATCAGAAAATAAAACCATGAATCAAAGTCCCGTAATACCGGCCTCGTGGCCTGGTGGTTTAGGCGTCTCCTTCTCACGCTAGGTGCGCAGTTACGGGCGAGGGTTCAACTCGTGTGCCGGTAAATCATTCCGTGTAAAATGTGTCGCTTCACCCTCGAGTGCGCATAAGCGTTTGGTGATGTGGTAAAACATGAACTTGCTTACCTCCTGATGCCCAATCTCGCCAACAATCCCATATCCTCATTGGCGGCCGCTGTACCACTGACGATTATCAGTCCAAGAAGCAATAGGACCAATGGGACGTTGCTCAGCTCCATGTTTCCGGTCCTTCGTGCAAGGGCAACACTACGAGTAGACTACAAGCCGGCGAAAAGTGACACTGACCGTCTCGCAGCTAATTGGAGATCGGTAGTCAACAAGCGAGCGAAAGAGGATGCCCACCCACCTGCACCGCCACTAGGACTATCTACAATGCAGCTGCTCGCTCACTTCGATCTTGAAAGGTCTCATAAGAAGCGTCGAAGTACGACCAGGCATTATCAAAGCAGTTGCATGGGGACGTACCGCTCGGTCATTCGGTGGTCACGCCTAACGGTAGTCAAAAGGTGCGCAGGTGCTTTCTATGACGAAGAATGGACTGTGCTGGTCAGTTTTGGCATTCGCCGAGGCGAATGTGTATATTGGAGAAGCAGATGACAAAAACACTTCAGGCCTGTTAAAGCCGTAGGAGACCTAGGCATTAACTCCACACGCTGTTTGTGACAGCTAACTAATCGTAAGGCAACCACTGCCTGTTCCATATATTAGGCAGCTTAATACACCTCCCCCGCATTTCATACACGCCTAATACATTTCAATAAACACCTACCCCATCCGAAATTGGGCCCTAATGACCTGGAAGAGCACGATTCCATTTCTGTCGTAGGCATGCGGATGTAGTATCGTATTGCCGTGTAAGGATGTAATGCCTAATGTGGTGTCGACAAGTCCAAGTATAGCTGCTGCACAAATGATAAATGAGCTTTGGCATTTTCGCTGGAACTGTCAAGTCACTGCGTCACAGCATGCTAGGAGGCAGCTACTGGGGCGATCTCATGCATATGGCAGATCCTAATGCGCGTCGCCCACAAACATCGTTCCGCGATCCTGGCTGTTTGATAAATAACATGCACGTAGTCCTCTGACACCAGCAAAGGCACTATTGGATGTTGCCCATTCAGCCCACGGATAATGCATTAGCCCGTTCCTTCCTGCAGCATTTGTGATGCTATTTTCCACGACGGAGGCGAATGTTATTCACGCTGAATCCAGGCAAATAAGACGACCTGAGAACGACTTTTCACTCGGCTTCAGCTGAAGCTCGACACAATCTTGGCAAAAGTCAAATGAAACCATGAATGGTCAACAAACTGCTTGTCGGGTTTGCTAACCCAATAAGTAATTTTCACCTTGTCAATTAACATGACCAGGCATTCAAGGCAATCTGTCAGGCTTCATCTCTGCAGTATGGGAATACTTAGACTGCCACAAAGAAGCTGCTCCCCGCAACTTTGGGATGTATGATAGGTTTCGAATCACTCAACTGCACTCTGTTAACGCTAACACTGGAGGAATGTTCGGACAAGTTCTACAGTACTCTAGGGATGGCCTGCTCTGAAAATGGATCGAAAAAACAGGCTCTCAAAAAATTTGTTGACTATCCAAGGTCAGCAATGCTGATCTAGCGCTTGGGTGGGTTCCTGCAAAGGGGGCTATACGACTGAAAGCAACTCCTTATTGGCTCCAAACTTTACGGAAAGACCTTGAAGACACAAAAACGACGATCTCATATACTGTAGTTTTCCTGGAACACGCAAAGATAGCATGATTCATTATTAGACACAACAAATGTACTGGTGCTAAATATAAATAAAGGCAACTATTTTCAAGTAGCAATGCGCGGCAAATATGAAATCTAGCATACTCCTGATTACTACACTGCAGTGCATTTCCTACACTACTTTTTTCTCAAGTGCACTGTTTTTTCTTGTAGCAGTGCGTTTCACCCTCATTTTTTGCCTAGACTTATGACCTCCTTTTTAACGGCTCTAATCGTAGGATATGGAGAGAGCGTAGAACTCTCGAGCCACGAGCAAAAGTGCACAGAGCTTCTAAAGATGAATTTCAGATAATTGTTTCCTCAGCTTCATGCTGCCACAACCTCCGGTTTTTTGCTATTGACGAATCACATTTAGAAATACACCAAGTTTAGAGGGCTGTCAATCACTTTACGGAATTAGGCAAACAGAAAAGCACATATTCGAAATTCCATTGAAAATTTGAATCTCCCGCTACATGCTATGTCAGTTTTACTAATTATAAGCTCCCTCCAAAGCCTGCGTTTAGTGAGACATCTTTTTATTTTTACATATTTTTTCTAGTTTATGACTCATAGTTTTACTTTCAAAAACGGCTGATAGCTGTGCAAGTGTTGACTTTTGCTTAAAGAAGCCGTAGTTACGACCTAAAGAATTTATATAATTTTCGTTTATGCGGCCAAAAACACACACAGCCCACGGTCTCTTCGAATACTCCTGTACTGCCTGCTGAATGACGCACCTAAAAAAACAAAGAAAAAGCCGTTTTCTGTTCATCGTGCGCGCACAGACGCTGAAGTGGGGAGCTTCTCATCTGTTTTCAAAACTGTCATAAGCGGCTTTTCAGCGCGAAATTAAAATTTTACGTTGTTCGAGGCCTTTAAAATGGTGTGTAAATCAAGCACTAACACCAAAACTCTCAGTACCTACTGTAGTAGGGGTTCAAAGGGGTTTCATAAAACAGCAAGCACCAGAAACCACTGCTGAGTGAGATTAAACTTGGTCCTTATCTGTGTGTTTTTGTAGTATGTTTATTAGACACAAAGCAAAATATAAGTTCAACAAAAACCAAAAGCATCATAGCCTTATTCACTTTTTATCATATTATCACCTCTTCTCCTTCCATCCCGTTCTCCAAAAGCCATGATGCCTGTTTCCATGGCACTGGAAGACCTATCCTCAAATGCTAACAAGAGACAAAGGACAAAAAATACACACAAATCAATATGCTATACTACCTCTAAATCACTCATATGAAAAAGGGAAAGTACGATATGCTTGTACCTGCATACTTGTGAAGTTCACGAAAGACACCCGTTCAACAAAATATTTTTCTTCTGCATTTTTATTTTTATTTGTATTTTTTATTTCATTTCTTTTTATTATTAATTTTTTTCTTTTTTCATAGATTTAGCCCTCAGACTTTATCCTCCTGGAATCGCATACAAAACCTCGATAACAGACAACTTTACAAACTGCTCGTGAAAACCATGCGGTGTCAAAATACACTTACGAGCTCGTAGTTGTATTTTGACCCGTATTTCGAGTCCGTAGCTCCTTTTGCTAGTCCTTTTAGTCGGGTCACCAGCGAATCCCACATGTCGACTATCTCATGGTCTTCCTCATGCCGCCCTTCCTGCCCATGTACACCTCTGAGCACATTGCAACACCATGTTTGCAACTGTGGCGATATGTTTATTCTGAAGACCAAGCACTCCAAAAATCCTATTATCCTCACTAAGCGATACAATATTGTCCAACTTTTTCAAAAATCCCTCCATTTGCTCCCATAAGTACTCAATTCTTGGGCATTTTACAAAAACGTGGCAGATATCCTCGTGTTTATCCAATCCGTACCTTACACTGTGGTATTTACAGTTAGCGTCTAAATCTGCAAAATTAGAGACTCTGCTTCTCGTACACAGTGCCTCATACAACAATGAGTAGTGCAAATTTTGTGAGTACACATCCACATATTTGGTCCGAGTCAATCTCCAATACGCACAAAAATCTATGTGCTCCACTCCCAACTTTTCCTGCCAGTACTGTTGCATCGCTGTCGTCGCTTTCATGACTTTCTTCTCTAACATATGCATGCTTATAAAAAAAACTTTGTCTTAAGATGTTTGATCGGATAAACTCGGGCGTCCAAGCCGACACTGTTCGGGTTCAATAAAGAAAGTTTAGCAGTCACCACGGCCCTGCGTATATCCTTGTACAGTCGGGGTACTGCAATCATATCCAACTGGTTCGGCTTCGCATCCTGCACTTTACTGTAGAAATAGTCAAAAAGACATGCCACGCCGCATTATTAACTGAGCACTGCCTGCGTAGTGAAAGCATCAGCCTAGAAGCTAATACTTTGAAGCCTACATCAGGGTAGGCTATCCCACCCTGCTGCTTGCTTCTCTTTACAATGCACATTTATCATATTCACTTTTGAAGGATACCAAAGATATCCATCAATTTTCCTTTCTACAAATCTCTGAAAGTCGTTCTCAGGTGCAATTATTGATGCCGAATATCATGCTTTCGAGAGAAAGTATGCGTTGGCAACGTGGATCCTACCAAAATACGAGATCTCTTTATGGGGTACTTTGCTACTTACCTGCCCTATGTGCTCACGGACTGCCACCCAGTTGTCGTTATTTTCCAACCCGCTTCGCGAGATCCAAAACCCGTAAACTTTTATTTTCTCTGTCATAAATTGTCCCAGCTCCCCGTCTATTTCCGAAAAACCCTTTGCTCGAAGGCATAAGATTTTAGTTTTTGCTCTTTTTAGTGTCGCTCCTGATGCTTTCCTGAATTCGTCATACACCCAAAATATCCGCTTCGCTGAGTCCGCATCCACCACCAAAAACTTTGTATCGTCAGAAAAATTACTGATTTTTAGCACGTCAATACCTCTTACACCCGTGTCCCTTCTGATATAATTGGCGACTGTCTCAGATAGTAGAACATACAGGAGTGCGGATAACGGACACCCTTGCCTGATTCCCCTGGTCTGGCAGAAAGCAGCCAAAACGTACCCATTCACCTGCACTGACGACTACCATTCCTGGCTTGTAGATAATTTTGATCCAGTCCCCAAAAGTCTGGCCTAAGCCGAAATACTCCATCACCCTGTGCAAATACTTTCATTTAACTAATTCAACTAATTAACGAATACTCTACCACGTGACAGGTGTCACAGTGCAGCCTGAGAAGCCATGTCGTACCACGTGGCTACCACCATTTTCCACAATGGAATACACTTGGAACCACGACAATCCACGCGTGATTCCACTCAGCTTCCATGGTGGAATCCACGCGCGGAAACCACACCGTTTCACGTGGTTTCCAGGAATTCCATCGTGGATCCACATGGCAGGTGTGTAATCCATGTGGAGCCATGTGGAAGTATCATGGATCCATGAGGCCAGCATGGATCCACACGGTTACACGTGGATCCATCATGGCACGCCGTGGAGCATGGAATCTGAGTATCCAAGGCAGTCATGTGGTCGACAGAAAGGAGCATAGCTTCCGCGCCGGTCTCATTAGATACTCCACCGCATTGTACAGGGTCAAGACCCCGTCCCTGAGGTCCCTTCCAGGCACCGAACACGTCTGGTCAGGATGCAAAATTTTAGGCATTACTTTCCTCAAGCTCATGGCTAGGACTTTTGCCAAAATTTTGTAATCCACATTCACCATGGTCAATGGCCGCCAGTTTGACCTTTGGGCCTTGTCCCCTTCCCCCTTATACAGCTGCGAAATTATCCTAATGTAACAACTTGAGGGAAGAAGTTCTATCCTCAAAGAAGCCGCATAGACTTTGCTCAGACTTTGTCCCAGTTCTCCCAAGAAAAACCCATAGAATTCTATCGGAAGACCATCAGAACCTGGTGTCTTGTTTTTCTGAAATGAGCGAATTGCAGCCCGCACCTCTTCCTCTCCTATTCCATCTCCCATGGGCCCCCCCTGTCTGCATCCTGAACCACCCCGTATGACTGCTGGCATAAAAAGAGATCCGCAGCCCCTTCATCAATGAGCCCAACGCTCGTGAACAAACCCGCATATTGCCTTCTAATTTCCCCTATTACCTCCAGCTGGTCATCGTACACAGTCCCGTCCTCCCCGCGTATCGCATACACCGTCCTATTCTCTGCCGAATTCTTCTGCATTAATTTGGCAGTGGTCATCGTAAACTGGTCAGTTGCCAAGTCCTTGTAATGCGTTTTCATTAGCCTCTTTCTTACTTCTTCCCCATCTAATTATTTTAGCCTGTTCCTAACGGACAGGAATTGTGTTTTTAAGAGATCACTTTTTGGATGCTACCCCACAAAACTTTTACACTCTCTAATTCCTTCTCTAAAAAGGTACGTCTTTTCCTGCTCTCAATTTCTAGCGTTCTTTTACGCGCTTCACACAGTGCACCTACTTCCTGTTTGCACTCGTCCCACAGATTTAGGACCTCCTCATCAGAAAACAACACTTCCTATTCTAGCGCCAGTTGACAGGCACTCATGACTTACGGATATTGGGAGGCTCCTGATGACCGTCAGTGCTCGAGTCGTCACTGCTGTTCCGTTCCAAGGCCAGCTTCCGTTGTTCCAATCGTCTTCGTTCTTCTTGGATCTCCTTGACCTCGTTATCGTAGATTGCCAGCGCCATCATGCGGTCCCGCAAATCTGTCAACAATTGGCCAAAAACGTTCTTTCCCTTCTATTTAGATTCGTCCTGGATCGCCGGATCATCTCGAGCGAGACCAACGCCCCATCGATGATCTGTCGGATTAGCTTCCACAAGGATTTTTGGTGCCGTTTTGAAAAGCTCTTTTCTCAGTTCAATTATGCTCGAATTTCTTTTCGTTAGCCTTGGTCAGCGCGGTCGCTGCAAATTCCATCCAATCGCCGTCTTCTTCTTCGTTCCATTCCTCTTTTTCTCCAAATTTCCTTGCACTCGACCCAGTCTTTGCTTTCATTATTTTCGATTCGCTTGCTTTGTCTCCGACTTTCTGAGCCTTTTTCCGGAATAGATACTGTTTTGTCGAGGTATATCCCTCTCCATCCACTGTAAAGGCGCAGATATACAGGTTCGAAAACAGGGATTCTGAAGTAAAAAACGGGAAATATTTGCTCGATTTCTCATGGCTAGTTTTCCATCGGTTCTTGTCGTATCGAAGTGATCACTCGGTTTTGACTGATCAAGGATCCGACGGTGTCCAGAGGAGGGAAGTCGTCATCACTGTTCTTCGATCTCGTTTCATATGTGGTCGTCGGCGCGGCTGCAGAATTATCTCTCACTGATCGGAAACCCCGTAATTTCCTCCTGCCCGGGCTGCGTACGAGGACGGATTGTGATCCACGTTCGGGCAGTCCTTGGCCACGTGTCCACATTCCTGGCATCGGTAACATTGGATTAACTTCCCAGGGTACCATAGTGATATATCTGTATATCACTATTATCTGTGTGCCATATTCGACTGTACAGTCAGCATACATTGTGCCGAGTAGACTCCTAAAACTAGTTCTACCCTCACACACACCTCATGACTTTCTTCGTTCCCCTCCTTCAAGAACAGCCGACTAGACCCATTTCTTTCTAGGCATGTCCTCCCGACGTATGGCGAGTAACAAAAGTATGGCATCTGAAGATTCTACTTCACTAATTACTTCGACGACGATCAGCAGAAATACCGATCGATTTTTGTATTGTCGATGTGTCGATGTTCGATATGTAACGATCCTCATTTGTTTGCTAGAATTAGCATTTCATGCAGTTACAGCCTATTATTTAGGAAGTATCAGTCTCTTGGATGATTTGTGGTGGATGACGTGGATTCGATACACTTTGCTCGCATTATTCATAGGATTTCTAATGTCTACTGTTTTTACACTGGTCGGGATATGGATAGAAAGGGCACCGTTTCTGGTGCCACATATCATAATTCAGGTAATCAGGATAACAAATTACTAACTTTTCCGAATGGTGACTTTCCATCATGCCCTCACATGCACAACAGATTGTCTTATGGTAAAACTAGCATTAATGTTCATACATTCTTGAGTGCGAGGAGTCTCGAAAATGTGAAATGGTCGTGAAAAAGGATCTCTGCAAGCCGTGTCGTCGGGCTTGAGGCTTATCACAAGCTTGACTTATCAAAAACTGATAAATAGTTACACTAAATGTCTTTTCTGACAAAATTCTTATAACTTAACCGATAGCTTCGAAAGTTTGAGAACTTCATCCGAGTGGTTATTGCAGATTTGAGCCTTTTCCTTTTCAGAACTGTATTTCTCTTTTAGCTGTGTGTCATAACCATATTGGGCATTGCTGAACTTGTGACCATTTGTGCCACAGTCCTTGAATACGGCTTTTCGCTACTGTACTTGGAATTATCGATACTTCTACTTCTGATCACCTCAGTGATCCTAGTACGCAGGCGTCTCTACGGTTTGCTACTACTTATTCGGACTGCCAATTCGATCGCCCTGGCTGCCGTGCCATTTTCTGATTTCCCAGACTCTTTCATTTCCAGTTGGGAAAGCTTGACCTTCGCTTTTTATCTGATCACGCTGTCCGCGGTTAGCTTGGCTGTGTCGTGGCAAGTTTGGTTTTGCCTGGTGACTGTGGTATGCTATCGATATGTGCAAGAAAGGGCAAGGGACGATATCGCTAGTGATTTTGAACAGAGAAATAAAGTTTCGTGATTTGCGACTTTGCGATCTTTTAATGTGGTCGGGTTTCAGAATTCTAAAAGTTGAAGGTAATTAAACGTAGACCGAGAAGAGGGGAAAAATGTCTAGACTCGACATCTGTGTCAGACAGGCACCAAGTTTTGTCAACATGCTGATACAATGGCGCCCATTGTGTCGAAAAAGCTAAAGTATCTCCTCCTCAAAATATCCATGATTGTCGATCCCATGGACGAAGGTTTGGCATGAATGCCATTGCCTTCTGACTATGTGGCCTGCCTGACTGATATTTCAACAGACGAATGAATCGATGGCCATATCGAACACATTTTAAAGAATATTCCAACTGTTAATACTTGGGAGAATAAGCTTCATTAGCGATTACGTAGGGTGCTCAAAAAGTTCTTGCAACTGGCATATAAATGACAACGAATCAGGCCAATACTTCCCTTTTTTCGACATAATCACCAGCTAAGTTATAACATTTCTCCCATCTCTCTCGAAGCTCTTTCGTTACGCCATGCCAGTAACTTTTTGACTGGCTATCCAGCCACTCAGTAACAGCTGATTGCAACTCATTCTCATCAACGAATCTCTTCCCTTTCACGGTTTTCTTTAAATCTTTGAACACCTTGAAGTCGGAGGGTGCCAGGTTTGTTGAATAGGGTGGGTGATTCAATCGGGTCCAGTGCAAGTCATGGAGGGCGTCCAAAACAACACCCGCGCGATGAACTGGTGCATTGTCATCCAGAAGCAGCACACCCTTTCTCAATTTTCCTCGCCGTTTCTCTTGTATGGCTGCGCGTAGTTTCTCTATTAAATGGGCATAATACTGGCCTTTAATGGTCTCACCCTTCCCCCAAAAAGTCGGCCAGCAGCCAGCCTTCAGAATCGAAAACCAATGTCAACATTGTCTTCCCAGCTGATCGGACCGCCTTCGCCTTGGCGGGTGGGTTCGATCCTTTCGGGGGCCTCTGCTTGGACATTTCTTTCGTTTCTGGATCATACCAAAAACCCAGCACTCATCGCCCGTCACGATCCCATAACAAAAGTCCTCTGGGTCTCGATCGAATAGGTGCATCAACTCAGAACATGATGATGCCCGAATGTCTTTCTGCTCCCGAGTCAACAATCCAGCGAGCGCAAACTTTTGACAGCCCCAAATGTTCGTGTAAAATTGAAATGACTGATCCATCAGCAATGCCCAGGGCAGCCTCTAATTCTCTGACTTTGATTCGACGATCTTCCATTACTAATTTCTCAGCTTTGACCACAATTTCCCCACTGTTCGATGTGCGGAGTCCTGTCATCATCTTTCAAACTTTCTCTTCCTTGATGGAATTCGGCCACCCACCAAGCAATGGTACGATATGGTGGAGTTGAGTCACCATAAACTTTGCGTAATTCGGTTTCCACCTCAGTCGCATTTTTGCCAAGTTTTGTCAGAAATTTAATGACGGCTCGAACCTCAAATTTGGAAATTTCGAACATTTTTCAAAGTTGACCTGATTCAAGATTAGTTTTTTCCCGACTTACTCGACCTAGCCTGGTGCTGTTTTGCAGTGTACTTCTGAGATGTTAAGGTCAACGGCCATGTATACCAGATTCAAAGAGCAGCGATTTTATATGCCAGTTGCAAGAACTTTTTGAACTCCCCTCGTATTTGTAGCTTAAAGCTTTTTCCTTAATTGTTCATAAAGCGGAAGCGTGGTCCAGAAATTTTAATTTCCTGCGTTTCGTAGGCGATTCGAAATGGATATAATACAGTATGTGTGACTTATATATTCATAAATTTGCGTCTTTTCACCTGCTAGAAATTTCTTCTGTTATCACCACATTTTTTAAAATTTGATTTCTACCAGTCATATAGCTGTGTCCAAAGTCCGCCATATCTGTGCCTTCTGAAGGGGATCACTGGCGGGGAATCAAAGAAAAGCAATGAAATGATGTTTGTCACCGTGGAATTTCGCCTGGCAAAGACTCTTGAGTGCATAGCAGGTAACCAGAGGTAGCATATAAGCCATACAGTGGAGTCTCACACTCGACCATACTTTGCATGAAAGATAGCAGGAAATGCTAGCAGAAGGAAATGCTAGCATTTACAATGTTGAGCATTGTAAAGAAGCATATCATGTAAAGCAATCGTGAGGAATTTTACGATTTACAATGCATA
This sequence comes from Mesodorylaimus sp. YZB2_4, assembly GCA_030248295.1. Classification (NCBI taxonomy): domain Eukaryota; kingdom Metazoa; phylum Nematoda; class Enoplea; order Dorylaimida; family Dorylaimidae; genus Mesodorylaimus; species Mesodorylaimus sp. YZB2_4. The sequence continues at coordinate 547,713 of JASANH010001374.1, read as the reverse complement.
TTTACAATTCTCGTCTGCGTTTCTGTTCTTGTTTTCGGCTAGCACTCCTTGTCCTGCTGACGACCATTGCGTACGGTCCAGGTTTTTTCAATTCAATACTTCGAGTGAATGCTTTCTCTATGGAATGGCCAGAGAGGGTGGTCACTCCAGGAGCGAAGAGAGAGTCGGTGCAGGCTCGTTTGTTCCCCCTAAACGCACGTAAACGAGGCTAAAAGAAGAGGAACAACGTGCTACACTCGTCCATATTTATGTACTCATAGTCAGCACAGCGGCACATGCTGCGTCTATTTTATGTACCCATCCGTCCTCGGCTGCTCTACGTCATTCACTCCAACGCATCAATGTTCCCCGAGGTGTAACATTTCTAGCTCCCAGAGATACTTCCGCTTTTTCCAAAGCGCCTTCAACAACACATGAAGAAATTTTGGATAAACACGTTCTCTCTCAAATGTCCCCAACAAATTCAAATGTATTTTTGTAATTCAAATATAAGATACAGTATTTAATAATTATAAGGGAGCTGACATGGTGCAGGTGATAATCAGGCACCAGCCTTTTGCAAAAGCGACTGTTCAAAGTCCTGCTGGTTCAACGACGTTTGGTCACGACGTGCATGGCTTCCTTGATCTTCAGGAGTCAGATGCACGATCGATTATGCGAAAATCATCGCTGACATCACTGATAAAACGGTAGTTATTCTGTCTGCTGATCATGAGCGTACTTTGGCGGCTTGAGTATGCTTACAATTTGCGCATGTGCCACAGTGTAACAGGTGCGGACTGCGGTTCAAGGAGCCGGTCCGCCTCTCCGAAGTCAGGGCCAGCACAAGACAAGGCGAGTTTCCGGTTTTCGTTCGCAGGCATCTGTGAAGACTGGTCTTGGGTTCGTGGTCCGAACTGCTCTGTGAGCATTTCGGTCGCAGATACGCCAGAACCCGTTTGTGTCCGCTGCCCGCATTGAGAGTCTGCCCTCTTGGTGCTGGACACTAAGCATGAATTGTCCGTGGACTGCATGAAGTAGTTTCTGTGGCTTTTTCCCCAGTCTTCCCTAGGGCGAGCCAAGAATTCTGGCGAGCCATTGATTCGCGTCTGTTACTTCGGCTGAGGCAAAACCTCACTTCTCGCATGTCATATTTTATCCCTAGCAGCACTCGAGGGCTGAGGATCCCATAAATTGACAATCGTTTCTTACCCAGGCGGGGGTCGAGCCCTCCTTCGTAAGTGCGCGCCCAACGTGACAGGCAGCCGCCTTCACCCGCTAGGCCACGATCGGGGTGACCCACATGCCAGTTGCAAACTCGTGTTTAGGCAAGGACATGGAATGCATCAACAAAGTCTGGTCTCTAGGCAAGCATCACTCCGGTTTCATGTTTTTAATGTGATCCGCACAAACAAGGCGCGATGTTACGTTGATTGGAGCTTCATCTTACTTAATAACTGCGTCACTGAATGATAAGCCCGAGTGTTTGAATGAAAAAGGGACTGAGGAAGTCAGCCCGCACAATAGAATAAGCAAAGTGAGAGCCCTCGGATGAACAAGAAGAAGCAGACCTCGACTTTTTATATCGTTCCCACATTATGCAAACCCAACATCAATTTTCAGAATGGAAAAAGGTTATTACTTCTTGTGCCTTTTACTCATTCAAAATCATGCACCCCAAACTTTACTCATTTTCGATCTTCTGCGTCCGCGCGTTTTCCTGAAGTTTTCTTTCTTTCCATTTTTGGACGCACCTCGCTGGCCTTTCGACGCGGTCCTTGTCGAGCCAATGGTCCGGGTGGTACGTGTCCCAGAGGCGATGGTAACCACCATTGCAAGACAGTCGAAGGACCACCAACTCGATTCGATTTCTTAATTGTCTTTGCACTAAAATACTCTCTTCTTCCTTCTATCTACAGTAAATCTAAAAAATGATCACTTACGATGCTCGTTTTAGCAAAAGACCCAAATCGTCGTCCGACTCCCCTCGCACAGTCGCCACCACAAGGACACCGACCGCAACACAAAAGAGGAAACTAGTTCCTGTTGGACTCGCCATCTTGGTTACCCGTTTCAGTCCGACCGACTCGTCCAGGCTCTCTTTCCGTGCCTATGATCCTCACGATCAGACTCCGTGCCCAGTTATATATGGCTATCCGTCCGGTTAAAGGCGTCACCCGGCCACGGACAATGTGCGGGTATTATTGCGCTCTGCCTACAAAGGCTCTGATTAGAGGATGACATTCCATCGCTCTAATGACTTTTTACTCAGCCCCGTATGACTGTGTCACCTGGCCGTCCAATGGCTTCGTGTGGGACGAGCAGGTGGCAAAAGAAAATCCATTTTAAGATTATTCGCAAGCAATAACAGAAAAGCGGAGTATATTTAACCAAAACACGCATTAACTAACATTTGCCTACGCACATATTCAAACTAATCTACTCCCCCCCTCCCAGCAACAGATACTGTTTTCCGCCTTCAGCACCTTGCACGACCAAATTTGTCATCATTCGACTTCGGAAATTCGAAAACGGATGCGACTGAAAATGTACTGTAGACCTACTGGACCTATCGGGCGAGTAGTCGCTCTGGGCACTTCTCTCGCCATTCACAAAGGTTGTCGTCTTTTCTCTTTCTTTTAGCTAAATTCTCGAGAATTGACGCAAGTTCTTAAAAGTGAACTCGCACTATGCCCGTGTTCGCTGTGCTTGGCACATTTTTTATGAAGGGCTTGTTTCACAATAAAAAATAGGTCTTCACATCTTCAGCGGAGAAGGTGCTTCGAGATGCTCAGTTTATTCTCTCCAAAGGATGGCACACCGCGAAAATCTTAAGAAATTAAACGGAAATTCAAAACTGATTGTGAGAATAAGATGACCATCATGGCTGTAGAAAAAAAAGAGCCCCTAAAAGATTAGTCGATCTTCAAATCTTTGTCTTCTAAAAGGAATGAGCCAATTTAGAGCAAAACGGTTTCAAATTTTCTGACATTGTCGCCAAAGTTCATTCACATTTTTTAATCCCCTCAAAATTAAGGCTTGTCAGGCATGCATTAAAATTTGCGAAAAACAAAAAAGGTGCGCTCGAAAATTCTTGCTTCAAACAAGATCTATCATTAGGCGCAGTGTTGAATAGAATCATGCAAACTCTTGTTCCACAACACAGTCTACTTTGCTGCTAAAAAAGAAAACGCGTGTGTAGAATGCCTCATTCCACAAAAGTTCTTTTTTGTGCTTTAGATAGGCAACTTTTTGTCCAAAGTTGATGTGACCCTTATCAGCGTTCTAAGAACGCCGCGCTGACTTCTTCCATGGATAAACATTTTGATATTAGATACCTCTGGTTGTGAGTCGTGAGAGGCAAGTGGGTCAGATAACTCAAAGTCGTTCCAAAAAACAATCGCAACAATGGACTTTCTTAGGTCATAAGATAAAAAAATTGAATTGCCGCCAAGCACGAATGCACTAATTTTCGTGTTTAAAATGATTTATCCGTGCTTCACAAGTTTTTGTGGCTGGCAAAATGAGAGTCCAAAGTCCGAGGGGGGGCGCATCCAAGCTAATCTTTGTGATACCTGAGCTGATTCCTCGAAATAGAAAAGGCAAACGGCTTAGCGTCTTGTGCATTAAAATATGCTGTACCATCCGTTGCTTCCAGCTGAGGGAACTTTTACAGTATAAGCAACCATATCTGACACTTTGACCTGAAACCGACATTAGCCAATCAGTTTCAGTTCGGCCAGTCAGGCTTACAAAACCCCCGTCAAAAAAATATTTCAATGAAAATCAACGCTTCACAAAATTTTACACAGGATTTGAATTCACAGTCGCCGCAAAAGATTTCATGCCCAGCAGCTGAGCCATGTCCTTTTTGAAATCACTGAACAAAGGGATGAAGAAACGGATGTAGCGGCAATCAGGGCCAAGTAGTAAGGATATCCGACGAGCACGAAGAGAAAAAGGCACGGAAAGGTGCGGCGTTCCTGTAGGTTTATTCTTTTCCATCCGCTTCTGCCATTCTAGCGTCACAAGTCTTCGTTTATTTCTTTGTCTTATGATGTTTTGTGTAAATGATGATTATCTGCAATGCTCGCTTGTGTGTAGGGAAGCCTAACAGACGGTGAAAAGTCCCATTGTTCATGCTCGTGTTCCGTTACATCAGAAAACGTGGGCGAACGGGGCATTACTGTATACTCGAAATGATTTACCCTGACTGCCAATTGAACATTCGCCAGTTAGAGGGAGCCAAGAGTCAGTAAAGAAACCGAATGCTAGGCCAGGAATCGAGCAGGATACTGTAAATGTGAGACAGTTGACATCAAGTAAAAGGGACTTGATTGGATTCAGGCTCAAGAGTGCTTGCAAGGGGAGGGTGGTCTTCGCTGTCGCTGCTCCCTCGCTTGCATGAGCTTGGAGAACGAGAACTGCTTGCCTTGACCTGACATATTAGTCCCACGCAAAGTTTCGTGACGCTGAATGATTTACTAGGGACGGTGGTACAATGGCCGCAGGGAGATTATCTCAGACCGCAAAATCAATTGTGAGTCTGGCGCCATTTCGCGGTTGGTTTTTGGCGGCAGTCGAATTTGTCAGGATGACTGTCGGACTTTCCTATAGAGGAAGCTTCTGATATGATTGAGCTATACTGTTCCGAAACCACACGTGAGCATGGCAGCGAAACCGCACGTTCAAGGTTAGAGCTAGCCTCAATACGACTATGTGTCTTCATTCTAGAGGTAATTTCCCAACATAACCACACAAATGCGTCAGAGCGAGAAGCACTATGCAGTGCTGCGCAGAAATTTACGCACCAGTATGATTGATTTGGAATAATTTTTTGCGTTATTAAAGCTTGTGCAGAAAAAATCTACTTACAGTACCCTTTTGAACTTCCTTATTCACACAACACTCACCCATCGTTTCAGATCGAGACGTTTCGTTTTCAACATCGTTTCCCCTTCGCACTCGAGCCTCGCAAATGTACAGTAGGTACATCAACAGCAGCCAGTACACATGATCGCCATTTTTCTTTACTATAACCATGCACGATGTTATATAACATTCCAAAACGACACATTTCATTGTCGGACTTATTGATCGTTTCTCAGGTGCACCTGAGCACCTGAGAAACGATCAATAAGATGAGACCTGAGAATGAGCATTGTGTGCGCTACCATAGGTTTCCAGCTTATTGATCGTTTATCTAAATCTTTTCTCGCCACCAGATCATGGCCCTATTCTCACACAATATCGCTAATGGCACAGGTTTGACATGCGCACACAAAGAAAAAAAATGAACCACATGTATATCAGCTTTTTCCATTGGATTTGTTAATTTTTTTAGTGTTTTTATTTTTCCTTTTTTAATATAATAATTTCGATGGGTTTGATGGAGTCCGGAGCATACAGTTTGTACCTACAGTATAGCGCCTTGCTCAACTCACCCCTCGAGGACGGTCTGCGAGGTCTTTTAGGCGCACTAAAAACACCTTGGCTAGTGCCTTCCTATATTATTGCCCACAAACAAAAACCACCCGCAAGTGTCAATCAGAGGTTGAAATTTTGAAAGGACTATATTTTAGTTCAGCCCTGGACCATTACAATCAGCAGCATTTGGTACATCATCCATTCAACCTAGGCAGACCAGTTTATCGAATAGACAGGTCCTACATTTTAGCTGTGACTACCTTCCCTTTCGAAGAATTATAAACAAAAATATGAACATACAAATCACTTCTTTCCATATCAAAATATATTTTCCTGGCATTTTTCAACGAAGCTACATTGTCGTCCAATTTCCAAAAAAATCGTTTCGTCGGACACACTTTCATCAAATCCACTGTCAACTGAAATGTCTGCGCCTCAGCCAGTCCTCGTCCTCGCCACTCCGGGATCACAAATGCTGCGCCCGACGCACCACAACTGTAAGCCAGTACCCAGGACAATGGTCGGTGCGTGCCTGGCTCTCGGATACATACCGATGGCAAGATGGACATCAGCCAGGCGAACATGGCAGCCTTATCAGGTATGTTATAATGCCAATTCTTGGCCACTGTTTCTGCATCGTGCGGTCTCAACTGATCGACGATCAATGTTGGGTCGATACGCGCGAACGACTCCACTCTTCGACGTTCGTACTCCCCCAGGTTGCCATATTCGCATGCAGTGAAGTGCCGAAGTGGTTGCGAAATCCAAACACTTTCTTCTTCCTTTGAATGCGGCGCCAACAACTCTCGCGCCAATCGGACCACGGTCTCTGTCACATAAAACAGAATCACGCCCTCGCGAGTTGCCCATCGGCACTCCTTGACCAGTGATTGCATAAATGCTTTCAAGGAATTCGTATTGTCCCCAATCGATTGCCCATCTTGATCAGTGGTGACCACAGTTGCGAAATCACGATCACTATCGGCAGCGTACACGCTGGTCGGATGTAAGCAACAAACATGTTGAAATTTGGGCCACTGGTCAACATAAATTTTACCCCCTTTTATGAGACCGCTCATTATAAACCATACCATTTGACGAGCAGGAAATGTAACTTGCTCATTTCGTTGTTCCAGTACTTGATACAGCGACAATCGATCACTGGCCCACACTATTTCTGTAGCCATTGCTCGTCTAGGATATGGACTACGTGCAAGTGCGACTGGCGACAATGAAAAGGCGATGCGAGAACGAGTCAAGACGCGATGTGCTAGCGGGGCGAAGGAGGCACAGAACATTTCGCGCTGCCTGGCGAATGCCCAACTCAGCACTGCGCTGCGAGACAGCAGCTGGCGAAACCAAACTTTTCAATAGCTTTGCAACAAAAACCCAGGCGCAGCGCATCCGGGCTAGGCTTACAGGACTGGTTCTGCAACAGTGCTGATGACGTGGGCGCAGCGAGTGAAGCCAGTGAGTGCTTGGTAAGCCAGTAGATAAGAGACAAGAGGCTGTCAGTGCGCATTGATGATTGCACCATTACTTAAGGTGCCACACAACATTGGTATCGCATGGTCCTCAAAGTCATAGTGCTGATCCTGTGACTTCACACATTCTTCACTGACAGACCTTCATGCCTGAAAAGACGTGTCAGAATTGCGACCAGTTTGCATAAGAAGTATCTCTTACCAGAGCTATCCACCTGACATTTGCTTGCTGGTGGAACACACTGGGCATCGATCTGGCACGGCTGACCTCTATGAGCAAACGAGTAGCACTTGCCGTCAATGTCGTGGTGCGAACTTGAGGCTCTGCACGGTGATGGACAGCACAGCGATCCAACGCAGTCGTGCGAGACGTACGGGCACGTCCTGGGCGGGCCATCATAAGGGCCATCTTGGGGCACACGAGACATATCAGGGCACGTTCCATTGGCCAGGGGCTTGCCAACCGGGCAGACAAGCGGTGTGTTCTTGGGATGAGGGCAGCAATGACCGGCGTGCTGACGGGTCATGCTGGAAGTGGTCTGCAGATGTAAAATGCACTTGTAACCTCGGGGGCACGTGTCTCCACTTTGCACCCATTTTTTGGGATCGTAGCGAAGACTGCATTCGTGAACCCCAGTCCCATCGTGGCTCAGCGGTGGCTGCCCATCGGGGCATTGATATCCGTCTAAAAGAATAGGATACTGCAATCTAGTCATTCCGAAAACCGAGTCTACCTGATGGAACGCATCGTTGATTGGACTGCTTGAAATCCTGTAAGCACTGGCATTTTGAATCCTCACACTTGGAATAAGCGGTGTGGCAATCCTCGTCCCCATCGCACGATTCTCCCAATGACTTATCTAAAATACTCTTATTTCTGGCGTGTCTCGTCCAAGTTAGTCCTACCTATTGGATGGCAGGTCTCCCCATTTCCATCCATTACATAGCCTTTCTTACAAACACATGTTCCCGAGGCATGATCGCAATTAATATCCACTCCCGAACCGCTGCAATAAACTCTGATCTCGGCTGTGCCATTGTTGCACACTTGACCTAATTCGGCCTGCACATATTCTATGTGCTTGTCTGAAAGCACGAGGCACCCTTGGCGTCAGTTCTCATAGTCAACGCATCAGAACTCTTACCATCGTCCCCGAACGGAGGCGGAAATGTTGTGGCCGGCACTGGACTATTCACCAAACAAGTCAAGACCAGTGGAAGCAAAAAGTAAAAGTTATGACTGGAGCTCATCGAGGATGCTCTGCCCGTTCGCGAATCGGATAGTGAACTGCGGGTAGATAGAATAAGCACACTTGTCACACAGAGCCTGAATAAATATTTGCCAGTGGGGAAGACTGTGTTCCAGGGCACATATTCTTGCTTCATATTTAAACCTGATGTTTTGCTTTTTGTGCTGATTGATGTAAAAGCCTTCTTTTGAAAAAACGTGGTGACTAGGTGGCGTCAGTGGTGGCGGAATCATCTGGCATGAACACGTTTGAATTTTTCACAGTCAGGAAACTGTCGATGTGGGCAAGGCTGACCGTCAGAGGACACTGATCCTGCGTGAGTGCAGTCCCTTTAGAAACATTTCGTGCACGCTGTCAGGTCGATTGTAGCGGAGAGAAAGGCTGTGCAATAAGAAGTACAGATTTTACGGCTAGAGTGCACTGTAAGGGTGTCAGTCCATGATCTATTCTACACACGTGGAAAACCCTAAAAAAGTGGAATCTGCCACAAATTCTCAAGAGGGATATCAAACTGGGCCAGCCACATGCTATCCAATGAGCTGGTCACTCGAAATGTCTGATTGTCCTTCCTCGTGGCAGACTTTGAAACCTGCAATTTAGCATTGTACAAGTTCATGAGGACACCATCGGGATGGACTTGTGTGACTGCCAGGTTTGTGGAGTTTTGCCTAGATTATGCTCTCCTGACAGGAGTAAGCAAGCCTGGCGTAGGAGGGAGTGGGACTGGAGCAAGGAAGGCAGGAGCCGACTACACCTGCGGCTGAAACATCAGCCCGACGGGGTTGAAGTTTCCCAGCCAGGCAAGGGAGATCGATTGCTCACTCCCTCCTGCCATTGCCTACCAGGCACAGTGTTACGGCAGGCCATGTTGGCACTGCCAGACCACTCACCTGTGCTGTCTGCTGCACACTTGGTTGCTGGCGGGACGCACTGGGCATTAATGTCACACGGCTGGACAGCGTGTACAGACGAATAGCAAAATCCATCATAGTCACTCGGTGATAACAAAGCTGAGCAGGGTGCGCGGCAACACAACGAGCCGATGCATTCGTGCGTGTAATATGGACAAGTCCTGGGTGGGCCACCATATCGGGCATCAGCCAGCACTTTCGACGTATCTGGACACGTTCCATTGATCAATGGCCTGCCCACTGGGCAAGTAGGAGTTGTACTGGATAGGGTCGTGGGGCAGCAATGACCAGCATTCTGACGATTGGCACTAGATTTGGTTCGTACGTGCAAAATACACTGATAGCCCTGAGGGCATGGTTTCTCGACACTGTTCTTGTCCCGTTTCTGATACTCGTATGCAACTGTGCATTCCCGAACTCCACCTCCCTCAGAGTTCGTCAATGGACCACCCGAGGGGCATTTATAGCCGTCTGCAAATTTGTTGCTGGCATGAAAATGAAGTTTTGGAAGACTAGCCTTGCATACCTGATGGAGCGCAGCGTCCATGCTTATTCGTGAAATCAGCTAAGCATCGGCACTTTGACTCTTCGCACGTGGAATAAGCCGAATAACAGTCCTCGTCAAGTGCGCATGATTCACCGAGACGCCTATCTGAAGCTGGGGTTATGTGGACACGCCAGAGATCAGCTTGCACGCTTACTTCGTGGAAGGCACTTCTTTCCAGTCTTGTCTGGTGCGTATCCTCTTTCACAAACGCACTTTCCAGTTTCTTGGTCACAAATTGGTGATATTCCAAACCCAGTGCACTCTGTTCTTTCCTTCTCGTTGATGTTTCTGCACACTTCACCGAGTCCCACGTCTGGTAAGAAAGAAAATCAGCAGCTGAGTCACTGCTGATGAGATGCGTCAACCCAGTCAGGAAACTGTTGATGTGGACAGGGCTGACCATCAGAGGACACTGATCCTGCGTGAGTACACTATATTATCATACTGTATACTCACGCAGGATCAATGCAGGTATTTTAATCATATTTTGTGTCTTTTACACTATGATATAAGTACCTTCACCGATAACCACTACAACAAAGCAACCTGGTGCTGCTAGAGCCTGGCTCTCAGCATCGATAAAATAAGCTGAGAATTTATCTTAGTTGAGGAAACAGACGACGACGTGTGTCTTTCTTCATCTTTTCGAGCCCATGACTTTCCTGAACTATCACCCTGGCTAATCAAGTTTTATCATTTCTCTAAATTTGGCTGCGCGCAAAAACATCAATGTGTCCTGACCTAACGTTACAGTATAAGAAGCTGTCACATTCGTCCCGCTTTTCTAACTAGCTAGTTATTAGCAGCAGTTCAGGGCATGCTTACCCAGTGCTGAATCACATGTTGAAAATATGATGTAAAAAAGCCAAACACTGGCCACGGGCGACATGTTTGCTTGGAGCAGAGTCGTACTGAAAAAATACTGTATATCCGAGATAGCATTTATGTTATTTTTCGAGCGCGTCCTAACATTTTCTTGAAAAGGAGACGACGAGAGGTCTATCGATTTAAAGACGTGTATTCAAAGCTTTTTCTAGATTCCATAGTGATTCTATATGCATTGTGAACTCCGTGTTTCTACTCGTACTTATGCATGTATGAGAAAAAAGGACATTGTAATTTTAAATTTCAGAGACTACAGCGGGATAGACAGATTCAGGGGCTGATCTCTGCGCTTGGACGGCATCTTATTGAACCCTTGTCGTAAAGTCGTACCACTTGTATAGTTGGCACAATCAGGGTCCAGTTAGTTGCCAAGTGGGTGTAGTTTGCCACGGTCCTAGGTGCTACTTACAATCGAGCGTTCTACTCTGGCCAATTGCTTCGTTCGACGTGTCCGTTTACACTAAAATAGCAATTTGATAAATGTAGTAGTCAGTCAATGAATTTCCTAAAGGTAGCATCCAGACCAAACATATGAATCGTCGACAACCTGAACCGGTCACTCGACTGTCCCTCAACGATCACGGGGAAATGTCATGTCATACTTTATGTCATACTTTTTTTAACACCAGAACGCTGGAATAAGTTTTTTCTTTTTTGTACGGTGTGGTAGAGCGCAGTATATGCTACAGCAAAGTGTGAACTAGTACTGATACTAATGAGTTATTCAGAAGCATATACTCGCATATCAATTAGTTCTGACTTGATTGCTGATTATTTATGCGTGATCTTTATCAAACACAGGGATGAATTTGGAAACCCGAGACAAGCTACAGTAACTACAGCGTAGTGGCATAACTCGACAGACATAACCAATAAAAGGCTTGGAAAAGGCAAATCGTGTTGTAATAGAGGAGAAAACTTGTCTATTTTGGTCGGACACATTTCGACATCGTGATGTGTCCGCCCGCACACATTACGTCATGACACCTGCTCTTATACCGCCCTGGCTCCTCACTACCGTGCCAGCTGCCCGAGCCACAGCCCAAGAATTCCAGGCGCCCCCAAGCGGCAGTGGGCACAAGACGGGATCGTCGCATGTCTCACGTCAGTGAGTCGAAGGTGGGGAATCGACCAAGTGCAGGTAACGCCTCACAATCAAGAAATGAGGTTCCTCCATGTCATTAGAAAACTACGTACGGTCCCTAATGGGCAATTTAGAATCGGAGCGCACCACTGCCCTCTTACGGTTGTAGGGTCGACCCCGGGTTGATTGACAGTCCTTCATGTTTTCCCATACTACTCTAGAAAATGAGGTGTGCTCTCACTATTCAGCCCAGCATAGTGTGGGGGGGATAATCTTACAGTCGGTCAGCAGGGTTTGATGGAAATAGGAAGGCATCTGGAAAGAAAATGAGGACAGCGTTGCAGCATTATTGAGTTTCCTGCAAGAGCGGAAATTCAAAAGGCGTGAGTGCACGCATGGTGGATCTCACTCCGCTTGTACAGTACAGGCCGGACGTATACAGGTTGCGGACTGGAGCGAGGTCGTACAAGGTTGACAAAGCCTGTACCGCCAGTCTTATCCTGACAGAACCGGTTTATGGTCGTGTGCATTGCATATGCAACCGTGACGGGTGAACGCAGGGCCAAGTTTCGTCGTACATCTTGGCAGGCACTGTAGTTGGCTGACTGGCGGTTGAAGTGGGTGTCTAGTACATGCTAAGCTAGCGTGAACCAAGGACATGTTCTTGGGTTTTCTTATTGACTTTTCTTGTCACGTCGATCAAATTTGACCGTGAGTGGCACGCAAGGAGCGAGATCGAGAGTTGCCCTGTTTATTCTGGCTTCATGGAGGGGGTGGCATGAGCATATCTGACTGGTGAATCGACTATTGGTGGCAATATAAACACTCGCAGTGGCTGGTGGCTGATAAGGATTCTACTTTGGGTGACTGTGAAGAGTGGCCATGACTGTGAGCTATAGTCGGCACGTGGCCACTTCAAGTGTGGGGACGTTCGCCAGGCTGTTATTCAGATGGCGAGGGAGTATTTACAAGTTGATGTATCGCGAGTTAATCATATTCCTGACATTCTACACCGCCGTCAGTATCCTATATCGTTATTACCTGACCCAGGAACAAAAGCAGTAAGTACCAGTGCTATACAGGGCAGCCTTTTTGGCACCTCACCAGAGTAGTTACCCTGACATTTTACTGTACAACACTGTGTACTGTACTGTACAATACAGCACACGCTGTACACTGTGTGTGTTTACACTGCGTGTACACTACACAGTGTACACTACCGTAAAGTGTTGGCGCAGGGTACAGTTGGGTAGCAGCGCCAGGGGTAAGACACATACTCTCTTATGCGGATTTTCAAAAGCTAGCGTGACAAGGACCTGCGTGTGCCACTGTTAACACTTTTCCCGCTGTACTTGGATGGGAGGAACAAGAGAACATTGAGACAACCAATGTGAGCTGGCACTGCTTGGAAAGCAAGACCTGTGTCCTGCTAGCTGTCCAAGCACCATGTGACATCGTGTAGAGCAGTGAGACGAGCAATGCCGAGGTCCTAGGATGTAAGAACGGCATCAGCGCTTGCTTAGGTCGGCATTGGTGTGTCCTATTGAGTCTGGCTTTATAGCCAAAGAAGCAGTAAATCAAAACTCGCACCGCCTATTCAATGACTTATGCTGGAATGCGGAGAGGACAGGTTTTTGTGAACTGCCAGTAACATGAATAATGAAGGCCATAGAAGGTGCGCTAATGGCTTTGCACTCAGAAGAGTAAAGGGTGGAGTATGATTTGGAAGTTCAATAACGGCAAACATAAACTCAGGCAAAGGGGACTCTCCTCCCCCTTGCCCGGAGCAATAATCCGGTCCTATTCTACATCGTAATGAGCCGTAAAGTGCGCTGAAGGCCCTTGAAATCGCCGGTAGGTGGGCTTAGGATGAAATGCATTGTAGCGGTATTTCAAATAAAAGCGGGAATTCAAAAACTGGTAGCCATGACCACAAAATGCAAGGCATAATTGAGCGCGGATTTTTAAATCTCTCTTTCAGTAGTTGTATGGAGTTGTGTGTTGGGAGTATATAAAATTTGGGATGTGCATAGTTTCTGACATTTTTTACAATGATTTTTGAATTCAAATGAGGCCGCGGGCGGTTTTAAAGAGCGTTTTGATTTTTCTGATGGTCACGCGTGACCCAGATGTAGGCCATGTTCAAATCTATACGGATCTACAGTACAGTAGTTGGGCCATTTGTAATTGTAAAATCGAAGTAAACTCCCTATTTTACATGGCACTGGGCCAATGACCTGGCCCCAAAGGCTTCTTTCTCTCGCATTTAGAGGAGAGGGTTCGACTCCCGCCCGGGTAAGAAATGACTTTCAAATATGTGTTCCTTAGCCCTCGAGTGCTTGGCTATGGCAAGTATGACAAGAACGTTCGATTTTAGTCAGTTCGAGCAATTTGCCCTGTTCTGCGAGCGGACAGTGGGCATGATCCCGATTACATTCATTCTCGGTTTCTACGTCTCGTTGGTGGTGGGCAGGTGGTGGAATATATTCATGAGCATTACTTACCCCGACAGGTAAGCCAGTACTGCTCATTGTGTAAGCAGAGATAAGCCACGAAGCGGAGACTGGTAAAAAGAGGAGTAGGTTTGGAGGGTGTCGAAAAAGCCACAAAATAAGATAAGACAAACGAGGTGTTGGGGCCGTATTATGTGGCGGGAGATTGAGAAGGGAAAATGTGTAATATAACATTACCAATGAAGTGATGCCAGACAGCATTAATAAGAACGGACGGTGTTTGGTTGAGTCAGCGAAAAGACAAGTACTTCAAAAAGAGTGCTGACGATCGGCCACTCCATAAGCAGCGCGATCGCAGGCTCATGCGGTTAGTCACCAGAAAATTTGGTAGGCGTAGGTGGTTTTAGTGTGTCTGCATCAATGCAGTGTTTGAAGGAATTCTCAGAATTTGGACATTTTGAAAAAATATCGAACTGAAGCGCTCCCCATCAGGAGACCCTCTAACCCTGACAGAACTGTGGTGGAGCGATAACATTAATTGAGCCATGACTGCAGTGTAGCGCGAGCTTATAGTAATGTTACACTGCCATACGTTATTTCGCACCTGAGCAACTTTTGAGCGGGAATTCAACTTTGGTTTGATCCTGCCACGAAGATTCGACGTCTTTCAGGCTCCTTCTCCAAGTGTCGTGTTGGCTGGTCGGTTCGGACGAGCGTGCTCGCCTGAGTCGTCGTACCATAGCTCGTCATTCCAACCTTGCTCAACTGCTTGTCTTTCGAGACATTAGTTCAGCCGTGCGCAAACGATTCCCAACAATGCAGCATATCATCGATGCCGGGTTCATGACCGAGGAGGAACTGAAGTTGTACGAGAGCATAGAAATGAACCACCACAAGTTCTGGGTACCCTTGCAATGGATATGCTCTCTGTTGTACGCCAGTCGCAAGGAGAACCGCATCGAGAATGACCAATTCGTGGTCAGGATGATCAACGAGGTGCTGGCCATGAGAACGTCCATTATGACACTGCTGAACTACGACTGGGTCAGCGTGCCATTGGTCTATACACAGGTAAGAGTGGATTTGGATGGGAAGAGGCTGGCTTGGGAGAGATACTATCCTCTAAGAACGAACTGCGGCTGCTCCCCGAATTGTGAGTCTACACGGCTCGGGACACTAAACTCTAGTACCAGGTGTCCGTGGACTGCGTGGGTTGCTTCCTGTGGCTTGAGCCCTCCTCTGGTCAGCCCTAGTCTGTCCTAGGGCGAGCCAAGGATTTCACTCACCCCGTTGCGAAAAGGCAGATACCAGATGGCAGTGTAACCAAGCCTGGCAGGCGCAGGAGGGAAGCGGCCGACCGAAGTCGGCGGGACAAAATCTCCGACGAGAGCAGGCAAGTCTTGCGACCATATGTACCTACGGCTGAAACATCAACCCGAGAGGTTGACGTCTCCCAGCCAGGATATCGATTACTCTCTCCCACTCGCCATGGCCTACCAGGCACGAGGGTTACATTCCTCCCATCGACAGAAGAAGCGACGACCCCGTCGCTCTTCCCGGAAGGAAGACCTACCCTCTCTTGAGGGCCGACCTCAAACTGCCTTCGTAGTGCGGATGGTACCCGCTCCTCGGTGGCTAGCCGAGGCCTAGGTGTCGGTACCTTACACCACTACGGATGGCCCCGAGGTCCGTGACGCCATTGTAACCAAGCCTGGCAGGCGTAGGGGCGGGACAAAAACTCCAACTGTCGCAGGCAAGTCTTGCGACTATACCTACGGCCTACGTCTGACATATCAACCTGAGAGGAGGACGTCTCCCCAGCCATTGTAGAGTATCCATTACTCTCTCCCACTCGCCATGGCCTACCAGGCACGAGGGTTACAGCAGCCAGTGGCCTAGAGGTGCCGTGAGCAAGCCAGCAGGGAGATACCTGGTTCGAATCCCAGCCGACCTGGGTTTTCTCGTGGGTTGAGAGCAGGAGCCCAGGTTAGTGCAGTCGTTATTGTAAAATAGATAGGGACTTCGACAGCCTCGTCGGTGGCCTGGCTATACTGTACAATGTCTATTTTTGTGCACACCTCCCACATTGCAAAGTAGACCTAGCTGAAGGCGAGGGAGCCAGAAAATGCGAGGTCCCTCTTGATTCACGCGTAGGTGTCTACCCCAAGAAATCCTGCAGTACGGCTCAGGAAAAGGGCTGTATCCCCACAAACCCTTGTCTGGCCTGATGTGTGTGGCACCAGGACCACAAGATTGACCTGCTTGTTAGCCTCCCCTCGGCAAATGCTACAGCGCCTTCCAGAATACCCTGTGTTTCAGGTAGTGACGATAGCAGTGTACAGCTACTTCCTGACTTCCATATTCGGTCACCAGTACCTCGATCCATCCAAGCACTACGCGGGCCACGAAGTGGACATGTACTTCCCCCTGTTCACACTCCTACAATTCATATTCTACATGGGATGGCTGAAAGTGGCCGAATCGATCATGAACCCGCTGGGCGAGGATGACGACGACTTCGAGGTCAATTACCTGATCGATAGGAACTTACGAGTTTCCTACGCCATGGCCGACGACAATTGCATGCGCATTCCGCCCCTGAAAAGGGACATGTACTGGAATGAACCCGAGACACACGTGCCACATACCCAAGAATCGGCTGGGCTCAAAGACAATCCGCACATACCCTCTGCAACGGAGTAAGCACTGGACCCAAGGCTTCTCAGATTCATGTCTATTTTCGAGCACATTCCTCACCTTGCGCAGTAGGCTAATAAGCTGAAGGCGAGGGAGCCAGAGAGTGCGCGGTCCTTCTTGATTCACTTGGGTGTCTAACCCAAGAAATCCACAGCAGCTTAGGAGCTGGAACCTACAGGACTGGTATAGTTGACTGAAAAAAACTTTAGTCCTGAGCGGGGATCAAACTGTTCTTGGAGTGTCAAGCACTGCGGCCAATGACCAGAGGGAGGCCTTCAAGCTTCTTGCCTGGCAAAAGACACGATGAAGATAGGACATACCTGCCGGCATAGACCATACGACAGACGGTAGAGCACATGGTGCGACATGTCTCATCTAGAGAAGGGATGCTGACGATTGATCGTGAGTGGCCGGATCACTCCCTATTTGTACAGTACAGTCACAATCGGGCGGGACTACAGGGTGTTTGTTGGCTTGACATTTCTGGCATGCCTGTCTATGCTTTATATCCGCGTGCAACCATGCCTGGCAGGCGTAGGAGAGAATGTGGTCGGCAGGAGAAGCTCTGGCGGGCAGGCAAGTCTTGCGACTATACATCCGGCTGAACCATCAACCCGAAAGGTTGAAGTTTCCCAGCCAGGGAAGATCGATTACTCCAACTCACCATGGCCTATAGGGTGTTGGCCCGACATTTCTGGCAGGCCTTTGCATCCACACCTCAAAAAGGGAGGGGCTGTTTAGACTGCTAAAATTTATATGTGCTAATTCCCATTTCAGGATACCCCCTCCCCAATCGGAACCCACTCGCAAGTTCTCGAACCTGTCGTTGGCTTCGTCGGCAGTGCACGAAAATCACTTATCATCCAGCGGATTCTTGCGCAATTTGTCCAAGAATACGGGCAATGTCAAGATCAGTATTCGACGTGTCCTCTCCAATGTCTCACATTCGTTTCAGCGAAGCGACTCGCACGGATTGAACGAGCTATTGGAAGAACCAGACGGCCACGGGCCTGTTTGGAGTTCTGGCGAGGATGGGAATGCAGGCCATGCGGGTAAGTGCTTTGAGTAAGAGGACCATCAGTGTGTCACTTTGCAGCCTCCATTGGCACTTGCACGGGAAATTCAAATCAAAATTGAGCGAAGACTTTTCAGACATTCCCTGATCAGATCGGACGGCACCCCTTGATTTCTTTCTGCATTAGCGTCCAAGGCAAAAATTGGGGCAGATTTTTCTGTATTGACTTCGGAAAGTCGCCTTCTTTTCCGTGGTATGGCCATACACATGGTCAGCCGTCCCGATCAATCTGGTTCTGTTTCGAAATTAAAATTAAAATTTCCGCCACAAGTCCCAGTCTATGGGGGGAAGGGGGACTTTTGGGCACGAGTGCTCATTACAGACTGACTTTGCTGTTGGGATTTTTTCCCGCTTAGTCTTTTTTGAATTGCGCACACACGCGCTGAAGTGTGCAGCTCTCTCCATGCAGGACTGTTATAAGCAGCCTAGTGCGGGAATTCAAATTTTAAAAAATAGCTTCAAAACAACGTACGCATTTTAGTTTCCAACGAATTTCTATCTCCCGATTTACTGGCACCAGATCGTCATTACCCTCGTCGCAGCGTCAGTGTACAAAGTACGTGTAGCAAGGCCCCAAAATTATCCACTGTTCACGAAGCGGAGAAGGAGAATACGATCGTCGTTGAGACCAACCACCCTGAATCAGTCAGCAATCAGCGTGCAGTTGATGATGAAGAAATGCAACCATTAGTTCGTGCTTCCTCAAAACCGCGGGTGGGCAACCAGTCCGACGACCTGCTAGAGAGAAATGTCTAAAAAGTTTAGACTTACTGTAGGTGTGATTCTGCTATGCTATGCCATGGGTGTCGTTTCTGTGTTTTTCGAGCTTATTCTTATTTGTGCTCTGTGAACTTATTACTGGACTGAAATGAGGCGATTTTGTCATTTTGTGTTCTCCAAGCTGATCTGTTCGCCAAGTGGTTGTAGCACTCCAGATCAGCAGGCATCCCAGGCACTGTCGCCGCCGCCGATCTGCAGCTGAAAGTGGCCGGCGTCTATGTGGGAGAGAGCTCACCGTGCCCGGTCAATTGTTGGCCAGCAACAATTATTCGCCAGGCCATTCTTCGTTCGCCTAGGTCAATTGTAGGATCAGTCGTTCACGATGACATTTGTTCGCTGATCAGTCATCATCACTTGTTTACCCAGCCACCTACTGCACGACAGCAGGGTCACTCCGACAACATGCGTCGGTGAGCTTTGGCTAGCGAGGCAATGAGCGCTTGGTGGGAAATTTGTAATTTTTGTCTGCTCTTGCTTATTTTATTCGGGACTTGTTCGTCCTCTCTTACAGTATATTGACCAGGTAAAGCCCTGTTGCCCCCCAGTACTTTGCAATGTGGGAGGTGTGCACAAAAATAGACATTGTACAGTATAGCCAGCCAGGGTCCTGCACGGGTATGAAAATCGTACCCTACCCGTACCCGCTGGACGACCTGTGTACCCATACCCATACCCGTTATTTTTCAAAAAATCTACCCATACCCGTACCCGTACCCGGTTTTTCGATAAATGTTCGAATGGAGTGGAGTATCAAAACAGAAAACTAATTAATTCATGAAAATAATTATAGAAAACCAGAGTTTTCAACAAAACTGGTTCGATTTTTATTCAAAAGTTTATTCACTATCGCAAGACAAAAGACTTTCTTGAAGCAGTAATCTGACAGGAGAACATCGCCAACCGTTAAGTCGAACTTTGAGCAACCAAAAATTGTAATGTTTTCCCAGGTGTAAAAGAAAGCTAGCTGCAAGATGTTAGAGGCGTCTGGCCAATTGGTCAGTTGTGGTCAAAGTCCTTGAGCCAAATGCTTTAGCGCTAAACGTCTGAATAATGTCTATTTTGCGTAATTTATTGGGTTTCTTGTTCCCTTGGAAATAAACGTCTCAATTTACAGTAAACTTAGAAGCCTGAAGCTGACAACAACATGGCAATCTAAAACTCTGAATGAAACTGCATTCATGTCAGAGTAACGGAGTTGAAATCGACAAGGAGTGCCTTTTAAAATGTTTAGCTAAAGGTATTTGGGCAGTTATGGACAGTCAAGCAGGAATGAGCAGCTGCTCTATGAAACCTCGATTCGTGACACTGGCACCAAACGCGCTAGTGAAGCTTACCTGGAGAGGTCAACAACAACTACTGTAGCTGTACTACTACAAAACTAGCTAGTTTGTGTGCAGGAGCCAGGGGCCAGTTTCACAATCAGCTGGGACATGTCCTAAAGTTAGGACGATCAAATCGCAATGATGTAAGATAGGACTTACGGTGTCCTAATATTCAGGACATGTCCTAGGCGATTGTGAAACTGGCCCCAGTTTCACAATCATAGATGAGACGTGTCTGATCGTGAGTCGCAGGACATGCCCTATCCTACATCAAACTACACCTGTCCTATCTAAGGACCCGCTGACCTAAGAGTGCAAGTGGCTTGGATCCTGCAAAGAGTCAAGGTTGCTGCACTGGTGCATATCTGCCATGTACAAGTGGGCTCCTAGCGCCACACCCTCATTTTCCCTCAGCCCCCTCAGACAGGTAATCAAGAAGTCAGTCAGTCAGTCGTGTCGAGTCATGTGGCACCCACCTCCAGGGGTCCTGACGTCCTTCACGGATGGCGCCTTAGCGGCTTTTCGATATAAACCAGGCTCATTTTTGCAGTAAACAACCATTTTCAAATCTCAAAAACGCGTGAATATCCATATCTTTTTATCAATATCTTGATTGTGAAAAGATATAATATATTACCTGTTTTCTTTGAGAATACACGCCCTTCACGTGCCGCGTGTACATTCCAAAAAAACAGATAGTAGATATGGATATCCCAAAAGATAGGGATATGGATATGCCAAATGACATCACTATCGATGACATATAGATGTGGATATTGATATCAGCATTGGTCACAACTAGCCTAAAAAAAGCAGACATCAGAACTGTTCCCCTAAAAGCAGTCACAAACTGCATAAGATTCAAATTTGCAGCGCTGTTAAAAAAAATACAAGAACGAATACCCGTACCCGCCGACCCTTACCCAAACCCGCCGGGTACGGGTATGGGTACGGGTCGGCGGGTACGGGTATGGGTACGGGTCGGCGGGTACGGGTATGGGTACGGGTCGGCGGATACGGGTATGGGTACGGGTCGGCGGGTACGGGTATGGGTACGGGTCGGCGGGTACGGGTATGGGTACGGGTCGGCGGGTACGGGTATGGGTACGGGTCGGCGGGTACGGGTATGGGTACGGGTCGGCGGGTACGGGTATGGGTACGGGTCGGCGGGTACGGGTATGGGTACGGGTCGGCGGGTACGGGTCGGCGGGTACGGGTATGGGTACCCATGCAGGACTCTGAGCCAGGCCACCGACGAGGCTGTCGAAGTCCTATCTATTTTATAATAACGACTGCACTAACCTGGGCTCCTGCTCTCAACCCACGAGAAAACCCAGGTCGGCTGGGATTCGAACCAGGTATCTCCCTGCTGGCTTGCTCACGGCACCTCGTGCCAGGTAGGCCATGGCGAGTGGGAGACAGTAATCGATGCTCCCCTGGCTGGCAGACGTCAACCCCTCGGGTTGATGTTTCAGCCGTAGGTATAGTCGTAGGACTTGCTTCCCAGACTTCGGTCGGCCACCTCCCTCCCACGCCTGTTATGGGCTCCCAACTGCCTAGTTGCCCAATGTCTCATCTGCTTACAAAGAAATACTTAGCCTGACCCAACACAATCTCTGTTCTGATGTGCTACCTCAATCTCACTACCTTTGCAGGAAGTCGACCTGACTGATGTGTTCTCCTCAGCGCAACCAATACCATTTTGTCCATGACCAATCCTCCTCTCACCTGCGCCCACCCAACATCCTTTTTCCAGGTTTACACACAGTCAATCACACACAGACAAAGGTACAAGCAAGTACTGTTCATGCGCTATGTCGTATATCAGTTCATGCTCAGACACCAGCAATATGAAACATGCAAGACACACATTCCTCAACAAAACGTAAACATAAACGAAAACTTTCATTTTCAATCGAAACGAGATGATTTTTTAAACTGTTATCTTTTACTTCTCCAGCTTTTTGCTTCGGCCCTCGAAAATCTTCCTCAAACCTAAAACAGACAACAAAAATTGACTTTGGCTAAATCGGCACTGTACAACGAGCGGACAGAAATATCAACAGCAGCACGCAGCAGGGGAGTACGCAGGATTTGCGCTGGGGGGGGGGGGGGGGCGCTCACACAATGGCAAAGTGTGTACAAGTACCTTGACGCACTTTCGAGGGGGGGGGGGGGGTATCCCTAGCACCCACTACCCACCCACTACTACCAGCTGCATAAATGCGATATAGCGTTCGTTCGGGATCCCGATCCTGGTCGGGCTTAGGTCCCTCCCCGATCCCGATCCCAATAAAAAATGGTCGGGATTGAATATTGTGGAGATGTGTGAGATAGAGGAAGATTTTAAGAGAGGGTTTCTTAGAGACTCGACCCATATGGAATGGCAACAGCAGATGCACACAAGCCGTCCAACTCACCTGTTTTGTTCAATAACGTCGACTACGCCTGGGCGAATACTCATCGGCGTATCGATCCCTGGAACGAGAGCGACTACGCGATCGGTGCCTACGTTTACTTCCACCGCCTCCAGTCCGATCCCTGGACCGCGATCGATCCCGATTCGAGCTTCGATCCTTCGATCGCCTACTCCCACCACCACTCGACCCGCCGTGATGCGATCCCCCGCCGCCCGACGATCCACCGCCACCGCCGCCGTACGACTTGGCCTCGATGCCGTGCAAGGTATCTTGCAGCGATCCAATAAGCACTTTGCATCGATCGTCGTGAGCCACTTTTGATTGACGTATCAACGAGAGAGCAGTAACCAACGTTTCGATGGCCGATGCATAATCGCCAGCCGCCGCGTCCGACACTGCTCGCGAAATGGCCGAACTACTCACTGTTCGATTTCGATTCATTATTTCTTCGAATTCGGCTTCGTTCAATACTCCACCCACGTCGTGGTGATGACCACCCGAGGCTTGTTGCTGTTGATGGGCCGCCGCCAATCCGGGATAGAAATTGGGATTCACGTGACTTCCCGGCGGTGGCACTCCGGGTGGTGGCATACCGCCCGGCGGGTGTCCCGAAATCACTGGCGCACCACCGTATTGATTGCCTCCTGGCATCATTCCGGGCGGCAGTCCTCGCAACATTCCTCCTGGCGGTCCGCCGGCATTCAACGCCCCTGGTGGCGGGCGTGTCATCATCGGCGGTGGACCCATGCCATGAATATTCATAGGGCCTCCCATACTGAACTGAGGTCGTCCAACACCCGGGAATCCAGGCGCACCAGTCGGCGGTGGCAAGCCCGGCATTTGACCAGGTCGTAGAACCATGCCGGGCGGTCCTGGTGGCAATCCCATCGACGATCGTGCAACTGCAGCAGCAGCAGCTGCCGCCGCCGCAGCCAATGGATTCACACCGACTTGCGGAGGTGCGCCCATTCCTGGCGCTCCGCCTGGACGAGGTCCGCTACCGCCCCCAATACGCAATACACCCAAAAACGTCGGTGCATTCTTGTCTTGATTTCCAGCGCCAGGTTTCGCACCTAAATCAGAAGATAGAGCCTTAGGCCAGTGCTTCGTTGCCCTGCCAAGCACCATTTTTAACTGGATTATATTCCTGGTTAGTTTCTGCGAGCTCCAAAATTGGCTTCCCTCAAATCTCTGACCAGGATCCACAAAAAATCAAAAAAGCTCAAGCCCCCCCCCAAATCTCACCCGCTCCAGCTCCCATACCAGTCGGCGGCATTCGTCCAGTGGGCGTGGTCGGTTGCATAGCCACTGGTGTCCCGGCCCCTCCTTGACCTTCAACTCGTTCTCCAGGTTTTCTCGTTGCCGCTTCGAATTGTGCCAACGATTGTTTCGTATACGGCATAATGACTGGTATTTGACCGTGGATTTGTTTGCTCGGTAAATTCTCCATGCATCGACGAACTGAGGGCTCAGTTTCGAAACTAACCAAAGCGAAACCCTTCGATTGACCATTGGCTCGATTTTCATAAAATTTAACATCGATCAAATCAGTTATTCCGATCGATGTGACCGCATCAGTCAAATCCTGATCAGTTGTCCACCACGTCAGATTGCCTAAAAGTGAATCAATATTACACCAACACACCTATTCACCACCTCAACCCCCTTATTCCCAATAGTCCCCTAGCGCAATCCGCATCTCCTCAATTTTACCTTACGGCAACAATCAGCCGGACACTTTTTTACTTTTCCGCATCTGATTTTCTCCTTTCATCAACTCTAACAAATCGCAAAATCTCGCCTTTCCAGCCTTAAAAACTGGCACAAACGAGTTTAACCTAAAGTAAGCTCAAATTTTCAAAAAAATACGCTCAATTCAAATATATAAAATTTCAATGACAAAATCAGTCTGACATGGAGACAAGATTTCAACAATTTTTTTATCAACTACCCGAGGAATCTTAAAATTCTTAGATGACACGCTCCACTTTCTGGCATCACATCAATTTCACTCTGTCGCCAGAGAAAATATCAATCATACGATTCCTTCACACCGATTTCGCAAACTAGCTAAGGCAGAGGGGAGGCCATAACATAAATGGCAGGAGGATTGCCCGGCCACACAGGATATTTGAAAGCCGCGCCATCAAAGTCAAATTATGCAAATCGCGATTACACCACCCATGGCAAATATTTCAACGTAAACAGGTGGTACAAAACAGTGAACAGACCAGAACTGAGTCAGTGAACAGCATGCCTAGGGTCCGCCACTAACACATACACACCCAATAACAGAAAGCTATCCGCATAAAACTATTTCTTGCAAATTAGGCCACTCTAATTCACGTTTTTTTTCAAAAATGATTCTTCCTTTCATCGACGTAAGATTAAAAGTGAATAAAAATTTATAAATCGTTCCTTTGGCACATTTAAGATTTTTAAAAAACTCTAAAACAAAATTAGCAGACAAGCATAAAATGCATACAAGGTTTTGGTCGTAGCGCATTTGGCCCTTGCTTGCATGTAGTCAAGACAAGACACAAGCCGAAAAATGCATGCCAATCCAACCCATTGACCACAACACAAAAACAATTTTCCCCCGCCTCCTATTCCGATCACCGTGCAAAATTGACAGATCTATAACATCGGAGATTGAACAAAATGCACAACGTACTTCAGACGAAAATCCGTTGATTCGTTTCAAAAAACTAGGACCCTGCTACCCGCTACACAAAAATACCCGAGCCAAAAAGGACAAAAAGACCACTTCTCTCAGCCGTTAAAAAAAAAGTAAAACTTTTTAGCGATATTTTGAATTTCAATCGGTTCTATAAAAAATAATTTAAGCACAAACTACGAAATCCTAGACCGTAGTCATAAATCGTAGCGCCAGATTTAAAAAATCGATACCCTTCGCAATAAAGATATAATCGACACAATTTGAACACACTTTAGCTTACCGACGTAACAAGAATTTTTACGCTGAGCTTGATGCATCGTACCACTTCCGGTCACCATCGTATGAGTTGCCAGACCACCAGAACCCGCCAAACGTAAACTGGGCGAGGGTGAAGTCGAATCGCCATTTTCATCTTGACTATGGCGTCCAATGCTGGGCGATGTTCGATCAGTGATAACAGCGTCGTACAAAAGATCATCAGCTTCGGACTGACGACGATTCGAGCCACCTATTTCATCTTCCAAATCGCCAACATGTTCGGTCACTAATTCGCCACCCACATGCTCTGAAATAGCATAGAAGGGTTAGTAAAGCGACCCAAACTTTGCAGCTCTATGTGCGGGGATCAAAAATAAAGGTTATGATGTTTCTTGGGACGCCGTATAAACCAGTCACTAATCCGACAGTGTCCATGACGCTGATCAAAAATACCAGACTGATTACTGAAATCCTGCAGGTAATATTTAGGCCAATGCCTTCAGAAGTTTAATCGGCGCTTTTGCCGTTTGGTCCCCAGGCGAAGGCTGGCTGGAGGCTAATATCAGCCTAAGCTTAATTATTATACCAGACTAAGCCTAAGCCTAAGCCTAGGCCTAGTATGAGTCTAAGCCCAAGTCATATGGCAGCCTAAGCCTAAGCCTAAGTCTAATACCAGCCTAAGCCAACCCATGTTGGGGACCAAACAGCAAAAGTGCCGTTTAATCAAGAAAAAAATATACAGTAGGCCTACATAGATCTACCAGTTACCATATACCTACAGTATACCCACCGACCACGTACATACCAATTCCCTGCCCCGCTTCGTTTTCGTTTTGGCCCAACAAAGCATCTTCTTCCTCTTGTTTGAAGTCCAAAATATCCCCGACATTTTCGTCATCCTGGTGCAATTGATCGTAATCCTCGTCGCCATAAAGATCAAGTTCTTCTTTTACCCCGTTGTTCGCCGAACTGTCGACGGCCATTTTTTCTAAAAAAAAAGAAGAGACATGCCTTTGCAATTTACAATTTCCCACTCAACTTACAGCTATCTTATAATCAATAGTCGGCAAAATCGACTAAACTATTTCCAGCCGATAACGATTACCGAGAAAAATCGATTCAGGACACAACGAACAAAGAAACCAGAAAACACGTATAGAACCAAAATCAAGATGGCGGCCGCACACTCTGTACAAGATACTTATGACAAAGCACACTTAGTACCTGAGCATCAAATTTAATGCGGTAATTTCAAATCCGTGCCATCGCAAAAGAATTTGACATGGCATGACAAGACAAGGTCTGCTGGCAAAGGGGCTGCATTTCAGGAGCGATACGCCTTTATTAGTTCTTCAGTCACAGGAACAAAGCGTTACAGCAGTCACTGACCATCACTCGAGCCAACACATTTCATCACCCATCCTCTTCAAGGTCGCTGAACAGGAGGCCTGGAACGTTTGAGGACGATGACGGCAGTCGCAACCAGTCCGATGGCCACTGCGCCCACAACCGCGTACTGCAACCAACAACTCGATCCGCACGCACCACGTTTGCCCTTCTTCTTCGGTTTACCCTTGTTGCCCTTCTCCGACCAAGAGTCCGTCGAGCGCAACGTCGTCTCGGTGTCCTTGCCAGATGCGTCGGGATCCGCAGTCACCTGGAACAATGAAGGCGTCACAAAATGGTCCTGCAACTCCTGCTAGCTGGACGGCGACCCCCGGCGCCTTCCATGCAGAACAGGGTGTCTCAGTCTCTCGCCACTGACTTACTGGCGGCAACTTGATGGCAATATTGTTACGATACAATTTCATCGGTTCGCTTTCGTTTTTTGACGACGAACTGTCTTGTCCAGGCTGATTCGGAGACTGCATAAAAGAAATTGTACAGAAATTTATAAAAAGTTTATTTTTGCTGTACCTGAGAGGGTTTATCGCCCCGTTCTTGAGAATCACCCGTGCTCATCGCGATCGTTTGAGAAACGAGCGAGAACCGACCGTCCGATGCCGCAACCAGAGCCGCACTGCGCGCTATGCGCCCGAGGAACGACGACGGGAGTGTAAAGTCAGCGAGTGTAAAGAAGCCCAGTGCGACTCCGACCAGGCTCGAGCCAACTAGGCCAGGGTAAGGCCATGAAAATCCTGTGTCAAGTTATTACTGAGTAGAAAGCGTTGATACAGGTTTGACACAAAAATCTTCACTTTGCGTGACTGTAGCAGCCAAGTCCTGCGACTGCCTACTGCCTACGGCTGAAACATCAACGCGAGGGGTTGCCGCTTTCGATTACTCTCTGCCACTCGCCATGGCCTACCACCCCAGGTCCGACATTGGGTCCCAAAACCCAACCCATTTTTTGGGTTTTTGGGTTGGGTTGTGGAGGTCGACCTTTTTTCGACCCCAACCCAAAACCCCACTTTTCCACTTGGGGTCAGCATGAGTATGCGGCTGATCAGCACTGCGTTTTGAAGCCACTGCGACATGATGTCCGTTGGTTTTGAGTCGGCAGATCCTGGAACTTCAGACCCCCCACCCCGCCCAGATGAGCCAGAAGTTAGTGAGACCCAACACTACTTTTTGCACGGCCCAGTACAAGTCAAATTCTCAAAGTAAAGAAAAATCAGCTAACAGAAAATGCTCTGTAACTTCAGAAGAGTCAGCTCCATGGCAATCAAATATTTGAATTTGCCGCGCGTATTGATGCTTAGGTGCAAGAACCTTATGACAGTCGGGAGGAAAGCTTGGCTGCTGAGCGCAAAGCAACGCTGCTGCTTGCGCGAAAATGACGGCTCTCATTTCGCTTCGCAGTGCCGATGTTCGCTATTCAAGGAGCTGTTACAAGAAAGACGATACAATTATCAGATGGGACCAAAATTCAGTGCCAGCCATAATGCCAGACTTTAAACTTGTGCCTGTGCAGGAAGAAGGGAACGCCCAGCCCTACGTCAGACCCGCCATGTCTACTGAATATTGCTGCCCCCAAACCGTGTGCACACGCAATTGCATGCAGCACAATCGCACGGCTCACGCTGAGCAGAATTCACTCACGACATAAGAGCGGTTCCGGCTTTTTACTGTGGAAATCGCGAGGAAATACGTAATTTTTCACTAAACACTGCACAATTTACCTGCGTTCTCCAGAGTAAGCAGCCGGAACCGCTCTTATGTTATAAGCGGCAGGCGAGCGGGAAATTCAAAAGGTGCGCACTTCTGGCACTCGGGGCCCGCTACTTTGCTCCCTCTATTTTATCAGTTATTAGTCGCATTTAAACTGGGGAAATACCAATCGATGCCATTTTTCATGCTCTATCCGAAAATAAATGTCTCGTTCACTGACCTGGTATGCAAGATTTCAAAAATGGATTTTTCTGAAAATTCCTTGTAGCTGCCTGCAGTTTTTTGCATATTTGGATATCAAATGTAAAGCAAAAGGGGGGGGGTCATGCTGAAAGCTAGATGGATTAGGCATATTTTAGGCTGGTAAAATCCCGTCTCCCAGTTAGCACAACAAAAGATAGAGACTTTTCGCGACAGCCACTCGATTCCTCATTCGTTTGCAAACACTCTGATGCGTCGTTGACTAAGAAAGCCTGTAGGATCAGTGAGTTATGGCCGATATCGCCCAAGCAATTTCAAAAAAGCGTTTCAGACCCCCCATCTGGCAGGGGGCCAGGTTTCGGATGCTGTCCACCATCGTCCGAGGGAGGTCGGTGTCCAGTCCAGCCAGGTCCAACATCGGGTAAGGAAAGTGTACCCGACCCGACCCGAGACCTAAAATCTAAAATCTAAACCCCGAACCCAATCTGACCCGACTTTTTGACCAAGATATTCATTTCTCATGCTGAAGAGATATCTTCTTTATTCCATGCTAATTTTATCCAAATTACGCGCAAATCAGCGGGCTTAAAGCAGTTCAGGGAATTTTGATGCCTCTGTGATTCATAATAGCATTCGTTTGGGATCCCGGTCCCGAACCCGATCCCGATCCCGATAAAAAGTGGTCGGGATTGGGGACTGAATATTGTGGTGATAGAATGTTTTTATTGCAACAGGGAATGGGGCTGGTGTATGGGAAACGAGCTGCAGGGGTGATAATGGCATGATCGGATGAAACTACTTCCATAAAATGCACAAGTCCTGCTTTTTCTGATGTACGATTTGCGCCCAGTTGGATATAGTAACAGCCCGCATTTGCCATCATTAGATGGTGGGCCTGCTGCAGAAGCTGGCAACATTCTGCTTGACACTGACTCAGATGGTCATGGCCATCAAAATATTTCAGAAGGGAAATATAGAGACCTTGGCGGATGATCGAATTGATGGAGGGGAGGAGGGGATTTGTTTGCTAATTTGTAACTGATTCTTCGCTTGCCTGATTTTGAATGCAATGATAAATACTGCACTAAAAATTATCCAAGGAAAGGGAATCTGTCGCTTTTAATTTGCTGGCTACTCAGGGTGGGTTGTAAGTCATCTATAGCCAATGAAAAGCGCTCTCTTCACAAAATCCCGATCCTGTCCCGATCCCGATCCCGGTCGGGATTGAGCGAGTCCCGATCCCGAAAATAATGATCCCGAACGGACGCTACAAAAGTCGGGTTTTTGGGGGGTCCGAAATCAAAACCCGACTTTTTGGGTCGGGTACTCGATGTCGGACCTGGCAGTCCAGGATGCCCCCGTGTGGAGGCCCACGCAGGGACGCTGCTGTTTGCTAGTCAGCCGCATTTATAGTCGACAAAATTTCTACTCCTACCCAAATGCGCCTGTCCCCGCACAGCCTTGTGGTTTCTTTTACGCGCGCACAAGCCCACTCCACAACGAACCTGCGTGTGAAAAGCCGTTTGGCGCGAATTCAAATTTTACACTAGTTTCATCTTGAGCGCGAGGAAGGGGCCGGGTGCAAGAGCTGGTCAGAGCATAGAGTTGGCCCTTCAAACATAAAAAAATAAGTTTCAGTGCCAAATCCCAATCCCATGTTCATGTTCATGCTTTACCACATCACCAAACGCTCGAGGGTGAAGGGACACATTTTACACAAAATGATTTACCGGCCCGCGAGTCGAACACTCGCCCGTAACTGCGCACCTGGCGTGAGAGGCAGACGCCTAACCCACTGACCAGGCCAGGTCAGGCGTCTGCCCAGACTTCGAAGCGAAGGGCTAATCAGGAAAAAGGCCCCTTCAGGCGCAGTTTCCTCCCCTCATTTCAAATCCCTCTTTTCAGTCGGTCAGTCAATTATTTCCTCAATAAACTTCTCGGCAGCAGCGAAAATTTAAAAAATTAATTACATAAATAAAAAACTGATTACACCAAAAGGCTACAATAAAGGGCCGTACAAATTGCAGATGATACAGCATGCCTCGCATATCCGTGCTCAATATTCCATTTCATCCGACACATCCTTCCAATCATAGCATTGTCCCAGAATAGCAATCAGTTCCCGATGATACTGATCGCAATGATCAGAGTATCGGCCTTGGATTCTAGTGATCTTATGCTCAGTTCTGAAATGGCCAATAATTTGGTCATAAGCCGATATCTCGCACGAACACAAATTGCACGAATAAAGTGGTTTGCCTAAATGATGCGATGCATGCACAAAAGCCGCTTGCACATATGATTTAGTGGCTCGGACTTCTTTTTCGCACTTCTTGCATCGAATTCTTCCATTCACGCCGTATCTTCGAATAAAATTACGGCAAATAGCGTTTCTTTTTTGAACATTCACATCGAAATTGGGTCGGGATGCAATTTTTTTCTCCGGCTTATCAGCGACACTGAAAAAACAGCAATAAAACAAAAATTTTAAACTTTTTTTCTTCTTTACCTCATTTGTTTTTTCGATTTTTCAAAACTTCTTTCAATAAAATCGAATTGTAATTTCGAATTTCGAATCAATTCTCTCTTTAATTGTTTTTTAAGGTTGAGCATGGACGAATTTTTCATCGATTGTCTCGACTTTTTCTCGGGTTTTTGAGCATTTGATATTTTCATATTATTAATTTGAAGCACTGTTTTGACGGGTCTTATTTCGAAACATTTCTTCGCCATTTTAATCAATTCTTGCGTTTTCTGATTCGATAAATCGATATAATTCGAATTTGAGCCCGATTTGAAGTGTTTATTTTTCAAATGACTTCGAATACTGCTTGCTCCTCCGGTTCGATAATCGCAAAATCGACACTGAAATACGTTTTCCACATGCATGCAAATGTGTTCGATAACCCTTGGAATTATAATAGAATTTTTCGAAAACAATTTTTTCTTTTCTCCGCATTCGTAACAATATGCGTAATTTTGATGCTTTTTCGATCGCTGGGTGGTCAAAAGCCGTTTGCACAGATTCGCCAAGACTTCTTCTTTTCCACTTAATCTAAAAAGAAAACACATTTTTGGAAATTTGAATTGAATTTTTGACGGTGTGAAGCTTTTTCGCCCAGAAAATTTGGGTGCTTTTATTTTTTTTTATTTCCAACTCTTATATTTCGTATGCGGCCTTTAAATTTTTAATCGTCTACATCTTTTGACTTGCACCAACTTTTTGAAACCTTTTAGTCTGCATTTTATGGACGATTAGAAAAAATTGCAGTAGGCTTATTACGTTTGAGATTCGTATTTGTAAAAAGTTTATTTCAACAAACAAATTAGAAAAAAATCGCATCTTACCTTTTATTTCTTTCGTTTACAAAATCATTTTCATCGATTCTTCCTTCCGGAATTTCCGGAATTTCCGGAATTTCGGAATACGAATTTTCATTCACATTCTCCCAATCCGTGTCCAATATTTCCTGTTTGACAGGAAAACACATGGAAAATAATGCATCTTGATTTTCACGATCGAAGAAACAAGAATGTTTTTTATGCAATTCAACATGAGATCGTAATCGATCGATCGAATCTAAATTTTCAAGAATCTGAACTTTCCCGCTCGAACCAAGGGATTTACATAGTTGACAGAAAATAAACATTTTTCGCTTCGATTTTGCAGTTGGTTTACCGATTCTCGAACTCGGCGTGGCGGTGCTTGGATGCACGGATGCAGTGAGCGAGGCGGCACGCGCGGCACCAGCGGCGGCGGCGGTACACTCATCCCGCCACGCGGAAATCTCCCGCCGCCACGTCGAGAGGAGGGGCGCCGAACGGTAGGCAGGCCCATCAAGTCATGGATTTACAGCACGTTTATGAGAAGGATATCTAAATCCGTGCATTAAGTGGTTAGACGGCCGGTAGGCTATGAACTACTGGCTCCATACGACGGCGGGTTAAATCAACGGGGGGTCCGCTCCTCGGCACCATCCACCAAATCGAGGCATTTGATGCTGTCGCGACCATGGCTATACTACATGTGATAAATCACTGGCTCGCACCGCCGCTCGCGCCTCCTAGCGGTATGAATCAGTCACCGTGGGCACGAAACGGCATGAAGGCTCGAAAGGGAATGATGACAAATGAACAGTGCCAAGAGGCAAGAAAGCAGCCATATATGATTAATTGCCAAGGAAATTGAAATATGGCAATTTAGCGAGTATTTTGAATTTGCCGCCGATCAGGTTTGGTGTCTTGATGTCTGCTATAAGCGCCAAAAAGTGACTATCAGCCAGACCATGGTCTCGGATCCTCGTTAGTGAACTTCAACAAATAAAAGTCAATCTAACCTAATCTACGAATAACGATTGAACGAATCCAACGGAAGAACGAGGATCCGAGACGATGGTCTGGCTGATGGTCACTTTTTGGCGCTTATAGCAGACACCAAGACACCAAACCTGATCGGCGGCAAATTCAAAATACTCGCTAAATTGCCATATTCCAATTTCCTCGGCAATTAACCATATATGGCTGATTTCTTGCCTCTTGGCACTGTTCATTTGTTATCATTCCTTTCCGAGCCTTCACGCCGTTTCGTGCCCCCCCCCCCCCGGTGACTGATTCATACCGCTAGGGGGCGCGAGCGGCGGTGCGAGCCAGTGAATTATCACATATAGTTTAGCCATGGTCGCGACGGAGCGCGATGAATTTCAAGGCTCACATCACTGCCCAGGAGAAGCATCGTTGATTTGTGATGTGATTCTTTCCTTTTTATGCTTAGTTCGCTTTCCTGTGGCTCATTCTTCGTTCTGTCTCCGACCAGAGTGGTCGCCTACTTGTCTTTGTCCGTAAAAGACAGTGTAACGAAGCTTCTGTATACTCAGTCTCTCATCGTCGGCCGACCAGAGCAGTCGGTCCGCTCATCTCTCTCCTACTCTACGCTTCCACAACGCTCCTCTCGCTACAGATGCAAACCGACTCTGCTTCTCAAAAGTAGCGGGATTTCACGTTTCTCCCGTTCCGCCCGCCACATGAAAACGTACATGCATCCCGCAAAAACTGCTGGACCTGATTTGCGCATATTTGGGGGTGGCTAACATCCGTATGAGCAAGCCGATTTTCAACTGATGCGCTACCAAGCGCCTAGTTCGGGAGCAAAGAATTTCAGCAACAATTTTTCGCAAGTCTTTTGGGATCTATATCACGAAATTTGCTACACGTCAACTCCCCGTGAAAAAAGTCCACCCGCCTAGCAATTGTCAGGCACAACAACCCACTCCTTCGAATGTTACCAGGCCCAACATTCTGACACTTTCCATCAGCTTTCTTGATCAGTTTTTGATCCTCCACTGCCACAAGCCATGATTGTACGAGCTCACCAAAATTCCTTTCCAATTCGCAAATCCAAAAGTTCTCAAGAAATAAACTCGCAGACGAGCTCAGAAGCCAACTAGCGAGAATGGCTATCCTAAAAATTCCAAAAGACCACACATTTCTGAATGACTGTGCAGGATCCCACCAGTGTCACCGAAAGCAGTATGTTGTGTGAACGTGCCCCAGATATTCTAGGCTCGAGACGGTGGGTTTGGGCTCCGAGGTCTTCTGCAGCCCAAGCTTGGTAGAAAGGCCCATCCTTGAGTATAGATCACTCAGACCCCGACTCCTCTGGGTGCCTGCACCTGCTCTGTGCAATGGTACAAAAGCCTGGCTTCTGGTCGAAGGCACCCGGTCCTGGGATTTTAAAAAAATTTGTGGGCTGAAGCCCGTTTCTCCTAAATCCGCCAAGCAGTCAAACCTTGTAAGCAAGGCTGCGCGGGGACCAGATCGCAAACCGTGCGGGGTTTATGGTTCGCAAACCGACCTCCAGAACCTGGGACGAGTCCAGCCACTCGCTCCCAAGCAATACGGACAGACGAATGCCGAACCGCTGCACCACCGCGGCCGCATTCAGTCCCAAGATGCCTCCGCTGGTCAACAGTTCCACTGTTGATGGCGCAGTGAAGACTCCAGTCAACACCCGAGGATCCTTTACGACCATATTGTCTCAACCGTTCAAATACGACGTCGTTCGCCAGGGGGGAGGGGGGTCAGCAATAAAGCGACAAAAAACGACAAGGGGGTCAAAGAGAGAACGACATCGCTTTTACACAAGGTATTCCAGCGTTTTTCCTCTCTTCCGAACTCGTCTGCTAGAGCCTAATTCTAGTCTGATAAGCACACGTCCGCCACTTTTGGGTAATCTATTTATTATATTTTTGGTTATAATCATGGTGATTCCTCAGAATCATCGTCAGTTTGTTAGAGAAAGCGGGCCGCGGTGGTGCAGCAGCTCAGAATTGTGTCTCCGCATTACTTGGGAGCGAGTGACTGGACTCGTCCTGGGTTCGATTCCCGGCGACGGAGGTCGGTTTGCGAAGCATAAGCCCTCGCTGACCTTGCACGCCAGGCCACGAGTGACTCATCCAGTACCCTAGAAGCGCTACGAGTGGAGGGACGGAAGACAAACGAGAATACAGTCTCAGCTGCCACACCGACAGGGTTCACAGCCCCTCAGGTGTCCAGTCCAGGATGCCCTCGTGCGAAGGCGCTCCTAGTGCAGACACGCAGAAGGATGCTGCCGTGTGCTGGTCCCCGCGCATCTTTGCTCAGGTTTGATTGACTGCTGGCAGGCTTTGGCAAAACGGGCTCCAACCCCAAAAAATATTTTGTAGAGCAAAGAAAGTTAAAGTTTGAGAAAGAAAAATGTGATCCACTAATGTGGTATCTAATTCGTTTAGCTTTCATACTGCTTATTCGATTTTTAACAAGTGCATTTCAAAAATTCACAAACAATCTTTGGGAACTAAAGTCGTAGAGTCAAGCTGTGAAACCATCCATTTTACCTCCACCAAATTGTTACTGAAATCAAATTACTTAATATCACTAAACATTCCGAAAAACATTGTTGGAATGTATACCGATATGAGGATGGGAACATACGGACTCGTACGAGATATGGACATGAGCAGCGGCGGGGTGAAGTACGCCGATACTCATGAAAATTTTTTTGATATATGTCTTTACTCCCCCCTTTCAGTTCAGGGAGGGGGTATTGGCTTGTACGACGTCGAAAAGGGGGGGTCAGGCGTGAAATGACAAAATACGATAGGGGGGGGGGTCAAAAATTGCTGATTTGCATGCGACGTTGTTTTTGAACGGCACCTCTGCCCGCAGACAAACCAAGTACCTGCCCCGGAGTCGACTCTGGACTCTTCCAGTACGAGTCACAGGGAATCGACGACCGCATAGGCCCCAAGAGAGTAGCTAATCGAAATCACTAGCCAGCACCTGGCTCGCACCACAATTCTGCCAATGGGATGGACCACACGGGCGGCCGGCCGCCCCCCCCCCCCCAGCGGCCTGTTCTACTGCCCTGGACCCTCCCTACTGACGATGAGCCACCGGCATTGGCTAAACCCCAAGTATTCTAGGCGTTCCAAGCGGCAAGTTGCAAAAGGGTGGGGAGAAAAATCGCAGTTTTTGGCGGACGGCCTTTATGGATGACCCCAAAACCAAGTCACAGTGACTTGAATTCATGAGTTCACTCAGGCGGTTGAGCTTTCAAGGCTCTTTCACATTTTTCACGCATGAACAACTACAATACACATGCCCATGTATTTGTAGTTGTAACTTGTTTGAGGGCAGAAAAGTGACAAAAACTCTTGGTGCATGACCACAAGTTGGTCAAACAACGCCACAACCACTGCTCCAACCACAACCACCACAGTCGTCACTGTCACAGCGTGCGCTAGCTTCCCAAAGCTGTTTTGTTATAGGTTAGGACGCTCAGTGGCGCGAATTCAAACTGAGTCATTGGAAAAAAGAGTTGTAATTTTTCAGATAGCCACCGTGAGCAGTCCGCGCAGCCTTTTTGCAACAATACCACTACCTCTTAATCCGACCGTGGCATAGCTTTTTAATCCTTTAGATCGATTAGAGAAGACTTATTTCCGTTGCACCACAAAACTGAGGCTATTTTATTGAAAATGGCTCAGATTTTATTTCCTGCTTGTAAATTTCCGGATGAAGTTTGATACCAATCTCTGCTTTGCGATCCTACGACCATGTGTCAAAGGCATTAGCTCAAAGCTCTTTGACGTATGATGCTTCTCTGCAATGAGCGACGAGGATTTTAAGGGGTTTTAGACCAAGCCAAAATCTAGTCGAGGCTGGAAGCAGCAGTCCGACCGAGTGTCGTGGTTGTTCAAGGATGGGGAGCGGCCCCACTCGTGCCCACCTGTGCATCCTCGTCTTGACCCATGCTGTGTGCAGGGCAGTGGCGCAACCCCTCTTGCTACCTGCTCACGTGACCAAGGATCCACCCAAGTCGAAACAATCCGCCTATCGGGCACGCGATGGCCGAAACATGTACTGGGGCAGTGGTGACACGGACGACACGTACAATCAAAGTGACGCGTAAGTATGCTGCGTCAGGACGTACTGTAGGACCAGCTATTTCTTATCAGGCACCCCGACTGCATATTTCAGATTCCGCTCGTGGTTCAGATCCACCCTGAACACTTACGATAATCGCCTGAGACCCCAGTTCGGAGGTAAGTGCATCTGACGAGTCTCGCCAGCATGACGCGCCTCATCCTTGCAGTTTGCCCGCTCACCATCAAACTGGGATTAATCCTGATCAGTATCAGTTCCGTTTCCGAAGGCAGTATGGCAAGTGCATTGTGATATGACCCCTGGTCAGCTGATTTACAGTGCTCTTGTAGGAATTCACAGTTGAGATGTTCCTGCACGAAACATGGCTCGACTCACGCCTGACCTACGAATCGGGCGAAATGGGTGGTCTTTCTCCGTTGACACTGCCTTTGGATGCACCCAGAACATTCTGGACACCCGACACCACATTTCTGAATGCAAGGCGATCCCAGGGGCCGGAACCAGGCTCAGTATCGCATTTGCACTACATGAAATTGCATTCGAACGGAACATTGCAATACAGCAGGAGGTCAGGTTCTACATATCGGTGTTTTTCTGTTAGCCGTGCGTTTCACAATCCTGTTTTCTCTGCTGTGGTGTCTTAAGTCCAGCCTGCAAAACCATGAGGTCACATGGCCTGGTATGTAACCCGCTGTAGGTTTTGGTGATCGTCATGCAAATGTTTGTCCTCCCAAATATGAGATGACATGCACGGCTAACAGGAAAACACTGAAAATAACTGGCACTGTATCACTCGACCGAAACTTTCAGGTTGTCAATAACTGCAGAATGCCAAATGGATCTGACCATGTAAGCCACTGTATGAGGCGCGGAGTCCAACCACTCAGCACTGCCACCTTGCACTGCAGGTACCCATTCGACCAACAAGCATGCACATTGGAACTGTCCAGCTGTAAGTTGCACCCCGAGACGGTAACCCTGCTATCTGATGGATTATACTTCAGATGGATGGACAGTGGAGGACGTGCTTTACGAATGGGCCCTGACATCCCAATCCATCCGTCTAGACTCGCTGCTCCTTCCCGACTTCGAGCCCAAGCACTACGTCGTCAGTGTTTTCAACCGAAGCTACGTGGCGGGTAGGTTTCCATTGGGTGTTATAGGCTGGATAGCTCGGCAATGGAGAAGATACCACGGGGAGCGTGGTCTCAGACGGCCTCCAGGTAGGCTAGCCGTCGGAGCCTGAGACGTATCAACCCAACGGGTTTCCGCACCGCCTGGAGGAGAGGTGGCCATCGAAAGCAACTGATACGCTGTATGGGGGACATTCAAGGCAAGCACATACACTACCTTCTCCACAGGCCACACACACCTACTGTTCTACAGTGGCCACAGACCAGTCAGCTGATGCTGTTTTGATGCTTGGCGGCTGGAGGTACGGAGTGACTGCCACTGCCTGGTGAGGACATTCAGGGTGTCCTTCACTTGAATTGATGGTCCTAGAACTGAGATTTTATAAATCACTTTCTCCTCGATTGAGCGTATGACTCTTTGAATATACACCTCGTCAAGATCGAAGGTGCCCCTCCACAGCGATGGACCCTTATGGGCAATCAGCAATCAGAGGCGTGGGCAAGACACCCTACTCTACCTTTACGCACCTTCTAATGGCACAGAAGTGGCCATGACCTGCATGCACCAAAGACGCTTGCATGCAGGCGACAATTTTTTTAGACACCCCATGTTTTCTCATCCTCAGGGTCAGCTACCCAACAGCTGTAGGGAATAATGAATGTGCTTTCTGGGGAGTCCAAAATTAGAAGCAGTAGTTTTTTCAACCCTCGCAAGAAATCACAGGAGTGCAAGCAGAGAAAAAAGTTTTGCTGTTATCTGGAGATGAACCAGGAACTGAACACCCCGTTTTCAGCCAACAATATCCACTGATGCGGATGTTTTCTCTCATCATCAGATCATCAGAACGGTGCAAAATTAACCGGGAACTGGGTCACGGAGTGATGGCCAGTGGTCATTCAAGATTCAGGGATGGGCCATTCAATGGCGAGATAAAATCCATCAACACCCCAGCCCGAGAGACAAGGAAGAAAAATCGACCAGTCTTGGAATGACTGGAAAGAATAGACCCAATGGGCGGGAGTCTCTCGAATGTGGGTCCTCTCACTGGGTACGGACTGGGTAATCCCTATGGCGGAGTGATGACTAACACGCGTACTCGTCCGGCATGCATCCTGGATGGGCGGGTGAGTGTTCAGTCCACTGACAAGCCCCTTAGCCAGAGGAAAGGGCCAAACATCGGCCATTCATGGAATTGCAGCGATGACCACAACCGCCCATCCTGGATGCATGCCGGACGAGTACTCGTGTGAGTCCTCTGCCATGGGGATTACCCAGTCCGCACCCAGTGGGAGCCTCCCGCCCATTGGGTCTATTCTTTCCAGTCATTCCAAGGCTGGTCGATTTTGGTCCTTAATTCTCTCGGGCTGGGGGGGGAGGGGTGCTGATGGATGAATGACCATGGCAATTGTCATCACTCCGTGACCCAGTCCATGCCCCGTGAGGGGACCCCCCTGGAGAGGTGATGGGTGAGTTGCCTACCGCCAGGCGAGCAAGGCGTGGAGAACTTCACGGCGTGCCCAGGTCGACCAGCTTCTACGTCAGCTCTGCCAAGTGTAACCCGCGTGCCTCAGCCATGGCCAGTGGAAGAGAGAATTCGATCTCCCCTGGCTGGGAAACAACCCCACAGGTTGATGTTTCAACCGCAAGTGAAACGTTGCCTTGCTCCAGCCGGAGCTTTTTGGTTTGGTCAGTCAAATGAAGGGGGCTTGGAGCTGTAGCACGAGTTGATCAAAGCTCGATTTCAGGCTACTTCAGCGTTGCACGACTTTGCATCGTCCTGAAAAGGCGATCCGGATTCTGCTTCTTGCAATTATTTGTCCCAGCCACTGCGGTGGTTGGCAGTTCGTGGATCAGTTTGTGGTTAGAGAACGAAACTCAGTTCGCTGACATGGTTTGTACAGCGAGTGTGTGGATTGCACCCGCATGATTTCTTGTCTCGGTCTTCAGGTAGCAGTAATCTTGGCCATCATATTCTTATCCTATTCGTACAACACGGTCATGCCGAAGGTGAGCTACATCAAGGTAGGTGCATGAGCTGCCTCTGCTGTCACTGGTCAATCCGCCCTCTCATTCAGGCCATGGACATCTACCTGGGCGCCTGTTTTATCTTCGCATTCCTCTCTCTGGTCAAGCTAGCCATTGTCAAGTACATGCACAAAAGAGTAACCAAACGTAAGGAATTGCACCAGGAAGCTATGCTCGTCGCATCCAATTCGGCAACTCGAGTTGTGGCAGTGGCTGGCGGCGAGGAGAAGAATGAAGAAGTGGTTCGCTTGTTAACCATCGACAGTGCGGGCACTGATTCACTGCAAACTACGCCAGTAAAGAAGCATTGGCAAACAAGTGCACAAACGGCCCGTCGTTTGACCATGGCGCCCAGAGAGGCTTATCACGATCGATATTGGCGATGCATGAAAGCTTTCCATGTCATCTCGCAGCTAACCTTGCCATTGGCTTTCGGAGCCTTCGGCGTTTTCTACTTTTTTATTTATCCTTATGTCCAGAAGCAAGCAGTCTGCTGATGGAGCCATTAGAGCAAGATAATGGTGTTTGCCAAGTGATCGTGGATTAGGTGCGTCAGTTGTTCACTGCTTCTCATTGT
Organism: Mesodorylaimus sp. YZB2_4; assembly: GCA_030248295.1. Classification (NCBI taxonomy): domain Eukaryota; kingdom Metazoa; phylum Nematoda; class Enoplea; order Dorylaimida; family Dorylaimidae; genus Mesodorylaimus; species Mesodorylaimus sp. YZB2_4. Next base: position 506,989 of record JASANH010001374.1, on the reverse strand, counting down.
GCGACCTATCATGTGTGCTTTGTTTATGGTGTGGGTTTACCAGGGCTGCTGGACATTTGTGCGTCCCATCACCTTCCTTTGTCATGAACACCGTGTGGCCTACAGTACCCACCCCGCTCCAGCACCAATCATGTTCTCAGGGGAGAATTGAAAATTGCCTTTGGGGTCCAGACTGGGCTAAGACACCTTTGAGGGTGGTGACCGGAGCAACGGGCGGATGCAGAGGGATTAGTGAGCCTTTGATTCGTCGTTCGAAGGCTGAAGTGATTTTTGACTGCATTACATAATACCAACTAATTCGTGACATGTCATCGCCACCTGCGTCTCTGAGCAGGGTGGGTATAAGTCCAGGCCAGGGAAGGTGGGAGTGGGATTGCACTAACATCGTATGCCCTGTGGAGTGCGAGCGATGACCCATCATGAACGCCCTGTTGACGACTTAAGTTAGAGAAGAGGATAATGAGCAAGAAACTATGCTAATTGAATGATCCATGAATGGAAAGTTCTATTTTTAAAACAAGAGAAAACAAAGAGTGTTTGCACTAAATTTGAGACTAAAAACATCAGTTTCTTCGCGAAAGCCAAATTATAATTTCTCTCAAATAGTCTCCCCACTTCGGCGCAGTGGAAATTTTTTGCATGCTATTATTTAAAGTTTTTGCGATGCGCGTCCTACTGTACATCGCAATTACTTTGCTGGTTTGGTCACATTTGTGATTTTCCATGGCAATTCAACAACTTTTTTCTGGCCCTTTAACCGCGGGCTAGGGGCTTGTTAGGCCTATCTTGCCATCGACTAGGGTCCATCTGGGATAAATTCCGGGCAAGGGCGCGTGCTAGTTGCTACTCCGCGATGTCGGCGGGTACCCCTGGTCTAACCACACCCAGCCCGTGCCCCGTGAGGGGACCCGGACTCGAGGGCCTCCCATCTCATAAGGCCCCTCCTGGAGGGATGAAGGGTGAGTCACCAAGTGGTCAGAAATGAACGCGGGTCGACTAGTTTCTAGCGCGGCCAAGCAAACTGTGACAGACTCCATTCACCACTGCACCACCGTGGCAGGTAATTCGACAACTGGGTGCACTAAAAAACTAAACGAGGCCCATCCTTATTTTTGCTGTTTCAAAGGCCGCAGAAAGAATTGCATTTTTCTTCTTCACTAGCGGCCGCGATGGTGCAGCAGTTCGGCATTCGTCTCTCAGGATTGCTTGGTCCCGGGTTCGATCCCCGGCGATGGAGGCTGGTTTGCGAACCATTAACCCCCGCTGACCTTGCACGGCAGGCCGTGGGTGACTCACCCAGTCCCTAGAGGTGCTCCGAGTGGAGAGACAGAAGCCAAACGAGTAGACAGGCTCGGCTGTCGTACACCGACAGGGTTCACCCCACCCGCCATCGTCCGAGGAAGTCGGTGTCCAGTCCAGGATGTCCTCGCGTGGAGGGGCACCCAGTGGGAACGCGCAGAGGGAAGCTGGTGTGTGTGCTGGTCCCCGCACACCCTTGCTTACGAGTATAAGATTTGACTGCGGGCCGACTACGTAAGCCCACAAATTTTTAAAAGATTTTCTGCTTCACTCTGGCCACCTATGCTGTGTGGCATCGCACAGTAGGGGTGATCTCTGACACGGCACATCCCGTTTCAAGCCCTGCCTGGGCATCCATCTACGGCAGTCATTCTTGCTGCTGTTCAGAGCTGTCCTCAATGATTCGAAGACCCGCCCCTCGCTCAGCCATCAGATACACTACACTGCCTCAAATGCGTTATCACTGCGTCCGTGTTCGCAGTGGCATCCGGGGTCACGTTGGGCGTAGAACCTCAGGACAATCTGTCAGTCCACTGGCCCATGCATTCTGGACTGTGTCCACCACAGTCAAGGCTGAGTAAGTTGCTAGGGACTGATGTGCATTAAAAGCTAGGGTGTGCCTGCTAAGAAAAAGTTGCTACAACTTACGATGCGCAGATTTTTATTCTGTGCAAGAGAGTACTGGCGCTAATCGATTGGTGGCGCCGACGAACGTAACACGACTGGCGATCATAGAGAATTCTTGGGAACCAACCGTACATTGCGACAGTAAAACCAGAAGACCCAGTTGTCTGCGTCATAAGATGAAACTAGCTTAGCTGATGTACAGTACCGTCTAGGGTCCTTCTTTAGAACACTCGCGGTTGCTCTCCAATCCACGACATGTGCTACGATGTGGTCGATGGGTGCAGAGGAGTCCATCTGCCGGACAGAAAAGGGGCATTTCAGTGCATTCATTCCTGAATACCTTGGCAATTTACCAAACCTGAGTCACCTCACCTTAAAAAAGGCGACACTAACGAGCAGGATGTGTTTCCTATCCCCGCACGCTTTAGAGGCCACGGCTAACGGAAACACGCCTTTTTTAATCAGACGAATCTGTAAACAAGGAAGCGTCAGACTAAGCCTAAGCCTAGGATTAGCTAGAAAGTGGTAAAACATGCAAAAAGACACAAAGAAACGGAGAGAACAAGCGTCAGGTAGGAAGCTCCTCCTGCCCGTTAGTGCCGAGTCCTTAAAAATAGTCTTTGCTGTGCAAGTTTTCAGAAAAACAGCAATATAATGCCTCCTCGCGATCAATGGCGATCATGCAAATCAGACAAGGCAGCTCATAATCTAAAAAATATCCTCATTTTTCTGACTGACATTCCAGATAGGCAAGTTTTTCCTCTCTAGTACTCCTTTTTGGCTAGCTTACAAGAGTGGTTTTGACAAAAGGGAAGCCCTAAAATGGTCATCAAAGTCAGACGAGCATTATAAGGAGACCTCGAGTGACACTTTATTTCGCACGCTTGTCTACTCGGAATCCCGATCTTCGTCATTTTGTGAAGTTTTGATAATGCCAGAAGCTTTTTTATAGAAACTCGATTCTTAATTGCATTCAACGACGCTGAAGCCAACGCTCTGTTGGGAAAGACGAGACGAGAAGATTATTGAGCCATTCAACGAGACTGGGTTAGCCTAGCCAGTCTTGCATTGCAAGCTTCGAGTGTGGGCGGGTGTCTGCTCGAGGCGTCACTGCTAGGCAGTGGCAGGACGAGTCTCCTTCTTATCCTCTTTATTACAGCCATAAAGAAAAGATTGGTTCGTCTGGAAGAGGTTTTGGTGAGGATAAGGAAAGCCTAAATTATGGTCCAACTAGGCCCTCCCACCGCAGATGCCTTGTGCAAATCCTCGTTTGCGCCACCCAGTGACTTATTGGTTAGAATCTTGGTCCAAGTGCTTTGCAATCTGATCCATGTTGTGACTGTTATTGTAATCCTTCCATACGCGAGTCTGGCCTTGGTGTTTTCTCTCCTGAGTACGCGAGGGATGCTGCGAGAAGTGGGCGGTCAGTAGATTCCCTCTCACGCAAGCACCTGCTCTCTCACGCATGACGGCTAATCTAAAGCGACAGGGGAGAAATGGGTCCTTTCCGGTGTCTGACCACTTTGTAACATTTCTTGAAAACAAGCCCATGCTCTGCCAAGTGCACATCCTCCCTCCGACTGGTCCCTGATTGGTCAGTTCCTGGTGTACTTTCTTATCAGTGCTCTCGAAACGACACTTTTCGCTCGACTGCATAAACCATTCGAGTGTGAGATTGGGAAATGAGGAAACATAAAAATTCTCCTTTTTCAAACCATAATTATTGTTTTCTGAACGCTCCATTTCACAACTAAATGAGTCTATTCTAAGCCGGGGTCAAAACACGCCCTGGCACGATTAGAATTATAAGCTTAGAGATTTTCTCCTGAAAACGTTTTTTCCTTACAGTTGATTTTTTCGCAAAGTTTTGTGATGGAATGCCTTACTTTTCTTATTTGTTATGAGTTAGGTCGAACATGTTTTTCTTGCCAAATCTGCTTCGTTCGAGTCGTCAAAGCCTGATTAGGAGCTAATTAAAATGGGGGCGAAAATGGCTTCGCTTCGCGCCTCCTCATCTTCGCATAAAAAATTTACCACCCTTTTATGGATAAGCCTTCTTTGAAATAAGCACAGCCCCTCCACTGATTGATCAGTATCTTGAAAAAAAGTGATGCCAATCATTTTTGTGGCGAAGAAATGTAGAGAACTAGAAAATTCTTCAGTGTAAAAAATAGAGTACTGGTGCAATAGTGACTGTGTGAGAAATCTCTCGTACAGAAATGTCATCACATTGTCAACCGTGTTCTTCCAAGTATTTTTCTGTTGACCATGAATTACATGTGTCTGATTTTCTCTGATGGGATTTTCAAGATGGATTCCAGAAATCTCTCCAGAAACCAGAGACTTTATCACTCGGCGTTCGCGCCTTGTTTTTCATGAATTTATCTGTTAGCCGAGCAGTTCCGAAAAGATTTCGTCTTCACTGCGGCTAAAAGACACGATCTTTTTCAAAATCGATAGCTTGATAACATTTAAATTTTTAACGCTGTACGTTACTCTGCCGTGAACAACGAAAATAAGGCGCATATTAAGTGTACGGCTAACGTGAGAACACAAGATTCCAAGTTCAGGAGAGACCTGCACTAGCCGACGCGGAAAACTAGCTAGGACAAACTTTGGGCGTGTTGACCTTGAATAAGTCTGAAAGAGAAGTCAAGGGCACGAAAGGAACCCCTTTTTTCAGTGGTCAGTTGATCAGTGATAAGAATGCTATTGTCCCTACGAGTCACACAATTCTTGCTGCTGGCCATCAGTTCGTCAGTTTGCATCGGCCGTTCTCCATCCTCCACTTACTTGAAGCCAACTGGGGCCAAGTCTAGCGACCACCGCGATTCGGCCAGGGACTTTGGTGATTCGCACGGGACTTTATTACGAGATGATTATGCGGCTAGTTCGGGTTTCAAAACTGATTTCTCGGATGGTATGATCGATGGCGAGGAGCCAGTCAATGCGAGTATCGATACTGAGAGCAGAGCGTAAGTGTATCCAGCCGGTGTTTTTCTGTTAGCCGTGATCATGTACCCGATTTTCCCTGCAAGAGGTGGGGTCTTCTCATGATTTGATGGTCTGACAAAAATGTATGTCACCATGGACAGTCGGGTTCATGGAACAGACGACACGACTAACAGAAAAATCTGATTCCTGCTATCAGGGTTGCTCAGAGATTCGACATTTCAGTTTCCGGCGTTGGTTGAACACAAAAATGAGAACGTACGACAAACGAGTGCGTCCCTATTTTGGACACAGCCCACTATTGGTCAAACTGGGCATTTGGCTAATTTCTATAAGTTCAGTCTCGGAAGCGAATATGGTCAGTAACTCAATCCATCCGCTAACTCGAAAACGGCGCACCATTTTTAAAACTCCCGCCAATTTTGTGTTGCAAAACGATGCGGTGTCCGGGAACCTGTGTGCGCACCAAGCGATCGAACTATGGCTAGACCATAGAGCGATCGATCGATGTTTACATAAGCAGTACAACCATGGATCTCTGGGCATTGATACACCAGAGTCCATGCCCAGAGATCCAGGGCCCACTAGCCATGGACCGACAGACATGGATCCACCAGCGTTACCAGGTCTGCAACACAATAATGCCCCAAATGCAGGTTCAGATTGCCCTAAAATTGCCCTAAACCCAACTTCCGAAAGGAAACGCTAAGAAGACCCTTAAAAAAGTGCCTGCAGACACCCACATATTCCAATCAAGCCATGATCCGGTATTTGAATATTATATTAGTTTTTAGAGGCGCCAACAACTTCCGATGCTTCTTCGACATCTCCACCCAGCTTCCCATCAAGGAAAACACCCTTTGGAACAGCGGCATTGTCGAGAGAGCTAAGACAAAGCGCCAAAATCTCAGATTGCCCTAGAAAGGTCATTGCCCTAAAACCTGCCCTGACAGCTTAAAATTGCCCCAGATCTAGGGCAATTGCCCTGCAGCTGGCATCGCTGGGATCCACTAGAATTCTACTGTAGCCATGTCTTTGAGCATGGCTAAATCTCTGGGTGCGCACATTGCGTCACCAGACGCCGCATCGTTTTGCAGTAGGAAATTTGTTTGTGCGCCGTCTTTTAGTTAGCAGACAGGTGGATGCAAGGCTGGTGTTCAAAGTCTGTGGTTCCGTGTTTTCCTGTTAGCCGTGTCTTTCATGGCTCCTGTTTTACCTACCAGATTATGAACAGCAGTCAGAAACTGAATCCTGCACCGAAAATATCCCACATCGTACCGCTGAGAGTGTCGCTTATCGTTAGAAAAATGGAGTGTATGTGGGTGCACGGCTAAGAGAAAAACAGGGGAGGTCACTGACGATGAGTGTGAATGGGTCAAAGAGTCGGAGGCCTCTGCTTCTAGACAATAATTTTATGCTGCTGATTCCGGAAACCCATTGATTTCAGGAATTCACAATCGAAATGTACATGCACGAATTTTGGCAAGACCCTCGTTTGACTTATAATCCAGAATATTTTGGAAATCGAAGCCAACTGACCTTACCACTGGAAGCCCCACGATATCTCTGGCTGCCCGACACGAGCTTCTTGAATGCTCTGAGATCCCAAAATCCTGAAAGTGGCTCCCTCTCTCACCTCTACTACACAAAACTGTACGAGAACGGTACGGTCTTCTACAGTCGACGTATTTCGGTAACTGCCGAATGTCAAATGGATTTGACTATGTACCCCTTCGATCGACAAGCATGCACCTTGGAGATCTCAAGTTGTGAGTGATAAGGGGCCGAGGTTTTGATAAAGAAATTGTCATACATTCTTTCAGATGGCCTGGACACGAATGACCTGTTGTACGAGTGGACACTGCACGACAAGTCGGTCATCATAGAGAACATTCACCTGGCCGATTTCTACGCCGTCTCGTACAGTGCTCGTGTAACCAACCGAACTTACGTGGCAGGTCAGCCCTCGTCTGTAAAGTAATAAGCTTTTTGGAGAAAGGTCCTGTTTTTAGGAAATTTCAGCGTCCCCCAATTGTGTTTCGTGTTTCAACGTCGTTCCGGGTTCTGTTACGCTCAGTTATTCATTCCTGCAACCGCCGTCGTGGCCAGTTCTTGGATTTCCTTGTGGCTGGAGTCGGAGACCCAGTTTTCTGACATGGTGAGCAATCCCAGTTCATACCCAACCAAGCCCCTGTTGCTCATGGCCCCATGGGCTAGTGCAACCTTGCCAGCAGGCTTAGGAGAGGGTGTGGCTGACTGAAGTCAGCGGGAAAAACTCTGCCTGGAGTATGCGTCTTACGACTGTACTGCACCTGCGGCTGAAACATCACCCCGACAGGTTGAGAGGGGAAATCGATTACTCTCTCCCACTCGCCAAGCCCCGCCAACAGAGGGTTACATTAGGCTTCTGTCTCTCACGCTGGATGCGCACTTACGGGCGAGTGTTCGAATTGCGACTGGGTTGATTTTGTGCATGTGCATATCAACCCTCAAAGGCACTAGCGTGCGGTAAAACAGGAATATGCGACGGGGACATGGTCGGGTTTGGCTTGAAATAAGGATCCATGCTGGGAAATCTGCAACATGTAGCCTATGGCAATCGACCCTCTGCTTACTTGTTAGAGCTGGCAGCTGGTGACGTCACCCGTCAGGATGATGTTTCAGCAGAGGACTATTTGAAGACTTCGTTGACTACCCCGAGTGTTTGGCTGATCACTCCCTCCATTAATTCAGACCTCGACGATTTGGAAGCATAGGGGTTGATCAACCATGAAATTAATCTGGATTACAAGCTACATTGTGCATGGTCGCAAAATGTTGTATTCTGATCACTAGACGTGCACATGGTGCCTATTTGAGTTTTTACTTTGCTATTCAGCACAGTTACACAACATTCAAAGCTACCGGCTAAGCTAGGCACCTGTTTTCTTTGCGTTCACAAACAGACTTTCCGTCTCTGACGTCATACATCTGGCTACAGTGACCAGTTTTCCGACAGGCTAGACTCGCTGACAGTGCGAACCTGTGCTCCAAACCCAATTTTAAAGCTGGCTGAAACATCAGGTCGACGGGTTTTGTGCCTAACATATGAATCGATCTTTCGACCATCCAAGTAACGTTATGCAACGAGGACTGTCTTGCAGGTAGCAGTCATTCTGGCCATAATATTCTTGTCCTATACTTACAATACGATCATGCCGCGGGTCAGTTACGTCAAGGTAAGCAACCAAGATTTATCTGAAACCGAGTCTGGGTCCTGCTCATTCCTTCCACTTGACCCCGCCCTTGCTCCGCCTCCTTTCACTTATCTCGCAACCACCCTTATTTGGGCGCAAGCCAATCCCACATTGAACGCGACTGCACTGCGAATAAAGGCCAACATTCTTACCATATTAGGTCAGGAAATTGAAGTTGAGAGGGTCCTATTCATCCTGCGCACTCCGCGGGGTCCCCTTTCATCGCGCTCAAGCTTTTCGAATTTCTCGCACAATCTTCATCAAAGCCTCTCAATTGAGCGATGAGTTTGGGGAAAGCGAATTAGGTTTACAAACGGCAGCCTCTTCATTGCGCAAAAAAGGTTCCAGCCGCGCAGCATAATAATATTCCCAACTTTCTATGCCCCCTTGATGTATCGATCTGAAAAGAACCCTCGAGGAATGACTGCACTGCCTCGACCGGGAATCACCTAAAACCTTTTGTTTTTTCGTCAAAAAAATAGCAGAGAATGCAAGCTAAGAAGGTTATTCTAGGAAATAGGCTTCCATGATAGTTTTGAAAAAAGAAAGCCCACCCCAGCCCCCTCCCCCCAGAATTTATCCTGTAGAAAATACCTACAACTGCTGGACCTCTCATCTGGGGCTCCAGCCTGTTGAAGCGCGATCTGACTTGATTTTCATCTGAAACTATATTTTACACAGTTATGCAATACTGTGGCATTCCAATCTGGTTTGGATTTGGGTAAGACTGGGATCATTACTTGACTAAAATGTATATCATCCAGCTTTATAGACCACTTGCAGACATCGTCCAGGGCAAAATTTAAATTTCCCGCTGCAAGCCGCTTATGACAGTTTTACATAGTAAAAGCTCCTCACTTCAAAGCTTGTGCGCGTCCCGCTCTTAAAAGCTTTTTTCAACCAAATAGCTACAAATTCTGGCCACTTTTAGAAAAGAAAACCAAAGCCATCATGAATCAGGAAAACTGTGAGTAGAAAATTTCTGTCAAAACAACTAGCGCACATTTTGAAGTGAGGATTTTTTCATTTGTGTAAAACTCTCTAAACCGGCTTGCAGCTTGCTTTTCAAATTATGCGTTGAAATGGCCCATTATTTATCATTAGGCTATATTTCATTTTCGCACTACTGTGTAAAATATGGTTTCAGATATGGGTTCAAACAGGGATAAGACTCTTCTACCTCAGGGCTTCAAGTTTTTTGTCCCAAAGCAGCTTGCCTTTCCAGGCCATGGACATTTATTTGGCTGGCTGTTTTATGTTCGTCTTTTTATCCTTGGTCAAGTTGGCCATAGTCAAGTACATGTGGAAGCGTATGCGTAAGCGAGAAGGGTTCGCTCTGTGCAATTTGCCCGATGCGCCCTTCGAATTCACTGAAAATGGTGGTTTCGCTGTGCCCCAACAACAAAATGGATTATTCAGCGGTCGTAACAAACAAGGTGCTTCGGCCGCAGTCAATGCCGGCATGGCATTCAGTTTGGGTGCTTTCGGTGGCGATGCTCTTCGTCGAATAAATTTGAGGAAAGCCATCGAACAGAATGGATCGACGGCAATGAACAGACGTAAATCGACAGCAACTTTCCTTAAAGTTGCTCGAGTACATGATCGATTTTGGAGATGCGCTAAAGCGTTCCACATCGGATCTCAAATAGCGTTTCCTATATTTTTCGCATCATTTGCTATTTTCTTTTTTCTGATATATGCTAAATTTTATGTTCCAGTTCGACAATGCTTTGAAAGTGATTGATTGGCTCTGTTCATAGGACATGCGGCATGCGTATTGTTGTGCTCGAGAAAGGTGCCCTTGACTGCATCTTATAGCCCTATTTGCTGAGTGACATTATGGTGTAAAGTTATTCTGCTGAACTGATTTCCGCTGTCATCTATGTATCTCCAAAGACAACGAAGGCAATCTATTGTACTGGACAACCATCTCAAGAATGTGGCTAATTCAATTTGCAGTTGTTCGGGCACCAGACTCACAAGGGAACATCGCCAGCCACTAAGCCGAACTTTGGAAAACCAAAAATATGTTCCTAGGTGCAAGAGAAAGCTCTGTGCAAAATATTACAGGCGTCTGGCTAACTGGTCAGCAGTGGTCAGCATCCAAAGTCTTGGAGTTTTGTGTGGTAAGGGAGTCGAGCGTTGAGTAAAACATGCAGAGTTTTTTCCAAACCAGGTTTCTGGGATCGAAGTTTCGAGTTTAAGCTTCCTACACTCTGGTTTGGGGTTTTTTCGTGAAAAAACCTAAAAATCCAGTAGAATTGAAAAATTTCACTGTACTCTAAGCGCTGACCACTGCTGACCAGTTGGCCAGACACCTCTAATATTTTGCACAGAGCTTTCTTTTGCACCTAGGAACATATTACAATTTTTGGTTTCCCAAAGTTCGACTTCACGGTTGGCGATGTTCCGTTGTCAGATATGAACAAAGAATCTGTTAGGATAGTCATGAAATGCTCAGTAACATTTATAAAACTGGAACAATTTAAGACGCTTTCTACGGCAAAATAGAGAACACCAGCTCGCTTTGGATAAAGTTTCATCGTAGGAAACATTCCAATTTCTCAAACCAATCTAAGCTCAAAAAGTCGTGTTCTTTCTAATTCGGAGATATCTTTCTTCGGAAGAGGATCCCAAGCCAAACGCCCTACTCAGCACTGACCTAATACTGCTTTCATAGGCAGTTTTCAGACTTTCTGATCAAACATGCCTGCCAAATTCCCTGTTCAATGGGTCCCGCGACGATTCCCCCACTTGGTCGATTCCCCCACTGTGTCGTACCTCCACCTTGCCTGGTGGGGGAATCGACTCATGAGACATGCGTCGTTTCCCCCACTGTGACGGTTCCCCCACCATAATTTTTTTTCTGATGTGCAGGTACGACTTGGGTTGCAAAAGGCAGCACGAATGAGATAGGATGTGTGGCAGCACGATAGGCTTAGAGGATCCTACAAGCCTATCGTGCTGCCACACACATTTGAGTAGTGTATAGTACAAGTTTGCTGTTGTAACTCATGCGCAAGGTATTCAGGCTACGAGTTTTTTGAACCACCGACTTATTGCAGAAGGGATATTTGACACGCTGCCAATACGAGTGTATATGTAAAGACCAGACCAGTTTTCCTCTGCTAATGAAGGCATGATTCAAACGCCATTGCAGAACTACCTAACACTAGGATCAGTAAAAACCAAAGATTTAGGCAATGGGCCAAAGAAAATTTAGGCAGTGGGACTTCAGTGAATTAATCAGTATGGCAGTTGCAGATTTTGCGAAGCAGTTTTCTCATTTACGATACATTTAAAGCTGTCTTCGTTGTCCTTGGACCAGGCGAGAGTGTCCAAGGAGCAAACGCGAAGCAAAGGTTCTAGGTCGCTATTACAACATGGCATCAGAGTATGGCACTCGAATGATGATTCAACGAAATCGTTAAGTATTTGAGGCATATTTCATGTCTTCTAGGATAAACGCTGAAGATTTGTGCATGAGTGCTTGTTCCTTGACCAAGGCTCAGACTTTGAATAGCCGCAGTTTCTCAACAGTGACGGTGAGGGAAACGTCGCATGTCTCAGTGAGCCGATTCCCCCACTAGACGGGGTGGGGGAATCGTCTCAGTGGGGGAATCGACCAAGTGGGGGAAACGTCTCACAATCGTTCAATGATCCTAAAATCGAGTTGGCTCTCTTAACACATAAATCGAAAATTAAACTTTTACCAGGCGGGAGTCGAACCCTCCCGTGTTCGTATGCATCTAGTGTGTGAGGCAGACGCCTTAACTCACTCGTATGAGCAATTTCAGGATGGTAAGTCGAACGTGATTCGTGGCTCGACGCACACCTGATTTGAGAGTTGTTGGTGTCGGCTGCGGCTCGCTCAATGAGACTTTACTGATTACACTGGCCAAACATCGTCTTCTTTATCACAGTCATCTTGCCCCGTATGTCCGAGGGCAAGTTGCGACAGTGCCTCGACTGGCCCCACTCGGGCTGATATGATTGTTTGAGAATCTATCACTTGTCAGGGCAAAATTGTTGTCCATCACTGTTCCCTACAGTGTCTTGTTTCTGTGCGGGGACGTATCGCTGGCATACCAACATGACATTGATCATGAAACTCACAGTTTTATCACCTTTAATCGCTCCCCATTTACGATTGCTTGTGTAAGCAAGCCTGGCAGGCGTAGGAAGGAGGCGGCCGACCGAAGGCAAGTCTTGCGACTATACCTACGGCTGAAACATCAACTCGAGGGGTTGACGTTTCCCAGCCAGGGGAATTCGCCTCGGCCTACCAGGCACGAGGGTTACACTGGCACTGGTTACCCTACGATCCTGTGCAACCGTGTCACCAATATCTGGGCGAAGATTCACACGCATGGTGTCTCGGTGAAGGCACATCCGGATATGCTTTGGAAGCCAACGTCTGAAGCTGCCAGGTAAATTCTTGAACTGACTCGAACAGAGCCTGCTTCTTGCTAGGAAATGCGTCGACGCGTGTCTGCTGTGTGTCCTCGCAGATGTACAAGCGACGAAGACGATCTCGAACCACTTTCCAAGCACGTTTATTTCTCTGCTGTGATTTGGAGCACTCCTGTGTGTGCTCATCTGACCAATGTGCAATGTGGAGGGATTGACTGGCGACTGGTTCTCGATTTGCGTTGACCTGCTGTCTAGTGCCGCGTCTGTGAGTGGTAACCTTCGTCCCTGGCAGGCGATGGCAAGTGAGAGCGATTTATCGTTACTCTCCCCTGGGGCCATCCATAAAAGACGTCCTCAAAAAACGCGGTTTTTAACTCCCACTCCCCCTATCCATCTTTCGTCCTCAGCGGATCCCCCTCCATGGCAAATATTCATCGGTATTCAGTCTGATCCGACTACTGCATCTGCCGAATCGGAAACTAAAATTTTTGCGCTCTTTCTGCTCGATATGAATAATTTTTTAACATACTGCATATAATTTGAACACAATTTTTCTCCCAAATTTTCATTTAATCCTGCTTTAGGTGCAGGTCAGTTCTGCTGAGTTTTTGGAGTGGTCATAGACAGTGACAGCGAGAAAACAGACTCGCAGGAGGGCAGGTTGGTGAGAGCGTAGTGTCAAACACGTCCCCCACCATTCATATCTCAATTCTTGAATCAGATCAGGGCCCTCGCCGAGGGTTGAATCAGTCAACGCTGGCATTCTCAGCATCATCTCTGGCTTCACAATGACGGAGCAAATAAATAAGTAAAAGCATTTTTTTGATGTAGCCCTGACTCCGGTCGACCATTCGAGTGGGGGACAGCAATCCCCTGGCTGCCAGGTCCTGCCAAACCGGCTCTAGCAGCCGAACCAGGACCCGAACTGACCAGACCAAGACTGAAACAGGATATAAAGAAGCCTCAGTTATCCTGCCACTAATCAGGATGAACTGGACATGTTGTAGGCAGCTCAGTAGCTTTTTCGGATTGCAGTGAAGGTCATGAGACACCCACAATGACTCCTAGTTTATGAATGTCCTTTCATCGGGAGCTCTGAACTGATAACTTTTCTATTTTTGCACTGTAAATCAGTGTGGAATGATAGACGGCTCGCGGGCTGGTCCTGCTTCGGCGCGTTTTAGTCTGGTTCGCCTCCAAAACGTTGGTCCTGGCTCAGTGCGGCCGATTCGGTGGTTTGGTCGAAGCCTGCGAAGGGTCAGCCCGTCGGGATGATGTTTCAGCGGCAAAACTCGCTCAAGTCAGGATGACCGGCTGACCGCTGACCAACTTCCTCGCCTACGCCTGCTGGGCTTGATCACACAAGGCATCTGATTAGAGCGACAAAAACACTGATAGCAGATTAAAATAGTTTTATCCACCTCAGAAAAAGAGAAGCCAAAGGATGAAAAGTGTTTTGAAAAACTAGAATATAATCGATCTGAGTAATCTGACGAGGAGTCTTTGGATCGACGTTTGATGACTTGAATATTAGTAATTTTATATCTTGTATTTAGTCAACGTCAATTTTCCGAGATATCCGAGATATTTCCGAGACACCAATTTTGTGAAGTGGCGTCAGCCTCCCCCCCCCCCCCCCCGCCCCTTCCACTACCCGCCGACCCCCACCCACCCCCGTTGGCTGGACGTCCTGTATGGATGGTCCCTAACTGGGAGACGGCAACCGGTCGGGTTGATGTTTCAACTTGAAGTAGTCGTAAGACTTGCCTGCTCCAGTCAAAGTGTTGGTCCCGCCGACTTGACCCCTCCTACGCCTGGCGTTACTGTAAGCGCTCACCTGGACAATGCCAAAACTCAGAAAAACAGTGTCACACGGGGCGATTGCCAGCTTCTTCTATATTAAAGTTGTTTTTTTTTATTCTCCGTAATTTATTGTTGAGATTTTTCTGGTTTCAAACTATATGCACGAATATTGACTGCACGTCTTCATGTCTACACGACGAGAAACCCAGCGCAAAAAGTAGAACAGTGATTTTTGAAATTATTAGAGGGAAAATATTACAGAATATATCAATAATCAACAAAAAAGAATTCATGCTTCTAGAACAAAAAAAGAATTATTTAAAAAGTCAAAAAGAACTGAGCTTAGTAAGGTTCGAACCCTCGTGCACAGCAACCAGATTGCATAAACTGTGCGTCAAAAGTCCCCCGCAAGGGGTGTTTGATGGCTTGGGCCCCCTACGACCTTGAAAAGTAAGGTAAAGGTAAGGTAACTTCGTGCAATCCTTGATTTGGTTGGAGCACAAGGGTGGCATTGGGACCAACGGTCCCCTTCCAAACCAGAGGAGTGGCCAGAGTGGGCACCTAGTTGATAACATTGAAGGTTTTTTCTTGTATATCGTTAGTCGGTATGCTGACATAGATGACACTCATTGCTTTCGTATGATCAGAAAGATTTTGCGCAGATTTTTCAAGGTCAGAATCCACATAGAAGCCTTCAGCTGTTTGACAGGGAGGTGGCTTGAGTTTTTGGCAAGGCTCGGTGATAAACGCGGCGGGCTTGGAAACATACTGTATCTAGTCATACAACTTCTGGGTTCGATTCTCTTCTTGAGCAAATTTTTTGGACTTTTTTTAAGCAAACCGCAAAGATTTAAAACTGTACTTTACTGTAATTTAGAACTTTACAATTGCATGACTGCTGCAAGCTCAACGATTTTTTTAGCATATAGCTTGAACTTTTGACATACCGCTTATGTTAGACGAGGTACAAGATTTGGGTAGGCATTCATGAGGCAGGCATCAAATCACGCCCGCTGCGCCTTATTGATTATGGACACGCAGAGGCAGAGAACAACAGGGCTTAGCCGTGAAAATAATGGGCAGGTACACTAACTTATCAACCTTGGCGGCCACATAACTTGTTCAAACAGCTCGACTTATGTCCTTTAATTTGCCCCCTTGTGCCAATTGCGCCAACGTCTGCACGAACAGAAATTGGTGTCGAAGTTTCAACTTCAAGTCGGAAATTGGAACTTGCATTGATCACAAGTGCGAGCTGTTCACGTGGTCAGTCCTCGACGCATGCCCGAGCTGCCCATCAGTGATTGCCCCGAACGGACAACGCACCCACTACAATTATGTCCCGTGAAGTCTGCAAGTACAGAATAGTTCGATGCGACTTGACGAGACAATCACTTTTCTATGGGCGGTTAAACCCGTGGCATGCTCGCATAGCATGCTGACAGTGTTTGATCCATGGCCTAACTATACTTTGGCCACGTGCACGTGTATGAGTTGGAGTGGGAGCAGTTTTGGGCAGTGCGTTCGAGCGCGATAAGAATTGTGGTGTAATTCACCCGGGTTCTTTATTTCTGTCAAACAAGAAAAGTCAGGACAGGAAGTTTTCTTGAACGTCACTTCAGTGTTCCAGCTTTTGTTTTCTGATCAGTGATGACGAACGGCTGCTTGGGTACTTGAACCACTTTTTCCAGAGCTGCATTGCTGGATTGGTTTGGGCCCATTCTAGGTCACTGCCACCCCGCCTGTTGCTAGGGCCCGTGACGATTCCCCCACTTGGTCGATTCCCCCATCATCCATGGCAAGAAATTGCAGCTATTCTGAACCTCGTCTTGGAACAAATGCATATGCAACAACGGTCGTTAATCATCCTAAAAGGTGTGAAATATGCCTCGAATACGCCATAATTTCTTGAACCATCATCTGATCGCCATGCTGCAATGCCATGTTGTAATAGCGATCTAGAAAGGTTTGCTTCGCGATTCCAATCTGTTCATCTACCCTTTGATAACGCGGATCTCGTCCTTGCGGCTGTGCTCCAATGGCTAACTGCGTGATACGAACCTGCGAGACGATTATGCGGGTATTTTTATATAAGTGGGAAAGAATATATAAGTACCTGTGTGACATGACGGGTCTTCTGCAGCCAGTGCAAGAAGGTGGAGAGTGCTCGATGCGAATGTCCAACATCACGGTTCAAGTTGCTATGCCATTCCTCAGCATGGTTCGCTGTCCTTGGACCAGGCGAGCCACTTCGCTGTGGGTCAACTCTCCGAATATTGGCGAAATGGTTCCACATTTGAATCGGATATATGCCGAACAACCAAGTGCTCCAAGTGATACATTCACCAAAGTAACACTGCCTACATGCGCATACTCTCTTATTTATTGATTACCAGTACTATGCCTAGATGCAGATAAAAACTGGTCTGGTCTATTAGTTACATAGCTTGTATTGGCGTATCAGCAGGCAGCAGTGTCCTCAAGACATATTGCCTTTTGCACATTGAACATCAGGCGCAAAATTATGGTGGGGGGAATCGTCTCGGTTGGGGAATCGACCAAGTGGGGAAACGTCTCACAATCTGTTGCTAGGCACCAATATTAGAATACTGGGCCTGAGTCGATCCTTATCAGGCGCGCGCCGAGGACAATTCTCGATAGTTATTGTCTCTCCGCCTACACACATGCACCCTAGCAGTCACCATGGTCGTTGTATGAGGGCCACCACAACTCCAGCACAAACTTGTATATCGATCCTATAGCACCCTGCTTCCCCTCCTCTACGGAAGAGACCAACTGGCCAGAGACAGGGACCTGACCCTGGCAACGCAGTAGCCACTTCTTGGCTTCCCTCTCATCCAGGGAGGGGCTACTTCTAGAATGCCCTACACTGCAGTGCCATATATTCAGTGCCACATCTTTTGAAAAGGGCTTTCGGGTAACCTACCTCGTGAACGACAAGGTTCTGCTCACTTAAACAACAGGTGACCATCTCAGCCCAAGGTTAATGTAATCGCTTTTTGCGGATGGCCTGGGCTGTGACAATTTCACATAGAAAACATGGATTCCAGGTAGAACATAAGAACACAATCATGTGTGGTATGCAGGGCTGAATTACCGCGCGGCTGCTAGATGCAGTGGCATAGGTCAGCGCGAGTATAAGAGCAGTTGGTGGACGGTTCAGCGGAGTTAGTTGTGAGTAGTACCCAATGAAAAGCCTTTTTCAGGGGCACTGCATATAATCGCATGTTATGGCCCACTGCTGCACCCAACTCGGGACAATAACGTCCCATTATCTTTTCCACAGGGCTCACACGCAAAACATACGGCCCCTCCCCTCGCCTATGGTTTTACACTCTAGTCCTATGTGGAGCCATTACGGTTGATGATGTCTAAGCGTGCTTCTATGCGCGTAAGACTCTACTCCAACGTAGGTCGATAACGCGGCACATGCTCATAAGATCGAGCTTCCACTTCAATTCAGATCATTTCCCAAAAACGCTCAAAGCCACCTTCCTCATCCACCTCAAAGAACGGTCCGCGTCTTCTTCTTCGACTAATGTTTCAGGTATCAAAACATGATGATAATCTATATTCCTCAAAAAACCAACTGTGCTGGCATGCTGATGGAGGTCAGTAACAATAGCTCATCACGGGACATAATTGTAGTGGGTGCATTGTCCGTTCGACGCAATCGCTGATGGGCAGTTCGGGCATGCGTCGAAGATCGACCACGTGAACAGCTCGCACTTGTGATCATTGCAAGTTCCCACATTCTGTTTAAAGTTGAAACTTCGACACCAATTTTTATTTGTGCAGGCATAGGCGCAATTCTGGGGCTGTGCAACGGGAAATACCTCGATCGGTGTTTCACTCATACAAAGGTTGCTCTTCGTGTAATTTTGTTCGGCAACTGAAAGGAAGTGATTATTTCGAAATTTTCTCTTGTTGAGCAGCTTGTTTGAGGAACAGGTATTCAGGATTGTGCCCGTTGGGAGATGCCTTGAACCAGCGCTGGAAGACACGAGCTTTGCCGCGCCCTCTTTATAGCACGCTCTACAGAGACATACAGTAATTCTACCTATAAATTGTAACTTTGATCTGCATGGACTTCTCATTGCTTAGTGCTTTGTTGATTACCACAGAGGACGAGAGAGGGGGGTAGAAGGGGTCTGCATTGCCAAAGCTACACTTACGAGTAAATTGGCACAAGGAAGGCAAACCAACATTACAGTGAATGTCGTGGAAAGTAAAGTTTTGGGGCTTTCAATCCAACAAGTGAGACAATACTCATCCAAAGTAGCGTCGCCATCACCGCACATGTGATTCCTGATCCACGTGTCGCCTGCGCTAATTTTGAAGCCATTCATAGTCGAATCATGCCAGAAAGTGGTATCTGGCGTTACAGCGCACGGGTCACCCGTCCCACTGTCACGGCGGAGGGCAACGTTCAGTCTTCGTCTGCCGATGGCCTAAACGAAACTGTATTTGGCTTTTTGAGAAACAAGTAATTTACCAACTTACTGCTGACATTTGAGCGATTTTTTCCATTTCGCTATCGGTATGTATTTGAGCGAGAATTGCGCCCTTATCCTTGCATCTCACCCAGGCTCTCTCCCAATCAAGACTGTCTGTGATAATGAAGAAGCATCGGCCGCCATCCACCACACCCTTTTCTCGGGAACACTCGGGAATGGTGCAGAGGGCTGTAAACGGAATGCTGACTCCTACAGTAGACAGAGGGCTGTCAACACTGCACTACCTTGACTGTGACCG
Organism: Mesodorylaimus sp. YZB2_4; assembly: GCA_030248295.1. Classification (NCBI taxonomy): domain Eukaryota; kingdom Metazoa; phylum Nematoda; class Enoplea; order Dorylaimida; family Dorylaimidae; genus Mesodorylaimus; species Mesodorylaimus sp. YZB2_4. Next base: position 487,883 of record JASANH010001374.1, on the reverse strand, counting down.
ATGAAACAGGCGGTGATGAAAAGAATAGTGAAGATAGTGACCATCTTTATCGCCACTTTTTCTCAGGGATAGTCTTGTTCTCTGAAACAAGCAGATACGTCACCTTTCCCTGCAACACAGCAAACTGATGCTGTCAGAACCCTGCGACCCACCTCGACTCGGGTGCTCGCTGAATAGTACATCACGAATATGTGTCTTGAAGGGTACTTTTGTAACCTCGTTGCGCCTAGCATGGGCTAGAAACACATCGATATCGACAAGCGGATGACGTTAAGAAAACATGAGATATGGCGTTGGCTTTGCGTTGGTTGCTGGGCAAGATTCATGCCCAGTCTTAACTTCCGTTGTGTCTTCGAGCTAGACTACATTATGACTCGGGCCAAGAACAATGGTTCCTTGAACGATTTACAAACCATTTACGCGCCTTGACCCATGTATTCTAGAAGATACTAGTTCTGGTGTCTGACAGAGGGCTGACCGACGCGGTTGGATTGTTGTGTAATGACGATCCCCAATGTGGCTCGCCTAACCACTTGTCTACGGGCTCGGGTTCTCAGGGACTTCAGGTTGTAGTATGAGGACTCACAACCCGGAACCGAACTCACCAAACGTGCACAGACGACGATGAGCCATACTCGATTATTGACCACACAGATATTCCCGAACCGCACGTACGCTACTACTCTCGGTGACAGTCAACCAACGGTCTCTCTAGCATAGCCATGCACACGCCCGACCAGAAGTATGCAGCATTACACTATCATTCGGATACACGCGGACGCACGCTATCATTCCAGCACAGCTTCATCACAGTCGCCTTGCAACATGTATTATGCATCAGGATAGACTTGTCCCAGGATCCTGTCTGTATGCTTACTGGACGAGACAATACCCAAGCCCTCCACTCACTCTGATGTCCAAGTCGTCTTCACAGCTTTTCACTGCTCGAATTTGCGTTCCATCTGGAATCGACTACACTTCACCTGACCACACAGTACGCCTCTCGTGACAGCAGGGTCGCCTTGGATGCTTTTCAGGTCTCAAAGACATGACAATTTTTATGTGCTTTCAGAGACCTTCGAGCTCCAGAGTGCACTCGATTGCACTAACAAGTAAATGAAACGTAAATTTTTACCCAAGCGGTAGTCAAATCGTCCCCTATACAGTAAGTGCGCACGTAGCGTGAGCGGCCGTGGCGCACCTAGCGGCCGTATCTGGGCCCCTGGTATGAAGGAGAGATGTGGCCTCGTTGAGGTGTTTATTTAAGGAAATTCAAGATGGCAAGTCGAGCGTGACTCGAGGCTGATGCACACCTGATTTGCGAGTTGTCGATGTCGGCTGCGGCTCGCTCAATGAGACTTCACTGATTACACTGGCCAAGCATCGTCTTCTTCATCACAGTCATCTTGCCCCGGATGTCCGAGGGCAACTTATGACAGCAGCTCGATTGGCCCCGCTCGGGCTGATATGATTATATCAGAATCTTTCCCGGGGTTAGTCAAGCACTTGTCAGAGTTATAAGCTCAGCAAAATCGTTTTCTATCGCAATTCCCAAAAAAGACCATTTAAAATCTAGTTTCTGTGGGGACTTGTGGCTAGCTCACTAACATAGTCATAGTCATATTTTACTCACCGCCCAAGCAAATGCATGCACTCTAGGAGCGAGAGACACAGGATAAAAAATACGGAGGTTAAAAATGCAAAGCCGAAATGTCATTATACAAACGTGCAAACCCTAAAACCATGAAAACCATATGGCTATGCTTTGGAAGCCAAGGTGTGAAGCTGTAAGGTGAATTCGTGAACTGACTCGGATAGACCGTGTGTAACCCTCAGCCAGGCAGGTTGTGTCGAGTGCGAGACCGTAATTGATACTCTCCCCTGGCTAGGAGACGTCAACCTCTCGGGTTGATGCTTCTACAGCAACTGCAGGGGTGTTAAGAGATGTTGCAGCATTTCCTTGTTAGGAAGTGCGTCGACGAGTGTCTGCTGTGTGTCCTCGCAGGTGTGCAAGCGACGAAGACGATCTCGAACCACTTTCCAAGCAGATCGCTTATCCCTCTGCTGTGATTTGGAGCACCCAGGTGTGTGCTCATCTGACCAATGGGCAATGTGGAGGGATTGACTGCCCTGTGGTGGACATCTGATAATGAGGCGAGAGTCTGCCGCCACGTAGTATCCTAGTTTGCCGTATGTCCAAGGTTGCCGACCGTCCAGGGTTGCCGACTAATGTATGAGGATACGGGAGGGGTCAAAGCCGTCCTTTCTTGCTAATGGTAAGAAGCGCGATAGGCGCGAAATCCAAACTGTATGAACTGTGCTAAATGCATTTTGATTCGTACCTACAACGGCTTACCTGACTGGAGCTCGCGCTCGGGTGCAGGCAATGCAAGAATGTGTTGAGGGCTGGGCACAGTTTCCGATAAACTTTCAGAGCAGAAAATGTACTTGCGCATCATATTTTGTATACTGTATTTGACCACTAGTCGGCAACATAGGACGGGTTTGACCTCTCCCGTATCCTTAAACATTAGTCAGAAAGCCTGGACGGTCGGCAAGGCTAAACAGTCGGCAACCTAGAACATATTCGGCCGCCATAGCAAACGGCTGCTACTGTTTCTCAGATCAGTTCGGGTAGGCCTTCTATCGCGTGGCAGGACGGGTTGATCACGTTGTCCATGCGGCCATCCATATTGGGAAGGACTGGATGTCTCTCGAACATGGAGCCTGATCTAGTGTACCATGATTTGTGTAGCATATTTGCCAGAACACCCTCACGGCCTGTCCCAGAAGGGTTTCTGATGATGAAGCCCCAACCCACGGCTGACCCAAACCATCTCGTCGAGTGGCCAAGTGGGGATGTAATAAATATCGCCACACTGCGGATGCAGCAGGAAAGTCAGGAACGAAAACCGTTCAAGATCCTGGAAATTAGCAGGAATAGGTCCACCCGCCAGCCCAAACAAAATCTATGCACAAATCAGAATTTTTGTGCGATTGAGATGGCTGACCAACATTCACGCCTGATTCATATGTGACAAAATATGAAAACGTGGTCTTTTGTCGCCACGGTCATCAGTGTCTGCGGTCATAATGCACGCGGTCATTTGTCGCGCATCGGGACCACATCTTTTGAAAAGGGCAACAAGGTCCCACCTCGTAAGCCTGGACCATCTCTTTCTTCCTAAAATTTTTGTGCTTCAGGCTTCGGGCCCCGTCCTGTGGCGCCCCAGTCCCCCAGGGACTTGCAACCCGTTTTTCCAGCAGGCCTGTATGATAAGCGAGGCCGTGAGGCGACCAGCTCTTACGGTCGCTTCTCAAAAAGAGAATTTCAAGAATGAAAAGGAGTCTCCTCAACGCATTTTCTAGTTCAAAAAGCGTCTTTTACAGTCACGCCTTTTTTATTCTAAAAATTGTCTGATTTGCACAATTCTACGGTCTGAACGATTGACTTTATTAATGCACGACTTGAAAACGGTGACATGCGGGCTCGCCTTAGAAACAAGAATATTTCTGATGTACCAGCTAAAAAACAAGATCAGATAATGAAAAAAGCAGGGTCGAGGACACAGCTGCAAAGATTCTCTGTGAAATTCAGCAGCACGCAAATTGCTGGCTAGCCAGCTCCCTAGGCCCTACTGCCCTGCTGCCCTGCTGCCCTGCTGGTCGTACGCGGAGATCGAACTGATCGGTTTGGGAAGGCACTGCCAGGATCTTCGTCACCCAACCACTTGGAATGTTTTGCACAGCATGACAAGAACAGTGTCTTGGGCACTGCAAGTGCACTAAAATATTAGTTAGGCAACCATGTAAGCATCTTGCATTTGCACTTTGGGCGCTCTCTCACTGAACCACGACCATGATGACCAGTAGAGTGCATGGGAGTTGGCGGCGTTCTCGTCCTCTGTGGTAAACAACCAAGCACCAACAATAAGGCAAGGCATCTTCCACGGGGCACAATCCTGGATTTATTTCCTTAAACAAGCTGCTCATCAAGAAATAATGTCTAAAAAATATTTTTTTCTAGTCGCCGAACAAAATTACACGAAGAGCAACATTTGTATGACTGAGACCCCATCCAGGTGATTCACGTTGCACAGCCCCAGGTTTGCGCCAACGCCTGCACAAACAGAAATTGGTGTCGAAGTTTCAACTTCAAGTCGAAAATGGGAACTTGCATTGATCACAAGTGCGAGCTGCTCACATGGTCAGTCCTCGACGCATGCCCGAACTGCCCATCAGTGATTGCCCCGAATGGACAATGCATCCGCTACAATTATGTTCCTTGAAGTCTGCAAGAATAGAATAGTTCGCTGCGACTTGGCGTGACGTGCCTCTAATCACTTTTTTATGGTCAGTTCACCTACACTCGCATGGCATGCTGACAGTGTTTGACCCATGGCCTAACTATATTTTGGCCAGGTGCGCGTGTTTGAGTTGACGTGGAGTAGTTTTGGGCATAGTGCGTTCGAGGGCAATGTAATAGGTGCCTTCAGTCCCAATAAGATAGAGGGCCGACCTCACACTGCCTACGCAGTGCAGACGGTACTGGGACCAGCTGGCTAGGCTGGCCGTGCCAGTGTTGGTCTAAACGCCCTAGACCGTGACGAACATGGGCGCACCCAGCGGTTCGACGGGGACTTACACCACTATGGATGGCCCCAAGGTCCGTGACGCCAATGTAACCAGGCCTGGCAGGCGTAGGAGGGAGGCGGCCGACCGAAGTCGTGACCGAGTTTCTGTCAAACAAGAAAAGTCATGACAGGAAGTGTTCTTGTCCGTCACTTTAGTGTTCTGGCTTTTGTTTGCTGATCAGAAATCGAACGGCTGCTGAGATACTCGAATCGTTTTTAGCCAGTGATGCTGGAGACATAACAAACGATTTACACACGTGGACCGTGATGAAACTAATCAAGGCGAATCATTCGAATTGATTCCCTAGTTATTTTAATATCGTATAAATTGTGGCAGCCAATCGAGACTCGTTTATGTACAGGACGTGTACGGCTGGCATGTAGGCTTTGAAATCGTATCGTGTCTCGCAACTACATTATGATTATGTAGCTGTGTCGTAAGTGCTTGCTGGCAGACCAGTGTTTTGTGTCATGATATCTGGAAGAGTTAAAAAAAGGCAAAACGTATTGGAAATCTGATGGGGGAATGGGGGCGGCGCGGGCCAACCCACAATTTTTTGCTAAATCATCCCTTGTGTATGGCAAGGCACATCGGCCAGACAGAGTATGTACAGTACTAACAGATCAAAACCAACACCCGTCCAAAATTATTGAACTAGCCTTCTCCTTCCACCTGTCTATGCGCAACTGTAACTCGGGCGGATAGCTTATTGCTGCACTTTCCAGCCTGCTACCTGCTCGGGCCTACAATACTACTCATTTTCAGTCGAAGATATCCAGCTTATATGGAAAATGAGATGTCGAAAGATTCAGCTGCTCGCAACTACTCTAATTCTAACTGTCCTATGTTTGGTTTTCATCGAGTTTACGAACACAGGAATCCATAATTCGAAAAGATTCAAAGTATCGGGGCAAATCGGAAAACAATATCACATTGGTGGAATCACAGTTGGCGAAGCAAACAGCGAAACCAAATTTCATGGGGATATGAATATGGAGGTTAATAAATCGGCTGACGAGTCTGATAGCATGCTCCTCGAGACTTCGGTGAACATCAGCGAGTCTTCAGTGAAGCCACTCAGTAATCAGACAAATGTCGCTGAGGCCACGATCAGACGCAAGTATCTTCACAAAACCATGGTCGAGAAGCCAAACGCCAGTCGCGTAGCCAAACACCTGAGGAAACAGAAAATGAGGAAATCTACAACATCGAAATATTCACCCCCTTCAAATAAGCCTTACTGTCCGAAAAAGCCGCCAGGTCTGGTAGGTCGTATCAGTCCACTATTTCAATACCCGACCTACCGCTCATTGCAAAAACTATATCGCCACACCAACCTGAGCCTGGGTGGTGCATGGGAACCGAGTCACTGTAAAGCCCGTGATCGGGTAGCCATCATTGTGCCATTCAGGGACAGGGAAATGTATTTGCGTGCATTTCTCCTCAACATTCATAGCCTACTCCAGAAGCAAGAAGTGGACTACAGGCTGTTCATTCTTGAACAAATCAAGAATCAAACATTTAACAAAGGCAAGTTGATGAATGCTGGATTTGTGGAAGCCATGCGAGACGATCCTCGACCGTGCCTCATTTTCCACAATGTTTATATGTTGCCTATGAATGACCAAAATTTGTATTCCTGTTCCCACTACCAGCAGCCACGACACATGTCTCTGCTGGTTGACAAGCCAGGCTATGTTCTCCCAGACGTCAGCCCGCTGGGAGGAGTGGTGGCCGTGCCAACCAGCACGTTCAAGATGGCCAACGGGTTCAGCAATGATTACTTGGGCTGGGGACGAGAAGACGACGACATGGCCGCTAGACTGCGCCTGCATGGTCTGCACATCCAACGTGCCCCGATTCAAATTGGGAGATACAAGATGACAAGGCGTGGCCAAGGGTACCAGAATTTTAGAAATCCCTGTCGTGATAAGCTAGGCGACAAGGCAGTGGATCAGTGGCAGAATGATGGACTGGCTACTTTAAACTATACGATAATATCGAGAGAGAAGAATCGATTATTTACAAGAATTCAGATCGACTTACTCGAAAATGAAGCAATAGAATGGCTGAAAACTGGTTGTTGACCTACTTTATCTCTTGAATCCTCAGTATGGCAAATATGACACTACTAAAACAGATGATATGTATAGTGAGGGGTGACTCAGGCCACATGGATCTATGGAACGAGCTCACTATATTGGCAGAATGCCTTGGCCTAAATTGAGAAATTTGATGTGCGCTATTCTCAGTTTGACCCAAGCGTTTGAATTGCTCTGAATTATGGCTTTCTTATGTTCGTAAATTCGATGAAAAGTCAATGTAACTGTAGCTAAATAGTTTATGCGATTTTAAAGGACAACAGTAGGGCATGTTGCAACAATTAACACAAGATTTGATTTTGGCGGCAGATAAAGGAGACTGCTGCGCGGGGGGGGGGGGTGCATGATAAGGGGTTGATCGCAGATTTCCTTTGAAAAGAGTTCTTTTGAATAAAAAGGAAAAGATATTTTTGGCAGCAGAATGTCAAGTCTTCGGAGACCACGACGACGAGAAGAAAGTCATTCCTTCCTTATTGTATGTACGTATATCTAGCATGTGAGACGTTTTAGAGAAAGTCATTATCAAGACGGTTGCTCAGCTATCGATCTTGATCGCGCTCTAGTAGCCAAACATTTATGGGAGTACACAGTACCCAGTGTTCACAACAAAAAAATTCCAAATCGGCCACAGAGCAAACTGCACATAAAACTATTTCACCAAAAACAAACATAATCAAACTAAATCACTAAAGCACCCGTCCAAACCATCCAAACACCATAAACAACTTCGTCTAGACTCAACAAACTCAACAAAGTCTTAAACGTACACTAAAGCAAGCCCAAGAACAACACCGAAACAATCTCAACCAAGAACTACACTCAACCAAACACAATAATCTTATACGTCAAACGCTGCAAGTGCTGCAAGTCAAACGCCTCACCTATCAACGTCCGTCCAATCATTGCTGCCGCCGTCTTCGTCCGTCGTCATTCCGTCCCATTGGTCGTCGCCACTCGACAAGCCGTCGCTGCTATAGCTGCTCCCGTCGACGCTGTGACCGTCTGAGTTGTCGGGGCGGTGGGAGGGAAACCGAGAAGGAAGTCGAGGCATTTTGTTATGTCCATATCGGAAAACAAGTGCTTGCGATTTTGTTGCAGCCACTGACTGTCAAAGGAGCCCCACAGATTGCGAGCAGGCAAAAAGATGCTATGATACTGGATTGTCTTTTAAAATGATACATGTCATGTCATGTCATTTTACTGTCGCCAAGCATCGCTAAAATGCACTCATGGGCGCAGCGCAATGTATATATGCTGTATATATGCACATACGAACTACACAAGAATATAAGAGCTTGGATAATTACTTAGAGAACAGGAATTCACGCAACGATGCTCTAAAACCTGTTAGTCCTTTCACCACGATGTCATTTGGTAAGGAGTTCCATAAAACAAGGGCACTATGTTCAAATGACTGATACATATCAGCTTACTGCATTTATGCTGTATGAACAGTGCCAAAGCTAGGATGTCGCTTCGCCACCACCCGCGATTGTTTGCGACCGCAACGAAAGCGAGTGCTTGGTCGCCAGACAAGTCGCTCAGCTACTGTGCGCTTTCTATACTGTGCCAAAAAAAATTCGAAAGAGATTGACGCTGAAGCACGACTCTTTGCCTCGTATCTGACTGTAAGTGGGTTACAGGGAAGTCCGTTCCCGCGGCGAGAGAGGGGGGTTAGCGTGCTGCACTAGTGATCCCCTGCATTTGTATCCGCTGAACTGGTAGACTCGACACCAGCAAACTGTAAGAGGTAAACGGATTTTATTCCTGCAGTACTGACGATTGGGTTATCCGACTCATGGTTTTTCCATGTCTTCTCACTTTTAATCTCATCCCAGGATTAAGCTTACTTTTGCATTTTCTTAGTTGCATAGCCCTCTGTCAGGAAAATGTTTTCTAAAGAGTGCGACCTGCCACACACTGCCGGTGCTCTGAAAGCGCACTCGCTTTCGTTGCGGTCACACTAAAGACTCTGACGCTATTCGTACGCCATAAATTAGCCGCATGTTACTAAAAAAGTTTGAATTTCGCTCGTTCAGGGCCGCTGAAGTTTATTTTTTATGCTTCGAGAGCTAACTATCCGCTCTGACATAATATTAGGGCACCCTGAATCTTGCACTCGGCCCCTTTCTCCTGCTCAAGATGAAAATTCTGAAAATGCATTATCGTCATCAGATATCACGTTTATTCTTCGTCGCCACTTTATTTTTATAAACGATGCAGAATACTACCTATTCATCAAATTAGTGGATTTCTATGTTTTACAGGCAGCCGTATGGCATTTACGCGCACATTTGTCCATTCCAACACGAACCTGAGTGTGGGAGGCCGTTTGGCGCGAATTCAAATTTCACATCATTTTTATCTTGAGTGCGAGGGAGGGGCCAGGTGCAAGAGTTAGGGTGCCAAAGCGATTTGTCAGAGGGTATAGTCAGGGTATGGTCAGAGGGTGTAAAGTAAAAACTGGACTTAAACGGCCCTTTAACCGTAATACTCTGTGCTTAACCCCCCCCCCCCCCCCCACCCCGACTCCAGTCAATGCACCCTTTGGATTGCATGGTCTTCGAATAAAATAGAGCAGGCATGAATCTGCTCCCCCTGCCCGAGCGCTTTCTTGCTGCTTTAGCTCAACTTTTCTGCTCGTGCGTGCCCCGTATGTATAAAACCCCAATACTTCCATTGTGCGTACACCTAGCTTAGCATAAGAAATAACATCAATGAGTTGAATTGAATTAGCATTTGAATCCCAAAATCTATTTTTCCAATTCTTAATTTAGAATACATGTCGGCTGAATAAACTCGTGAGTCGACAAAAAAGTTCTTTACTAACCAACAAGTTTTTGAATTCCCGCAAAAATGCGGGTGGCGGCGAAACAAAGTCTGCTAGTGGCGGTAAATTTTGAGAGGCAATGATTTTCTGAATTTTTGAACTCGGTTGACGACAAATTCCTTTTGACTACAGTAGGAGGTGAGCGGATCATGCAACCATTCTGCAAACACACAAAAGGCAAAAAAATGAATTTCGCTCGATAAAGCATTTTTGTATAAATTGCGTGAGCCAACTTTATTAAATCAGTATTTCAAAACTTTTGTTAAAAATTGAAAAATTCCGAATAGTCAGTGCCAAACCATGCAATAATTCGTAATAATTTTATCCTGCTGACGTAGGCTTTTTGCAGCTGGAACATCGTTTTGAGCATGCTAAAACGTCAGAATCGCATTTCGTACATAAATTTAAAGTCATATTTGAACAGCGAGCGTGAGTATATTATGCAAATTACAGCCGTCTCGTGCAATGCATACCAATCTCGGATGGGAGCAAAAGAGGGAAGGAATTCTGATTAGAAGGTGACCACAGCAGAGCCACGACTAGATGAATTATGCCTAATTAATTTTTCTATTTTCGGTTTTCTGGATAAAAATTTCTAATTTCTGGAAAAACCTAGAATTTTCTTTAAAATCGAAAACAAATGAAAGAAAACCTGCAAATTCTTTTCGATCGGTTTGCAATCAAAAATGCTTTGATCAATTCAAAGCCTTCGTCGTCCGAATTGTTTGAAATTTACGCCGAATTTGTTTGGCATCGCGATGATGTAAAACGGAAAAGTTGAATATCGCGGATTCACGAAATTAATCATGTCTAAAGTAAGACTTTTTCTTTTCTGAAAATGCATACACATGTCATAAATGAACAATGTCGAATTTTGATTGGTCAAAATGCGAAAACAAGATTGATAATTTGAATTCCCGCTAATTCTGCGTTGCCGCGATCAGTAAACCGCATCAAGATTTATGGCAAACAGGAAAGCTACTGTACTATGGAATTCAAATATCCAGATATTTTGCCAAACTCGTTGCGTGGTGTAAAGTGCGCACACTACGGGTTACGGTAGGTAACTCAAATTGGCGGGAACTCAAATTTTGTGGCTGGTTCTTACGCACACTGTGAGCCTTTGAACAGCGCATGAAATTTTTCAAGTTCCCCTAATTAGCTTCATCGTTAGGCTCGCACTGGTTAATTACTAGAGCCGATTTTTGTGGCTCGTTACAGCGAAAGAAGCAAGTTGAAAAGATAAAAGAGCCTCGATTTTCTGACTTTTAGATGTAAAGTTTTTGCGCATTTTTACAGAGGTCAAAAATAGAGCAAATAATATATATTGTCTTCGCAAAAACAAAAATCATTGAGTGGTTTAGTTGAATAAGCCAGGGAATAATTCGTGTTTTAAGTAGACTCAGTACATGGAACAGGGAAGCGCGGAATGGCAAGGTTAATACCTCGATAAAAGTCTAAATATACCTGTAAGCGAAAAAACGCATAACAGATTAGCAGCCACAACAACCGGCTATTATTCGATAGCTTCTACACCGAAAGCGTCCAATCACTTGATCGTGCAGTGCACTAGAACGTGGCCTAAATCGAAAGTGACATACCTCAAACAAAACCAAATACGGTTACTAATCGTAACAAAATTTCGTCCTAAATTTGTACGAAAAAACCGGAAATCAATTAGTGAACATGGAAGAGAAAACTTTTCAAGCAGCGAAACAAGACTGCGAAAAGTTCAATGGAGAAAAAAACACGAATTAAACGTTGAATTTAATTGAAACGAAAAAACATAGCTAATTTCCAAATGGATTTGGAAACGCATGTATTATTGCACTTTCTTTTCTCGTTTTGCCGATATATTTCCATTTTGATAAGTTGACGATGCAATTATGGTTGCGCTGCCATTCATGCAATGCCCATTCGATTCCGCGTGTTTCACGTCGCCATTTTGGATTGTTTCTTGTTGAAATTTCTTTTGATGTTGTTGATATCGATTACCCTTCTTCAAATAGACGTCGTAGAAAAATCGAGCGAAAAGAAGGAAATATGTGAAATAAATACCGAATGAAAAATACAAATTTTCAAAAGTCTGTTGACAAAATTGACCATTGAGTTTCGTGCGATAGGCTTCGACGGCGATGAAACAACCGATGACCATTTGAGACAATTGCATGCACGTGACCGACATGGGGATCCATTTCGGGAAACGCCATCCTCGTGATCGCAAAGCGTAGTAAGAATACATGAAAGCGTGCACATTGTAGTTCATCCAAATGAACCATCGTCCGGCAGCCGTGTGATCTTTGTACGCGTGCCAAGTGTAAATGAGGACGGTGATATGGTGATACCAGTGCAAGAAAATCAGTGGTCGTTTTCGAAGAACAATGAACAGCGTATCGATCAATTCAAACGCTTTACTAAATGCGAACATTTCCGTCCAAAATCCCGTCACTGCGATCTGCGCGTATCCAGCTGTGCACATACTGTATCGAAATCCATGCGAGGCGAGGACGTGGATGAATTCGGGTGACATACGCAAGGCGCCCATGATGCTGAATATGGCTAAACCCGCGTTCCATATCGTCAATAACTTGTCCAATTCGAATGCCTTTCGCTTAGACATGATTTTTTGACCGACGAAAATACTAATCGCGTAGAAAAAGCTGAGCGTAAACGAATGGTACCAATTATTTTGCATCCATATTGTCGATGGCACGGGCGTGAAACCTTTTTCGAACGGAAATACGTAACTGTAATTGTACAATTGGTCCGTCGGAGTCGTTCGTAAATGAGGGATTCGATCCATGTTTTCAAAAATTATCGACTTATTTGATCGATATAAAGCGAAAAAGGAAAAGATGGCACGCGGGCGACCAGATTCGACGATGGTGCAACGAGTACGATGATCGTCGTCCGCCCTGAAAAAAGCAATGAATCAGCGTATGAATAAGTAAAACCAACAAAATAAACACGCCCGCCCGTCCGCCATTGACGCACCCATTGCTAACACTATCTTGAATACACAAATCCAAACACGTCCAATTGGTGAAAGTAGGCAGAAACGATTGGCGGCATGAACAAACGGAACGGCAGCCTAGATCAAATCTCCATTTCATAGCTACCCTATTTCACATTCCTTCCCACGACTGAATATTATTTAAAAGATCCGGCATTTATACTTTATAATCGAGCTAACTCCTGTCCAAAGCCCCCCCCCCCCCAGTAGAAATGTCAGCCATTGATCTTCCGTATGTGACGAAAATAAAAACTTGAAAGACAAATGCCATATTTCATTTTCAAGTATTCTACCAAACTAGACTTATAGACTGACTGACATACTTTCGAAAAATCTTCAGACGCCCTCAGAAACCTACATTTATCAACCTCCCCCCCCCCCCTACAGCTAAAGACACCGCCCTGTATAGCGCGCCTAATCGAAGCACACCTTGGACAGGAAAAACCTGAATTGAGGAAGAAAATCTTACGTAAGAGAATTTTCGAAATTGATTCTTCTTTTGGCTGGGTTGGTCGACGATTTGCGGGCGCAATCAATCGCGATGACAAGCTTGGAATGGAAACGACTCGACGCACTGGCAGCACCTTCCTCACGACCCTACGCCTGTGCAAATGATGGGGGCGAAAGATGAGATGAATTTAGTGATTATAAAACCGGATTTCTATTTTGATATGCCCTTTGTCTGATCATTGAGAAATGGAGGACGGGTGCACACAACGTTGTTATAGGTAGGATTGAGATAAGGGGCCGGTTGCCCGGCGATGCCAACCTCCAGTCCAACGTGGCCTGCGTTGTCAAGCCAACACGCATGGATCGATGAAAAACCGATTTTACTCGCAACAACAAGGAGACTAGTGGAAAAAATGAAAGGGGCGAAGGTCATTTGTAGAATTTGCCTGCGAGTAATCACGCCACGCCACGCCACGCAATCCCGCCAGCCCGCGCGTGTGGTGGGCGGAGAACTGATCTAACCAGTCAAGGACATCAGAGCTAAAACTAACATTTCTGATCCAAGCCGATAAAACGTAGGTGCATTAAAAAATTAGAACATAGTCTTCGGCTTGAAACATAAGAAAACTACGCAAGCCTTTGATCGAAGGAGCACTGAAGTGAACTAGGTCCGTTGACGACTAGAACTGGTGCGGGCACTCCAATCGATAATGGTCGAGGAAGGGGGATTTTGAGAGAAGACGGCATTGTCGAGCGGGCGCACAGTCCGAAGTCCGTTTAGTGCCGCCCTAGCTAACGGGCCGCGGTGCAAACAAAGTGGTCGCGACGAGCCATCGCCTGGCCCTAGCTATGACCATATAAGCCCCTTAGCTGACTCGATCGTCCGAGCGCGAGGAAACCATTTGCCGCCTATCGACCAGTCCCCCCGCCACTAATACGTAATTGCAGTCGGCACCCCTTTTTCGCTGGCTGCTCGGCCGACTAGACGCACGCCTTAGAAGGCGAAGAAACGTGCATTGACATCGCAACCGGAGTCATTTCGTCGTTGGCTTCCATATCCGGCCGAGACGAAAAGGCGGCGTGCAGTGCACAGTACCGTTTCCGACTTGTTAATTGGCTGCGCCTCGAGCCCGTGTTAGGATGACGTTGGCAATAGGATGCTGCCCTGGCGATGCGGGCTATTGCCTAAATGTGGCACACATCCCCTAGTTTTTAGTGTTAACGCTCTACTAAACCACCATGCCTGGTCTTCCGCCATGTACATAGTATAACTGAACTTGTCTACAAGATGACACGTGTTGGTGCACTGGCACTGTGCTGTACTGTAGGCGGGGGCGTGTCGTCCTGACTGAATGCTAGTACTCGTGGCAGCCGGATAAAGAGATAATCAGAGCACCCCGAAAGGCTTTGCTCAGGGGGAGACTCGGTGCCAATGGTGTTCGTTATAGAAACACGCCTTCAGCACATGCAGATCGGCACAAGGGCAGTGACGGATACGGCACTAAGGGAAACGAGGTGCTTCTATCAGTCAACTGTCGTGAGTGCTGCTGAAATCGGAAAAGCACAAGTCGCAATTGGCGATATAAAAAAAACCTTTTCAAAGTCATTCCAAGGTTCACAAAATTCCAACCAAATTTATCATACTTAAGATTAGAATCTTTCATCGATCCGCAGAGGCTCGATTGGCCATTGATACTCTTCACGGAGCCAACAGCTAAGACCATCATCCTGATGTGTGATGTTCCAGCCATGGACTAGGTCGGAAGACTTGGTTTGGTTGGCTGCCCTGGTGCGACAGCTCCACTGGTCACTCTCTTCATGAATACGGGCCTGTATACAGATCGACCAGATGCTGTAGGATCAACAAGTTTGGTGGCTGGCTAGTTTTCAAATTTGACCCGTTTCTTGTTGGGATTTTGCAAAATTTCGTTTCGTCCTGTGGTACCTGTGGCTGTTTGTTTTTTTTCTGGGGACGACCTGTGGGTGGCTCATTGTCAGTGCAGTGGCGCGCGCAGGATTTCATGTAAGAGGGTGCTCATTAAAAAAAGGCAAAATGCATATAAATTTTAGGACTTTCTCTATGATTTGCAGGTTCCTTGACCGTGTGTGCATTGACACACTTCCTTGGGAAGGGGTTCTTGCAATCTCGAGCAGTCCTTGGGTACCCGCCCGCTTGGTACAACGTCATCCTGCCAATCGGGAGGTCCCTGGTTCGAAACCCAGGCACCTGATTCATACGTCTCCGTGAGTTAAAGACCTGAATGCCGCCACTGTCAACTCGTTCGCGACCCATAAACCCTCGCTGACCTTGCGCGCCAGGCCGTGGGTGACTCATCCAGTACCCTGGAGGCGCTCCCAGTGGAGAGATAGAAGCCAAACGAGGAGAGTCTCGGCTACCCACTGACAGAATTCACAGCCCACCCACCATCATCCAGTCAAGGATGCCCTCGCGGGGAGGTGCTCCTGTGGAAGCGCACAGAGGGATGTTACTGTTGTGCTGGGCCCCGCAAAGCCTTGCTTAAAAGGTCCAACTGCCGGCTAGAGGCAAAACGGGCTCCAGTCCACAAAAAATTTAAAACAAAGACGGTTCGCAAGCAAACGCAAGTTGATAAATAGGGACCACGGCTGGGGAGCTGACAGCCCGCTGCCTTGACCCCGTTATTCTGCTCGAGCTGGCAGCTGGGGGCATCACCCGTCATGGTGATGTTTCAGCCATGCACTAGGTCGGAAGACTCGGCTGGCTATCCTAAGTTTTTGGCTTGGTGGTCCGCCAGTCACTCCCTCCAGTAATACAGACCCAGTCGTATTACAGAGTTCCCGATATGGGCTTGGGAAAGTGAAAAAGTAGCTTAAGCTTTTTTACCTCTTCCACGAAATCTGACGTCAGCATATTTCGTCAAATATGACGTCAGCGGATTGGCTCGACTCCTCCTCCAGTCCCGTTTTCACAGCCTATCGACTTACCAGGTTCGTGGCCTAGCTAATTCGGTGTCTGCATCTCACGGTGGGTGCGCATTAACAGGGAAGGGTTCGACTCCCGCCTGGGTAAAAAGTTATTGCCAAATGTGTTCCTTAATCCCCCGAGTGCGCGAGACTGGGGGAAGGTGACTGACCTGTCGCGTCTTGCCTGAGCCTTAGCCTAGTTCACAGCCAGGGGCAGCTAAAGATGAGCGGAAGGAGGAATAGCTAATTACAGGCTCGTTTTTTTGGACTAATTACATTAGTACATTGTAAATTGCAAGTGCTATGATATTTACAGACCCAGAAAGCTATATATCTTCTGTCAGTTTCCGCTGTCTCGTTCGCACAACTTCTGGCTAGGATCGAGGTGATGCATCGCATAAGGTGCTCCGCCTGGGAGATGGCGATGTCAGCTATCTGCTATCAACAGGCACGGTAGCTGCCTGTTTGGCCCAGCCACACAGACGCGCAATGTTAAGCGGGCAACTTTGCTCGTCCATAACTCGACAATAAACCAACAAAAATGCACAAAATTTGAGGAGTGAGCTATGTTTGCCATGGCCAATGATCATGCAAAATTTCATTCATAACGGTTCTGCCATTCTCGAGATCCAAAATGCACGTTTTGCTGTTCCAGGGGGGACGACGACGACGACGAAGTACTGAAATCACGTCTACAGCAATAACCACTGAAGCTACGGACAAAAGAGCTAGTTTTTCTGAAAGCTCTCATAGCGGGAATTATTCTTTTGAGGGTGGGATTTTAAGATTCGCGCTAATTAATTTTTTGTGCTCGAAAATTGGATTTTAACGCATACCACCAGCAGGCGGTGTAATTTTATTAGCGCTGCGGCGCGTAAGTGCTGTTTCTGTTAGCCGTAGTTACCCTTCGTCAAAATTACTGGCCGAGACGAGTGTTCTGTTCTGGTTAGTTTGGTTGAATTTTTTGCTTTAGTTTGGTGGATTAGTTGGCTTGTTTTTTAATGTTTTGATTTCTAAGCCCTAAATTTTTGAAAAATCTACCTGCGATCATTTGTATATTCTCTGTAGCAAAGAATATTTGTTGCGGAGATTGAGGCCGTTTGCCACCAGAAAATATTACTGCCAGGTAACATTAATTGGTAATACGAGTATTCATTCGTAACAGTAATGTTAATTACACATAATGCCACAAACGGCATTGGAATGCTTAGAATTGAAAACCCCCTGCCTAAAACAGCCACATTAGTTGCCTGTTTAGCCGAGCCACTCTGGAACTTATGCGCGGTATGCTACAGTGACAGAGCATAACGCGGCGACTTTCTTTGTACGAAATTTGCGTCAGCTCAGGAGGGACTAGACGACAAAAATCTTCTATCTATTCTCAATGCCTAGCCCAAATGTAGGTGCGAAAAAGTATTATTATTTCTAAAAAATCTGTTATCAGACAACAAAAAGGTTAGCCCAGCCACCCTACTTTAACCAAATGCGAGGCAAACGAGGTTGGCTGGGCTCCCTCGGCGGCGTTTGTAGAAAAATTGTGATCAAGCAATTGCTACACCGTCAGTAATAAAAAGTGTAACAGGTCGTCCCCTACCTCAGCCACTTCATTCAGGTAATAGAGAGATGGAAACACAAGGGCCGATGGTCGTTCTAGTGCTGAAGGTTGTACGCCGAAGCTATTAGCATGCTGGCAACACAGAAGCTGAATTTCCTGTTCTAGTGTCACTAAGTAGGTGCTACACATGCAGTCCTCGTGCTGTCACGGCAGATGCAACCGTACTGCATGCAGCAAGTCCTCCCTGTTCCCCAAGTAAGTTCGAGGTGACAGAAGGGAATCGTATTCTAAAACTCCAAACTTCGGTACTTACTCCAAAATACGAATAAGTGTATTCATGTGTGTACTAGCCTTTGGTGAAAAACAGAATAAAATCCCGCAGGGAGTCGACCCCACGAGTCCACGATGCACCAAGTACATCACAGAGACATACGTTGTGGGCGAGTGTGGAAAAACGATTGTGAGCCTCGTCCTGGAGGCAACATAAAAAAAAACGCCCACATAAGTATCCAACTTGAGCATGTGCCGCCGAGGGAGCCCAGCCAACCTCGTTTGCCTTGAATTTGGTTAGAGTAGGGTGGCTGGGCTAACCATTTTGTTGTCTGGTAAGAGATTTTTTTTAGAAATAATGTACAGTGCGACCATGCCTCGGCTTAGGGCCCGCCTTTCTCTGAGAGCCTTTCGAGTGAAGCAATATCGCCGAGTCGGTCGGGTAATATAAACGAGTTTTTGTGGGATCTTAATTATTTAATTCATTAACGATTAATGAACATTCAAATTACGTAATAAATCACTAAATGCGGCTTGCTTGTACGACCTGTTGCCAGCTTTCCTTCTGTCACCGGCCTCGTGGCCTGGTGGTTTAGGCGTCTGCCTCTCACGCCAGGTGCGCAGTCACGGGCGAGTGTTCGACTCGCGTGCCGGTAAATCATTACGTGTAAAATGTGTCCCTTCACCCTCGAGCGTTTGGTGATGTGGTAAAACATGAACATGAACATGTTATTGATGTACAAGGAGCCTCAAAAAAAGCACCGGGCGTTCTTGGCCAGATTCTCTTCACTCTACTGTAGCTTTTCGCCAACCGCAAATTCACTGGCCTCCCATCTCGACGTCCGCAACCCCTTACCATCGTCCGATGCAGACGACATAGCAACACTGTCAACCGAGTCTAAATTCTTATTAGTCAGGTCGGGCTGACCTAAAATGCGTTTTAGGTTGACCGCAGTCAATAAGTGGAGAATTCGGGAGGACTCGTCGTCAGATAGCCTCACAATTTTCACAAAATAAGGCAATAGTAGTTCAAACAGACGACCCACGGCAATTGGAAGCAAAGTTACAGAAACCCCCAGTGCGTGGCCATGGAAATGCTTGGCTTACGATTAGACATATTTTCGACTTGAATTCTGTCAGACATAAAAAACAAGCCCATAAACATTGCGCATTTTTTATTTTGGCAAAGGAGATAGTGTGGCTGTGCATTTTTGTGCACCACTGCATTGCAGTTTGTGCATTTTTTGCCGAGTACTTGAGCTGTGATCTGAAACTCTGATCTTCCTTTTCCTGTTCATATTCATAATTCACCACATGATCGCGCAGGTATGCTCACTCGAGGCTAGAGGGACACAGTGATTTACCAGACTGCGAGTCGAACACTTGATCGTAATTGCGCACCTGGCATAAAAGGCAGACGCCAAGACCGCCAGACCACTATCCGAAAGATCTAAATGAGCTTAGCACTTCTGTACTAGCAATGACCTGTCAAACAAGAAGAGGCATCACACTTTTGCCCAGGGCAGGATTGTATTTTTGGTTCATTTGCTCTGGCTAGAACCCTCCCTTTCTAAAAATTTTTGTGGGACGAAGCCCCTTTTTGCTTCTAGCCGACCAGCAGTCCGACCTTCTAAGCAGGGCTGTGCGGAAACCGGCACACACAGCAGCTTTCCTCTGCGTGTCTCCACTAGGAGCGCCTCCACACGAGCCAGACTGCACACCGACTTCCTTGGACGATAGAGGGCGGGCTTTGGATCCTGTCCGTGTTGGACAGCCGAGACTTTCTACTAATTTGGCTTCCGGCTTTCTACTCGGAGCACCTCGACGGTAGCGGGTGAGTCACCCACGGCCTGGCGCGCAAGGTCAGCGGGGGTTAATGGTACGCAAACTGACCTCCATCACCGGGGATCGAACCTGGGACGAGTCCAGCCACTCGCTCCCAAGCAATACTGAGAGACGAATGCCGAAACGCTGCACCACCGCGGCCGCTATAGAACCCTCTCTGGGCAGCAAGTCTCTGGGATGAATGTCGGGCAAGAGCGTGCGGTGATGTTGGTAGTCACTCCTTGGATAGCCATACCCAGCCTGTACCTCTTGAGGGCTCGAGTAACCAGCGCACCCAGCCGGCGGGACCGCAGTCCCTGGGGCAAAAAGCTCAGACTGGGGGGAAGGCAAGTCTCGCGACTATATCTGTCGCTGAAACATCAACCAAAGAGGTTGACGTCTTCTAGCCTGCGAGAGCCCATCTCCCGACCACCAGGAATGCCGGTTACACTCGCATCCGAGACCCCCGCCGTATAAGGCCTTTCAGAGGGATCAAGGGTGAGTCGGCCATCCGTAAGGTGGTGCGACCCTCAGTCGTGCGGACCATGGCCAGTGGAAGAGGATTATTGATATCTCCTGGCTGAGACCAGCCCGCAGGTATTGTTGAAAGACTTGCCTTGCTCCAGGCTGATCGTGAGTTTTTGTTCCGCTGACTTCAGTCAGTCGCATCCTCTCCGCATCCGCGTATCATAGGGTCTTCTCCCAGCCAAGGGAGATCGATAATGCTCTCCCACTCATCATGGCCTGCACGACTGACGAGGGTCACGCCTTGCGACTCACCCTTGATCCCTCTGGGAAAGGGCCTTATATGGCGGGGTCTCAAATACGAGCCCTGAAGGGTACAGGCTGGGTATGGTTATCGAACCAGATCGACTAGCTTCCGAATTTGGATACTCTGGCCGTACCTGCTTTACACTTTTGTGCTATCGCTCAGAGCACAGAGCCGCGGTGAAACAGGACCCGGGTCTACTCAGCAGTACAACTGGAGGATGCAATCTTGTACAAACCATCACAGTAACAATAAGCGAAGCGTTGAGTAGAGAAGGCGATTCGGGAGAACAACAGGAGCGCCACATAAAGCACATTATTGCACATGTTGTGTAAAAGTTCGTTTCAGAAAGGTTTCCTCGACTGAAAACAATGAACACCACCATCTCCCCCTCCCCCAGTAATCCGGTCCTGTGGTGTGGAATTCGCTTGTTCTGCCCCCACCCCTTACTCATACACGAATAGTGTTGACACTCGCTCTTCGTGATCACACACTGCATGTTCTTCGAAACTATACAAAATTTGTTTGCACACTACGCATTCCAGTTCAAAGAACCCCCTCTGGTTTAGCGTAATAAACTTTCCTCAACGACGCTGTGTTGACAAAGTGTTCAACTATGCCGAACTAACCTATTCTGCATGCTCGGAATGCTCCTCCACCTTTTGATATAGAAAATATTCAGTCTTTTTCTCGTCACTCGCGGTCCGCAAGTCGACTTCTCGTTGACATACTTGGTAACAAGAGGTTCCTTGGGTCTGTTTCCCTGATGTATTTCAACTGAATCAGCTTCTCCGCTGATGATTTAGGCGAGTCAGGAAGGAAGCAGAGTGTTATCAGTCCTGCATCCTTTTTGGTAACTTGACGCCCCGAATTTTTACCGCTCTCGTGTCATCTACCAAAGAAAATAAAGTCCACGTGAGACGCGTCTAATGGAATGACACAAGCCTAAATTAGGCGTGCAGTGTCGCCAAGAGTCACGAACCCATAGAAATTCTGATTTCAACTGTTCGAAGTCGGATATGAATCATAATCAGTCATTGGATCATACGGGTGCAGTGCACTCGACAAGTGCCGGGCCATTTCCACACCGAAAAATCAACATAGGGTTGTTTGACAGTCCCCGCCCTGGCGAGGCATCGTAATAGATGGGTTGGAGTTTGGAATTTATGAATCCTGTTTCCACCGAGTGACACAAATCTAGACGACCGGACTAGTCAATAGGTGTGTGGGTGTGGCCTGTACAGTACTGGCCAGGAATATTTCACCTTTTATTCACTATTCAATGCCATGAATAAGTTTGACGGCCCCGTGTTTGCCGTGTCGAGTGCTAAGTGTGCTGCTATGAAGGAAGGCTAGCCTGCCTGCACCAACTGTGCCTACATCGACTCACTGTGTACACTCGACCGCTTTCTCTCCACCAGCTTTTGTATATACCTGCTTGGAAAAGTTAGGATTAGGCTGAATCGAAAATAAGTCCTCTTTCAGGTTTTCAATTTTCTGGATACTTTTTCACTGTGGTACGAAGAATCGCCCACTTTGTCACTCCCTGAGCGGACCTTGCATGTCACTTTGAGCAGGTGACATTGGAGTTATTAGAATTCAGTGCCTATCAGCTTATTGATAAGGTTTTTGGCGTGGTCGGCCGAACACCAAGCTTATCATTGACGCAGCTCGAAGTTAGAGGAGCCAGTTGCAGCTTGCAGTTTACTACAGTTGTATACCGACACGACGAGGCGTCAACAATTTGTTGCACGAAGGCAACAGTTAATGGTGATTTTTTGATATAAAATGGCACCTGAAAAACGATACGGGAGAAATACAACCGCTTCTGAAGTGGTCGAAGGAATGGATTTGAGTGGAAAAACATTCTTTATCACTGGTGGAAATGCTGGAAAAGGTGCGGTCAATTGTGACTTAGGGGTCACATCAAAATTTGGACTTCCAACAGGAAGCAAAAACGCTTTCAATTGGAAGTTCTACTGGAAGTGGCAACTGGAAGCAAAAGGGGCCATATAGGTTCCAGTTTTTGATGAGCAACTGGAAGCCCACACTTCCAGTTGGTTCGCGTCCTACTTCCAGTGGGCAGTGGTCAACTGGAAGTAGTGCGTGTGGCAAATCAAAGCTCGCACTTCCGATTGCCACGCGCCGTACTTCCAGTTGGCTCGCTTTTCAGAAGCGACCGCATGCTCGTGCCACAGCCCATGTCCACTAATGATGGACGCCAACCAAATGTAACATCCAGTCGCCACGCGCCCTACTTCTAGTTGACCACTGCCCGCTGGAAGTAGGACGCGAACCAACTGGAAGTGTGGGCTTCCAGTTGCTCATCAAAAACTGGAACCTATATGACCCCTTTTGCTTCCAGTTGCCACTTCCAGTAGAACTTCCACTTGAAAGCGTTTTTGCTTCCAGTTGGAAGTCCAAATTTTGATGTGACCCCTTACTTTCCTTTACACTTTCATTTTCACTGCTCCCCAAGTCTCTTACTCTTTACTCTTTACGTCGACAATCACAGCGAGGGTATGGACTCAACTTTACAGCATGCACAGACCAGCATGTGGTTCAAGGGGAAGACCTATACTAGAAACATAAAGATTAAAAATGACTTTACATGTTTTTCTGTTAGCCGTGCTCTCGTGAATGACTTCTCGCAAGTACATTTCGGGTCACCAGGTTATGAGCCTCTGATGTACTGCTGGCAGACTAAATTGGACACAATCACAGCCAAAACGAGAGTTTGCTGCCTTGGGACAGTACACAAGCCCACTTGCAGCCTCACTGCCAAAAAGACTCCTCCGTACAGCAGGCCAGCAACTGTATTTCTTTTAGGTTTCGAGGCCGCGCGTGCCCTGGCACTCAGAAATGCCCACGTCGTGATTGGCAGTCGCAGTATTGTCAGAGCTATGGAGGCTCGAGGTGACATTTTGGAACAGATGGTAAGACACCCTCATTTTGACTGCCCCTAAAAGGACACATAAAATGTATACATGGTCACAAACTAACGTGAACAAGGTCAAGCTGAGAGCATAATCGAGGTCTAATAATAAACCACAACGTCGTAAGAACGGGGCGACTCGTGCTTATGCACGTTAGGCCAAGTGCTCAACCATACTCCGTATAAGGCAAGGTAGTAGAGCGTGGTAGCTGATGGGAGCAGTAGACAAGCAGTAAACTAACCAGCGCTGGAGTATCTACCATCGACGCATTGGCCTGGTGTCGGCGTCGATTGACGCAAAAGCGGTGTCTTTGTTAGCCCGTGACTTGAGTAAATGTTTGTCGCATGTCTGGCATAAGTGTGAGAAATGGAAATCGTGTTTTCTTTTTCAGCGCGATGCAAAAATTGATATTCTCCAATTGGACAATGCCGATTTGCAGTCGGTGAAAGATTGCTCTGAACAATACATAGCCAAAGGATGGTAGGTGTGCAGTGCCCTTGGTCGTGACCTGCAATGGCCACCTTCCATTCTAGGCCTTTACACTGCTTGATACTGAACGCTGGCGTCTACGATCCCTTGCATCGCATAACGGACGACGAATTCGAGGCTACTTTCCAAGTCAATCACTTGGCTCACTTCTTGTTGACTCAACTGCTCACGCCCGTCTTGATTAAGAGTGCACCGTCCAGGGTGGTCGTCGTATCATCAGACACCCATCGGTTAGTACAGATAGCTGGATCGTGTCTGCCTCTCACGCTGGGTGCGCACTAACAGGGGCTTCGACTCCCGCCTGTGTCTCGTGCCTGTGCCCTCGTGTGCTTACGGATAAAGTATGACATAAGTATCAGGCCCTGAAACATGTTTCATTTCAGGAGTGTGGGTGCCATGGGATTGGGATTGGAAGACATTACTTGGGAACGCTTATCGCCAACTCACACGCACAAACTGAACTCGTCCTTGGTGGCCTATGATCTATCCAAGCTATGCAATGTTCTCTTCGCCAAGGCATTGCACACCCGCCTGGCACCCTGCGATGTGACTGTGAATTGCGTCAACCCAGGTATTGTCAAGACCAACTTGCAACATTGCAAATCAAAGTTACTTCGAAGTTTCATGATCGTGGCCAAGCCGTGGGCTACAAGTGCTGTAAGTTTTATTGTCTCCCAGTCATCGTCCCATCATAGAGCAGAGCAATTTTATATTCCCGCCCTTTGCTGACCAGCTGAGTGGCAGCCATGTTATGTAGAAGCACTGGGTTCGGAGAATCCAGCGTCAGTTCCGGGCCTGTCCAGTGTGACACTCCACATATGCTTATCACAAGCATGACTCCTTATCACAAAAAGGCGGGAAATATGAAAATTTGCGTCTTCTGCAACTGTGATGGGTTATTTTACATAAATCTGTGTAGAATTGCAATTCCAGTCTAGAAAGGGTAGCTAGGCCAGATAAGGGAAGGGACACCAGGTCACTCATTAGAAGGCCTTACTATTAGGTGGGCGTGGGCTTGTGTCATACCCTGAGTGGGTGCATGTATTACGGAGACACCTGAAGATTCCCCTGCACTTTCGGACTACGACAATGAGCGTAAGGACGAAAACTGGATTGACCAAATCAGTGAGAGTAGCTGGATTTGTGAGGAAGTGCGTGAAAGATTAGACAGCTCTGGCCTTTGAGAAGGCCCAGTCGTAGTCAGTAGCAGCCGTCATATTGCGACCTGTTGAGACTAAGCTGATCCTTCTCAAAGGCCAGAGCTCTCTAATCTTTCATGCACTTTCTCACGAATTTTCCTTGCTTTGCTGTTCTGTTCAATATAAGTACGGATAAGATTAGTGTTCAGCCTGGTCGTTGTTTTCCTGCACACGTTTTAGGGGCATATGTATGGACAGTACCTGTTACCCTTAAGATATAAACCATTTCACAGATTTCGCACTACGCAAAAGTTGAATTTCCCGCTGCAAGCCGCTTATGACAGTTTAACATGGACGAAAAGTTCACTGTATAGCTTGTGCGCGTTCGTCTTTGAAGCTTTTTTAAACAGAATAGCAACAAATTCTGCCCACATTTTGAAGGGAAAACCATATTTCAAAGCCATAAAGCAGGAAGGCTGTTAGAGAAAATTTTTATCTATACCATTAGCGCACAGGTTTTGAAGTGAGGAACTTTTAACTATGTAAAAGTGTCATAAGCGGCTTGAAGCGGGAAATCTGAATTTTGTGATGTACTAAGCCTTATAGAAAATTTCTTGACCCCACACGGAATACGCTTTATTCTTGCAGGAACAAGCAGCAGCCGCCCTGCTCTATTGTGCCGTCTCGCCAGACCTGACGCCCAAAAATGGCGGCACATACTTTGACCATTGCCGGGCCAAAAATCCATCGCATACTGCTCAAAACCAGGACATCGCCGAGCGCCTTTGGGAATTGAGCGAACTTATGATACAGACTCACAACCAGAAGTTGCAACGCACATGCGCCAAATTAGAAAGACGAGCCTCGCACAAGTCGTCCGTTTCCAGTAGCCAACTGCAAACAATTTCTGAAGACGAAGAGAATAAAGACGGTTTGGAAAGACTGCACTGATGCGACGAGGTCGAGGAAATGTGCTTGACACCTTCTGATTGATATTCTAAGAAGTGCTGTAGCTGTACATTGTAGGGGGTATGGAAATACCCCGTGTTCGACTTGATTTCTGACAATATGAGCTTGTACTGAATATGCACATTGATGTTGAGCTCTGTAGTTTGCACCTCCAGTGTGTACATTACAGTCCAGTATGTGCGCTATTGTGAACATGGTCGCCAGAGTAGGGACTCCTTGTCTAACCAGCGCACCCAGACAGCGGGAGATGCGAGAGGCCGAAGTCAGTGGGACAAAACCTCTGAGTGGAGGAAGGCAAGCCTCGACTATACCTGCCGGTGAAACATTAACCGGAGTGGTTGCAGCCAGTGGGCGCATCCCTCCCTCCCGCCAGAAATGCTGGTTACACTTGCGAGTACTGGAACAACATAAGACCAGTCGAAATCAGAGGGTCGATACCATTTCAGTCTCCCCTAAGCGCGTGGTCTACTGCAAGCCTCACATCGGCAGCCTTACTGTCCTGCCAGGTTGGTCAGCCTTGGAGCTATGATTGGATCTGCCAACCTTGTGGGCGAGCTTGTTGTGCCAGCCTCCACGAGGTGGCATGATGTAAGAGAGGAAGGCAAGAGGCAACACTGCATAAGCTATGCCTGTCACATGATCGAGTACATGTATAGTCTCGTCTGCAATTAATCGTGTGCACAAGGTCAGCAGGGGAACGCCACCAACCAGGATTATGTTTTAAGCACTGATTAGTTTGGAAGACTTGATTCGTTGCCCCAGAGCGTAAAGTTCCCTCAGTAAGTCCCTCCAGTAGTACATACATGGCTTGTGTAAAACAACTAAATCCACCAGACTGCTTACTTCCGCATCTGTATTAATCAAGCACCATGTAACTCCAAGTCGATCTGCTGTACCTGCTATCTCACTGTCAATCGACTCTGCAAGAAGCTGGCAGCTGGGAACGTCACCCATCAATGAGATGCTTCAACCGTGGACTAGGTCGGCTGCCCTGGCTTTGGCCACGTGCAAAAGCTCCACTGATCACTCCCTTCAGTAATACGGAGCCAGTCGTATTACAGTAGTCAACCTTACACCAACACTTACATAACACGCGCGCTATGCTCACTGATCCCATGTAGTATATACCAGGCTGCTGTTTTTACCATCCACGATCAGCGCCACATGTGACTGCGGTCTGTCGCTGGGGTGTGGTACTTTTTTACACACGGCTAAAGAAATATGTGCGAGATCACTGGCTGTGTGCGTAAGGTTACATGTGCTTGGGCTGACTTAGGCTTTGGCTTAGGCTAGACTTGGGCTCCGGCTCAGGTTTGGCTTCCTCCTACAGGCCCTGTGCGTGGTCGCAATATTTTGGTTAGCCGTGGTACTTAGCACACGTATACGAGACACTCTTTTACTGCGTCCCGATTCAGTGAGTGTCTCGTATTCACTAGTGATAAGTACCACGGCTAACCAAAGTATTGCGAGCCCGCACAAAGCCGCCCAGAGGAAGCCTAAGCTTAAATCTACCCTAAGCCTAAGCCCGCCAAAACGCATGTAATCCCATGTACGCGCACAGCTAGCGATCTCGCCATATTTCTTTAGCCGTGTGTAAAAAGCACTCGCTGAATCAGGACGTTCGCGTAAATGGGAATACACCCTTAGAATCAGGACACAATCGTGGCTGGTTCCACCAAGGCGTGACAAGCAAGCACCATGTCCGACAGTACATGTTCAGATTTCCAGGAAAATCCTTCCCCCTTTTGGCAAGAAGCCTGGTGTGACAGGCGATGATCGGGATGGCGAGGTGGCTGCAGAGGAGACCTCCATTTCACTTGGCATTTGAAAGACAATTCAACTTTTGCATCAGCCTTATCGCTTGACTTTCAAACGTGACTTTTTGTGATAAACCATTTTACGCAATCCAACTACGTCAACGCCAAAGACACGCTAGAGCCTACGAGCAGTCGACAAATACCAAGGACAGGTGTACGTTTTATAAAGTGCTTTCCTAATTTGCACAAACCACTAGTCTTCGCGCAACCACACATTCTTCTGGTGACACCAGCTCCATCATGGCTCAAGTGGAGGACGTGACAGTCGATTTGGAACAAGCAATGGCCGAGGAAATCAAAGAATTTCATTTCCATATCTATTTCTATCAAAACAATGCCGAATCAGTGAAAACGGCTGAAACTCTGCACAAAAAGATTCAAGCATTGGTCAAGGCGGGATTCTTCCAAGCGATCCCTGGTCAAATCCATTACGCTCCATGGATGCCACATTTAATAGGCAGCTTCGAAATGTGGTGCCCGAGAGAGCACTTTGCTCGAACCTACGCTTGGTTCTTGTTGAATCGAGGAGACCTGTCCGTCTTGGTCCACCCCCTGACACTCGACGAAAGCAAGGACCACTCTAGCCGCGCTGTTTGGATGGGGACACCATTCCCACTCGATTTCTCATGGCTGGTCGATCGATTACCCAAACCGGATTGGAGTCAGTTCCCCGAATTGGGTCTGGGTTATTCCTCTCCCAGTGCCAAGCCCGATGTCTGGGGTATAGTTCCAGGCAATAAGAACAAGTGATGCCTGTGATGCCGTATTCTGGGGGGTCTTCTGCATAAAATCGTCCGTTGCTGGAGTAGTATCTGTTCTGACGAATTTCAGAATGAGTGTTTTTCTGCGACAGACCCCTGCTGATAGCTTTTGTAGCTGTGATTGGAAGCCCAATAAAGTCCATCTCTATCATTGCTTGCAGCCGAACACGGCAGTTTCTGTGGAACATGGCCTTGAAGTGGTGGCTGTATTTTGTGCTGTCACGCTTGCTGTGGTGTGCCAGAATTTTGTAAAACGGAAAATTGTTCACATCGGAAAAATTTTCGCGGTTTTTGCGGTCGGAATTGATCCGCGAAATTTTTCCGCCGCGAAAAACGTGAACACGGTTTTGTTTGATAAAAGCAAAAGGAACGTTCGCATAAATCCGCATCCCCAATGATTTATTGCATCAAAACTGGTATGCTGTGGCCTTGCCTTTTGCGGAGTTAGGTGGGAGTTAGGATGGGATAAATGGAAATCTTTGTGCTTTTGAAGGTAAAACTAAATCAGGAGGCAGGAAGAAGCTTCTTGCGGCACTGAGTGAATTTTAGTGAGCATACTGTGCTGCCCCAAGGGCGCAGGGATGTCTGGACGCAAGGACATCTGACCGCGGGTGTAGGATTGGGCGCAGTGACATGAGTTAGATTTTCGAGTACAGAGTCATTTTCTATGGTGGAGGCCCGTGAATCATATGCGAAATCAGTCTAAAAAATCAAAATGATTTGTGCACTCGCGTAGCGCATGTAGAGGCTCGACTGGCGATCGATACTCTGCACGGAGCCGGCAGCTGGGAGCGTCACCCGTTAGGGTGACGTTTCAGCCATGTACTAGGTCGGAGGACTTACTGTGGGCTACTGTGGGTTGTTGGCGTGGTGCGATATCTCCACCGGTCACACCCTCCAGTAATACGAACCCAGTCGTATTACACGTAGCGTACCGGTATATAGCCTTACCGATAACGACATCATGTTGTGAACGACATCTTTTCAACGAGAGCGCAGAGCAGACGCGCATTGACAAGTACTGTAACAACTGGGAATACGACCGAGATACAAGAGTAGAGAACACGAACACAGACCGGGGACACAAGAACAGAACACTGACACTACGAACGGCTTGCTTAAATAGTTTTGGTGCGCTACAGACATCCTGAGCCAACTACTTCATCAGGGAGGGGAGGGGATTAGTTGGGAAAGCCTAAGTCTAATTGTAATTTGAATTTTAGATTAGACATTCGTTGGGTCTTGCCAGGAGTAGTGACGTCAGACAGTTCCTTGCCAGGTGTACTGAAGTATGTACTTTCCTGAAAGGTCGAATGTCCTTTGACGTCAGCCACGTGAAGCATTCATTAGTCGCAGCTTCAATTAGGCAGGTTCGGTCCAAAGCCTTCTCGAAAATTGTGCCAACATCTACTATAATTAATATTCCCGTGAAAGAGGCCTGAGGTACACGTGCAGAGCATGCGCCCTTAAGCTGCGCTATGATCAATTGCGTTGTACACTAATCATATACTATGTTATATGTATTATGTGTATAATATTTGACATAGTCCCACCGAAGGCACCTGCATCTCCAGTAACCTTACTTGCTGCCCGTATTTGGCATGGCGTCAGATGGTGATGGGGCGAACGAGTCCCTTGTCACTATGCTGTGGCACATAATGATCGTGAGTCTGCCAAAGAGATGGCCTGGAGTTGACTTGGCTGTACTGTATGTGCATCCAGGGAGTTCTTGCTGTGAGAGACTGTTTCTGCCCACTTAAAACGGGTCCCCTTGTGCGGACCTCAAACCATAGAAGTACAAAACGGCAGTTGGACCAGTTGCCTTGGACGGAACGGAATGCTGACCCAAAATGAGAATGCCTGGACGGACCACGTAATGAGCACGGATTTACGCAAGTCACTGGGAACAGCGAGTGAGATGGTACGAAATGTGATGCGCGCAGACTCGATTCGGTTTCCCGAATGGGGTATGAAACTCGGAAGACCAAGCTAAACACTCTCACGATCAGAGAAGACACGAGTAAAATGAATATGAATTCATGCGGAATGCAGAAGAGGAGACCCTGCCACAGGGCCAGACTGAAACGCTCGAAAAATGATCAAGGATATGACACCACAAAACCGTGACTAATTTTTCAACGCAACGTCCCCAGGACACTATTGCATAGTGTAATAGCAGTAAAGCCAAATCTGTAGACTTTCTTCTAATCGTAAGCGGATTGAATGACAATAACTGCTTCACCGGCACATGTGACGTCTGCCAGACTCGGCCATTCAAGTCAGATATCCAAGAGAGGCACAGTGGCAAAAGCGTGTGTGCTGTAGTTGAATACTCATTTAGTTTCCCTGGGATAGTGCGGCTACGTACTGTATGTATGGCGACATACGGGCATAGCCAAATGCACGGGCAGCCAGCCATGATGAAGAGAGTAAACCGGTGAGGCAGTCCATGAGTGAATTCCATGTACTGCTAAGGTGTCCACGCTGATTTCGTGA
The DNA here is from genome assembly GCA_030248295.1 of Mesodorylaimus sp. YZB2_4. Lineage (NCBI taxonomy): Eukaryota > Metazoa > Nematoda > Enoplea > Dorylaimida > Dorylaimidae > Mesodorylaimus > Mesodorylaimus sp. YZB2_4. Next base: position 456,885 of record JASANH010001374.1, on the reverse strand, counting down.
GTGCATTAAAATCACAAGCTCGTTGGCAGAACATTTGAAATATAATTTCCCCTGGATACTTCAAGTATACTGCAATTTTCGTACGCCTGTCCCGTCGCTGAGGATACCCGAAGTGGATGATCACGGATCACTTCTAGTAAATAATCACACAGTCTCTGCTGTATTTTACTTATCCGACTTGCTGAAGTTAGATGTCTAGCATTGCCACTCGCAGGTGCTTCGTCTTTTCGTGCCTAAAACTCTTTTTGCAGGAAAATGCCAAACAAACCTCAAAACATCTCTCCCACAAGACCAGTCATATTGTCGCGGCTGACGTAATTAAGCAGTTGCCTTGCAGCGCCTGTTGACGTCAATCGTGGCCTACTGATAACTTATCCGAAGTGTGTTTGCAAAGCGGGCTAAATAGTTGGCGTAAAACGGCCAGCTCTCACACTCGTAAGCAGCAGTGCAAGACAGTCATGGCCTCTCAGCTACTCATTGTCCTTGTCATCTGTGCTGTCACCACGTCGAGCATGGCCAGCCCTGCTGACTCGTCGAACGTGGATGTGAAGAAGGCGTGCGATGAAGAAATAAAGGAGTTCCATTTTCACGTGTACTTTTTCCAAGATAATCCTCAATCTAATAAATCAGCTGAAATTTTATTCAAGAAAATTCAAAAACTTGTTGCCGGCGGATTTTTCCATCCTGTTCCATTACGCATTAATTACAAGCCGATCGGGCCGCACGTGATTGGCAGCTACGAAGTGTGGTGTCCGAAGGAGCACTTCTCTCGCACCTATTCTTGGTTCCTATTGAATCGTGGCCCGCACCCGGTCCTCATCCACCCTCTTACTCGATTCGAAGTCAAAGACCACTCGGAACGAGCTGCTTGGATGGGTCAGCCTGTGCCTTTGGATTTGTCGGCCCTGACACCGGTGCTGGATCACATAAGTTCGGAATACCCCGACTTGGGCATGGGATACGCGGCACCCCCCACATCGTGCCCATGAACGGGTCTGTCCCAATCTTGGATCAGTGACCACTCATGACTAGTCCTCTGTTTTAGTGAAGTCTATATTCATGTAGGGGGGACGACCAGTGAAGGAAGCAGTGCTGTTTTCATGACATTTTTGCAGTCTTTCTAAAATGGAATCTGGTGGAAGCCTAACCGCGCAACGTGAAAATAGCAGATTCGAGCACCCTGCCAGCGATTGAGCGCCCTGCGTACTCTGTATTTCTGCTGGCGCTGTAAAGCTTTTTGTGAGTAACCTGGCAGGCGCAACATCAAGGCGAGATCGATGACTCTCCAACTCACCATGGCCTTCCAGCGTCGTGGTTCCCCGCACAGACACGTGATGTTTCAGCCATGCCTTAGGTCGAAAAACTTGGTTTGCCGCCCTCGTTTTTCGGCCAATGCCTCCTTACAGTCTGCTGTTCACCGACAGAAAGGTACTGGTGTATTTCATCGAAGTGCTCTCCCAGACCCCACGAGACTCACCATCACATCATCTCTGCATCATGTCTGCTAACCTGGACTAACCATTCAACACAAGCACGTATATGTGTCGTAGGCACCTGCAACGGGTGCCGAGGCTCGGCTGGCAATCGATGCTGTGCACGGAGCTGGCAGCTGGCAGCTTCACCCGTCAGGCTGATATTTCAGCCATTTGATAGATCAGAGGACAGGTTGGCTACCCTGTGTTTTTGGCGTGGTGCCACCCCTCCCAGTCGTATTACAGGGGTGTTTAGATTGCCATCGCACACAATGCACCGACTCAGTCACGATCAGTCTGATGCCAGCCTGTTTCATAGACAAGCAAGAATGGAACTGAAACTGACACTGCTTGAGCAGCACAGGACAGACACGCAATATTATCATTTCTTCACAGGGTGAGTAAAATATGGTTTCAGGCTGGCTTCATTAGTCCGAGGTGTCATGGCTGACAAAGGAGACACATGCACCTAACGTGGACGCTACCTACAGGAGATGCTTGGATAGTACAGGTACAGGATATCTGGTAGATTCCAACTCTGGATGGGTCATGTGGCCATCGTGTCTAAATAGGGCGAACGGGTTCCATTGGTGACCGATATCCCAAACAAAAACTCCCAAAGTCATTTGCCCCATGCCTATTTTTCAGTCGATTGCTTCGAGTCCAGAAGCCCTGCCAGACCCCGGCATCCGGAACTGTGGGTAGGCCCTGGCTGGTGGCGCTTTTACGTAATGGACTATGCCAGGGGACTCGCGACCACGCGTTTCTCTGCGACTGTTTTGCGACCGCAACGAAAGGAGGTGCGCAGTCGCTGGCGTCCACATTCGGCCTGGCGTAAAAAAGCGCCCTGCTGACCCCTGGCTTAAAAAATTGTCAATTTTGTAATGTTAACAATTTCGAAAAACGGTCTGACCACCCCTCCCCCCCCCCCCCCCCCCGGGGAAAGCAAAGGAAATCCTGACCCCCGGCCAGACTTTTAACGTAGCCTTGTGTAAGTCACATCGCGAAATGACGAAATATGAGCGAATAGAAGAAAATGTGCTGTAATTTTGTAACAGTAAACTCGTAGAAAATATTTGAATTTGCCGCGCACATTGATGCTCAGGTGCAAAAACCTTATGACAATCGGGAGGGAAGCTTGCATGAGCGCAGTGAGAGGCTTGCTAGAAATGCCTCACATTGCGCTTCGCAATTCCGAAGCGATGCGGCCATGGCTCAGGCTAACGATAAGTAGAGGTCGTTCAAGTTTGAAAAACCTGAAAAAAACCAAGGAATCATGGAAGTGTCTGGAAAACCTGCGAAAATGGAAATCTTTGAGCCAAAATCAGGGAAAACTGTAAAAAATCACATTTTGAGGTTTGAAACTGATAAATTGAGGGGATATTTTGTGTTTTGTCTGGAAAACCTGCGAAAAATCAGCGAAAACGGTAAAAAATTAAAGTTTGTGGTTTATGGCCAGGGGCTAGATTTCGGACGCTGCCAGACCCCCAAGGACCGAAAATGCAGCAACTTGAAATTGTCCCTTCTCACACAAACACGATTTCACATCCAACTCAATTTTCAGGCCAATGTCATTTTTTCACATAAAAGAACATTGAAAATCACGCCCTCTAATATCGTCACAGAATCTAAACGCGAAACGCGACACTCGCAATTCACGAAATGAAATCGAAAGAACTCAAAAGCGAACACAAAATTCCTAAAATTATTATTCGCCACAAAAATGGACGGGAATGCGGCATCCTTAAGTTTATGCATATAAAATTATTAAGGGCACTGCGCTTGGCCTGGATTCAAAGAACAACCATATTTGAAGAGAAAACCAAGTAAAGTTGAACATTTCCAAATAATTATCAAGCGCTGCCGAGAAAAGGCGATTCAGATCAAAAAATTGGATGAAATATGCATTTCAAAAAGACCAGTATAATTAGCAAGACTAAAATTGCCGAGCTGATGAGTGAAGTAGACTCTAGTGCACACAATGAGAACAAGGGCGTACACTAGCATAAACTACAAATCTTACTAAAAATCCTACGAGAACAGTTTAGATTTCCAGAAAGGCAAAACTCAAACACAAAAAGTCCTAAAAATTTGTCAGAATTCTCCATTTTTTCTCATTCTTAATTATCTTATTCCTTATCTCATTAAAAATGCGCTATGACTGCATAACACCAAAAAATTTGGCTAATACGAAAACTGAAATCAGCGAATCGCCTTCGGAAAAAAAAAACACACGGTTCATGCTTACGTTTTACATCATCGACGTCATAGCACTCGGCAATAAAGCGCTGACTGGAATATGAAAACGCCATCCTTGTTCAAAGTCGACCAAAGCGCACACGTTGTCGCAAACTTTACGCACTTTTCCTCGACTAGCACGCAAGGCGGCTTTTGTAGGCAATTCGGCAGAAATAAACTCGACACCATCTTCAACTGGAGCGAAATCGAAACTGGAACAAGCCGGACAACGAACATCGTAACACCACCACGTCGAATCGTTGGTCAATTGATAAGCCGATTTCATGAAACCGATAACTTGGTAATGAGCACGACGAGGAGCATAGCACTGCGTCATGACCGCCACCGAACGCCAGTATAACGAAAATGTGCCCGGATTCCAACAAACTTCTTGATCAACCTGAAAAAATGGGAATTTTTTATTAAAATCGATCGGATAAATCAAACAACACAAAAATCTTTGACTTTCGGGGCTGAAACTCAACTGATAGGAATTTTCAAACCGTACCTGCAACGGGGGCAAAATCAGAGGAATTCCTCGCATCGTACGCCAAATTAATGGAACAAGACCGTGCAATTGATAGAATTCGGCTTCTTTCATTAATCGTGCCAACGTTTCGTGATCAGCGATCAAAGGCAATGTAGCTCGGCTTCCGTTACGCAAATAATTGACCACGTATTGAAACACGGATGGATCGCGACACAAGAAGATTTCGCTTCTTTGCACAATACCATTCACCGTTTTAATAATCATATTGTTCGGTTGTCTCAAATGTTCGCGAACAATTTGAGCTAAATAGCTTTCCGATTCCACATTCAACGAACCGACGGCCGTCGTAAAACGTTGACCGCTAATATTGAACACAACAACTTGCGCCGATGCCAAAGACATTTTCCAGAAAAGTAAAAAATTTGCAAACCAGTATCGACGAACCGTCAGCTCAGTTCTTCGTAAAAGAAACGTTATTCGATTTCTTCAGCGAACAAGGAACTTCTCGAGACGCACGAGCATCAAAATCGCGCACCGACTCAAGAAATTGCACCCAAAATGAACTTGGCGCTCGCTAGCAGACAATAAATAGCACCTGCATGCTAAAGGCGGCAACTTCAAATTTTCTGTTACCTCAAACCGCCTACATAGCTGCTGCAACTCAACCAGATTGCCACAAATGCGCAAGAAATTCTTTACGGGAAATCGAAAACACTGAAGAAATGCAACTAAACCTAGCACACTATCAGGGCAAAACCAGATACGTATGATCTACACTAAACACACAAATCACTTTTGCAAAAAGGCTGCCAGTCGATCAATCGCTTTTCTTCCCTTCGCTTTCTTCTCCCGCATCTTCGGCCAGCTATAAAGATGGAAAAGTCAGTTAAAAAAGTGCATGCAAGTGCAGACTATCATCTGAAGTGCCTGAAAAATCGATAATACTGCTCAGTCAAACTGTTTTCACCAAGCTCCCATCTTTTATCATTTTCCAAATACGCACACAGACAAAATGGGCTTCCTGTTAATGCACCGCACATGCCACCGACATATGCACAGCGGGTTTAACCCTCGTGCGTAGGCCATGGCGAGTGGGGCTGGGAAACGTCAACCCGTCGGATTGATGTTTCAGCCATATTGTAAGTACAGTCACAAGACTTGCCTGATCCAGTCGGAGTGTTTGTCCCGCCGACCACCTCCCTCCTACGCCTACCAACACTACTTACAGGGGATCCCATGTGCGCCCCTCTATGACCACTTTACTTACATGTTGCAGGTGCTCGAAATCTTTCATCAAGCGATCATATTCTCTTTTCAAACCCGTTGCCTGATCCCGCAAAGCATCACGATCGTTTTCCACATTTTTCAAACCTAAAACCAAACAGATTACTCTACTTTGCGACTGATCTTCATGAGGGAACGTCGCGAGGTGACCTCCATCTCAATTATTAAAAAAGTCGAAATTTTCATTTCCCAATGGCCCCTCTTTGAAAATCTCAAGAATTTCCACTTTTTTGCAAAGGTGCTGGAGGTCCAGAGTTTCGGCCGCTCCTTATAATACGTGGGTGCTGAACCAGAGTATTATAATCTTCGAGTGTACTTCGTCTTTGAATTTGCTCACTTTGCTAATCAGCTGCTAAGATCTTCCAAAATGCGCTCTATGGTACACACACATTTTGCCACCACGATACCAACTTGGGACAGCCATTTGTGAGAAACCACACAAAACTATTCGAATGCCTTACGTTTGCGAAGTTCCGTCACTTCCTGCGTCAATTTATCATCCGGTTTCTGATCACCCGTCTCTTTCTTGATGGCTCCCTAAAAAACAATTATCTCTCATTTCATACACACTCCTCGCCAATCCACTCACCGTATCTTTCAAATACTTTTCTGCAACGGCACTGGCGCTTGTAGCTTGACTCATAGCAGCATCGGCAGCAGCCATCAACTGGGCTTCGTGACTGAGCAGTTGAATCATACGACGAATAACCCTGGAAATGGGGCAGTCAGTCAGTGCACATCCATCACAGGTCAACACATCACAAACAGGTACCACTAACAAAAGTTCCCCGCAGGACCCCACGAGTCAGACACAAGTTGACACCTGACAAAATGGAGCGGCCTGTTGCCACTAGCCGCGTGCTGTTGCGAAGCACACGAGGACACGGCGTGTCCTTTCATCTAACAACCACACCAAAGCGTGCATTTTTCAGCTGTGAAATTTTATCTCTGCTTGTATGCCACTACAAACTTAAGGACACCACTTTGCTGGGTGGAAGCCGGTTTTGCTCATCCACAACACAAAACCCTGACATGGTTTCTTCTACCGAGAATCGAAACTGTGCCTATTCTGGGAATGACTTTGGTTGAATGCAATACTGCAACGATTTCGATCTCACGCCAATTCCAAAGGGCCCTGAACAAAATTGACCCCCTTTTTCACTGTTGCTTGTATCCCAAGCACATATGCACCAAGAGTACGAGCGCCTGCTTGCATAAGACCTATCTTCCCTCCTTGCAGATTCGCACATCACATATTTGCCATCGTAGTCATTTTCTTGCACATGCATCTTGGCTCTTGGCCAGCTTTCCAGTGCCAGTGATCAGACATCTTCAAACATTGCTTCCCCTTTCTAATATGCTTGGCACCATATCCACACTGACCAGTCTGCTAGAGCCTTCAAGGACTTCGCTCAGCTCACAGTGAAGAAGGCAGCACCTCATCCACACTGACCTGTCCGCTAGAACCTCCAAGAAATCTTCGAAGACGGAGATCATGTTTGGCTCAACTCACGACCAAGTAGGCAGCACCCAACAAGGGATGGCAATCTGGCCATGTGCCCACATCTCATCATCAACTGTCGTCATCGCCAGAAAGGGACAAACAACAGTCACTCGATCCGGGCACAAGGCCAGTGCCTCTTGCACGGCCACCAATATATCAAACCTCACGCACCCCCCCTCACACAAGCAAATACTTACAGCCACAAAAAAAGGGCGAAACTGGACAAATAGAAATTACGTTGCGAGCGAAACAGGCGCAAATGAATCAGCGTGTCGGCCTGAGACGGTAATGGAGTCGTCGAGCTAAGATTTATATCGATCGATGAATATTTCCTCGTTTCTCTGATCGAGTCTAAAAAGCATAAACAGGCATCAACCATCAGCCCAAATCAATGATAATCAAAACGACACTGATTTTGCCAGGCGCGTATCGATTGATCGATTTCAGCTTACAAATGATGTCTTTTTTTGGGTTCTTTTTTTTGAAAGCAGACGATTATGGACAGTACACTACGCATGCGCACCAATTTCTACTACCTACCTCGATTCATGTCATACTTCATCCATAGCCAAGCACAGCGCACTCGAGGACTAAGGAACACATATTTGGCGATCAACTTTGACCCAGGCGGGAGTCGAACCCCCTGTTAGTGCGCACCAGCGTGAGAGGCAGACGCCTTAACGAGCCGGGTTGGAGGGGGTTTTAATGAGGACAGGTCCACACGCCACCCCAACCTAGAGTTATCCTGCGTTAACCTAGTGTTTGTACCCAAACCCAGGCCAGGATTCATGCAAAGATTAAACCCTGATTATTTCAGGTCTTCCACAAAAAACTTGATTTTGTCCCCTGATTATTTTCATTCTATCCCAGCATTACGAGACTGATTTCAACTGATTCAGCATCCGAAACTGACCCCCTCCCACCCCAGCATCGAATGATCTGGCCAAACTGATCCGCTGATCCGATCCGACCGCTGGATTGGCTGGAATTTTTCGCTCTGTATCTGCTGAATACTGATAAAGTGTGGCATTCTATGATGAGAAAATCCCGTTTTTTCTCTCAAATCAGCATTCAATCCCACTGCAGGCTCTGCTTATCTCTCCTGTGTCCTTTGGAGTAGACTGACAGCGAGGAAACAGGGCAGGTTGGTGAGGATGAAGTGCCAAACACATCCCCATCTATCTATTTTTTGAAGCGGATCCAGACCGGGCCGATCCAGACCGTGGATCGGATCGGTCTATGCTGGTCTCCAGAAGTCATTTTGCGCTAGGGATCTGCTCATTTTGGGAAAACTTGGCTAGTTTTTTACCAGATCCCTTCCCAGCCCAGCTGACGCGAGTCTAAGACCCTGGTCACGAAGAAGCCAAGTCCTGGGGCCAACCTGCCGTGCCAGTGCCACACTTGACAGAAAAGACCCACGTGTGGCCTCCCCTGTCCAATGTATATTGCTGACTCTAAACCGTGTGTACACGCCTGCTTAGGCTAAGCAGGGTTCAGTCAAGTTTGGAAAAGCGCAAAAGTCAAGAGAAACTGGGAATTTTTGAGCCGCACTCAGCGAAAACTGCGAAAAGTTGCATTTTTGAACTTCAAATTGTGAAAATTCCAATTTCCGTTCGGAAAACCATAAAAATCCTTTTTCACGCCTTGCCTTGTATGAAACCTGTTAAAGACGAAGTAGACCACACCATCGACCGATCCGATACGCTTCAGAAAATAGAAGATTGGCAATGACCTGCTCTGTTTCCTCGCTGTCACTTTCAGTCAGTCCACTCCAAAAAATGCAGGAGAAAAGCGCCTAAGGCGGGATAATGCTGATTTGAGAGAAACACCAGGATTGTCGTACGATTCCCGTACGAGTATGATCAGGATGACGCACTGATTGGCTACCTACTGAAGCACCAGCCCAGCATCGACCGACCCACCGACCCGGGCCGGATCGGTTTGGGGGAACCGACCCAAGCTGTGGGTCGGCCGGATCGGAATCTTGAATTCCCGCCAAAATTTTTTCTCTGGCGTCCCCTCATGTCTTCCTGCAGGCAGCCAGGATCGACACTTCAACTCACTGGACTGGCCGCCCACGCATGATATCGACGTTTTTTTTGCAAGTTTCGACCCCACCCACCTTCTGTCCACATAGGAGCGCGGCTCATTTGGCTTGTGAGAGGCTGATTGGGGGGCAACCCTGACTGAAACACCTCAGTTCTATTCTGGGTGAACACGTCAGTTTAGGAAACCCGTTCTCAAAGAACTGGCTGTGGGCGATTCACCAGGAATTCAATTGGAGGTGGAAGTGGTGCCCTCGATTGAGAAAACTGGTCCTAATTGCCAGTCGGGGCCCTCCGTTCTTGCCCTCTATCATCCAGAAACGCCGACTCTGGCGCAGGATGCCCTCGGCGGTGATGCTCCAGCGGAGCAGCTCCAAGTCAGGCCGTCAGAGGGAGATTGCCACGTGAGTTGATCGCCTCACACACGGCCGCACCCGTCATTATGACTGCTGGCTGGCAACTGGCAAAACCCATAGGAAATTGGGGTAAGTGGGGGGCCCAGCCCGAAAACATTTAAAAGCTGTCCTCATACCGGCCACCTTCCACTCTAAGAAGTCAAGTCTAGGAGCGAAACGGGATATTGCAGGTGCAGTTGGGCAGTAATGATTTGTGAAATTCTACGCTGTCGCCTCAGACAGCATGGGGCAAGGGACGAGCACGTTAACTTAGTCCTAAAGTTCTCCTCCCCTGTCCGTCTCTGTCCGAAATCAGTCAGCCACTTCTTCATGACTGCTGGTGTCTGTTATCGATGGTTATCGATTGAAGAAACAATGCATCATGCCAGAAAACAAATGAGTGGGCGCAATATAACGTGGGGTCGGGTCGGGTCGGGTCGGTTTGGTGACCTCACACCCGGGTCGGTCGATGCTGCACCAGCAACAGAACCAGAACAAGTGGTGACCCATAGGCAGACCTGCCACATATGCCATTTCAAAGGCATACAAAAACGGTGATTCAAAAATTGTAATCTGAAAATGCAGCCTGTTTTCTGACTTTCTCAAGTTTTCCATTCTTTTAGGATTCTCTGACATTTAACGGTGTTCCAGCCTTGTCGGAACCGTCCATGTACCCCCACCCATCCAGCTACCACTTACCAAGAAACAGTAAGACCAATATTCCACCCACTGCGTGCATGAAAATATGATTATAGCCTTCTAAACGACGCACCAACCGACTTTTGAAGAATTTCGACCACCTAAAAAACAAACTCCTCATTCAAATCCAAAAATATTTTCTTCGTTTCTTTAAAAATATAAGTTCCTTACGTGGTTGGTCGAATCCACGGAAGCATCATCAAAACAATAAAGGCCATTTCGGCGTAGACAAAACTCGCCACCAAAGTCCACTGAACTGACATCCTCGATGCAAAATCCTTCTAAATTTTCTGGAAAAAAAGCGCATAAAAACGAATAAGACAAAAAAATCTTGAAAAATCCGGTTTTAAATTCCCGAAAATGGTCATAAAAACAATATAGTCAAGAAAAGAAATATTTACTGCATCGAAAAAAACGAATTTCAACCATTTACTAAAAGAAAGTACAAGGATGGTGCCTAGCCGGAATAAGTAACACGAACGCAAATACAACCACAAAATAGACAAGGAAATGGGACCGACTTATTCAACCATTGCTGTCGCCCACTCAGTTCTCTGATGCGTACATCCGAGTCCATTCCTTTGCTGAAAAATAACAACGCAACATTATTTAGAAACAAATTTTCTATTCTTCCTTGTTTTTCAAACTCTGTATTTGATTGGCAGCCAAAGATCGCTGGGTTACAAAAAACAGAGGGTATCCAATGCCTGATGAGTCCCCGACATTTCCTGGTTCCTCACGCCCAGAACCAATCGATATATCGATTATCGGCCGCTATTGATAGCTCAGTTACACAAAGCCGAGGGAGTTGTAACATGGTATCCAATCTGTCCGTGATGACACCCTGACATTTCCTGGTTCCTCACGCCCATCACCGCACTAATCGATAATTGCATTATGGATTTTTGGCCGATATCGATCATGTAGATTTCCCAATCAAAAGGAGGCGAATTTAGGGTCTGCTGAGAGTGAGTGTGCAGAAGCTACAGATTCTGGGTCAAAGAGCGCAGTGTCAAAGAAAAGTTTGGGGCGACACTAATCTTTGTGATGCTAGCAATCGACCGATCCGCCAATCCGAGGGGTGGATAGATCGGTTTCTGATCCGATCTACTGTAGTTGCTGGATCGGCAACTAATATTTTTTGCGCTGTATCTGCTGGAAATGGTAAGATATGGCATACTAATCCCGTTTTTCTGTCAACTCTGCATCCAGGGTCGTGGCCCAGCGGTAGGCGTCTGCCTCTTACACTTACGGGGGAGGGTCCTACTCCCGCCAGGGTAAAAAGAAATGATTGACAAATGTGTTCTTTAGCCCTCGAGTGCGCTGTATAGTGCTTGACGGACCCGGGTCGTAGTCTTGGCGGCTAACGTGTCTGCTCTCACGCTGGGTGCGCATACTTTTCATGAACCTAGACAGACAGACCTTCAGGCCCTTGGAGACGTTCTCAAATCAAGGTTAACAAGCCACTGGTCCTGAGCAGGTTTCTTGATCGAGCGGATATTGAAGATGGTTCATCCAAATGACACATGGTATCATTCGAGCGCTCCTTACCAGCAAGGAAGACTTATCTGCTTGCGTTCCGTCCACGTGCCCACCACTTACCTAATCTGATTGCTTCGGCTTCATTATTTTTCCACAATTCGGCCACATCAGTCGCTAATGGATCATCGGGATTCGGAGCTGACAGCAGCGCTTGAATAGATAACAAAACCGTCCGAATTTGCAAAGCTGGCGACCACTTGTCTTAAATGCAGAAAATGTCAACACTGCCAACCCTAAAAGAATACAAACCATACCTTTCAGAATGTCCAAGCAAATTCGTCCTAAACGATCAATATTGGGATGATAAATCTTGGTCATAAAACGAACTTTCGGAGCAGCCATTGGATATTCTTCCGGCAGAAACAGCTCCAATTTGAAATGTCCTCCTTCGAATGGACTCTGAAAGCAGAGAACTGAGTGTAAGCAATAGCAGAAATAAAATTCACTCACAAAAATCAGTTTCCCTTATCAGCTATCCGTAGAAAAGCCAATTACGCAATTAGAACACCCAACCCCGCCAGTGTTCATCAGATGCCGCCACCCATGAGATAAACTAAATTTATACTTTGATTCGCTAGCCAAAATCGATCATCACAATTAAATCACAGCCCAACCTGATAGCCGATTGACTGTCGAAACTGGCAAGCAGCACTCACAGTCAGTCAGCTTGAGAAAGTGACTTCCACCTGGCAGGGGGGCCGGACTTCTACTTCTTTAGAAACAGCTATTTCAGAATCGCATGGATGGGCCATCGAGGTTTTTCAAAGCCCAAACCATGGATCTGCATGTCCTAAAGTGGATCAATGGCCAAAACTGGCTCGCTAAATGAAGTATGAAGTGTGATTCCTCTCTCTCTCTCTCACCTGTCGGACTTGGAAAATTCTTGGTGGCTCGCTAAAGTAGACAAGTGCCGCCAATACACAGCATAGCTTACCCCTTGCGGTCCGGCGACAACAACGTGAAAATAACGAGCATTGCCATCGTCAGGTACAGCCGAAATGCCGGGCACTGGTTCTTGCATCAACCGCTGAGTTTCCTATAAATAACAAAAAAAGATAGCTTTTACCTTGCCTAAATCTGAACAGAGCCCTACTTTTATAATTCGTCTCGGCAATGCGCCCGCACCTGCTCCCGCCGCCATTTACGAATTCCGCCACGCAAAAATAGAATGTCTCGACCACCAGAGGATCCAATTCTTCGAGCGCGTGATCTGCAATGAACTAAGGATGCAGGGCAGGAAGTTCCGAACCACATGATCCCCTCGACGGCCTACGGGGTCTCCCCCATCAGCCAAATAACCCGCGTGAATTCGACTGCCTTCTCTCCAACAAAATTCTGCTTTTATACGCTTATTTAGAACAATTTATTAGTGCATTCTTACCTCTCAACACGTCTTGCTATTAGTCACTGCGAATGCGGCAATCCCCTATTCGCCCGTTTTCGACACTGCATGCGCAAAAAAACATAGAGGTGCAAATCATGCAAGATAGCGCACAATGGTGGTAAAGTAGAGTTTGAGCCAAAAATTAAGCTTGATTATCTTGACAGAAACATGACAAATTTTCTCGAGTCATGTAAAATTTGAATAATATAAAACTTATTCACTGAAAAATTTATTAAAGCTCGCTGTTACAAAAAAAATGTTTTTTTGAAATCTGAATCTTAAACGATTTGTTGTCTGCAAAAAGCGCGAATTGGCTTGAATCAAAGCAGAACAGACAAAAACTGTCTGTAAATAAAATTAAAGGTAAAGAAAGTTTTGAAGAAGCGATGCATTTATTGGAATTAGAACAAAATCTAATCGTTGACACGGTAAATTTTTTTTTTAATTTTAGGAGTATATTATCACGATTAATTTTCGATTTTTTTCAGTTCGGCGAAAGTTTTCTTTTGATTACTGCCGAAGGGTTGATGTTAGAGCGAATATTTTTCAAACATTTGGAATTGTATTCCGATCCATCCGTTCTTGTACTCGTTTTGAATACAAATAACGCTGATCAAGAATATTTTCTTCGGTTATTACGAGAAGAAAGACGAAATACGGTCAAAAATGCCAGTCCCATCCGACACGTTGCCCCGAAACAATTCAACGCAAATATCGGCGCCGAAGAAAGGAAATCAGTTTATTTGCAAGGTATGCGATATTTGCAAGATATTGGCGTTTCGAACGCTAGAGGAGTAAAATTTTTGGCAGGAAAGAAAAAAGTTAAAAAAGCGGGAAGAGAATCAGTATTTTACGCCACTGCGCCGAATTTTTTCGCTCAATAATTCAAATCAATGATGCAAAGCAAAGGGACGAAGTCAAGGTGCACTCCTAAACAGTGCAAAATGTGTTTTTTTAGGTGGTATCATCTTCGGAACTACTCGAATTTTCGTCACCGATATTCTCAAAAAAATTATTCCTTTCGAATTAGTCACTGGTATTCTCTTTTATCGGGCTCATTCCGTCCTTCGATCTTCGTTGGAATCGTTCATTGTTCGAACTTATCGCGAGGCAAAACCGGACGGATTTGTCAAAGCTTTCTCCGACAATGTCCGTACATTTTCCGCTGGTGGATTGGGATCGTTACAACGTGCCGTCAGTGCATTACGAGTACAACGGGTCCGTTTTCTACCTCGATATCACGCCGATGTGATATCGGAATTGGGAAAATCGAAGCCAGAATTGTTTGAAATACCAGTTCAATTAAAACCGAACGTCAAAGCAATGGAAGCTTGCTTATTAGAATTGATCATGGCTTGCATGCAGGTAAGATTCTTTCGTAATAAATGACTCATTTTCATCAAATCGATTTCAGGAATTAAAACATTGTTGTCCTGGTTCGATTTGGGAAGATATGCAAGTGGAGAATGCGCTGAGTCGCGGATTCGAGAAATGCTTGCAACGTCGTCTTGAAGATGATCGTCGATCGCACGATCAATTAACACCAAAAGCTCGAGATTTATTAACCGATATCAGTCGATTACGTCAATTATTGGCCAGTTTAGAAAACGATGATGCCAAAACCTTTTCTACCTTATTGAAAACAGTTCGAGGAGATCCCCGAGATATACGTCATTGTTCGGCATGGTTATTTACACCATCGGCCCAAAAAGTATTCGATATCGGTTTATCGAAACGACGACAAGATGAAACGCCTTCGAAATGGGAAGCGCTTGTGTCAGTCGTAAAAGAATTGACAAATGATGAAAGCGCGGCATCATCGACGGCAAACTCGAAATTGATGCGTTTATTCGTTTTGGCCGATGATGAACGAATTTGTTCTCAATTGGGTGAAATGTTAATTTTGAACGAAGAATTATTAACGAATGTTCGAGTCGTTGTCGGATGGAAAATAACAGATTGGGACGAAGAGCAACAAGTGAACGAATATGTTCTCCTTGTATCCTTGTCGGAACGCTATCAGATTTTGACGGCGTTGGATATTCTTAAGCCGACGGCAGTCATATTGTTCAATTTAGATCCTTGGATCGTCAGACAATTGGAAGTGTTCGAGGCGAGTCGAGTTGCAGCAAACGATGAGGAAGTCGAGACGATGACGCCGCTCAAAGTGTATATGCTGGTAAAGAAGGGGCGAGGGTGTGGGTTGGGGTTTGGGTGCGATGGGAGGATCAGTCACCAATTGGCAAACTAAATCCCTTCCTCTTTTATCAGTCAAGTCATCCCAGTGTTCGCCCTCATGTCATCCTGTGAACCTCGACCGAGGGTCGAGGACAAGACGCACAACTGCGCAGAAAATTGCGCAATGTTTCTGCTAGATTAATTGCGAGCACTGTGTAGGGCTGCTTCGCCAAGATCGCTTGCCTTCTTATTTCAAGTGGCGATTCGCCTCTTGAAAATGCAGTCAGGAAAGCATGGAAGTGCACTTGAACTTGCAGGACGAGTCACAAAATCAGTCAGGGATTCTTGATAAAAACCTCGACCCAACCCCGACCTCGACAAATGTCACCCTCGGCCGAACGTCAAATCATCCCCCAAATTTCCCCCCCAGCTTCCCCTTCTCAAACATTCCCTTTCTCTCCCCTTTCTGAAACATCTCCAAAACAGTCAATCCCGATCATTATTTATCAGGATCGGTTCGGGAGGGGCAATGCCGACCGGAATCCTGAACGAACGCTAAAGCAAAGAGGTCTACTAACGTTAATTGGGTTCTGTGGCTGAGGAAAGGGTTTCCCGTTGGTTGCATGAAGAAAGTGAGGGAGGGTTGACCTCAGCGGTGTGGCTGTCAAAGGCGTCTGTGAAAGTCTTTTTGGCACAGCCGGGAGCTGGTCGGCCTGGGCTCATCTCTGGCCGTCTGAGAATGCGCCTTGCACGCCTGGCAGGTGATTCGACCTTCGTCGCCCCAGGAGAGGCTTTCGAATCCGGGTCCCTTCGCGGGGCACATTCTGGATGTGGTAGGGCCTGGCATGCATCCTAGCCAGATTGACCTTAGTCCATGGCACGCCCTCTAGCCCGCCGGAAAAGGGCCAGAAGTCGACTCTCCACTAGCACGACAGGGATGGGTAAGAAAACACCAGTTCGTGGCCTGGTGGGTTGGGCGTTGGATAGTCACGTTGGATTCGCGTGTAGCGGCGACTTTTCGAGTCGTGCCTTGTTAAATCTTTTCGATTGCGTGTAACAGAGAGTTGGAGCCGAAAGTGTTCCTCTTATGCTGGCACACTGCAGGCGCACTCCGGAAGTATAAACCAGGGCTGGGTATGGAAGAATGATGACATGCTATCCAGTCAAGTTGATATTTCGCTGGTCTTTGACTACTTGAGTTGCTGATCACTTTTCTAGTAGGTGTGTTTGGCGTGGAGAAGGTAGTGCATCTGTTTGCCTACTGACCACAGCATACAGCATATGAATTGCCTAGGTCGGCCGCTCGATACACCCGTCCAGGTAGCGTTCGACCGGGGTCAACTATTTCTAGGGTTGGGACTAGGGTAACCCCGGCTGGGGTTGGAGTTGATAGTAAATATTGAAGCCCAATTGCGTTAGTACATGTGCAGAGTAGTTTTAGCGGCTGGAAAGTGCTAGCCACCTGCTCTTTTCATTAGAGATTAAAAACAGAATTTTAGACGGCCAATAATGCGTGTCTTATCGAATACTACTGTAAATGAAAACGAAATGAGCATTCGAGTCATACGTATGTTCATGCAGAGACACCTTCACTCCTATTTTTCATCGTTGTCAGATACTCCTTGCAACTCAGATTCCACATTTTCCTCATCAGTTTTCCCCTATCTTCCTTCACATGCCTTTTTTGCTAGCTAGCTCACGAAAATCATCCGGTTGCCTCTACTGTAAGCATTTTGGACCGCGACTGGGATCGGGGTTGGCAAAACATCGCGGGGTCGGGGCCCCGGTCGAACGCCGGGCCAGGCAGAAACCCGTCGGGTTGATGTGATGTCCCCAGCATCGACCGACCCGGCTGAACCGACCCACCGATCCGGGCCGGATCGGTTTGGGGGAACCGACTCAATCTGTGGGTCGGCCAGATCTGAATCTTGAATTCCCGCCAAAATATCTTCTCTGGCGCCCAGTCATGTCTTCATGCAGGCAGCTAGGATCGACACTTCAACTCACTGGACTGGCCGCCCATGCATGACATCGAAGTTTTTTTTGCAAGTTTTAACCCCATCCACCTTCTGTCCACATAGGAGAGCGTTTGGCTTGTGAGAGGTTGATTGGGGGGCAACCCTGATTGAAACACCTCAGTTCTATTCTGGCTAAACACGTCAGTTCAGGAAGCCCGTTCTCAGAGAACTGGCTGTGGGCGATTCACCAGGAATTCAATTGGAGGTGGAAGTGGTGCCCTCGATTGAGAAAACTGTTCCTAATTGCCAGTCGGGGCCCTCCGTTTTTGCCCTCTATCATCCAGAAACGCCGACTATGGCGCAGGATGCCCTCGGCGGTTATGCTCCAGCGGAGCAGTGTAGCCAGCACCCTTAGCGGTTGGGAGTAGTCGATACGCTCCCCTGGCTGGGACGTCAACCTCTCTGGTTGATGATTCTAGGGCAGGTATAGTCGCGAGACTTGCCTACCTCCAGTCGGAGTTTTTGCCCAGAGACTTCGGTCTCGACTATCTCCCGCCGCCTGGGTGCGCTGGTTACACTGCCGTCACGAACCAAAGGGCCTTTTTCGGATGTAAGCCCCTTTTGGACTAGTGGGTGAGCCCTGGTGATAGTGGTGAATGCCGGACCGGCGCGTCTTGCGCTTGCTGTGGCCCGGGGTTCCCTGCAGGTGTACTCCCTACCAGACTTCGGTCTGGGTTGCCTCCACTGAGGCACCAGGGACCAGCGGGCGAAACCTGATCCGCTTGGAGAAGGTTCGGCGAGCGTTTTGGTGCGCCTTGTAGCGCGACGGTGGGAACACCTAGCGCTGATAAGGCACCACCACTGGAGCTGGTTCTCCCCCTTGGAGAAGTCTCGACTATCTCCCGCCTCCTGGGTGCGCTGGTTACAGCAGCTCCAAGTCAGGCCGTCAGAGGGAGCCTGCCATGTGAGTTAATCGCCTCACACACTGCCGCACCCGTCATTGACTGCTGGCTGGCAACTGGCAAAACCCACAGGAAATTGGGGCAGGTGGGGGGCCCAGCCCGAAAACATTTAAAAGCTGTCCTCATACTGGCCACCTTCCACTCTAAGAAGTCAAGTCTAGAAGCGAAACGGGATATTGCAGGTGCTGTTGGACAGTAAAAATTTGTGAAATTCTACGCTGTCGCCTCAGACAGCATGAGGCAAGGGACAAGCACGTGAACTTAGTCCTAAAGTTCTCCTCCCCTGTCCGTCTCTGTCCGAAATCAGTCAGCCCCTTCTTCCTGACTGCGGGTGTCTGTTATCGATGGTTATCGATTGAAGAAACAATGCATCATGCCAGAAAACAAATGAGTGGTCGCAATACAACGTTGGGTCGGTCCGGTCGGGTCGGCTTGGTGACCTCACACCCGAGTCGGTCGATGCTGGGATGGCTCTGCCTCTAGGACTTGGGGGTCTGCCTGGAGGGTTTGCGAAACCATTCGCTGCCCGCGGTATCTTCTCCAATTTACGGCTATACCGCCTAAAAGATGGGTCTGATAGTGAGTTTTGCGCCAAGACCTCACAGCCTTGCCCTTGCCTACTAACAGTGAATCTGACTCAAGGAGACGCCAATGTTCGAAGTGGAACCAGCATCCCCTGGCTCGGAGACTTCAACCAGTCCGGTTGGTGATGTTTCCCTTCGCCTGGGCGCGCTAGTTACAGAATCACTCACTCCAACTCCTTAATTTCGTTTTAGATGTACGACAACTCATCGGAAGAGCAACGATATTTGACGGCATTAAAAAATGAACGCGATGCATTCGATCAACTTTTCCGAGAAGATTCGTCGTTATTAATTAGAAAAGCCGACGATGCAGAAGCGTTTAGTCAATCACAACCGATGGTAGAAGGTAATCATACGATCGTAGTCGATTTACGTGAATTTCGTAGCGAATTGCCGACCCTATTGCACGTGCGAGGCGTTCGAGTAGCCCCAGTAACGTTGACGATCGGCGATTATATTTTGACGCCAACAATTTGCGTGGAAAGAAAGGCCACGTCGGATTTGATCTCGTCATTACAAACTGGACGATTGTACGATCAATGCAAGGCTATGTGCGATTATTACGAAAGGCCGTTGATTCTGATCGAATCGGACAATAATATTCGAGGAAAGAAAAGCTGGAGACGATTAGGCGATGGTCTTTTGGGTCGATTGGCCAGTTTAACGTTGCATTTCAATGGAATTCGACTCCTTTGGGCCAGCAGTCCATCGGCAGCTTGCGATCTATTATTGGATATCAAATGGAAACGGGAAGATCCATCGGTGGAGAAGGCGGTGGAGATGGGGAAGGAAGATGCGGGTGAGCAAGGCCATCAGAGGAACAAGGTGAAGACATGGGCTGAATATTTGCTGCTGTCGTTGCCTGATGCAAATGCGACAAATCTTCGACAATTAAGCAATGCGGCCACGGATTTAAGAGCGCTTTGTCGAACGTCGAAAATGGAACTTCAACGAAGATTGAATTCGCAATCGTGGGGAAATAGAGTTTATGAATTTATGAATAGAGATTTTCGAGAAAAAGCCGCGCAAGAAAATGCGGGTGGAAAAAAATCAAAAAGGAGACGATGAGATGCGCAGTTTTTTGGAGCTTAATAAAAATTTTTCTATTGATTCGAGTTAAACCAAGAAACCTGTTTATTACAGTAACCCGATTTCAAATTACTTATTCAAGCCAAAAGTTAACAGAAAAAGCGAACTCGATTCGTCTTACATAAACACAACAACACAGATAAAGACTATTACGGGAAAATAATTACGAAACCTACTTCCAATGAATGAAATTATAGCTCGGTCTTGACATATTTTGGCATAAGTTCCTTGACGCGTTTGATAAATTCGGATTTTTCACTGCAGGCCTTGCATTGTTCTCCCCATTCGTCCAAAATCTTTTTCAAATCTTTAACTTTGAGCTTGTTTAAATCAACTGTTTTCCAATCGATGGTTTTGTCTGAAAAAAAAGGCGTCGGGGAATGGTTTCGAGAAAATTTGGAATTTGCAAAAACAAGTAGTTTACCATATTCAAGATCGCAGATCTGAGCGTCCTTGTCGTGCAAACGTTCGCAAACCTTGTTTGGTGGCATTCCCCAGGACATGGGTTTTGTTACCTCGTTCATGATATACGTGGCTGATTCGGGTAAGGCGCCGATGTAGTAGCACTAAAACAAGACCCAGAATAGAGAAAAAAGGAAAACCGGCAATGAGGAACTTACGAATCGATTTTCTTTTCCTTTCGATCCGCCACAAAATTCTTTGATTTTATCATCCAATTTCGCCATATTACTTTGGTCTGTTTTTTCCATATCGTCCAAAACCTTTTGAAGAACGCCGATACATACTGAAAAAAACCGTTTAAACTCGTTTTATATTCAAGAAAAGTCTAGATTTAATGACCCAAAATTTTACCTTCGCAAGATTTTTTCTTCGCGTCCGTTACTAAAGCCGCCAATAAAATGATATATAAAACCGAAAAAAGGCAAAGATCTTTCATTGCTTTAGAATAAATGATAATTCTAACCAAGGTCAATAATCATCAACCACTCGAGACGAAAGAAATCGGACGATGTGGCTCGCGCGTACGTGCACGAATGACCATATCTTCCAACCGAGCACGGAGCCACGTTTTCGCACCACCAAACAGCCCGACTTCCGTTTTTGTCATAAGCAGCTCGAAGAAGACACGTCAAAATGTGTGCCCTTAGGTGGCCAATTGTGATTGGTCAAACGCTCGCTTTCGACTCCGCCCACTAAATTCTTTCCAATATTTTCTAAAATAAAAATTTTTGAACAAGATCTATAATTTTGATTTGGCAGAATAATATTTTCTTGTTATTGGTTTCAAAAGCTACGAAACTGGTAAGTGCAGGGTTTTTCCCTCCTTTGCTTTTATTTCGGTGATGTAAAATGGGCGATAATTTTTTGTTTTTTTTTAGTCGGCCTTATTTAATTTTCAAAGTCTTCTGACTGTTTTCTTGCTTTTAATTTGCACTTGCGCTTATATTCGTTCGTTATTTCCAAAATTATTGGATCGAAATAAGGAAGGGTGAGGAATATTTGTTTATCGATCGGAAAATCAATAAAAGTTGTTGCAAATATTTTTCAGATTTATCGGTGTGTTTTGGAAGTGTGCTCGAATTGGTAAGTTTCAAAACAGTCAACCTGTTTTTAAGACGGGGTTTCTGGTAGATTTTAGACCCATTCGTCTGAAAATTTGCAAAGTGATTTTTGCAGACCCTCTTGGCCAATAGGGGTCGTGTTGGAGGTGGGCAGACGGGGGGGGGCTCGATGTGCTGAAAAAATTGTCTTCGGGAAAAATCGAATTTCATGTTTCGAAACTGACTGAAAATGGGGCCTCGTCGGCGATTGTTTCGATTTAAAAATTGATTCTCAATATCTCGGTGACCAATATCGCTTTAGCTCCAATATCAGTTTCGAAATACGAAAATTCGATATTTTGTGAAGAAAGTATTTTTGAGCCGACCAAACCTCCAACAGGAGCCCTATCGGCCCAGGTCGACCGGAAAAGTCATCTTGAAGATTTCCAGCCGACTGGGTGTCGAATCTACCAGAAACCCTGTCAATTAAGTACTGTAGCCTCAGAAAAGACTGCGCAGTAAAACCTGCCCAAAATGAAAGTTTACGAAATGCTTTTGAGGGAGTAATACAGAAAACCTCGTCACAGTCTTGCTTTGCTACTAGCGGCTTAGGCAAATAAAACAGACAGACCATGTAAAAATCAATAGTGGGCTTGCAAGAACCAGAATCGCTGGCTTAAAGCAGCTAGGATAGTTAGAAATAATCATGTGATCGACGATTAGCGACTGAATTTTGATAGTCATGGGCAAAATCATGCCGTAATAACAGGAAATTCTGAATTTTGAGGTTACCCCAGGATTTGGACTTTACCAAATTGGATTTTCTGGGTTTTCCCCGTGTCGCTCCAGTTTCCCCCCACTGACTTCCAGTCTGTTTGGACTTGCGAATCTGTCATCCCTAGCTGAATTAAGAAGGGTTTTGTGCCAGTGCTCCTCCTTGCTTGTAAACAAGTCTGCACCTTGGAGTAGGATAATCGGTTTAGCAGACTCGCATCTTTGCAGTGTTTACATTGTGGCTTGTATTTGTTCTGTTTCCTAGGCGAGCGTCTTAGTCCGTGGGTGGCGGCTTCGTGCATTATTATGGGTTTATGGGCTTTATTTGGTCAATAAACGACGCATTCAAGCATTTCAATGGCATCCCCAACTTTTTCTTCTTCTGTTCTTCCTGTCCAACGAGTGTCACCGAATTCCAAGACTCCTCGTCGCCGAACTGGTTCCGAAGCCATGGATACTACAAATTCGACGGTGGCAAAATCACCCGCTGCTCCTGATCACAGCTCAAAAAGCATGGATTTTCGTATGGATGATGAAGAATTTCAAGTTCGTAAACGTTTACCACCTCGATTACCCGTTAGAAAAAACGATGTTTACATTACTCGAAGAACGAATTTCAAAGCTCAGTTATCAAGATGTGAGAAACTATTAGATTCTGGTTTCGATATTATTTACATCCATGGATTGGGTGCAGCTGTGAATCGAGCCATTAATTTAGCCTTACAATTGAAACGTCGTGGCTTAGGATCCTTGGAAATTGCAATCAATACGTCGACTGTGGAAGTGACGGACGATTTGGAACCATTATTGGATGATGTGGAAGCCCAGACGCGTGTTCGTAATTGTTCCGCCATTCACATCAAGGTTTTACGATCGGACATTCCAGTCGCCGATTATTGACAACGTGGAATCTGGTTTGGGTGGTTGACTTGGGTGTTGGGTGGCCTTTGGGGAGGGGCATCAGGAAGGTTCGGATTTGCGAAGGTGTTAATTTGATGCATCATGGATAAACGAGAATAAACTGGTTTTTTTCGCTGACCTGTGTCTATTAAAGTGCAGATGTACTGTTTTATATTTCCCATGATTTAGTATGATTTTTATTGATTGTTTTTTTTTGATATGAAGATAACTTCCCTTGGAACGTGAGGACTGAGACAGTTTTAGAACTCCCATTCTCAGGCAAGACTAGCAATAAGATGAAGAGCTTATGGAACAGCGATTTAATGATTAGGTTGCTGTTGCTAAGACAAAGAGGTGCAGATTACTTAGTCTGGCCTGAGAATGGGAGTTCTGAAACTGTCTCAGTCCTCACGTTCCCAGGGAAGTTATCTTCATATCAGACCTGGGTGCTAGTCTTCTTACATAATTTTCAGTCTTAGAAATGGTGCTCGTCTCTTTTGCTCGCTGTTCCATACGCTCCCGGCTAATTGGACAAGCATCCAGGCTGTATTCCACATCAGCAGGCAGTCATAGAATATACCATGGTGCAATCGTTGGTTCAGGTCCAGCCGCATTCTACTGCGCTGAGTCATTAAACAGGAATTTACCAGATCAGTTGAATTTGGACATCTACGAACGACTGCCTGTCCCCTATGGTCTTGTCCGATTTGGAGTGGCGCCTGATCATCCCGATTTAAAGAAATGTATCGCCGGATTTGAAAGGCTTATTGAACGGATGGGTGTCGGGAAACGATTTCAATTCTTTGGTAATGTGCGGGTTGGAACTGATGTGAGGATCGAAGAGCTCATGAGAGTGAGTATGGGTGGGTGTGGTGTGATCCATGGCCCTCAGGCAGGGGGCGCAGTGATCGAGTGTTCAAAGGCAACTACAAACCCGAGACCTGACTGACTTGCATCACGGGCTGCAGTGGTTTGGGAGACATCTGATGATTGAGGGCACTGGTTTGGGGAAGGATTGGGTGGGTCCCAACCTTGTTGGGTGTAGGCACAGTTCAGGGATGGTAGAAGTAGTGCCCCAACCAGTTTGGCTGGGGATCAGATCCAGCATGACTAACATGACTTTGAAACAACGATGGCGTTGGTCGTTTAGTAACGATCGGCTGGGTTTTCCTGGGGTTCAATTCCCATCGAAAGAGGTGGATTTGTAAACGTCAGAGTGTGGCGGTGCTGTTAATGTCCAGCCTGGGATACCCATGGATGAGGTTGAGACTCATGATCTGAGGGGAGCCGCCTGTTGTTTGTACCAAGGGTTGGTTGAAATCCAGCGTCGACTAAACCAGGCGTTAGACCACTGCGCTGACGTGACCCCACCCGATTCTCCTGATTCAACGTTGCATGACGCCTACTCATCCATTTTCTAACATGATAATCTTTCATGAAGTACATCCGCAGTCAGGCAGGAGTGGGAAGGGGTTGAAGGAGTTTAGGCAAAACTGACAAGTAACCAGCGTCAGCCGATCCGGGGTAGGGATAGGTTGGGATCCCGATCCTGAAATTGATACAGCCGGACTGTGCATATATACTGTTTGCATAAGCACGCTAGGTGCACTCTGAACCAGAGGAAGCAGAAGACATTGCCTCAGTCATCGTTCGAGATTATAGTTCTGAGGCTGACAGCAACATCAGCTCAAATCGATGACGATAGCGACACTGATTTTGCTTAGCCTCGGCTGACCTTGCTGGATGTGTATCGCAACTCCAAATGTACAAATCGATTTTAGCTTAAATATGATTGAAAATCGGCCCGCGCAAAAGCTTTTAAATAAGTGGATGACTAAAAAGTGTGCTTTAGTGTGGAAAATAGGCTCATAGAAAAAAACAGAAAAATGCATGAAAAATCCTGATCCTTGTCAGGATTGCCCTGGTCCCGATCACGAAAAAAAGAGATCCAGACCTAGTGGATCAGTTCCCGATCCGATCGGACTTCTTGATCAGCTAATAAACTTTTTTGTGCTTTATCTGCTGGAAAAAAATAGGCGTGGCATGCTATAATGAGACAATCCCGTTTTTCCTCTAATCGCTTTAGTCGCTGGCCAGCATCGACCGATCTGGCCGGATCGGCAACTAAAACTGCGGCTTACTACGCTGAGAAAGTCCAGTTTTTTCTCTCAAATCAGCATTTAATCGAATCTTAAGGCACTGGTCAGCTCTTCCTGTGTTTCGAGTGGTGTGATAGAGAGTTACAGGGGATTGGTGGATGTGCCGTATTCCCCCTCTTAGTATTTTCTGATGTGGGTTGGCTGGATCGGACAGGATCCAGGGTATGGTCGAATCGGTCGATGCTGGGTCGCTGTTTAGCTCTCATGTGTCCTTTGCAGTGGTCTGACAGGAAAGAGGGCAGATTGGTGAGAACTCAGTGCCAAACACGTCATTCCCACCAATCTTGTATTTTCTGATGTGGGTTGGCTGGATCGGACGGGATCCAGGGTATGGTCGAATCGGTCGATGCTGCGTCGCTGCTTAGCTCTCCTGTGTCCTTTGCAGTGGTCTGACAGGAAAGAGGGCAGGTTGGCGAGGACGCAGTGCCAAGTACATCATTCCCACCAATTGCTGGATCAGATCGGAATCGGCTGAGGGGACTGGTGGGGTGGGGGCTGGCGAGGAGAGCACGTCCGCTTTGGCTGTCAGTTTCTGAAAAAGCGAAATTTGCCCTGATATTGCCTCGTGCTGTTGCTGATCTGACAGCGCAGAATTTCACAAATTTTACAGAAATAACTTTACCACCAATATTCCTTTTTTGTAGTGTTTGGCTGAGGGTGACTTTTGTCGAGGTCGAGGCTCAACTTTGTTTCTGCTAACAGTCCCTAACTTATATTGTTACGTTTTGTGCAAGTTAAAGTATGTATATTTCCATGCTTTTCTGACTGTATTTTCAAAAAACAAATCACCCACATGAATAAAAAGGCATATGGACAAAGTTGCCAGCAGAAAAATCGCGGAATATTTTGCGCGTGGTGAGCAGGCGCACTTATGCGTCTTGTCTCCAAACAGGGAACCAGCTTATTGATTGCATCTTGCTTGTGAATCTCCACCCTTGGTCGTTTTCCCTCAAGGTCGAGGCCGAACACTACTTTTGGGGGGGGGGGGGGGGGGGTTGGCGAAGACCCCAAAAAAAGTAGTGTTCAGTGTCCTGGCCAGCCCAACAGGGGGTTTACCCCGCCTCCCCCTTGCCCATACTTGGTCTTCGCATGTGGACGCCATTTTGTGGAGTGGACGGGTGGCCCCCAGCATCGACTGATCCAACCAAAGGCCTGGATCCCGATCTCGATCCGATCCACTTCAAAAAATAGAAGATAGTTGGGGACGACTTGTTTGGCACTGCGTCCTCACCAAGCTGCTATGGTTCCTCGCTGTCACTCCGTTAGACCACTCCAAAGGACACAGGAGAAATAAGCAGCGCCTAAAGCCAGATCAAATACTGATCACATACTGATAGTTTGTCACATTTTATCATTTCCCAGCAGATGAAGCGCGAAAAATATTAGTTGCCGATCCAGCAGTTGGATCGGATCGGTCAATGCTTGATGGCCCCTGTGGTGGGTTGGATTCTAGCTGCCAGCAGCATGAAGAGATACGCGATACAACGACAGAGAGACGGATATTATGGCGGGGACTCAATAAGTTCCTGATCCAACTGATCCGCAGTTGAGTCAGAACCGATGCGGCTCGGATCGGCGGGGTCGGTCAGTGCTGGGACGAATGGCCGTAGTCAGCTCTCGCGCTGTTTCTTCACGTTTCTCATGATTTCAGTGAGCTGCGCTCCAATGAACAGTTCCCAGTCTACCACATGCATTGTCGTTTCAGGCTTACGATTTTGTTGTATTGGCTTACGGGGCGGAAAGCGATCGAAAATTGGGCGTAGAAGGCGAGGACGCTGCCAACTGCCTGTCGGCCCGCAGATTTGTCAATTGGTACAACGGATTGCCAGGAGCGGCGCAAACGCCAATCGATCTACAAAGTGACGAGACGGCGGTGGTGTTTGGGCACGGAAATGTGGCTTTGGACGTTGCTCGAGTCCTGCTCACTCCGGTCGATGTCTTGGCCAAGACGGATATCGCTCAACACGCCTTGGACGCATTGAATCGCAGTCGAGTACGTCGATGCATTTTGGTTGGACGACGTGGCCCGTTGCAAGTTTCGTTCACTACGGCCGAATTACGTCAAATTATTCAAGTGCCAAGAATTGAACCCGTTTTTCGAATGGAAGATTTCAATGCGGTCGAAAATCAGTTGTCGACATTGGAAAGAGCGAGGAAACGATTGACTGCTCTGATGTGCGAGACGGCCAAGAAACCACCTGCCAAATTGGACGTTTATTCAAAGTGGGAATTAAAATTTCTTCGATCACCCACAAAGATCTTACAGTCATCTGGTAGAGTAGTTGGTGCTGAATTGGGTATCAATCGATTGGAATCGATCGATAACAATTCCGAACATGATCGAGCTGTGGATACTGGCGAAAGGGAAAAGTTGGAATGTGGATTAGTTATTTACAGTATTGGATATAAGACAATTAATATCGAAACGGGTGTGTTGCCTTTCGATTCGAAAAAGCACGTTGTAGAAGCGGACGGGGAAGGACGGGTGACTGGGTTACAGAATTTGTACGCTTGCGGGTGGTGCAGTCGCGGACCAGTCGGTGTTTTGGTGGCTACACAAACGCATGCAAAATTGGTGGCCGAAACGATTCGAAATGATGCCGTTGCTGGACGGTTGTCGAAAAAAGAAAAAAATGGTGCCGATACGATAAAGGCCATATTAAAGGAGCGAGAGGTGCAGTATGTTAGTTGGGATGATTGGGTGAAAATTGATCGCATAGAAAAAGAACGAGGCAATAAGGTTGGAAAACCGAGAGAGAAAATCGTAGATTATAAAGAGCTATTGAAAATTGCAGCGAGCTGATAAAACTGATTCGATTGTTGGACAAAAATCGATAATTGATCGTGTACGAATCACGTGATTTTGTCAGATCCACCCTCGATAATTGGTCGTGGCTGAGTGATTTGGATAGTCATGACAGGAAATATGGGTTCATAAACTAATCATGATGTGAACAGAATGAAGAAATCAATCGATGCCTTGATTTTGCTCAATGACTCTTTGTTTGGCTGCTGGAACTAACGAGGAAATCGATCGACTTGGAAACTGGTTGTGCGGCTCGAAGTAGGAAGACGGACCAAGACTTCAATCGTTCAGCAATGAATTCCCTCCAACGCCGAATCTGAATTGAATTTCCCTCGCTTTGATTCTTCAGAAGTCGCGACTGCTCGAATGAGCTAATTGTTCCTCCACGGGAAATGGACCTTGATTGATTTCCTCCGGCTGTGTAAACAATTATTGATTACTTTTTACGAGGCAAAATCAAGTTATAGTTATATCTTATTCGAAGATCGATCGTTCTGAATGCTCTCGTTACTTCCAGAACTTGATTGCAAATTTTTCGTCTATTCACGAACTTGCGACTAAATTTTTTACCTTGGGCCAACTTGATTAGAAAAGCGCAAGGCTAAATTGCTTTTGGAGAGGAAACGGAGTTACGCGCACATTCGAGCTATTGCAACTTCTTACCTGAGCATCAATGCGCGCGAAATTCAAATTTTGTAAATTAGAGTTCTACGATGTAAAGTTCATTGAGACAAGGAATTCGCTATTGGATTGTGAAATTATCTGACATAGTTTTACTTTTGTGGCACATTGTCCAGGTCGATCGGTTCTCTTGTGAGTTTGAAAACGCAGGACTCATGTATCTAGTCAATAATATTAGTAAAAGTGTGGACAATGGTCTCAATGGATATTAATTTGATCAGAGCGAAGCTTCAGTGCTCGCCGAGTTTATCACGTTCTTGTTTTATGTCTTTTTAGATTCCCATTAGGGGGGGGGGTTGATTACGGCGGCCATACTTCCCTTGAGGTTGGGTCAGGCCGGGCTGCTGCCGAGCAACATTTGTAATTAATTGACTCTTTCCGTGTCTGCTCGATGGACGGGCGTCAAAGGCGCGTAATGAGCGCCTGTGCGCGGTAGCGTCTAGGCAACGTTGGCTGGCTGTAAGGAGTAAGAAAATCGTTTTCTAGCCGTCAAACGCGTTCGCTAGCTGTCTCATTCTTTTTATTCGAAGCGAATGCAGGTTTCGAGTTTGCCAGCAGGCAGAGTTGGGTTCGGGGTGTCAGCTAGGTAACAACAAATCGTTAGCGCAGATTAGTTGGTAAGGGAGGGGCCAGTGCAACTCGGCTTATCTTTCGCGCTCGCTCGATGATCGTGGAATGTGCATTTGTTGGCGCGGCCTGTCATCAACTCAGCATCGAGCGAGCCCTACCGCCAGCGCCAATAAAATAATAGCCAAAGTAGGTAGGCCGAGCGCGGGCCTAAGTCGACGTCTTTTCGATTTGGGCAAAGCTCCTAACCAGCGCGCCGATCGAATTTTGGTGGCTGGGACACGAAGAAGACGTTGTTTAGTCTTGTACATTTGCTCGAACTCGTTGAGTCCGTTGCTCGTTGACCGCCTACGCGCCTGAGAATTGCCTAATGTTTCAGCTGGAACGCGAAAAGAGGAATATGTCGAGTAAGAGCGAGCAAGATTTCCGCGTCGTGGCACGTCAAAGGGGCGTCGATGAATTTACGTACGAGAGGGAAGGAGAATGGACGGGCTCGTTCACGTTCATTCAAGCGGCCGATACACAATTCGGTATGATCGACGAATTCCAAAATAATAATAAAGATTCGCCTAGTGTCGAACCGGAAGTGAAATTGACGATGAAAGCTATCGAAGCCGTCAATAAAATGACGCCTAGACCTCGTTTTATGATCGTATGCGGCGATTTAATCGATGCAATGCCGGGCGTTTCGTTTCGTCAAGATCAAATAAATGCATTCAAGAAAACATTCGCTCATTTACATCCCGATATCAAATTGGTATGCGTGTGCGGCAATCACGACGTGGGCGATCGTCCAACAACTAAAACTATCGATTCGTATCGAAAAGATTTCGGCGATGATTATTTCTCATTTTGGGTCGGCGGAGTGAAATTTATTACTTTGAACAGTCAGTATTTTATGGACGATAGCGAAGTGAAGGCGTATCGCCAAGAACACGATCAATGGTTGGACGAAGTTCTTCGAAAGAATGAACGAGAAACGTGGAAACATCTGATCGGATTTCAGGTAGGCCAGCCAGCACAATGGCATTGGACCCCGTCGGTCACATCCGGAATGACCCTAGTCGTGTTTCCGCGTGCATCAATTTATTGTTACGCTAACTCGAAGACCGCGCATGTCTTTTGAATTCCCGCCAATTCTGGTTAATTTTTTTACAGCAAAACGCTGGGGTATATCAGTGGCCAACAGGATGTAAACATTGTTTATTCAAACCACGCTGTCTCCACTTTGATCGATCGGTACGTGCGCACACTACCTTGACATCCCCGCACATCGTTTTGCAATATGAAAAGTGGCCATAATTGGCGGGAATTCAAAAAATATGCGCGGTCTTTGAGTTGACGGAACGATGGATTGGTGCGCGATCTATGTCTTGAGGCGGCATGTTGGCCACAGACCACGTTTGACCAGGAAAGACGTGCTAGCGCAGAGACTATGTTCAAATTTCGAATGGTTATTCAATTTCACTCATTTGTTATCCATGCATAACTAATTACCCAATAATGGAAAGCGCGTTAAAAAAAAAGAGCGCTGGAACGTTTTATGACTTACAATTAGTTGTGCAGGAATTCTCAGAACGAAACGTGCTATTGTATTTTTCGGTTTCGATAAAATCAATGACGCAGTCCGACTAATAATGTGCGTTTTTGAAATTAAAAACTATTCCTTAGTTTAAATTTAGATCGAGTAAGAAAAGAAACAAATATTGATCGTTTACAAACGCGATTACACTCACGAAGCTTTCTTTGCGAGCTTTTTGTGGTGAGCCGTGAAAAAATAAAAACACTTGCCTCTGACGCTCGTTTCTATTTGAAATAAAATTGCAAAATTTCATGCGCTTTATTGATCGAAAATTATGTAAGATTGATCGATCAAATTTCAATAATCAGGGTCAGATTTGATCAAGATCGATTCGATCAATGAATGGGGTGGATTGATCGTCGATCAGATTTCGTCCCGGGGGCCAGGGTCGACCGTACCGGCTTTTTTGACCGCACCCGTACCGAGGGCCTGGTACGGCCGTACCTTACCGTACCGTACTCAAAATTTTACTTTAACTGCATATGAATAAGAAACTTTCTTAGCTGGTTATGCTTTGATTTAAAAAGCGGACAGTTCAGCAAAAGTACTTAATTAGCTTGTTTGAATCTGGCGTCACACATCCGTATTAGACTAATTTGAACGTATTGAATCCAACTGCTGGCAGATTACATTTCACAAAAGGAAGCATTCGGGTATTTTCTGGCATAAGACTTCCATGGTTACCCCCGCATACATTCTTAGCCACCAAAAATGCGGTTTCTCAGCTTTCCAGCACCTGATTTCCCGCGATAGAAATCAGAGTGAGATGAGGGGCCGCCTCTCGAGATCTTTGTCTTACAGACCTTGCAAATTGCGTGTAATTCGTCGTTGTCGTCGATGAAGTAATAATCGTAAACTTTAGAAGACATTTGCTGATAAGACCTAACTGGCTGCCCCAACAGACCAGCTACGTACGAAATTCAATTCACACCAGCAAGTCCTGCAGCTACGGTACAGTGCAACAATCTTTTTTGATTTCACACTTTCTCGAATACCTACCCAAAAACAGCTGTTTTGAAGTAAGCTGCATGCACCTGCGAATCACTGAAGCGCGGAAAATTTAAAAATGACATAACCCTGGAGGTACGGCCGTACCGGCCTGTTTTCACTGCCGTACCCGTACCGTACCGTACCACCCCCCGGTACGGTGGTACGGTCGACCCTGGCCCGGGGGTCTAAGGCTTGACAGATTGATCGGTAATCTATCAAATTTAATCGCGATCGATTAGATTTGATCATGATCAGTCAGAGTACCTGCGCCCAATCTATACCAACATTTCTATTGACTTTGTTGGCGTCTATTTTTCGAATCCTAGGTCACAGTCTTGTGGCAAACTAGGAAAGCGCTCACGCGGCCTCTCGTCTCCCGGGGAATGCGCAAACAGGTTTTTATGACCACGTCTTGAATTAATCCCTGGTTGTGGCTACGTGCGTTGTGTTTTCTAATTAAGAAGAGGAAGGGGAAGAAGGATTATGTCGTTGCATTAATCCTGTTTCTCAATTTTTAGCACGTACCACCATTTTTGAATAATGTGGACGAGGGGCCGGTGTCGGTGATGGGTCATCCGTATTTGACTTTTAATTTTGCAAAAATGCACGAACGACGTGAATTATTAAAGAAATTACGAGAAAGTGGGATGAAGAAATTGTTTTGTGGGCATTATCATCGAAATGCGGGCGGATGGGATGGCGATTTGGAAGTGATCGTCACGTCGGCAGTCGGCTTGCAGTTGGGCGATGATACGAATGGATTGAGAGTGGTCAAAGTATTGGAGAACGATGTCACTCATGAATATTTCGCATTGGATTCCATTCCCTCAAAAATTGAGTTTTAAAACATTTATAATCAGGTCCTTGGGTTAGTACTTTATACTCAAACTATAAAATCCGGGCTTTGATTATGGTTCTTTTTTTAAATTGTCTACTGTGATGAAATGCGACGGCTGGCGTGTGTGTTTTTTTATTTATTTTTTGTTATAGGAAAGGTTTTTATTCTTTGTAGCATTTTCTTTTGAGCTGCTTGCATTGATCGCCTCGTTTTGAATGGCACGACCAGTCCGCTGTTATTAGTGGATAGAAGGGGCGAGGTTTTGTCGTGTTTTTTGTGGAAAAGACGATGTTGATGTGTGCTAGTTCACTACTGAGCATATTTGAGTGCAAATTTATTGGAAATTGTGTACGAGCGATGAGGATTTTTGAAAAAAAAGAGCAACAATTAATTTAGTGCTTTTCTTGTGGATGTCACTTTTTTGGAAAATCGATCAATGATTTGAAATGTGGTGGAAATGTTGGTAGTAAGATTTTGTTTTGACTTACTGTTGAGAGTCGGTTTATTTGTGAGCATGAGATGGATTAAGATTGTCAAGCAAGTGAAAAACTGGAGGAATTTAAGGCACGCGAATCAACATTTTGAATTTCCCGCCGTTGAGAATCAAACATCAATGATGGCGCGCGGGAATTTCAAAAGTGAGTTCAAGCAGTGTAAAGCTTTGGAACTAGCAATTTTCGAGGACGATTGAAAAAGATGGTGGGTCTAAGATGAGCCAACGAAAGAAGCCAACTCAAAATGGTATGCGCGCTGTCAAAATTTACCAAATCATATAATATGTCATGCGAAGGGACATGCTGGAAAGGAACTGAAAAATTTGGTAAAAACCTTTTATTCATTTTTAAACATTCATGGTAGTCGATTATTTGAAAAGAGAATGCCGCGTTGGATATATTTGTGGCAAAAGTACGTATATTTGAAGGCACAGGATCAGTTTTTACTTGAATCCCCCCCCC
Organism: Mesodorylaimus sp. YZB2_4; assembly: GCA_030248295.1. Classification (NCBI taxonomy): domain Eukaryota; kingdom Metazoa; phylum Nematoda; class Enoplea; order Dorylaimida; family Dorylaimidae; genus Mesodorylaimus; species Mesodorylaimus sp. YZB2_4. Next base: position 423,306 of record JASANH010001374.1, on the reverse strand, counting down.
CTCCGGTTCAGAATCAGCATGCCTAGCGTGCATGCACTTACATGCACAGTGAGCAGTGCATAGAACAGAACTGCAGTACTTGCCAGTATACAGTGCAGTATTGGGTACTGTGCTTGTCAGTACACAATACTGCACAGTACACAGTACACAGTACACAGTGCCCATGCACAGGACCATGCAGGCACTGTGTACTGTGTACTGTGCAGTACCTACTGTGCATGGGCGGTACTGCAGTGCCCATGCACAGGACCATGCAGGCACTGTGTACTGTGTACTGTGCAGTACCTACTGTGCATCAGTACCGTGCAGTACTACAATGCGCAGTGCCCATGCACAGTGAACAGCATTGTACTGTACATATTGCATCGAGGCACCTAGTGTAAGCTGTGACACAGAGTTGTGCGGTGGCTTACAGTATCCTGAGTGACTTTTGGCGAGGGTAAGGAAGTGTGCTCGGCCTGTGGAGAAGGTGCAGTGCTTGGTAGCCTTGACTGTCTCCGCCGCATACAGCGTATCAGCTGCCTTTTTTTAGCCGCACGCTCTTTCGGGCCCGGAAGAACCCCGTCGGGTTGATGTCTCAGGCTCTGATGACTAGATGGGCTGCCTGAAGGGCTTCAGAGGCCATCCGCTCCCCGCGGTGGTTTCTCAAATGTAGGCTACACATCAGTGACATAACAAAGATTTTTTGTTGATGAAACACACACTTCTCCACTATAAAATTTTGAAAACAGAGGACACGCAGCTATCGCAGGAGGATATATTGCGGGTATACTTCTGTCATGCATAATCATAAAACGAAATGTCAGCTCAAGATCTAGTCAATCAATGTTTTGAATTTCCCGCCCTCGAGAATGATACCTATATCTTTGCGCGCGAAATTCAAAAAGGTAGTCGGCGAGGCGAACAAATACAGTAATAAAGCTTTATCAATGTTCGCTGCACGGACAGTTCGACGTACTATGCGTTTTGTGATGTCTGTACAAATACACAAATGGCGCCGTGATAATGGACTGGTTGGATATCATTGCCAAGTGATAAGTTAGTGATATGGAATTGGGTTATAAGGTTAGCAGTTAGTTCTTAGCCGACAGGATCGCAACTGTTTGGGTTATTCGTTTGGTTTTGTCATTTTTTCGTATACGTGGAACTTTGTTTTGGCGGGTGCACAGCTTGGCCAGGCATCGTCTTATCGTGAGGCGGGCGGGCGGGCGGGAGGGTCGGTGGGCGAAGCGTGGTTGAGGGCTGGGGATGCTGGACAGTGTCTGGCCCTCATCAATCATCCTATCGATAAGGATAGCCGACCGGGAGGGGAAGCGATTATTTAGAGTCATTGCCTTCGATTGGTTTGTGGGGTGTGTCGGGGGGGGCTTTTATTTTATTGCATGCTACACGCCTTTGCTGGTAATGGACATACAAGGCCAGACATTCGTTTCAACTCGGCCGCCCGGGCCTGGGCTGGCTGAGATTAGGGATTTGTAGGCCCAGTTGTAATTTGAGATTTTTTGTACGAGAATGGTGTTCGTGTTGGGGAGGGAATTTAGTTTTATTCATGTTGTCTTTGATTGATTGTTGAGTGCCCCCACACAAAATTTTTATTCCTTTTCTCATATTCGAGTAATTTCTTTAGTTGTGCTTTGGCCAAGGCTGGTGATTTTTTTCTTTTTGTAACGTTTGCGGATATGGAAGAGGGTTGAGATTGGCGAGGGGCGTCGTCGTCGTCATTCGCTCTCCGTCTTTTCGTCTTGTCGTTGCGAAAAACGACCCGTGTAGCCGAGTGTGCATTGAATAGGAGCTCGTCCATATTTGGTCTTTTTATGTTTCGTCGAGTCCCCTAGGCTCGCTTTTGTTGTGCACTAAGGTGTAGGCGGGCTGTCGGTGACCAAAAAAGGACGGATTAATCGAATCGACTTATTCCTGCCTCTTTTTGCCTCCGCCAATCGAGTGCATCGTGTTTTGGTCTTGCGTTCAAAGTGGACCCTTTTTTTAACCACAGGTTGGACGCAGGGGTTTGTTTGTTTACGTGAAAGCTTACTAGACGGTACACGATTTTTGTGGTCCAAGTGGTTCGCATGCCTAACAAATTCCGAACATGATTTTAGTCCGAGCAAACTTGAACAACGAGGCGACGTTTTCAACTTCCGACGAAGACGACGATATTGGTACGAAAAGACGAGAAGTTGAGATGTCGTCCGGTTACGCCGCCGACTTCGTCAGTCGCGAGAAACGGCCTCTCGGAGAGACGTATTTTAAAATGGCCGCTCTCGCCTTTTCAACTAATCATTCGACATCTTTTATCGACTCCCAATTTATGACTACCAAAAATCAACGACGACGAGGACAAGAAAATTTGTCTTCCGATCATTTATCTAAGCACGATCAGTGCACTCCGTGTAATCGACGATCGCCTAATCAGTCGGCGAATATGCATTATTTTGGCGGAGCTTTTGCGTTTTTCGTATGCATTGCTATTTTCAATATTATTCCAATAACGGAAGCCACGAAAAAATGGACGGCCGAAGAACTGTTGACACTTCGATTCCCTTATCAAACTTCCAACGATCTTTATTTGGATGTGTGCAAAGCTGGTGAGTGATAAGCCCCCCCCCCCCCCATTTCAAGTACATGCGTGCACAGTTGACAAAGGCCAGTCATTTTGGCAACATTGACTGCTAAAGGTCGAATGGACTCTTTTTTAGAATCCTGATATGACGAAGAATTAGTCAGGGAAAAATTTCACTTTTTCGACTTTGCTCAAAAGGGCCTATATTTTTTGGCGAAATACTGTCATGGGGCGAGAATGGGCCTGATTTGGCAATGTCTAAACTGTCGAGTGACAAGTTCTCAGTTTTGGTTCGATAGGTTTTTAAAATGTCAGATCCGTTTTGCCTCATCATTCCGACCCGCATTCTTTTGTGTCGTATGTGGCGCCAGGCTAGTGCACTTTCGAAAATACTATTCGCTTGTACATGCACTTGTCGCAATTCGAAGAGGTTTTTTCAAAAAAAATTACACTCGTGCTACTTTTTTTTTGAGAAGTATAGGAATAGCGTTATTTTTAGGCACTTCAGAGTCGTCCGAGGGTGTTTGAAAAATGCACTCACATTCGACGACAGTATGTTTGAAAAATGTTGTTTCGATCAATCTATCATTTTCTCAAGCACCTTTTTTTTGTGCTGTTCAAATTGTTTTGACAAAACTCGTTTCCTTTTTTGGCAAAGGCATTTAAAAAATGATAGGCTTGTCGAGAGGTGGAACAAGTTTTATGATCTCGATCTGATCGATTAGTGCAAATTTGTTATTTACATTCGAATCACAAATCATGCACTTTGCTCTCAGTCAGACATTTCCGCTCAATGAACAACCTTGACTCGAGGAGGCGCGCATTGTTTTTGTGAGGATAATGGCATAGGCAGTGCACAAATAAGGCGAGCGTGCGGGTCGCGATCTGGTTCGGGGTTAAGTTTGATCTCGTTTTCGATTCCGACTCGGCAATGATGGATGAATTGTACGCCTTGCTGCTCGGCTCGGCCATTCGCTCGCTTGCACAGCATAGACCTACTCGAAATTGTGCATCACATTTCTATATTCATGTCCGAAATTATCCTTGACCACGTTGAATATGGACCCGTAGTTTAGCCGAGACGGGCAGACAGCGTGGCGACTGCGTGGAAAACTGGGTCCATTTTTCCTATGCACCATCGATGCGCATATGCATCGAGTGTAGAAGGAATAAAAACTAACGTCGCCCACATTTCTTTTCATATATTCTCAAATTAGGAATGACACATGGGGTGTATATTGTTGGCTGGTCATACGACCTCGTCTTCCCTCCCACTTGTCAGGTAGAATTAAAATGAGGCCCGGTTTTTGTTCTTGTCGACATTTGCACTCCAAACGAAAACGCCTTTTGCATTACGCATACACGGATATGGTGTGATAAAATCAGAGATTCTATTTGACTATTTATATTTTCCCCCTCCTTGGCCCATATCCGTTTGTGTGCAAAAAGAAAGAATTTCACGTATTTTATAGAACATGCATTTCTGGTTTTGGGCAGCTACATAGTTACAAACCTTAGAAATTTGAATTATTCGCACGGCTAACTTATAAAAAGTCCTTGCACCAGTCCAAAATGACTTTTTCACCACAGCGCACCTTCAAGAAGTGACTTTTAGAAAATACAAAATTGCATCATGGTGCAATTTATGTCGTCGATATCAAAATCATGTGCGTCCATTTTTGTAGGTGGTTTCATGGCCGACATTGCCCTAACGCACGAAGAAGTGGCCGAATTGCGAGCCTACAATGTCAGCGTGCAGAAAATGAAGAATCAGTTGAAGCAAATGGCGCAAGCTCATTTGTTTGATCGTTCTGGTGCACAGGGACAGCAAAGAGCGAGAGATACTACGCGACGACACCACCAACGCCAGCAACATCACCAGCATCATAAGAGTCGATATCAGGAGAAGATGACAGCAGATACTGGAAAACGGACGAGGTATGGCATTTCCTATCAAGCTAGTGGTGCTGGCGGATAGGGTGACCCTTCCTGCACCTGTTGCATCGGTCATGACTTGTTAGTAGGGGCCAGGGGTGAGAACAAGGGTGTTACACGACCGGCTTCCTATCACTGGAGCTTCTGCCAAACTCCCAGGGCAAGCCTTCCGACCAAATCCATGGCTGAAACATCACTCTGGCGGGTCACGCTCCTAGCTGCCGGCTCTGTGCCCCGTCAGAGCTATGGTGAAGCGGGCGCATCGGGAGTCGTGTCCCGAGCAGAGGCTGTTCCTGAAATGTAACTTCATTTTTAGGGTGGTCCGTCGTGCTGATGGTTCAAGGAGTCGGCGCGCGGCGACTGCCCGATCGGAACGTATTTGGGAATACGGCGTGATCCCGTACGAGATACAAGCCAATTTCAGTGGTAGGTCAAAGTGTAGTAATGGAGGGTGGCCTTGAAAGGAGCATGGAGGCATGATTTTAATTGCTTAGGACTTCCGAATAAAGATGGCCCGAGCAGATATGGGGCCGAGGTATGGGCGTGGGTGGGACTCGATTTTTGACGGATATTCGAATCGACGCGTGCTATGTTGAGCGTGATTGATGAGAGAGTGTTGGTTGGATGAAAATGTCAACCCAGTTGGCACTGGTAGCCCGTTTTGTCCCGTACATACCCTATTACGACGACAAAACGGGCGCCGGTTAGTCGCCGTACACAAGGAAGGGGCGCGTGATATTTTCCTATTTCTCCCATTTTGGCGCAAGCATTCTGACCACGTTGCGCACTCAATCTTCTATTCGCTGCGCCAACTGGTCAACGCTTCCGTTTTTGGCACTTTTTGAACACTAACCAAATTTTTAAAGAGCGTAGAATTTGAAAAATTCACTACTACTATACGCTGTGGTAGATGAGTTTGGGAAGAGTACGAGCAAGGTGTACGTTGTACACGCCAGTTGTAAATTTGATAGTAGTTATAAAACTAAAAGTAGCCTGCCACTAGTCTGCACAATCGTAAACAGGTAGGCGAGTAGGAAACCCGAGCCAATTCCGGCACCGTGTCGAGTACGATGTATCCGATGGCGGCAACCTTACACGGCCGCATGCAGTTTTAATATTTGGTGCAAGTGAGATGGCAACAGAGTGAGCGCATTATTGAAAGGATAGGGCACTCAAGTGCAGGCGTGGGAAATGTGGGAGCATATGTTTGAATCATGGGGTGATGGTTAGTCATTTGTTCGGGTAGATCAGCAAAACAGGTGGTTTATTGTGTCTTCATTAAAGGTCTGGAAAAATTTGGCAGCTTCTACGCACTGCATCTCCGTCTGTTGAGGACACAGGGAACAGAGTTAAGCTGAATTATGTTGCGGGTACGACTTGCCATGTTGGCAGTCACGCATGCACACGTACGCGCTCATGCGGTATGAAGCATTGCCTGCATTGAGAGTTACAGAGGGAACCATCGACCAAAGTAGGGGCACCCCGTGCGTGCATGCACATAACACTGACCTGCATCGTGCACCCGCACTTGTACTGTACTGTACCTGTACTGCGCAGTTGCAATAGAACCCACGTGAAGGCTAGGGCACACCCCGCACAGGTCAGGTCGGTGTTGATGTCCTCAGAAATCTGTAGTGGGTAACTTATTTTCAGGCGAGCACCAAGCCCTGTTTCGTCGAGCCATGAATCATTGGGAGAACTACACGTGCCTGTCATTCGTTCCTAGAACTCCGGACGACGAAAGTTACATTGTTTTCACCATCGCCGAGTGCGGGTAAGCAGTGGTCAAAGTGCTGATAGCAGTGCATTTACTATGGACACTTGCAGGTGCTGCTCGTTCGTTGGTAAACGAGGCGATGGTCCTCAAGCCATATCGATCGGTAAGAACTGCGACAAATTCGGGATCGTCGTGCACGAATTGGGACACGTGGTTGGGTTTTGGCACGAGCACACCAGACCCGATAGAGAGCAGTTCGTTGATATATTTTACAAGAATATTCAACAAGGTTAGTCACTCTTTGGGCATGCGAGGGAGAGTTGGCTGGTGAAGAATGTGTTTAAGGCTAGACTAATCTCATCAGCTGCAATACGACATTTGTTTTCCAATTCAGACAATATTCTTTATTGAATAAATTACTTAGCAGTTTCTAAAAATGCGCATCGGCTGGGCGAGGTGTCTCATTACTAATGCAATTAGCACCCCAGCCCAACCGAATCTAATCTATATACGTCATTCCCAGCTGAAAACACGAGGGGTCAGCAATGGGGCGGCTAGAATATGGGGGACCGTATAGAAAGTAAAAATAGTCAAGTGCAGAATAATTTTTCGTTTTAGGTCAAGATTATAATTTCGAAAAGCTGAAACCGACTGAGGTGCACTCGTTGGGACAACCGTACGACTTCGCTAGTATTATGCACTACGCTCGAGACACGTTCGCTCGAGCTATGTATTTGGATACGATACTGCCGAAACCGGATCCGGTCACTCATGAACGGCCGGAAATCGGGCAGCGAGTGCGTCTAAGTCCTGGGGACATTGTTCAAACCAACCTACTTTATCGATGCCCGAGTAAGTTATTGCTTAGTTTCTTTCACTGCCAAAAATCTTATTCCCCCTGATTTCGTAGTTTATTCTGGTTTATGTGGGATCTTGGGGAGCATGCAGTTAAGTGTACTTGAGAAATGGAGTAGTCGGCGATAGAGCCATGGAATGGGCACCGACACCGGGTCGTTGCCTCGCGGGTTAAGAAGTCTCCTCTCACACTAGGCGCGCGCTTTGGGGGAGGGTTCGACCCCCGCCTAGGTGAAAAATTATTGTCAAATATGTGTTCCTTAGCCATCGAATGCGCTGTGTGGTGCATGGCTATGGATGAAATATGACATGGAGAATCAAGGAAGGTAGTAGAAATATATGCAAACACTGTCCGTTTGTTTTTATAAATGGAGAACATAATGGTAAAAACGGCTTTCGTGACTAGATGCCCAGAAACAATGACAGTTTATGGCTAGCAAATTGTAATACGACTGGGTCCATATTATTGGGGGGAGTGGCCGGTGGAGCCGTTGCACAACGCAAAAAACCCAGGGTAGCCTACTAAGTCTTCCGACATAGCCAATGGCTGAAACGTCACCCTGACGGGTGACGCTCCCAGCTGCCGGCTCCGTGCTAAGTATCTATTGCCAGACGAGCCTCTACAACATGATGCATAGACATAAGTTCTGGACTCCTATCACTGTTGAACAAGAATTGTGAACTGAGTGAGTTTTTCTTGTCTCTGGATGTCAGTTTTTCAGAGAGGACTGCCGAGTCATGCTGAACATTCATCACTGCGGGCATGTCATTCATATTTTGTCCATAGCCAAGCACTATACAGCGCACTCGAGGGCTTAGGAACTCATAAGTGACAATCATTTTTGACCGAGGCGGGAGTCGAACCCTCCCCTGTAAGCGTGAGAGGCAGACGCCTTAAACCACGACCTAGGGTAAAGAGGACCAGGCTAGGCCAGCAGAGAGGACTGCTCAGCATGACTCGACAGTGCTCTCTGACAGAGCACACTATAAACCGTCATGTGATGGCTATGCAAAGTTCTCTGCAGATGACCCAAGAGTAACTGGCATTTCCCTAGCATCCTATTTGATGCTCGTGCACACCTCGAGAATGACAGTCCTATAAACCCTGAGGTGGTGCAGCAAGTGTGGTCAATTTCAGAATGCGGTCAGACCCTGCTCGAAGCCAAAGGCAGGCTGTCATCGCCCGAATTCGATAATCGATTGGAGACGACGACCGATTCGGCGCCAATTCATTGCCAGTGGCGCATCGGGGGGCCGCAAGGTCATCGTGTGCATTTGAATATCAGCACGATAGGCTTGCCGTACAGCGTCGACTGCCAAGGCGATAACTACATCGAGGTCAGGGACGGGCACTACTTGAGGTCACCCTTGATTGGTAAGAGTGTAATGTGGGGGTCGAGGAGAAGTGATTACAGGATTGTCTTCGCAGGTCGCTATTGCGGAAGCCCGAATGAACCGACTGTGATCACGTCGACGGGTAATCGATTGTGGATCGAATATAAGAGTACGACCAGCAGTGCCATTTCAACACCGCCCCGACAACCGCGTGGATTCAACGCCTTCTATGAAGGTAGGTGCTGTGCAGTTATGACTGATGCGGTGGATTTGGGTGAACTTTTTTGAAAAATACTGGATTTTAGTGAAGTGTGGTGGCGAGATTACGGGCAGCAGTGGCGTGATCGAGAATCCCAGTTACCCGTTCGAATATTTGCCGGATCAGAATTGTGTGTGGTTGATAACGGTGCCTGAAGGCTACCAAGTGGCCATTATCTTCACCATGTTCCAGGTAAGACTGGATTGGTGCCTGAGTGGATTCTAATTTCCATCTTTTCTTCTGACTATTTAGCTGGAGCAACACGACGAATGTATTTACGATTATGTGGAATTCCTGGACGGTCATAGCGAGGACTCGAGGGTGATAGATCGCGTTTGCGGCTACACTTTGCCAACTAATATCAAATCGAGCGGTAATAAAATGCGTATTCGCTTCGCTAGTGATTCGTCAGTTGAGAAATCAGGATTCCAATTGAAATTTATCAAAGGTAAACTAAATATGGACTAGAATATGAACATGGAGATAAAATATTTGAATTTTAGAATTTGACGAATGTCGAACACCGAATCACGGATGTCAGCACAAGTGTATTAATACATTGGGATCGTATCGATGCGAGTGCGATATCGGTTACGAATTGCACAGTGATGGCCGAAGTTGCGAAGGTAAAGTCGGCCTGAACTCGTTTGTATTGTGTGGAATTCACGGCCTGGGTCGCGGCCTAGAGCGGGTCGAGGCGCTGGGTGCTCACTTACAGGCTCGTATGACTTAAAGGATAAAGTATGACATGACTCGTTTCAGACGCCTGCGGAGGCTACTTGAAGGGCGATAATGGCACGTTGGCCAGTCCGAACTTCCCAGGTTTGTACCCGAATAAGAAACGGTGCGTGTGGGAGATCAAGGCCAATCCTCAATATAGAATCACGTTGAATTTTACTCACTTCGATTTGGAAGGAGTCAATGTGAGTGTTTGATCATTTGTGCTATTTCCCGCGCGTGAATTGAGTTTTGTTGCAGACCAACTGCGAGTACGACTATGTGAAAGTGACTAGTGTGGACGCGAAAAAGAACGTGGCCAAAGTACACGGGCAATATTGCGGGAAGGTGACACCAGTGTTCTTACTGACATCAGAGACGAGTCATTTGCGTATTGAATTCGTCACTGACAGTTCCGTGCAAAAGAGCGGATTTGCGGCTGTTTACTTTACGGGTGAGTGATAAGGGTTTACCAAGGGGTGATTGGAGAATAAGGGGTTATTCGGTTTACAGATAAGGATGAATGCGATGTGGACAATGGTGGGTGCCAGCAGATTTGTCGTAACCTAATCGGTTCGTACAGATGCGAATGCGAAAGTGGATTTGTATTAGCTGCCGATGGACATCACTGCAAAGAAGGTCAGTGGGGTGCTAGATAAGGGCTTATCATTGTCGAGCGTGTGTTGTAAACCAGGGGCGGTCGCTTGTACTGTTTTAGGTCTATGAGGCATGAATGGTGTAGGCACTTTAGCGTGTCGCCGAACATGCTAAACTGCTTCTTTCGCAACGTGAGAGATATCTGATGCAACACACGCACGACTGACCACAAAGGCGCCTTGATAAGGACTCTGTGGATGTGGGTGGGTCACGCCCAGGCATTCAGTGCATGCGCAAGGTGTTTGACAAGGTAGGTGTATTCGTGCAGTGTGTACGTACATAGCATAAGAAACAGCATGCGAGATAGTCACAGTAAAGCAGGTGGCATAAGCAGTGGTATCTGTGGGAGAAGAAACAGTCGATCAGTTTCAGGCGGGTGCAAATTCCAACTAAGCGCCGCCTCGGGTCAAGTGGTCAGTCCAAACTATCCAGACGAGTACCCGAATAAGAAGGAATGCGTGTGGCACGTGGTCACAATGCCTGGTCAACGATTGCAGTTGGTAAGTGCAAAGCACTTTCGTATTTTGGAAATGTATATTGACCTTATTTCGGTTCAGGAATTCATGGAATTCGAGATCGAACCGCATCAAGAGTGCGCCTACGATCGGATTGAGCTGTACGATGGGTCGAATTCGAGCGCTGGCAGTCTAGGACGATACTGCGGCCCGAGAGCGCCAGATAAGCTGATTACGAGCAAGAACGAATTTTATATGATGTTCCGATCGGACAGCAGTGTTCAAAGGAGGGGATTCAAAGCACATTACACATCGCGTAAGTAAAGCGCAATCAGTTTGGGTGTGTCCATGGTAGGGCTGGGGTGCTGTATCGGTCGTGCGGGTGCTCTGATTGTGAGGCACATTTTCCAATTTCTCCCAGAGGGTGCTACAGCGGTGTCAAGCAGCATGCTTTAGTGGGAATGACAGTTGTCTTGTGGTTTCAGTGTGCGGTGGCACTTTGCAAGCGGATCGAAGTGTAGGTTATATTTATTCGCACGGCACATACGGGGGCTCGAATTACGAGGGCAAAATGAACTGCGATTGGGTCATACTGGCCCGCGATGGCCTCGTGGTTGAATTGCGCTTCAAAAATTTCGAATTGGAAGAAGAATATCATTGCGACTACGATTATGTGGAAGTGTTCGATGGCGAAGATGAAACGGCGAGAAAACTAGGACGTTTTTGCGGCACCAGAGTAAGCTTGAAAAGACTGTCGTTTGGTACGAATCGATTTAGAATCCATTCAATTCTAGGCACCCCAGAGCATCATTTCGAGCGGCCCAGCACTGAGATTACAATTTCGTTCCGATGACACTGTGGCATTCAAGGGCTTCGTGGCTGAGTATTTCGTCACTGATATCGTGGAGGGGCAAGTATACACCGAGCCACTCGGTACAACCACCAGACCCCCGCTAGAGCCGGTTATAAATGAAAGAATCAAGAATCAGTTCTAAGCAAGTAAATGGAACTGATTCTATTCCTTATTCCAAATTTTGGATCTCAGTGCGGCTGTTCATCCATGTTGCGATCCCAGTTTCACACCCCTCCCCGTTGTCGAAGGCGCTGCCCCTGTTTACTGTATTGCGTAGTGTCAGATCTGTAAAAGACACGATGAATGTTTTTGATGAAATAGAGCGCATTCGACGCCGCTTACTCGATTGAATTGTTTTTTTGCGTCAGGAACGGGTACTGCCACGGTTAAAATGAGAAACACGACAATTATTTGTCGCTCGGTCTTGTCTATTTTTGACATCATTTATATTTTGTAGGCGCACTTTTTTTGAGTAACTTTGTTGTGGAAAAGTTTTTACAAAAAAATGCTGCGTGTAAAAACTATTTGAATATTTGTGACACAGCCCTGTTGGAAGAGCCGTGCTTTTGTGTGTGAATTTTTTTAAGCATATCTTATTTGTATCGTATTCTGTCTTTGATTTGAACTGACGACGTGGCACAATTCGTGCTACTTTTTTCAAAGTACACTCAAATTATGTGAAGTGTGAATTTTTTAATGCTTGATGTTATTTTCATGCGTATTTTTTATCAGCCATATTTGGCTATGTGCTTGTTATGCCGTGAAGCGAGTGAGTCATTGCGGAGCAGTGACCAGTGAGGTGAGTGCGAGTGGACGGTCAGTGTTCCAACCATTGAACATACTATGGTATTTTGTTCCAGTGTGCTACGTGCACATTTTTATGCATAAAACATAGAATAAGCGTTAAAAGTGTTGTAAAAGTGATCAAAGTGGACGCAGTGCAGTCACGAGTTATGACGACTTGGTTTCAGAATAGGCCGCTTTTCTTCTTTAATTCTAAACGCTTCCATTGCGGCAACTTCATGTATTCGGCTCGGGTCAATTGAAAAACGCGTAGAAATTCGTCCTCGGATAAGTGAAACTGGCAAAAATGGAAAATATATAGAACATGCAGGTTTTAGCTGAAACTATATTTTACACATATGTGCAAGCAATATGGCGCAGTTTTAGTTTTTAGGTTCACTATACCTAAAGTGCCACATAACTGCACAGAGTGTAAATATTGGTTTCAGATACGTAGTTGAGAGAAAGAGGCATTTACTTCTTTACGACCAGGATCCACACCCTCGGGCACCTCCTTTCCAATCAGCATATCCAGCGGGTATATCTTCTCGCTCCGTTTCAAGATATCGGCCATTTTGGCTAGCTTACCATTCGAGTCGGTGAATTGACGTTTTAGGTCGTCGTAGGAGATGACAAACTGGAATCAGGAGAATTCCACAAGGGCTGCTTGAAGATATACTGCAGGGTTGCACATCAGGTTAGGGGGTCGTTGTAAGCAGCGTGAGACCCGGTGTGCGCTAGAGTCACGGCCGAATTATGGTAGGGTGCACATGCGGGCGAATTTTTCTCAAATTTTTTAATGATAGTCAAAGTTGATGTCAGCGACAATTTTGCAGAGAAAATTTTTGGTGGGTGGGGTTCTCGTCTGGTGGGTTGGCGTCTGCCTCTCAGTTGGGTTCGGGGAGTGTTGCTGCGGGCCGGTTTATTGTGTAAGATGTGTCCCTTCACCCTCGAGTGCGCATAAGCGTTTGGTGATGTGGTAAAACATGAACATGAACATGAACATTGGTTATCTCTGTTTTGCTTTTACTGTTTTTAGTAACTTTATACCAAATGTTTTTCGTTTGAATCGCAAAAAATTTACGAAAAATCTTTGATCAAAACTGAAAACGAAAAATCAAGCCTCGAAATGATGTCTGCTTGATAGAGCGCACTTTTCTCTACAAAGTTGTCGCTGACATCAACTTAGGTTATCGATAACAATTTCGAGAAAAATCGCCCGAAAGCATCAACTACGCGAATTTGACGCACACGCGCTTGTTGTACGATAAGTAGGCCTTCATAGGCAGCCTGTGCAGTGTACTGTAAGTGTGCCGTAGTGATTATGTAAAATGCCCCAAACATTAAATTAGACAATTTCTCGAGCAACATTGACATTGCCCCCCTTCTCAATGGAAAAGGCCCTGTGCTGATGTGATCAGTACAGGCTTAGCTACCAACGAGGGCACGATGTTCGATCCTCACCGGGGATAACTCTTTGCCTTGACCCAGACAGATGAGCTTAAAATGTTACGGAGTGCCATGTGAACAAAAAAGACGCTTACGTTCCACATGTCACTTTGCCAACGTCCTCCAAAGTGTGCGATGAATGGCGGCCACTCAAAACCTTGCTTGACTGCTACGACCAGCGTATTGTCGATTTGACGAGCATAGGGATCGGTGCGTATAAATTCCTACACCAGTTTGCAAGAACAGCGATGACTCACCAAAGTGATAGGCAGAACAGGCCACGCTGACTTACGATGGCCATCTTGATAGCGTCCTTCTTCTCCGGCTCGCTTGAATTTCGACCAATCCATACAAACACCTGAAGCAGGGCAATAGGTACTACACACACTTGCTGTGTTTTTCTGTTAGCCGTGCCATTCACATCTTGCTTAAGTTCTGCCCGAATCCACGGCTAACAGAAAAACACGAACCTAGTGAAATTAGAGATGGAGCGTACCTCGTCAAACGTGTCCAAAATCATAATATCTTCATCGAATAAATCCTGAAAAATCCAAATGCTCATTCAGATGTCTGCAATCGAATTATAGATCTTACCCTTTGATCAAAATCGACTACTTCTTCCACACGGAAATAACCGAGTGCACTCGTGGCGTGGTACAAGCGAACGGCATGATCGCACTGGGGAGTCTACATGCGAGGGACACTGGCTCATTGTGCCCAGCAGACAAATAAGCTGAACTTACCTGCGGAATTTGAATTTTATTGCCATTGGAATGTTTTGACATGACAGGTCCTCCGAGTGCTTGCCAAAATTCTTCAGGCTCGCTGCCTTCTTCGACCATGTGAGGATTTCTAAAATAGAATTCGATCTGATCTTTGTCAGAGCTGATTCCACAAAGTCATACCGAAGAGGGATAACACGCCTGGCGAAATCTTTCGAGGCTTTCTTCTCTTCCTCGCTGGCAGTCTTGCCATGCCACATGTACGTAGTGCGTGGTGTCTCGAGTATGAATATGTCATTGCTGTTCAAAATGGATGCCTTTTCTGGAACCTGTGAGACAAAAGTAAGCAGGAGACAATACCGCATCCTGTGAACTGGTATTTTTCCTGTTAGCCGTGCAGTGTACATAGATAATATTTCCTACCCGGAGATCATCGACGCCAGTAAAACATTAAAATATTGTCATGATTTTATATCTCGGCAATATTTCAAGTTTTTACTGATGTAAAATGTCATCTAGCAGCGAAAATCTGGTATGTGCGAAATGCACGGCTAACAGAAAAAAACCAAGCCCCATGAGAAAGAGTTTATCTCTGTCTTTTCTTCCGTTCTATGTGCTTTTTCAGGGAATAGGTTATAGAGTTGAATGAAGCCAGTCAGCGCAAAATTTCTAATTCTAGTGGGGCTCTAATTCTAATAAAGCCTCCTCAACTGAGCGGTTTTGAAATTTCCGCAATGATAACAAGTTATGGCGGGAAAATGAAATCTGGTCAACGAGTACGATATTTAAAGCCCATGACCAACCTGTATGACTCGTCCTTCCTTGACTTGAAACAAACGGGTGCCATCAGCATCGTAGCAGTCACTTTCATTCAAACTTTTGAAACCACTTTTGTGACCACCCTATCAAAGCAGAGTGCCAGAGAATATGCTGACAACAAAATAATTGGCACGTACCATCAAAACCACCATTTTATTTTCGAAAATTTTCAAAAAATGAGCAGGTTCTTTATTTTGCACCACTCGCACCTAAAATGACCCCTTTTCTATTGCTAAGTTTTCTGCCCTTCGCTGCACTTACCAAAACAGCTTGTCCGCTCATTTCCTTGGCATCCACTTTGGCAGCCATGATAGCCGAGGCAGATTTCTCGTCCGGGTTGCTATTTAAACCTTGCCAAAAATAGACGACTCCTTTTTCTCGCTCATGCTCCAAGTATCTGTACATGATCACATAACAATCAGCGCTGTAGAAACGACCGTACTGACTTTTATCCACTGGTGCCATGTAAAAGTTTTCCACCCTCCAAATCTGAAACACTGGGATTAGTGTGCGTGATAGAAGGAACCAGGAGGGGGTACCTGCACTTCGCCAGTTCCATCGTCAGGCATATAATCCTTTGCTTTGACCAATTCTGGGCATGACTCGTCTTCTTCGGTGCCTGCAAGATGGGGTCTGTGAGACAGTGCTGAGGGCAGTCGAAGAGAACTCACTTTTCGATCTGGTCTCGATGGCCGCCTTGGGGTCTAGCCAGATTTGAAATGCTTCGATGAAGGTGGCTGGTTCGTATCCTTCCTTGACGCGGCATATGGGCGTCCATTTGGGGTGGCCACGGAAGCGTAAGTATTCCTGCAAGCCACGGTCAGGCCAGGTGTATGTGTGTGTGTCATTATGGAGCCCTGCCTTACTGTAGATACACAAGCGGGTCTCTGCCCGTCACATGTGCCCACATGTATCCCCTACACGCTGCATAGCCATCTGTCACACACTCGTTTCACCGAATGTCAGAGGTCACTGCATGAGCAGCATGTGATCAGGGATGGAAAATGAACATACCAAAGCCAACTTCCAAACTTCGATCGTATCAGCAGTCGGACACTGGCGACCCACCCACGCGAACACGCCACCATTGCCAAGATCAAGAACGAAGCAATCCTAAAACGAGATTAGTCCAACCTAGTGGAGCTAATTGAAAATCAAGGACCCACATTCGTATCGAGTAACTTCTTGGACATGGGTCGTGTACGCACGTCCTTCGCCTCCAGCTTACCACACTTGTCCACCACCCTGAAATATCCGCCAGGATACACTTTCTAGTTTGGGCACTGCCGTGTCTCGGATGTATGAGGGCGATGCATGTCCCAGTGGTGTCGGTGGGTAGCCACACCTTGCGAGGGACATCAATTTCAGGGTTTCCCAGCTCTCCTCGTTACTGATCCCAGAGGGAATGGATCCCCCGCCAGGCGTGTAGAGGACTTTACAGAGTCACAGAATAGAGCCGACTCACAGCATGGGCGTGGCCTCGTGGCAGGAGGCCACGACCAGCTACGCCAGAAAACTTGCGTACTCCTTTCTCAAAAGCAGAGAGGCAGAGCTGAGTTGGGCGACGGAGAGACAGCTCTCGTTAGAAAACATGCCCTGCCACACATATCAGCTAACTGCCGCTTAGACATGCATGCCCAGGCATTAGATAAGGATAGGATACTGCACGGCTTACTTATACAACTTGACTTCCTCTGGTTCTTTGCGTTCGTGCTGCCAGTCGGATGGCGCGTGCTCATCCACCTCCTTGATCAAATGCGGGCCGGGTTCACCGAATTCACCAAAAAACTGATCATCACTGTCCCAAGTCTGTTCGATCACGTGCACATACGCCTGGCCACGATGCTCGTCGTCGCGTAGTTGAGCCGCGAACTCGGCTCCCTGCAAAGCACATTATTCAAGACTATGCTACACTTCACACTGCTTTACACTACCTTCAAGCGTTCGTGGCGAGGACTGAGGGGACCAATCCATAAATAGATATTCCAACCAGCATCTAACACAAACACTTCTTGCTGGTTCAGCGACTGAGTGGTCAGGTCCATCTGTAAGTCATCATTGTTTAGTAATGGCTCATCAGAAGGCTAGTGAAAAGAAGGTACCTGCGTAGCTCTGCAGTTATGCTTGCCCTTGATCTTGTACAGTCTTTTGACGTATGCATCCGACTCGAATTCGCGATTCATCTCGGCACCCATGCTGCCTTCAATGTACCTGAAACCCGCGCCTACTGCACATCCCTCCTGGGCTGCATACTGTATGTGTTCCAGTTGGACTGCATTTCAGACGATATTTGCACAATACAGCGATCTACCTTTCAGCGATCACACAGGGGTGGGAGGAATATTGATTGTAAGACCCCTTGGCCCCCACTGTTATCCCAGGTTCAACCGCCTTGAAAACGTAGAAGCCCGTGGGTTGCAAGCCAGGACTTGTGCTGGGCCGTACCAAGCACCTGACACCACGTTTTGGTCCTCCATTGAGATGAACTCTCTCAAAGGCCCCCTGCGACAATTGTACTACTGTCCAAGCTCCCCTGTCCCTGCAGCATACCTCAGACCAGTCTTGAAATAAGACATGAACTGCTTGGTCTCGTGTCCTTGCACCTCGCGATAGGCCAGTGTGAGTGGTGATGCCAGTACAGTATCCAATTCGACAGTCTTATACGCAGCCACTGTGGTCTCGTCTTGCGAGCATGCTTCGCCTTGCCAAAAGTGGATATAATGTTGAAGGTGGTCCGATTGGGCAGTCTGAAGAAACCAGGCTCACATCACAGTATACACTGTTGTAGAGGCTGTTGTAGTGGCAATCGATCTCTGCGCGGAGCCAACAACAGAGTGCCACCGGTCAGGATGATGTTTCAGCCATTGACTAGGTCGGAAGACTTAGCCACTGGGTTTCGGGCTTGTGTAAAATCTCAACTGGTCACCCCTTCCAGTGCAACCCTCGTGCCTAATAGGCCATGGCGTGTGGGAGAGAGAGACCCCTGGCTGGGAAGCTTCAACATCTGAGGTTGATGTTTTGCAAGACTTGCCTGCTCCAGTCAGAGTTTTTGTCCCTCGGCCACACTCCCTCCAGCGCCAGCCAGGCGTGGTTACACCAGTAACACGGACTCACAATCAGACCTACTGTGCCACACAGCTATAGATGCCCGTCTGGCCAGACCAGCGAGGTAAAGTGATTGTAAAGACTTACAAACAGGACCACGTAGGCATCGTACATGTAGAACTTGCCGTATTCGCTTACTGGAACTGGCACCAGTTTTAGTTTCTGATAAGGAAACCAGCATGAATGAATTTGGAACAAGCACTAGCAGACCACCTTACCTCAACACGCCAAATTTCCAAACCTGGTTTCTTTCCAGAATTGGCAAATGCCGCTGTGTCAGCTAAGGCACCATTGCCGCCAGCAATCTTCAACATAATGTGACCTAAAAGTGGCAGGCGAGTGTGACATGCACCAAGTGGCTTGGTGTGAGTGACTCATTTTAGTTCAGTCCCCTGCATGCTTGACATCCCTGCATTTTAACAGACAGGATGTATCCTCAAGTGGTTTGCCCGAGGCACAGGTTCGAATCCGACTGGGGTTAATCCTTTATGCATAAATCCTGCTCATGAGAGAGTATGGGGATACAGCTTGAGCAGAGCAGCATACTCTTTTAGAGGGTCATCAATATTCTGCACAAAGCGAGAGCTGGAAGCGTCACCCGTCAGGGTGATGTTTCAGCAATGGGGTAGGTCGGAAGACATAGTTGGCTCGGCTGGCCTGGTGCAAAACCTCCACTGGTTCACTCCCTCCAGTAATACGGACCCAGCCGCATGACAGTCTAATCCGACAAGGCTTTCTTCGATGGGTCGTGTCCTCGACAAGGGATCGACCACTCGCGCTCTTGCCAAGGGTCACTTTACAGTGCCCTTTGGCACACACCCATGACTCGAGCCCGGAAGTGCTCAGAATCGTGCAGTCTGAACCAAGGTCTTACTCGTTCGCCCGAATCTCTTCTGGCCATTGCCATTGGCCCCGTGGACAGTGGTCACTTGTTGGACGTATGCTCGCTCGATAGTCACTTGTCGATGGGCGCCATTCGTGCCACCGTTCGATACTGAGGACATGATTGCGAGTGGGGCTTGTTTTCGAGATTTTGTGAATCCAAGGACGGAAGGTGACGCCGGTCAGCCAGCCAGGCGGTGACTGGCCAAACGTAAGCCTATATGGGCACAATGAGAGAATGAGCTTTGAGCAGCCCGTCCATACGCATTATAAATGAGGCGCACCGGTTTGGTCAAAGAGCACGAAAAGCGAGCCTACTGTTTGGCCAAACGTCGTGTCCGTCGCCCGTCTGTTTGCATTATTCAAGTGACAACGTCTGGAATGACGACCTTGTCATATTCGTCACACTGGCCTAATGTTTGTCGTGAACACGGATGGTCACGGCTCGTCGTCATCAGCCCTCTTCACGCATCAACCCATCCGCCGTGTCTAAATCACACGCACCTTTTTTGTCATTCATCCATTTTTTGGACGAATAAGGAAGCAAAGCATGCTCAGCGGGGCCAATACGATCTGCCTTCATATCACCTCCATCATCACCATTGCACTACATATCCATACCTAGCTAGCACTAAATACTGCAAATTATCATCACGTCAAATAATTCATTTGATCAGCATACGCCCACCGAGCGTGTCACTCTAATTTCTCATCTTCACTCAACGGCCCTGTACTGTAACAAGCGTCCAAAAAAGTGAAACTTAATTCCGAAATGATACTTCGATCGGGTATCTTCTGCGCAGTGCCATAAATGGCAGCACTCTAAAAAGCACCATTTCGTATACCTAATTCCAACGAGCACACTGCACTTACCTTCCCATTGCTTCCGGCTCCTGGATCCAAGAGTAACTCGGCGCTGATTGTTCTCGTGTCTTCGACGAACTTCTCCACAATTCCAGGCGCCGTGTGAGCCATGGTCAAGCAAATGTGAATACTGTATAGGCTCATATTCAGACACCGCCTTCAACAAAACTCAAGCCAATCACTTACGCTGACGGAAATTGCAAAGCGTTCAAATGCCAGCCCAATTTGGTCAATCGATCGCTCAAACTGTATACGTTAAAAATTGAGGAGGTGAAAGCGACGATGCTCACTTCAGGTTGCCCCAGCACACTTATTCCTTCGATGCTGCGTAGCCTGAAACAACACACGTGGGGTCACACAATCATCTACACGTCCAACTCCCTGGGGACAGTTTCACAATCATCTAGGACATGTCCTAATGTCTTACCTGATTCAGCGTTCATACAACGAGCAGAAACTGATTTCCAGATTTTCAAGACAAAAATTTCCCCAATTATTTTTCACGTCCCAACACTCTTATCAATGTCGACTGATTACTGATTTACAGTATGATCATCAAACACAGAAAAGGCGGGTAATTTGAAATTTGAATCCTTCAAAACCAACCTCTCAGTCTCCTTTTATGAACCCTATGATTGTGCAAGTGGCCCGTGGTCTCAACATCTTCAAGCCCACACCTACCCTTCCTCAATTTGACGAGCCATTTTCACGATCCGCCTGGTCGACTCGACGTATCCTTTCCGTCCATTAAACAACAGCGACGCCCAGCACGCGGCGATATTGGCACCGGAACGACTTCCTACAAACCCAAACCCAATGAACCTTCAATGGCCTCGATGGCTTCAATCAGGGCTCACCTGCTAACGTCGGCGATGCATAGATACCACCAGGCCAATCAGGTTGGCAAAAGTACTGGTAATGCAACAGGCCCTTCGAACGGTACAACAGAACGGACGTGCCCTTGACAGCGAACGCGTACTGAAACAAAGCACCAACAAATTAGACTCTCCCCTCTCTCGATCGTGCACGATTCCGTCCGATCACCTGGCCGACTGCCTCAGGTGGCCATCTAATGTATGCCTGATCTTGAGAGGTGACCGACTGACTCACTTAGCCGACTATGAATATTCTAGCAGTGAAGAATCAGCATAAGGCAAAAACGCATTGGGCGGGTATGTGATGAGTCATTGGAATAAAGAATGTCCAGATATGACCATTCTTCTCGACGAAAGGCGGTGTTGGACACCACTCGGGACCAAGTATGGGCGGGGGGTAGGCGGGGTAAGCCCCCTGTTGGGCGGGCCAGGATACTGAACCCTTCCTCTCACCCCACCCCCACCTCAGGTCCAACAGGAAGGAAGCAAAAGCAATCAAATTATATCTGGGCGGGACCATGCCCTGGCCTCCAAGCGCAGGCCAATTGTCCAGCCAGACTACAGTACTGGATGTAAAGTCATACAACTCACTCACTACATGCGACCTAAACTTGACCTGGCCTGACCTATCTCACACGCGATCAGATCAGGCTTAGGCGATCTGATCTGATCTGTACCTCCTTCTGCCCCCACCGAACCCAGCCGACCTTGCCCATATTGCTGGGACTATGCCTTTAGCGGCGAGTACAACAAGAAAGATTCGAATACAGAAATGATCACATGCCGATTAAAGACTGGGTTCATCTGATCAAGGCCTTATTGCCAATGACTGGTCCTGATCGCATGGACAGCCAGGCTCACCATAAATCATGCTGAGGGGCCACAACCGCCTCAATACCTCCCGATAATGTACCCTTACCATCGCTGACTGCGTATCCAGGGGCAGACCCTTGACATTTTTTAGGTCCCATTTTTCGCCCAGCAAGTCTGACCTAGGCTTTTTTAAGACCCTTAATTTTTGACCAGGCAAAACAGTTTTTGGATTTCTTGCGGGGCGAAGACCCCTCTTTTGGGAAGACGATCTGACCCCTACTCACAGGCGAAGTCAGCGATGTTGCTTGCCGTTAGAGGGTAAAAGGAGACAGTCGGCCAGACGAGACAGAGCCCTCTGTCCGACAAGACACAAATTATGCAGCTAAGGGTTTCTTCAAGGCTAAAGGAAAAGACAAAATGCTCAGAAAGTGGGTTAAGAGTCCGAAATTTCCATTATTCTAGCCAGACTGTGAGAATTTCCTTATCAGCTAGAAACATGTACTAGTGAAAACAGACTTCCCCTTCCCTCACCTTGTGCGTATCACACGAAATGCTGGTCACTCCTGGCACTCGAAAATCGAATTGTTTCAATTCAAACCCAGCCTCGTCCATAAACGCCACCAAAAATCCACCCAAACACGCATCAACGTGGACTGGAATGTTGTACTTTTCACCGAGCTAAAATTAAAACTTTAATCCTGTTTCATCTAACATCGAAAAATACTGCCTACCTCAGCAACACCTTCCACAGGATCGATAATGCCGTGCGGGTAATTGGGACAGGAAGCCACGAGCTAAAAAATAAACTTCTCACATCAATTTTGAACACCAAAAAATGAGCACTCACCAAACAAGTATTCGATGTAATGGCTTTCTTCATGGCTCTCAAATCCACTTTATAAGTCTTGGGATCGATGGCAATGTGTTTCACGCGAATCCCAAAATAATCCCCCGCCTTATCGAAGGCAGCATGAGCAGTGACGGGTATCACCCTTCAAAACAAGCCACGTTAACCCGCTACACCCCGCCAATGCTCCCTTACATTTCCGGATATCGTACACCTCGGTCGTAGGCCCGATTTCGATAGGCCAGACAAGCCAGTAACAAAGATTCTGTTCCACCAGACGTCACCTGAAAGGCACTTGTGCAAAGCGAATGACACACACAGCCGAACCACAACTTACCACACCACACGCGCCCTGATCCCCGTGAAACATATCCGCCACCATACGAACCACCTCCGCCTCCATCTTACGACACCCGGGGAACACACTGCAAAGATGCAGAGGATAAACCTACTTTTGCACTTGTCCCAGTCCAGGTCAGGACGAACGAAGTGTACTTCAGGCACCACCACTGTGTGGACCCAACCATAGGTCAATAAAGTGCTTACTCTGGATGCAGCGGGTTCGAATAGCAATACATGCGAAAAACCTGAAACAAAAGTGAATGAAAAAAATTGAAAAAGGATGACAATTTCGATTACCTTAGCCGACAAATCAGCCAATTTTTCATTTGTCGTGTATACCGTACCCGAGACTCTTCCATGAGCAAAATCGTACGTACCTAAACCGAACGTGCCATTAATGCACCACAGTCATACTCCACAATTGATCAATCAATCAATCGATCGACCGATCAATCGATTATACGCGATCAATCAATCGATCAACCAACCAACCGAAAGACAACAAAGATCGACAGACCAATCAATCAATCGACCAATCGATCACCAGCTGAAGCCTGATTTAATCGATGGATAAGGCATATCTACTGTACATACCCAAAGTATTATAAGCCGCAGCCGTGTTCAGTATTTCATCTTGATCCAAGCCGGAGGCAGGAAGGCGCATATTGAACTTGGCATTCGGCTCGCATTTATGCACATCGTCGTACAATGCCTTCCTCGTTTTTGCAGATTCTACAGCGATCTTTGCTTTGACCCACGGAATTCGTTTGACCATTCGAAAAATTGAATTCTTCAAACGAGTTTGGAAATCTGAAAAAAATCGAAACTCTCAGACCAGATGGCGGGTGGGCTGTACGACAGCAGAGGCAGTCTAGCCGTCTACAGCCTGGAGCACCTCGACAGTGCCGGGTCAGTCGCCCGCGGCCTGGCGTGCAAGGTCAGCGAGGGTCTATGGTTCGCAAACCGACCTCCACCACCGGGGATCGAACCCAGAACCAAGCAATACGGAAAGTCGAACGCCGAACCACTGCAACACCCGCGGCCGCCACGAGCCGCTTCTGCTACACATTAGGTTCACAACCAACTTTTCAGGCCCAACCAGTGCCCGGTCGTGGCCTAGCCGGTAAGGCGTCTCCCTCTCGCACTGTGTGCATAAAGTATGACATGACCAAACCAGCTAACACTATTTAGGAGCTAAGGCAAGCCAAGCAGTCACCTGTGTTCCCCAGCCAGGGAAGATCGATTACGCAACTCTCCCCTTCGCCATTGCCAACCAGACACGAGGGTTACACCAGCTTCGCCAAGCATAGGAAGTGCTAGGCGAACAAAAGTATCAGCTGATTTTGCCAGCAGTGCGCCAGTGCTTTTGGTATTCAGTTATTTCTGTGCAATGAATCATCAGTCGATATGACTCATTCCTCAGACAACCTTGCAAATCATGTTTCTTGTTTAAACCCACCTGTCGACACTGATTCAATACAATTTAGTGACATCATGCCTGCTTTTTTGCGCCCATGCCGTTCGTGTGCTCATCAGTGCCAAGCAAAGGAACAAATAGCTCGCAATAATAAGCCCCTGATCATGACACGAGATAGGAGAGTGCCTGTACAAACTCAACACATCCAACCCCCAACTCTGGCTTATCTGGCTACCTCTGGCTTTCAGCAGCTGAAAGACTTGCCTACTTTGGACGGAGATTTTGTCCCTGCTGACTTCGGTCGATCACACTTTTTCCTACAGTAAGCCTGCCAGGCTTGGTTGCGTGCCGAACGAGTAGAGAATCAGGGAAGTGGTTAGCAGGTCCCCCCTTCCCGCCCAGTATCATCCTGGGACGCTGATGCTGGCACAGGATGCCCTCGTGTGGAGGTGCTCCCAGTGGAGACACACAAGGGGCCTGCAGTGAGAGCTGGTCACCTCACGGTCTCGCTTATCATATCAGGACTACTGGCCAACCCACAGAAAGTAAAAAAAGTGACTTACTCAACCTGGACCCTCTGGACTGGAAATAAATCCAGAAAATGGTGCCGGTGGTTGCGAAAGTGTAAGCACACACTTGCCATGGTTCCAACCCGTCCAAGCAGCCATTGACCACTCGTCGTGCACTATTCGCCACGTGAAATATCAAATCCGACAACGGCTCCATCATCCGAGCTCACCTACAACACAGACAGTTCTCCCAGCGCTAGCACATTCTTCACTGGCCCAGTCAGTGAGTCGTACCATCTCGCCATACCAAAGTACATCGCCTTATCAAAGCGCATGCACCGAGCAAACAGAACTGATACGCGTCGACGATGACGACAGCAAAGTAAAAATAGTCATATGCTTAGATGATATTTTATTGAAATTAACAATCGAACTCAGCTATTTCCACCAAATTTCATAACAAGCGTGGTCACAGTATTTCCGCTACGGCCACCAAAAACTATGCGATTCGATGCGACGATTTCATCAACGAGAGTAAATTCTAAAACAGATTTTTATAAAAAAATATGATAAAATTTAAACAAATTTTAAAATTAGTTACCTGGCTCAAAAATTTCAAGCAATTCGTTTTTCGTAGAATTGCAAGATGCAATTATGAGAAATCGATGCGAACTTGATGGGCAAATTAATTTAATTACATTCTTTTTATAAATTTGACGTGCTTTGGATCCGTTTTCCATCAATCCGATTGCATCGTAAGTGCCCTTATCCAGTAAAATGTCGAAACATTGTTGGAGATTTATCGTTGCCGACGAAGGTTCAGAGAGAATATCGCAGATCTGAAACATTTGAATTTAGAATCATTTTCACTTTCTGTGATTAAGATTCCAAATTACCAAAACATGTCAAATCTAATCTGCAATGCATACTTGATAATGCAAATCGGAAACTCCCCGTTTCTCAGCCACAAACTTCGCCAGTTTAATTGCCGACGGTGCGTAATCCACACCCGTAACATTCTTGTAGCCCTCTTGTCTCTAAAAAAAGGTCTTCTCCCAAAAATGTTCGAATTCGCAATCGTTTCTTACCATAGCCATAGCCATTGCTCCATTACCGCACCCTAAATCCATAATTCGGCACGTTTCTCGATCGATATCGGATCGATCACGTATCCACTTGATTATACGATCTTGACACGATCGACCGAACCTAATCGAATAAATTATTAGGATATTATTAACTATTAGAAAAATAATTCTTGCGTACCAAATCTCACCCGCATTGTTGGTCGTTTGGTAATTTTCTAAATCCTTTTCGTAGGCAGTTTCCCAATATTCCTTCGTTCCTAGTACGGACCCTTCTACTTCATCGTCACTACAATCTTTGTCAGACATTGGCCTGTTTTTACAACGATCCTAGATATTTTCTTGCCAGACTCTGACTGATAACCGGATTTCCGTTTCACGACACGACGATCTCATCCCAAGTTTTTTACTGCGGTTACAGTAGCCCGCACATTGCTTTTCACCCCGAAACTATATTTTACCGGAGTAGCTATAGTCAAATTTACGAAAAGGTTTTTTGCCCGGTCTAAAGCCTTGCAGAGAAAGTTTCACCAGCACTGTTTTTTTTATGGGTCAACAAGTCAGATTTCTGCTTCAAACCGGATTTCCGTTTCACATCTCATCTGGACCTCGACTTCTTTCTGCGGTTACAGTAACCCGCACAGTGCTTTATAACCCGAAACTACATTTTACCGGAATGGCTACAGTAAAATTTTCGAAAAGGTTTTTCGCGCGGTCGAAAGTCTCGAAGACAAAAAGGAGAAAAGTGCAACACTTTTCGACATAAATTCATTATTTTCTTGGAAATTGTGATCTCGATCTTCATTTGTTCAGGAAATTAAGAAATGACTTCTTCGTTGGAATCGTTCGTTAATAAAACTATTTCAGTAATAACGGGCGACGGAAGAAATATTGTGGTAAGTGTTACTTTGGGGTTTTAATGAGCCTATTAAGGAATGGGTCAGTTTTGGGAAATCGACTGTAAAAGAAACCGTCAAACACACTTTCAAAAAGGTCCAAAATCTGTGTTCTCACCGTTTTTAAAAACTCTTTAGAAATCTTGAACTAGCCCGGGAATTTTCAGCACAGCTCCAGAAAGGGGACGAAGAACTGGGATTTGGGCTTTCACGCCTCATATATTAAAAGCTGGCATGTGTGCACGAAACGGAATCGTAAAATCTCAAAATAAAAAAATGTGGAAAGTTGGTGAGAATTCTGAAGCTACTGTTCTAAGCTTTGACAATTATCATTCCAAGAACTGTCAGAGACTACAAAAATTTTAGACTACCTTTGTAATCAAGAAGAAAAGATCTTAGTTATTTTTAAATGATAAGCTAAATTGTGTATTCGAAAACGATTAGTCTAAAATGCTTGAAACTGATCGGTTTCTGCCCATTTTAACGTCATCTTGCTGGAACGATGCGAAAATGCGTGCCGCTGAAACAATCATATTTTTGATTTCAGGGAAGTCTGAGAGGATTCGACCAGACGATCAATCTGATTCTGGACGATTCGCACGAGCGAGTTTACAGTACCGATCACGGGGTCGAGCAAGTCCCGTTGGGTCTGTATATTATTCGGGGCGACAACGTGTAAGTTGTATTCACTGGGCGCATAGGCGGGTGGGGAAGCCTGGAATCGTGAGGAAATCCTAGAAATGTGGAGAAAACTTGAGGAAATCAGGGTAAATTGAAATTCTCAGGAGTTAAAATCAGGGAAAACTGTGAAATGTGGCA
Organism: Mesodorylaimus sp. YZB2_4; assembly: GCA_030248295.1. Classification (NCBI taxonomy): domain Eukaryota; kingdom Metazoa; phylum Nematoda; class Enoplea; order Dorylaimida; family Dorylaimidae; genus Mesodorylaimus; species Mesodorylaimus sp. YZB2_4. Next base: position 395,736 of record JASANH010001374.1, on the reverse strand, counting down.
TTTTGAGATTTCGAATTTTGAATTACCCGCCTTTTCTGTGTGCCTAACGATCATGGTAGAAATCAATAACTTAATTGAAATTGGTGTAGGTAGTCGTAGGACAATGTGAATATGATCAAGCAAAAAGTAGAATTTTGTTTGGGAACCTGGAGAAATGAGGAAAAATCATTTTCCGCTTTCAATTTTAGAGCAATTATTGGCGAAATAGATGACGAAATTGACAAGAGATTAGATTTTGCTAGTATCAAAGCCGAGCCATTGGGTGCGATTTGGACTGTTTAATCTAGGAATCGTATGTTAGTGAACACGCTTTGCATTTTATGAACGTCGTGTCATTTTTGTAAGTGGACAGTTTTGACATGCATTGTATCCAGAAATCGTTTTGACGCAAAATTAGGACAGGTACGTTTTATTTTGACGCAAATTCAAACCTTAAGCATGCTGGGTTAGAAAAGAGGGGCTCGGAAGATACTGCGAGCGGTCACTGCAGTGGACATCATTATATCATCTGTGCTGAGACAGTCTTATCTGAAACTATATTTTACACACCTGTGTAAGAATTTTGCGCGGCGCTTCTAGGCTCATCTGGATTTAGATGCCAGTTTCATTTCCAGAATGGAATGGCCACGCGGGTGCGGGTGTGTGTAAAATATGGTTTCAGATGGTGCAAGGTGGGTATGGATACATAAATTATTGAACTCGGGGTGGCGAATGATATTCGCGCATTTGATCATTGTAAGGATTCAGCGCAGTGTTCTTATCCGGGCTTACATTTTCTGCGAGTTGGTCTTGATCTGGTTGGCCACCGCCGATACGATCGAATTCGTTATTAGCCTTAAATGGAATGGAATTTTGATGAAAAGGAGTCTTTGTTACTCGATTCGTCGACTGACCTGTTCCCCTCGTTCATCCAACGATGGCGCGGTGGTGTGCGGTTGGACGCGCTTGTTGCACAAAGTGGTTGCTAGCATGAATGGCAGGAAGATGAATTCGACGATGCTGATGACGCTGACTCCCAGCCACAGGCCCACGTCCCCTCCGATGTCCGAGATCATGATTTCGAACTGAAACAAGGACTGTCTGATGTGTGACTGACCAGGGGGAGGGGGCTTACTGGGTAGGCCTCGCTTTCACTGAGGGCCTGGTAGTTCAAGGCTTCGTAGTACAGTTCCACGAACATGGTGTTGTCAGCATAGTACTGGCAATCGGATTCGGGGCGGCCAGTGCATAGCATTTTCTGAAATTGATGGTTAGTGAGAGAGGCAGAGGGGTGTCGCAGGCACCCGAACCTGACCAGACTGTGAGAAGGCCATGCCAAAGACATGCTGCTTGCTGGCTGTCCTTACCGAAAGGCACCTTTACCCGCTTTCAGTACTCTGGACTCGAGTCCCAAGTGAAGCTGGAAGAGTGGTCTAGAGGAAAGGCGTGGTGGGCAGTAGGCCTACCATACCCTGGTATTCTAGGGACCCCTTCTCCTGGGCTGGGTAAATGGTGACCGCTGCAACCAAGTCTGGCCGGGTCAGCGGGTCAAAAACTCCGCACTGACTGGAGCAGGCAAGTCTGCTGCTGTACCTACGGCTGAAACATCAATTCGAAGCTTGACGTCTCCCAGCCAGGGGAGAGTATCGATTACTCTCTCCCACTCGCCTTGGCCTACCAGGGGGGGGGGGGGGTTACAGGAGCAGGCGAGTCTACTGCTGTAGACTGCGGCTGAAACATCAACCCGGGAGATTAAGGTCTTCCAGCCAGGGGAGAGTATCGATTACTTTTTCCAACTCCCAAGGGTTGCACCGTGCGGGCAGGACAGCACTCACCTTGTAAGCCTGTGATGGCCAGTTGCTGGTTGTAGCTGCCACTTCGTACGTGCCTTCCCTGCAAGAGTTCCCCTGAGTGCTAGTAGAAACGCGGGGGTCAGTGCTTACTGGCAAAGTGGCGGGCACGAGCACGCCTTGGTGTCGAACGACGAGTCATTGGCTGTGGTGGCGGCGGTCACGCAGTCCGCTGAAATGAGGGGGTGGGTTGGAGGGGTCAGTGAGACGTGTCCTGGCTACCCGCTCTCGGACAGTGCAAGCCTGACAGGCGGGGAGAATGCGGGAACTAAATCTCCAACACAGGTGGACTTACACTTTGTGTAGTCGCAGAAAGGCTTGTTCAGTGACTTCACATAAGCCGAATGGGGGTCTTGGCATTGGCATACCTCGGCCACGTGCGCTTGCAAGCAGTTGCGGAAACAGGCCTGCAAAGAGGGAAGCATTGAGCATGAGACTGTGACACTCATTTCCAGGTCTCCATTCTACTTTTGCCTTCCCTACGCGCTCATGTTTTATTTATATCGCACTCAGGGACTACAAAACAAGGAGCATAGTCTAGTGGAGGGGTAAAAATAGGTTTCACTTTTTTCTCTTTCTTTTCACATGTTCAAACAACCTGATGCAACGAGAGTGAAATGTAATGGAGTCCTCACTTGCCACTCAAGCAAAGCATGTGAGTGTGGCAAGTTCGGGTGTGATCAGGAGCAGAGCACTTTTTGCGCCTTGAATCCCATCCTGTTCCGTCGGGCTTACCTCAGTCGAGTATATCTCACCGGACTTGGGTGTTGTGCAGTTGCTATATGGATATGGCAGCCGGGTTGTTTGCAACTGCAAGAACGAGTGTTCTCATGTCATCTGACCCAGGATCGAGCAGGGGAGGGCCTTACATATTTTAGGGCGAACGATGTGGTGAATCCAGTCTGGGCATTGTGTCCGAACGAATCAGGGAAGATGGGGTCGCCCTCTCTGGTGACTAAATACAAGCAACGTGTCACTGCCGGGGGGGGGGGGGGGGGGTCGCGGGCAGCACTTACTGGTGATGCGCACTCCCAGCGAGTCACTGGTCTCAATGTACTCGGACACATTGGTTATGACGAACAGTCGCAGACCTGAAAGAGCAAGCCGACTCTGACGTGAGTGTGCACCGTGGGAACTCGTATCTGTGACTATATTTTACGCAGCCGGTGCAGTTGTGCGACACTGGTCTAGCATGGCAACATGCATCTCTGTCTGAAACCGTATTTTACTCAATATATCCAAATTTGAAGCAATGTGATCTATTTGTCTCTTCTGTGCGTCATACCATACGCCAAGCCATTCTTAGCAAAGCATTGTACGAGATGAGTAAAATATGGTTTCAGACTAGGGCTCCTATCCATGGGATAGGATAGGCGTCCAATACAATATATTGATCGCACAGAGCACAGTCTCAAAATGTCAAATGTCCGCAGAGGTGTGTAAAAGTTAGTTTCAGCCTGGGCTGCCACGACCGATACCTGAACAAGGCGGGCCCTTGCATGGATATGGTAAGTATTGCTGTTTCAGGACTATAAGCTAGAGCAGTGCAATTACCATATTTGGGTCCCGCCCTTTCGCTGGTCAATGTGGTGTTGAATTTGAAGCATCGGCCGTATATGGGGTCGTAGACGGCAGTGAAATTATTGGGTCCGCATTGTAGGTGGTTGAATGAACAGGAGCCAATCATGTCGGTCACCTCGTAGGAGATGTCGTCGATGGTGGATCTGGGATAGGCTGTCACCAGGTACTCCATGACGTCGCGCGCTCTCTCCAGCCGCTCCATGGAGTCATTTGTTCTCTGAAAGAATGGCCAGTGTTGGGGGTTGGACAAAGGGGTCGTCTCGAGCCCATACCAACAGGTCGTATTTGTCCCTCGACTCATCCAACGTTTGTTTGCTGGCTTCGACATACATGGACATCTGCAATCAATTATGCACTGTGTAGCCACCTGCGACCTGGAAGCGCGAATAGGCACAGCCATCTGCATTCAGTCATGCAACAATCCTCATCCTCAAAGATGGCCTTGTAAAGAGATGCTCCCTTAGTTCCTGGAGGGGATCGAACCCGGGACGTTCGACCAGTGTACGGGGGACGGATTCGGAGACATGGGAAATAGCCGACCACTAGCATGGACAGGCGACTCCTGAAGTTACACGGGCATAAGACCTGTAAGCCCGGAGTATCCACTGATCTAGTGGGCCAGCTGTACAGTAGGTTGTGGGATCATGTCGTCTTGTAACAAGCACTTGCTCACCCTCGGTGTCCTCCATGCTGTATGCATGGTGTCCCCAGTGTCTCCCTACTTTTGAATTCGCGCGCGCGGAGAGATAGTGTAAAGTTGATGTTAACGCTGAGCAGTGTATGCGGTCAGTCTATGACTGTTGCCCCTTGCGGCTGGGACTCTGGAGGCAGCAGAAACTTCCTGTGAACTCCGTGCGCCTTCGCGTAACAGTTAGTGGACAGTGCCAGTGTAATAGGCATGGATTACTGTGGTGTCTCCTGCCTGTAAGTGCACTGTTTCAGGACCAGCATGACTGTCCAGTTCAGTTTGCAGGCAGCAGACTGGTCTTGAGTTCCTGGTCTGCACATGCTCTATGAGCAGGTCCCAGGTCCGTCAGAACCCCTTAGACAGCCGACGGCCCCCCCGAATGGGAGTCTACATACACGGCCTTCGTGGTGTGGGACAGTCATACTCGACGAGAAGTGTTTGTGGGGTGGTTGAGCCATTCTCTGGTCTCCCTGATTCTGTCCTGCGGCGAGTCCTGCTGGTGACGGCTGTGATACCCGAAAAGTCCTGTTGTCTGTGTTCCATACTGGATTGCTCCTTTTTTCATATCTGGCAGGCGTGACGGGTGCATTTGTGTGGATCATCTTGCTCTCCATCATTTACTCTCACTTTACTCTGTCATGGCTAGTTTAGATCTGGTTTTGCCGCACCTCGTATAAGGCGCCTATGCCGGCCTATACCTGCCTTTCTGAGCGCCGCCAAACTTACACCAACAGAGGACTGAATCAGCGTGGTCAATTCCAGAAACGTCTTCTCATTCCTGACTGACTGATCTTACTGTGCAGTGTGGACTGGCAGTCAGGACAGCCTTTTGGGGCCGACGGATACAGACTGACTTTTTTTGTGCTTTTAGCTCTCAGCTGACACAGGGCTTATCATCCTGCAGATCTTTTTGGGGGTGCGGTTTCTGGCTCTCCGCCCCCTGCTGCCCCTTTGTGTGTGCGATGCCTTGATGACTCCTTGAAGCCTCGACTGCACACCAACTTCGGACCACTGTCAGCGTGATCTTATCAGACACTGGCCACTATGAATCTGCTGCGGCCGCGTCTGCAGCACAGTAACCAGACACTACTTACCAGCTCCTTCAACTCTGAGTACTTCCCAATTCTGGAGGCTTTGTACGGATTCAAGTTGCAGACGGTGACCGAAGGGAACGGCATGGGCTTGAAGATCAACTAAAAGACAGGGCTATGCACAGGCCACTACAGTGGACCAGCCAGTACCCACCTGGGTCTGCACGAGTACTTTGTAGGACAGGTACTGCACAACGATCATCCACATTTGATAGATGAAACAGGCCAGGCACACAAACCAGATGATCAACCAGAATGCCCCCATGCATTTCGACTTGGCCCTGCCCACGTGGGGCATGCCAGCCGACGAGGACCAGAAGGCGAAATCGACCAGCACTCTCTTGGCATGCGTCATGTTCCCACTCGGACAAGAGAACACACTGAACTCATCTCCTCGAATAGGCCAACTCGGTTGACAACAGTTACCAGGGGCCACCAAGCGCCCGTGTCGACCCCTGGAATTAATCCAATGGCAGCCACACCAGCCATTACCCTCTTCGATGCTCACTAACAGCCCGTGTCCTGGGTTACTCCGGCCGAGACTTGCTGGTCCGGAAGTAGAGCTATGACCATTAAACGGGTGTGCAGTCACGTGGAAGGGCGGCACTTGAGCCCACTCGTCTTCGCATCAGTCTGCTTAATATGAGCTGGTATGCAGACAAACAGACACTCCCAGTCGTATCACACAGGGTGAGCAAAAAGTTCCTGAACCAAATTTTGCTCGATTCAGCTAAAACATGAAGCTTGCAGTGAAAGCCAAACATACCGTACGAGTCTCCAGCTTTTCCTCTACAAGATAGATGTTCTTTAGAATGCACAAACTGCATTCATTCTGACCAAAAATAAGAAAGGAAACGCTGCATTTTTGCTTTGCAAGGTCATAGGTTTCAGTCGATTGCTTGATGGGCAGACAAACTGTGGGCATGATCGATCACTGATGGCACTGCAAGGGATGGCCAGAATCCTCGCAACTCGATGGAATGCGAGGTTCGAACCCTCCCCTGCAGAGGAGCACCTAGCACGAGAGCAAACTTCAGCCAAGACTGGCTGGTCCAGGAGCAATGGAAGGGGTGTTCAGTCATGTGGGAGGGCGGCATTCGAACCCACTTTGTCTTCACATCAGTCTACCACATTGCTTGTATACGCACTCCAGGACAATGGCAGCAAGACCAACAGAGCCACTCACGAGTCAGAGTCGTATCATACAGGGTGCGCAAAAAGTTCCTGAACCAACCCTGGGTCATCTGTCGAAAAGATTGCCAAGCAAAAGTCAACTGTGTGCAGTCACTTGCAGCACTAGAAGTTCAACGCATGAATGCGCCTCGGGGCATCAAACAAACGAGTGCAGCATGCACACCGCTTCCTGCACCCGTCTACGAATACTGTCCAAATGAGAGTTTGCTTGCAGTCTAGGATCAAACAGACAACATCATTCCTCTAACAAAGTCTCATTAATGAAGGAAACCCATACCTGAAACCATATTTTACACAACGTAGGCCAGTCATGTCGTACCTACTTTATCCCATGACCGCGCTAACTACTACCGGTGGCAATGAGGCCATACTCTACCAATACCCAGCGCGCATACTCCCATACTCCAGATCTAAGGAGCACATAAATTGACCATCATTTTTGACCCAGGCGGGAGTCGAACCCTCCCCGGCACGCGTGAAAGGCAGACGCCTTAACCCGCCAGGCCAGTCTTACTTTCGTGTTCTTTTCTACAAAAGAATATTCCATTTCAGCTAAAATTTAGTCATGGCTATACTATATATTCACATATAGTATAGCCATGTCCACAGTATTGCACACCATGCGTAAAATATAGTTTCAGATAAGAGTATCATCCGGTGCCAACGCCATTCGATATCAGAACAATGCAACACATACGACTGCCACCACTAACACCTCACTTCATCACCTACCATATACATACAAGGGATTGTAGAATGTGAGCACACACCTCATCGTTTCTCCAACTGCTTGAACTTGGCTTCTGAAACAGCAAACTATTTCCTCCAGTCACAACACCAGAATAAATCTTACCCAAAGTCTTGACATACGCATCGATGGCATAGGCTGCTTCCTCGAGTCTCTTGCTACTACGATCGATATCGTCGATCAAATCCAAATATGGTCGAAGATTGTCATCTGCAAAGACCATCTTGCGTCCATGGACTCATAGCCAGGCCCAGCTTACACTTAGAATTCAAGTCTTCCAAGGACTTTGTCACGTTGGCAGCCACCTGCTTGATGTCAGCGTATCGCTGACAGGCCGTGTCGTTCATTTGCTCCAACAGTTTGTAGTCATCGGCGGTACCTGAGGCACACACATAGCCAGTCCGGATGTGAGCACAGCCGAAGGGCCACAAGCACACAGAGCCCTCCTACCAGGCCCTCACCTTCCAGCACTCCAGTCAGATACTGGCCCGACTTCTCAAACGCGTCCTTGGCCAATCGATCCAACTCCGAGTCCGGTATCGTCACTGCGCTGGGCGATGGCGGCACGACCGACTGTTTGGACGAGCTGGCAGCCATGGCTCCTAGAAAACTCTCATTCGTAGCATGGCACGCTCACCATTCGCAGTATCTGGCCAGGACACGACCGCGCTCACCAAGACCCCCACTTGAGAGTAGCCTTTATTTCTACGTCACTCAATCGATAACCAATAATCACGTGCAAGCATAGCCTCACCAAGTACTGTACATAAACCAGACTGAGAAGGCATGGAACCCAGAGTAGGCAAACACTAGCATCTCCCCAACCATTATCACTTCCATCACTCGCTTTTCAATCAGATCGTTTTCTCAGTTTCACTTTTTGGCCACATCCCGCACTGCCGGTCCCCTCTTTCGAAGTAGCACCTGTCGTAAAGAAGAGATTACACACCGCCCAACCGAGGAACACAGCCGCACAATGCAAAACTGGCACAGCATCAACACACGCCCCAGCGCACATGACAAGACAGTGAGCACCAGCAAGGGAGCAGATAATTTCCATATCAGCCCCAAAAGTCATAAATTAGCATCGCATTCCTTCCATCAATCATCTGATCACACATTTCTCCTAACTGTCCCAATATCGTCCTCATCTTCTCTCTTGCTATTATTGCCAGAAAAACTGCGCTCTATACACATCATTATGCACAATGGCCACACCACAAACACGAGTAACCTCGCTCGCTTTCCTCTTTTCTTACCGGAGTTCCTCCAACGACCACCCGCTCGCATTGTACTCATCGATCGTCCATGCCCCTCGCTCGTCCCGTCACCATCCTCAAACTTGGGCAATTTGACAGGGGAGCTGGGTATTCCCTGGCTTCCTCATCCGCCTCCCCCCCGGTCCCACACGTAGGCCAGATCCGCGTGCAAAAATGAAGTGATAGCCGCGAAAATAAGTGGTTTATGCAGCAGATAAGAAGGCGAAGAGGCCCTGCTCTTCGGCACAGGGGGGGGGGGGCCCGCGTGTCGAGGAGGTGGAGGAAAAAAAAGCTAAGCCGTTTAAGATCTCGAACAACGCAAAATTTTAATTCCCCACTGCGCGCCGCTTATGACAACTTTTCATAGTTGAAAAGTCCCTCACTTCCAAGCTTGTGCGCTTCTCGCTCTTAAAAGCTTTTTAAACAAAATAGCAACAAATTCTAGCACCTTTTTGAAAAGAACACTAAAGGAATAAATCAGGAAAACTGCCAACAGAAAATTTCTGTCGATACAACTAGCGCACAGGCTTTAAATTTACAATAAAAAATTTCTCATCTATGTAAAACTATTTATTTCCCGTTTACAGCGGGAAATTCAAATTGTGCCTCAGACGATGCCTGTGAAATGGTCTATCGCCATTTAGGATATGGTAACTTCTACACATGGCTTATCCGAAATCCCGATGACAGCCACACCCATTTGAGCCCCTACCCAACCCGAGTTCATTGGGGAGGGGGGTTCGACCGTTCATACTACAAGGGGGACTCCATGGCGTGGCGGGAATTCAAAATAGCGAGGATCTTTAGGATCCCAGCTTAAATTTGAAGCACAGATATCCTAGACATCAAATTATGACCAGTAAAAATTTCAGCCCAATAACAAGTGCGGCTAAAAAGTTATGCGCTTTACACCAAGGCCCATTCTAACCATGGATTTGCTTTACTGCTGTTATGAAATCTAAAAAATATCTTGAAGTTTAAAAAAAGAATTTGTTCAGACTTCAGTGCTCTACATAAAAAAATAAAATAAAATTGGGGAAGCTTCGCAGGTCTTGAAGATATCGCAAAGATGTTGCGGTCAAAAAACCTAAAAACTATGAATTCTTGCCACGGACCCCAGACGTGGTGCGAAACTCCAACCATGAACCCGGGTTGGACAGAGGTCGCTGAAGTTTGGTTAAAACTTGTGCAAAGGCGCCTTATCCGCATCCTGGCACGAAAACTGCGCATTACAAAACTTTCCCCCCCCCTACACTTTGCAAGTATGGGCAAGATCCAGATCCTAAAAAGGGGACGGGGTACATGTTTTTTATGAGACCCATGGGGTAGGGTGAGGGTGAAACATGAACTGGGGACTTTAGCAGACCAGACCTGGGGCGGGGTCCTAAGCATATGCACCCCCATTATGTCGGGCATCACGAAAGCAGTTTAGCCTTTCCTCCAGCTAGTTCATGGCCCTCGCGTGTGGGCTGTCGATCCGACTGCACTAATGCACGTTAGTAAAACACAAAAATCAGGGCCCCAAAATCAATTGGTGATGTGGAATCAGCTAGGACATGGCCCAAATTCAAGCCTCCCTTGAGCAAAATCCAAAACTGTGGGTAGGCCTGGTGCCCCACAGGCTGGAAAAATTGTCAGTTTTTTAATAGTTATTAGAAGTTTTTAAAAAAGGTCCAACTCCCCTCTGGACGACCTAAAAATTAGTGACCCATATGCGAAGCCAAGAAAATCCTGACCCCTGCCCAAACTTTTGGCGTGACCATTGCCGAAACATAATACGAGCGAACAGAGAGTAGGCTGTAATTTTGTAACAAAAAAGTCATTGATACCGAAATATTTGAATTTACCGCGCCCATTGATGCTCAGGTGCAAGAACCTTATAACAATCGAGAGGGAATCTTGGATGCGCGCAGCGAGAGGCTTGCACGAAATAGCCCAAATTGCGCTTCGCAGTTCTGACGAGATACGTCGCAAGGCTCAGGCTAAGCACGGATTGTTCAAGTTGGGAAAAACTGGAAAGACTGGAATCTTCCAGTTAAAATCACAATAAACTGCGAAAAGTTAAATTTAAAGCTATAAATTTGGAAAACTATTTTAATTTTTGCCTGGGGGACCTTGAAAAATCAGGGAGTCATTTCCCGCGCCACTTATGAACCTTGTTGAAGTAAAAAGTCTACAACGCAGTGAATACAAAAAATGTTTTTGCTTCCTGGATCCCCTCCCCCGGCCAAGGGCTCAGTTTCGGATCCTGCCATAGAGAGCACAGGATGTCTCTTGGCCGATTGCGACACTGTCCCCAGCAACGGTCAGTTTTTTTGACCTCCGCCCAAAAACGTAAACATTCGGCACTTACCAAACGAACCGCCGCTGCTCATACTTCCATTCCTTCGTGCGCCCCATTCTCCAAGCTCACTCGATTCCGTATCGCCGCTTGACACAACCGATGAGACAATCGTCCTCTTCAATGATACCATCTTGCTTATTCCCGAATCCTCTCTTCCACTTCCCGATCCAACTCGATCTTTTTTCTTTTCCAAAAATCTCCTCAAATCTTCACCCGCGCTCGGTAGAATCGATTTTTCCTCGCTTTTCTTCAAATCTGTTCTTCTTGCGGATCGTGGTATCGATGTCAGGACGCTAGTGTCGTTGTCCGATGAATGTCCTCGATATCGTACAACTTTTTCCCTCGAATTTAATTTCTTCTCGTCCTCGTCATAATCGCTATGAATACGTTTCGTATCCGATCGTATCGATCGATCCTGATCGCCACTCATTGCCACAACCGATGATAATAGCTGCCGATGTCCAACTGATCGATTACTGGGTGATCGATGTCGACGTCGTCGATCGCCATCTCCCGTATCTCGTCTCGTCTGCTTCGTTTCTTCCACCTTATTCTTGTTCGGACTCGCCTGCTCACCTCGTCTTCTACTCTTCCAATCCATCTCGTCCGCCTCCACATTTCGATGACTCGATCCGCTGGCTTTTTTATGCTGTAATTCTTCCAATTGTTGTTTCAACGCTTCATATTCCGATTTCAACTGTTGCTTTTTCAATTCTTTCGAATTGGGCGACTCGAACGACTGTTCATCCGCGTGTTGATTGACCGGTTCTGGTGTCGACATTGATTCCGATACTATCGGCGAATCGACCATTAATTGTTGCATTACAACATCGTCGATAGGTTCATCCAAAAATTCAATTTCGTGTTCAGGTTCTTCCAATAAAAGATCATCTTCTTGCGGTTCTGGCGAACGTGGTCGAACGGGTGAACTCGACGATTCTTCTTGACCCGTCGTTGAATCCGTTCCAACATCGTCCTTATCCGATTGCTCTCCGCTGATACTCTCGTCAATTACGACTCCTTCGAATGATGTATCGCGCGTTGATTCCGATTCGCTCGCCGAAACGTCTTTGCTAAAAGAGTAAAGCTTAATTACTACTGCGCGTCGATTCTTTCCTCGAATTCAAGCAATCTCAAGCGCACTGCTAAGTGTTTGGCCAAAGAGTAAATAACAGAGCATAGCATCTCTGCGAATTTTTGCAGGTATTCCATACGTTAGCATTGCGTTAAGACTTAACCTTAGCGGGATTCGAACCCTAGCCCGAGTCCCCCCGTCCATCCTGACAGCATTTTAAAGCACCTACGTCTCCTTCTCTTCCTCGCAAGGTGTTCCAGCACTGCTACGATCTCCCATCGATTTCTTCGATTCCTCCTCAATATCGCTATCATTTTCCGCATCCGACGAAGCTGGCGAACTACTGCTGCTACTACTCCTGCTGCTAGTGTCCTCGAAACGAGACCATTTGTCATCTAAAATCAGAATGCCCACCTTATTTTCATTACTACAAAACAAAAAAACGGAAAAATTCCTACATACGTTTTCGTTTTTCGTTTCCACTTTCGGCGGCGTCATTATTCGGTCGCCGTGAATATCGATCCTGAGGCAAGATTAATTTCCCGGATGTGAACGAGGTCGATTCAATGGGTCGAGGTTGGTCTTCGGGACGAGGCACAGTTTGAATTACAATTAAATTCGAACGCATTGGTCGAAACATGGCGCGAAATCCGTGAGTGTTATGCCCGAAAAATCGTGATTGATAAGCTGGAGGTGGAGCAGGAAATTGCGATAATGAAGCACTAGGCCCTAATAATACTGGAGGCGGAACGAAAAATTGGTGCTGGCTGAATGGCATGTTATTAGTACCAGGTACGAATTGAGGTGCAGCTGGACTGTTCATTGGACGACTTTCTGTTGAACCAATCTAAAAAAGAAGCAAATTTTTTAAAATCCAATTAAAACTGCTCAGCAAGCTATAAAAATTCAAAATTCAGTATCAGCAAAAAAATGACGTCGAACCTGATTCAACGAAGCTTCTTTCGATTTTTTTAAAGTGACCAGAGCTGCACGACGAAGCGCATCTAAATCGTCCATATCAGTGTCCAAAATTGCAGTTTTCGAATCCGCCTGGCTCCTTTTAGTTGTTGTTATCGACGGAGATGAATTAGCCGAAGCGCTTGATTTTACCCGCGATGTTTTTTTCTGAAAAGTAAATGTCATCTGTTTTATTCCCAGCCAACAATCGATCAGATGAGTCAAAAAAGTAACAAATTTTGACCCTTTCGTTTAGATCTACAGATCGGCGATTACAGCGCAGGCCATCGATCAGAAAACCACTTACCGAACGAATAGATTTTATGAGATCAGAACGTAGGCGATTAATGTCTGCATCCTAAAACGAGGAATTTCCTGTATACTATAAACTAATCAAGTGAAAAATCATTGCGAAAATGCAAAAATGACCATTTTTCGCACGGATTAATTTTTCGCTAAAACATTCTTCGTTTTTAGGTGGAGATATTTGAAAAAAAGTAGTTTTTTTTACCTCGTCGGAGCTCATATTGAATAAATACTTCGATTACAAATGAAAATTAAAAATTTAATTCCGATCCAAGTTGATCAAACGAAATCAAATCCATCGAAGAATATCGAGAAGCAACGAGATGGTGCGTGGTGAAATATAGTTTCAGATGAGGCTAGAAAATTACATGATTGTCACATGTATGCAAAATTTTATGCTTAAAAGACTTTATTACTGCGTTTTCTTTAAAAAATTGTGAGATATTTTGCAAAGTGTACAGGGGAGGCCAAAAAATATTATTTGGCCATTTTTCCTCGAACTTTTCTTTACCGCGCATAAAATTACGCGTTTTGCATTCTTTCTTCCTCGTTGGCGTTTCGTCGAGAAATTTTTCGAAATCGATCGAACGGGTTGGTGTAGCCGCATTTTTTGGTTAGTTATAAAAAATATATATTAGGCGGATTAGAATAGTATAAGGTTTTTCTACAAAATGCTTCAGCCATTTTCAAAATTGTTTGGTGTTATTTTATTTATTTTTATTTTGACACTTTTGCACTCGACTACGCGCACTTTGGCTGAGGAACCGAACGAAAGTAAAGAGAAGGATTACGTTTACGATGATAGTGATGTAAAAACGGATTCTTCCTCGTCGAATAATCGTTTTCTATCGACGTCGACAATGATTTCCACCAGACGTGCGATCGAGTCGTCGACCAGTCCGTTGGCAATCCAAGTTTTGGCAACCATAGTCAATTTGTTGGTTTCCGATGTCACCGAAAAGATCTACGATGCGATGAATCACACTGCAACTCCAAACTTCTCCTTACCTGTTACCACTATGGCTCCCCAAACGTCGAACCAAATCGATTCGAATTCAACAAATAGGCCTACCGAATTTTTTTCGAACGAATTCAATACAAGTTTTACGCCGATTCATAATAAAACCGCTTTTATTTTCAATTCTTCCGAAAACAGTTTGAATTTGACGATAGAAAATGCGATTTGGATTAATAATACGAATTTCACGTCGAAATTGGATGAAACGCGATTTATTATTCCGGCAAATTTCAGCGAGCTCGAATTGTTTGAATCGATGAATTTTACTGGAAATATCAATTCTTCCCGTTCGAATAAGTCGATATTTATCGATTTATTTATCAATTCTTCAACCGATGCGGGGTCAAAACTTTTTTTTAATCGGAACGATACAAATGCGACTGATATGATCGATTTCCCGATTCCACCTTGGTTCGATCATCGTGCTAATTTCTCGAATGAAACTTTAAAGATTGCAGTCAATTTTACACTCGATGAATTCCGATATCAAACAATTAACGCTAGCCAAACGGCAGTTTTTCCAACTTCGATCACCGAACCGAATTGGGATTTGGAAATGGAAAATGACGCGACGGAGAATGTATGATTTTTGAATTAAAATAAGTTTTCCTTTCCATTTAAAAAAATTAGTTTTTAGGCGGACAATAACAGTTGCATTTATCGAACAAGCGATAGTTTGAATGGTTTCGAACTCGAGAACATCGTCCATTTGGCCCTGCCAGCCTCTCAACACGTAAGTGCCACGCCAGACTGTTGGGTTGGTCACTTCGACAAACTTGACATTTTTTTGAATGAGTCATCAATTCTAAAGTATGTTGATCAAAATTTGAAATTGGCGCGTTTTGCAATAGGAATTTGGATAAAATTACAACACTTTTGAATGAACGCGTGCGCTTTTGCGCGGGAATATTGGATTCAGATTCTTCGGGCTTAGTCGTTTAAGGACGAGCTTCGTGGAAAAAGCTACACGATAAAAGAGGGCAATGGAGTTTAAAAAATATTTCCCATTTTAGAAATGGACAAGCGAAAGTGCGCAATTATTGTGTCCGTTTATTTTGAAGAAATTATGTCGTCATTTTGAAGATCTTGAAAAGTAAGTAAAAGGGCCTCGCTATAGATTTTTTCACGCTAAATTTGAATTTCCCGCTGCGAGCCGCTGATGACAATTTTACTTTGATGAAAAATTCATCGCTTCAAAGTTTGCGTGCAGTGCGTCCCGCATTTGAAAGCATTTTTAAGAAGAATAGCAACAAATTCCGGCCGCTTCTTGAAAAAGATGAAAGCCATAAATCAGGAAAAATGTCAAAGCTACTCGCTCAAAGGCTTTAAATTTAAAGTAAGCACATTTCATCAATGTAAAACTGTCATAAGCGGTTTGCAGCGGGAAATTCAAATTTTGTCTTTCCCTGTGAAATGGTCTAAACTCACGAATAATGTGACCAGTGTACTTTAAAATTGAGTGTATTTTTTGAACATAAAAAACACAAAATATTTTTTCTGAAATTTTGAAAGAAATGTAGGTTTTTTTGTGTCGTTTTAGCAGCAGCAGTTGTGCCGAATTGCGGTTGGTTTTCGTCGACGAGTCGGCTATGGTTGGGGAGGATATGGTTTTTAGTCTGCTAGCCATCGGACCCAATGGTAAGTGTGTGGTATTGGACTGGGCAGGGGTACTGTAGTGTCCAGCTTTAATTGATTGCTGGCCACAAGCACGTCCCCCCAGCATCCGAATTTGGGGGGTGTAGCCCCCGTGACCCCCCCCCCCTCTACGCTAGACAAATTGTCAATTTTGTAATGTTAAAATTTTGAAAAACGGGTCTGACCCCCCCCCCCTCTAGACAAGCCAAAAATTAGTGACCCCCCCTATGGAAAAGCTAAGAAAATCCCGGCCCCCCCCCTCCATCCTTGATGAGCCAAAAGTTGGTGAGCCCCACCGCAATCCTGACCCAGCCGCGCCTCTGGACCAAGGGTGCAAGTATACAGTGTCAAGCTACAAAGTACAAGTCACAGTCTCGAAGTAAAGAAAAATCAGCGAACAGAGGCTGCTCGATAACTTTATAGGAGTCAGCTCGCTGATAATCAAATATTTTTAAATTTGCCGCGCCCACTGATGCTCAGGTGCAAGAACCTTATGACAGTCGGGAGGTAAACTTGGCTAGCTCAGTGAAGGGTTTGCGCGAAACGCCTCTCATTGAGTTTTGTTCTCTGTGCAACAGAGTTACCACGAGTTATCGGACGGGGCGTGGTATACCCCAGCGGAGCGTCGGGGGGTAGCATGGTACACATGCAACAGTTTTGCTTTCGCGGAATAACCGATATTCAAGTAGCTGTAACAACATTATCACAGAGGACTGAACTCCAGTGCCGGCCAGACTGTCAGACTTAAAACTTGTGCCCCTGCTAGAAAACGGGGACGCTGCAAGCAACGTGAGACCTTCTCTGTCGATTGAATATTGCTGCCTCCAAACCGTGTGCGCAAGCAACGTAATGCAGTACGATCACAGGGCTCAGGCTGAGCAGGGTTGGTTCCGGTTTAAAAACCTTAAGAACACTTTGGAAACTGTGCGAAAAACCTGCGAAAATCAGGGAAATTGAGAGTCTTTACGCCAAAATCAGCAAAAACTAAAAAAATTGCATTCCAGGGTTCAAGTCGTTAAAATCCCGAGGATAATTTTGATTTCTGTCTAGAAAACATTTGAAAATCAGGGGGAAAAATAATCTTGCAGGGAAAACTTTGAGGTTGCATTTCGAGGTTTCAAACTTGGAAATTAAGAAAATTTCAATTTTTGCCTGGAAAAATCATCTTACGCGCCGTGTGTGAGCCTTATTAATGAAACAAGTTTATAACGCATTGGTAAAAATTTTTTTTTGCTTCCTGGACCCCCCCCTCTATAAGGCCCCAAAAAATTTTAGGCCCCCAACTCTGGCCGAGCGCTAGGTTTCGGATGCTGCGTCCCCCCATGGTGTAGAAGGGGAATAGGGAGAGTGGTCGGGGAAAGAAAGAGACATAAAGAGTCAAATTTTTGAATGAATTCATTCAAGCGATGAGATTCCGATTCAAGAAATTTGTGAAGAAACAGGATAATTCTGGGGTATGGATCACGTATGGGCAAGGTCGGCTGGAGGGGGTAGAGATCAGATCAGATCGCCTAAGTCTGATCTGATCGCGTGTGAGACAAGTCAGCTTTGGGTCGAATCGAGCGAGTGAGTTGTATGACTGTTTGCATCCAGTACTGTAGGCTGGCTGGCCACTTGGCCTGTGCTTGGAGGCCAGAGCTTGGTCCTGCCCAGATATAATTCGATCGCTTTTGCTTGCTTCTTTTTCTTTCTTCCTGTTGGGCCTGAGGTGGGGGGAGGGTGAGAGGAAGGGTTCAGTGTCCTGGCCGACCCTACGGGGGGGGGGGGGGGGGATTTAACCCCCCACCAAAAATGCCGACCGTCTGAACTTGAAAGTGCGGATGCGCATTCCACAAATTTTGCTGTTTTTTTGGTGCACAATCACTTAATTTTGTCATTCTTCATCAGAATTCACCAAGTTGCGCGGATTTCCGCTCAAAAACTCACATAATGTCTTTTTCGCTGCAAAATTTTGCTTTAAAAACGTACAATCACGTAATTCCTTAATGTTTTATTAGAAATTACTCAATTCTGCAATTTTCTCTTATTTAGATGACCTGAGTAAGCAGCCAAAAAGTGTCTTTTCTTGGATAATTTTGAGTGCAGTGTTTATCATTGCATTTAAAATCAGGCAAGCAGACAATCAGAGAACCCTGTTTTTCTGGTTCGGGAGGGGCAATCCTAACCGGGATCCCGAACGAACGCTGTCCCGGGGTCTCAGGGAAGGAAATGCGATACATTTTTTTTACTTTAGGGACCCTATTCGGAGCAGATTTGAAAAAATTTTTGAATGGATTCGATGAAGAAATGGGAGCCTTGGTGAGTGAGTTTTGTTGACTTGGAATGTTAGTCGGAATTGATTGATCAGTTTGGTGTTTAGGGTTTGAATGAGCATGACAGTAGTCAGCACCTGGGATTTTGGGTCTTGTTGCAACACCAGCCAGGTCCCATGGGGGGTGGTTGGGGGGGGGGGGTTGGGTGTGGGGGTGGGCGGTTTTGGGGGGGTTGTCCCGCCTGGGTAAATAATGCAAAAGGCGCTATTCCTGAGCTTGGCTATGGATTAGGTATGGCATGATTTTGGGGTCCTGAGTCAGCACCAGCCAGGCCCCACTACTTAAACAGGGGAAAGTTGTGTTGCAGGTGCAGGGGGGAGCATGACAGTAAATCAGCACATGGGTCATGGCCTAGCGGGTTAAGGCGCCTGGCTCTCACTTACAGGGGAGGGTTCGACTCCCGCCTGGGTAAATAATTGTCAAATATGTGTTCGCTATCCCTCGAGAGCTTGGCTATGGATAAGGTATGGCATGATTTTGGGGTCCTGTGTCAGCACCAGCCTGGCCCCACTACTTGCGGCAGGGGTAAAATAGTGGAGGCATTGGAGGATGTTGTGTTGCAGTTGTCGGCGAACGGGACGAGCAAAGTGTACAAGCAGTCGACATCCCCGTCGGGGCGTCGTCCCTACGAGCACCCGTTGGACAATCCGGTCATTGCGACGAGTCTGATCGCGGTGGTGGTGACTGTGTGTTTGGTGGCCATGTTGAGCTTATTGATTTTGGTTCTGTTACAACGACGTCGTCGCAGTCGGAAAGGCGAATGGATTGTGAATAAGAAGGATAGGAATGTCAGTGTTGGAACACAGCAGGTATGGACTGGGTGAAATGCGAGTAGGCGAGGGGGCGTTTTGAAATAGGATCGTATTACTTAACTTGAGCGAAATGGTCGACTGCAAGGAGAATAGGTTGGAAAAAGTCCCCGGGGACCCGTCGTAGAAAAATAGGCCTCTTTCTTCGTCAGCTGTCAATGCTCTTTTCTGAAACAAAATGAGCAATTGTGGAAGTTTTTTTTGAGGTTCTTTTTCATTTTGCAGGCCTACGGATGGTGTTTTGAGAATGACGCGTATGCGAATGATGAAAAGAAACGGGCGGCTGTCGCCGTGGCACCTGCGCAGTTATTGGACGATCGTGGTCAAAGGGTGTCGTTGCCCGTCGATTTGACACCCTATGACGTGAATGGTTCGAATTCGTTTCCTGTCCCACCGCCTCCGCCCTTAAATACTTTTAACGGATGTGCTAATGACGACCATTTCATGCCGTCCACGCAAGCAGGAAGTTCGAGGAATAGTCGAGCCACGGGCGAGGCGATGGAAATGACGCAAACGGATTTGGCAAAAAATCAACGTTGGTACTAGAGGTACAAGTTTTGAGCTTTTTCGAATGTGGTGCCTGAGGGTGAGGGTGTGGCTCTGATTGGGGGGGAGGGGGGTATTCTAGTGTCGTATTATGCAAAGTTGAGAATCACTTGTTTTGATGGGATAGACGTCTGGAATGTTTTCTATGACTTGTATTTCTTTGTTTATGTAAATGGTTTTTGTTTTCATGCATATTTTTGTTTGATTTTTCATAATTCTCCCTTGGGGGGGACCAATGGTGGGTATATAAGCCTATTGCTTTATGCGTGCTTCTTCTGGAAATCTCTTATTTTTTGTACACTAAGATGGGTGCTGATGCGAGTACGGTTATTTCTAGAATATTTCGTTTTTGACGTGCCATTCTAGCATCCATTCCATTAATTGAATACGCTTTAATTAAGGTCTGGGTTCGATGCGGGCGCCATTGTGTTCAGGGTTGTGCGAGTAAAGTGTCTGTCAACACTTTATTGCTCACAAGATTAAAAACAATACAAAGTCGACGACTGGCCGACAGAGTCCAGTGCAATACATAAATGCCATTCCCATATTTGGGTATTCAATTATTGCAGAAAACGCGGGGAGTCATAAAAGCATTTTCGAGTAGGAACGAGCTTGTCATGATTAGCAACTACAGGCTGGCACTTGCCGAGGAATGTCTGCCACCAGCTAAGCCAACTCGTCAATCAATGAGCTATTGCAAAAACCAAATATGCTCCACCCAAATTATCGCAAGGCACCTACACTCCTTAGTCGAACGGGCAAGAGACGAGCTTGTCAAACCGACCCACACAAATTTCTATGGCAAACAAAAAAATTTCTAGCAAATTACAAAATTTCTATCAAAAAATTTTTATAAACCAGCCGTATATAATACTGGAAAATAATCATTATCGCATTATAAAATATACAAAATGACCAGACTAGCCGTCAGCCCGATCGAGCCCTGAACTCGTCTTACACAAACCTGCACTATAGCACATCTAAATTGCTCTTTATAGCACGATCCGATTCAATACTGCCTCGACAAAAAGTCATGGAAAAATTTAAAAGCTAGTTACAAAATGCGAAACAAATTTACAAGAAAATCAATTTTATATTTCCACAAAAAACATAGCGCAAGCGCCTTACCTGATTCGATGCATGCCAATTTTGCTTAAGAAATCGTATCAGAATCGGACATAATCAACGACTCTTTTTCTCCATGACTGGCCACAATTATCGGATCGACGCAGACCGACGACGAGGACGAAGTGGACAACGAGGACACGGCACTGTCCGGTGTCACATCGCCACCACCTTCCCTGCCTAATAAAACGCCTTGATAATCGTATAATTGACGCATAAAATTCAAATTAGGTTCAATATTTGGTTTACGTTTTTTCACAATGTCATACGCTTCGTCCAAAACGATCGATTTCGATTTCATCAAATAAGCCAACGTAAATGTCACCGAGCGACTTATACCAGCCAAACAATGAACCAACACTCCGTAATTCTTATCAATGGCCTCATCTAAACGGACAAAAAACCATTTCATACTTATCAGACACTCAAGATCGATTCGTGTTAGTGAAGATTCGAGAAAGTTTGATCGTGAGTTGATCGATCGATCAGCATAATTGATTTCTAAAATCGATTTGTGATCGATCACAATAACCAATCATTTTAGAGATCAATTACTGTGATCGATCGATCAATCAGATAACCAATAATTTCAGACGTTGATACTGTGATCGATTACAAATCGATTTTAGAAATCGATTATGCTGATCGATCGATCACACTAATTAATCGATCACTAAAACTTTTGAGGAGCTTCCTCTAAAATCCCTAGCCTTGCGCGATATCTAAACTGGCTGACCACATCACCAAAAAATCTTTGACCCACGCAGGCTAATCGTTCAAATTGCTCGATTTCAATCCCCAATAGCAATTTTTCCAAAGTGATCAAAAAATTTTACACTCAGCAATTTTTCGATGTTCGCCAGCACAAATAAAAAAGAACAATTAAATTTTTTAACCCAGGCACCCAAAATTTATGGTAAAACTAGGACCAGGGTTCGTAAAATAAATTTCCCTAAATCCTCCATGTTTACAGACAAAAAATGAACCTCTTCCTTAATTTTTTCAGGCACTCCTACGACTGCTAAATTAATTTCAGCTGATTTCCTGATTTTCAGCATGATCAATGGGCTCATGGAAAAGGCGAGAAATTCGAATTTTGACTCTCAACATGTAATTTCTTAGTTTTCTATGGGTTTAGCCAGAAAATATTGATTTTTTATGCTTTTTCCAGGTTCTCCTCACAAAACTTAGTAGTTGCAGAACAATTTGAAAAAAATTCAAAGTTTTGAATGAAAAACCTGAAAAAAGCATTGAAAATAAGAATTTTCTGGCTAAACCCATAAAAAACTAAGAAATTGCATGTCAAGATTCAAAATTCGAATTTCCCGCCTTTGCTTTGCACCGGTGATCATGCTGAAATTAATTTAGTAGCCGTAGGAGTGTCTAAAAAAATTGGGGTAGAAGTTAAATTTTTGGTTGGAAAACCTGGAGAAATTAGGGAAAATCATTTTCTTAATTCCTAATTTTCCAAAGTCAATTTCAACTGATTTCCTGACTTTCAGCGTGATCAAGAGGCAAAACGAAAAAGCGGCAAATTCGAATTTTGACTCTCAACATGCAATTTCTCAGTTTTCTATGGGTTTAGCCAGAGAACTCTTATTTTCCTGACAAAATTTTTATCTTTCACATTGTTCTGCAACTACTAAGTTAATTTCAACTGATTTCCTGACTTGCAGCATGATCAACAAGGACATAAAAAACGCGGGAGATTCGAAATTTAAAAAGTTTAACATGCAATTTCTCAGTTTTCCCTGATTTTGACTCAAAAACTCTCATTTTCCAGGCCCATTTCGAATTCCCTGACCTTTTCAGCATGATCAATAGGCACACAAAAAAAAACGAGAGATTCGAAATTTAAATCTCAACATAGTATTGCTCAGTTTTTTAATGGTTTTAACTCCAAAATTCCCACTACCAGGTGCATTTTAAATTCCCTGACTTTTCCAGGTTTTCCAGCCTTTTATGAATCCTGTTGGGGCTCCATGCAAAGTCGCCCCTGCCCCAAATGTTCCTCCTTGCCAATGACCAACATAAACTGATATCAACCAGTTTCAAAATCAATCAGTTTCAAAATCAATCAGTTTCAAAATCAATCAGTTTCAAAATCAATCAGTTTCAAAATCAGTTTCAAAATCAATCAGTTTCAAAATCAATCAGTTTCAAAATCAATCAGTTTCAAAATCAATCAGTTTCAAAATCAATCAGTTTCAAAATCAATCAGTTTCAAAATCAATCAGTTTCAAAATCAATCAGTTTCAAAATCAATCAGTTTCAAAATCAATCAGTTTCAAAATCAATTAGTTTCAAAATCAATCAGTTTCAAAATCAATCAGTTTCAAAATCAATCAGTTTCAAAATCAATCAGTTTCAAAATCAATCAGTTTCAAAATCAATCAGTTTCAAAATCAGTTTCAAAATCAATCAGTTTCAAAATCAATCAGTTTCAAAATCAATCAGTTTCAAAATCAATCAGTTTCAAAATCAATCAGTTTCAAAATCAATCAGTTTCAAAATCAATCAGTTTCAAAATCAATCAGTTTCAAAATCAATCAGTTTCAAAATCAATCAGTTTCAAAATCAATCAGTTTCAAAATCAATCAGTTTCAAAATCAATCAGTTTCAAAATCAATCAGTTTCAAAATCAATCAGTTTCAAAATCAATCAGTTTCAAAATCAATCAGTTTCAAAATTCAACCAGTTTCAAAATCAACCAGTTTCAAAATCAGTTTCAAAATCGAGAAGTCAAAATTCGAATTTTTTGAATAATTTCACTTTCCCGCCATTTTATTTGAATTTTCTCGCTCTTTAAAAATTCGCTTTTTTCCCCCCCCCCCCCCCCAACATCATTTCAGCCTACGATTCCCCCAAAATTCACTTACCAATAAATTCATTAGCCACTGGGAAATCGGCTAATAAATTTTGCGAAACATTATCGACGACTGGAATTCGTAAATATTTAAAGCTATCGTCTTTTTCCGATCCTTGATAATTTTCAAATCGATTCGGTAAATCCGATGTTACATTTAAAATATATTTTATATTATGACGTTTCAATGTCTCCAAATCGCCTGCTTGTTCCGCATTGCCCAAATATAAACTTTTATAAATATTTATCGGATCTCGATCATTTATCGATTTGTTGCAATCCCCATTTCTTCCCAAATTCGATCCACATTTCTCAAATTCGAATTCATTCATTTTCTCTTCTTTCCATTCCATTCCACAATTTCTAAAATCCTCATCCATTTTTAAATCTTTCAATTTCAATAAGGGCAATAAAAAAGGCGTATTTGCGGCCGATGTTGAAGATTGCCGTTTCGATAATAACGACGACGAATTTTGCGTACATCGTTTTGTATCGTTTTCAAAACAAACCCGACCAAATTTTGCCTCCTCTCCATTTTCCCCTTCATTATCCATCTCATCGCCTCGTTTCTCAAACACGCATAAATCCGGATAATCGGCAAGAAAATTTGTCATTGCTCCTGAAAAAAACTTTTTTCAAATATCCGTTTCCCACAATTTCCAAAATTTTCAACTGCACTCGCGATGAAAAAATTTGAATTCCCGCGCATTTCTTATTGATCAGCAGGTTCAAGCTGCTTATGACAAAAAGTACTGTGGGTCGGACAATGCGCGTGCGAAATTATACTTCGTTAATATCTTGACAGTTTTTATAAAAAAACACTCATAAAAGCGTAAAAATACTTCTTCTTTTTTATCTAAACAATCAGCCACAAAACCTTTTTGTCACTGCCGCCCGACAAAACTGAACCGGTGGCACTTTAATCATTTTTTGAAAAACTAGGTCAAAGAATTGTTTAAATTTCATTTAGAAACTCCTAACATTTCGAAAACGGATTAATTTTCACTTACGTCTTTTCTCAGCCTAAAATATCCGAAAAACTTTTCTTCTACTCGTCAGTCGACAAATTCCCAACAACTGTTTCGCTCAATTCAAAACCTCAACTTCGCTTTCTCTTATCTAACAAAGACTTTCTCTGTTAAACATTTGGTACAATTTCGAAAAGTTCCAAAAATCATAAATTTTAATTCAAAAATAATAAATTTTTAGAATCATAAAACGCGGAAGAAAAATTGATAAATTGCAAAAACTACAAGAAAGGGCCAATTTTTTTTGCTAAATATTTCAAATATACTTTAAAAAATTGTCAAATAAAATTGTTCGGAATGAAAACTATTTTTCAATTGCATATATTTTCGATATTTTTAAATAAAAATTTCTTTTTTTTCGAAACCTCTTTTTCACGTGATAAAATCTCGGTTTTCGCAGAAGAGAAGGTCGGGTCGATTTTCGCAAATCTAGGCTACATAATCAAGAAAAAAGCTTATCGCTATGTCGTCAAAAAAAGCGAGAAGAAGTTATTTTCGAGATTCCTCACGGGATGAATTTATTTCGTGACGAGCGCCTAAAAATAAGCCTCACCCATAAATTTTCTGGTTTATCCAAGTAAATAAGATTTAAAATCGCTCGATTTGAGATAACATTATTTTCAATTCTACTAGAAAAAAACGCCGAACTTCAAAATGGTCAAAGTCTAAGGCAGAAAAAACAAGGAAATAAAAAATCTTCGTAAAATCTCGGCTTAAAAGAGAATTTGCGGAAAACTAATTTTGTTGCACAGCAAAGGATTAAAAAATCGAAATGTATAAATTCTAAACGCGGAAATAAAGATCTTTCTGAGATAGTCAAATCAGAAATTTTGAAAATTTCACCGCAATAAAAAGCGTTTTTAAAACAAAACCATTGCGAATTTTTTATTCTTTGTCTCAAATTCTTACCTTTTTCTAAAAAATTAGTAGCGTATCCTTCGTTTCGTAAATTAGAGAAAACGAAAGATGAAAATGGTTGATTCGTCGGATTTATTTCATGATTATTTTCATTCTCTTGTTGATCATCATCGATTAAAATAATCGTCGATATTTGTCCATTTTTATTCGTATCAGAAATTATTAACTTTTGACGAATTCCTAACCAAAAATCCGGTTTTCCTTTCCATCGATGAAATAATAAAGTCGGCGGCGATATTGTCGAAATATGTTTTGCATGGACGCAATGTCCTTCTTGATATTCGTCCATCGGTCGACAGTCTAAAATCGATATGGCATAATTATTTGTGTCTCGATCACGTAATAATTCGGCTAATTCCGATGCGGAAATTAATTTAGATTCCATTTCGTGATCGGATAAAGATGAAATGGAATCGTGATTTTGAAATTTTGTTATCTTCGAATTTTTCACAAATCGTTGTTTATTTTCGGATGAATCGATTAATGAATGATGGCTATGACTATCATTTATACAATTTTCGTTTTTTTCGGTTAAATTTAAATCTCGATCTTTAATCGTCGTTATAATCATTTCTTTTCCTTTATTCATTTCGCCTTCGTTATCATTCGCCATTCCGGGTTTTATCCACTTTTCAACTTTTTGTTTTCCCGAATTCAAAAAAAATTATTTAAATACGAAACTGGCCCATTTTTTCTCTAAAAATAAAAGAATTTAAGAAATAAGTTTTAGTTTTGAGGTCGTAGCGCGATTTACCTTTTCTTCGCCCGCCCGCCCGACCGCCCGCCCAGACAACGCCTACCCGGGACTACGCCAGGCCAGCCGAGGCCACACCTCAAAAGCCAAGGTGCTTCGGTGAATGGCAGGCTTGGCCATATTAGAAAAACATGAATCGACATTCACGGCGAATATGAATGAAATGGGAAGAAAGCCAAGCCGCATCAACACCAATGCTTACCAGGCCGAGCCGAGGTGACGTAGAAGAAAAGAAGATTCTGAAAATTTCAAACAAAAACACACCACTTTACATTTATCGAACGAGAAGAAAACGAGGACGTTTCGAAATGATTGTCGAGAAAAATCTTTTTGTTTGGTCGAAAAATCGCGAGAACAAAAAGGCCAGGCGTGTTGGCGAATGAATGATGAAGAGGAGTCAAAGTCGACGTTCTAATCTTTGAATACACAACAAAACTACTTTTAACTTGGTTCAAGGCACGACGGAAACGCATCAATCTGAACGATAAGTGTGGTTGGTGCGGCCGCCACGAAGAACTAGTCGACGGCACCGACAGCTGCCTCTCAATTCCACACCCACGCTCCACTCGGGCTCGGCGGGTGGCGATTCCAGCCAAACTGACGCCCAGTCGACCATTGTCGAATTTATATAATGGAAAAGGGGCAAAAGAGATAAGAAAACTGACGCCTACTCAAAGCTGCTTCGACTAAAAACAAGCCTAAACGAACAAACCATTTTATATGAACAACTTAACTCGTCCATTCTTATCGGCGCCAGATAAGCTAATAAACACAGCTGATAAATTTGACGATGCTATTATCGACTAGAAAAACCCCAGATGGCCATGAAACAAGTAAAAATAAGATAAAACTAAGAAAAACGGGCTTTTGAGAAAGATCTTCGATTAAGAAAATCCTGCTGATAAGAAACAAATTTTCAGGCCATCAAGAAAAGACATCACCCATCTGCCAGACTCGTTAGGAGCAAAAAACCGTGGGAAATTTGAATTTTAAAAAAGCGCGCGTCGCAGGTTGATCCGCAGGTACGCTATGGCGAGCAGCCACTTATATCAAGCGCAGTATGCAAATGTAAAATCAAAATGTCGAGATGCAAAAAGATAAAAAGATTCAAAATATTCTATCCCGATTACAAAACTAAAAACGTGATAAAATTTTGCTTGTTTACGGCGCCTATGATGCCACGCAATGTTTTTCCACTTCGGCAATTTATCGGCGCGAGAATGACAAATCGTTTGGGAATGAAAAAAACAAAGAATTTCATCGACGCACCATGTTTTTTTTTGGTGCATCAAAATGGTAAATTACAGGCCCCTTTGTCGTTCAAAATACCAGAAGTATTCAAAAATTGCTGTTTTTCTTAAATTTAGAAGAGCTTCCGCGTGACGTGATATAAGCAGCTGTGCGCCAGATTGTACCTGCTGATCCAAAATCTTTCCCGCGCTTTTCGAAAAATTCAAACATTAGACTTTGCCATGTCACCTCAGGCAGTATGAGAGATAAGTCGGCCAAAGAACTTTCAAAGTCGTACAAATCGAATATTGACACCATCCACCAATGCGTATCAATTTTATCATTCGCTTATGTGATGGTGAAACAGTAGAGAATAAGTTGTCTGACCTGGTGATCTTCGCTGCCAAAGTGAATTTTTTATTCGATTAAAAGATGACGCCACCACGATTTTGTCAACGAAAAACGAGAATCGATTTTTCAACCGCTCTAAAACGCAGAAACGGCAGACCACAACAAGCGATATGCCTTTTAAATTTCGCGCTCGTGAAATAAGTAGAGAGTAACCTAAATGTTATTGTCTGCTTCAAGCGCGAAATCATGAAATTGAGTCGAATCCGGTTCGCTATTGCTTGCTTGCTAGCTACAGTTTGAGCAGAGAAAGTAACCGTCAATTTATTTGCGTCTTCGAAACCAAACCACGAAAGTATACTTGAAAAATGGCTGACGATGCTGCGGTAAGTCAGGCCGCAATTTTCAAAAATTGTAGGCGTGCGTTTGTTTTTTTTTGCTGATTCAGATCGGTCTCGTTTGTCAGTGCAATCAGGCTTGCAAGCTGATGACAACGAATTCTCCTAATTATAAGCAATTCGTCAACCAAACCTGACTAAAATCGAACACTTTTTCACAGCTTCCTCAACCGGGCGCGACTGTCGAAGAACCACTGGACTTGATTCGTTTAAGTTTGGACGAAAGAATTTACGTTAAGATGCGTAATGATCGAGAATTACGAGGAAGGCTTCATGTAAGTTTAAAAATTTTGTTCAATGGACAATCTTCAATAGAATTATTGATTTTGACAGGCTTATGATCAGCATTTGAACATGATTCTAAGCGAGGTAGAAGAAACTGTTACGTCTGTCGAAGTTGACGAGGAGACGTACGAAGAAATCTACAAGGTATATCGGGGTTTCACTTGTTGAATGTGATGGCGCTTTTGCCGTTTGGTCCCCAATCCTGCTTTCCCACGAAACCCGCGGTTTTTAGCGGGTTTCGCGGACTTCTGCCAGCGGGCCAAACGGCCTCAACTGGCCCAACCAAACGGCAAAAGTGCCAATGTGATCAGGCCCCAATTTGCCATGCTCACCTCGGGACCTGCGGTAAACTGGGACTGAAAAAAGCAGTTTTCTTGAGAATACCCGCACTTTTAATGGGTTTTTTCTGGGCTAGAATCTTCAATGCCTCAGGCAATAGCTTCAATTCGAAGGAATTTTTGTCGATAGTTAATCTATATTAGATAATCAACAACATTTCCTCGATTTTATGCATCCACAGCTGTGTTGGCAGTCCTATGTAATCATATAAACATTCTTTTCCGCACAAACGAAAATAAAACGAATCAAACTGTTTTCTTCGTGTTACTGGAGACGAAAATTCAGGGAGACTAACCGCCCCCCCCCCCCCAGTGAACCCCCATTTTCGGAACTGTCGCTGTTTTATGCCGCTTTTTCCCCATCTTTCTTCTCGAATGCTTTAAGCTCAGTGGTAAGGCCTCAGCCTGCCAATTGGGATATCCCCAGCACCATCGCAGCAGAAATCAGGTCCCGGCACTTGATTTGTTCTGTGCGAGTCAAAAACCTGAGTCATGCGCACTAGTGAAGAAATATGAGCGAGCAGAGAATGTGCTGCAACTTTGTAACACAAAACTCGTTGATAGTGAAATATTTGAATTTGCCGCGCGCATTGATGCTCAGGTGCAAGAACCTTATGACAGTCGGGAGGGAAGTTTGTCTGAACGCAGTGAGAGGCTTGCGCGAAACGCCGCTCATTGCGCTTCACAGTTCCGACGCGATGCGGCTCAGCCGAAGTAGAGATCGTTCAAGTTCGAAAAACCTGGAAAAGTCAGGGAATCCGAGAAATGTCTAGAAAACCTGCGAAAATCAGGTGGAAATGAGCGTCTTAGAAAACTAAACAGTCACTTTGAGGTTTTTTTAATTGTGAAAATTCAAAGGATAATTTCGATATTGGTCTGGAAAACCTGGAAAAATTAGGAGAAACGGGAATCTTTAAGATAAAAACAGGGGAAGCTGTGAAAGGTTGCATTTTGAGGCTAAAAATTGGAGAATTTTTGCCTTGGGAACTTGGAAAAATCGTGGAAAATCTTTTCCCGCGCCATGTATAAACCTTGTTTAGGTGAAAAGTTAATAGCGCAGTGGACACAAAAACTTTGCTCCCCAGCCTGGGACTAGGTTTCGGATGCTGCGTTAGAATGTCCCTGACCAAGTGCAAAAGTAGGTTTAGCATCATCTTGAAGTGGTCAGCGAACAAAATCGAGTCCTCGAAGGTCCAAAAAAGGACGCAAGGAGATGATGGCAACCCATCTAAAAAATGGTCCCTGAGCACTTGGAAATGGAAGCAGTGGCCAGGCCGATGCTGGTGTGTGGCCATATGTCTGTGCTAATTGCGTGTTCTTTGATTAGAAACTCGTTAAGATCCTTTGTCTTTTTTAAGCAAACGAAGCGGCAGATTCCAATGTTATTTGTTCGGGGCGATGGTGTCATCCTTGTTGCACCGCCAATGCGTGCAACCGCGTCCTAGAATCGATGGTCTGATGTGGGAGTGTGGTGGTGACCAATTCGACTAGGTTTGTTTTTCATTTGCCTCTATTGTTTGAGATTTCTTGCGGGAATATGTCATCTTTTCGTTTAGTTGAATGAATTTTCATTTTTCTCCTGGCTTTGTATCAGGTATTTTCTCGTTTATGTTTCAGTTTTGCATAAATCGTCGATGAAAATGTGGAAAAAGTTAGGTGGTTTTTGTGATGCCATTGCCGGGTTGAATGTTAGGGGCGTGGGAGAGTAGATTTCCCTGGTGGGGGGGTCGCCCGGGGATGGATGATGTGTGAGGCTGTAATTAGAGACCGTAAACGAGTCAGTCGAGAATTGGTTGCTCGAGTGAAAAATATAAAAAGCTTTGCTAACGTCCCGATGTTGGATGATTGCTGCGGGCAGTCATGGCCTATATGCTGGTGTGTAAGGACTGGTTGGCGATGTGGTGCGCGGTCGTGGCATTGGGATTGGTTTTGAGTAAGTTTTTGTCAACTTGGGCACTGACCCAGGGTGTTGTCCATGTGCGTCATATGGTCATTGAGATTTGATGGAACCCACCCGGGGGGGGGGGGGGGGCTAGCCAGCATGTTTTGTGTGCCCTGATGGGACTCGAAACATCGCTGCTATCAGACTAAAACTTGATCAACTGGGATTACAGGTCAAGTATCAAATCTTAGAGACGGGGGTTCGAATCCCGCTAAAGGTTAAATTTTTTGTTTATGAATCTCGACAACTTTTGTCGTGAGTGCACGCGAGCCTAATGGGGACGTAGCTGGCAAGCAGACACTACTGTTGGGTACCCGTGTCTGAAACCATATTTTACACACCGTTAGAATGTGGCACTTCCAATCCATCCTACTTTTTTGCAACACAATTTTCGGCTTTTTCTTGAAATATAGCCAACGCAAGATCGAAAGCACATTCTTGCATTGGGGTGTTTTCTGCTGACTCGCTGAATCGCACTTTGGAAAAAGTACTCTTCGTTTTTTCATAGCAAAGCTGGATGGGCTGATATTGTCTACAGTAATTCTTGGCCAGTTTTTCAAACGGGAATTTCGAGCTGCTCTATGCAGGCGGGGGACTGAATATTGCCTGATTTGCAAACAGATGTCTGCTCGGTGAGTCAAGGCGATCTGCAAACCATGAATTTCTGCTAACTTTTGCAGAGCTCTCTATCAGCGGCCTCCTCGATTAAGCTTGGTGAACCTGCGCATCACTGGCCGCAGGAATGGTGGAGAATGGTGTACTTTGCAGAGGCTGGCGTCACCCGTCAGAGTGATGTTTCAGCCATCGGACGACTTATTGGCTCCACTGGTCACTCCCTCCAGTGATAGGGACCGCCCAGAAAGGACGGGTGCAGTCGGGAGGGAGAGGGATTGACCAAGAGAGGACGTCCGCTTTTGATGTCCGGCCTGCACCGCGGCGCCGGTGATGCAGCGGTTCATTTGTCTACCCGTGTTGCTTGGGAGCGAGTGGCTGGACTAGTGCCGGGTTCGATCCCCGGTGATGGAGGTCGGTTTGCGCACCATAAACCCTCGCTGACCTCGCACTCCAGGAAGTGGGGACTCACGATCAGTACAAATTCGAAGCTTGGAAAAGTGGACCACTAGAGCTGGGTCCGCTGACCTCCTGCCACGACCACGTTGGAGTGTTCCAGAGACAGGGGCAAGTGGAAGAGGCTTAGAAAGGAGCACTGTATCTCATCGTCAGCTGTAGCAGGTTTAGCATTGGTAGGGACAGCAACCCTAACCCTGATTGGGGCGGCTGCGGTGTTGCAGTGGTTCGGCATTCTTCTACCTGAATTGCTTGGTCCCGGGTTCGATCCCCGGTGAGGGAGATCGTTTTACGAACCATAAAACCCTCGCTAACCTTGCACGCCAGGCTGTGTGTGTCTTAGTAGGTACCCTAGAGGTGCTCCAACTACAGTCCAGCTATACATACAGTATGACGCGGGCAGTGCTCAGTGTCACCAAGCCTGGTAGGCGGAGGAGGGGGGCTGCCGACCAAATTCGGTGGGGCAAACACTCCGACTGGAGCAGGCAGAGTGAAGACTACACCCACGGCTGAAACATCGATCCGACGGGGTGACAATAATCCTCTCCCACTCGTCATGGCCTACCAGGCGGGGGTTACAACAGCCCACCCGCCATCTTCCTGGTGTTCAGTCCAGAATGCCCTCGCGTGGAGAGGCTCCTAGTGGAGACACGCAGAGGGAAGCTGCTGTGTGCTGGCAGCACAGCCCTGCTTACAAGGTTTGACTGTTGGCCAGCGTGGTCTCTCCATTCGAGATTACTCAAGCTTCCTCTACAGAATGCTGTCTTTTTTGGGGGGCCCTTTCGTGGAGGGAAGGATGGCCACTATGTGAAAAACTGGCGGACATAACGGGGTGGGGCGTCCATTACTGGCAGCCCCCCCCCCCCCCCCCCACATACCTGCCAACGTGGTTACTCTCAGCGCGGCCACGCCAACTGGTGCCATTCTAGCACAGGCCTGACTCTGTGTCCCAGTTGGAGGAGGGGGTTGTGGGCTGACTTCGAGCATATGTTTTCAGTGCTGCCATCAGTGGCCGCTTTGGGCAAGCATGAACTGTTCGATGGTGACTATTGGCTGATCGCATTGCCCGTCGCTCAACAAACTTACGATTCGCCCGAGCCGACTTGGCTGGAGGGCGGAATGGAAAAACGGGAGGTGGAAGGGTCGATTGTGAGACGACCATCACCTTCGAGTCCTGTGTGGAGTGTGGTGGGGCTAGGCCGTAAGAAGAGGTACGTGTCCCCCAAGTCGGCCTGGTATTTCAAGTACGGCAGAGATCGAACCAGGGGTGGCAGCAGGGGTCACTCGAGTGGACCCGATCCCATGTTGCAATTGGGTGGACTGGGCAAACGATCGTGGTGACTGTTGATCATATCAGTGACATTATTGCAGAGCTATCACTTTTGCATTCATTAATTGTGCTGATAGTGAGAACTGCTTCGTGACTTGGTCGTGGGACTGACTTCACACCAGTGTTGTGTGGTCGCTTCCCTGGTACCTACAGTGCACATACGACAGCTCACCCAGTGCATAGACTGCGGTGCCCACTATGCACCTGTGTGCACCCATTTTCTGATGACCTTGTCAGGATTTCCCTCCCCGTTTTTTCCAGACTTGTAGGAATTCTGTTCTTACTGGCCGACTGGGCGCTGTAAATGGCAGAGCACAACATCCCCGGAAGCAATGTTTTCGACACCTTTGTCCCGACCGCAAGCACTTACCGCAGACACTTTAAATTTGGTGTCGAATTTTCAATCATCTCTTTCATTAACTGGTATTTGAAACGTCAGATCCTCAATTCAACCTCTATTTTTCTCGTAAGCCCCCGCGTCCTTACTGGTTGCAAACACGACCCTGTAACAGCACAATCAAAAACCCATTTCATTTCTACCACGAGGCCCGATTCAAACAAATAAAACAGTAGCAGCTGCAATCAACAATAATTGAGCGAATGACCACAGAAATCGAGCGAAACTAAAGACAAATCACACATTCTTCAGTGTCTGTTCGCACATAGCGCTTTACCAACTTTGGAGAAGAGGACCAATTTGAAGGCATGTCCTCAGACTGCCACACGAGATTACTGCGAATCTGCTGTTTCGACGGAGCGCGATGGATTCAACTCTCCCCTCATCCTCCCCTCTTGCGTCTGGTTCGCTTCCCTGTGGTTCAGTCTTCGCTCCTGTCGCCGACCAGAGTGGCCCCTGCTTATATTCCGTGAAGACAGTGCAAAACAGTCTGTGCTATACTCAGTCACTTATTGTTGACCGACCAGAGCAGTCGGTTCTCTCGCCTTCTCTCCTTTTCCACGCTTCCACAACCATACCCCCGCGACAGCTAGTGTACCTGTTCTCGGCTGGACTAGCTGAAGTTTCGCAAAAACAGCAGCTTTGGCATGTTATGCTGCCTGTGCGGTGCACGGCGTGTGCCCGCCGCGAGGCGTGCAAGGCGAAGAGAGAACTTGATTAAGTTCTCCGACGACCAGAGTTGAACCGAGGCCGACAGGTTCCCAGCTCTGCCAAGCAAACTGTGACACGACGTGCACCGCACACACAGCATAACATGCCAAAGCTGCTATTTTGCGAAACTTCAGCCAGTCCAGCAGAGAGTTGGTGCACTAGCTGTCGCGGGAGTACGGTTGTGAAAGCGTGTAGAAGAAGAGGAGACGGGGGGAACAGACTCTCCATCCAGAACGGACCTTATGGGGCTGGAGGCTCTCGAACCCGGGTCCCCTCATAGGGCACGCTCTCTGACATCACGGAGTAGCGACTAACACGCACCCTTGCCCGGCATGCATCCCGGACGGACCCTTCAGCAGTCGATGGGATGGACGAACAAGCCCGCAGGAAAAGGGCCCGACCCTCCCTTGGACCCAGCTTAGCAAGGCTGTTTTGAGTGCGATTTAGCCTCGTGGCCTGGTGGGTTAGGCGTCTGCCTCTCACGCCAGGTGCGCAGTTACGGGCGAGTGTTCGACTCGCGGGCCGGTAAATCATTTCGTGTAAAATGTGTCCCTCACCCTCGAGTGCGCATAAGCGTTTGGCGATGTGGTAAAACATGAACATGAGTGCTGCAAGCTGAATCACAGGGCGCTCTCTGACTTCAGCGTCACAACTGCTCTCTGTAACATTAACCTGAGAGGTTGACGGCTCCCAGCCAGGGGAGAGTATCGATCATTCTCACTGAGTCGCCGGCCTGCCAGGCACGAGAATTCAGCATGCTGCAGTACTGTATGCATCATATCAACTGTTTAAATTTCGCGCCTTCTAGTGTTCTTACAGACAGTTGCATCAGAAACACAATCTGAGCATTACACTTCCCGCCATCCTCGAGCCAGTCTTCCTGTGTCCCTCATCGAGGTTGGTTGTCCGTCACAATCCCCCTGCGTGCTTTCCCAAATGGACTTCGATCGCATGCCCGATCACATCTTCTTGAAAATCGTTCGATACCTGTCGTTCAAAAAGCGAGTTCGTCTGGGTCGTGTCAGCCGTCGCTTCAAACAAATCTCGGATTGGGTCATCTCGGAGGAGACAGTGTTCAATGTGACGAGCTATATGTTCCTACGCCCCAAACTGGCGTCGATGGCCAAAATGATCCCCCTCTTCGCCCCAAATTTGAGAATAGTGTTCCTCAAGTATGGCCGGAAGCGCAGCGAGATTCCAGGCTTCTACGCTGTCATGAACAAGCGACTGGCGATGGTATCGGAATGTTGGTGCCCTCGTCTGTCCGAATTGTGTGTCCACGAGTACCATCTCGAGCCCGGCGTCGTCCGCAACCTTCTGGCCAACAGTCCCAGCTTGCAGCATCTGCAGTGGTGTTGGCCGACCGGCCTGTTCCCGAATGTGGAGTGCCCGGCTCTGGAAAGCGTCATCATCGAACGGTGCAGCAGCGAACTTTTCGATTCGCTCCTGGCCCACTGCCCGAATTTGAAGAGAATCATTCTGCAGGACATGGTCGTCTCGTTGAAGCCGTGGGAAGAAATCATCGAGGCAGCAGTCGGTCGACCCGAAATGCACACCTTGGTGCTGCAGTTGCACGCCGAGCATGGTTTTGATTTCGACAAAGTGCCCAGCCTGTGGGCGCTGTCGTCACTGCGCTGGCTGTACCTGGCCAGGTTTGACATCACTGGCGCCATGGTCGAGTCGATTTCGGTCCAGTTCCCTCAACTGGAACAGCTCGGTCTGTCGAATGTTGGTGACTGCACCAGTGCTCAGGCGGCCTCTTTGTCGCGCCTGATACATCTGCGCCTGCTGCACCTGACTTTGTCCAGCTCTGATGATGAGCTCGATCAGGGAATCCGACAGCTGGCTTTTTGCTGCAGCAGCTTGGAGGAGGTAGACTTCGGGGGAAGCGCAGTGCTGAGCAAGACCACAGTCAGGGCGTTCGTCTTCAATTGCCCTCTTTTGCAAGAATTTTCAGCCGTTTCTGTCGACGGCATCAAAAACGAAGATGAGGCCGTCGAATTCTACAATTCGCTCGACGGGTTTCCTCAAACTAATTTGACCATTTGTCTTTCAAACATGAGCAGTGAAGTATGGCGATACAGGAAGGTCTGGCCCGAAGCGAGCTACCTGTTCGAGGCCCGCTCCCGGAATCAGATTCTGATCAGGCGTAACATCAAGGTTTGGAATGACGACAGCGAGTGGGAGGACGAAAATGATAAGTTGAGCGTGACGGTGTCGATTGACGAGGCCGAGGAAGAACCAGAGGAGGAACCAGAGGGAGAGGCCGAAAATGGCAGTGAAGTACCCTCGATGGGCACGGTCAAGCGATACATGCCCAGGGTGATCAGCGTGTTTCGCTCCTTGTGTTGTTGTTTTCGCGAGTGATGCTTGTATGTGCTGTATGTGTGACACTCACAGTACTGTATGAGTGAACTAGTCTGCCGGAACCAAGAATGATAGGAGGTGTGAACTGGTACTTCCGTCGTGTGTGATAGATTGAGGTACAGCGAGGAACACTCCAGAGTAGATAATTTAAAAAACCCGCCCTGGTGGTGTGAAAGGTGTTTGACGCAGTTTGCTTTACATGCAACCCGTGCAGACAGGCGAGGGAGAGAGTGTGGCCGACCGAAGTCAGCTGGACAAAATCTGACTAGAGGTAGGTTTAGTCTCGCGACTATACTTGCCCTAGACACATCAACCCGAGGGGTTGGGGTCTCCCAGCCAGGGAGAGTATCGATTACTCTCTCCCACTCGCCATGGTCAACCACTGGGTCAGTTTCTTGACCATATTCGTCGACCCTGCCGGGTCCTCGCGACGACAGAACACGGGACGCTCCATCAGCAAGTTCACGGACATAGAATGCACACGCGAGATATCAGTCCAATCGATCGCCGCTAAAGGCACGTCTACAACGCCACGCACGAATCACGGCCGCCCAGGTTGGCGAATATATTTCGAAACACAGCGTCCGGCGAGCGCACACAATTTTCACTGATTTTCGTCCAATCTAGAAGCAAAAATTCAAGCACAGGAACTGCGTTCGAGCTTTAACTCATCTATTGGCAATCTTTATATAAAACCAATCCCAGTCGTCGCACCCTATCGACGCAACCCTGGTGTACGGGGGCCGCGTCCACTTTACAGTGCCATTCGTACACAAGTCACGTGACCTGGATGATATAAGCAGCTTGCAGGCTCTCGACACGATGACAGCTGGTAATTTACTGTTAAAATTAACTGGAGCAATACTGTTGGTGGATCTTGGAATTGCCTGATGATCTGATCTGTGGTAGTCTAAAGCGCATCACCACCGACAACCAGATTTTGACTGCAAGATGTCAGGTTTCGCTCAAGTTATCTTTAAATTTCCCGCTTTTTGGCTCGCAGGGCAGAGATGTCTGCAAGACGCGCTAGATTCTGTTTTATGGAATTTTCGAGTAGGATCTCTCCGATTACGAATTACGATTCGGTCAAATTTTTTGTCTCGCTCGCTTGAATTCTCTTTTTTTCGCGAAGGATAGTATAGAATACAATATTTCATTATCTGTCTTGATGTCTGCGCATCTTTTGCAACGAGCTGTCTCGCTGTGTCCCGAACTTATCGGAGAAACTCTTTATTTAAGTCCCGCTAGCCTGCCCTATGAATTACTTTGTCAAATAAGTCAAGATGGTAAAATTTCGCTCGTCGGTGATTCTATTCGTTTATTCGATACTTCGACGGAATTAATTCGAAATCTTTTCGAGCCCGACTTCAAGACGACGACTTGGAGGGACCTATTTCTAAAGGCAGGAAGAAAACTCAGCCTGGAAAATTATGTACGAAAGCGTCAGATGGAACTGCCGCCCTCGTCCCAGCCTGCGAGGAAACCGAAACCAGGAGAAAAAATAAAGTGCCCTGGTTTTCAGATCACGGCATTTAATGCTAGCAACTTACCATTTTCTGATCCTCAAGATCGGGTAGGTAATAAAGTAGGAGATGCTAGAAACTTATCTTTAAAATTCCTTGTCATTTTCGGTTGTACTGGACGGCGACGTGTATCGAGCTTGTCGTTGCAGCGATTTAATAAAAGTTCGAAAGGGTAAAAGACCGTACAAAACGTGCTCGAATTGCGAAAAAGTCCGTCAAAAAATTCACAACCATTCCGAATCGCTGCGTCATGGAGAACTGATTTGCCATGGTTTTAAACGTACTCCATTGGAAGAAATACTAAAAATAAGAAAATGGGACAACGAAAGGCAAGAAGTTTCGCCCGTAATCTTTATCGGCGACAAAATATTTTCGCGTGAATGCAACGGTTCGAAAACATCGCGCCACGCAAGTCGATGCGATCATTGCAACAGGGCCAGGACGACTTTGTGCAGAGCCAAATGGCGAGAGCAAAAACGAATGGCCAAGGAAGAAAAGGTCATATTTGAATCGCTTGAACTCGAATTACCGCAATCGAATTCAAATCAGCGTCAACTGGAGACGAGCAGTGTAAAATCGATTCAATTTGACTCCGGATCTTATCATTGCGAATGGATTGGTCATTCGGCCAATACCAAATGTCAGTACAAGGCAAAGTCACATTCGCGACTACTTTCTCATTTGATTATTTTTCATTTACGTATTCAGCGTCTAATTAATCGAACCCTGCCGCCAAATGATCGAAAATTTGCTTGTATGTGGACCGATTGCCATCAAAAAGGCCCCTACAACAGTTGGTTATCGATTTATCGACATACGAAAATTCATAGCGGAACCGAATATTTTGAACGACGATTAGAAAATATTCGCAAACAATTCAGTGTGATCAGAGCGATTCGAAACAAGGCTGATCGTCGACGCACTGATTCATCGAAATTTGAATATCGAAATGGACAAATTTGGAAAAGATCTTATCGATTGATGGCCTATCCGATCCCCAATCGTGTTGGAAATGTGGAAAATGGAAAATCTGAACGAGTTAATCAAGCTGTTTTGAAAAGGATGAAAAAAATTGCAAAGAAACATCCGAATTTACGCCATGGTATTTTATTGTGCGATGAAGTAAGAAATTTGATTTATGTTTCAAAATTCTGATTTTGTATTCTTTATTTTTAGATCTCAGTTGATTCTGGAATAAACGAGGCGGACTCGAATGGATCAGTCAAATTGGTGGTTTTCCAGTATCTGTCCTTGTTCAGTCGTCGACCGTAAGTGCATTCTTTCGTCGTCAGGGTTTGTCTGAGGTTGACTTGATGAATTTTAGATTGATGAGTCAAAATTGTGACAAATTTTCCTGAGATATTCCCGCCAAAAATCAAAATTTACCGTTTTTATGTATTTCCCGTCACACGGTGAACAAATTTTTCATTTTCGCGTCACAATAAACACAAAAATTGAGAAGGACGAATTTTCTTTAGGCCTGGGGATTTATTATTACAGAACCAGGTCTTTGAAGAAGAAACAAAGATTTTTTGATATGCTTTTAGATTTCGTGCCAGCATTGCGTGGTATGGATGGGGCGAGGAGGGCAATGCGGACCAGTTGTTGGAGTGGTTCATGGAAGTTGGTCGCGCCTTGGAGTCGTACAATTTCCAATTGCACGGATTAATGTGCGGAGAAAATGCTCATTTTCAAGAATTGTTGAATAATTTGGCCGACTTGGACGTGTATGGGGACGAGAAAACGTGAGTGCAGTCGGAGGGACGGGGTGGGGGCACGCCTCTGAAATCTGCACGGGGCCTGGTAGACCTTTTAACAGGGTTCGTACAAGGCTGAAAAACAGGGAAAAGTCGAGGAAAGTGGGAATTTGCGAGCCAAAATCACGGAAACTGAGAGGCTGCATTTCGAGTCACCCGGCTTTTCTGTGTATCTGATGATCGCGCAGGAGGTCAGTGAATCAGTTGAAGTTGATTGAGTAATCGTGGGACAATGTGGGAATAATCGGGGGGAAAATTAAAGTTTTAGTCTGGAAAACATGGAAAAATCAGGCAAATCATTTCCAGCTCTTTGTATGCACCCTGTCCAACTTACGTATGAGTGAAACCCAGGGTAGGGGATAAAGCGTGCACGGGACAGGAGAGTCATTCACAATTTTCTTGACGATCAAGCATCCCTGCCTGTCCCCTGGCTCAGTGGTAAGGCATTTGCTGCCCAATGCGGGGAAGGGGGTCGACCTGACAATTAGTCGTGCACTATTCGCCATTGCGGGAGCTTGCAAAAACAAGTAGGGACCACCTGGGTGAGGTCTGAACGACCTTGACCTCGTTAGAGCACCCCGATAGCGGCTCGGGCCAGTGCCAAGGTAGCTCGGGCCTGATGCAGGATACAAAGCGACTGCTGCTTTTGCCAGCAAGGCTATCGAGTTTGCAAATCACGATTCATGTGTCGCCGCCATTCATACTGTATGCGGCCAAGCGCCGCAGAGCAGTGCCCACAAAAGAGGCCTCTTGTGGGCGCTGTGCTGCGGTGCTTGGTCCAGAATCCAAGACCTCGATTTCCCACGATTCTTGGCTGGGGATTTGGGGATTTGAGCAATCAGTCGGCTGATAGTGCATTAATCGGGCGGGGGGACACTGAAGGGGTGAGCCACCAAATGACGGATGTATGTTTTAGGCAGTCGGACTGTGGCATCATCAATCCGTTCTCAAACGTGGTTCCTCGATTGTACCTGCTCGCCAGTCCCACCAGGTGCATTAAAATGCTGCGTGCAAGTTGGTGCGATGAGGATCGATCGCTGTGCGTGCCAGTTCCGGGCTCGATGGATGACGAAGGGGGGTACACTTGGAAGTGTGTCAGGTAAGGGGACGGGGGTGCCGCTGATGGTCTGGTTGATGGTTTGGCTTTCAGTTGGGGTCACGTGGTGGCCGTGCACGAGTGGCAGCGGCAGCAGGCACTTCGTGGGAAGTGTGTTGATGGACAGCTGACGAGGGCGCACGTGGCATCGGAGGATCGGGAGAAGAGGGCAGTGCAAAGGATGCTCGACGTGGTCAGCGAGTCCAGTGAGACAACCATGGAATTGGTTGTGCCAGAATCGGAAGGTACGGAGTTGGAATGTGCGGGGTCAACGCTAGTCGAGGCAGCAGTGCATGTTTTACACCTACTGTAGGCTCCCCTTGGAAAAGGATGAACTTTAGCTCATAGATAAGGGATTAAAAATGGAGCATCCCCCCTCCAGTCAGCAACAGAACGGGATCCCGCCCATCCTGGGCTCTGTCTAAAATCTGTTCTTCTTTCAGGAACTCGGTACTTCATGAAGCTTATTCGCGCGTTCTGGTGTTCTTTCGATCGGCAGGGAACGTTGAGTGGCGAAGCGGGTTTGTCGGAGACTAGGAAAATGCGTGGTGATTTGGAAATGATCGATCGCGAATTGACGTATTGGCGTGATTTATCGGGGAACCAGAAGGGGCAGTTCGTGGCCGCGGACTGTTACAATGGTGTCATTCGGGTGTGTCGAGCGGTGCGTGGTCTGCTCGAACAGATCTTTGGTGGATTCCATACGGAAGGCGTTGTACCCCAGTTCGCGCCCAAGTTATTCACGCTGGACTTCTTGGAGATGGATTTGGCTGCTGTGAGACGAATCTGTTGTTCGGGGCAGCCGACTTTCGAAAGTGCTGTGCGTGCTTTGAAAAGAGTCAATTCCATTCTGCTAACTAGGTTTGTGACGAGGAGGGGAGAAGGCAGGAGGTGAGCGTGTGTTGGATGTGTGCCCTTACTGTAAGCGCTGTTCATGAATTGATACATGTATGTGGGAATGAGGGGCGGTATGGTATGAGTGACTTGGGGTTTGACTGTGCCCTGAGATGGTTTCTTGAGCACTAAGAGCATGGTTTACTCTGTTTTGTTGGCGTTGGTAGGACTTGGTGGTTTTGCAGTGGCCTTGGACACGGACCTTGGTGGTTACTGGGGTTAGAGTCAGTCAGGTCAAGTTTTCCCAAAGCGACGTGGTCCTTTTCAGCACGTACGGGGAAATGCAAGTGCCTGCTCATGCGATGCCACGACCGCTAGAGAACACTCTGTGCAGGCATCTGATCTCCTGTGACCCCAGTTGGTCTCAATTGCCCAGGGCATCCGACATGTGATCTTCAACATGAGCTCAGGTCAGCTGCAGGCTTCTCTTCTGCGGGACCCTGCTGGAGGTCAGCTCGAGATATACTGCACCAAATAATTGCCCCGTCCGCGGATCGAACCTAATGCACTGACTATGTTAAGACGTGCAGTTAGAGTACATACAGGGCCCAGGTCAGACAGTCCCTCATCAGCGCCAGTTCATGTTCAGGCCGTACAACACCACCAAACGCAGATAAGTGTACTCCGGGGTGGGCGCATTTACGAGTCCAGGCCAGTCGTTAGTCCAGGCACAAGTCGTACACTTAACAAGACAGGCAGACGCCCAACCACAAGGCCTGGGACACAAGGATCTGGATCATGTGTAAAGTGTGATCCATGGCGCTTTACACTTCCTGGCACGAATGCAAGCGAATCAGCTCGCTGGCTCGACGTCAGTTGTGTGTGCGCGTGTGTGGCTGGGGTCGATTCGCCCCCAAAATGGATTTCGATCGCGTGCCCGACTTGTTCTTGCAAATCGTTCGATGCCTGCCATTCAGAAAACAAGTTCGTCTGGGTCGTGTCAGCCGTCGCTTTGAACAAATCTCCGATTGGGCCATCTCGAAACTGAAAGTGTTCAACGGACAGTCTGTTTCGACACACTAAACTGGAATCGATGGCCAAAATGATCCCCCTCTTCGCCCCAAATCTGGAAAAGGTGAAGCACGATTACAAAGTTATACGTGGAAAGAGTATGGGCGATTTCGATGTCACGAACAAACGACTGGCGATGCTCTCTGATTGTCGGTGTCCAAAGTGATCCTGGACGAGTACCATCTCGAGCCCGGTGTGGTCCGCAACCTTCTGGCCAACAGTCCCAACTTGCAGCGTCTTCACTGGTGTTGGCCGACCGGCCGATTCCCGAATGTGGAGTGCCGAGCCCTGGAAACAGTCATCATCGACGACTGCAGCAGCGAGTTCTTCGAATCAGTCCTCGCCAACTGCCCGCATTTGGTGAACATCGCCATCCAAGACATGGCCATGTCTTTGAAGCCGTGGGAAGAAGTGATCGAGGCAGTGGCCAGTCGACCCGGGATTAATTCTTTGTGTCTGGCCTGGCATGGCAAAGTGACTTCAATTTCGACCTAGTGCCCAGCCTTTGGGCAATGTCATCGCTTTGCATGCTGGAACTGGTCGGCTTCGACATCGATGGTGCCATAGTCGATCGGGTCTCATCCTCGTTCCCTCTGCTAGAAGTGCTGACGTTGTCGAATGCTCGCGTCGCGGGACCCGATGTCGCCCGTTTGTTGAGCCTGGAACACCTGCGCGGGTTGCGGCTGTGCTTGTATCCTGTGGACGACGATCTGGATCAACCAATCCAATGTCTGTCATTGAACTGCAGGAAATTGCAAATTGTCTACTTGAAAGATGCGGTGGTGACCAAGGCCTTCGTGTACAATTGCAAACAGCTGGAAATATTTTCAGTTAAATCAATCGATGGCATCACGATCCGAAACGATGTTTTCGAATTCGGTGCTTCTCTCAGAGGGCTCGCCCCATGTAACTTCTACCTTTATTTCAACCCCAGAATCGGCGAGTTAAGCTTACCTTGGAAGCCCTCAGGCCCCCGAAAATGGACCTCGCAGCCGAGCGACGGCCGTTCGATTTCTTCCGTGAGTAAGGAACCCTTCCACACATTTTATGTCGACGAGAGCGAAGACAGCGAGTGGGAAGACGAAGCTTGACGAGTCGATCGTGCCAATGTACAACCGCATGAAATCGATGGCTGAACAACTCGCGTTCAAAGTGATCGGTGCGTTTCGTTCCTTCTATCGGAAAATTCTCAAATAACGGGATTCCCAGTGCGTGGTTTCAGAAATGACTAGTGCTACTTCGATGTTAGCTCGTCGCTTGTGGTGATCGGCAATGCGTTTCTTTGAATTCCAGTTATACCCTGGGTGCGCAAGTTCAAAACTTCAAATCTGGTTCAACTGAGGAGATGAATCTGTAGTTTTGAATGCATAGACTTTAGGAAGCGGAGGCATCAATCGTCCGAACCTCGCCGCAATCTCTGTCGTCCAGATCACGAGATCGGAACTCCAAGTTCTGCCATACTCCATCTGGTATGGTGCCCATACGGTCTGGATCAGGGGCCAGATTTTACCAAGTTACAAGCAAAACGGGTCACAAGCTCAGGAGTGACAAGCCCACAAGCGACTCACGCTTCACAAAAGTGAATTCTTCCGGCGTTACAAGGCTTGTTGCGGTAGAAAGCACGGCTACGATTTCGTGAACTTAAAAGCTCTCAGAGAAAGTAGGGTATGCGGTAGTCCTAATCTGTGCAGAATTTCATAGAAGTCAGAACAAAAGTTATGGGACTCAAAGCATTGCTCGTTTTGATCAACTTGCCCTATGTTTTTGCGATGAATTCCTTTCCGTCTTTTGGCAGGCCAATGATGATGGCAGGGAAGCACACTTCGTCCGCCGCGAAAGGGTTCCAACTTACCAAAGCACCTAGCGCAATCACCTTCCGAAAAGTCATTGCGCTGTGTATCCAAGCCTGGCAGGCGCAGGAGCGACAACGACTCAAGCGAGTCTTGCGGCTACACCTACGACTGAAACATCAACCCGACGGGTCAACTTTCCCAGCCAGGGGAGATCGATTACTCTGC
Source organism: Mesodorylaimus sp. YZB2_4 (assembly GCA_030248295.1). Lineage (NCBI taxonomy): Eukaryota > Metazoa > Nematoda > Enoplea > Dorylaimida > Dorylaimidae > Mesodorylaimus > Mesodorylaimus sp. YZB2_4. The sequence goes on along the minus strand of JASANH010001374.1, from coordinate 350,940 downwards.
TGCTGTCCAATTTTGGACGATCATTGAAAATTTCTGTCTCGATATTTCACAAATCACTTACTCTGAGTCCCTTTTTTTTACAAGGGCTGACAAATTCGTGGTGAAACACTCGTCTGTCGGGCTTGTGACTTGTTGCCCGTATTTCTCTGTAGTTGCAACGTGTTTCTCCTGGACTGCTCACTGGTTCTTTGTAACCAGGCACCTCTCACGCTTGCATTTCTAACTTGCGAGTTTGCTTGTGGTGAAAGGAGGATATGAGTTAAATAGTCACTTGTGACGCTTGTAACATTTGGAAATGCCTCAGTGAAACTGGGCCCCCACTCGGGGTACTCAGGCAGGCACTGATGTACAGCTGACATCAGATGAAGTGTACTCGTCTTAAGTTCAGATACAACGTCAATATGGTGAGTATTAGCTTCGGATCTAGACCTCAGATCAACATCAGATCCGAATCAGATTCCTTATCTGGGTCCCTATTACTGGTGGAAGTGACCAGTGGATTCGTTTCTGCTTGAAATTAAGTATGACTTTTTGGCTTCGACTGAAACAGAACGCGGCCAACAGGCTAACCTGCGCTAAAAGATAAGCTAAATTTCTTTGCCAGATTGTAATATGAGTGGATTCGTATTACTGGAGGGAGCGGCCAGTTAAGCTTTGCAGCATGCAAAAAACACAGCAGCCAACCAAGTGCTTCAATGTTGATGGCTGAAACATCATCCTGACGGGTGACGCTGCCACTCAGCTTCCAGCTCCGTACAGAGTATCCAAGCATCCTCTGTCATCCCATGCATGTGACATGGCATCTTGCGGGCGCCAGGCCCAAGACAAAACATTTTTTCTTAAGATTCCGTTGATAATCTCTAGAACATTCTGTAGGTCACAGTAATTGGTTTTTTTTTTGACCTACATTCTGCTTAAATATTTTTTGTTTGCAGTATTTTGTTGTAATTTGCTAAATGATCCTTGGCGTCTCGAATAGCTGGAGGGGCGGGGGTTGCAGCCGCTTGTGCACACGATGAACCCGAGATCATATTTTGCAAGGCATGGGTGCAGTGGATTTTTTACTTATGGTCAGACACTTTTTGCACGAAGTACACTAGACTCCATTCTCCAGTGCTTTTAGGCGCTCCCTTTTTAGAGGTGTGAGATGGCCTGCGGGTGCTTCAAATGTGCTAGCGCCTGATTGATGTGAATGAGCTCTAATTTAATCTCTCATAGCCAGACCGCCCCCCCCCCCCCACCATGTGTCGCCCTCACCATCCAGCTGCACATCAAGGAAGTCGGTTCAAACGGTAAGGGCATAAGTTGGTTCAAAATAATAGCAGTCGATATCACGTGATTTTCAAGCCGTGCAGGGCAGTTTCAGAAACGTGCTTTGATCGACCCGCACCCCTGCTTTGCTGGTTCCGTTTCTGTCCTTTCAGATGGGCGCACTCGCTCGACTGTGCGTCCCATTGTCAGCTTCACAAAAACACAGACCAATCAACTGCGGTGACGTCCATCGGAGTGCGCAAGTATATGCCATGAAAAAGTGCCCTCACGGACTCGCAGTACAGCGACACACACGAAGCGCAGACCAGTCTCGCCTCGCATCAAGCATCAGTCAAATACAATCCGTCACTTCTTGAAAAACCACCTTCAATCTTTTGTTCCAGACTTTGACAAACTTTGGAAACTTCTAGAAGCACTCTTCCAAGACGATGATGTCATGCGGCTCTGCAATGTACATAAGCTGACGCAAAAAGCAGGAGTGCCTCGTCTTTGGCTTAGGTTTTGCGCAGTCGAATCAATAATTTAGCGGCAGTTGTTTCTAGGGAGGAGATTTCTAGGCGCATTGCTGTTTCTTCGTCTGATCAATAATCCGCAGAGCAGTGCTGCCTGCCCTGCACGGAGGGATAGCAGGTCTCTGGAGCTGTTACTCATTGTCAGACCTAGGCATGGCCTGCTGGTCTCCGTTAGCTTGGGTGCGGGCGAGGGACTGGGGTTGGGGGCACCTTGGATGCCAGCTACAGTAGGCCTAGTGTACCCACGGCTAGGGGCAGCTAGACATTACTTGGTGCATCTGTGCCGTGGTCGATCAACTGTGGTTCCTTCCTCCGTCACCTTGTGGTCGACTGCCAGTGCTCAGGTGCCCCTCTGGATGTACATTTGACAAGGTGTCCTTGACATGAATTTGTGATTCATTCGTCCAGGACTCTACCATTTTCGAAAACACCTTGCTCCATAATTTTCTTATTTTTTCCGCCTCCTCTCGCCCGCCCTTAGGCCTGTCTATCGATCACTTATTTACCACCTGCTACCAGTCGCACCGTCACTCACTCATATTCATACCTAATAAACAAAGGGGGTTACAGCTATCGCGCTTTACCCAGCTTAAATCAACAAACATTTTCGCCCTCGTTACAACTTTTTCAAAACTGGCTCGCACTAGATGGAAAGTGGTGTCACGTGACGCGCATGTGACGCGCACGTGAACAGTGCTATGACTACAGCAACCGGCTGCCGAGCCACATCAATAACCGACCGGGATGCTTGGGAGACGACAGGCGAGGTGCCGTCAGTTCGAGTCCGGGATGAGGAAATAGGGTTTAGCAGGAATTAGCCTGACTTTCTTGACGGTTCTGGGAAAGACAGGCTCGCTTGATCGACTGTGCATGTTTCAGCGAGCCGAGTGAACGAGAATGTGCTCTCCGAAGATGGACGAAGACGACGTGTGGTACGTGACCGACGACGAAGACGATGTGTGGACGATGGCCGTCGAATTCTTGGAACACGGGACCGTGGACGAAGGCCGGAGTGACCATCACCAATTCGTCTATCATCGTCGCAAAATCGCTGTCAATAGCGAGACATCGACGGAAGGTGAAGACGATGAGGACCAGCTTTCATTTTCATTGCCTAGTTTGGATTCAGCGAAAGAACATGCTGAACAATTTGTCAAGAAAGTAAGCAGTTTTTAATGCCTTTCTAATTAAATCCGATAAAATTATATATTTTAGGTTTGGGATTGGAATGTGACTCATTTTAAAATGTTGCCAGAATGGTTACAGGATAACGATTTTGTATGCAGTGGTTACAGGCCACCCTTGCCTTCTTGTTACGAGTGTTTCAAGTCCATTTTTCGACTACATAATGAAACGGGCAATATCTGGACTCATATGCTTGGTAAGTAGGCTATGATTGGGGGTGGGGCAAAGAGTACTTGTGTCTGAAACTATATTTTACTCCTGTTGAAAGATTGTGACACTTCCGGCCAGGTGCAAGCAGGCAAGATGGCAGATTAGACAAAGGATAGATAGAATGGGACAGCCAGGAGACCGGGTGTCACATTCTTCCATTGTGTTGTGTAAAATATAGTTTCAGACAGTTTTGGTGAAAACCTGGCTAGTCTGTTGCTGGTCTGGGAAGGTCCACAGTTTGTGGGGTGCCGTTGGGGCTTGACTGAACAGCACAGGCACCGCGGTGGGTGTCAGACTAGTGCAGCAGGTGCAGTGCGTGTGCTGAATAGACAGACGGTGAATCGAGCAGACATGGTGTTTCAAGGAGGAATGCATGACCGTGCCGTGAGCCGGGTGTTGTCTACCCTTGACTACGGGCACCGACAGCTAGGTCACCTCGTCCACACTTATATCCTTAGCACACCCACCCACTCGCCAGGCAAGGTGTGCTAGGTTGTAGTTTGATTGAGTGGCCCTGAATGGTTTGTTGACAATCGTAAATCCTAGTGCCTCGCACACTGGTCGTAGAGCCACGTGCGTTTCATTTATCGTCGGCATCTCACTGCCAGTTGCCGCTGCTACTAGCATTAGGTGACGTGGGTGGTTTGGCACCTGGCTGAACACGGATGATAGGATCCTCGTACTCGACTCGTACCAGGCTCTCGTTGACACTGCGCTAGTCTCGCATAGAATCGATTCTAGTTCAGTGCTTTAATCGGTACCAGGCGCTGCCGTCAGAGAAGTAAATGTTGCCAAAAGGAACAAGTTTTGGCGTCATTTGGACTCGCGCCAACCACGTGCTTACGAATTCAGGCTTGGCGAGCACGTGGTTGACACAGCCTAGCCTGGGCCTTAGGAAGCGGGAAAAGCAATGGAAAATAGGTGATTCCTATTTCATGTTTTTACTCTTTTTAGGCTGCGTTGGCTTTTTGGTGGTGGCAATCTACTTCGTGACTCGTCCCGACCACGAGGTTCAATTACAAGAGAAGCTGGTCTTTTCCATATTCTTCGCGGGTGTGGTGGTTTGTTTGGGTTTGTCGTCCGTGTTCCATACGTTGTGTTGTCATTCGGAACGGGTTGGAAGACTAGTCCTCAAGTGAGTGCACTGATAAGGCTGGCTGCACCCAACTGTGGGGTGTCGAGTGCTTGGCACGGGAGTACTTTGGACCTGGCTTGGCCTGATCTTTTGGTCGGGTGAAGGTCGAAGTGCTAGCGGAGCAGGGTTTGGCTCGAGTGACGGGGTGATATATTGAGAATCCATTTTTAGACTGGACTACGTTGGTATAACATTGTTGATCATCTGCTCGTTTATTCCTTGGCTCTTCTACAGTTTCTACTGCCATCGCGAGCCCAAGATCACCTACACGGCCACCATAATCGTGTTGGGTATTGGATGCATAATTGTATCGTCGCTGGAGAAATTCTCCGAGCCTAGTCTTCGTCCAGTCAGGGCGGGTAAGTCGTTTGAATCTTGTTATAAGCGGTGGCACACCTATGTACCTGCTGAGCAACCTAAATTTGCGCGCGAATTTGAAATTCAAATTTTTGTGTACCCCAAGTTGAGAGTTTTGAATAGAGCGAAAGGCTATGTCGAGGTACATGAGCACCTGATATTCCAGGACCCGGGCGCGCTCCAGGCTCGCAGCAGTGATCGCAGTGAGTCGAGCATGAATGGTGTTGCGTTGCAGGTATGTTCCTGGCCCTGGCCTTGTCCGGTGTCATCCCCTCAGTGCACTACATCGTGCGGGAAGGTTTCTCGTCGGCCATCAATGACGCGAGGTTCGATTGGCTCTTACTTATGGCGTTGCTGTACATTTTTGGAACCATGCTTTACGCAATGAGGATCCCGGAAAGATTCTTTCCTGGAAAGTTCGACATTTGGGTAAGTGTTAGTTTAGTGTCGTGTCAGGGATTGGATAGACGCTGGTTGACATATTCTGTGGCCAGGATGTCTGTTGTCCGCTGTACTGTTGTCTACAGTGTAGTGTACGTACACACACCACACCCTACACACTACAGTGTACAGTACAACAGTGCAGTACACTACTGTACATTGTGTAGCGTAGACAGCATTGTAGTGTACAGTAGACCTACACACTGGGCGGGGTGACGGGGAGGGGGTACATGCACTACACTACCTTCCCCTTTGGCCAAGCACGTCTGGACCACAGCCAACTGCCATTCTCTGCACTGACCACCGGGTGTCCTGTGTTGTCCACATGCCGACCAAAAAACAATCGAGTTTTACCAGGGATGGGAATCGAACCCTGTCGTTGCATGCTCGCCAGCTGACCCCGCCTTTCCATTTCAGTTCCAAAGCCACACTCTGTTCCACCTGTTCGTGGTGATTGGAGCGTTCGTGCACTACCGCGGAATCTCCGAGATGGCCGTGCGAAGGTTGACCACAGCCACGTGCCCCGACGAACAAGCCGACCATCAGTTCTTTACATTTTTAACTGAGTCGCAATCGTAAATTTATGCCGGCCTGAGTTACAAAGTATTGATCATCGATTTCTTAAATGGAATTTATTGACTAGCATTCGCTTCGATGCCAGAACAAATATTACTTGAGTGCAGGAGAGTCTAAGCTTGATTGCAATACTGTAGTTTAGTGTACTCGTTATGATACTTGAACTATTTCTCAGTTTTTAGTCAGTTGGTGATTTGTGATCGAGTGATGATGGTTTTTGTGGTGGTGACCTTAGCGAGTGACATGTGTAGTTTGTTGGTCATATTCTCGACTCGTGCCATAACTCGGTGAGTAAGTGCACAAAATATTCTTTGCTAACATAAGATGCCTCTTACATTGTAAAAGAAGACTGGAGGCTAATTAGTGTGCGCTAATTAGAAATAGAATCAGCAGCAGCCAGAAGTTCTTTGAATCTTCTGGTGTACAGCTTGCCCAGCGATGCTAACGATTTCGGGTCGCTCGTACGCCATATAAATATGGGCATTGCAACCGCGCCGTGCTTGTCCTCTTGGACGGGCTTGTAGCTGACAATCAGAAGGAGACTGATGAGCAGTGAGGGAGCTGACGGAATGACAAACCCCTCCCCCCCCCCCCCCCCAGGCACAGTTCGAGCATGATTGAGAGACAGTAAACTGCTAACTGAGCCACATCCCAAGGGTGTGCTGGGACAGTACATCTTAGCAAGCAGTGACTAACAAGGCTGACGTGGGGCGCCAGTGTGAGCCTCCGACAGCCACTTAAGGCCAGCCGTGAATGGGCTCTGATGGGGCTACAGTATACTGGACTGGCTGTAGGCCTTGCTCGTGATTGACGGCCGGATAGGTGCAGGGATAGTCGGGAAGCGCCTGCCACTGGAAAGACGTAGTGAGGGGGAGGATGAGCGCAGCAACAACCTGGCACAGCCAAGCTGATAACGCCTTTCATTGATGCGCCTAGTGATAAGAGCATCCCAGAGGTGAGGAGCAAAGTGGGCAGATGCCAACCATGGACACCTACTGTATGGAACAATGCTCGTACAGGCAGGCACAAGGACCACATAGCAGAGGCACACTCGCAGCCACAGAAGGCAACAAGTCAGAAAGGAAGCTCCAAATCAGCAGGCTGGTACATCCTGACTGGTTACGCCTTTCCCTGGTAAGGCGCCATGCTAAACATCTAGTATGTGTGTTTGGTCTGTGGAGAAGGTCTGGTTCCTCCAGATGTGGTTGCCTGTGCAATAGGCGTGGCGTGTTTGGCCTGTGGAGAAGGTAGTGTATTTGGTTGCCTTGACTGGCCGCCTTACACACGGAGTAGTGTATTGACTCGCCTTTGCTGGCCAGTCGATACGCCCCTCCAGGCGAGGCTGAAACCCGTTGGGTTGATGTCTCAGCCACCTATGACTAGGTGGCCTGCCTAAAGTTATTTATGAGTCCATCCGCTCCCCGCGGTACCATCTCAAATCTACGGCCGTTCAGCGTGTTGCACCTGCACAGCGCATCAGTTGCCTCGGCCGCTCGATACGCTCCTCCAAGCCAGGCAAATGTCTCAGGTGGGGTCTTCTCCCATGGAGGGCTATCCAACCTATTACACAGCGAATGCAATAGGGTCAATCTCCCCAGCGCGTGCCACTGGACCCCTGTGATAAGCATACCTGTACAAGTCCCCGTTCTCGTCATCCATTAACGGTGCCATTCGTCGATTAGCAGCCCAACGCATGGCCACCACCGTAGTGACCATGGTGACCAAGACCAACACAGTCAACTGACGCCCAACAGTCATCTCGATCTTGGCTGGAGAAGGCTCTCGTCCAACAACGTCTCCCGACAGAATCAGCCCGCCTGGCTAGTTACGCAAGCCAACAAGAGCCACCCTTTTATGCATCACATAAACACTATCTAATTGACACTATCATTAGCCTCCTCTTTCCAGGCCCAATTAGCCCGCCATCGAACACGACACCGTCATCAAATCGCCCACGCCTACAGGACCAAGGAACTCTCCAATTTAGCAGGCTAACATCAATCACACTCGAATGAGCACCAACAAAGCATAGTCCAGCCCCCGGAACAAACGAAAGAGCAATAGGATCTAAAGCCAAGGCAAGAAAAGCATAAAATATTGAGCATTGTCACAAGACAACGAAAGACCCATGTCAAAGTCAAATTTCACATTCTACACAAACTAGCGACCGAGTCATGTCCATCACAGCTAACCTAAAACAACTCGCCATTAAAATTAGTTTACAATCAACAGTTTGGTCAAACAAAATAAAAACCACCAGGCTTAAACACCCGATCCAAATTTAGGATTGCCTCTTCGATGATAAAATGGTGAATCGGAACTGATCAAAAATATGCGACGTTTATCAGCTGAGGAAAATGCCAGCACCCCTTTATAGAAGCCGCGTCGAATCCACTCCTTTTCGTGCTCCTTTTCTTTCGACAACGACGAATGATAAAATAACCCAAAACAACGCCGTAAGCGCCTCAAAGTTTGCCATTCTCGTTCATCACTCTCGTAGTAAATAGCCACGCATTTGCTATCCGCAGCTGCCACTCGCCTCAACAACTCAGCACCGTTGCCATTCCTGCACTCGCTCAGCACAACACTCGCATTCAATCCTGCCCCCGAGTCGATCATACCTCGAATACTCGCACTGTACGCACTCTCCGACATGACCGACTGCACATCAGATATCAATTTCTTCCCTCTAAAACATAAAAAACCCTTTAAAACCTCAAGAACTAATCCTAAATATATCCGCACTTGGAAACAGTCCGTTCTCGATGAAAGTAGTCCTCGGCATTTTCATCGATGGCACCGAATCCGTCCAAGTGCAATCGATCAACGCGAGACACGTCGGGAATGATTGTATGAACTGGAGCAGACGAGTTCACGCGCCACCCATCCCATGCTCTAAAATAGATAATGCTCACAACCCACCATCAGCCAATCCACCGATCCGATCCAACTGCTGGATCAGCAACTAAAAGGTTTCGCCCTTTTTTTTGCTAAGAAATGATATGTTGCACAGTAATGAGCAAAACCCCTTTTTTCTGTCAAATCAGCATTTAATCCCGCTTATCTCCTGTCCTTTGGAGTAATCTGACAGAGAATGACAGCGAGGAAACAGAGCAGGTTGGTGAGGATGCAGAGCCAAATACGTCATCCCGATCTGGAGCCTGGATCAGATTGGGATCGGGACCAAGGCCCAGGGTCGAACCGGTCGATGCTGGCTCACAGCACGAACCCATCATCAAATCCACATACCTGTTAAAACAGCATTGGTCCATCCTCCCCTTCATGTACTTCTCATACACCCATTTGCGTATCATAAAAGCCAATCCTGGAAATTCTTCCACTAGATAAGACACGTTTAATAAAGTAGATACGCCGGCAAATCCTGGAAAATCAAAAAAACAAGCTATATGAATTACCCCTAAGATAAGAAATACATTTCACCCGCCAAAAATTCAAAGTTCAAAATGGCGGGAAAATGTCAACCCTCTCCTCAGCACCTAGAACTTGAGCACTTATGCAGACAATGTGTATAAACAGTGTAGGTGTGCGGGTCTGTGCTGTCAATTTGTAAACATAGCGAATATAACGCCAGTATGGCAGAATTGGAGTTAAAAATCCGAGTTTAGGCGCGAAATTCAAATTTTTGCAAGGAAAGTGCAGTTCCACGCATTAAGCAACCATGGCAAGTTTTTCGCCTAAAATAACCGATTTTAAACAACCAGAAGGTCCAGATTGTTTGACTAAAACCAAGTCAGAGTAAAAGTAGGAATGACACTTCTGTCTCTCATCTGCTGCCTTGCCAACAAAGGCGATAGGAGGTTCCAGAAAAGGGTTCTCGCCTCCCTCTCACAAACACGATTTCAATGCCACCATACAGACGTACAGGATACTAAACAGAAACTCTATCTGAAACTATATTTTACACCTCGGACAATATGGCACTTCCTAACTGCCCATTCCCAAGCACATATGCCATTGCCCTAGTTCCAGCTTTATCGTATTAGCTTGCCCTAACCAGGTCAGGTGTGCCATATTCTTGCACAACAGGTAAAATATAGTTGCAGATAGGGGTCCTCAGCCACAAACTGTACAGCACAAAAGGTACTCACCATTCACATTCCACGCCGACACGCTAGCCACACTCTCGTCTTTCTCCAAAATCGGGAGCATCGTTGCCATAAATTCCAAAAAATCAGGCGCCAATAACAACTCTTCCTCGATCACTATAGCCTTCGTCTGAAATCCACAAACTGCTGACCAAACAGTTGCATACACAGCAAGGAACACTTACCGCATCCGGATACTCCGCCCATAAAATATCCAACGATTTGGCCAATTGCACTACAACACCACACCTGTCACTGTTACCTATGTACATCCCCTCCGGGCTGTGACCTAGTGGATTAGCCGCCTGTCATCCTAAGGCAAGGGTTCGATTCCCAGGCCCTCCAACGCGTTTCTATTGCGAATTCTCGCTGCCAACAATATTTTCAAAGTTGTCTGACCCAAGCCCCCAGCAGCCTCCGCACTCCCACGACCCAGAATTTACAGTAAAATAACTTACCCGAATAAGGAGCGCTGGCCACGATTGGCTTGGATCGAAAATGGAACAGGTCAGCCAACTCAGCGCTTTCTGGATAATTCTGATCATAGCACACCAAAACGAACTCCGGATTGATTCCAGGCTGTGAGTTCAATGTCTCCAAACACAATCGTAGAGAATTCTGGGACAAGCCTAAAACAAAGACATCCTGGGCACTTGTTATCAGCCCTATCTCGCTCGTCCAAGATATATAGTGCCAGGCGCGCCTCTGGGATAGCCATACTCACTGTCAGCCCCTCCATACAAGTCCTATCGCCCCCCCGGTCGACCTATTTCCAACTGTTCAACCAACCAGACGCCGCCGAAGGGGCCAGCGCATCAATCGGAGCCATGCACATGGGCTGACAGTTCAGCTGCCAGTTAGCACAATCCAACATATGCAATGCACTGTGTCTCATCCATAGGTATGCCACTGAAACCCCTTAAACACGGGCCCATCCCCCAGGTTTGACCAAACCAGCTGTTGATCCCAATCCCAACCCCACCTACCTGCCACCACCATAATCGGCACTTTGAAAATCTCGTTATTCGCTATCGCACGATTTTTCAGCTTCGCCGGGAAAATCACGTTGTCTAAATTCTTCGCTAAAAATTTCAACCCCTGTTTTTCGCAACTTCATCAAACATTCAAGCCTTACTTTCGCAAAAATCTTCGAATCCATCATATTTCTCACAAAATCGCCTCTTGGCAAAATTTCGAGCCTCGGGCGACGATGCCAATCGACTGCGATTAGCGCCGACTAAAACTCAAATACTTCAAAAAATCGATCAGTCCAATCAATAAAAGATCAACTCACTGATTAGAGGCACGCATAAAGCCTTATCGATCGCCTTGGCCCAATCGTTTCCTCTTGCAAAATTCAACTAAAATATAAATCTACAGCAGTCTTATCACGATCCAATAAAGTTTCGGTTTCCCAAATGAAAGGAAACTACTGGTTTTTTTCATTCTTTGCCAATATCACTTCGCTTACTTCTTCAAAAGGCGAAAATCCATCGATTCCCTTCTGTCCAATCAAATACCAAGAAGATCGAAATTTCAAATCCCAAATTAACGAACTTCCTAATTCAGAAAATCCATATTTAGCTGTGTTTGACAAATATCGCGATGCCTCATCCGAACTGACCACCACAATTAATTCGCCTTCTTTGACTTGAGTGAAAAACGCCTCCGCCGTTTTACTATCTAAATTAATAGAATAGACCATTTCACAGATTTCGATCAGCGCAAGATTTGAATTTCCCGCTGCAAGCCGCTTATGCCAGTTTTACATAGATAGAAAGTTCCTTCCTTCAAAGCCTGCGCGCTTCAAAGCTTGATAGTTTTCCTGATTCATGGCTTTAATTAATATTCTTTTTAAAAAAATTGGCCAGAATTTGTTGGTATTCTGTTTAAAAAGCTTCCAAAAGTGCGACGCGCTCAAGCTTTAAAGAAATTAAGGCAAAATTGGCCCACCTTCAGCGTACGTATCAAAGCGTCCGAGGCCCACAATCTTTGCCGAATTCCCATCCAGCAGGACAACATTTAATCCTCGACCACCATCGTTCACTTTCTTCGTCAATACTCTGAAAAATCCAACACTTTTTTCCACTTTTCTTATGCAGAGCCCAGATACAGTGCGGGTTTTCCAAACTGAAAATGACATCCAGACCTCAAAATTTGCATTACGACCTCGAAAATAAAATCAATCAGTTGTCTTGCAGTCCGACTAATAAAATTTAGATTTTTGACCTCTCCGTTAAAAAAAAAAGTGCGGAATTCTCCCTGACGTAAGGGCAAGGGCGCGTCCAGGATTGATCGACAGTTAACATCGAAGGCCCCTTCACTCACACTCGCATTCCATCCAGTCAACTTACGTCTTCCCATTGATGCAAATTTTTGGCTGGTCATCTTTGTTCATTCCAGAATATACATAAACCGAGACTCCGTTTTGACAATCCATTTGATAATTACAGGCGGGAAGATCCTTTAGTTTAATAAATTCTCTCTTAAAGTGACTGATTCGAGGTGTTTCGGTCACTGGCTGAGGCAATGGCGTATCCGCATCCAACTTGCCCACTAAAATAGACATTGCTCGTTTTCTTTACTCCTTCACTCCCTGTCCTAAGTTTCACCCTTTCTCCTCCTGTCCTGACCCCTCCTCTTTCCAGACTAACCCCCTCCTGACACTTCTTGTCTTGACTACTCTTCCTTCCTCCTCCTCCTCCCTGGCTCCTCTTCCTCCATCCTGACTGACATTCTGTTTGTCTTGACCCCCTCCTGTCCTGACTCCCCCACAGAACTTACTCGGCAGCTGTAAGCAACCAGTCAACTGCAGTTCATCGTCGCCAACAGAATCGTTGCTTAATTTCATAATAGCATTTCCAACTTCTAATCCTTTTTGTCCAATAAACACCAAACTCGAAAAAGAATCTTCCACTGTCTCGTTAGAATATCCGTAGTGACGAAGCAAGAGAGACATGGTGTCTCGATCGAGCCTGCAATAAACAATGACAAAAAAAGTGTCAGAAAAACCAAAAAGCTTACTTATTGAAAATGTTACCAGCCGAAGACACAAATACGAGTCGATAATATGGTCTTCCAGTTAAGAATTCTCGAAATTCTTTATCTAAATTTTTCGAAATTGCAACAGGAAACTACTCGAATATGGAATCTTACCGTCTACAGAAACGTCAAAATGATCCACGCTTTCTACAGCCCCAGTAGTCTCTAAAAAACATTTATTAGTTCCGTTAAAAAATTAATATAAAACGACTTACCGTGAACGACAACAACGGACACAGTTTTAGGCGCTGTTGGAAGTTTTGTTAAGCTGAAAACAGAAAAAAAGCAATGACAAAGTTCATATTTTCATAAATTAAAAAGCCTTACGAATCACCACCGATACAAAATTGAGTATCGTTTGAGTCCGAGGATTGCAGCGTTCGGATCGAATAGGGTAAATGATTTATTTCGCAACTGACGCTCGCATTACACCGTGTCAAAAAGGATTTTATACGATCTTGGTCGTTCACCCGATCAGTGCCCGAAACACTTTCGTTTTGAAGATCAACCAATTCCGGTTGCATAGAAGACTCTTCACCTTTCACGATCTCATCCTTATTAGCTGAAAAATTTAAGCCCAGCGAAAAAATTCCACTAATTTCAACGGTTCGAAATTTTATGCCTTTAGCGAGAAATCTTACTTTTTGAAGGCGACGACGATAAATGGAAAACCAGTAGGTGGAAGAAATAAACGAAGACAAACGCACCAAATAAAACAATACCTATTCGTTTAATTCCTAAAAAATTTCGTAAAAAATTGCTTCCAGATTTTTTACACAAAATTTAGTCGGCTAACTAACTTACTATTCAACCGACGAATATGCCGCCGAGCCATTTTCTCGCTCGAGAGTCTCGTTAAAGTGTAACGTGTTTTATTGCCGTGAATCATTGATACACCGCCAATTACATTTCAGTTCGGACTCAATTCAAATCAATCGATCTCCGCTCCGTGAAATTCAAAGAACGAAAAAAACGCGCTTACAGCAGACAATTTTTACAGCTTTGTCATAAGCAGCGGTGTAATAAGTACAGTAACCCCGTAACCCCCTTCCGGACTTGGGTTTGAGGAATCATTCGTCGGTTTGGTACGATCGATTATTCGAAATTCGAAATTGGTTTTTAGATTATAGATAGTTTCGAATATGTTAAATCCAAAAGCTTCCGGTGCTTTCATTGCGATGCACGCCCGTCACGTTCGAGTCAATCCAACTGGAGTCGAGAGTATTGCGAAATTAGTGAGTTCAATCGAGTTAGTGTAAATTGGATCTCAAAAATTTTTTCGTAATTTTTTAGATTGTAAATGAAATTGAAAACAATACATTTTCGCAGGCCAGTTGGTCGGAATCAAGCGATTTGCATTGTGTGGCCAAGGATGAAAGGGACAAAAATGCGTTGAATTGGTGAGAGATTTTTAGTCTGCAACAGTCGAGGGGAGAACAGGACGGGAAGTTCAAATTTTGTCATCTGTGCATGCCGAAGAATATTTTCTTCAACTCGTTTTGTCGCGAGATTGACCTGCTTTTATTTTTTAGGTGCTTATTCGCGGATGCAATCAATTTTTCATTTTGGACCGAAGACGATAACGAAACCAAAGGCAATAAAAAACTTTTCACTGTTACTTACGAGGGCAACAAATATCACGGCTGGCACGCCTGTTGCGCAATTATTAATCGAGCGATTGATGTAAGATAATTTGTTTTTAAAGTTCCCCTTTTCTCACCTGCGGTTTTTAGAATGGCATACCGTTCACGGACGCGGAATATTTGAGTCATTTGTCGCACGAACAAGCCAAGGACATATTTTCTGGCGACGATGGTACTGTAATGCCAATGTTGGCTGAACGTCGGGCAAATTTGGTAGAAACGGCAGATGTATTATTAAACGTAAGTTCTCACCAGATTTTTAAAAAAAATTATGTAATTAAAAGTTCTTTTTTTAGAAGTTCGATGGGAATTTTTCAAATTGTTTAGAAAAAGCGGAATATAATGCCCCGAAACTATTACGTCTTATCGTAGAAAATTTTCCATCATTCAGAGATGTTGCTGAATACAACGACAGACAAGGTGAGCGGGTGTCGAAATTTTCGAGAAATTTTTGAGAAAGTTTTCTCTTTTTAGTATCATTCCTAAAACGGGCTCAGGTTTTGGTAGCTGATGTTTTCGGCTGCCTTAAAAATTATTTTCCAGACACGGACCCTGGATTGGATGTGTTATCCATGTTCGCCGATTATCGCGTTCCACAAGTATTAGCTTTTTTCGAAGCTTTGGAATATTCGATCGATTTGAAAGATTTGTTGAGAAAACGTAAGTAATTTTTTAAACCCCTCTGTGTATTTCCACGTGAGGTCATACTTCATCCATACAACACATTCTAGGGCTAAGGAACACGCAGTTGATTGACAATAATTTTTGACCTGGGCGGGAGTCGAACCCTCCCCATCTGTGCGAGTGCTGACGCCTTGGCCCGCTTGACCACGACCCGGCCAGCATCGACCGATCCACCGATCCGGCCGAACCGATCCGCCGATCCAGGGGGTGGATCGGATCCCGATCCGATCCGACCGCTGGATCGGCCGGATCGGCATTTCAAATTTGCCGCGCATTACCTGCTTAAAAAACACGCGTATGACTTGTTTTACGATACTCCTCTGACATTTGAGTTCTCTCCCATAATCATTGTCTCTGTGACATCGTGTACGTGAAGTTTTTTAATGGGTTCCAGAGGTCAGAGAGAAATCAGATGCAATGGCGAATAGAAGAAGTGAATAAGGAGCTTAACGATAGCTTAACGGAGCTGGATCAGGATCAGGGCGATCCCGATTGGGATAGGATTTTTCTGTGTTTTGCGTATGAGCCTTTATACCTCACTGAAGCACTTTTCAGTCATACTGCTTTTTTGAAACTTCTCCAATTAATTATTATTATGGATAATTTGAAAATTGATTTGAAAAATAGGGAGTTCTGATACAGGCCATATATAGATAAGCCATGCCAGCTCACGTCATGTCATGCTTTATTCCTGACCAAGCACCATGCAGCACTATCGGGGGTTAGGAAACATATGTCATGTATTGACAATTAATTTTACCCAGGCGAGAGTCGAACTCTCCCCTCTAATCGTAAGTGCGCACCTAGCGTGACAGGCAAACGACTACCGCAGGCTACGCCCCAGTTTTGCCTCCACCCCCAGAGCTGCTACAGACTACGATAAACAGACTAGCCTAGCTAGCGTGCTTTTTTCTTTATTTATGCAGAATCCCCATGCCTAATCGTCGGGATCCTGGCCTGTCGTTGAGGATCACGCGAAGAAACGAGCTTGTTTGGAGTCCCGCTTATTGGGCCTGAAGGCCCAATTAAGATATGTAAAACGATTTGAAATCAGAGTTTTTTAAATCAGTGAATGAAGAACAAAGATTGCGCAGAATTTTGGACACATTTTTGGCTTGGGATCGGTTAGGATCGGATCGGCCGGATCGGATCGGATCGGATCGGATCGGATCGGGATCGGATCGGGCCGATCCAGAGCATGGATCGATCGGGATCGGGATCCGGGCTGAGGGTCGGATCGGTCGATGCTGGCGACCCGGGATTTTGTACTTACAGGGTATGTATTCCCGAATGGTGATCCGATGGAAGTGGAGATCCGCGGTTGTTCGATCCACGCTGTAGAAATGATTGTAGAATTGGCGAAAAAAATGCTGAAAGATAATGAAAAATCGAAACTTGTCAATTCGGCGTCGGTGGATTATTTTTTGTGGTGCTATAGAAGAAAACACGCCGAAGAAATTTCTATCGTACCATTTCATCGAACCAGATGCATTTTCTATTGAACCATGATTTATTCATATCTTGAAGTATAGAAAATTATTTTTCTTGATTTTGACATAATTTAGCAATAAAAATCTTCTGTTTTGCTTGTACTGATTTTGTAATAATGCCAAATCGTATTGGCGAAAGGTTTCTTAAAATTGTGGATAATTATTATATCGATTTTAGTTTTGTGTGATTTCAGATCAACGATCGTCATGTTTAAAAAATTTTCGGAAAAAGAAAGCGTTTCGGGTGTTCAACAATTGAAATCATCCGTACAAAAAGAAATTCGAAGAAAAATATTAGAATCTTATCCTTTTTTCGAAGATTATTTGGATCAAATATTACCAAAAAAAGAAACATTCAAAATTGTGAAATGTCACGAACATATCGAATTAATTGCTGCTCCGAATGGCGATATTCAATTTTTTAAACAGCGTGATAGCCCTTGGATTCCGTGTCTTCGCCTACTCCATCAATATCCGTTCATTTTGCCGTGGCAACAAGTGGATAAAGGGGCCATTAAGTTCGTTTTGAGTGGGGCCAATATAATGTGTCCCGGGTTGACATCGCCCGGGGCTCGAATGACACCGAATTTGGAAAAGGAACGAATCGTAGCAGTTATGGCCGAAGGCAAAGAACATGCGGTGGCCGTGGGAATGATGAAATTGTCGAGTGAAGAAATTCGAAGTGTTAATAAAGGAATTGGAGTGGAAAATTTACATTATTTGAATGATGGACTTTGGCAAATGAAACCTATTAAATAGATCATCTGTTTTTAAGGTGCCGAGTAAAATTATTTGATTTTGATTGTGGGTTTTGATTGTGAGTTTTTTGGGTTGAAAAACCAATTTTTTGTTGATTTTCTTTGAACAAGGCGATGAGTGAAATTTTATTGTTTTTAGTGTTTGAAAATGTCTAAAATGGAAACGAATCAGAATGTTGGCGCATCGAATTCGCCTTCCGTCTCGCCGTCGGGTGCTACTAGCCGAAAAGTGACCACTGCTTTGGGAGTGCAGGCATCGGTCAGCGTGGCATTACACCCTTTGGTCCTGATCAATATAGCCGATCATTATACGAGGTCCAAGACACAAAGCGAAAGTGCTCAGCCCAAACCAGGTATGTCGTGGGGGCTATGGGAGATGCAAGTGTTTTGACTGCCTCGGAGACCAAGCTCGGGCCTAGGGAAGGGAAGGGTTCGACTCCCGCTGGTTGTCAATGACAAAATATGGCATGAGCGCAGCCGCGACTGAAACATCAACTCGACGGGCTGGCGTTTCTCAGCCAGGCGAGGCAGACCCTGGTCTATTTGGTGTGTAGCCATGCCTGGCAAGCGCTGGAGATGATGTGGCTGACCCGACTGCAACAGGGAAAGTCCTGCGACTGTACCTGCTGCTGAAACATCGTCCCGACGGGTTGACCTTTCTCAGCTGGGGAGATTGATTATTCGCTCCCACTCTCCGGGGTCGCAGGTGCCTCCAGCTCTTAGGACTACTGTAGGGAGCTTTGCCTGAGCATCGGCCCTGGCTGCGGTATCTTCTCTAATCCAACCTGTTGAAACCACACACGCCTTCGAAATGCGCTTTTGCGCTTTTGGGCGATTTTTCTCGGAATTTTTAGTGATAACTAAAGTTGATGTCAGCGACAATTTTGTAGAGAAAAATATGCTCTACTGTATCTGCTGGTTGTCTTTGTTTTGCTTTTACTGCTTTTAGTAGCTTTATACCAATTTTTTCAATGTGAATCGCAAAAATTTAAGAAAACGTTTGATAAAAACTGAAAACGAAAAATCAAGCCGCAAAATTACATCTGCTTGATAGAGCACATTTTTCTCTACAAAATTGTCGCTGACATCAACTTTGGTTATCGCTATAAATTTTGAGAAAAATCGCCCGAAAGCGGCAACCTCACGAATTTGGCTCACACGCGCGATTTAAATGGAAAAACTTTGTTATAAACGTAATAAATGCGGTAAAAGCAAAGAAAACACAATCAGTCGATAGAGCACATTTTTCTCTACAAAATTGTCGCTGACATCAACTTTGTTTATCGCTATAAATTTTGAGAAAAATCGCCCGAAAGTGTCGCACACGCGCCTGTTTATGCCCTGAAACTTATGTGGCTGAAACATGCACCCGCTGGTGGTTGGATGTGGCCTAGTTGGTTAGGCGTCCGACTTCCACGCTGAAAGTGCACTTACGGGCGGGTGGGTGTTCGATTCCCAGTGAGGCAGTCTGTTTAAAATAATGAGTTTTGTGCTCTGTAGCCGCCCGAAAATGGGCAAATCCATCTTTTGTGTCCTTAGTACATCTGGCCTTGGGTCGTCCAGTCGCATTCTTCGAGTCAGGCATAGAGTGGGCGCTTCTGTTTGGAATACGTCTGATCGTGAGCACGTCTGGATGGAATGGTTAGTGGACTGTAGAACCCCCTAAAAAACCAGAGTAATCCGATTTGGTGCATGGCTGAAACATCACTTTGACGGGTGACATTGTAGTGTACGGTGCAGTGACGGGTAAGCAGCGAGGTCGCTTGTTGGAAGTGACGAATTCGTTCGAATTGATGTACGATATCGTGGAAGGCAAGGTGGTTATCGATCGGGAATACCTTCGAGTGAGGGAAGCTCAATGTAAGTGCACAAAGGATTCGAGGTTGGAGGATGATAATTCTGTTCAATTTCAGACAAGGAAGTTTTCCCAGAACAAGATTTCTTAGGCTGGTACGGTATCGGAACTGATCCTACCTTCGACGATGTTGAAATTCATCGCCAATTTTGCGAAGTCAACGAATCACCGATTTTTTTAAAATTGAATCCGCAAATGATGAAATCTACGGATAAGGTATGTTAGAGAAATTGGGGGAGAGCTCTGAATGGATTACGTTAAATTTTAGCTGCCGTTGGGAATTTATGAATCTGTGTTGGATATTGTGCAAGGCAAGGCTTGTCTGCAGTTTGTACCAGTTCATTATAATTTGGTCACTGAGGAAGCTGAGCGTATTGGTATCGATCACGTGGCTCGATTCTCATTGGCTGGCGCTTCGGACGCGTCGTTTGGTAAGTTACATTTTTTAAAGAGATTGTCCCCCTGGGGGGGGGGGGCATGCATGTGAGGGGTTACGACAAAATGAAAGGAATTTTTTCGTTTTAGTGACTGAACATTTGGCTGCACAAACTGGCGCATTAAAAATGCTTTCGAGTCGATTGCGATTAATCTTGGATTATTTAAAAGCCGTAGATGAAGGCCGTTTGCCTCAAAATGATGAAATATTGAGGCAATGCGCTGTCTTGAAACATTGCTTGCCGGTTCTGAGTGGACCGAAATTCGATCAAGCTTTTGGCATGGTAAGTGGGAAATAAGGGGATGGTAACTTGTCACTTTCAAACAGTGAGTGAGGGTAGATTGGGTTGGTGAATTTGTCAAAAACTTTAGTCCTGAGTGGGAGTCGAACCTCATCCTAGTCGATTTGTATGCTGTGCTGTGTGCACTGCTATTTAACCGTTTGCGAATGAGGTTCCCGCGGATCTCGTCAAAATATCTAGTCTAGTGCATTCAAAAGTTTGTTCTGGACTGGCCAGGCGCATTATGAAAAATGAATTAGAAAAATTTATCTAGCCTGGTCTTAAGCTGAGCCAAGCGGTTTATTCGCGAATGATGCATACACCGCCACAGATAGCTGCTACTGGAACTGGCGCTGGTCCATGTCGCATTGTGTCTTCGACCCCTCGGAGATGCGGGTTCGACTCCCCCTCGGGGATAAAGTTTTTTGGCGCTTTGAGTTTTGGATTATTTCGAAGGCATGCAAATACATAGTTTTTTTCCTTTTCAGCAATGCAGCGATATTAGTTTGGTGACTTATTTGGGAATTACGACGAAGATGTGTTGTATGCTAAACAAGGTGGGTCGACGAGGTCATCCGCCCTAGAGATGGTGCATTTTGTGAATTTCAGCTGGTGAACAAAGTGAATGCATTGCAAGATCATCGCGGCGGCACGTTTCGTCGCGGCAAAGGATTGATGATGTGAGAATTGATAGAATAATGAGTGCATTGATTGCTTGTTAGCGTTTGGCCATGCGTCCTTTCGGCAATTTTGTGAAGAATGTAGGAGAGTGAGGGTTTGTGGGACGGGGTGTCTCCATTACGAGACAATGCTAATTGGGCTCGAGGCAAGACGGGTCACGGCTGGTGCATCAACGGACACGAATCGTTCTGTTCGTCATTGTCGGTGTGACTTTGATACCCGCCCGTCGAGCGCCAGTGAATGTGGGTCGGTGTGGGCAAAGAGGCATCGGCGATGGGAAGGAGGTCATTTTGACGAGTAGATATTCCCCATTCCACCACTCTCGCGTTCGTCTTTTGCGGTTGGGTTTTTCAAGGTCTATTCTTCGTCAGTTGCGCAGGACGAGTGGGACATTTTTGTCGTCGACAGCGCGGGTGCCAGTTTCGATGACGATCGAGTTGGTGCTGGCCTCGTGCGACAAATTGTTTCCTTAATCCACGCACAATTGGCTGGCCCTGCCTGGCTCTAACTATATTTCGGGCATCGATGAGGCGACGAGAATGCTCGTGGCGATCCATGGTCTGCATGGACGAGGAGAGCTCGAGACAACGCCAATGATTGGACTCGGCCAGTGCGTCTTGCGCAAATTGAGGAGGTGCAGGATTATTTTTATATTTTTATTTGCTGGGTGCTTGCTGACCGTTCTTCAATTGGTGGTCGAATCTGAGAATGCGGCCAGAGGAAAGTGTAAGTGCTGGCTCAGCAGGTGCTTACGGAGAGTGCAATAGAACTGTGCTGACTTCACTCAGCAACCACCAGTGTGACCCTGCTGACTTCTGGCCCAGATGCAGTGCCAGTGCATGTGCACTGAACATCAGTGCCATCCCCAAGCCCAGATGACTGGCTTGTATGCCACATTTTCCTGCATCAGAGGAAGCTTCCAGTAGGCCCTTCACCCTTGCTCGACCATGTCACCAAAGCATGAGCACAGGGGCCGCCTCCACTGATCTAGCCTCACACTCAGACCCGTGGGCTTGTGGTGCCATGCTTAGGAACAATCCTCTGATTAGCTTTCACGATCGAGCGATTAGTCGATGGTGAAGGAACATGTTACTGAATTTGTAAAGGCTCGATTGGCTATCGATGCTGTGCACGGAGCCTGCAGCTGGGAGCGTCACCCGTCGGAGTGATGTTTCAGCCATGGATTAGGTCGAAGGACTTGGTGGGCTACCCTGGGTTCCACCTATGCTAGGCTAGACTTTACTGTACATAAAGACTTATCAGTCCGTTTAGAGGGCACAGCACACAGTTAGCATCCCAGAGGGGACACAGATTAACTGTGCTTCGCGTGGAAAAATTTCGTCAGAGCATTTGTGATTCGCTTGGACCAAATTGCTGCGATTGTATGCGAATAATAAGCGCAGGTCAAAGCATCAGATCCACCAGCTCGTCTGCTAAACTGCCTGCCACTCGCACTCAACCCCACTAATCTCCTTTCAGACGGCCCTTTGTCCAGCGCGCAGGAGGCAGTGGGCTACGAGCGCGACCAGGCGTGCCAGTTCCCCGTGCTCGACCCCTTCGATCCGTCCATCCTCTCCTACGTCCGGCACCCATATCCCATATACTGCCAGCGAGTACAGCCCGAATTCACATACGTCGAGGGGAATTGGATGAAAGTCGATTGGTCACTGGTGGACAGACATCGATTCAGGAACGTGTTCTACCGCAGCATCAACAGGCTGAACGAGACTGCCATCAGGTATGGCAACTGGACACCGTGGAACATAACTCACTCGCCCAGCATCTATCTCTTCGACTCGGTGGAAGTGTATGCGCAGTACATATTCGATAGAAGAGACCCCAAGGTGACACCGAAACGGTACAGGAATCTACACGCCAGTGTACATATCCATGACCAAGTCCCCAATGCCACCACACCCCACTCTGACCCACCATTCAATGTATTGATTTTTGGTATCGATTCTTTGTCGCGATCCAATTTTATTCGAAATTTACCAAAGACTTATTCGGTGCTAACTGAGAAAATGAATTCTAGTGTTTTTCGAGGCTATACTAAAATCGATGATAATACTTTCCCCAACATTCTGGCCGTACTGACTGGCCACAAAGTGACCATCCACGGCAGTGAACTGACTGGTCATTTCCAACACGACCACGTCGATCACTATCCGTTCATTTGGAAGAACTTCTCTCAAAATGGCTATGTCACTGGCCTGGCCGAGGAACAGCCCGGTGTCTTGTCATATAAGGCCAAGGGATTCAAACAGGCTCCAACTGACTGGTATCTCAGACCGTTCGGCATAGCTCTCGAGAAGAGTCCGCTCAGGAAGCATAGCAGTCCCTATTGCGTGGGCAACAAGGCCGAATCGAAAATCATATTGGATGCCATCAGTCGATTTTTGATGAGTCAACATCAAAAAGGCACGCCTTATTTTTTATTTTCTTTTTTATGGAAATTATCTCATGATAAAACCTACGACGTGGAGATGATCGACCAAGCCATGGCGGATTTCTTTAAAGGACTGTTCGATGGCGGATATTTCAACGATACGTTGGTCGTGGGTAAGTGGTGGTGGGGATGGATGGGGGTGAGGTACATGGTCAGACGACACGGTATGAAGAATGCAATAGAGGCGTTCTCAGAGCATCGCCAGTCAGGGTGATGTTTCAGCAGTGAACCATTCCATGATGTCGTCATTCTTTATGCATAGCTAAGCACTCGAGGGCTGAGAACCACATAAATCGACAATAACTTTTCACTCAGGCGGGAGTCGAACCCTCCCCAAAGTGCGCCCCTAGTGTGAGTTGCAGACCAGTCAGCGGCCAGAAGATGCATACACTACCATCTCCATGGACCAAACACACCCATTGCACATAGACCCTTGAGTAATATAACAGGCTCACCTGCATGAAATCCGCAGGATCCCTTGAGAGCTACTGTGCACCCCCTCCAGACTACCAGAGGACAGCAGAGACCCCCTGTAGCTGCCTGATCAATGACTGACTTTGCCAGTGTGCAGGTCCCTATGTACAGTGCCTCGGACACGGGTGTATAGTGTACAGGCGGGCATGCCAGTGGAAAGACCCCTGGGCTCTATCCAGTGTGCCCTCACGGCCCCTTTAGCTCAGGGGAACATGACGGGGCGACGCTCCACCGCCTGCATTCCGTACTCTTTGCTTTGTGTCCCCTCGCTCCTCCCAGTTTTCTTGTTCTATTCACTCCATCGAAATGGTGTGAGCATAGGGTCCTACAGTATGCACCACTACAGTACCTCGGACCTCTGTCACAGTGTGCAATACGTTTCAGTCTAACACTACCCGCCTGCCACCTTCAACAGAGTCCTGGTCTCGAACAGCAATTCATCGCCCTACTTGGCTTCAAAAATATGTACCCACTAAACTTTTTGTCTTCGAGTGGGCATACCCGAGTCACGGGTGTAAATTCACGATCCACCTCGTCCTATGAAACCCCTCAAAAAGTAACTGGCATTCAACGAAAGTGACCAGTCACGCATAAGAGATGGCGAGAAAAAGTAGCCGAATCCAATAAAAATATGTCAACTTTTCAAATTAATGCACCAACACCTTTGCAGATTTCATGGGATGCATTACGCTGGATGAATGTGGGTGACCGCAATCGCAAAAGTGCATAGAATTTCATCCTCTTCAATAAATGTCACAATGTCCAGTCGAGTAGTCGTTTATTCGACACTGGGCTACCTCATTGCCCAGTGCCCAGTACTTCACTGGGGTTGAACCAACTAGAAATAAGTGCTCAGTGTTGAAGTACAATCTGAGATGCAAAAAAACTACAACGTGATCATAAAAATGGAATATATTCACTATGTAGTCCGCGAGTGCCTTCGGAAGCCTGTAATTTTTTATATCCTTTAAAGTACAATGAACTTGAAAAGAGGACCCTTCGTGCACGTTTGACCTTCGAGTAAACAGCCTCACAACGCCACCACTTGACTGCATGGGTGTGGGGTGACCAAGGTTGTGCAAAGTACGGGAATATCCGTTTCGACAGGACATCACGGCCTTGAATGCATAATGCTGGCTGGAGAAGATGTGTGGGAATAAGGTTAGTCACGCTGGTGTCTAAATTAATGGTCCCCATCGAGTTTTATTGCAAAAAATTATGCGTATTATCGGCACTCGAGTTGCAATCTACCTGCACATGCTGATGTTATGCGACTGGCTCCGTACTGCTGGAGGGAGTGAACAGTGGAGCTTTGGCACTAATTTAAGAAAGCCAGGGCAGTCAACCAAGTCTTCCGACCTAGTCCATGGCTGGAACATCACCCTGACGGGTGATGCTCCCAGCTTCCGGGTCCGCTCACAGTATCATTTGCCAGTCGACCCTCTACACTGATGCAGATATTTTTCAGGGCTTTGAGTTGCACACAGCGTGATGGGAAGTGGAGCAATGCATGGCATAGGTGTAATCCGTTGCTTGCACTTGGTTGATAGTAGAGGACTGAATGCGCAGGCTCAGTTTTCATCATGCAATGCAATCCATGACAACTTTATTTGGCTTGTGCAGGTTGCATGCAGCACTGCTGTTTCATTTTTTTGGCCTAACCCTGTTTTTCCTAGCTGGCCAGCAGTCAAGCCTTATTAGCAAGTCTTGCGGAGACCAGCACACACAACAGCGTCCTCTGCTCCAATAGGAGCACCTGCACACGAGAGCATGCTTGACTGGACACCCACTTCCGCAGACGATGGCGGGTGGGGTACTGGGTGAGTCGTCCACGGTCTGGCGTGTAAAGTCATGCTTATGGTTTATGGTTCGCAAATCAACCTCCCTGACAGGGATCGAACGTGGGTCGAGCCCAGCCACTCCCAAGCAATACGGAGAGACGAATGCCGAACCGCTGCACCACCGCGGCCGCTTGCAGCAGTACATTCTAGGCGGTCGGGAGATGGCTACTCTCGCTGGCTGGCAGACGTCAGCCACTTCAGTTGGTGTTTCAGCGGCAGGCATAGCCGAGATGCTTGCCTTCCTCAAGCCAGAGTTTGGTGTGCCAGAGACTACGGTCTCTTACATCTCCCACCGCCTGGCGTCACGGACTGAAGGGCCGCTTCCAGACTAGTGGGTGAGCCCAAAAGATAGAGGTGGATCCTGGAAAGGCGTATCTTCCTGGGTTCCCTGCTGGTATACGCCTTGCCAGACTTCAATGTGGGCTGCCTCCACGTGAGGCATCAGGGAAAAGCGCCTAAGTGGGGGCTCAGTTCTGCGCCTGGTGAACCTTCTCCGCCTGGTGAAGCTGCGAGCGTTTGGTGCGCCTTGTAGCGCAACGTTGGGGGGGGGGGGGGGGGCCAGCGCTGATAAAGCAACCACCTGAAGGTTGGTTTTCCTAGTTCCACCGGTAGGAGTAATGCAACAAGCATTCATGGCTCGAGAGATCGATAACACCCTGGCTCACCAGCGTCAGCCACGTCAAGATGTTTCAGCGGCAAGTTTAGTCGCGATCCCGAGACTTGCCCTTTTGTGCTAGAGTCTATCATAGGTCTCTCACATCCCCCGCTGCGTGGGTGCACTGGCTACACTGGCATACTGGGCGTACAATCCTGACCAGATCGCTCCCCCAGTCTACCTACTTTCATGGGCTTATTTAAATTAGACTCCGCCCACTCCCCCATTTTCATGTCAGCTGTTTTCAGTCATGTCCGATCACGGCAATCGATTCGATTCCATTCGGCGAACACTGATCGGCCGATACGAGGAGCGTATGCCGTATTTGTCCATTCATCTGCCACCACGCTTTCGACAACAGTATCCACACGCAGCTGACACCCTCACGTCGAATGTGTGGCGACTGACCTGCCAGTACGATGTGTACGAGACACTGGTGGACGTGGCGAGTGGACGATACGGCGATGAGAGCCGTGAAAGAGTGCACAATCGAGGCTACTCCTTGTTCACACCCGTGCCCAAATCGAGGACTTGCGAAGATGCTCATGTCAGTCCCCACTTTTGCGTTTGTCAAAAAGAAGAGAATTTGGACGTGCGTGGGTCGAAAATTGTTCGATCAGCAGCCGAATATGCATTGGAGAAAATCAATAATTTTCACCTCAGTGCACCAAATGTCAGATCGATATGTTCCAGGCTACGATTGAAAAGTATTATTTCTGCACAAAAGTACAAAGCTAGCGATCACGTCAGATTCGCTATTCGATGGCATTACAACAAACTTTTGTCCGAACGCAATGTTTCGAGTGTCGTATCGCACCTCCGAGTCACATTCGTCACTCGGCCCAATGACGGTGTATTCGAGGCATTGGTCCAATATTACGAATCCAAAACAGGCGATGTCAGCACCGACTCGTCCACTTTCAATGCCACCAATGCTCACATCAGTCGCATCAATCCTTACGGCCATGATGGCGATTGCGTGTCCAAAATTGATCGAACACTGGAGAAATTCTGTTTTTGTAAAACTGCGTTATGGTTTCTATGATTTGCACTTCTATTCTTTGAGATCGTGCAGACCAGAATGGGTGCTCGATTGTTACTGTGCAGGTCAGAGTTGCTGATGGCCATGTAAGAGTGAGCTTTATGGCCGCAAACTATCTTCTCGCAGACAATAACATGCTGATATGCTCTCACTGGTCCTGGTCATTGGTCAGTGGTCACTAGTCAGTGGTCACTGGTCAGTGACTGTATGCTCTCACTGGTCCTGGTCATTGGTCAGTGGTCACTAGTCAGTGGTCACTGGTCGGGTGGGGGGTGTGTTGTGGGGGTGTTGTTGGGTGCGGTCTGTCTCCCTGGCCCTGGTCTGTGGGCGTGGTCGTGGGGGGTGGCCGTGGGGGCGGTGTATGCTCTCACTGGTCCTGGTCATTGGTCAGTGGTCACTATTCAGTGGTCACTGGTCATCATCGCACTGTGTGTAAGCTGATATAGATTAGTCGCTGTTACTGCGCATGCTATGGTGAGGAGTGTAAGGGTCAGAGAGGGGGGACTGCTCTCACTACGTGTTCTCATCCGTGAACGCGATGGGTACAACAGCAAGCGGAGACGTGTGACATCAATCCACCAGCAATGCAGCTGCACAAAAAGTTGGTAACCCGATACTTTTTATCCGAGCTACATACTGTACATAAACAAGCGAAGTGGAATTTCACGTTTATATCACCGGGGTGAGCAATAATTACCCCAATGCTATTAGCGACTGGCCGACAGGCCATGGCGAGAGGGAGAGAGTAATCGATACTCTCCCCTGGCTGGGAGACATTCAGCCTCTCGGGTTGATGTTTCAGCCGCAAATATAGTCGCAAGACTTGCCAGCTCCAGAGGAGTCGGAGTCTCCAGTTGGAGTTTTTGTTCCGCCGACAGTCGGCCACACTCTGCGCCCGCCGGGCTTGGTTGCACAGGCCAGCCGCAATGATCTGTTCAATTCTGTTTCATTATGAACAAATATTCAAGAAATTCATTGGCTGGATAAAGCCGTTTAAGTAGCGAAGATGACCAGAGAATTCTCGAGAACCACACCCGCCTGACCCTTGAAAGTGGACAGACCCATGGAAACAGAGGATTCGGGACTTCCGGATCATTGCCTGTTCTGTCTTCCACGCCGATTCCAGAGAAGTCTCGAACGCAACAGTGCACATTCGCGGCAACTATTTCATCAATAGACAAAACACGGATACATCCCGCTGCACCAAACTTATTCCCTCTACGACTACAGGATCATGCGTGATCGTGGGTGACGGGATCTCTGAATCCCCTGGAGTATCGTAGCAAGCCCACTGTACCCCAGAATATTCACTTTTTCTCTATCCGGTATGTTTAGTCTATCCGTACTTTCTCTTTCGACTAATCGTACGCCTTTCTGACCTTTCCCCGTCGACTCTTCTAGCTACTCTTCCAGGTAGCTGCTAGCAGAGTAGCAAGTAACTGTTGAGTCTCAGTTACATACTAGCTGCTGTCTGGTCAGCCTATTCCACGCAATTGTCAGCTGCTGCAGTATCGAAGATGGACCGCAATGGATGTTACCTATTCGTGACCAAATGTGGGAGAACAATTAAAACTTTGCGACGTGCCTTGGCCGTGTTATGTCTGCTCGGAGTCATCGCCATCATCGTATCACGATCCAAATCATTCGCTGAGATTTCCATGCCGCGTAAGTTCCTCCAGTTCAACTCAGTGTCATGCAGTGTCTCACAATCAGGTAGCAATCAGTCACACAAGTAAGGCCCTAACTCACCTCCTCCAAATCGTTTGCTGTAGAAAATGAATGAAAAGCATAAGCCCTGAGCGGGATTCGAACCCGCAGCCCTGAGGTTACCACTCCAGTAAGAGCCACCAGTAATTTCAATGGGGTGGGCTCGATTCCCGCTCAAAGCTCTTTTCTTTTCTATGGATTCATCAGTACACTGAAAACTACACGCAAAATGCATTGCTTGATTCTACACTGAGATACATTCTTCTATCTGAAAGGTGTATTGCCCACCAACTGTTCCAGTGCCTCGGTTTCAGCCGGCCATCAGTCAGACCAGCATGGGCCACACCCACCTCCCCGAAGTGGTTACCCGCCTGATCAAGTCTGCCAGTTCCCAGTCCTCGATCCATTCCACGAATCCATACTGGCCTACGTGACTCATCCACAGGCTGTCCAATGCCCTCAGGTGCAACCCGATTTCACGTGCACGGACGGATATGTTGTCAGGGTCAACACGAGTTTAGTTGAGCGGCACAAATTTCGACACGTCGAATACCGAAACATCTCGCTGAAACAGGGGGGACAAGTCGAATATGGAGACTGGACAGTGTGGGACCTGGCCGAGACTGCCAGCATGTACCTGTCCGAATCGATTGAAGTACGGGGCCTGTATGAGAATACACTTCGATATTCAAATGTACACAGCAGCATCCACGTGGATGAGATGATTGTGGAATGGAAACGAAAAGTGTTGGCGACCAGGAAAAAAGGCAGGGCGCCCCCCCCAATGTCCTTATTTTTGCATTAGATTCAATATCTCGCTCAAATTTCATCAGAAATCTTCCACAAACATTTTCTCTTTTGACCAATCGACTGAGCTCGATAGTTTTTCGAGGCTACACGAAAATCGACGACAACACAGTGCCTAACATGCTGGCCGTGCTGACTGGCCATAAAGTGACCATTCATGGCAGCGAGTTGGCCGGTCACTTCCAACGAGACTTCGTCGACCACTACCCGTTCATTTGGAAGAATTTCTCTCAAAATGGCTACGTGACTGGGATCGGCGACGAGGAGGACAACGCCTTGTGCTTCGGGGCCAAAGGCTACAACCACACCCCCACAGACTGGTACTTGAGACCGTTCGGGGTCGCTCTGTCCAAGTCGAGTGGTGACTCGTTGTGTGTGGGCAACAAGGCTGTGTATCAGATGATTATGGATTCGAATCGCCGATTTATCGAGGCGCAACACAAGCGAGGATTGCCATTCTTTTTGACTTGCATGTTGTGGAAGCAATCGCACAATAGCATCAACGCAATCGAAAAGTCTGATGCAATAATTGCACAATTTTTCAGTGATTTACTCCGTGCTGGCTATTTAAACAATACTTTTCTTTTTGGTAAGTCGATTAAGCTGATTCTCGTGTGGGTTGGACTGCATAGAGTTGTAGCTACTGATGCAGCGCAGTGTGGAGCATGAATGCAATGGCTATCATTATTCGGAGGCATGATCCATACGGAGCCTACCAGCAGGGGGCGGTTGAGTACTTGATGGTTTTTGCATCGGTTAGCACCGGTGTAACCAACGGTTGTTAGTGGGATAAGTCTTGGCTGGGAGACGTCAACCACGCAATTTCTTTTTCAGTCGCAGATGCTGTAGTCCACAGATGGCCTACAGCATCTGACTATGAGTCTGTCGCATCTCTCACGCCTGCTGATTAACGGTTGCACTGGCAATGGAAGTTAAACATTCTGGGTGCACCCCAAATTGTCTTCGCGTGTCCCATTTTGAAAAAAGTCAGCGTCCCCGCAGATTGCTTTGTTATTGCAGCACTCGGAGTTGATTCAGTGCGGCAAGACTTGGTCGAGGAAACTGTATGCTTCCTACACATTCCTACTCCTAGGATTTAGTGTTTTTAATAGTTTTTCAACTTACTTTATAAGACACAATATTTTTTTAGTCATGGGCGATCACGGCAATCGATTCGATGCCATTCGCCGCACGTTGATTGGTCGATACGAGGAGCGCATGCCCTTCCTGGCCATCCACGTGCCCTCCTGGTTCCGCTCGGAGTACCCCTCGGCTGTGGAGAACATGGAGAGGAACGTGTGGCGGCTGACTTGCCAGTTCGACGTGTTCGAGACCATGGTCGACATCCTGAACGGCCAGTACGGGCAGACGGAGAGGGCGCGGCTGAAGGACAGGGGCCACAGTCTGTTCTCCCCCGTGCCCCCATCCCGCACCTGCCAAGCACGCCCACATCGGCGAGCACTTTTGCGTGTGCCAGCGAGAGGAGGAACTGGACGTGGCCAATTCCAGTCTGGTGGCCTCGGCAGTCGACCACGTCGTCCAGCACATCAACGGGCTCCTCGGGGCGCACCCGTTCAACGTGCTGTGCACACCCCTGTCATTGGAGAGAGTGATGTCGGGCCAGAAGTACAGGGCCAGCGACAGTGTCAAACACGCCGTCCGATATCACTTCGATACTCTGCTGTCTGACAAAAATGTGGCGGCTGTGATCGTCAATGTTCGAATCACGTTCTCGACCAGTCCCAATAATGGACTTTATGAAGCTTCCATTCAATATTACGAGAGTGAACATGAGAATCCGCAGAACGTGTCGTTTCGCGCATCGAGTGTGGAAGTCAGTCGTATAAATGCCTACGGAAAAGATGGCGACTGTGCCAAGCATATGGACAAAGCTTTGGGAAAATTTTGTTACTGTAGGAAAAGATAAAACAAAAGCTCGTTTTTTTTTGCAGAATGCATGATTATATGCCACAGTCAGAGTGTTTGCTGTTTTAAACCAAAGTACTGCCCATCGCATATTTATCGAAAAGCAAGGCAAATATAAGCACACGCACATAAGGCACTGAAGCAGGATGTTTTCAGGACTTTGAATTTCTTATGGTCACTGGCTGCAATTCGTTCACAGTTCAATTTGGAAGTGAGGCAGTGATAAGATAGGTGTCATTTGGTGCGCGCACTTGGGTGTACTGTACACGCTGTCTAGGACGAAGGGCACTCTGCAGCAGAATCGATTCTAGATTGCATTTCGCCTTTAAATACTGGCCTACTCTCGTATATTAATGGGACATGACCACACGCTGACATAATCTTCCCTCTCGCATTCCTAGTCTTTGTGTCACAATCAATCGACCCAGCTTTCCATCCCCTCGGCACTGCATGATGTATCCGCATGGACACCCCATTTTTACTTTAGGTGTCACACGTTTGCCCCACATGCATCCATGATGGATTGCATGCTTTAGGGGAGTCTGCCTCCGGCTTCCAGTCACCCTAACTCCATCACGGGATCTAGAAGAAGTGTCTTTTCCCATCTGACTGTATCTACAGTATATTGGTACTGCGCTAATGAGGTGCTGTGCTGTATATCTGGGGAATATATACAGTGTATGTATCCTTTCGGTGAGAGCTGCGCGATGCGGGCTATATTGTTTCGTGTTGCATGATTTGCCTGGTGATTCCGTTTTAACGCTTCCAGTCAATGCTCGATGAAGTCACCTTACCAATTTCTACAATAACATATTTGTGCATCTGTAATTTACGTCTGAAGCAGTGCAGTCCCACGGGTCCTTGGATGAAGACTTTGACGGGTCGGGCCCGCATTGACCCTTGTGTAAGTTGTCGTCGGCAGCAATATGTGAAGGCCAATAGTGCAGCAGTCAGAATCAGGTTGGGCCTCGGACTTGCAGTAAGATTTGGAAACCTGGCTCTCACAGTATGTATTGTGCTGTTCAAGTACTTGTATCCCAGCATGAGTTCGAGAAAGAGAAAGTTGGAACCAAGAAATGATTTGCAATGGCTGTGTGCAAATGTGATCTATTTGGATTTTCATGTGCTTGTATCACCTTGGCACCGATCACCGTAAAATGCTCGCTGCTATCTGTTTTCTATGGGAATGTACACGCGGCACTCAAAGGGCGCATATGTTCTCGAATAAAACAGGTTATAGCGATGCCCGATTCTTTATGAGCCCCTTTGTAGAATGATTCCGATATGACTCGGGGCCTGCATCTCTGCAGTCCCAGTACCCAAGTGTATACAGTGCCTCCCACATCCTCGTTGCTGACTTCCACAAAGACTGCTAGTAGTGGTAGCTGCTAGCGACAGCTGGCAAGCCAGTCAGGCCTGGTTCAAGTTGGAGGGCGTGCCCCGCAATGGTTGCTCGCCCCAGCTATCTAACAGACTGTACACAAGGTTTCTTGACATTCATCAATCATTAGTCGATTTGTCCGCAGCAATCGGGCCAGCAGCGAAGAAGAAGACATGTTCTCTGGTGTGGTCCCAACAAGTCGAGTACAACAGATTGCTCGGACGACGAATCAGTGGTAAGCATCATCTTAAGCGCACTGAGGTGTTCTGGACGGCTTTGACTTGACCGTTGTCTTGTGCGTGCCATTGCATTCGCGTGCAGCCTTGCCGTATCTTCTGTGTTACACTGTTGTTGAAACGAGTGGGTGGGGTGGGCAAACCTGTAACGGGTTGGACACGGCTGGAATATGGTAGCCGCTGAGTGATAAGGCGCCAGTGATGCTCAGGCCTGATGCTCAGGTACAGTCATGCTTGGGTGCCCTAACCTAAACCCTAATTTACCCTTGGGATCCATGCTAATGGCCTGAGCCTGGAGGTGGGTTGACCTCCAAGTGCAGCAGGATATGCGCTTGGCCTCTCTTTGGTCCCCAACTGTCTGGGTCGAGGGTGCGGCCTGTCTGTTTCCTGTTATTGTGCCCGTGCCAGTGTCTCGTTTTGCTCGTTCGTGTGTGGCTGCTTAGGAAAGCACTTATGGACACTGGCTTCTTGTTTTGGGTCGGGCCCAAGCCCTTTACAAACACACACGTAATAAATGTGCCATCACACGCACACACGGTAGCTGCCGCATAAACAGTGTTCAAATGCTGCCATTCATGATCTTGTAGATGGAGCTGTCAAATTTCGGTGTTGATTTGGTATCCGCCTTGACAAGCAGAAGAAAATGTCTGAAATAACGTGCAGCGGCCGCCGTGGTGCAGCGGTTTGGCATTTGGGAGGAAGTTGCTGGACTCGTCTTGGGTTCGATCTTAGTGATTGAGGTCGGTTTGCGAGCCACGAACCCTCGCTGAGCTTGCACGCCAGGCTGTAGGTGACTCACCAAGTACACGATAGGTGCTCCGAGTGGAGAGGCGGAAGCCAAACTAAGAGACAGTCTCCACTGTCGAACACCAACAGGGTTCACAGCCCACCCGCCATCGTCCGAGGAAGTCGGTGTCCAGTCCTGGATGCCCTCGTGTGGGGAGAAGGCGCACAGAGGGACGCTGCTGTGTGTGCTGGTCTCCGCACAGCCCTGCTTACAAGGTTTGACTGCTGGCGCTGGAGGCAAAACGGGCTTCGGCCCACAAAAATTTAAAAAAAAGATAATGTGTAGCAAAAATTAACGCCTATGGATATTGGAGTGGAAGAGAATCAATATCCTCAGCCCCCTTTGCAGCGGGCTTGGAGGATGCGTTAGACGATACAGTATTGTTGGACGAAAATGAATCAGAGGGAGAAGAGATGGGCGAAGATGATGGATCAGAGACTGTACAAACGCCGCCACCATTGGAAGGTGAGTTAGGTGTCTGCATTGGAAAAGAGAGCAATGCCCTAACAGGCCCCGCTGGTCATCGAATTTGCTCATTTTTTTAGTGCTGGTGTGTTTTTTTCTCTTTTACATTTTTTTGGCCGCAGGGATTATCACATCTCATATATAGCATGCGCAGCCCTTACACGGGTATTCTGCATTTTGATAGGACATCCTATGGCGGGATCAGTATACTAGTACAGTATATCAGGTTATCTTATCTTATCAGTGCCTTTGTGTTGTGTCTTATTGTGCTTCGACCATCCTGCTCAGGGACAAGCCGAGCAGTGATGGGTGTACTATTGGGGCATTGGATATTTTGGTAGTGGATTTTGGATTTTGCAGATGGAGGTGTCTGGAGGTACAGTATTTGGTCTGGAATATTTTTGATTGGAACTTTGCCAGTGTGTGTTAGTTTTGTGTGTGTAGTTTTTTGGAGTTTTGTGCTGATCGTTAGTTGAGCCCCGCTTAAAAAGTCGAATCGATGCCTTGTCTGATAGGATGCTTGTATGAGCGATCTTATCGTTAGTGCTTTATGCAAGACCAGTGAGTTTGTGCGCGTGGACAGTGGGGTTGGCAAGATAGCTATGTGATGGGTGCAGTAACCGCACCCTAGTCAGCTTGTCAGCCTGTTTCCTGTTTCCGGTTAGCCTGGCTCTCTGCTGTCTCATGAGTGACTCAGTCAGTAACTGCTGCGTGTGTGCTGGCGTGTGGCTGTTTTGCGCGTGATCCAGCTAGGTGGCTAGTAAACGAAATAGCGTTGGTCGCTCTTGTATTCGCAATAGCTCAGAGGAAGCCACAGCCAGCTTCCCGCAGCATCACCATAAAATGCTTGCAGCTAGCGATACTAAATTCTTTATGAGTCATTTTGTAGAACGATTACGGCGTTACACGGGCTTGTATCTCCTCACTGCCAGTACCTATGTGTCAGTACTTCCCACGCCCTCGTTTGACTTTCACAAAATACAGTAGTCATGCTAGCAATTGAGGATAGCCAGTCAGGCCTGGTCCGTGGTACGGATGGTGTATCCTTCAATGATTTCCGACCAGCCTCCTACTGGCAGGCTGTGCAGAATATCTTGGCCCTTCTCGTTCGGATTTGTAGAAGTATATTACTATTACTGGCTTCAACTCAAAAGTGCTAATTAGCACACCAATAGAACCGGTTTCTCCAAACCGAGTCGGACTAATCTGAAAATATAAACTAGAGTGTGACTTGGTCAGAAAGCCACATCCTGCAAGCTGTTACAGAAAGCTGGTTGGTATGCGAGGATGGACTGCATGGGGTGCTTGCAATGTGTGACAAGAATGAAAAGCCTTCAACGTTCATTGGTAATGTTATGTCTGCTCGGAATCATCGCCTTACTGATCCCACGATCTGGACTTTTCTCCGCAATTTCGATGCCGTGTAAGTGCTTCCACTACAAAAGTACACATCAAGAAATACTGCACTGCATGATCTGAATGAAAAGCAAGAGAGCCGAGCGAAACTCGAATCCGCACCCTGAGACTACTGCTCCATATAATAGCAGTAACCTTGGGTCGAGGGTTCGATTCCAGCCCGAGGCTCATTTTTTCGCTTTTACTCACTTCTCTTGATTCCAATCTGAGCAAAATCTTTTAATTGTTAAGCCCACAACCCACTAATGCGTCCATTTCCAGTTAGCTATCAGTCGGACCAGCACGGCTCACATACTCCTCCTCCCCGAAGTGGTTACCCGCCTGATCAAGCCTGCCAGTTCCCAGTCCTCGATCCATTCGACGAATCCATACTGGCCTACGTGACTCATCCACAGGCTGTCCAATGCCCTCAGGTGCAACCCGATTTCACGTGCACGGACGGATATGTTGTCAGGGTCAACACGAGTTTAGTTAAGCGGCACAAATTTCGACACGTCGAATACCGAAACATCTCGCTGAAACAGGGGGGACAAGTCGAATATGGAGACTGGACAGTGTGGGACCTGGCCGAGACTGCCAGCATGTACCTGTCCGAATCGATTGAAGTACGGGGCCTGTATGAGAATACACTTCGATATTCAAATGTACACAGCAGCATCCACGTGGATGAGATGATTGTGGAATGGAAACGAAAAGTGTTGGCGACCAGGAAAAAAGGCAGGGCGCCCCCCAATGTCCTTATTTTTGCATTAGATTCAATATCTCGCTCAAATTTCATCAGAAATCTTCCACAAACATTTTCTCTTTTGACCAATCGACTGAGCTCGATAGTTTTTCGAGGCTACACGAAAATCGACGACAACACTGTGCCTAACATGCTGGCCGTGCTGACTGGCCATAAAGTGACCATTCATGGCAGCGAGTTGGCCGGTCACTTCCAACGAGACTACGTCGACCACTACCCGTTCATTTGGAAGAATTTCTCTCAAAATGGCTACGTGACTGGGATCGGCGACGAGGAGGACAACGCCTTGTGCTTCGGGGCCAAAGGCTACAACCACACCCCCACAGACTGGTACTTGAGACCGTTCGGGGTCGCTCTGTCCAAGTCGAGTGGTGACTCGTTGTGTGTGGGCAACAAGGCTGTGTATCAGATGATCCTGGACTCGAATCGCCGATTTATCGAGGCGCAACACAAGCGAGGACTGCCATTCTTTTTGACTTGCATGTTGTGGAAGCAATCGCACAATAGCATCAACGCAATCGAAAAGTCTGATGCAATAATTGCACAATTTTTCAAAGATTTAATCAATGCGGGTCATTTGAACAATACTTTTCTTTTTGGTAAGTCGAGTTGATCTCTTGTCTGGTGTGGTGTGATTGGTCTACTTATGTTGGCAGTGTACTCAGAGGTGCTAGGGCGCGTTACACACGCCACACTACTCGTAAGTCATGGCCATCACTGATGGGTGATGGCTGTAATGAGCCTACCAGCTTGTTTGTGGGAAGGGTTGGATCCGTCGATGGTTTTTGCATGTGCGCACTGGCAGTGAGTTAACCCTTCTGTGTACAGTCCAAGTTCTTCTTATGAGCCATTCTGAAAGCTTGCACCATGTCTTCAGGTTTTCTTGGAACTGCATTGCTGCAGCGCAGTCGATAGAGCATTGGCTTATACTGCACCCTGCCAAGTAAGCTGTATGCTTTTTTCCACATTCTTCACGCCCAGACAGAACGATTCGAGCACAGCGCAGATACGGTGATGTGAGTGAAATTTGTGATCGACATTGACTTACCTGACCAATTTTCTGTCCTGAAGGACATTTTCAAAGCATTTAACATAGTATGGCTTCTCACTATAAACAACACGTCCATGGTAATCCACATTGCTCACGCATTCCACCCTTTCTCCCATCTTTGCAGTTGACTGACAGCTGCTTCGGCGACGCAGGCTTTCGACAACGGCCAGAATCACGAGGAAAAGGCGAGGCGGGATTTGACGTGGCTCGTTTTTCGATTAAAAAATGTTGGTTGGTAATTGATACAAACCACGTCATCAGCTTCATTCACGAATCTGACAAGGAATTCTTGCCCACTGTTAAGATTTTCATGGGATCGAGACATGTCTCGCTCAAACTGTAGGCCGTGACAAAGACGTTGAAAAAAGTTTGACGGACGCACGAGGTTCTGGTTGAGAGTGGCAGGTGGTGACAGTGACTGGTCAGTTTTGAATTTTTTTGATTATTTCAAGATATCTTAGCGCAGGCTGCTTAAATTGCATGTTGCGCCTGGCATACAAGTTTGTAAATCCAATTAGTCAGCCTGCGCCAAGACATCTTGAAATAATCCGAATAATTCATAACTAACCAGTCGCTGTGACCACCAGCCACCCTTGACCAGAACCTCGTGCGTCCGGTCAAACTTTTTTCAACGTTCCCCTTTGTCACGGCCTACAGTTTGAGTGAGACATGTCTCGATCCTAGGAAAATCTTAACAGTTGGCAAGCATTCCTTGTCGGATTGGGTTTCGACAAGAAATTGGGAAGATTGGAAAGAATTTTGACATTAGAGGAGGCAAAAGGCAAAAACCCCCGCTGCTTGTAATTGAAAAGATGATCGTGCGTGGTCTCTCCGATGCCATAGACGTACTGTGTGGGCACTCGCGTCGACTCTTGCAAGTACTGTTCGGCGAATGTGAGGCCAGGGGGCGCACTGGTCGATCGACGATACACAGCGAATCCAAATGGCGCGTCATCCACCTTCACCTCCAGGGCGGGGGTGCCGTCACTCGGGGCATTCGGGCTCCAGTGCAGATTTTGTTTCCTTTTATTTGACCGCCGCTCCCTGAAAATCTCCTCCGAACAGCGATGGGTTGGGCCTTCGTCGTAGTTTGGCCATGTAGATATCACTGGCGTCCAAACTACGAATGCTGGCTTCACTACTCGCATCGTAGCCAGCCATTTTAGTTGGGTCGTCCGAATCACTGAACTCGCACTAAGGAGCGTTGTACTGGTATATTGTTGCCGGGCCCAAATTTATCTGCGCGCGCCTCACATCTTTGCTCGATGGAGCCCGCGTCAGGATGGCAATCATCCAAAATGTTGAATCGAGTCTGTCCAAAATCATGCTAACAAAATGAGGAAAAACAACGTACTCTGCAGTAGATTATTCCTACTCGGAGAGTTCGCCCCGCTGTGCTACATTTTTTTATCGCACGATGGAAACAATAATGCAGATCTTATCGTTCTTGGTTCAAGCAGACTAGTTCACTCGCACATCCATACAGCACATCACTCGAAACCACATCGACACAAAGAGCGAGACACGCTGATCACCCTGAGCATATATCGCTTGGCCGTGCCCATCGTGGGTACTTCACTGCCATTTTCGGCCTCTCCCTCTAGTTCCTCCTCTGGTTCTTCCTCTTGTTCCTCCTCTGGTTCCTCCTCTGGTTCCTCCTCTGGTTCTTCCTCTTGTTCATCCTCTGGTTCCTCCTCTGGTTCCTCCTCTGGTTCTTCCTCTTGTTCCTCCTCTGGTTCTTCCTCTTGTTCCTCCTCTGGTTCCTCCTCTTGTTCCTCCTCTGGTTCCTCCTCTGGTTCCTCCTCTTGTTCCTCCTCTTGTTCCTCCTCTGGTTCCTCCTCTGGTTCCTCCTCTTGTTCCTCCTCTGGTTCCTCCTCTGGTTCCTCCTCTGCCTCGTCAATCGACACCGTCACGCTCAACTTATCATTTTCGTCCTCCCACTCGCTGTCGTCATTCCAAACCTTGATGTTACGCCTGATCAGAATCTGATTCCGGGAGCGGGCCTCGAACAGGTAGCTCGCTTCGGGCCAGACCTTCCTGTATCGCCATACGTCACTGCTCATGTTTTAAAGACAAATGGTCAAATTAGTTTGAGGAAACCCGTCGAGCGAATTGAAGAATTCGACGGCCTCATCTTCGTTTTTGATGCCGTCGACAGAAACGGCTGAAAATTCTTGCAAAAGAGGGCAATTGAAGACGAACGCCCTGACTGTGGTCTTGCTCAGCACTGCGCTTCCCCCGAAGTCTATCTCCTCCAAGCTGCTGCAGCAAAAAGCCAGCTGTCGGATTCCCTGATCGAGCTCATCATCAGAGCTGGGCAAAGTCAGGAGCAGCAGGCGCAGATGTATCAGGCGCGACAAAGAGGCCGCCTGAGCACTGGTGCAGTCACCAACATTCGACAGACCGAGCTGTTCCAGTTGAGGGAACTGGACCGAAATCGACTCGACCATGGCGCCAGTGATGTCAAACCTGGCCAGGTACAGCCAGCGCAGTGACGACAGCGCCCACAGGCTGGGCACTTTGTCGAAATCAAAACCATGCTCGGCGTGCCACTGCAGCACCAAGTGTGCATTTCCGGTCGACCGACTGCTGCCCCGATGATTTCTTCCCACGGCTTCAACGAGACGACCATGTCCTGCAGAATGATTCTCTTCAAATTCGGGCAGTGGGCCAGGAGCGAATCGAAAAGTTCGCTGCTGCACCGTTCGATGATGACGCTTTCCAGAGCCGGGCACTCCACATTCGGGAACAGGCCGGTCGGCCAACACCACTGCAGATGTTGCAAGCTGGGACTGTTGGCCAGAAGGTTGCGGACGACGCCGGGCTCGAGATGGTACTCGTGGACACAATTCGGACAGACGAGGGCACCAACATTCCGATACCATCGCCAGTCGCTTGTTCATGACAGCGTAGAAGCCTGGAATCTCGCTGCGCTTCCGGCCATACTTGAGGAACACTATTCTCAAATTTGGGGCGAAGAGGGGGATCATTTTGGCCATCGACGCCAGTTTGGGGCGTAGGAACATATAGCTCGTCACATTGAACACTGTCTCCTCCGAGATGACCCAATCCGAGATTTGTTTGAAGCGACGGCTGACACGACCCAGACGAACTCGCTTTTTGAACGACAGGTATCGAACGATTTTCAAGAAGATGTGATCGGGCATGCGATCGAAGTCCATTTGGGAAAGCACGCAGGGGGATTGTGACGGACAACCAACCTCGATGAGGGACACAGGAAGACTTTCTCGAGGATGGCGGGAAGTGTAATGCTCAGAGGCCGCACTTTATAAACTCGAAGAAAACCTCAAGGTGAAAGTAAAAAGTTCCTTTAAGGTCAGGCGGAACTTTCCTCCGAGCTTAAAGGAAAATCGCCTGGCGAGATGACCCTATTCCAGAAGCACATTGGCCTTAAAGGAAACTTCCAGTGAGCTTAAAGGAATTAAGCTGGAAGTATAGTTCGATGCGATGCGTCAAATAAGCTTGCGATGCGACGTTTTAGGCACCTTTTTACATTGTCACATTGTTTTACATTGTCAGTTGACCCAAAAGTGTCGCATCGCACGCTTATTTGACGCATCGCATCGAACTATGCTTTGGGCTTTACGCAGCTCAGCGGGTGCTATGGTTTCAACCAAGCGACTACGTGTTCGGCTGGTGCAATACATGCACTCACACATGCTATGGACTCAAGAGCCCTGCACTGTCAAGTCTCATGGGTCTAAGCCCAGCAGTCGCCAGTCGATCATTTTGGTTGTCAACGCCATATCTAATGTGATCGACGAGAGTAAGAATGAAGATCCAAAGTGACGTTACTTTCCCTGGCCAATTCGTTTTCTCGATTTCCACCCTTGTTTTCATGTGAGCTGTGCTCTGCTCTGCTCACTTCTTCCACTAACTTTTTTCAACTTCCTCCGTAAGAGGTTCTTTAAAAAAAATTCTGTAATGGTGTCATACTGTACGCCATTCTCAGCAGGGATAGGTAGAGTCGCCTAAAACGATCATTGCTGGTTATTCCCTCCATGATATCCCAAGACACCTTGTCAAAGAATTTGCGAGTTGTGGGGTTTTCCAGGTCAGGGAGCGACTTATTTGTGAATTTCTGATGATGATCGCCCATTGATGGGCGATTTTCGATTCGATATTGCTTGTGGTTTTTCGAAGGCGCCCTAACAGCTAAATTTGACCATAAAATTGCTCAATTCGTAAAAGTCTCGCACAGATTTTCGAGCATAAGCGCCTTCAGGAATTTTACAGTGCTTGACCCTTTTGCAAAGTGCTTCAGACAGGCTGTTATCGCTTTCGATAAGCTAGCTGCGAAATGCGAAATAAGTCACCATCGAGCAGTTGATACGGCCCACTGCTTGCATGAAATCCAAGCGCAGGTAAACATAGCTGCTGTGTTAGAGCATAATGGCGACGAGTCTTTTGTCTTTCGCCTTAGGTCGTGGCGAAGCAAGAATGACCAGTCATTGGCTCTATCCTTCGTGAAATGATGGCGAGTGATAAATTCTTGGTCATCTCACTCATTGTACGGATCGATTCGATGACAGAAAACTGCTGGATATTGAGGCTGACAAATATATTGTCCTCATAGGATTCAACGAAATCCATTTTAGCAGCTCGTCTATGTTAAACCACAGACAAAGCTCGCAGGAAACCCGATTTTAGGTGCTCTCGATCACTGAAGCGTTTTTTCCTGCGAGGTGGTCAAACTCGCAGGGAGTGTTCTCCAAGTAAAGTTTCTGGTATATCATTTTCTACTGGAAAACTTGACCCGCTGACAGGAAAACAGTCAGCGGAATCGTTTCTGTGTCAGGGTTAACTGTGACCTCGGAGCAAACCACCCAGCTGACTGGAAAACCTCACACGAAAACGCTAACGGAATACGGCCTCTGATTGTGTTTCTGATGCTATGAAAATTGTCGCTGTGTCGAACACTAGAAGGCGAGAAATTAACAGTTGATATGATGTATTCAGCACTGCAGCATGCTGAGCCCTCGTGCTTGGCAGGCATTAGCGAGTCGTGGAGAATAATCGATACTCTTCCCTGGCTAGGAGACGTCAACCTCTCAAGTTGATGTTACAGAGAGCAGTTGTGATGCTGAGGTCAGAGAGCGCCCTGTGGTTTAGCTTGCAGCACTCAAGACAGCCTTGCTAAGCTGGGGTGAGAGGTGCGGTGAGCCTGGCGGGCCATGACTAGGGGGACAGAATTATTGATCTCCTCTCCCCTGGCTGGGAGATGTCAAACCGCTGAGTTGATATTTCAGGCGCAGGTATAGTCGCTCGATTTGCCTTTGCTCCAGTCGGTGTTTTTGTCCCGCCGACTTTGATTGGTCCCATCTATCCTACGCCCGCCGGGCTTGCGAGTTAGTTGCTGCGCATAAACTTGATCTGCTCCTGCGTTTCATGAGGTCCAGCATTTACTTTGATACCTCTTGGTGACAGTAGGATAGGAGACCCTCAAAAAGCAGGCGTGGGCTGACGGGGGGGGGGCAGCTTTGAAACTCACAATCAAAGCTGCTGTTCCTGAAAACAGGGTTCAGTATATCTTTTAATTAACTTTTTGATCTACGCAGCACGATCTCCTTTTCTAGTCATGGGAGATCACGGCAATCGATTCGATGCCATTCGCCGCACGTTGATTGGTCGATACGAGGAGCGCATGCCCTTCCTGGCCCTCCACGTGCCCTCCTGGTTCCGCTCGGAGTACCCCTCAGCCATGGAGAACATGGAGAGGAACGTGTGGCGGCTGACTTGCCAGTTCGACGTGTTCGAGACCATGGTCGACATCCTGAACGGCCAGTACGGGCAGACGGAGAGGGCGCGGCTGAAGGACAGGGGCCACAGTCTGTTCTCCCCCGTGCCCCCATCCCGCACCTGCCAGCACGCCCACATCGGCGAGCACTTTTGCGTGTGCCAGCGAGAGGAGGAACTGGACGTGGCCAATTCCAGTCTGGTGGCCTCGGCAGTCGACCACGTCGTCCAGCACATCAACGGGCTCCTCGGGGCGCACCCGTTCAACGTGCTGTGCACACCCCTGTCATTGGAGAGAGTGATGTCGGGCCAGAAGTACAGGGCCAGCGACAGTGTCAAACACGCCGTCCGATATCACTTCGATACTCTGCTGTCTGACAAAAATGTGGCGGCTGTGATCGTCAATGTTCGAATCACGTTCTCGACCAGTCCCAATAATGGACTTTATGAAGCTTCCATTCAATATTACGAGAGTGAACATGAGAGTCCGCAGAACGTGTCGTTTCGCGCATCGAGTGTGGAAATCAGTCGTATAAATGCCTACGGAAAAGATGGCGACTGTGCCAAGCATATGGACAAAGCTTTGGGAAAATTTTGTTACTGTAGGAAAAGATAATGATAATAAAAATTGCATTCATAAGA
This sequence comes from Mesodorylaimus sp. YZB2_4, assembly GCA_030248295.1. NCBI lineage: Eukaryota > Metazoa > Nematoda > Enoplea > Dorylaimida > Dorylaimidae > Mesodorylaimus > Mesodorylaimus sp. YZB2_4. The sequence continues at coordinate 306,896 of JASANH010001374.1, read as the reverse complement.
AATTTAATCATTAAGTTTTTGCTATTTAGTCATGGTTTCTACTGAAGGCGAACTTTCCGCTAAAATCCCTCGGTTTACCGGGCGTAAATAAGTAGCTACCGCAGCTAGGATTCGAATCATTCCTGTTCAAATTTAAAATTGGCGCGCTGATGCGCAGGCAAGGTCAAGTGCGCTGCTTCCGGTACACTGTAAGCGCTCGTTTCCGTGGTCCGTTCGAAAGTTGGTTTTCCATTTTTGGGCTACCATCATGCGAATAACCGGTTTTGTGAAACTTGTTCTGCCTTTTAATCTGGTCATCCGTTCGACGACGTCAGTTTGTGTCTTTAAAAGCGGACGTGCTTGAGTGGCCGGATGCGAAAAGGTGGCTGTGGAAGGCGGTAGGCCCAGCGTACGTATTTCAGTGGGTGGTTTTTCTTGAATCCGAGAAATAGGAGGATCGAAGCAAAGGCTTCTATAAGTTTAAATTTTCGACTGTCTATGTTATTACCATTGAGTCGACGTAAAATGACCAAAGCCGTTGTTGCCTTAGTTCTGCTTGCCAGCCTTGTGACCGGTAAGTGAACATTGATTTGTGATGTCTGGCCATTTAAGAGAATGGAAAGGTCTTTCAAACTATCCCGCCCAGGGAAATTCGTTAAGCTGAACTTTCCCTGCTCGTTCCAACGATAGTTTTTCATATTTTCCGATAAACATGCCTGATTTCGCATTCTTTTTCGATGTGCTTATAATTTTACACCTATCTGTCACCCGTGGCTTCAAAACACGCTGGTTTTCTTTGCTAAAAGGTATTTCTTTTAGTATTCTACGCATCCGTAACGATCTCCTCGATGCACGATGAAGTAAATGCTAAAAATATGCAAACCGACAGGGATGATGATGCGCCCTCCAAGTTGGCTAATAAGGGGGATGAGGCAAAGTAAATGGTTAACTCGACTGTTATATTTAATTTATTATCACACGATTTTAGGGATGAAAAATCGAAAAAGGATGATGAAAGCAAGAGTACTATTCCAGTAACAACAGCAGAGTAAGCATTTTTGAAATTTTTGTGAGCCATCAAGAATTTTTGATGTCGTGTTCAAATCTTCTTACTTGTGAATGACCTTTTGCAGAATTAATGTTCTGTTAGTGTTAATCTATCTTTTCCTTCTCATCAGGGTCAGACTTTTTTGGTGGTTTTTGTCATTAGATTCAAAACCGAACAAATTGTCAAGGATTATGGTTTAAAAATAGTTTTTTTTATATTTATAGCGATCTCTCTGACACTATTCGCGATTTATCATCGGTTATTCGAAATCTTCAAAATGAAGTGCAACAATTGAAACAAGAATTAAAAAGAAAAGAAAAAGTCTTCCCGACCGTGAAATTCCGCAATTATAAAGATCGAAAACGTGTCTTGGTATGAGTTATTTACATATGACCCTGCCCTCCCCTCCCTTTCTGTATATGCCCATTATTGCAGGTCACCGGGGGCACAGGTTTTGTCGGATCACATTTAGTCGATCGATTAATGCAAAGCGGACACGAGGTGATCGTACTCGATAATCATTATACTGGACGGAAACGAAATATTGAACATTGGATTGGACATTCAAATTTCGAATTAGTACACCACGATATTGTGAATCCATTTTTCGTAGAAGGTAAAATAACTTTTGGAAAATTTGATAAAGTTTGTGCAATAATTTCTTTTTTAGTGGACGAAATCTACCATTTGGCCTCGCCTGCATCCCCTCCGCATTATATGTTCAATCCGGTCAAAACGATAAAAACGAACGCGGTTGGAACAATGAATATTTTAGGCCTAGCTCGTAGAACGAAAGCCACAGTTCTATTAGCATCGACGTCTGAAGTTTACGGCGATCCCGAAGTCCATCCTCAACCGGAGACTTATTGGGGCCACGTGAATCCTGTCGGTCCTCGATCGTGTTACGATGAAGGCAAACGAGTAGCCGAAGCCCTCATGGTGGCTTATCACAAACATGTAAGTTCGTATATTGGGCGTTTATGCAGCTTTATCGGCACCCCACCGATATGATCGATACTTTCTGGCCATGGGGATGGGGGGGGGGGGGGTAACCAACCAAAGCCTGGAAGGCTTGGAGAGAAAATGGTTGTGACTGAACCTGCGGCTGAAACATCACCCCGAGGCGATGAGGTTTCTCGGACAGGCGCCAGGGTTGCATAAGAGATATAAAAGATGATTCAGATTTCCCACATTTTTTCAATTTGACTCCTTGACGAAGGAAACCACGCTAAAATGAGTCTTTATAATCTCTTATTATTAAGGGTTAGGGGTAAATATGCTTCGTCAGACTTCAGAGGTAGGGGTATGTACAGTCCCCTGCCCTTTGACAGCTTTTCATCCGATCACTCCCTGAGACGGTTGACCCCTTTCCCCATGCTCTTTCATGCTTCCGGGCGTGAATCTCGTCAATTCACTCGGTCGGGGCTTTTGCCTCCTGAGATTCGAGAACTATTATGATTGATGCCAGTGCACTATTTTACAGTCATTTAAAATTATCAATTTTCGATTTAGGAAAAAGTGAATATAAGAATCGCAAGAATTTTCAACACGTTTGGACCGAGAATGCACATGAACGATGGCCGGGTAGTCAGTAATTTTATTCTTCAAGCTCTTCAAAATGAGCCGATAACAGTAAGTATTTTGGTTTTTAAAGTTGTGTTTTTTAGCTTTGTTGCATTTTATGTTTGGTTTTTGCTACAGGTTTTCCTTTTTGTCGTTGTTTTTCGCTCTTCCGTTTTTTTTAAAATGCCGTTTGGTTTTTCCGTCCTCGACTCTGTTGCCCATCCTTGCTCACCCTGGCATGTTTGCATTTCAGATATACGGTGAAGGCGAGCAGACGAGATCATTTCAATACGTGTCTGATTTGGTTGACGGACTAGTGGCATTGATGGAAAGTAATGTCACGGTGCCAGTGAATTTAGGAAATCCAGAAGAACACAAAATCAAGGAATTCGCTCTAATTATCAAGAATTTGACGGGTACGTCATTGAGTTATTGATTGGTAGGCTAGGGTTGGGTAATGACTTAAAATTTGCGGGTTGGCCCAAATTGTACCACAGTCAGTGGTCGTAATATGGTAATCTAGGCCATGAGGTGGCCAGCCGTCACGGCGGGTTTCCTCTGCGTGCCCCCACTAGGAGCACCTTAGCTGGGGGCATCCTGTGCATGCCAGCACGAGTGTCCAGGGATGATACAGGGCGAGAATGGAGTGAACTCTCGGTTGGTGTTTGAGGGCCAGTTTCCTGATTTAGCATCTCGGCTTGGCCGTTTGATGGGTACTGGGTGAGTTTCCAGAGCCACCTGTGCGAGGCCAGGGATGTGCTAAATCGCTGTCGAAGACCCGTTAGACCCCCACCTGGAACAGACCCCAGTCAGGGTTGCTGTCCGCAGCAATGCAGGGCTTGTGTAACCAACTGACGAGACACAGCCCTCCTTTCTAAACCTCTTGCACTTGCCCCTGCACCTGGAGCACTTCGACAGATCAAGGCAGAGGAGGCTGCCCAGCGTGTTGAGATGATACTGGGCGAGAAGGGAGGGACTGGTGTTAAGGCCGGTTTCCTGATCCTCTACTCATTCGGTGTCGGCCACTCGATAGTACTGGGTGAGATGACCAGAGCCAGGTATGCATGGGCCCAGCAAGGCGGGACCAAATCTAGGATAGTGGCTGGGAGAAAGATGACCTTTGTTTGAATTCTAGGAAGTACGAGCGAGATCAAACACGTCACGAAGCCGATCGATGATCCGCAGCAACGTCGTCCCGATATTACACGTGCATGGGATTTATTAAAGTGGAAACCGAAGGTATGAAATCCAGCATTTTATTTTTTTTTCACGGCAACAAATTAGAAACGGAAATACGTTGAAGTTGACAAAATGCAATTCATCTGGGTCCATGTTGCAGGACGGGCTGATTGGTGCAGCCGCTTCATTCTCCTCTAACTCCTGCAGATAGACCCTTTCACAGGCTTCGTACATGGCAAAACTTAAATTTCCCGCTTCAAGCCGCTTATGACAATTTGACATGGATAAAATGTCCCTCATTTTAGAAACCTTGCGCGCTAGATGTATTGACAGGAATTTTCTGTCGGCAGTTTTCCTGATTTCTGGTTTTTCAACTCGTTTTCTTCTCAAAAATAGCCTCAAGTAGTTGCTATTTTCTTTTTAAAGAAGCTTCCAAAAGCGGGACGCGTACTAGCTTTGAAGCGAGGAATTTTTTGTCTGTCATAAGCGGTTTGCAGCGGGAAATTCAAATTTTGCGTTGTGTGGATCTGTGAAATGGTCTATACTTGTTTTTTGTGCCACACACGTACCGTTTAGTGTTCTTATCTGGTCTGGTAAACTGGTCACTACGACTCCCCCTCCGGACGTATTATACACAGACACAAGGACACTTCCATTTCAGGTGCCAATGGTTGAAGGATTAAAGAAAACGATCAAATATTTTCGAAAAGAACTGGAAGAAAATCGTTTGGCGGGGCATACTTACAATACTGCTCATCCACTGGAGTACTTTGAGAATGCGGGTGTTCATCAGCAACACCAGGAATAAGGCATAACAAGTTTGCATAACCGATTTGGTATTGAGTTCTGCTGACCAGGGTGCCAGGCTGTGATGCATAAATTTATAAATGGGTTTAGTTTAGTTATATAGTCTGTGATAAAATGTAACAAGTAAACGATAGTTTATAGTTTTTCCACTACTGTCATTTGGTTTATGCCGAATCGATATTTTTAGGGTAAAAATTAAGTGGAAGAAATGATTGTGATATTTTTTAGGTGCTGGAAAAGAATGATGGCGCGATCGGGATTTCAAGGAATTGGTCAAAAAAGACCCGGTTATGAGAATTTTGCGGGTCCGCTAAATACGGGAGTGGCGAAACGGGCTAGGTTCGAAGCCCCGTGGACGTCGTCGCATATTGGAGCCAGTACGAGTAGCGGGTTCAGTGACTTGCGCAGTGGGGTCGATGATCTCGATGATGACTTCTTCGCCACGCATGTGGACGACTTCCAAAGTAAGACGGGTTTTCTGTGGGGGTAAAAGACAGCAGAGCCGTGTACTCTAATTGGGAAAACACTGTATTTCGAGTCAATGGGGTCTTGGAATTTAGGAAAGCTTCAGAAGACAAACTGTGGCGTGGGAATCCATGCATAGGAACAGGGTAAGGCTCGAGGGGAGTTATTCGGCCTGTGGTCGAGTGGGTTAGAGCTGATCCCAGCATCCGAAACCTAGCCCCTGGGTCCACGAAGCAAAAGAAACAAGTTTTTTGTGTCCACTGCATTATAAACTGGTTACCTCATAGAGGTTCACACAAAGCGCGGAAATCGATTTTTCTATGTTCCCCAGGAAAAAGTTCAAAATTTTTTTGTAAATCAGTTTGAAACCTCTAAATGAAACCATTCGCAGTTTTCCCTGATTTCGGCTGAAAGATTCCCATTTTCGCAGGGTTTTCAAACTTGCATGAATTCTGCCCTGCTTTGTCTGAGCCATGCGCCGCACCGCGTCGGAACTGCGAAGCGCAATAGAGGCAATTCGCTCAAGCCTCTCACTGCGCTCAGCCAAACTTCCCTCCCGACTGTCATAAGGTTCTTGCACCTGAGCATCAATGCGCGCGGAAAATTCAAATATTTCGCTACCAACAAGTTTTGTGTTACAGAATTACAGTTCACTCTCTTCGAGAATGTGACTTACACAGGGCCACGCCAAAAGTCTGGGCAGGGTTGGGTTTTTCTTAGCTTTCCCATAGTGGGGGTCACTAACTTTGGCTTGTCCAGAGTGGAATCAGATCTTTTTTCCAAATTTGAGCATCACAACATTGACAATATTTCAAGCCTGGAGGTCACCTGGATGCTTGCTGTACTCACCTCCCATTCGTCCCCTCACTGCCTCCTTTTTTCACCAGCGTGATAGACTATCTAAACGTGTCCATTTTTCAAAAGGCATGTACTTCGTCTGGTGTATTTTTCTAATTTTTAAATCTTCAAAATCGGCAATTTTTTCGAGCCGGGGGGTCACCAGAGTTACACCCTAGTTTCGGATGCAGGCTGATGCCATAATGAGTGGTCGATAGTTTAGAAACGTGCCTTGCTTGACTTGACTTGACTTGGAGGTAGTTATCATAGGATGATTGGTCCATGTTTCAGAGATCGAGGAGCAATATACTCAGCGTGCGAGCATGCTTGTGGTCCAAGAAGATATTCAACCAGTCTTCGGTTACGATTCTCGATCGTTAGTACCTCAGAAACAAACGGCAAATTTTACACAACGACGAGTCGGAGAATCGATCGATGAAAACGTGCAATCAGGATTTGGAGCCTGTGTTCGAGTTGACGAGGTAAGAAAACCCCTCGAGAAGTATCACGAGGAGACAAGACGATATTCGCGTCAGGTAAGAATTCGGCCTGCTCTTGCCAGTGCATTAGGGCAGGTACAGACATGGGAGGAGTCTTATCGACGAGGCATAATTTAGGTTGTTGTCTTTTTTTAGAAAAAGCGTTTAGAAGATCAATTACGAGCAAAGGAAGAAGAAATCGAGAAATTGAAACGAGAAATAGATTATAAGAATGGCGAAGTGACAGTTGTTCGAAGTAATTATGCTCAATTAAATCGAGAAAAAATGTCGTGGCAATTACAACAATCGGAATCGGAAATGAATCATAGATCGACCCTGGAGCAAATGAATAAGAAACATAATCAAGCCATTGAAAAAGTGGAATCGGAATTGGCATTTGCGGTATGTGAGAATAGCTGCTTTTTTGTGGTAATTAATTGAGTTTTATTTTGGTTTAGAAACAAGAAAACGATTGTTTGAAAGAACGTGTGCGAATGATGACCAAGAAGCAACGAGAATTAGCCGAGAGTCAACATATTTCTGGTGCTGATCATCACTCGACCATGTTGATTGGTGTTTCACCAATTGCCGCTCGTCAACCGAGAACATCGTCGAGTGGACCTGCTTTTCCGAATCGATATAGTTTCTACAACGATACGCCGGCTCGATCGATCGTTCATCAACGTGTTGCTCATGGCGCATTGACCGAGGTGATGGCGGAGGATTCTACCCAGGCGGACGTGCCTGCTGGCCAGTTTGGCAATGAATTGGTGGAAGCGATGGATGAAGAGACGAGCACAGATTCGGTGATTTTAATTGATAAATGGGTGCAAACTGTGGAAGAGGAGATGGTGCCCCTGCCAGCACCATCTACTCCTACGCCGCCCAAGTTTCGATTGGCGACTAGGCTACGAGAAAGTAAGTTCATTGGAACTGGGTAGAGTCAAAGCATGCCTCCCACGCGCGGTACTCGCTTGTAGGAACGGAGGGTCCTGGGGATGATTTATTTCTTATAGGGACGTACAGACAACGTATACTTAGACGAGTTTCTAATCAGTAGTCGTCATGTCATGTCGTGCCATACTTTATCCATAGCCAAGCACTGTACAGCACTCGATGGCCAAGGAACACATATGTGACAATCATTTTGTACCCAGGCGGGAGTTGAACCCTTCTCTGCCCCGTGAGAGCCAGACGGCTTAACCCGCTAGGCCACAGACCCGGGCGTCTTGTCAGAGGAGTGAAATTTAAACAGTTATTTTAAAAAAGAAAAATCATATTAAGATCAAGAAAAAAAACCACGAGTTCTGAGAGGGATTCGAACCCTCGTCACTGAGGTTTGCATTTTTAGAAATTTATGACTTGATTCTTGATATCTTTTAAGAGAAACCGTATGCGACAATGCCTGGAATTAGCTGCCGTGACGATGCACTCAAACAACTGATTGGTATGAAAATAAGTGACAGAGTGAAACGCATAGGCAATGGTTGTAAATAGGAGTGAATTTAGGAGAAATGTAACCGAGTTCTTTTTGAACCTAATAATTTGTTAGGAATGGATGTGACACATGTTTGAGTTTATTATTCTTTTTCATATTTGTCGTGTGATAAATCGTGCAGACAGTTTTGCGTGCAGTTTGACAGTTGATTATCTCCAGTTTGAATTTGGCGCCATTTTTGTGAGCGGGCAAGCGCCTTAGCGCAATGGTGGAAATTGTATGCTCGAAGCGGGAATTATTCGAAACTTGGCGTGTGTTTGGAAATCTGGTGTTTTTCTATCGATACGTTGAGAAAATCTTCCTTTGCGGCGGCGGTGGCACAAAGATTTTTTGTTAGTTTATTTAGAAAGGAGATCAGTTTTTAAATTCACGATCAATATTTGAAATGGATCGATATTCAGTGCCGAAATCAAAAGAAACCGTCATTGTCGAATCGGCGAAGCCATCAGCGACTTCGATCGAAGGAGATACGTCGACGGAGCATCGGAACGTTCACGTTTATCCGGACGACTCGTATCAAACGGGCGATGAAAGTGCATTTATGATGGTTGGACAAACGGCCGGAAGTGAAACGAAACAACGAATGAATTTAGTTTGCCCGATTTTCGACTTATGCCACACGGAAAATTCGAGATTGCATAATTTTGTTCAATCGATCATTATTTTTCCTCGTTTAGTCGTGACGGCGGCCGATCAATCTCTTTTGAATGTAGTTAATGATTTGGCTGCAATGGAAGCGGCTGGGAAAGGTGATGGTCGATTTGAATTTTACTACGTCAGCGCGGGTCCACTTGGAAGTGGAATCTATTTATCGACTTTGCTCTTCCGACATTCCTTATTTGAATCTGAACCGATTTTACCAGTCGCTTTTATGCTTCATGAACGACGGAGTCCGGATGATCATCGACATTTGTTTGAATTAATACAACAGAAATGCCCAGAGGTGAGCACTTCGCTTTTGGTTGCTTCTCGATGCCACACGATCGCAGGTTCAAAAATCTATCTTTTAGGTTGCTTCAACGGAATGCGTGTTCATCACGGATAGAGAATTTGGAGATATCAAATCTGTTTTACAATCTGCATTGCAATTTTTCAGTTGGCATTATTTTGAGGACGATATATTGAATTGGGTAGAAAATAACAACGGGACGAATGACGAGGCTAATGTATATATTCACGATGTATTCCAAATGATGAAGTCGAAGACAGTCGAACAATTCAATCGCGAGCTGATCACCAAGCGACGACAATGGTCGCCCGATTTTGCACAGTAAGAACGCCTTTTGTTACAAAAGAGATGCTAAAAACGACCGTGTTTTAGATTTTTTGAAACGTGTCTGAAGCAAGATATTCTTTCGAAAGGTGGACGTTGGCACGCTGAGTTAGGAAGGCAAGGCACTTACGACCCGTTTTGCGGCATCGTCATTCCTGCCTGCGTCGATCTGAATCAATTGGTTAGCGAACTGGTTCAGTGGCAAGATGTAAGGCGGTTTTGGCTATTTTCATTTGCCGGAGTGCAGACTGGGCTAAACCCACAAGCATCTTATCCCCCTCCCCCGTGTGCTTGGCCTGTATTTACTTGCCTGACCGCCTTAAGGGCCGTTCACATTGCGACTATTAGCTCGGCCAGCTCAGCTTGCGGTCGGCTCGGTTTGTGGCTTGCGGTTGGCTCGGCTGGACTGTTCACATTCATCTCAGTTTGCGGCTCAGGATCTCGACTAGCTCGGCTGGAAAAGTTAAATATTTTCAAGTTTTCCTGCCGAGCTTGATGGGGTCTGGAACTTATAACCAAGGAAACGGTCAGTTTTGATGAAAATGAGACGATGAAACTATATGGATTATTATGGGCTTACAAAAAGAGATATAGGTTTCATCGACTGGGTGATCTCGAGAACTATTGCTGTGTGGACTGCGAACTTTGGAAACAAATCCATGGAGTGGCCTTTTTGTTTGGTCTCCACTCATGCTAAAGTCAGCGCACTGGGTCTGGTAAGGGTCGGACATTACAATTACTGATATGCGAGGGGAACGGGCGAGACTGAGGTGGTGAAGGTTAGCATTCCGATTCATATCAGGATGAGAGAGAAGTCGACTGGAAATAGGTTGATTCAAGATTTGAATGGATCACGCCAATTATATTTAGAAATGAGCGCTAGGATGCTGAGCACGATACAATTGTTTTAATGCAAAGGTCTGCTGTACCCGCAAAGTGTGTTGAGCAATACAGGATCAGGTTCAGGAGCTTTTGCGTCAAGCATACTGTATGTACCATAAGCACTCAATTCAACGAGCGAGGGAGCGGAATCAATATGGCGCACCGCAAGCTATTCAGGGGTCTCCTCTTGTCCCTTACCTGCTGCGGGACACAGCTTAGGTCGGCACGTTAGCCTTAACTCATTCTGATCATAAGGGATATAGAAGAGCCCAGTTTATGTCCAAATTTGTCTTCAGTATGCGCGCTCGTAGGAACTATGTAACTGTGTATAAGAGTATGTGATTCCGTGAACTTAGCCGCTGATAGAGGTTGCGCATAAGTCACGTACTACTGCTCGTCCAGCAGACCTATTCTAGTTTTCTCCTATTGATACTAATGATAATCCTGAAGCAGTCTTGTTTCTTTTGAGACGTTTCTGCGAGCCGAGCCGCAACTGAACCCGCCAAAAAGTAGGCAGAATCATTTAGCGACTTGTAATGTGAACCAGCCGAGCTGACCCAGCTGAGGTATGCAATGTGAGGCATCTTAGCTTAGCTGACAACCCGGTTAGCTCGGCCGCCGACGCCGCTTTACACACAGAGTATGTCCTTCTCCACGGGCCCAACGCAACAGATACGACAGGAGTTCAGAAACTTACTTAATCAGGGTTACTGCCAGTATATCACACATGCTGCATTTCAGGTAACTTGGGATCAGCTATTGCTCTGTACCTATTACTTTATGGAGTATTACGTTCGTGAAAACGAAATGTCTATGCATCAATCAGGAAATTACAAATTTAAATCACGTTTCATCCGTGCTGGCCGTCCAATTCGTCGTATGCGTGTCTTTGCTCCGGCGGAAGTGGGAGAACCGAAAGAGGTAGTGAACTATGTTCGCACGTGTTCACTGGTGTCGCGTTAGAGGCGATATTTTCAAGATTCGTCAGGAACATTGCACAGTAGACAGTGATTATCTCAAGTTTGTTTATGTTTATCACATTTCTACCCTCTTCGCAAGTACAGTATCGTGTTAGTGTTGGTTTTTAGTTTGCTCGAGGATGCACAGAAGAGGACTCTCATTTACTAAAATAATCTCGCCTGCTATGGTGACATCAAAGGCACCACGCCCTACCGATCACTATGCTAAGATACAGGCTGGTTGCTTGCCCAGTTCTCACTACTCTATCCCGTCGCCTAGCCTGTCCTATGCTGCCGCGGTCACTCGTTCAAGGCATTGGAGCTGAAACGGTTTCGACTGAAGCTACGCATCATGGAAGGCGAGGGCTGAAAAGGGAACTAATTAGGGACTGCCGTCCGAGGAGTGGGTGTACTTACAGATATGCCGCCCCCTGCAGCCGGCCCGATGCTGGCCGAACTACGATTCTTGGCTCTCAATTTCGACAAAGAATTTTCGGCCACCTCGGCGCGTTCTTCAGCGTCGCCCAATTGTTGTTGTAATTGACGGTATTTCTGCAGGTTCACATTGGCCACTTCTTCCTTGAAGATACAAGGGTCGTATAGACCAGCTCACAGATCTCAAACAAAGCAAAATTTGAATTTCCCGCTAAAAGCCGCTTATGACAGTTTTACATATGAAAAGTCCCTCTTTTCAAAGCTTGTGCGCGTCGCAATCTTGAAAGCTTTTTAAACAAACTAGCGACGAATTCTGGCCACTTTTTAAAAAGAAAACCAACGCCATAAATCAGGAAAATTGTCAATATAACTAGCGCACAGGTTTTTAATGTAAAGAGGGACTTTTCATCTGTTTAAACCCGTCATAAGCGGTTTACAGCGGGAAATTCAAATTTTCCCTAAGGCGATTTTCTATTAGAATGTTGGCGGCCCAGTCAGCTTACAGCCTCCTCTGCTTGGCGTTTGTAAGTCTTCAGTTTTTCTTGCAAATTCTCGATCAAATCTTGCAATCGTTCTTGCGATTTCTTGTCTTCTTCGACCTGACATAAAGGAATGACATTGAAATCTTGACCAGTAAAGTGGCCCACTGGGGGGTCAAGGATCGCAATGGATATTCACCTGGAACTGCAGCTCCTTGCATCGACGATCTTGCTTTGCAAAGTTCTTTTGTGCCTCAGTATATCGACGTTGTTCACCGTCCAGTTCGATCTCCAAATCACGAACGCGTTGTTCCAATTTGGCGATCACTTTCTTGCCACCTTTCAAAGCCGATCCTTCAGCTTCGTCCAGACGGGCTTGCATTTCCTTCAAAGTCATAGAATAGATGCAGAAGGTATAAGATTCAAAACTGGCCGGTTATTTCTACCCTTGTGATTTTTAAATTTCCCGCCTTTTTAATTTTGAAATTCTTGACTGTAGATACTGTTATTAGTCTACAGGAGTCCGCGTAAAGAGTACAGTCGGGTTTGCTTGCTCTGCCTACATCATGAGGTCATAGAATACAATTTTTTTACTCTTGACGAATCTAGAGAGTAAAAATGGCATTTTGGAGATGACCCCTCCGCACCTTTAATTGGGCCTCTAATGCCTTTCGCAAGCGTTCCACGTGTGCACTGTGCTCCTGTTCTTGACGAAGTTCGTCAGCCAGTCTGGCCGCGTCCAGCATGGCCTTCTTGCCGCGTTCTTCGGACGCTTTCATTTCGTTCATGGTGTCGTCGAATTCGGCCTGAGGGCGAGAGGACGTACAGTAGGGCGTGGTCGTGGCACCAGTCCACTCTACTCACCCGCAATGCCTGCAGTTCAGCTTCGATCTTTCGTTTCACAGATGACAAGGCGGCACTTTGCGACGAGGCTTCGTTCAACTGCTCACGTAAGTCGTGCATTTCAGCTTCGGCTTGCTTTCGTGCTCGGTCGACCTGCAAAATGATAGCCATAACGAGCTAGCATAAAAGTGCTCCCTTTTTCTTTTCCAGTTGCCTGTAGTCGGCCAGCAGCCACTATATGACTGGCACAGCAGGCTCCAGCGAAGGCATCGTGCTCCAGCCAGACAAGTGCCACTTGGCCCTACCAGTTGAGTCTCTCAGAGCGAGGTGTCCAAGGCCAGCGACTCACTAAATCTCACGATCAGTCGACACGACACGTTCCCATCCAGAATAGACCCCCAGTCAGGGAAACTATCCCAAGCAATGCGGGACTTACTTAACCAGCCGAGACACGCTCCTTTCTAAGCCCTCTCGCCCCTGCCTGTGGCAGTCCGACGGGGTCAAGGCAGCAGGCTGCCCAAGCTCCCTATCTACCTGCTTTTCAAATTTTCGAACTGCTCTGTTTTTGTGGTTTGGACCTTGTGCTGCCCAGTTTCCCCGCAGGACTTCCAACCCAGGTGTAGGAGAGTGGCCGAAAGTGTAGGAGATCTTGGACCCCCTAAGTGGTGGGCTGACGATCAGTCTGTTACTTGCTTCCAAATCCCGATACCTGCTGATGTGAAAGACAGACCCCGACAGACTCACCTGTTCCATAGCAGTCATCATAGCACTCTTCTCGCTTTGCAATAAATCGCACCTCTTCTCACTGGCTTCGTATTGTTCTCTCATTTCGTCACGAGCTCGTTGTTCATCGTCCAGCAATTGCTGCAGTTCTCGAATCTGCTCCTGGTATCGTTTCATGTTCTTCTGGGCGTCCGCATTGGCCTTGTTTGCGTGATCCAAACCGATCTCCAACTCGTTTATGTCCGATTCTAACTTCTTCTTCACACGCATCAGTTCAGCGCGACCTTTCGATTCCACTTCTAAGCTGGCCTGGAAGAAAAAGCCAAGACAGACTCTCGTCAGTCGTGCGAGCCAAGGCGAGTGGGTGAGGATTATCGATCTACCCTGGCTGGGAAACGTCAGGCCCTCGGTTTGACTTCCAGCCGCAGGCCTTGCTCTGATTGGAGTTTTTGCCCCACCGACTTCGGTCAGTCAGTCACTTTCTCTGCCACGTGAATATCGGAGGGTTGCAGTCAGGGCAGGGGCCGTCGGATCTACCAGAGTTCTGGGCAGCTGGAGGGAGAGTGCCACAGTCCACGAAGGTCGGGCTTACTTGCATGGACTCCAAGGCGCGTTGGTGATTCTTTCGAGTATTCTCGAACTCTTCTTCCTTCTCTCGTATACGTTTCTCGATCTCTTGTCGTATCTGAGACACTTCTACTTGCGATCTCAGCACCTTGCTCTCTTCAGCTTCCAACGCAGCCTCGGCTTCGTCCAAAGCCTGTTGTAATTCTTCTTTTTCCAACTCCAAACGGCGCAAGGTCTTTTGCATTTCGTGCACTGATCGACCCCCTTCGCCCAACTGGTCACTCAAATCCTTGATCTCCTGAGCCAGAGTCTTGTTCTCGCGTCTCAGCGCCTCCATCTGTTCGTGCACTTCTTCATTCTGGGTCTTCACACGGAACACTTCGGTACCCAGCTCGCGGGCCTCGCGTTGACTGACATCCAATTCGGCGTGCAAATCGTCGCATTGACGTTTCCAATCGTCCACAATTTTGTCAAAACCCTTTTGTTTCTTTTCTAATTGACTGGAGTAGGTATTGGCCTGAAACCGTCCCAAGATAATGAGACTTTGAGAATCAAAGTACCATATCCTCATTTTTTAGAAATTTTTCAGCGATGGTTTTTGGTTCGCAAACCGACCTCTGTCACCACCGGGTATTGAACCCCGGACGAGCCTAGCCGTTCGCGACGCCTGCACCACCGCACCCTCAGCCCGTATCATGAAAAACGTCAAAAATTTAGCAGCCAGCTGGATGTTGCTCACCCTCTCCACTTCAACCTGGGCATCGTCCAACTCTCCAATCAATCTCTGCCGAGTCTTCTCCAAGGAGGCTGCCTTGGCATTCGCTTGCTCCAACAATTCTTGCATTTCTTGCACGCGAGCGGCCAATTTTCGTCTGCAATAGAATCGAGTCAGTGCAATGCCAAGGCTCTCGTTGCGACTCACTTAGCGTCTTCTAATTCTTCCGTTTTCGTCAAACCCTCGTTCTCGAATCGTGCCCTCCATTGCAACACTTCCGAATTGGCCTTGGCGATCAAACGTTGCGCTTCATTTTTGCGTTCAATTTCGTCATCGAGTTGCTCGCGCAGTGAATCGACTTCTTGCTGGTAGTTTCTCAGTTGGGCAGAGATATTTTGACGTTCCTACAACCACGATGAGACTGCCCTGTGACTGTCAATGCACCGATGGCCATCAGCTTACCCGGGCTTCATCATCGGCCGTGTGCTTGGACTCTTCCAACTGACTTTGCAATTGAGTCCTGATGCGTTGCAAGGCGTTCAACTGTGACTCAGCTTCTTCCAATTGCCTGGTCACATCCAAGTTCTCAGTTTGTAGTCGATTCTTAGCATTTGTGAGATCAGCCAACAAGCGAGTTTGCTCGTCGCACTTGGCCTGCGATTCGGCTAGTTGCAATTCCATGGTCTTGGATTGCTTCTCGTAATTTGCCTTGGCCTTGGATTCTTGATCCACAGCCGCGTGCAATTCTTCCAATTCGCGTTGTAAAGCCAGTTTCTCTTTTTCGATTCTGAGCAAAACGAAAGAAGGATGAGTGCGTGATATTGTCTAGGAGGGGGTGACTAGGGAGCTTTGGCACGGGGTCGTGTCTTCCGGCCTGGTCCCTGGGTGCTGGAGGCGACTCTCCCAGGCAGAGCAAGCTTACTTGGCTTTTTGTTTCTGCAATTGTTCGAGCTGGTCTCCCATTTCAGTCACGGCATCATTGTGCTTTTTACGCAGGGCGGACAATTGGGTTTCGTGGTTGATATTGGCTTCTTCCATGTCACGACGCAGTTTGGCCAGGTCAGCTTCGCGTTTCTTGTTCATCTCGATTTGAGCGTGAGTCGCTCCGCCAGCTTCGTCCAAACGTTCGTTCAGCTCCTCCAATTCGCGTTGCGTTTCGACACGACTCTTTTCAGACTGAAATCAGAGGGGTGGTCCCGCCTTGACCAGGAGAGGGTGCTTGCTCCACTGCCTTACCTTGGCCCTGGCTTGCCTTTCAGCTTGCAACTCTTCCTCCAACTCGTCCAATTTCGATTGCATTTCTTTCAGTTGCTTTTGTAATTTACCAACCAGTGACTGCGAGTCTTCGAATCGGGCTGTGATGGCGTGTATTTCTTGTTCTTTCCTGAATTTAAGTGCTGATTCATGCAAACATTTGATAATGCGAATTTTCTCTCACTTTTTCAAGTTATTTTGCAAATCGTGCCTTTGTTTATTTATTTCTTCCAAATTTTCTTGCAACACTTTGAAATCGCCTTCCAATTTTCGCTTAGCCTTGTCCAGTTCTTGACGGCCTCGTCGTTCACGCTCCAAGGCTTCCTCGAGCTGAAATGGAGGAGGAATCATTGGATGCGGAGTCGTCGAAGGACGCGCACGCATGCCTGCTGCATAGAGTATAGTTGATTTTTCACATGTCAGTCGCGAGGTCTGCTTAATTTTAGCCTCGGGTACCTCCACGTACCAACATTCACTCCAGAGTCGCCTCCGTGGTTGGCAGTCAAAGGCGTGTGCCACAGTTTGCTCGACAGAGCTGGGAACATGTCGGCCTGGGTTCAACTCTGACCGTCTGACAATGCGCTTTGCACGCCTGGCAGTGCGTGCCTCACCCTTCATCCCTCCAGCAGAGGCCTTAGGGGGACACAGGCTGGGTGTGGTTTCAGAGTTGCAACTAACACGGGCTCTTGCCCAGCATGCATCCTGGATTGACACTAGTCGATGGCAGGATACGGTCAACTAATAAGCCCCTTGGCCAGCGGGGAAAGTGTAGCCAAACCTGGCGTAGAAGGGTGTGGCCGACTGTCAGCGGGACAGAAACTCCGACTGGGGCAAGGCAAGTTCTGCGACTATGTCTGCGGCTGAAACATCAACTCGAGAAGGTGACGTCTTTCAGCCAAGGGAGATGGAGTACTCTCTCTTAATCGCCATGGCCTACCAGGCGCCAGGGTACAAAAGGACCAACCCCCCCCCCCTGAAGCGACCAGGATGGGCCAAAACTAGACTGGAAACTTACATCATCCAGATTCTGTTCCAACTTGGCTTTGACCTTATTCAAATGGTTGACCCTATCTTCTTCCGTCGTCAGATCATCGCCTAATTTCCTATTCGACTCCTCTTGTTGTTTCTTCTCCCTGTTCAACTTGGCGATCAGCTCGTCCTGGTGGTGCATCTCGTCTTGCAAACTACGAATTTGCGCATCCTTGCTTTGTTTCTCCGATTCCGCTTTCCGCAAAGCCATTTCCATTTCTTGAATATTCTTACGCAAAGTGTCAGCTTCCTGTTCAATTTTCTTTTTGGCTTTTTGCAAATCAGCATTTCGATCTTCCTGGTCGGCTAGGCGTTCCATTTGCTCCTGAAACGGGCAGGTGTCCAGTCGAGGTCGCACTGATGGCACGACAAGCCGTGCTTGCCCATCATCGCCAGACACCAATGCGATAATGGCCTCTCCTGGCCAGCTTGTTGGGCCTGTAGGATATGTCGTACGTCCAGGTCTACTATGGTCACCCTACCAACCCTATCGCTGTGTGTAGCCGGAATGACCACAGCGCATGTCGCAATCGGTGCATCGATAACTATTCGAAGCAAAGTACAAACTGGCCGTCTATGTTTTGCAAAGACACCGAAAGGTCCACCAGCCAGCACCCAAGCTTACCGACAACTGTTTCTCCAAGTTCTCCTTCAACGCAGCCAACTTCTGAGACTTAGCTTCTCCCTCAGCCACGCCATCTTTCTCCGACTGTAGCTGCAAGAATAACTCGTTCTTCTCCATGACCAGTTTTGCATTCTGTTCTTCCAGTTGAGCGCGTAGTTTCTCCACACTTTCCAATTTCGCCTCGACTTCTTTGACGCGATCGTTCAATTTCTCCATTTCCTCGGCTTCCTTACCAGCTTTGAGTAACGGCTTGACTCGACCATACAGTTTGAACCAGGCCCAGGTTCGTAGGTTCATCCACTGACGAATGTTTCGTTGAAGGATCGTATAGCCAGCTCTGTAACAGGGCATGGTAGGCAGTGCCAGGGAGGATACTCTTTGACTGAACTGACCTTTGCTCTTCTCGAATCTTGGCTTCTTTTACTGCCAAAAACCAACGAACCTTGGCTTGGAAGTTTTGGAAAATTGCCGACAGTTTGGTGTCCCGAATTTCTTCTAGTTTGGCGAGAACACCAGCTTTGAAGAAGACCTACGAGGAGTCGACAGGAAAGTTCCGCTGTGTTTTACGAGCCACGATCACGAAATCTACTTACTTTCGTTTTCCCGCTTCGAAATTCCTCCTCAGCCAAGGCTCCTTCCTTGTGAAGTTGAGCTAAGATGGCCTCCCCTGCTTTCTTCACATCGTCCGAACTCTTGGCTGCGTCGGCGGCCAAAATCGAGTATCTGAACAGAGTTTTGTCCCTGATAGCTCATTTGAAAGTTGGTGATTCCTTACCTTTGCTTGAAGTCGGGGTACTGAAGGCGATTGGGGAATCCCTTCCGACAAATGCGGATCCCTTCCAGCACGCCGTTGCATGTCAGCTGATTGAGCACTAGGCCAGCCTCGATATAGCCTGATTTCTTCAACTCGTTTGGAATAATGCAGCGAATAAAGTGCGGGTGGGTGGTGTGGAGCATGCTCATCAGATTGCTCAAACTTTCACGATATAACATAGAGACGGTGAGAAAAGCTGACGACTTGCCTTTCTTCTTGCCACCGCCACCACCCTCTAAAATTCGAATGATTGGAACGTCTTCAACTGGGTCAGTAATATCGTGCCACCCCTTCTGACTGTGTGTCTACAGTAGTTCCCCCTCGAGACCCTGGGTGATGCCCCCTGTCCGGTACCCTGCGAGACTATCACTCCCTGCATCGACAATCTGTTCACAGATCCGATCAAAAACTGATGACCATAGCGCACCTTTAGCCAGGAGAGCAGCCTCTTCTTGGGTGGTGTAATCGGCCCAGATTTCCAAGATCAGTTGATGCCCACTGGCCTTCTTCAAAACTGACACGCAGCTGTCGTTCAACGGGTCCTTGTTCTTCTCCAACCAGTTCAGGACGTTGTAGCGCACCTGCAATCACCGCACTGCCATGCTGGCTCTTACAGGACAGGATGATGCATAGTCCATCTGCACTTAGAATGGGTCCGCTCGTGGCGGCCCCTCTCGGGATGGGTTCGACACCCCCCCCCCCCCGTCCCATGGCATCATTGGTTATACTTTCATCTTGTAGTCAGCATGCTTAGCAAGCCTGCATTGACGGATGGTGCTACAAAGGCTCGACTGGCAATCTGCACGGAGCTGGGAGCTTCAGCCTTACAGGTGACGTTTCAGGCATAGACTAGGTCGGAAGACTCGGTTGGCTGCCTGGGGTGTCTGACGTGGGGCAAAAGTTTTACTAACACGGACACAGTTGACTTACAGTGTGCTTGGGGGAAATGAGGGGGGTTCGACTCTCACGATCAGCTGATTTTCCCTGACTAGCCTTCCAGTGTGCTTTTGCAGTTATGAGTACTTACAGTTCCAGCATAATGCACCAAGGAGAAATGTGCATCAGCTTGTTTGCCTTTCGGTGGTTTCGGTTTCTGGAAGTTGGCGTGCTTGCCCAAATGCTGATCGTTCAACTTTTGTACGTAAGTCAAATCGGTTGCCTTGGGCACGATGCACTCCTCGTCTAGCATTGAGACGATACCCAGGGGCTGAAATAAGGACCACTTTGTTAAAATATAGAACAGAAGGCACGAATATTACTTTTTCGATCAGTTCGATACACGCGGCCAAATCCAAGCCAAAATCGATGAACTCCCAATGAATGCCCTCTCGTTGATATTCTTCTTGCTCCAAAACGAACATGTGATGGTTAAAGAATTGTTGTAGCTTTTCGTTCACAAAGTTGATCCACAATTGTTCGAAGGAGTTTAACTACAAAGGAACACATTAGATCACGTGACCTACTGGACCACGTTAGGCAACACACATCAAAAATTTCGAAACCGGCGATGTCCAAGACGCCGATAAAGTGCTTTCGTTCGGTTCCTTGCACATCCAAGGTCTTGTTGCATCGTTTCACTAGCCAGTGAAACATCCTCGAATAAATGCCCTTGGCCATGGCCCCCACTGCCCATTGCACTTGCTCCAAGTTCTGCCCTTTGTTCACCCATTCATTGCCTACTTTTACGCGTGGTTTCGTCAAGGCTTTGAGGAAGTCTTCGTGCGTGACACCCATCATGGCACACGCCTTTTCGGCCTCTGAAACAGTAAGTCTGGCTGGAAATGGAAGGACTCGACGAGGCTATGCCACAGCACAGTATACACTAGGACGTGAGAGAAAGTATAATAGGCGGAATAGCGCTACATTGGGGAAGATATCGCAGGAAGCGGATGGATGACCCTCCAGCCAGGTCACCTAGTCGTAGGAACCAGAGACACCAAACCCGACGGGTTTCTGCCTGGCCTGGAGGAGCCAACGAAGGCAACTGCCCACCCACCGCCTCGTGGCCTGGTGGGTTAGGCGTCTGCCTCTCACGCCAGGTGCGCAGTTACGGGCGAGCGTTCGACTCGCGTGCTGGTAAATCATTTCGTGTAAAATGTGTCCCTTCACCCTCGAGTGCGCATAAGCGTTTGGTGATGAGGTAAAACATGAACATGAACTGTCACACTACTGTAACCAGAGCACCCAGGCGGCGGCACACACGTGCTACAAAAGTGTGCTGCAGGAAGAATGGCAGCCTACCAGATGCTACCGTACAGTGGCTAACGACAGACAGGGCACTGGGTCCTCCCTCCGTCCTTACCATCAGTGCCGTCGGGTTCAGCTTGTTCTTCGCGCGGTCTTTGCTTGAACTTCATCTCACCCATGTGCATGATGGCCGAGCACAAACGGAAAACGTCAAGCTTTTCTTGCGCCCCGAAGCCGAGCACGTCGAAAGCTTCCTACAGGGTCAATATCTAAACTGTTCGTGGTCCTGACTGTCACTGAGAAGGCAGCTTACGTCGGCTATCTTCATCTCCTCCTTGTCGTCCACACCATCGATGATCAATTCAGCTTGCGATACGAAATGGTAGTAACGTAATTCTTGATCTAGCTGCAGTTTCTTTCTCAAATCCGGGATTTGACCGGACATGATTTGGTAGAAAATGTGGTAGCAACGCTCGCCCGGGGCTTGGCGGACGACTCGAGATTTTTCCAGCAAGTCTAAGCAAAGGCGAAGGGTTACAGGGCAGGGTGCGTGCACCATATAGGATTACTACAGTATGCGGCCAAAACATGGAAGTCGATACCTGCAACCATGCCTGGCAGGCAGAGGAGAGAGTGCGACCGACCAAAAAAAACTGACAGTAGCAAGCAAGTCTTGCGACTATACCTGCGGCTGAAACATCAGCCCGAGGGGTCGATGTTTCCCAGCCAGAGGAGATCAATACTTCTCTCCCTGTAGCTATGGCCCGCCAGGCACACCGCACCTCTCACGCAGGCTCAACGAGGCTGATGTGAGGGCTCCAAGCTAAGCCACAGGGCTCTAACTACTGCCTGGTAGGATTACATATCTGACACTGGATCCGGCAATCTGTAGTCCCACGGGGTACTTCAGAACCCGAAGTTAATGGCAGGCTTTGAGACCCAACTCTCGATACTGTCTGCGATGTTCGGTACGCTCACCTTGTACTACGACTGGGTCCGTATCACTGGAGGGAGTGACTAGTGGAGCTTTTGCACCGCACCAAGACCCCCGAGACAGCCAACCAAGTCCCCCGACCTAGTCCATGGCTGAAACATCACCCTGACGGGAGACGTTCCCAGCTGCTGGCTCAGTGCACAGTATCGATTTCCAGTCGAGCCTCTGCAACCCGCTTAGCTAGGGTCACTGGTGTCAAATAGCTTTTGTGCCGCACGCAAGCCCCTACTTTTCAACACATCACCTCATCTAGGTCCCCAAATTGATGGTCATAGGACATATCGGTAGTTGGCAGTCTTGGCATGAGACGGAGGACTTACAGTGCTCGATGTCTGCCCCAGTCAGTTTTCCGGACGAGGCGAAATGGATACGAATGAACTTTCCGAAACGAGAACTGTTGTTATTACGGACTGTCTTGGCATTACCGAAGGCCTCCAGGACGGGGTTCATTTGCACGATTTGATCCTCCAAACTTGACTGAAATAGGAAAAGTGAGACATTGTCCATGCGCCAGTAACCCGACCCGTACCTGTTGCTTGTTAGGATCGGCTTTCTTCTGCTGCGTGGCACCGACGATGGCGAAATAAGAAATAACCTTCTTCGTATTTTCAGTTTTGCCAGCACCAGACTCGCCAGTGATCAACATACTTTGGTTTTCGCGATCTAAGATTGTGGGGAAGATTTATGGGCAAGGTTTCCGGAGATGGTCTCTAATGTACTGTAACTTCTCTGCATTCTCATCTCGCATCTGCATATTGGGTCGACTGACTTGCTGGTCGAGAGTGGACCTCGCTCTTTCTTTTTGGCTGAGGTGGCGGCCATGGCATTTGTTATTTCTCCCTGCCTGATTTCCTGTTCATGACAATTCTGTGTCACTGTCGCCGTCTTTCCAGTGGCAAACAGCACTGGACACTCCTCACACAGCTTCTTACTGTAAGGGCTACTCTCAACCTTCCATGCGCAAGTGTGTTCCTTGGTCTATGGCATGCTTCACCTCTGATCAGGCACACCATAGCAGCAGTATCGACGCAACCTTACCCTGCAGCATGTTGCGGTATGCCTCGTCGGACACAGCGAACAAGTGGGGTGGCACCTCATTGCGTCTCTTTCCCATGTAGATCTTGACGATGGACTCGGTGTAAATGGGCAGCCTCTTGTACGGATTGATGACGACCTAGGGTGGCATCATAGCAACTTAACCATCCTCACTTTCACGAGCTCACAAAACATTCACTTACGCAAAACAGGCCCGAGTAAGTCTGCAAGGGAAATGAGGGTAACACAGAGCAACTGAGGGGTCAGGGATGGGCTTACATAGATCAACATTTGGAAATAACGGGCCCGCAAATTGTGCAAGACGCAAGCATCGTTGAGAATACTCAAATTGGACATGTCCTCCGTACGTTCGAATTTGGGTGGATTCATGTCTTGAATTTGCTCTTTTTTCAGGGTAACCTGCGAGATAGGGTTTAAGAGGTGGCCAATGGCCAACCGAGGTGGGCATTCTACTCACCTCCGTCTTCCTCGCCGTCACCACAGTCACGTGATCGCCCTTGGCGCTTTTGATCTCAGCAGCGATATAGCCTTCTTCCTCATCCGGCACCCAGCAGTTCTTTTTGCTATCGTAAGGCTTGTTCATGTCCTGTAAAGCACCCGTCCGGGCCCCAGAATGACTGGTTACTGTGCTTCTGGTCATCATGTCCTTACTTCCAAGGCCTTCTCGACCGACAGTCTCAAGTACTGCCATCCGGGGTCCTGCTCGTAGCTGCCCATATTGTCTACAGTATTCCGATGGACCGGTCGAAGTTGAGAGAGAAAAATTTGACGGTTGAGGCGAAACTGGCCGAAGCAGAGGAGCGTCAAGACAGCCTGCACCTGCCTCAACTGACCGTCTTTGCGGGGGAATGAAGTTATTAAAGGCCATGAACTGAGATTAGCCCTTTGACGAAAGTCTAGTGTTTTCTCAGGGTGAGCTCGTAATAGCATAGCCAGGGACAGGTGGCATTTGTGCATTCACCACAACTGTTCCTGGCTAATCCATGACCAGAGGAATGCGGAGTTGAAGGATTTATAAAAACAAACTTCTCCACTCTTCGCGTAATCATAAAGTCGTTCGTGTTCCAGGAAATGACCTCTAAAATTGCATCTGCTCAACATTCTCACGTCGAATGCTGTCTTCGAACAGCTTAACAGCCGAGTTCTGTGGGAATTTTTGCTCGGACCTTTTCGCTTTGAAACACAAATGTCAGCTTCGGATGAGTGAAAAAGAAATGGTGGATTAAAAGGAGTGACTAGGAGGGCCGGGAGGAAAGATGGCGCACTGTTTTGACAGGTTTTGCCCCGAGGCATTCCAAAAGGTGCTGTGAAGTTTCCAGCAACTTTTCCGACTTTGCAAGATGATATGTATGGTTTCAATATTAGCTACATTGTAGGCTATTCACAAAACGTGCTGCCCTATGCAGTACCGTCATAATGTACACAAGGACTCCGGGTGTCTAACAAGGGAACATCGCCAGCCGTTAAGTCGAACTTTGGAAAACGAAAAATTGTAATATGTTCCTAGGTGCAAAAGAAAGCTCTGTGCAAAATATTAGAGACGTCTGGCCAACTGGTCAGTTGTGGCCAGCTTCTAAAGTCCTGAAGTTTTGTGTGGTAAGGGAGTCGAGCGTTGAGGAAAACATGCAGAGTTCTTTCCAAACTAGGTTTTTGGGTTCGGAGTTTCGAGTGTAAGTTTCCAACACTCTGGCTCGGGGTTTTTCCGTAAAAAAACCCGAAAACTCCAGAGGAATTTAAAAATTTCACTCTAGTCTTGTGTAGTCTAGTCTAGTAGTCTGGCCAACTACTCACTGCTGACCGTTGGCCAGACGCCTACAATATTTTGTACAGAGCTTTCTTTTGCACCTAGGAACATGGTACAGTTTTTCGTTTTACAAAGTTTGACTTAAGGGTTGGCGATGTTCTCTTGTAAGTGGGACTATGTCACTGTGTCACGATTAAACGTAGCCAGTGTTGGAAGATGCAAGCGTAATCAACTACTTTTGCTCCTGTGATGTATTTGGCCTCGTCGTCAGCTATGTATATGCAGCATAGTGCTAGCTCTGCTTTTGTACCATGCATTGTTTAGCCTCTTGTCAGTAGTTGCAAGGCTGAATCACAGGCCAGCTCGGTAGGTGAGCTTCGGTATGAAGCTTATTCACTTAAAATGTAGCGAGCTAGAAAACGGCCGGTTCTACCGAGAGACCCTATGCATTACATTGGCGACTTCGGCCGCAGACTTCTGGGATCGCACACCCTCTGGACAGATCTTTGGGAATGACCGAGGCTGCACGTTTGGAGCGAGTCCGTAGGTCCCGGTCTCATAAGTTCGATCCTACTCGAGAGGATTATTAATACTGCACTCAACGGCTTGATTTGGAACTAGTACGGAGGTACCTGCCCTTGAACACTATTGTCTTGGACGCGCTCAAAGTTCTGGTTGATCACGCGGCTGTCAGACTGTGGTGTTAAAGGCGGCTGCCAAATTTTGTGGTGTCAATGACACTTATGTGCCTTATCTGCCCTATTTGGTTGACGTTGCACGCGGGAATTCGACTTTTTGAGACTTACTCCGTCTCTGTGTCAGCACTGGGTATGCACAGTATGGGCTCGTGCCCAGGTGCGCTGATCACCAGAACAACAGAGCGTTCCCAGGGGTGAGCGACAATGTACAAGGGCAATGTGGCTTAAATGAGCGACACGACGTGTTTTTTTGAACTGAAAGGTTTTACTATTAAATGACAGGAATATTTCAATCACAGATCAGCCCCTTCGTCCTTCCTCGAAAACCAAATGCACCTCTGCGCTGATTGCAAAATGAGGGGGTCAAGGGTACGTAAGATCTCGTTTGAGTGCCACGATAATTATGGCGTGTGCGTTTCTGCTACCTCTGCGCTGTTAGGCCTATGTCAATATCGGGTATTGGTCGTGCTGACTGGATCCGTTGGCTCTCTTTTGTTCGTCGAATTGCACTGATAACCCGATGTTGGTGGCCTAACGTTAGTCAGTCTCATCGTTGTACTCGCTTGTGTGCGGTGTGGTCCTGAGTCAACTACGTCAACATCCGACTTGCTTGAAAGACAAGGGCGTGCATACAATGCACACCAGACACACTCAGTCCACAGGGTTTAACTAAAAAAAATATGCGGACACTTTTTCCTTGCAGATTTCATTCAAATTTTGTCATTTTACTCGATCTATCTATATTACAATCAGAATTAGTATAAAAGAACATGATTTACCATCGTATCCATCAAATATTTTAGAATATGTGTAGATTACGCGCAAGAATTACTGTGCTGCAGATATACTTATTACTTTACGTGATAGATAGACAGATGAATGAGCAGTGATACTGGCCCGGGCGTATGCCATGCTATGCTCTACTGTAATAACAGACTTATCAGTCCACTTAGGAGGCACAGTACAATGTGAACAGCAATTGGGGTAGCCTCCAGCTAGAACATCCAAAGTAGCCAGAATTTCTTTATCATAATGTAAGTTTTTCTCAGTGCATTCTCGCTCATCCGTGCTGTCGCTGACTCAAGCTGCGCTGATGTGTTGTCGCTCACGCACGGTTAAATCGGTGGCTCACAATCGTCTGAATGCCATATGACCGTGTAGTTCTCCAAACGCACTTCTGCTTTGTTCGAGCACTTTCACTTGCAACTTGCACTGTTGCAGCAGAATCTTTGCGGGACACCGCAAAAGGCGGAATGTTCCGCACAGAACCAGTGTTGGTTGTACCAGTTGATACGCCCGATTTGAAACAGGCCTTCTTCACGTACGTTTTGTTCAGATGGGCAAACAAGCTCTGACCGAGCCGAAGACTGTTAGGCCTCTTATCAGTCATATGACCATGTATGCGGCCCATCAATTTAGAAAAGAGGATTATGTACAGTAATTGCCAAAGAGGGCCAGAGATAAGAGCGATTTAAAAGCCGTAAATGGATGTTTAAATTCGAAAGACCAGTCCTATACTTCATTCAATTCCTGATCGTGAGCGACAGCAAACACGCCACTTTGAGTTGACCGACTACAGTGCCTTCTTTGGAGACTCAACATGAGTGCTGCTGTGCAAACGGTAAACGCCTTGTGTTCTTTTGCTCCACTGTTGGGACCCCATTTTTGGGAATAAGAATTGGAAATAAGTCAAAATATAATGGGGACAACGAGATTTTTGACTTATCTACAGCACGAGTATATACTGTAGTGTATTATGCCCTTATCTTTAGCCTGCGAGAGAAGAATTTGGCCCGCCCGACCAATTCAGGCGAATGATCACCCCCAAGGAACGCGTGGTCATCTTGGACGTGTCCGAGCTGTACAGACCGGAGCATCGAGACGTCGCACAGTTCAGAATTTACGACCAGAATACAATCGATGTCGATCCGATCATGAAACGGGTCTACAACACCTACTTGGACATGCACACAAATCAGACTGTGGACTTCGTCAACAAAATGGTAAGGTTGGAAGAATGAATGGTCGGGAATGACAGAACTTTTTTAGCGCTCGAAATGGATGAAATTTAATCACGGAGAATGGACTATTATGGAAGCATTGAACTTCCTGAACAAGCTTGTCGATGAAAGCGACCCTGATGTAAGTGCACAAGGGCACCTGTGAATTGCTGGAGGAGTGCAACCCCGGGTCTTGGAATAGTTACAGTAAGGCAGGCATCCTGCATCAGGCCTAACTGGCCAGGGATTGTCTGGTCCACGCCTGCAGGTATTGGTCAGCATTTGAACCAGCGCTGCACTTAGATTAGGCTTGATCAGATACATGCAGCAGCACATCAGCAGACGGTACACTGTCGTATAGACAACACAAGATTCACGCGATGGCAGGCTGGCCAGTTCAAACAACCTCCCTTTTTAGTTGGACATTCCGAACATTGTACACGCCTTCCAAACAGCCGAAAGAATCCGCCAGAAGCACCCTGACGAAGACTGGTTCCACCTGACCGGTCTCATCCACGACTTGGGCAAAGTGATGGCCCTGTGCGGTGAGCCACAATGGGCCGTGGTTGGGGACACTTGGCCAGTCGGATGCAAGCCAGCCGAGTCGATCGTGTTCCGAGACACCACCTTCGAAAACAACCCTGACATGAAAGACCCACGATACAAGTACCACCCCTCTCTTATCACTCTGATCAGTGCATGACCACCCGCCACTGTTTTCAGCACCAAGTACGGCATCTACTCGCCCAACTGCGGCCTGGACCAAGTGCTCATGTCGTGGGGCCACGACGAGTACTTGTACCACGTACTGCGCAACCACCCCACGTGCACACTCCCAGACGAGGCACTCTACATGATCCGCTTCCACTCCTTCTATCCCTGGCACACGGGCGGAGATTACTGGTACCTGAGCAACGACAACGACCGCGACATGTACTACTGGATCCGCGAGTTCAAGTAAGCCCTATTTCTCCCCATCCCCCCCACCTCATTCTTCCTCGTTTCAGCAAATTCGATTTATATTCAAAATCAGACGACAGTCCAAACCTGGACGAATTAACACCGTACTATCAAAGCTTGATTGATAAGTATGTTCCAGGCAAAGTGAAATTCTAATAAGAAATACTGTACACCGATTGATCCTTTATCTTTCCACGTCGGATGATTTTCCAAATAAAGTTATGTAGAAAAGTACAAAAAGTGCACCATATCAAGCTGCTAATTCATTTTTCAAAATACCATATACACAAACAGAACATCACCTTTCATCTCGACGAGTAGCGAAGAGGATACATCGGCTCGCCACTTCTTCCGCCATACGACCCGTATGATCCACTAGGGGGCGGAGGAGGTTGCTGGTGCCGGCCGTAATATGCCGCTTGTTGACCGGAGGCTGGAAGTTGAGGCGCGGAATGAACGGGCCGATGCGCGGGTTGCTGCTGCATCCAAGCAGACATAGGATTCGCTGAAGCCGGAGGAAGCGGCTGCGAATACGCCTGCGACTGTGCAGCAGGCGTAGACTGACTCGGCATGGCTCCCATCATTTGCTGCATCATCTGAAACGTCGAATACAAAAACTCGGACAAAATCCAACTCCTAGTCCCTCTCACCTGCACCATCTGCTGCTGCATTTGTTGCTGCTGCTGAGCCTGACTGGTGTTGGCAGTTGCAGCGGCCATCATTCGCTGCATCTGCGCCATCATAGGCATCATCTGAAGCATCATGGGCATGGCCTGGGTCATCCACTGCTGCTGCATATTCGTCCCTCCAGCCATCGTCTGCATCATCGCGCTCATCCAGCTGGCCAACTGGTCAGCATTCGGAGCAGCAGCCGTCTTACTCGATGCGCCATCAGCCGCCTTCGATTCCGCTTGAGCTTGCTTTCTTCGATTCTGAAGTTTCGGAGGCAAACGCTTCTCCTTCTGCTTTCCTCGTTGCTGATTCCGTCGGAAATCTTCAAAATGACCCAGCCCGTACAGAAACCTTACCTAAAAATAAGCTCAAAGCTTACCTGAAGACGAAACTGTACCTTCTTCCCAATCTGACGTTTCGGCCCCTTCTTCCGCCTCGTCTTCGGTCGTTGTCGAAGCTTCACCCGACTCCGATGCCGAGTGTTTTCGCTTTCGTTGTTCTTGATTCTTTCCTTTCCCCACCTGCGTTTTCTCCTGTTGCTCCTTCTCTGCCGCTTCTTTCTGAACATCGGCCAATAAAGCTCCGACACCCATCATTTGCAGTAAAGCTTTCTTCTGCGCCTTATTTCGCTTCTTGCCTCTCTTCTCGGATGGTGGAGGCGTGTAGTCGGCACCAGGCGCCGTTGTAGAACCACCATTAGCACCTGCCGCGTCTTGGTCAGCAGGGGCCACAGGTTCCGCCAATTGCAACTGTTTGCGAACCTGACTCCTCGCATCGCTATCCAATTCTTTTTTCCATATTCTGAAATTAGACAGTCTTAGTCCGCCAGCCAAATGCATACCTCTACAAATCCATACTTAATCAAAGACCCCAAATGCTCTCGTTGCCAATCAGCTTCCACGCTTCTATAAGCTCGGTCCAAAACCACGGCCATGGCCTCCTTCAACGTCGCCTCTGGCTGCCACCCCGCATTCTTCGACACATTATGAACCAAACCCCACAAGTCCTCCAATACGTTCAATTCGGCCCAATTGACACGACCTCGAACCATAGCCGCTTCGATTAGGACGCTGAATTCGTGAGCGTTCATTTCTCCCGCAGCTCGCGATGGTGGCCGCTGATGCGGCTGATCCTGTTCTTCATTACACACTGCTTCCATCTCTTCTTTCACCGGCGGCGGAGGCGGCGGTGGCGGCGCGGCAGCAACAGTATTGCAGCCCATCGTCGTCTCTGTCGCACTCTTATCCATGCCAGTGTAATTGCTAAGCCATTGGGTTTGCGAAGGAGTTGGTTGCTCGGACAGAGTAGACGACACATGACCCTGTTTCCCGCCCTAAAATTAGATACTGTAGAAATAAGTTTCATGAAAAAACTCATTTCTTAACTCACCTGTTCATGATCGACGCGCCCACGATCTTTGGCTTTGATAACTTCCACTGGTTCGCCACGATTTTCAACAATCTGCGCCGACCATAGATTGCCCGCCTTTCCTTTCTGTTCGTTGCATGCACGGCGTGCAGTATTAACGCTCTCATTTTCACGTCCCACTGAAACATCGGCATGATGAGATCCCGTTGCTGCACGAGTTTTTC
Organism: Mesodorylaimus sp. YZB2_4; assembly: GCA_030248295.1. Taxonomy (NCBI): domain Eukaryota; kingdom Metazoa; phylum Nematoda; class Enoplea; order Dorylaimida; family Dorylaimidae; genus Mesodorylaimus; species Mesodorylaimus sp. YZB2_4. Next base: position 276,540 of record JASANH010001374.1, on the reverse strand, counting down.
GCTCATTTTCCATCTCTGCAAAACGTGATATTCAGTTCAGTGGAATGGGACAAACAGAAAGTACTGTACTGGCAACCCAGGTCCGACCGATAATTGCCTCATCAGTTATCAGCCAATACCGATAATTTAGATTTGCGTGTCCCGAGTTTTGGGCGAGCATTTGGCCTGTTAATAGTGAGTATGACGAGGAAGGAGCAGGGACCTAGGGATTTTGGATCAAAGACTCCAGTGCCCAAGTCTAGGGCTAAGCTAAACCACGATCATCAATGACCACGACCTGTTGTTGGATGGCGTCAAAGCAGGCTACACTTGGCTCTGTGTGTGTGTGTGTGTGTGTGGCATAGGCTAAGGTTAGGGAGGGAGGTGGGCATCTTTTACTCATTGCATTCTGCTCATTCAGTCTTTGCTCCCTCCATAACCTTAGCCTATGCCTTAGCCTGTATTGTTACAAAGGCGACCACTCTGCCTCCTCGATGTTCGTATAGGCAACTGTACAGTACACTCAAAAGCAACAGAGTCCTTCAGGCCCCCTAGCGCAATACAGAAGAGGTTAGTATGCCTGAGAATAGGGGCAATGACCGGGGTCGCGGCCTAGCGGGTTAGGGCGTCTGCCTCTTACGCTGGGTGCGCACTTACATGGGAGGGTTCAACTCCCGCCTCGGTACAAAATGATTGTCAAATATGAGTTCCCAAGGCCCCGAGTGCGCTGCATAGTGCTTGGCTATGGATAGAGTATGACACATGACATGACTAGCGTTCGACCTGAGGTGAGTTTTTTAAGACAGTGCTATTCTTTCGCCCTTCGAGGTCAGGGAAGGGCCTTCCGGGCTTGGAGGAAATTACTTCGATAGGGACAAGGACGAGAAAAAACTTTCTGGTTGTCAAAGTCCGCCCATTTGTTCATTGCTTGACACGTTCGAGAAATTTCATTAAGTTTGGCCCCCTATTTTCTATCCATTATGTTTGGTGGTTTTTTCGTTTAACTGGACATTTTCGAGGGCGAATTCCTGAACACTTTTTCCAGGGGCCCTGGTCGAACACTACAGTATAGTCCCCAAAACGATGGTAACGGGATCTGGCTTTGCACATTTTACTAATTATCCCTACCTCGAGTCTAACAAAATAAGTTTTAGAGGGTTCTGGCTCTCATGCAAGCTTCGAAGGTGCGCATGCGTTACAACTCTGTCTTATTGTAGCGAGCAAAATTTGACTGCAATCCAATTTAAGTAGAGGCAACTTGGCCAGCTCGCAAATAACTACTTCTTTATTCAGGCATCCAGACCCTGCCCATACGTGCTAGGTGTACATCGCCTGACAGTGTCTCATGGTTGCTCCTAGAAGTGTCATGCGTTGCCTGACATCTGCCAAGAACAGCGAACTAGGATTAACTGGGATTTTGCAATTCAGTTTCGGTCTCACGAATTTGTGCTTTCAGAATGGTTGGCAGCCCATCCACAGCCCACAATAACAACTTACTGCTTAAATAATCGCAATAAAGCATAATTCTCATGGGCCTCGATACGTCACCATCGTCCACCGTGAATTCGTCGTACTCGAGCTTCGCCTGCTCGGCTGCTTCACGATCGTGGAATGTCAAGACAGCACATTTGCTTCTATAAAAACCTGGTGAGTCCATAAGTTTACAAAATTATACACGCATGACTCACCCATCACTCTTTCGTTTATCCAGTCTCACATCAACATTCTTCAAATTTTCTTTCCCAAATATAGCGTATATCAAATCTTGATCCGCACTCGGCACTAATTGGTCCACATAAATTTTCTGATCTCGTTCGGGATCTGCAAAACAAATACAAGAAAATTTTGACAAGTAAGATCGCCCTGACGGTGAGGCAGCACTTACCTTCTACGGGCTGTGACACATCCACAGTGCTCGGGTGCTCTTGCTGCTGTTGTTGAATCCAATAATCATCAAATGACTTCGGCACTTGAAACTTCAGCTTGGCATCATCGAATGTCAGATCTTTCATCCGAAAATATGCCTGCCTAGCACTTGTTTCGTCGTCAAATGTAAAACTTATACCCCTACAAAAAATTCCAGTTCTTATTTTAGGAATTATAAACAAAAACACATAATCCTTTACCCTTTCTTACGATTTTGGCTTTTCGTTGGTTCTCGTTCAAACCAAAGGTGAAAACTTTGCGATTCGATCATACTCGCCACAATATCGGAATGAGTGATACCTTCGCCGGGATAATACAAACCAGTCACACGGACTTTGTGTTTCGAATGACTTTTCCCCTCCGCGGAAAAATGATCAATCTTTTTGGGCGGATCAGGAGTCGATGTGACGCCGGGTGTAGCGTCATCCGGGACTTTTTCTAGGCCATGTTGCGACGTCGGTTCTGTTGACTCGTTGACTGCTCCTGAATCGGGATCTGTAAAAATCGATAATATCAAGTTCAGAAGACTCCACTAAGAAAGGTAAAAAACCATCTTTTACCCATCGCATTCTGCTCATCCAGTCTTTGCTCCAAGTTTTTCGAAACATCTTCAATGACTTCCTGTTCCGGATTCGATGGCTGAATAGGATTGCTGCCATTTGTTTCTTCGTTCTCGACAGCACAGATTTCCTCGAGAACATTTTGCGAAGGGGTATCGTCCGCCTCGACAACAGGCTCGGACAAATGAACATCATTCGTAGAGGGTGACTCCTCAACGGCATCACCGCCAAGCATCTGAAGTATATAGGGGACTGTGGAAATAAAAAAGCACGAAAAATTAAAAACACGCGACAGAAAGAGTGAATTATGCTGTGTGGTCCAACAAATGAACATGCCCTAATGGAGTATCTGATTCTAAAAGTAGACATTCCTGAGATAGGTACCGAACGCATCAACCAAGCCTCTGATCAATTCAACGAACTCACCAAAAAAGGTTTTCAAAGTATAAACCTACATTTCTGGCCATCAGGTAAAATAAAACAAACAGAAAAAAATAGAAAATACTTTAGCTAGCATTCCAACACTTATATGTACTGTATACAAATCGAGGAAAAAATAGAAACAAACGTTTACTTTTTGAACAATTTTTCAAAGCCTGATTGAATCCGATATTGAGCAAAATAGTTAAAGTTAATCGCGACGCGAAAACGATATTTTTGATAAAGAGAAATATGATGCTTAGAAAATCAGAATCTCCCCAAAAAGGACAAAAATTTAGGAAAAGTAAAAAATTCTGATTTTCTGCGCACAGGAAGACTACAGTATGATAAAGCCTGAAGATCAAAATTAGCGGGAGATTCAAATATTTGGACTTACGGACTGAAGAACCAGTTTGCACAATGCAACATATTCTAGCAATAGATACAACAGATTTGAGGCGTATTTAATTTTCAAATTACACAAATCTAAATATTCTACAGAGCATAAACTAGCAGCGCAAATAACAATCTAATTTTTAGCGGGAAAATCTTCATAGTTCTTATTGGGAGGCAAAACCCAACTTTTCTTCGTCCTCGCTCCCGGTACCGGCCACTTTGCGAACAAATTATTCAACTGGAGATAAGATAATCGAACGGCATCGGGTGTGACTGCGCCCTCTCTCAATTGAGCTTTCAATTGATCGATCGCTTTCGATTCACGAGCCACACATTCTTGAAATGTAACAATTTCTTTCGAGCACGGCCCCTCGTCGTAGTCCGTTCGTTTCAGACACGAAACCATCGAAGATAATTCGCGAACGCAATAAGCCGCGTCTAAATTCTCGGATTTTCCCTTAAGACGATTCTTGATTCGCATGGCCGCCATTTCCTTGAAATGCATGTCCACTGGAAATATTTTACGCATATTATACTTGGCTAATATAATCTCCGTGATGTACATGATGGCAGTTGCGATTGATCAAATTCGGGAAAATTATTTTGTGGACAATCGAACGTCGGATCGAATCAAGATAACGTAGCCAATAGCGGCTGCGGGTTACGGTAGCGCACTAAATTCGCAAGTTCAGCTTCCTGGATACATTTCCGCGCGAATTCAAAATTTACACAATAGCTAGCTTTCTGCTTACTGAAGAGAAAAAGCCAAACGTTAGCACCAAATCCATACCAATTGTTTTTTTACCCAGAATACGTTCGTAAAGCTAACAATGTCCAGAAAAACAAACAATAAAATAACAATAGAGGGCTACATATATGGCAATGTATAAAATCCAGTACTCGAAGCACAGGCACGTCGCTGAGCACGAAGAGTACAAAAAGCGTACACCTACTGTAAAATAGCAGCCCTATTCTCCAAGTGCACAGACAACATTTGCATAAACATCCAAAATCCCTTGGTAAGTAACGTGTCAAAAAGTATTCCGCCGTCCACTGCAGATCTTCAAATAATTTTTGCAAATATTAACATTCCCAAAGCGACATAATGACTGGCAAAACTCAATCGAGACCATTTGGTTAAAGTATGGGACAAACTGTAGCCCTAAAATGGAACAGCATTTGCCAATGGACTGCCCTGGCAACCTGGAACCATCTATTTGAGAGCAAACTGCGCGTCCAGGCGGCAAGAGACCGAAATCAAAAACCCCAAGCGAAAGTGCTGTGCAGGGGAACTGGAAAGACGGCGGAAATATCAAACCGACTGGTCTGATGCCTTCCTGCCGGGGAGAGTACACATTCATCTCCCGACCGCCCTTGAATGACGCTTAGTAAGGCTAAGGCAATTACACGGACCTAATAAGCAGATTACTGGGACCCTATTGCGAAATGGAGCTAAGCACCCACCGCCAACCCAGAGTAGCCAAGCCTGCCAACCTGGCCCCTGGCTGAAGCATGACTCTGACTGGTCACGCTCACCACCTGGGGTAGCACGCCAGACGAGGTCTTGTCGTTCTTGTCCCCATGCCTTTGTACCTTCGAATATAGCCTGACGCTATGACGTCCATGTTAATAAGCCTCACACTCGCCCCCCCCCCAAATTCCAAATCTCACCTCTTCTTGGCTCTCGCTACTGTCAAAAACCATTCCCAAATAAGCCAAATGGAACACGGCCAACAAGAAGAAAGAAAAATTGGTCAAAATAACGAAAAAATTCCACTAAAATATGAAATATTTCTCCTCCACACAAAAACTTTACCACCAGCAAACCTTACCCCATCGTTTGCGTGGTCACAACCGCGGCGACATCGCCTTGCCCGAATACAGGCGCTAAATGCTTTGGACAACTTCTCGCGCAACACTGAAAAGAAAACCCGTCAAATCACTCCTTCCAAATCATCACTGCACACATACCATGCTCAGAATATGTGTACATGCCCAACGATAATAGAACGACCATAATTTGCAAATTAAAGCCCTGAAACAAACCATCCGTAATCCCCATCTACCCACGCCCCTCTTATTCACTTACATGCAACAATGCACTGACGAAAAAGGTTGTTAAAACCGCCCAAAAGTGACCAACATCTTCTTTCGTCGGTATAAAAACGTCTAAAACCCATTTTTTCTAATAAACCACAAGTAAATTATAAAACGAATACTTACACTTTTTCAACCAAACATGCATCGGAATATTCCAACTAATCACGACATCCACAAGAGATCTTGGAAATTCAACATCCAAGGCGTTCGTGACCGGATATTTAAATTCTGACTCGCCCAGAGCACGTCTAGAACACATAATCAACATTCTATGTACAGCACACCAGACCGACCACTTTTGGGAAAGGCGTAGTACGTAGCCCTTATGCCTAGCCAAATTATTGATTTCCCCTGGCTGATAAAAGCCATCCCGTCGGGTTAATGTTTCAGCCGCAGGTGTAGACTCTCCTTGGCCCATGGCCCAATCAGAATATTTGTCCCACCCACTTCAATCGACCACATTCTCTCGCACACCTGCCAAGCTTGATTACACTTACTTAATCCGCCGACCAATCACGTGCATCGTATTTCGGCCACCCCAATATTTTCTCTTAGATTCGTCTTCTTCCTCCCACATCTCCTCTTCGTCTTCCCCATCGTCGATCGGTTTGGCAAGATATCCCGACAAGTACAAACTGCCTTCAGCCGTATAAGAAACGAAATAATGACTGTATCGAAATGACATGGCATCCCGAAATGCAATCAACCACCTGAAACGAATAATTACACAATAAATCACTAAAACAGCTCAATATTTTTGAATCCTCTTTTCAAACCAATATACATAATATCAACTTACGCGGAATAATATTCGTATTCATCCGGAATAACCCATTCCATAAAACATGTCGAGACGAGCAGAGACAGTAAGGCTATCATAAAAGTGACCAAACCTTGCCAGATCGATTTCCAAACAGTCTAAATTTAGAAAATGCACATTATGCATACGCTTAAATCCCTTTTCTCTGACGATAGCTGCATGAAACATTTCGCGCAACTGCGACTCTGAAACCGTGCCCACAAACCTTGGTCCTAGCATTCAAACTTTACACTTCACTTACAGCTCTGAACTTTCGTCCAAGACTGACTGTGCAAAAAAGTGCAATTCGCTGTCTGCGAAAGCGCAATATTTTCTGCACAGAACGTCTTGTCGGATAGCAAGGAGGCGGCGAAGCAGGCGACACAAGGGACCGTCGTGAGGTAACAATCCATACTTGGTCGCGAATAGTCGCAACATGTTCCTGGGTACCACACAACACATTTCTTAGAATCTTGGCGACTGATGACCAAGTGGTCAGCCGTGGCTATCCAATAGGACTAGCAGGCATTCGACCTCTGTGACGAAAGATAGAGCGTTTGGTACGGGCAAACACCCCCTGTGTGCAGATTTAGTTTGGCGACTGTGATCGCTCGCCACGGCCGATCACCTGACCATCAGTCGCCAATATTCCAAAAATGTGTTGCGTGGTACCAAGGAACATCTTATGATCATTCGCGACATCACTTTACCACCAAAGCACGTACCTTGTACTCCTTCTGCTTCATGATAAAAGCAAATTCTCGATACGGCATCCATGGCCCGAACATAACCGAGCTGGCCCCCAGACAATAATTATAGGCCTCCAACAAATTCGGAATTTCTCGCACTTCTTTCGCTTCTACATCCAGGCCCAAACTGAACAGTTTCATGATCACAATCATCAGAATTCCACGAATTTGCAAAAATATTTTCTCCGGTAACAAATACTGCCTAGAAAATTTTCATTTGAAGTCTACTCCATCAAAACAAGCATTTTTCATTCAGGATCAGCTGGGGCACGCCCAAATTCGAGACAATCGTAGTGTGACAGGTAGGTGGGATAGGATCCAGGAGCCCCCCAGTCCACTTACATCATGGCCAACAACGTGATGCATAGGCAACCCACCCGCCAGCCCACACCGTGCTTGCGAAGAATACAATGAACGTAATACGTGAACGAATAAACCACCGTCACGAAACTGAATATCAGCAACACAAGGGCCGAGTCTTGGCCGAAAAATATGTATACGATGTAAGATCCACAAAATATCGAAGTCCAAGGCACGAAATAACCAGGCAAGAAGGCTGAAACCAGAAACACGTCTATTCATCAATACAAATGGATATATAGGCTCAAAAACTGCAGGCCTGAGCGGGAATCGAACTAGAGACTACTGATCCAGTGTACTAGTCTGTCCACTATAACCTAGCCTGGCAGGCGCATGAGATTGTCTTAGCGGGACAAAAACTCCGACTGCAGCAAGGCGAGTCTTGCTACTATACCTGCGGCTGATAAGCCAGGGGAGCTTTTCTGTCTCTTCCATACCAGCACTCCCGACTGTCGAAGCTAGCTGAAAATCTAGGCCTATAGACCCTGAGCTGAACAGGGCGCAGCTTCGATTCCCACTCAGGGCTCAACTTTTTAGGCCATGATCCCTTTGCCAACCACACTTACTCAGGCACGCCGTCAATGAAATCAACAGGCACGACACCATGATCAACCCCAACTGCATGAACGTGCTCATTCCAGTCTCGCCACTGACGAACATCAGCTGCTCCAAACATCGTTTATAATGCTCTCCAAACGGCAGTCGCTCTTGGGGCATAACGTACTGGTGACCACTCACCGCCGCGCTCAAATACTGCTCGTACATCTGCTGCTCCAAGTAGCCGCCTTCCGAAATGTCGTCGTCATCCTCGTAATAGAACACATCCTCGTCCATGCTTGGCGATGACCCAATCGATCTGAAACACCACACGTCCATCACATAAGCACCCCCTCGCACATGTAGCCATGGCATCGCACCACTCCAACAAGTCCCCAACAATTGATCATCACATTTTACTCATTTTAATGACAGCCAATCAAATCACGACCCAACTTTTTTCACTTTCTTCCTCTCCTTCTCTTTCCTGAGCATATCCGTCTTGGCCTTGACCCTCTTGGCCAACAAAGATAAGTCCGCATCACCCTTCACCACCGCCTCCTCAACTGCCATCACTCGAGCACGAGCAGCCACCTGTGGATTCTTCGACTTGAATTTTTCTTCCACAAGTTTTTTCATTGCTGGCGTTTTCTTGAAAGCCGGATCCGATGGATCGATATTAAACAGGTGCGAATTAAAAATGGCCGTAAATCGAGGATCTTCCAAATTCATACTAAAATCTTCTTCCTCTTTTTCCATCCTTTCACCAGATCCAACATCTCTGTTGGATTTCGGCTTCTTTTTATCCGCTTTCAACAATTTTTTTAAACTGAAATGACGACGTTTAATGTCTTCATCGGAATCGGCCAAAAGTAATTCCAATTCGGCTTCGCGTTTCTTCTTTTCCTCAAACTCTTCGTCTTCACTCGCCACTGACTCGATTCGTTTCCCGCGTTTTTTTGATTTTCGCTTCGATTCAATCTCATCTTCGAAATCGGACGGCAATTCATCCTCGTCCCCCAAATGTCCTTGTCGTCGCCGTTTAATCGCAAAACGTTTCTGTCGAATTTCTTCTTTTCGTTGCCGTCTTTTTTCTTTTCTTTTTTCCAAATATTTCTCCCATTGAGTCTTCTTTTTCTCCATATTAACATCGTTGAGCGCGTCAGCTTTCTCCAAATTCTCTTCCACATTGGCATCCCACTTGATCTCCATATCCAGCTCGTCATCACCCGAATCCTCCTCCTTCCCTCGCCTTCTATTCTCCTCCGTAATCTTCTTTAATGAATCGAGAAGAATCGATTTCTTCTTTTTCTTGCTATTTTGCACCAATTCTTCCTGATCTGAACTTTGTCCATCTTCATCGCCCCCTTGCATCTCGACCGCGTCTCCACCATCCTCATCGCCACTTGCTTCCGAACTGGATGGCGAGGCCAGAACACAATTCAAATCCAATCGATCCCATTCTTCCGGATTCTCGAACGCTTTTCTCGTTAATTCAACTCGTTTCTGATCACGTTCTTCCTCCCACGTTAGTTCGGGTCGACTTTGCTGCAATGCTTTATTGATGAATAAACTGGGTTTATAACTGGATAGATCGCCCAACGAATTCGCTTCATCTTTTGGTTGATGATCAAATTTCATATCGTTCGGAATGAATCTAAAAAATAATGAAATGCCAGACGAGTTATCAAATCCCGTGAATCTACAGCTTTTATCAGAATCTATACTTTCAGGGTGGACAGAGAAAACTGGCACGTGAATGCCACGCCTTGCAGGCGATGTCTGACTAGAAGAACCCACTTTATACATCAAAACCAGCGAATGAAGCTGAATAAATTTAGAATGGCGCTTAGAATCACAATTCTCTCACTAGTACTTAGCCAAGCAGAACGTCCGTAACGCCCAGCGAATCAGATGAGACACAAGACCATCCTCACCGCAAATCCAATCTGGTTCCACTAGCTTCGTACTCCATGTTGTCACAATTTGAATAAATATGTTCGGCCGTTTCCACCGAATCGCATTCTACCACAGCGTAATAATATTTGAGACGATTAAATTCGTATTGCCGCAATTTTTCGAGCAGAATTTTTTGCTGACGTTCTTCCTGCGCTTTGTCCAAAAATGATTTCTCGTCAATTTCATCATCGTCGCTAGATTCTATCTTTATCTCACGTAATTCGATTGGACCAGATTTTTGTTCTTCGCTCATTCGTTGAAGACCAAAATCGGATGGGTAAATTTTCACCGAGCGAATGATACCTGATGATGGCTTGAACGAATTCAAAAGGACAAGTAGATCACGAGCCTAAAAAGGGAACAGTGCTTAGAAAATGAGAGCGCGAATGGTCGATGATTCGGAGATGTGACCGAGAAGAAACAGACAACACGTACTGTGATTTTATCCCAATCCATATTGCATATGGCCAAGCGGGATGTGGCGTTTTCGATTACAGGCGCCTGATTCGTGTCCACATCAGTCCAATCGTGCAATACCTCCTCTTCCTCCTCCTGAAACTCCCACTCGGAGCTGGAATCATCGGACGATGATGAAATATTTCCCTCACCACGAGCTAAGTCCAATTTGACGTCTTCTTCTTTCCCTGACTCGGCATCTTCGCTCGAGTGTTCGCTTGAGTCAATGCCCTCTTCATCTTCATCTTCATCTTCGGCACTTTCATTATCTTCCTTTACACTTTTCGATTTCTTTATCGATCGATCCTGAATATACGATTTCTCCTCATCGTCATCGCCGCTTTCTGATTCGGAGGACGACATGTCGTAATATCGACGAAGATCTTCGGTTGACGTGTGACCCAATGGACGACCACGCTTATCCACGGCATGTTTCAATTTGAAATTTGGATCTTTAAACATAGAGTCGAAACGTTTATCAATTTTAACTTTGCGTATTTGACGGGGGACACGACGAAATTTCGGGTGCCAGGTGATTTGCGAAAAACGATCGTCGATTTCTTTCGTCTTGGGCATTTTGATATTATCAATTGATAAAACTAGGAAACAAAAATTAAACCTCCATAGACTTATTGGTCAAAAGTTTGGGGACTTGGACCAGAAAAAATTCCTTTGTTTTCTCGTAACGAATGTCTCTCGAATTTGCTGATCATAAAAACTACCGTAAGACAGCCGGTGCGCACAATAAACAGGAACACACATTTTCTCACAGCATAAAGCGGGAAATTTAAAAATTTGTTGCCTTTACTTGACTGGGGCGATAATCTGGCTCACACTTCCTGTGCAGTAGATATTCCAGGTCCTTCTAATTCAATCTTGTTCATTTCGACGGCATTCTTGTGTGTTTTAATAATGACTAATTGATAATGGATGAATTGCGCAATGATGCCTTGCTTCGTCCTGATCGTGAGTTGCAGCGACCATGCCATTTCGCTGATGATCTGCGCTGATGATCTGTGGTCAAATCGGCATTGCGGTCCCCCCGCTTTTATGCTGTCCAGTGTTACAGTAATTATGCTTCATGCCAGTAAAATTTTTGCCAAATTTTGGTTCCCCAACTAGTTATAAATTGGACTTTGCACTGATTGATCGCAAGCCTTGCAGTCGTATCTGCCTGCACAGAATCGCACGCGCTCATCAAGCCACCAACCTCTAGACGGCCTCGCAAGCAAAGACGCTCAGATACATAAAAGGACTGTCAGTCGTAGCAGTTAGTTCACCCACATGATCTTGGTATCATACACTGGACTAAGAGCCTTACGGCAGTTAGAGCAGTTTTTGCCTGTGGTGGCTGTGGAAGCGCGTGCCTGATGAGAAAAGACATGACTTTGATTTTCTTTAACAAATGGCAGCTTACAGTACATCAGATACAAGTCCGGCTCGACATTACTGTACATGGTGGCGCAGTACTTGTGCGCATATAAGTAGATACCAGATTATTTCCAAAAAAGTCTGTTATCATAGACTCAAAACTTGTAGACCAGCCAATGCACAGAGTGGAACCAGGGCTAAGGATGGCTGGTCTACTCGGCCACTGCTAAGCGCAAACACGGTTTAGGAAAAATGTCTGAGCAGAAGCTGCTTCCTCTGCATGAATATTAACAGGACGACTGATCCTGGCAACGAGCAGAGGATCATGCAATCTTGTGCTTGTGGTCCACATAGTGAGCTGGGGTGTCTAACTCTCGGGCTATACGTAGTAGCGCTTGCTCTTATTGTTACTAGGAAGTGTGACTCGCGGCCAGGTAAATTATTTTGTGTCATGTGCCCTTTCATTCTTGAGTCATTACTGATATGATAAACCATGAGCATGAACATAAAGTTGGAAGGAAAAAAGATTTTTCAGAGTTCATCGAGGCTTAGGCATGTAACAAAAGCCACATCACTTTGCTCCCAGCGCTACAGCTTTAGCATGCAGTATGCAGGTTGCTCGTGTGGAACAGCACAGCTGCCTTTGGGGAGCCTGTCTGAACATCAGCAGTACACAGAACACAAGCTTTGTGGCTTGGATGCTGACATATCAATGCATACATACAGTATGTGTGCGAGATTACAAGCTGTGTGCAGTGCGCAGCATGTTGGGGCACCTCTCCTTTTTCTTGTGGCCGAGTAGACCAGCCATACCAAGCCCTGGTTCCACTCTGTGCATTGGCTGGTCTAAAAGTTTTGAGTCTGTCATAACAGACTTAATTGGAAATAATAAGACCGTTTTTCGTTTTTGCTGCAAACTAGTTTGGCCCAAAACACTTGTTCCTGCATAGATCAACTGCGAGAATTGAGTGACTTGACTGCCATACACCTTCTTCCAAACCTCTTAAAAAGAGAAACATAAAACAGAACGTGAACCCCCGCCATTGAAATTACTTGTAAGGACCGCCTACAGATCGACATTTCATACATCAGAAACTCTTACCCGTATCCGTACTACCGTGCCTGCTCACGCCGCGCCCAAAATGAAAAAACAGAAACACCAGAGCCAGCTGCTTTCGATAGTCGATAACTCAAGAATGATTGAACCAAAAAAGTTGATGTTTCGAAGGCTTTGCAAAATAGGTCAGATCCGCTGCCATGTCAATTTTTATCAAAATCTGTGCAGTACTCGACGACGGGTTGAAATAGCCAAAAAAGTGATTATTTTCTGGAATAACTTTTCAGAAACTAAAGCTTTTAACGAATGGCAAAAGGCAGATTCTGTAGGTGCGAGCTTTCAGAAAAACCAACATTTACACCTGTACGACCTCTGGTTGTTGCGCTAGCCTGATGTTTATCTTCCTCCTCCTCGTCTTCTCCCCCTGAACAAGAAATCGCGTATTCTGGAACTCGACAACGGCTGGACGGATTTTGATGAAAATTTGCACGATTGTAGCTTCGGCCGATTCTGCAAAGTGTACAAAAAATCAAAAATTTTCGTTGAATCGTCCTCGAGTTATTAGCCGGCGAAAATCGTCCTTCAGCATTAGGCGTCTGGTTGGCTGGTCTAATCGTGCATGATACAAATCGGCATTCAGTACTGTATATGGGGGCATGGAACTTGTGCATATATAGATAGATCCCAGATACAAATCGGCGGGCCAGCAGTGCAGCTCGACATTCAGTACTGTATATGGCGGCATAGAACTTGTTCGCATATAGATAAGATAATAGATGGCAGTGACGACGATGATGGCTAGAGCTAACAGCGTGTTGGGTGCACCTTGTATCAGAACGTTAGCAAACCCATCAGGCTGCTCTTTCTCTCACGTAGCATAATAGCCAGCGGCCCCGATTAGTTTAGCTTTCTCCTAGAGTTTGAAGAATTTGTCAAAATTTTGTGGTGGGTATGGCTCTATTTCGGGCCTGTGTGCGGTGCATTGTGAAGAATGCGAGGAAGGCCAGAAGTCAACGAACAGCATTGGCAGTACTTATCTTTATTGTCTTGGCCAAAGCTCTGTTGAGCAGTGACATTATAGCCATGACTGTGGCATCGAGTAAGTACTAGCTGTCGCAGTTGTTGCCTGCACCAGTGCCCGCGTTACAGTAAGCGGAATCTTGCACGGGAGGGGGCGCGCGTTGTTCTAGAATGGTGGGGGCATAGGTACCTTCTGGTATCTACCAGACCTTTAGGCATCTCTACCAGCTCTGGAGCCATGTCAGCCAAATCATTCTTATTGACAGGTGCAATTATTATTCGTGCCCTGTGCTGACTTGTGGTGGTTGGCCGGCGTCGTGGCCTAACTGGTCAAGGCGTCTGCCTCCCACGCTTGATGCGCACTTACAGGGGAGGGTTCGAATCCCGCCTTGCTAAAAATCATTGTCAAATACAGTATGTGTTCCTTAGCCCTCGAGTGCGCTGTACAGTGCTTGGCTATGGATAAAGAATGACATAAGATGACATACTTACGAGTAGGTACATACCCAGACGCCGAGGCAATAGGCCTAAATGCTGTCCACGAATGACAAAGCAAACCGCAGCAGGGCGAGCCTCCAGCCAGCCCTAAATGAGCGACCTCATATAAAACGGCTGGGTTGGCCCGTCCATTTCGTTAGGACCCGTTACGGTCTCAGAATCTACAACAGAGCTGATAGGATGTTTGCCTGAAGGAATCAGTGCCCGCCATAAACAGTACTACAGACCGTTTTTGCTCCACAACTCTCGACTCGAGGACCCATCGCCAACCCAGGTCTGTCCCCTTTTCTGGCAGGAACTGCACCTAACCAGTTTTAGGCAGCCGAAACGAGGCAAGTCGTTACGCGCATCAAAAACCTGGCTATGATCACGAGCAAGCTTGCCAATATCCGGTGCTCGACCCATTCGACCCATCGATCCTTGCCTACGTGAGACACCCACGACCGATCCGATGCAAATGGACGTACCCCGAATTCACATACACCGAAGGATCAGTCATGAAAGTGGACAAAATCTTGGCTTCGCAGCGCGAATTTCGACAAGTTCGATACCGCCAAATCTTGCCGGTCAATGTCAGCCAGTGGGCGTATGGTCAATGGACACACTGGGACGTCAGCACCACACCCAGCATCTATTTGAGCCAGTCCGTAGAAGTGGTCGGGCAGTACGATCTGATAGGACGTCAGTACCTGAATGTACATTCCAGTGTGCACGTCGATGCTGCCATTATCGAAAGAAAAAAAGAAACTTTAAGAAAACGAAAAATTATCAATGAGAAACCACTCAGCGTGTTTATTCTGTGTATAGAATCCTTATCACGTTCGAATTTTATCAGGAATCTACCAAAGACACTTGCCGTGCTGACCAATCCATTAGCAATGAACTCGACCGTGTTCCAAGGGTATGTCAAAGTGGACGACAACACCCTGCCCAACATGGTGGCCGTACTGACTGGCCATAAAGTGACCATTCACGGCAGCGAGTTGCCCGGTCACTTCCAACACCAGCAACTCGACCATTATCCATTTATTTGGAAAAACTTCTCCCAAAATGGATATGTGACTGGATCGTGCGAAGAAGAGGACAGTGTCTGGTTTGGCAGCGCCAAAGGATTTAATCGAACGCCAACTGACTGGTTTTTCAGACCATTCGGAGTATATTTGAAAGAAACGCCGGTGAAAAAAATCAGTTCCCCGTTATGTTTAGGAAATAAGCCACTCTACGAGATCATATTGGACTCTGTTAGACGATTCATTAGGACAAATTACGAAAATGGGACGCCCTATTTCGTGCATTCTATGCTAAATTATGTTTCGCACGGACACATTAACGATATCGAAATGTTCGACCCTTTAATAGCAACATTTTTCAATGAATTATTTCAGGGTGGATTTTTCAAGAATACTGTCATTTTTGGTAAGCAATTATGAATTGGTGTTGACCAGTGCAGCAGATATTTTCCCTGTCGCTTTCAGTTTAGTTACAGTATTCAAGTTTTTTCTCCGCCCGTGTGGCATTCGGATAAGATGGTCTGGCAGATGTCGCTGGTGGCTGGTACAATAATTCTGACGTACCATAGCTGCATTTTTGTACAGAGTCAGTTTTTGAATTTTATGCACTTGGTGCACACGGTGGTGCAGCGGTTCGGCATTCTCCGCATGGCTTGGGGGCGAGAGGCTGGACTCGTCCCAGGCTCGATCCCCGGTGGTGGAGGTCGATTTGCGAACCAAAACCCCTCGCTGACCTTGCACGCCAGGCCGTGAGTGACTCGAGGTGCTCGAGTGGAGAGACGGAAGCCAAGTGAGGAGACAGTCTCGGTTGTCACAGCCCACCGCCATCGCTCGAGGAAGTCGGTGCCGCCTGCTCCAGTCGGAGCCACCTCCCTCCTACGCCTGCCAGGCTTGGTTACAAGACGCAGAGGGACGCTGCTGTGTGTGCCGGTCCTCGCATAGCCTTGCTAAAGCTGTAACTGCTGATGTAATAGGCATGGACTTGGCATGTACTGTGCCCTCTGGCCTATGGGTGCACTGGTTCAGGGAGCCGGTATCGCAAGGCGCTCCTGTGGCTTGAGCCTTCTCTGGTCAGCCCTAGATAACCCTAGGGCGAGCCAAGGATTTCACTGAGCAGCTAGAGACAAAACGAGCTCCGGCCCAAAACAAATTTCTGCTGCTTGGGAAACTTGACTCACCCACTTGAGGAGACACAGGCTTAAAACTGTAGGCAAGGGGGACTTATTTGAGGATGGTCATGGGCGCGATTTGCTCGTCACCTAAGCAAACAGTAGATGCATGTTGGAAGTGAGAGGACGCTCTACGGCATAACCTGTGTCTTGTGCGAATTTGAGAAGGCAAAAGCGGCCGCTGGTGCAGTGGTTTGGCGTTCAAGAACTTGCTTGGTTGCTTAGGTTTGATCTCTGGAGGCGAAGGTTGGTTCAGAAAAAACCATAAAACTTTTTGGTCGCGCAGTGCAAGCTTTAGATGAGCCATCGAGTCGAAGGTGGAAGGCACAAAAAGTCCGAGTAGTCGGCGAGGATTTGCCAAAACGTGGCTGACGCATTGATCGATGATCTTGTGTAGGCTCGACTGGCAAGGAGCTGGCAGCTGAAGGTGTCACCCGCCAAGGTGATGTTTCAGCTATGGATTAGACCGGAGGACTTGGCGTTGCGCCGCATTTTTTGGCCTGGTGAATAAGCTCCACCAGTCACTTCCTCCAGTAATATGGATCCATATATCATAATATCACCATGCTAGGCTTACCACGTTTTGGGGACATGACTAAAGGCTGTGCAGATATTTCAGACAAGGAGCAATTCCGCCTTTTTCACGAAGTTATGAGCTGATCTTCTTTTCTAGTCATGGGCGATCACGGCAATCGATTCGATGCCATTCGCCGCACGTTGATTGGTCGATACGAGGAGCGGATGCCCTTCCTGGCCATCCACGTGCCCTCCTGGTTCCGCTCGGAGTACCCCTCAGCCATGGAGAACATGGAGAGGAACGTGTGGCGGCTGACTTGCCAGTTCGACGTGTTCGAGACCATGGTCGACATCCTGAACGGCCAGTACGGGCAGACGGAGAGGGCGCGGCTGAAGGACAGGGGCCACAGTCTGTTCTCCCCCGTGCCCCCATCCCGCACCTGCCAGCACGCCCACATCGGCGAGCACTTTTGCGTGTGCCAGCGAGAGGAGGAACTGGACGTGGCCAATTCCAGTCTGGTGGCCTCGGCAGTCGACCACGTCGTCCAGCACATCAACGGGCTCCTCGGGGCGCACCCGTTCAACGTGCTGTGCACACCCCTGTCATTGGAGAGAGTGATGTCGGGCCAGAAGTACAGGGCCAGCGACAGTGTCAAACACGCCGTCCGATATCACTGGGACACTCTGCTCTCCGACAAAAGTGTGGCGGCTGTGATCGCTTATGTGCGAATAACTTTCTCAACCAGGCCAAATAAGGGAGTGTACGAAGCCCTGGTTCAGTATCATAATTCCCCTGGGAACGATCCCACGGCGGACATTAAGCCGACGGGCATCGAGTTCAGTCGCATCAATGCGTACGGCCATGATGGGGACTGTGTCGATGGGATAGATAAGAGCCTCGCCAAATTTTGTTATTGCAAGAAATCATGAAAATATTTAAGAGTTTATGATGTATTTAAAAAAATTTGTTATTTTATTGCAGCGAATTCGACAGTCAGTAGAATTGGGTCAGTCGCTGTGTCACCCCAAGTTGATGAATACGGGAAGCATCGATGACCCGATGCGAGTGCATACCACATAATTCACGCATTTAGCCTAGTGTGAACTCGGCCCTTCATGCCTGCCTGCAGAAAATACTTTCCTGAGGCACCATAAACCGCTCGACGTGAGAATCTCGGGGATCAAAATCATGTACTGTGTGTTGGGCAGAAATGTCCTGTTATGGCAACCAGTCAGTCCAGAAACCTGCGACACCTGTCTGGTGTCTTTGTGAGAAAAAGTTGAAAGGGCAAACTCTGCTGGAGCCAGCAGCTGGGAGTGTCTCTCGTCAAGACGATGTTTCAGCCATGCACTAGGTTGGAAGACTTGGTTGGCTGCCCTGGGGACTTTGGCGCGTCGTAAAAGCTCTACTGGTCCCTCCCTACTGGAATACGGACCCAGTCGTAATTCAGTCTGTTGCCTGACTAGGACCAGACCTTGAACCATGAACTGGACCTAGCGCATTCAGTCACCAAGCCACACCCACACTTTACAGAAGTAGTTTGGGTACTGCCTCGAAGTTTACCAGCATCTTACCTCCACAGTAGGTTCATATTTCTGTGGCCTTCTCAATGTCCCTGTTTGGGGCAATGTCGAAATTCATACCTGCTTGACCCATCGCAGAAAAGGAACCTGATTTTAAACTCTGAAAATAATCGACCGACTCTCCATTTGATCGATCAGGGTTCAGGTACCGGGCTGATGCTCCTTTTGACGTTTCTAGCTCATATTAGGCAAGAAAATGGGGGACCTGGCCAAAGCGTTTGCCCCGCCGTGACGCCTGGTCAGATCGTCCAGCATGCAAGATGCTTGGAATTATTTTATAATCTGGGATAGAGGGTGCAACGGACTTCGGATGATCGATGCCTCTTTTAAGAAAAAAAGTTTTGAGTCCCTCAGTGTAGCCAGATTTGAACTTGCCCACTAGTAAATTGTTTGGCATTCAAAAACGCATGGCGATCATCGTGCCAAAAACAAAACACGACGCACGACATCGAAGCAGCTATACTGTAGTCATTTCTAAATTACTTGTAAGAGCACGAACTAGGAATCCCATGATTTGAAAATCTTCCAATAGAAGGAACGAAACGCACTGATTACTTTGAACACGAGTTGTTTGACCATGGATTTGTCGCTGTTGTCCACTGCCGCACTCGACTCTGCACCTTTTTCTTCCCACTCGCTGTCTTCACTCTCGTCAGCGTCATCTGGGTCCAAGGGCTTGCCACTCAGGACAGAAATCGAACGGCCGTCATTAAGCTGCGAGGTCCATATAATGGGGGCTGGAGGATTCCCGGGTAGTAATAACTCCTCAGTCCTGTCACCAACACAAATGATGAGGTTCTGTTGAGGAAAGTCGGTGAGAGAAGCAACGAATTCGACAACATCGTCTTCGGTCGTGATGCCATCGATGGATTGAGCCGAGAATGCTCGTAGCTGTTAGCAATTGTACACGAACTCCTTGGCAGTGGCCTTGGTCAGCCACATCTCCACCCAAGTGGGCAACTTGCAATTCGCTGCAGCTCAACGCCAGACGTTGTGATTCAGATGTTTACAGATGTTAGTTCAAATTGCAAGTACTGCACAGATGTGGCTGGCGAGAATAAATGCGAGGACGTTTATCATGTTTTTGTCGAGTGTCACAGAGTTCAGGTTTTTTGGGACAGAGTGAATGTACTCATTCAGGGTTTCGACCCGACCATCGTTTTGAACGAGGAAAGCAGGATTTTTTAAGCGACTGGCGGAAAATCCTCACATCTAAAGGTGATTGTAAACTTGATTTTGCAATCAGCGCAGAGATGCATTTGCTTTGCTAGAATGGATTTTGAGGAAAAGAATTCAGACACTGACCTTTGGGTTTGACTTTTAAAGCGACTTCGACTTTTGTCTAAAGGAGCTAGGTATACCTCGAAACCGCATCTTTTCAACGTGATCTTTGAAAAGCCTTCTTTTCCGCTCAAAATAAGAGAGGGATAAAGGATAAGGAAAAATTTAAATGTTTAAATTTAACGTTTACGCTGACATCAATCGATAGCCTTCTTGACTAACCCGTCGCTTTGATGTTTCGAGAACATATGACTATCACACGCAGCGTTGCCATCCTCGGTTAAAAACCCACATTGACTGGTACGTGTCGAATTCGGCTCGTTGCTCCGGCGATGAGGCCCGTGGGAAATTTTTGGAAAGCGCTCGTGGGTTGCCCGCGGGTGCATTATGATTCCTTGCACGCTGAGATAAGCGATCCACCCATTTCCTACCCTATCAAGATTACAAAACATCAGTTCTTAACACTATGCAGCGCATCCGTCGTCGTTTTATCTCTTTCTTCCTTCCGAACGACCAAATCACTGACTCCATGCGCCATTCGAAACACGACGGGTATTCTCGCTAATTTTGGATTGAGTCGTTGCAAAAAATGAATCCAACAAACCAAAGAATCCTTCGAGCTCGATCCAGTCACCGCGATGGACATAACCGTGCCGTCCTCCTGCTCGTGAATGGTCGCCGTTTTCGATAAAGATTTTCTCGATTCAGGAAATTCGCAACTAAATTTTGTTTCCCAATTTGCCCATTCGTCGGCCGTTTCCGCTTCATCTGGATCAACATCGCCGTAAAATTTGTCCGCTTTAGCATCAGCCACAAGAACAAAATACGAAACGCTTTCCTCGTTTAGCCATTCCCGATACGGGCCATCCACAAAAAGCGGTTTCGTTTCTTCGTGTCTGAAAGTAAAAAATACATTCTTCAAAGGTTTTCTGAATACCTGGGGTTCATAAAAGAGCGTGAAAATGATTTTTTCAAACAGTAATTTGATTTTCCCCTGATTCTTTTCACTGCTCTAACACTACTAAACCAATTTCGACTGATTAATGATTAAGTGCCAAATGGATAAGACGGATGATTCAAAATTAAAACTATCGGATGCAGCCTCTCACACTTCTCCCAAATTTTCTGAAAACTTTTGGGATTCGCATACTTTTCCACCCTTGTACAAACCCAGAACCACTTACTCGACGAGGAGTTGTCTTTGATGGCAACTTTGCCCGCATACAATCCACGTTTTCTCCGGCGGTTCAGGCATGGCTTCCGAATACCAAACGTGAATTTCATTCGCCGGATCCCGACACATTTTTTCAATAGCCAATTTAGCCAGTTCTATGGGGGCCGACGGTAGCGGATCAGGTAATCGATACGGATTGGCGTATCGAAATTTCGGCATCCAATACATCATCCGTTTCATTTTGATCATAGCAAATGAATTATCGCCGAAGGCGTTTTTTACAATGTTGTATATTTCCCTGTCGGGATAGCAGACTAAAAGTACAAAATGATAGCCACTAGAGCGATAAGTCATAGTTGTACTTACAGTAATATTCCATTTGATCCAAAACTGCGATGCAACAATCTTGGTGCTTCGGATAATGCTTCAGGGATAGCTAAAATGGAATATGTGTCAGCTGGATACTCTCTCTTGGCTGCTAATGATTCCCATATTTCGCATTGCTGCGGGTTTTCAACGCTAGATATTTCGAAATCACTTGAACCGAAAAAGCTCTAATCATTGCGGAATAGAGGTAGGCCAAGAGTGTGGGGTTAGAAAAGGGTGTCCGAATTACCTGAAACATATTTTCCGCAATCATTTTCCCTTTCGGAAAGATGTCCAACAATCGTTTATACGTATCCAGATCCCGTAACACGCCGAATTCTTTCATATGTTTCAATGCAGCGTAGATAAATTCGACCTGACCTCGCCTGTGGACATTCCTTTGAATAAATAATCCTACAAAGATTTCCAGATTTTCAATTCTTTTCTACTTAAACATGAAAACTGTAGAACCAACTGTAAACTTACCAATCGCCTTTTGGAAAGTTTCCTTATTCCGTTCGTCTAAAGGCACTTGATCGAACATATGACCGAATTTGACGATCGATGTTTCTGGACTATCATCTTTTGATGTTTTTTTCTCGTGACTCGATTTCGATTCGCTTTTTGTACTTTCAAAATCCGATTTCGATTTCGATTCGGGAAGACGATAAGAACACGATGTGTGGAAAAAAGATGATGGAATCTAGAAGTAGCAAAAAGCCGTCGAAAAATTGTATGAAATGGAGCCAAAAACCAGTCCCTACCTACCGGATTAAGCGGGAAATGCTGGAAGGCGTTCGATGAAAGACGAAGGACGCAGCGAAATGAACGAAGCGCCAGCATTTGATTGAATTCTGATGAATTTGTACGTCCTAAATGCCCGGCGATAAAAAGATTTTCGTAGAATTTTTTCTTGGAGAGACACGGCTAACAAAAGTATCACGCCTCCTCGCAGTACCTATGTGGAAAACCTTCACCAAATATCCGTCTAAAGAACACAAAAAAAGAGAGTCAAACCAGAATTCCAAGCCTTTCCAATTATATCTTTACATTTAAAAACCGTTTTTGGCCAAAGTATGTATTTCAAGGCATATCTAACGGTGGGACAACAACATTTTAAGTTAGCCGTGCTGCGCACAAAGTCGTCACCTGTACCTGAGAGTCTCCCGCGCCCAGCATACAGCGACCTAAATGGGACTTTGAACTTGCATCATGTTTGTATCTTCTTTGCCTTCGCCTGCAAAAATATTTTTGTTATCGATAAATGCAAAATGGCCATGAATTTCGGTCGATTGGCCAACACACTGAAATCATCTTTCCAAGCGTCGTATCGTTCATTCGCTTCGGGTCCCCCCGTTAATAATGTGGTCGTCATTGGAGCTGGACTAATGGGATCGGGCATTGCTCAGGTAGTTTGCCAATTGTTTAAAAATAAGGGACCCGGTACAAATTTTTGGGGTCCTCAAAAGAGGTGGAAAATAATTTTCCTCACCCTGGAGTTGGCTGCGTTTTCTGTTGGCAGCGAACTTTTTTTCACGTGCCTTTCATGTTCATGACCCCTGACCATAGTAAAAACTCGCAAAAGGTAGTTTGAGTTGAGCTTTTAACTTCGGCTTCCTAACTGCATTTTTTTCAGGTATCGGCCACT
The DNA here is from genome assembly GCA_030248295.1 of Mesodorylaimus sp. YZB2_4. NCBI lineage: Eukaryota > Metazoa > Nematoda > Enoplea > Dorylaimida > Dorylaimidae > Mesodorylaimus > Mesodorylaimus sp. YZB2_4. Next base: position 253,605 of record JASANH010001374.1, on the reverse strand, counting down.
GCCGGTTACAACGTGACCATCGTCGACCAGACTGACGCCATTTTGGACAAAGCCAAGAAAAGCATTCAGGACAGTTTGCAACGTGTTGGCAAAAAACGATTCGCGACTGATCCTGTTGTAAGTTGGAGTCTTTTTTGAATTATTTAACGTTTTCTAAATTTATTTCTTTGCAGGGAGAAAAAGAATTTGTGGAAGGCTCGGTAAAGAGAATCGCCACGTCCACGACATTGTCATCGGCCGTCAAAGACGCCGATTTGATAATCGAAGCGATCGTAGAAAATATCGAGATCAAGACAAAACTATTCGCTGATTTGGAACAACATTCTAAACAGTATGTATTTTCTATCCATTTAATAATCTCTTTTCGGTTTTGAATTTTTGTTTTTAAGGACTGCCATTTTTGCCACGAACACATCATCATTACGCTTAGCTGACATTTCACAAAATTTAAAACGCAAAGAACAATTTGGCGGATTGCATTTTTTCAATCCCGTACCAATCATGAAATTATTGGAAGTCGTCAGGCTGCCTGAAACGAGCGAGCAGACTTTGTAAGTAGTCAAATTTCATATTTGTGACCAGGGGCTCGAAGTAAGGCTTAGACACATCTGACCTTTGACCTTTAAGGTTGTACGCTTGAGTTATTTGAGAAACTTTGATGCTGACAAATACTAGTGCTGGGTTTAGTCCGCACCCTGTGTGCTCCTTGACATTCCAGCTGGCACAGAGCATCCGGCTCAACATAATACAGGATTTTGGATTTTTTTAGCCAAAGCTTGATTGAATACGGAAAGAAAGTGGGGAAAACTACGGTGGTTTGCAAGGTAAGACAGCATTGTTAATTGCAGGAACTGTGTTCAGATGACCACTTTTTGTAGGATACACCAGGGTTTATCGTGAATCGCTTGTTGGTACCTTATTGCTTCGAAGGTAAGCACGGGACCCCGTGGTTGCATGTGATGAGTCATCCTACCACCGGCCGATACCGATGATTGCCCAATCGGTCGGACCTGGGAGTCATCTACAGTAGGCTGAAGTCGCTAGTTTTTTACCTGGGTCGTGGCTGAAACATCACCTCGGTTGGGTCTGCAGAGTGCCATTGTCACTTGCGCATTTGAGGGTCGTCTGGCCATGCAGACCCACTCTCTGAACCTATGTGCGCACTGTAGTTTGGATCTGTTTCAGCATTGCGCATGTACGAGCGAGGCGACGCGTCCATGAAAGACATCGATACTGCCATGAAGCTGGGCGCGGGATACCCGATGGGCCCGTTCGAGTTGACTGATTACGTCGGACTGGATACGAGCAAGTTCATTTTGGACGGTGAGCTGGGTGTTTGTATTGGTGTCTATTGGGGATCCCCTGGTAGGGAGGCGTTAGACCGGTCGAGTTGTTGGACTATGACGTAGTCCTGCTCGGGGTGTAACCATGCCTGGTAGGCGTAGGAGGAAGGACAAAAACTCCGTCTGGAGCAGGTAAGTCCTGCGACTAAACCTGCGGCTGAAACATCAACCCGAGGGGGGTTTTCCCAGTCAGGGGAGATAGAGTATTCTCTCCCACTCGCCACGGCCTGCCAGGCACGAGCACGAGGGTTACAGGGGGTTTCTTGTCTCTCACCACCCGGGTCCCCTGGGTAGTGGCCCAGGGGATAAGCATTTCATGTTTAGGCTGGCATAAGCAAGATCCCGACAATCCGTTGTTCAGGCCGAGCCCCCTGTTGGACAAGTTGGTGAAAGAAGGGAAATTGGGACGGAAGACCGGCCAGGGTTTCTACAAGTATTGAGGAGGGCTGTGATGAGCGGTTGAATTGTTATAGAAGAAAGATTTGGTACCTGATTTTTTTTTGAAAAGTGTTATTTCTCTGACGTTAGCGCGAACACAGTAAATTGGTGCATTGCGTAGGTGGATGCAGCTGGACTGAACTTCGTTCCTCGCTCTACTTGTGTATTGTGTGCAGTGCCCCCACGTTTCGATGGGTGCAGGCACAAGAGTGTTTTCCTTGTCCGAGGAAGCAGGTGATGATGTACACTCATCCCTCAAGGCAGGTGTCGCATGCCCTGAGGGGACTACTTCTCAATCTGCCCCCTCTGTCGTGACCCCGAATCTGGTAAGTTTCAGGGGACTAGTCAAGACATGACATTCCAAAACCTGAAAACGGGTCTGGGCGATTTGGTGCAGCCCGTCCTCGACCACAAGGTGGCCGTTGTGTGCTCGGCTGGTCTGGCGGTTGTGGTCGTGGGCAAGGTGATATCGATTGCGAGAAAGAGGAAGCTGAAGTTGCGGGTGAAGGCTCGGTTGGAAGAGAGGGATGCGATGATCGAGAAGTTGAGGAAGCATTTGAATGAAGCTAGCGAGAGTGTGCTCGAACGGAGGGAAGCGATCACGGCTTTGCCATTCCAGCAGTTGGTTGGTAAGTCAAGATTGGCTATGTGATCTGGTCGTAGCTAAGGATTAGGGCAGTGATAAGCCTTTAATAGCGACCGCGGTAGTGCAGCGGTTCGGCATTCGTCTCTCAGATTGCTCGGGAGCGAGTGGCTGGACTCGTCCCGGGTTCGATCCCCGGTGATGGAGGTCGGTTTGCGAACCAAACCCTCGCTGACCTTGCACGCCAGGCCGTGGGTGACTCACCATAGGTGCCGTCCAGGTGCTCCGAGTGGAGTGACGGCAGCCGAACGAGGACACATCACAGTGTCGGCTGAGGAACACCGGCAGGGCTCACAGGCCATCGTCCAAGAAAGTCGGTGTCCTGTCCAGGATGCCCTCGTGTGGAGAGAAGGCGCGCAGAGGGGCGCTGCTGCGTGTGCTGGTCCGTGCACAGCTCTGCTGGCCGGCTACAGGCAAAATGGGCTTTGACCCTTTGTGCTTGTGTAGGCTGGCCTAATAGGTGTGTTTGGCCTGTGGGGAAAGTAGTGTATGTGTTATCTTAACTAGATGCCTTATACACGGAGCAGTTTGTGGTTGCCTACTGTAACGTGTCAGTTGCCTCAGTTGGCCGCTCGACACGCTCCTCCAGCCGAGGCTACAACCCGTTGGGTTGATGTCCCAGGCACCCAGCACTAGGTGGCCTCCTTGGAGGGTTTTCGTGACTATCCACTCCCCGTGGTATTTTTTCTGATGTAGGGCTATCCCACCTATTAATCTGAGCCCATCGCAGGTGCAGCTGATCGTGAGCGTATCTCAAGCGTTCAGGCATGGGAGAGGATGGTTGGATGGCGAGTTGAGGAATACACGTGCGCCTGAAACATCAAGCCGAGGGGTGCACTCATGCCAGCAGAGATCGAGGTGGATCTGAGAACGGCCAGTGGTCGAAGTGGTCAGAAGGTCTCGTATGTCCCCGAATGTGGTGCAGGACACTGACTCAAAGCCGTGCGTGCTTCCTGGCCTGCCTGGCACTCAAAGCATCGAGGTTGGGTTCCCCCGGCAGTGATCATAGCATACTGTAGCCTAGCATGCTATGTCTAAATGTATGCCACATCTACTGTAAATGCAGCTCAAGTTTCTGTATGATACAAAAATTTTAAAATGTGCCACACCAGCTTGTTGTCTCGCTAAAATCAGGATATTTTGTCATAAGCAGTTTGGCGGGAAATTCAAATTTGTAAACTTCGAAGCCACTTCTCTTTATGCCTATTATTAACTTACAGATGAACTGCAAAAGGGGACTATAAGCGCTAAGGAAGCCGTGGAAGCGTACCAATGGCGAGCAATCGAGGCCCACAATCAGACCAATAGCATTTGCCTATTCTTCCCAGACGCTGCGGACTGGGCGGACGATTTGGATCGTCGATACCAGACCGATGACAAGCCGCCCCTGTTCGGGGTGCCAGTCAGTATCAAGGAGACTGTGGCCGTAAGGCGTGTGTGTCGTGGTCTGCCGAGGAATCGATTGATCGTTGCTCGTTTCAGGTACGAGGTTTCGATTCGACGCGAGGCTACGCCAACGCTTTGTTTCGGCCATCATGCGAGGACGCGGTTGTGGTGGCGTCGCTTCGTCGATCGGGGGCCATTCCATTCGTGCACACGAATATTCCCGAGGGTCTATTTTGGTTTGGGTGTTCGAATCCGATCTACGGCACGACCAGGAACCCGCACGATCAGAGACTGACCAGTGGCGGGTCGTCGGGCGGGGAGGCGGCTTTGTTGGCGGCGGGTGGATCGATGGTGGGCATCGGGGGCGATGTGGGCGGCAGTATTCGCATACCGGCCCATTTTTGTGGTGTCGTCGGCTTGAAACCATCGTCGACTCGTTTGTCTCAAATTGGATCTGCCACTTCAGTGCCTGGCAGGCCCATGGTGTCGCCGTGTATCGGGCCGATGGGTCGGGACGTGGAATCGGTGGTGGCCATTACTCGTTGGTTGACATCGGATGAGAAATTGTACGAGGCCGACCCGTATGTCAAACCACTGCAGTGGCGCGAGGACGTGTATCAGGGCCGGAAGCAGGAGCGGTTGAAGATTGGCTTCTATGTGTTCGACGGGTTCATGGAGGCCACACCGGCCTGTCGGAGGGCCGTGCAAGTGGCTAGACAAGTCTTGGCCAGCAACGGTCACCTACTCGTGCCCTATCAACCACCGAGTTCGTGCGAGTTGATGCGCTTGTATGTCGGTAAGCCAATGGACTGCAGGAGTGTGAAGGGGGCTCGCAGAAACGCCCAGGGAGACGGGGATGTGTGGTGGGATACTGTATGTTAGCTAGTCGTGTCCTCTCACCGTGGTTGTAACAGGACCCACCCAGGATGATGTTCCATAGTTCGGCCTGATCCAGGAAGACTGGGGCCAAGAAGGATTGGTGGCGGGATACTGCATGTTAGGTGGCCATGGGTGTTGCGCGGTCAGGGCATGAAAGTGGCCCAGAGCATGGACCATGTAGGGAGACTTGGTTGCATGCCGTGAGTTTTTGGTGCGAAAGCTCCGCTGGTCATTCTCTAGTGATACGAGCCAATGCGAATCACAGTATGCCCCTTCGAAGTTTCTGTGCGATGTACGTTCTCGTCTAGACCCAGTGGGATTTCGGACGGGCCTGATTCTGGACTGAAATCTAAGTGCCAATGTGAGGGGCGCCGATAGGATTTGCAAATGCAGTGCTGCTCTTTTGGTGGAGAATATCATTGTTCGCTAGACACGTGTAGCCCTCGTGCCTGGTAGGCCGTGGCGGATGGGAGGGTAATCCCCTGGCTGGGAAGGCCATCCCTCGGGTTACTGTGCTGTATTTGTGTGGCACTGCAACTGAATCACTTACAAGCTAGTGTGGGATAGACTAGCAAGGGTGTCCTTGGTTCACGCAGGGTGGGTCCTCTACTGAAGTTATGTCCAGGTCGCTTCTCAAGGGCCCCTTTGAGGGCACGATTCCTTATGGAGCGGATCCTCATTTCAGGAGCGTCTTTGGCGGACGGTGGTGCGTACCTGCTGGGGATGGCCAAGTCGGATCTTGTGCACCCGTTCTACGCCCCTATTATCAATCTGTACGCAATGCCAGGCTGTGTGAAACGTCTGCTGGGTCATCTGCTCAGTCGGATCAGTCCCGTGGCGTCCACTCTGATGCTGGCCCCGCCTGTGACATTGGCCGAGGTTCGATCCATTTACGAGCAGGTGGCACGGGCTCAATTCGAGTATGTGCGACGATGGAAGGCCGAGTCGTTGGATGCACTCATTTGCCCCGCGTTTGCGTGTACTGCCGTGCCCCAGCATGCACCCACGCGCGTGTCGCCTGCAGCTTCCTACACGACCACTTTCAATATTCTGGATTTCGTGGCTGGTGTTGTGCCAGTGGGCAGAGTGACGGCCGAGGATGAAGCCCTGGTCAGGAACGGGGCCTATGGTGCCACCGAAGTCTTCTCCAAGACCATTGCCAAGCACTGCGGGGCCGATTCTGTCGGGCTGCCGGTCAATGTGCAATGTGTCACATTGCCGAACGAGGAGGAGATGTGTCTGCGTGTGATGAAAGAGATCGAGCAAGGGGTCAATCAGTGAATGCAGGTCATTTGGGATTGATTTAGGAGTGATTGTAGGTTCGAAAGGATAGCTTTGATGTGAATTTTGTGGAAGAGAGATGTGATTTTGAATAAGTTTTCCGGTGCTTTGATTTACTAACGTACGAGTATCACCCTGGTTTCAAAACTGTTTGTGTGACAGAATTACTAAATCTAGGAAATCAACCTTAAAATTTTAAATTCCCGCTTTTATGGGTAAGCATGAAAATGCGCAGATGTGTGCGCGCGTGAGCTACAGTAAGCCGAAAGCGTTCAAATTTTCTAAAAGGTCTGTGCGTTCAAATTGTTCTGTTAATTCTGGGTAAAACCTATTAAAAAAAAAATAAATAAACCATGGCCGACATTCCCGATGTTAATGCGGCTCGTGATCGATTGGGAAATTTGTTAAAAAGTATCCGAAATCAAAATAATTTGAGCACAGTGACATCGAACGGAAAACGAGAACCGCGCGGAGACGATGATGACGATCGAGAAGGATCGGATTCGGAACAAGACGAATCCTTGGTATCGCCCTATCGAAAGTCAACCGGCGGTCATCGTCGTAGTTCGCTACAAAAAATTGGAAAATTTTCACCATCTAAGGGTGGTTCGGATTCAATTTCGTCGATCGACGCCAAAAAGAAACGTCGATCACAAAAGAAAATTATTTTCGAATTACGTCAAAAAGCTTTCGAAATCCAAAATTCTGGAATGGAGCACGGGCTGTATGCGTTGTGTCGTATTTGGATGCGTGGCAAGCACACCAAGGACAGCGTGGTCACTGGCCAGTCGATCGATCGATCCACAGTGGACTACGATCAAGAGTCGTTGTTGGCAGCCAAAGCGATCACACGTAAAAGTATGTCTTGGCCCCTTGTATTTTTGCCTCCAAATGGAAGAAAGAGTGTAAAAAGCAGCGATCTAATTTGGGATGGTGATGGGGCAAATCTACTGTACGCGCTCGTCATTTTCCGATTTCGTTATTTTCTGTTCTGTGTAACTTACCCTCCGGTTCTGGATATGGACCCATTCTCGTACTGGGTTCGATTGCCGTACTATTGCACGACTCACAATCAGACGCAAGCTCGTAATCCGGCATGGCACGATCAGCAAGTGCCTGCTTCACTAAGCTTGCGCTGTCCGATCATGCACACAGTATCTGGTGATCCAACCCTTCAAATATGTCCACCTGACCCCATATTTGATTCTGGATTTCTTACCTACACACACGCTGGCGGTTTTCCTTTGGTCTGACCTGATAATATCCAGAACAAAAACTAATCAGCGAATACTTATCGATCTGTATTTCAGGTACTGTTCGACCGGAAACTGATCGCGAAGATCCAACCGAAGTGACGGGTGACGAGGAGTCGGCGTCGGCTATTCTCAATCAATACTTACCTCGTTGGCGTCAAGCCAAGAAAGAATGGTGTCAGCAAAGGAATAAAAGCGATGTGGACAAATATGGCGATAGTTTACGAGTTCTGCGCGATATGTACGCCACTGCTCAAAGTAGCGTCATGAACATTTAGATGCAGCGGAATTGACCAGATCGAGGATAATCCTCGCGACTTTGAGTGAATGATCTTTCATCTTGGGTCTTTTTGGGATTTACAAACGAAGCGATGCATTTTGTGTTTTTCCTTCTTTTATCGGTATGTTTGTTACGTATTATGTTTTTCGTGATGATTTGTAAGATTCCCACAAATACAATTTGTTCTGAAATTACCGACTGCCCAATGATGTTGTATCTAAATTTAAATTAGCGCCAAATGCGGTTGTACCTGCGCATCAGGTACGGTAGGTGCAATGGCGCGAAAACAGACGGACTAGAGGCCGGATCGAAAAAACGGATCTAATTTAGTAATTTTTCACATAGTTTTGTGTTTTTTTCGACGAGGAAAACGAAATTTGAGTTGACCGTTCCGTTGAAATTTGTGAATTGTTGGGAATCATGGTATTTTTGAAGGGAATCGAGCTCAAGGTGAGCGCCTAAAAAATATTTACTGCACAGAGATTGTGTAAATGAAACTTTTAGGAAATGATTCTGTGAATACAGTCGACTGGCGAGAGGCCGAGTTGTGAAACTGTTCAACCGAGCATGGTAAGCTGATTGAAAAACTATGGGTTGTATGGCGTTGCAGGCATGACAGTCGGGAGACTTGTGCTTTTCTAGCTTCCCAAAAAATCGTCTCGTCCGCGTGCCGAACAGGAGCGCCCGTTGACCATTGACCGATGATTGCGGGTGACAGTTTTGTGGTTTCTGCAATCAGGACGTAATTATCGAATATTCTCATCGAACCTTGGCCGTTTTGCACGCTTTGGTGAACTTGGCCGGGGCACGTTGTTCCCGCGGGGGTCCTCGAATTTGGTCTGGTCACTGGAGAATAGGAAAGGAATCGGGTGCATTTTAGTTGGTCCGTGGTTTGAAAAAGGAAAGGTTTTAGTCTTTTTGGATTGCTAGGTCCTTCGAAGATTTGTAGCTAAAGTTTATAGAAAGCAAAGATTGTATGAGTTGTGAGGCAGTGGCACGGATTGGCTCCGTTCGAATGGTTGGACGGACGCGTGTTTGAGTTGTTCTCCAATTACCGATATTTCATCCTTTTCTCATCAGCTGCAAACATAGGCCGTTGGTTTTTCATTTCCATTAGCCATCCTATCTTTGGTGAAAGCGAAGAAGGCGGATCGATTTCATTTGCATATTCCAGTGCTCGGCTACGATTTACGGAACATTTGCTATTTGGCGCATTAGACGGTTCAAATAATCTGAAATTTTCTAAGAAAGCGATCCACTTCCTCGTGTCTGTCTTGTAGGGTGTATTGGAGAGTGGCGTGTCCAGCAATTACTTGCCATCCGAACGGGACGTCGAGACGGGTGACATCTTTTCGCGCCACCAAGCATTTTATTCTCGGGCTTTAGAATATTCCCTGGTCGACCCAAGAGACAACACGTTGTCGCCGGACGCGTCAGTCAGCAGGCGACAACAGCCTGGTCATTCGTCCTCGTTGACCACCGTTCAAATAGTAATGACAGAAACACTCGACCGACGGGCGGGGCTCCCCTGCACATGGCCCCCCTCTCGCATTCATTATGTCTCGTATACGAAATTGGAAAAGAGAGGCTTCCGTCTGCAAAAACCGATGAAAATTCTTGCTCGTTGGCCAATGGCTGTCTTCGGATTTGAAATTCCTTGATTGAAATTGATTAGGTTTTACCATCAGTTTCAAACTTTATCTTTAATCATTTAATTTTCAAAAAATTTGAATTTGCGCGCTCTGTTTCTTATGTCATTTTGATATGGCGAGGCGCGCGGACTTATTGTAGTTGGTGCGCATATGGTATTTAAATTTTTTTCCATATTCTACATACGAGGGTATATATATCATAAAAAGCAAAGAGCGGGAATTCAAATTTTGATACAATAGTTGGAAATAACTTTTTGTATAAAATAAGGCCTTCTCGTCGCGAACTCGTTTCAGTCACATAGTGCCGGGCATATATCAATTTTTTGTCATGATTAATGACATGGAGGTCGGGGATGACAATTTTTGGTCAAAAAATCTATTTAACCAACCCTAGTCTGGCTTTATTTGGAATATTTTCCATGTTTGGGGGGGGGGGGACGGAACGGACTCACAATCTACGGAAGCCAGTCGCCGTTTGTTTACCCACTGACGCCCCTCCGAGCGAGCCGTCATTTAGGAAATGTACCAATGCTTGGACGTATTTGGATAATGGAGCACGTAAGACGAGTACATTTTCTGACACGAACCTATCGGCCATTGTGACAGTTTCGACGTCTGCATTTTGACGAGTTGGCGGCCTTGGATGCGAGGGGAATCGTCTTACTGGCTTACGCTAGGCATGGGTGGTTAGTGTGTGAAATGTGAGGGCCATGCGCGAGAAAACCAGTCCCTACTTGGGCAGTACAGTGTCGACGAAGGGTTGTCCTTTTACGGCCGCGCATCCATCCTGTTCGTAGGTTAGTACAGTTTGATTTATGGCCTGTGTACGCTCGTCGATACAGTTGTTAGCAAATGACCGACCGCCCAGTGTTGAGCCATTTCAGACAGCTAGTTTTTGGGCGTCTAGATTTTTGTAGTAGTTAAGGACAGGCTTTTTTGCCGTTCCTATCGTAAAATCAGTGGAAAACTTATCTAGGGGGGAGGGGAATGCCAAGTAAGACCGGGCTTGGTCGGGTCGATGATAATTGTGGATGGTGGATGATCCCGCGAGACAAGGGGCAGGTTAAACGGGGGGACTATGGCTCGTATCGATCATCCATCCAAGTCGGTTAGCAGCTTGAGTGCAAACGCTGCATAAACATAAATGGACGAGGCAAGCAGAGCGTGCCGTTGCGATGGCGAGCTCTCTGCTTTTGAATATCCTTTATCGAGTGGACGAACGTCTTAGCCGTCCTCGGATGATTCATGATTCGGACGACGGGCTGCCGGAAATTGGTGGAAGGCGTCATCATTATTAAACGTCGACAGTGGTTTTCGTGTGGTGCAGGGCATTGGTGATTGAGTAGGCTGGTCTCCGTTCGGGCCGGCGGAGGGTGATTGATGGCGCATCACCTCCTACAACGTTCGTTTTCCATGTCCTCCGTTTTGTCGTCCGTGTCATTTAGGACCGTTCGTGTCGTTTGTTAACTCTGGCCAACTGAAAACCATGTTCGTAGCATGTTTTTTGTGTGGAAGGAGGGATTGGACATGATTCGGGCGAGCAGCAGTTGTGTTCATAGTTTGAGGATTTTTACTCGGATTACGCCATTCGGTCGAGGGGAGAAGAGCGGGCGCAGCTGTTGGCGGAGGGCCGCCCGCGGGGCTAAAAGGTTGTGGTTAGTTAGGTGGAGGAGGATGAGGGAATGAGAGACAAGTACTCGGTCGAGCAGAGGGTGGGCGTGGAGTGAAGTGGTAACAGTTAGTTCTCAGCTAGAGAATATTTAGTTGTTAGCTTAGGAGGCAGCCCGAGTTGCTCATTTTTCGCTCAAAAATTGTTGCCAGTCAGCATCGTTGATTTTCTTTACTCTTTAAAACTGCGCTTCAACGTTTTTCGTTTTCTTTTAGCTTGGACGAGTTGAGAGTTGTTCATTTGGTTAACGAGGAATAATAGGGGCCATTTTTCGTGGCGAGTGGGATTAGGTTGGATGCCTGGCTCCGTTTCGTCATTGAAGATCGATGGTCGAAGCGGACTCGTTGGTCCTCCATTCCCTAGTCGCCAATATCGATCATAAGCTGGGCCAGTTTTCACAATTATTCTCGGCTCGACTCGGTCTTACTTTTTTGTTTTTTCAAGTTCTCATTGGTATTGAAAAACAAGTGCTATCAATTTTTATTTTGAACATCAAAAATTAGTTGATCGATATTTTATTATTTGGGCGAAGAAAACAAAAATGAGCGACGATCTGTATATCGAGCCGGCCGGCGGGGATGAGGATTACGACGAAGAAGATTATTCTTCGATGACATTGAATGAAAATGAACATGGTCGTAATCATGGAAGAAATTCGAATGAAACTTGGTAAGTAAAATATATTTTTTGAAAAAGTAATTTTAAAGTAATTGTCACTTTGTTTTTCGTGGATTTCATATAATATATGAGCAGTTGTCGTGTAATTTGTGTTTGTAATGGCATTTGTTTTTGCCAATCGGCGTTCAATGACTCGTGGCGCAGCTGACACGAGGAAGGGAGGGGGATGATTCGTCGTCGTAAGAAAAGGAGGAATGGTTGCAAATTTGAAAATTGATGACCGCCGTTTGCATGGTTGAGAGCGTGTGGAAATGATTTATGTTGGTGACATGTTTATTCAGTTGCCAAACCGTTTCGGCCTTGTAGTACATGAGTTTTGAGAAATGGCCACGTTCAGATAGCCGATATTGCTGGTGGTAAAAATGAGGGGACTGGGAGGTGCAACCCGTCAATTTGATGTTTCACTTCGAGCAATGGGGTCGAAAGGCATTTTATCCTCGCGCTGTGCCGAGGTTGGAAGGAAGCAGAAACGTGTGGCAGGGTGGTGTTTTTCGTAAGCTAGGATGACATGTGGCTGGGGCAGATGTCGAGGGGGTGTGGTTTCATTTGTTTCGACGTAAGCGGGAGAATAGTGAAAACAGGCCGAGGGGCCGCGTCTGGATGGACAAAACGTGTAATTAGGATTTGGATTGGCGAGTAGCAGATGGACGTTTGGATGAATTAAAAATAAGATCCTTCATTGGATATTGCTAAATATGGGCAGGCCTAGGATGGATAAGTGCTCGTAATCGAATCGGCGCCCTGGCCATCGATCGATCGGGTCAGGCGCAGCGGGTCGTTGATCAAACAGAACACACACACGACGAGCGGGCGCCTTCTCGACACGGCCGAGTCGACTGTGTCGAACATTGGTCCATGCTCGATTTAGGTTGCCAAGAAAATTAGGAATCCGGTTTCGTCTCGACAATTGGACGAGACCAGACCACCTCGGAGTATAGTGGTGACGAGACGAGCCTGGGAGAAAAAGTTTTAGTCGAGGTATCTTCTTGGTTGGCTAGTCGAGTCGACTTTTTAACGTGCATTCGGTTGTGTACTTTTTCAAATTTGACGACGATTCGGGATTGGAAAATTTACGAGCGTCATTAAAAGAGAATTGCGTGGAATTGTGATTGGTTGGCAATGAATGAATTGTCGACGGAGGGAGGGTAGTAAATCATTTTGTGCGCCCGGGACCCGTTAAGCCTCGTAATTTGATTGAACGTCGAAGGAAATCGTAAACGTCAGATTCCTCGTCTTTGTCGTAAATCATGAAAGTTTAAGTAGAAAAAGAATTTGTTGAACGATAGTTGCAATTTTATTGATTGATTGCCTGGTTTCTTATCGATCGGTTTAATTCGATTTGAATTCTTATCGATTGATTCGATTTGTTTGTATTCTTTATATGAGACTAAAGTTTTTTGTGTGTTCATCAACTGCATTTTTATCAAGAACATATGAGTTTTTGACCAAATAAGGACAAATCGATGACGATGATTACAACTATTGATTATTCTTCCAGGACTCAAACGAATGCGGTCGCGAATGGAGCGGATTTTGGAAATAGTAAAAAACTATTTTTGTTTCAAATTGTATATAATATACCCTTTTTTAAATATTTAGGACCTTATATTCATTTGAATGGTCTTTTACCAAATTTGACCAAAAATGAAGGCGAGTTGCTTCGATTGAAATGCAATGCGGCTGGTGTTTTGCCCATCGAATTCAAGTAAGACGATGCGGATTTACAGTAGAATTTGAAATGTTCTCCCAAGTCAGAAGGGGGTCCCTCGTGGTGTCCGAAAACCGTGTGGATAGAGTAGATTTTACGGAGCGGATTATTTCAGATGGTACAAAAATGATGCGCCGTTGTTGAAAGAGAAGAATCGTGTAATCGTAAAGAATCGAGATTATTGGTCTCGATTACGGATCAATCGATTGGAACCGTTGGATCAAGCGTTTTATCGATGCGAGGCGAGTAACAAGGCGGGCGTAGTGAAGACCACGTCATTGGTGCAAGTGAAAGGTGAGAGATAGAATTAGTTTGATTGCGAGTGCTATTTCGCACAAAAATTGAAAGTGATGTAGAAATTTGAGAAATGCACGGCTAACTTAAAATCGCTGGAAAAACCGTTTCATCTCCGATCGTGTGCTTATCTCGGGATTGATTGCCAAAGTAGGAGCAAATTTCGATTGTTCATAGGCTAGGCTACAGAGTTTATACGAGGCTGCGAAAGCCTGTAAAAGTCATGGAATTTGATGATTGTCTGAAAAACTTGGGAAAATCAGTCAAAATTTGGAAGAACTGGGGGGGTTAAACTTGGAGGGTGCAAACTTTGAATCGTCTGCTTTTTTTTGAGGATCTGTAAATTAGTTGAAATTGATTTAGCAGCACTGAGTCAGCGGGAAAATAATTGGGGGAAAGAATCGAAGTTTTTTCTAGAAAACCTTGAAAAAATAAGGGGAAATTGTTTTCCGCTTTTTTCATAAACCCTGGGCTCCCAAGTGCAAGACATTTATCCTGACAGATAGGACCAAGGAAGTAGAATCTGGTAGGCTCGAGCAAGTTGTTCTCTTATGGGTCTAGTTGAGAGAAGGAGCAGTTCAGCTGGGGAAATAAGGCATGGATAGGATTTAGAAATGTACACAAAAACTTAAGCCTTGAACGGAGTTCGAACCCTCGATTTCTCCAAGCAAGCCTCTACAGTTTAGGATGGTCAGGTGTGGGCGAGAATCTTGGGTCACTTCGGACGAAGGGGGTATGAATCGTTTTAGCTACATGTTTTTGTGCTGACTGACCTAAATTACCCATCTCCAAGACCGAATCAGTGCTTTTGATTGATTTCTGATCGATTGATTTGAATCGGGCTTACTTTTACCTTGAAAACTGATTAACCTAAATCACTTCTCCGGTCGACCTTGTCAACATGCCAATGTGTAATTGAAAAGATCCAGGGCTCCCTTTACCCAAAATGACCCAAGAATCTCGATCATAGCTGTCTCTTGGAGGATAGCCTGGCAGGGTACTTACTGCATGGAGAAAGCGAGGGTTGTCGAGTGGGATTCCATCTATTGTGGTCTTCTTTTGCAGCTGGCAGATATCGATCGAATGCGGGCTCTCTGGCGTCCGTTGCCGATGCTGGACGACGATCGGAGGATCAAAGCGTGGACGGCGATGACGAGACGGCCTTTTTCAAACCCTTCACATGTCAAGAATACACATTCGAGGCTTGCCGCGACTATTTGGCTGGTCAGAAGATTTATATCCATTCCAAAAATGTGGAAGACATTCGGGACATTGGTATGAGTTTAGGGTTATGGTTGGGGGGGGGGGGGGTATGTTCATTTCTTGACATGATCTAGAAACTTTATCAACTTTATTCGCAGTTACGGATACATTCTCTGTGAGAAACTTGGCCAAGTCTTCATCATCTGCGATGTCAGGGTTTTCATTGCAAAATGCTGTTACTATGTTTATGGAGGACGTGGGAAAGGTTTTGGCGGCGGGACCCCATGAGAATTGTGATTTGTGTGATTTCAGATCGGCGTTTACGCGCGGCTTTCATGGTGATTAGTAATTCGAGTCAAGTTTCGGACGAGTGTAAAGAATACGCTGCTCGAGCTGCCTGCTATCACAGTTATCAGATATGCGATGCGAGGGCGTCGTCGACCAGTGGTTTCTATCGAGGCGGTGCTGGAATAGCGAGTAGCTCGGAACCATCGATTCGGAGGATATGCAGGTGAGAATGGGTGAAATTAGGTCAGTCTAATGACGAATTATAGAAACGAGTTGTTGTTTCAGGGATGATTGCGAACGATTGGAAGAAGAGATTTGTCCGCAAGAATACGAGACGGCTCGTTCGCAGAATTTAATTGGAAGAGAAAAAGATCAAATTTTGCCCAATTGCCGCGACTTGCCAAACGATTTTGATAAATGCCTTCGAGTATTGAACGACGGAACGACTGGTTCGGAGACAGCCACCTGTTACGTTGGCAATGGGAAAACGTATCGTGGCCCGGCCTCGACGACCGTGTCCGCTCAACGATGTCAGTCGTGGATCGATGCTAGTAAGAAGCATCCGCTCTATTCACCAGTCAAGTATCCCGAATTGAAAAGTGAGTGTTTTATTAACTCGAATAATTCAAAATTTGAATTTCCCGCTGCAAGCCGCTTATGACAGTTTTAACTTGATGAAAAGTCCCTTATTTCAAAGCTTGTGCGTCCCGCTTTTGAAAGGTTTTTAAACAGAATAGCAATAAATTCTGGCCACTTTTTTGAAAAGAAAACCACAGCTGCAAACTATCAACAGTACAACTAGCGCGCAGATTTTGAAGTCAGGCACATTTTGTGTTTGTAAAATTGTCATAAGCGGCTTGCAGCGGGAATTCGAACTTTGCAATGTGCGAAGCGTGTGAAATGGTCAAAGGATGAGCGGTATTTGTTTTTAGGCAATAATTATTGTCGAAATCCGGGCGGCAAGAAACCTCAGCCGTGGTGTTTTACGGCGGACGGGGTGGAGGAATATTGCGATGTACCGAAATGCGTGTCTGGCGATTCTGGTCGCGGCGGTGGAATGGACGATGGGCTGATGACCATCCCGTCGGAGTACATGCAATACGTGCTGTTGGCGGCGGGAGTGTTGGGCGTGCTGCTGGTGGCCGTTCTGGTCGGCGTCATATGCTATTGCGTGCGGTCGAGACGAAAACGAGGGGCGAAAGGGAAGAAGATGAATGGCACGTTGCAATCGGCCTGTACGGGCCCGTCGACTGCTTCGTTGGGCGCGTCGCAAGCCCTGATGAATGGCCATCACGGGCACCATCACAATCGGCATCATCATTACGTCGGTGCAATGGTCGGCAATGGAGTCGGGATTCGCAAACCGATCGGAAATGGGCAGCAGGTGAGGAGAATTAGACGGCTTGTTCCAGCACCTATCGGTAGATCTGCTGACCGATAATATCAGTTGACCAATGATTGCATTATCAATTATCAGCTGATATCGATAATGTAGATTTTCCAATCAAAAGGAGTTGTGGGCGAGATCATGGTCTGCTGAGAGTGAGTATAACGATTAAGAGAACTGCAGATTCTGGGCCAGAGAGCGCAGTGCCCAAGAAAAGTTTGCGGCAACGCTAAATCACGATCGATCATGATTTGTTAGCAATGGCATCGAAAGACATGACAATGTGAACTGTGTTTGTTGCAAGTATGGGCAGTGTGGGGTGTTTGTGGGGTAGGGGGTAAACCCCCTGTTAGGCCGGCCGAGACATTGAACCCTTCCTCTCGAACCTTCCCCCCCCCCCCCACCTCAGGCTTAGCGAGAAGGAAGCAAAAGCGATCAAACAATAATCTAGCCAGCCTTTGGTACTGTATGTAAACAGTCATACAACTCACTCACTCGACTCGACCCAAACCTGACCTGTCTCGCACGCAATCAGATCAGGCTTAGGCGATCTGATCTGATCTGCCCCCTCCCCCTCCCCCTCCCCCTCTAACCCAGCCGACCGTGCCGACCTTGGTTTGTGGGCTCCATAGGGAAGGGTTTGGTCCTCTTAAAGTTGTAATAGGATATCCGTTTGATTTTTCCCCCCTTTGGATCTCACAAAACAAATGGTGATGGGTTCTTGGCCTCATATAAATGTTGATAATGAGCATGCCCCTGCGGCCGCGGCGGTGCAGCGCCTGGCATTCGTCTCTCAGTATTGCTTGGGAGCGAGTGGCTGGACTCGTCCCGGGTTCGATCCCCGGTGATGGAGGTCGGTTTGCGAACCAAACCCTCTTCGACCTTGCACGCCAGGCCGTGGGTGACTCACCCAGTGCCCAAGAGGTGCTCCGAGTGGAGGGACGGTAGCTGAACGAGGGGGCAGTCTCAGATGCTGAACACAGACGAGGTTCGAAGCCCACTCGCCAAGTGTGGGCAAGGTCGGCTGGGTCAGAGGGGGGTTTTGGGGGATGAGGGAGGGGGTAGAGATCAGATCAGATCGCCCTAAGCCTGACCTGATTGCGTGTGAGACAGGTCAGGTTTGGGTCGAGTCGAGTGAGGGAGGTGTATGACTGTTTACATACAGTACTGTAGGCTGGCTGGACAATTGGCCAGGACTGGACCTGAGGTGGGGGGGGGGGGGGTTCGAGAGGAAGGGTTCGATGTCCTGGCCGGCCCAACACCTAACACCCCCCCCCCCCCCCTTGCCCATACTTGCCACCCGCCATTTAGCCCACTAGGGGCGCCTCTAGTGGAGACGCTGTTGTGTGTGCTAGTCCCCGCTCACAGCCTTGCTTAGGTTTGACTGCTGGCCGACCAGAGGCAAAACGGGCTTCAACCCACAAAAATGTTTAGAAAATTAATTCGTAGAATTCGAATTAGAAATGTAGAGAAACAGTACTGATTCGAGTAATCGCCTCTTCAAGCATGCTCATTTGTGCTGGCCGCCGTCTGCCAGTGTCGAATGGTTATTTCTAGAGGAGTGGGAGTCGCCCTCTTTTGTATCTGACATCAGCAAAAAAAGAGCTAGCGAGCTTGTAATTGGGAGATTCCTTCGGAGTCCTTTGATTTTGTGCTTTCAAAGGGGCCTTTGGATTGCCGAAATGGAAAATGGCATGTTTAAGGGTAATTATCTGACAAATATTCAAATTTCCCGCGCAAATAATTTTGAAAATTTGAGCGATTTTAAATGATTGGTATTATCGGTCGGATCTGGGATTTGTAATCGACATGGCGAGAGGGAAATATTAATCTCTCCTGGCTGGGGGGGCTGAAACACCAACCCGTCGAGTTGATGTTTCAGCCGCAAGACTTGTCCGTCGCACTCTCTCCTTCGGCTGCTAGACTGAGTGAGCAAGGATCGTTTCAGATGGAATTGTACTCGTTGCTGTCGCCATCGACTGTGGCGGGCATGTCCCCCGCGCCAGCACCATCGTCGTCGTTGGTGGATGGAGCGGCCGAGATCGCCTCGTCGAACATTCGTTACGTGGAAGTGATGGGAGAAGGACAGTTTGGCAAAGTGTGGCGGGGCGAATTGATTGGATACAATACGACGACAACGACGAGTAGTAGCGAGGACGGAGGAGGGGCTGATGCGAATACGACCCAAGTGGCCGTGAAGACGTTGCGAGAGGAGGCGACCAGTCGACAACGACAGGAGTTCGAACACGAGGTTACGCTCAAATGCAAACTTAAGCACCCGAATATCGTAGAACTGATCGGTGTTTCGTGCATGCGCGCACCGTGTTCACCGTCTGCCACGTCAAACACGGCCAGTCCGCATCCCACGACACCCTGCATGATTTTCGAATACATGTATGTTGGTTGTGGGCACTTGGTTCGCCACAGAGTATGAGTGCAGCAAAAAACTGTGATGTGGGCCAATTTCTTTCCCGCTTTTTGAATTTGAATTTGAAGTTACCAAAACTTGATCAGAAAATTCGAATTTAAAAAACCTTTAAATTTTTCTGCCATTCTTATTTAAAATTTTATGGATTTCTGACTTTTCTGAGAGGATCGTCCTGAATCTTAAGTCTCCTACTGATCATAGGTGATCATTGGGACATGCGCCAAGTGCCTATACTCTGTCGTGAACTCGTGAGATGTGGTCAAAATTTGAATGAGAATGTTTAATTTGTTTGTTTGTTCCACCCCGAATGGGCATCTTGGTCAGTTTTATGTCCTAAATTGGTTTTGGTTTCAGGATGCATGGAGATTTGAACGAATTCCTGCTTCTGCGCTCGCCTTATTCCCGAGCGGAGGTCGTCGATAGTCAACGAATTTTATTGGATCATAATGATTTTTTGCATATCGCCACACAAGTATGCATTAGATTGTGTATGGTGTCGGGGGTCCCGCTGTGCACTTGACGATGGGTCAGAGTTAATCGAATGAATTGTGGCTAGGTGGGAAAAGTAGCAGGAATTGAAGATCTTGTCAAAAAATTCAAAATTGAAAGAATTGGCGGGAAAATTGTGTATTTGAATTATCCTAGTTTTAGATTGCCTCTGGTATGGATTATTTAGCGTCACAGCATTATATTCATCGTGATCTGGCCACTAGGAATTGTTTGGTAGCTGGTCGATTGACGATCAAGATCTCTGATTTTGGTTTATTTCGTGATCGATACGCCTCGGATTATTATCGTCATCAGAGTAAGAATGGCCAGAGTGCCATTTTGCCTGTTCGATGGATGCCCCCGGAAGCAATAAATTATGGAAGATATTCTCAAGCGTCGGACGTGTGGTCGTACGGTGTGACATTGTGGGAGATATACAGCTACGGCAGACAGCCCTATTACGGCTTCACCAATGCCGAGGTGATGGACATGATTCGACAGCGATGCCTGCCACCTTGTCCCGACAAGTGCCCGACCAGCATGTACGGTCTGATGATGGAGTGTTGGCACGAGACGCCCGCCAGAAGACCAACTTTCGCCGCATTGTACGCCCGTTTGCAAACTTGCTCCATCGGCTCGGCATCGCAAAGTGTGGCCACTGGTCCGCTCGGTCAATCGACCAATTACTGCCCGCCTCCATCGTCGGTCAACGGTGGCAATGGAACGTCGGTGAGTGGCACATCGAGTCGTAGCGGCAGCACGAGAAGTGCGGGTGCCGCGGGGAGATTGCGGGCTGGAAGTGGCAGGAGGCCTGCGGGGGCTGCGAGAGCGAGCAATGACGAATAGGCCGCGTCCCTCGTCCTGTGAATGTAAACATGCTGCTTGCGCGCGAGCTTACTCGACTGCATTACAATCGTTGTATGGAGCACTGTAAGTTGGAAGCAATGATCTGAATGCGTGTATTCTCACCCAGACCCTATCTCCATATTAGACCCATGTATGGTACGCCTCGCTTTATATTTATGCACTGATGGTATAGGAAGGCTTGAGCTTGTTTGAGCTTGTCTAGGCACTGAGCTTGTATGGTCATCGATGTTTGCTTCCCCCAGATTACTGTACATAGATATGATTGCCCGCCGGTGTGTGCCTATGACAGTACATATTCCGCGCATATTTGCACCAAATGAAGATGCATGAAAAATACTTTATTCTAAACGCTGTAAAACTCATTGCACAGCAGTCAATACCATTCCCGATATATAGATAAGATACAATAAGAGAAGGCCACGCCTGTCCACAATGCAATGTTACTGACTCACCAGCTCTCGTCTGATGACCAGGTGAATATATCCTTGAGCAGCTTTCAATTTCTCCACGACTTCTTCCGGTGTCGATTCAACAACCAATTCCCCATTGATCTGAAAACGATCACTTTCCATTCAGGGTCACTGACTTGGAAAACTGGTTTCCTACCTTCCATAATCGATCACCTTCTTTCAGTCTTCCGTCCGATGCAGCCACACTATTCGGATTGATATGACGTACATAAATGCCAGCACCTGCACGCGGTTTGGCCAAACTCAAACCCAGTGAACCTGACGAAGGCTTCTCCAAGGTCACTTCCAATGTTTCCATGATTTTTCCAGCCTGAAACCAGACTAGGCTTATCTCCAGCTTGACTGCATCCATCACAGGGTTCAAGACCACGCCGAGGGTTTATAGCACCAAACCACAGGCCCGGGGAAACTGGAATTGCGTACTTAGGGCCACAGGCCGCCTCACCTCGACGGATGCATTCTCCTTGATTCGACCACTGCTGGCCAACACGGACGATGACTTTAGTCTCAGCAGACCCAAGTGCACCGGCGATGCGGCATTCTTCAACATGGTCACGACATCGCTGTGGGACATGCCCAACGTGCTGACACCATTCACCTGAAACAAACCAGTTATAGCCCCATTCAAATCTGACCGCAAAGCACAACTTACCGAAGCCAGCTGATCGCCAGGCAAAATAGACGGACAAGAGAGCGCCGGCTCGGCCACCAAGGCTTTCACATACACTTTCTTTGTCCCTTTGCCGCCTGCCACTTGAATTCCCAAACTGCCGTGCTCGTTTTTGGCCAATTCAACTTCGAATAATTCAAGCTAAAATTTCACCCAAATGTTGGCGACCTTATCCTGCCTCAAACTGGCAGCTTTCACTCAACAGCACGTCCCTGCATTTGACTGCTTTGACATGTCATTTTTTGGCCTGATAGACCCAGATGTATGCACCAAAATTTGTCAGCTCATCGCTACGGGCAATGTTAAGTGCTCGATCAGCAAGCCCCCACGCAGCAGTACTGACGTGAGCCCGGGTCGCCGCCTAGCGGATTGAGGCGTGTGCCTCTCACTTTCAAGGGAGGGTTCGACTCCCGCCCGGGTAAAAATGATTATCAAATATGTGTTCCCTCGAGTGCGCTGTGGTGCTTGGCTATGGACATGGCATGAGCACACTTACATCTTCGGGTGGCGTGTCATCGAGACTGTCCATGGACGAACCCCTCGAATTTATCAAATCATTTGTCCAATCGATATCGCCATGTCTGACCCCCATCGACTCCGCTTTGTCTTGTTCCGCAGACAAATCGCCATGACTTTTCGTTTTCTTATCAATTTTCAAATAAGCCCCATCTCCGAACGTCCTATATTCGGCCTTGGCCATATCGGCTTCGTCGTCCGAATTGGCGTGTCTGACATTGCCATTCGCCTTGGCTTGTTTGGCCCGCTCGGAATCGGCAGTGGCGTCGCTCCGCTCGGTATCGCTCCGCTCCTCCTCCTCGCTATCACCACCCAACCCGCCGTACATTTCCGACGACACACCACCTTCTCGATTATTCACAAACAGCACGCCTCCACTTCTCGCATCCGCTCGAAATGGTTCGTACTGTTTCAAAAATTCATTCACATCCGATGTATCGGCAAAATATTCGGGAACTCCAAATTTTTCATCGGGCGCCGATGATTTTCGTGTTTTATTTTGTTGTTTCAAATCCGATCCACTGCTCGAATTTGTCATACCCGTCGTCAAGTGATAATCCAATGTCCGCGCTTTCTTCCCATTCTCCAATGCCGACTGTTGAGTCCGTCGATCGTGACTGCTGTGCCGACTCCCCGTCTGCTCGCCACTACCGCTTCCCGTGCCCAAACTTTCGTTGCTACTGTATAAACTTCGAAGACGAAGAATTCCCAATTCCACTTCGCCGTCCGCATCGCGCACCAGTTGCACAGCGTCGTAACGCGTCTTCGATTCCAAATCGTTCCCATTAATCGAAGTTATCTTATCACCTATAATTCGTACATGACCCTGTCAATTGGCCTCCTGCGGCCACTACACCAAGTCTTTCCCCGGTTTATCCTTCACTAGATAACTTCAGTAGCTTCCCTCCTTCAAAAATTCTTTTGATTTCGCAACAAAAATTGGCAAATTAGTCGGAATTAAAAGAATTTTCCAAATTTTCAATACTACGATAAAGACCAATCTCATTCAATATCCCAAAGTCACGCTCATAATTCGTATTTTGAATTGGCTCATAATAGGACAGATAGCTTAGGCACTCCCTGTCTAGGCCCCCTGCCAGCCTGAGGCTTCGGCACTCTTGCCGAGTACACTGTGTGCTCAAAGGTTAGGGGCCTAAGACCCCCATGGCTCTTTCCGATTACACTTCTCAAACCCGAACTTTGGCGGACACCTTTCTCACCATCAAGACGCCCCCAGGAGGATCGTGAGTGCGTCATTTGTCCAACTACTGGACTACCAGTCTACAAAACTTCATTTCTCAAAACAACCGCGTCAAGCTTTCTCGCAGTCTAGCTACAGTAGAGGATTGTGACAGTGGCCCGATCAGTAACAGGATCACGACTGCCCAGGGTCGACTTCGGATGATAACCACTCAACTTTATAAGCTCGACCTCCCCGCAATCCTCCATTTTCGCTTCAGTAACACTGTTTTCACCCTTCTGACTCATAAACTCACCAATGAGCACAACACCACGCCACCAGTCCCTCCTTACCTATACGCACTCGACCTTCCAACTCGGCCGGTCCACCAACCGTCAACGACTTGACATAGACGCCTTTGAGCCCTTGTATTTCTCCATCGACCAACGTCAAGCCCAATCCCGTCTGCGGATCCTTGTACAACTTGACTAAGAACGTCTGATAATCGGACGGTGATAAGGCCGGTGCGTCGGTGGCACCTTCCAATCGTTGTTCCATACTCGCTGTAAGAAACGCCAATCTAAATCGACACGTCGCCCACCCAGTTCCCAATCCATACCCGACAAGGTTTCGTCGACATTCGGCAGATGACTAATGTCATGGGATGGAATGCTCACATTCAACGACGACTCGTTGCCACCACCGTTCGCATTGTTCACTAACTTCTCACCCAACGTGCCACTCTTCAATTGAATCGGGGTCGTTGAATGGCCTCCTCGGGTCGGTGGCATGACTGCATCGACCGGTCGTTCTCGATGTCTTTCCCCTCCGATCAATACTTCGTGCGCTTCCGGTGATGGCTCGCGCGAAATACCCGAATCCGCGTCCGAGCTATAAAAGAAGATGCCGTCAACCCATCCTTCTCCCGACACCAATGGACCATTTTAGCGTCAGCAAAGATTTGAATTCCCGCGATTACGGTAGCTGGACTGCTTGACACTTGGCGAGCAGATCAGTTTGATCTATCGTCGTTATAGCTAATGATCTATCACTTCAACCAAAATTTGCACAAGATCTGCTTGATCCTTGATGTATTGTCATAAGCGGCACACGCGGGAATTTCAAATTTGAATCTTTTCGCATCAGAGGCCGGATTCTCGAAAGTTGGCTGGAAAACAGTGAGCTGACTGGAAAAACCCATTGAGGTCATCCCTAAATTTCCAATGAGGTGAGTGTAATATTTCAGCGCGAGCTCACCCTAATATTCCAGTGCGGTGGCTGGAGAAAGGCCTAACGGAATTGTGCTATTCTAGAAACAAAACTTGGTGGATGGGAAGTTGGGGTCAGCGTGAAAGCGCAGTTTCAATGGCGCACAGTGCCCCTTCTAATTTACAAGCCTAGACGACTTAACCTAGGACGACTGATGACTGGTTATTAAATAGGTTTGCTGCCCTATTATAATTACGGGACAGCATAGGCGATACAGAAACAGGGCAACTAAACTAGCGTTCGGCTGGGTCCATCTGTGCTTTTGTGCATATACAGTACACCAACAATTAAACTATTGTAAGCCCCGACAAAGTCCGGCAAAACAAAAGAAATGTTTACTGGGCACTCTTGGAGAAGACACGAGGAAGCTGAACTTGAATCCACAAGACGCAGAGGGCTGCACAAGATGAAGACAAAAGTGCAAAAAAGCGGACCCTGCTTACGGCGGACTAAACGCTCATAAAATGATGACTTTAGCGCTTGCTCGGCTCCCAGTTCAGGGGAGTGTCAGGTTGATCTTAATTCTACAAAAGGGACCACACGTGCAACATATACGAGTAGAAACAAGCGGATAAAAGCATCAGATTACTTGCCTCACTCTTCAGCAAAGTTTTATGCGGAAACGGCTCGATCTGTTTCGCTTAAATCAGACCAATCAGATTGTGTGCCCTGATAAACTGTGATCCCAAACGGCCCGTTAATCAGCAACTGTAGCACATTAGCTTGCGACATGCGTCATATCAGCTGCTATCTATCATGATTCCACCAGGCTCATTATCTCTCGAAAATTCTCGCATGTTTCAGTCTTTGGCCAAGTTACGCAGCCTCAGCATAGCATTGCATAGTCGATAGTCACCCTCCATGTTACCCACAAATCACCTTGGCCCACGATAACTGCTTCGTCAGCAGAACCTGGCCATCCAACAACGATATTCACGAAGTTTACGGCTGTTGACAATAATGCATGTCTATCATTCGCTTGAAATTACTTCATTAGACCTCGCTGGAAAAGGTTTCGAGGCGGTCTTGATTGCCTCGATCTTTTTCCCAGTCACCCCCGCTATCTCGACGAACTTTTCCCATGAATATTTTTTTGAGAATACTATTTCGTACCAACTTTGCTCAGTGACTGCAAAATTAGACTCGGTGACAGGAAAACAGTGACAGAAATACATTCGAGAATAGCTATCCCAGTCAGCTCAATGGAAAAGTGCTCGGTGAGCGGAAGATATCGCTGGAAAACGCTTCGAGAATACGGCCTCAGGTCAATTCCCTCCTCTTACCTTCTATGCGACGTATTGCTATTATAATTTGTGGGCACTTGCAATCGTTTGCCAGCCAATACAGATCGATCCAAACTAGCCGTCGGTCTAATCGTTCCATTCTCATCTTTCGGCAATGTTTGATCGGCCCAGAATCGCTGTCGCATGCAAAATCGATGCTGCGCTGCAGCAAAACGAACGAAATAGCAACTCCTGCAAACAATATTAGATTGTACCAAATATAGAAATCGACAAACATTCCTCACTTTCTGTAATTATCCGTGAAGAATACGAGGCTTCTCGGCGGGCCTCCATTCACTTGCGGCACAATCACAAATCGTTTATGATCAAACTGCAACGTTTGCGTCTCGTGCCACGGGTGCTGACTGACTGGAACTCGTTCACCGCCCTGCACAAAACACAATCATCATCCCTGCCTCGTCGACATCTCCTCTTGCATGTCACATGTAAGAGGGGAGGGGATCGTAATCAGAGGACGATTTCGAGGGCGGTGGACACCCTGTCGACGAAAATGTGCTCCCTCGCACATTTTCGACCTCTATCGCTGTCTGAGCGGTGCTACGCAGGGAGGGCGGTCTCCTCAACTGGAAATCCAGCAGCCAGGGCTTCTGTGAAGACACAGAGGTCATTATTCCGATAGTTCTCTCGGTTAGCGGCAAAATCCAAAAGTATTTCCTCCATTTTATGCTCGAAGAAAGACCGCCAGTTCTCGCCTGTTACAACATTTGAATTTCCCGCCATTTTGGAATAATTTTACAAAGGATATGATATCAGAAAAGAAAATCTGTCTTTCTGATACAATCTTACGTCAATTCTCAAAATATCACCCTAAACTGTTCAATTTTCTCTAATACCAGCGATCAGATCCCTGGCAAACTCAATAAAACTGGAGCTCAAGTTTTTGGGTCGAAACTCTTGAAAATCGGTATTGACCACAGCAAAAGTATAGCCTAGCACGGAGCTAATTATTAACCTCAAAACACTAAAACTTCATTTTCCCATGTTCCACATCCTAATCCCCCTTCTTTCCTCAATTTTTCCACCCCTCTCTGACCACTTACCCTTTCTTCGAAAATGATAATTCCTCTCGGCATGATTCCAATCCACAACGGGGTCCCCGTGTCTGGATCGCCCAACGGACTCGGCGTCAACAACGAACTAAAACCATCAAAACACCGTTCCATAATGTTATCCGATGGCAGACGCCGAAACACTGCATTGAAAAGTGCACAAATGATTTCAAGTCACAGGATGACCCATCAGCCTGTACTGGCTCTTCCTGACACCGCAACCACGTCTGCTAACCCCCGAATTCTCACTAGAATCGACGATGTTCAGCTCAGACGTCAAGTACCTACGAGAAAAACCTCAAAGCACCCCCCACAGGTAGGTATAGCACGACCTTAAATTATACATATGCTCTGCCGTTTAAATGCAAAATAAAACCAGTGTATTTCCCGCTAATTTTTAAAAAATCCCACCACCATTTTCTCCGAGCCAACGATCTTACGATTCGTGATAAAACATGCACGCACGGGGACCCTCGACAACGTTTCACCAAACCAATGCCAGCTCTCCTCTTCGCAAATGCACTCGACCCCCCCCCCCCCCCCGTTCAAATACGCAACCTACTCACCTCGGTTTCGTTCTATAAATTCTATGAAAATGGATTCCGTATTCTCTGGCCGTCTGACACATTCTCACGTATTCCGTCTCAGCTTCGTGTTTCCTTAATCCACCATATTGACCATGCAATTCGGCCAATAATGTACGCACTCGTTGTTCATTGCCCACATTTTCGATTATTCCCTGAAAATTATCATCACTAAACCCATGCCATCCCCTTTCCACCCATTCTTCCCTCACCTCTGGCAAATAGCAAATCGGCTCGAAATAATTCAACGAATCCGCTAATCGATCCCCATATTCGGCTTGCAAGGCGATGGCGGCCAAACCGAACGCATCGTCTCGATTACATTGCAATCGATCGTCGATCACATCGCGCCGCAATTGTAGGTAAATTTGATGCCTGGTCTGCTCCGTCCTGACAAATAGACAAGCTGGTCAGTCCACCCCATAACACAATACTCCCCACTTACTTGACGAAATCCAACAAGACTGGATAAAATTTCAATCGAAAATATAAAGTGTACATGAATTTCGCGTACGAGGCGTCCTTATTATTGTTCATACTACGCCAACCTGCTGGCGCGAATTTGGCCAATTTCTGTTCCGGTTCCAAGAAATAATGTTCACCATCTGCAAAATACAACAAATTTAGGAAACACAAATGGCCAGTCCCTGTGGAACCTGCGAGTACACTCTAGAATTAATGCGGGAATATTGAAAAACGAATACGATATTCAGCCAAAATTCTCGACATGAAGCACCTGTGCAGAAAAAGTCAAAATTCTAGCTTGAAAAGATTGACAAATGAAAGTTTCGATTTCTCTAGACAGGGTTTCTGGTAGATTCGACCCACAGTCCGCAAAGTGAAAAATGTGACTTTTCCAGTTGACCATATGAGCCGGATAGGAGGCTTGGTTGGCTCGAAAAAAAAGTTTTCTTCACAAAATATCGAATTTCCATTATCGAAAATGGAACTTCGGCGATATTGATCACCAATAATCAATTTTCAGAGCTAGATCAATCGCCGACCGTAAATAAACGTACGTAGAATGCCCCTAACGACGTCTGCTAATTCCTTAAAGCCAACCTTTAAAACTAAAAAAGGCCGCGAAATTTGAAATTTTAAAACACTAAAAAATTAAAAAGGATACTAAATCAAGCCAAAAAAGAAGTGACTTTTATAAGGGATTATAGGCACACATCGGGCATTATCACGAAAATTTGGTCCCTCCTTTTTTAAAAAACGAAAAAACCCCATTTCTAACCGAAAACCGCTGTATAGCTCATTTTATAGCATTGTTTTACGCACTATAATAGGAGGTATTTTTAATTTTTTCCTTAACATTCATCACGTTTTGCATTTACCTAAAAAAAATCAGCAAAAAATGTCAAAACCTTGATTTTTCAAAATGCGGTTTTTCGTTTATAAAACTCATAAGGCACCAAATTGGGCGGACTATATTTTTGAGATGATGCCCAATAAGTGCCATAAAAACCCCGATGAAAATCATTTCTCTTCAACTTGATTTAGTTATCTTTTTCATTTTTTAGCGTGTAAAAGTTTAAATTTCGCGGTCTTTTTTCGTCTTAAAAATAATGCATAAGGAATTAGAAGATGCCATTACTGGCACTGTAAACTACATTCATTTCCGCGTCGGCGATCGATCTAGTTTTAAAAATTGATCGTTGGTGATCAAATCGCCAAATCCCCATTTTCAAAACATGGAAATTCGATATCTAGTCAAGAATTTTTTTGAGCCGACCGAACGCCCGAACAGGACCCCTATCAGGTCAGCTGGAGAAGTCACAGTTTTTCGCTAGGACGATTTTCAGCCAATCGGGTCGAATCTACCAGAAACCCTGCCTCAAGGAGTCGAAATTTTTCATTTCCCAATGGTCCCCCTTTGCAATCAAGAATTTCGACATTTTCTGCACAGGTGCTAGAGATCCAGAATTTTGGTATTCCCACATTCTAGAGTGGACTTCCCCTTTAAGGGGACCCCCCCCCCCCCAGAGACCTGGCCTCCTACTCGCCCAAACATGCATTCGAACTTTAATCCGAGCGGTCAGACTCGACAAGGCCGTTCTTACCTTTCATATAGGTCAATCCGAAAAAGTGGCTTTCCATAACATTCGTGTGCGTACTCACTGCCTGGAACACATCGTCGGCCGTACTATCCACGTGGCATTCCACATCCACTCGTTGCCCGTTCAACAATATAACCACCACAATCGTATCGCCCGACGAACGAAACAATTTCTTTCGCTGAAACACAACAAAACCGTCAAGGACGCCCCCCAATTCGGGATCATGCCCTCAACAAAAACCAAATTTACACGAATTCCATCCAACCGTCATCAATCACTCATTCAATTCATAACCTGGCCAGTTTACCCAAAAAATTTTACATACCTTCGCCGACGGCGCTTTTAGCCTAATACTGGCCAGACGGCTTTTATACACAAATTCCGGACCCGTTTCGTTCACCGCCATACTCTAAAAACATGCCACTTTACAACCACCTTCCCCCAAAAAAAACCAATTCTTACCCCATTCGATTGCTGACGACGCTGTTGTTTCAGGCGCTGCGTCAAAGACGGTTGCCTTCGAGCCGATCGACTGAACGAATCGCGCACAAAACTTGGATTGCGATAAATTTGAGTGGGTGGAGCCTGCGTTACTTCGTTCCTGACAGACGTCGTCGGCTCAACGTTTGCATTGGCCACTAAATGAAAACAACATCAATTGTACAAACCCACAAAACAAAACCAAATCCAAATAAATTACACATTCTAATCAAAAACATCCCCCAAAAATCGAAGCCGATTAATCTTTATTTCCCTCTGGACTAGATTAAACCCTCGGCCAGGCCAGCCAACTTCGTTTCGACTATGCTTTCCATCAACTTGCATTTCCTATCTTACGCGCCAATAAGCATTTTCTAAAATCCCATCTGTTTTTTTTCAATTCAAAAGCTGTTTTTTGATTTCGCCTCGCCTCAAATTCGATTCCTTGGCCTTTCGAGCGAATTCCTTCGAGAAATATTTCATACTTGATCCATATCGCCAGCCAGACTACATTCCTTGCCCAAGTCAGACGATGATAAGATTACAAGAAAACAAAAAAATTATCTTCTTTCCGGGAAAAATTTCATAATTCAAATCCAAAATCCCCAATTCCTAATGTCTAGATTCAGTAAGTTTGGGTTTTTTGTTCCTTTCGAATTTCGCTAATCCAAAGTCACTAAAATTAAAAATATCCACGAAAAAAAGGACAATCCTAATTTAATTTCTATCGAATCAAAGTTCAAATTCCATTTTTTTTACCTCTGCACAAAATTCAATAGTTGAACAAAAAAAGACCATATTAGGGCAATATATCAGATGATTTCCTTCTCGGGCGCACCTGCAAGACCCCGCCTCGCCCCTCGCCTGCCAGGCACCTATCGAGTATAAACAAGACGCCAGCGGTCCAACCATATAAGGTGAACAGAGGCGAATGAACGCCACGTAAAATCGTCAACACGGAATGGAAAAACGTTCGTTGTCTGGCCCCGACTTGACTGGCCTGGCTTCGTTCGTACACGACTAGACCGGCTACACTTTTATTCTATCCAACGAGAGAAACCGGCCATTTTCCAAGTCGACTCGTCGTCCTATATCCAACCCACCAGTCAACAAAACTCGCACACTTCACAACCAAACAGCTATTGCCTCTTATGGACACTAGAAAAAAACCGTCTTCTTCGTGGCCGCATTCTTCATTTTCTCTCCCGCTCATTCCTCGCCACAACTACCACACCCGTCAATGAAAAAATATCAACTCTCCACTCAAAACATCGCCAACCAATTATCGGCTTGTCGTCCAGGCCACTCCGAATCCATTCCTAGTCTCTTCTTAACTCGAACTACCCATTACAGCTTTCTGTGATAAACTGAATCGCAGGCATTCAAAAAATCGCAGATTTTCTTAAATTCAAATTTTTCGCTTTGAAACAAGAAAAAACTCGAAAAAACCTCAACCAACCCTCATTCTATATAATGAATAACTCTGGCCATTGTCATACAAACTGGACAACAGGTTCTCCTCTCCCCGCGCAAAAACACGGCCAGGCCAGCACAATGGTTCGTGATAGGCACCGTAGTTCATGGCCGCCCGTAAACACGGTCAGCTGTAAGTACATTTGTACACGAAACCATCCCCCTCACGTACTTGACCACGATCACTCGGCCTCGTCCCACCAAAAATGCTCCTATCACCAACACGACCACACTGCCTCCACCAGTCGAATGAGGAAAATGACGAACCATTGTCCTCTGCTTACTCAGTCCCCCCTGACTCAACATCCCCACCCATGTACTAGTTCAATAAAAACATCGACACAATTGAGCACTGAATCGGCAAAAATTATTACCCTTACTCTTTCCTAACTCCACTTTTCAATATTCTAAAATCAACTACCGTCCACGCTTTCTTTTTCCGACACTTTCGCCATTCCAATTTTTCAAACCTTCTCACTCAACAGTTAGTCAAAATGGAAAAGTGAAAAATCCATTCAAAATGGCACTCGATGACGAAAAAGCCAATCATTCCTCACAACTCACTCTTTCACGCCAGCTCGAACTCCCGCCATCGAATCGAAGAAAAACTCTCACGATTCCTTCGCTGACAGCCGTAATACCGTTGCCTACTCGAGACACGACCGACCAACCGATGGTGCCAGGCTACAGCGGCTACCATAGCGACAACGAGGACGGAAGGAAATCCTACCTGCACGCCCCGACACACGTCACTTATGCACAAAGTCACACCAACGACCTGACCACAATAAAGTCAATCCGACAACACGGCCAGCCAACTGAGAAAATACACTCTCCTTCCAGACAATAACTCCTAATTATTCCAAGGACACAACCATACCGCGCTCTAATATCCTCCCCCGGAGTGGGACTCGAACCCCCGCCCCTGCGACACACGTCTACGCAAGTGGACCAAAATAATCCATTAGCACTAGCCTCACCTTCGGGAATAGCATACCGGAGTGGGACTCGAACCCCCGCCCCTACGACACACGTCTACGCAAGTGGACCAAAATATCCATTAGCACTAGCCTTACCTTCGGGAATAGCGTCCCGGAGTGGGACCCGAACCCCCGCCCCTACGACACACGTCTACGCAAGTGGACCAAAATATCCATTAGCACTAGCCTTACCTTCGGGAATAGCGTCCCGGAGTGGGACCCGAACCCCCGCCCCTACGACACACGTCTACGCAAGTGGACCAAAATAATCCATTAGCACTAGCCTCACCTTCGGGAATAGCGTCCCGGAGTGGGACTCGAACCCCCGCCCCTACGACACACGTCTACGCAAGTGGACCAAAATATCCATTAGCACTAGCCTTACCTTCGGGAATAGCATACCGGAGTGGGACTCGAACCCCCGCCCCTACGACACACGTCTACGCAAGTGGACCAAAATAATCC
Source organism: Mesodorylaimus sp. YZB2_4 (assembly GCA_030248295.1). NCBI lineage: Eukaryota > Metazoa > Nematoda > Enoplea > Dorylaimida > Dorylaimidae > Mesodorylaimus > Mesodorylaimus sp. YZB2_4. The sequence goes on along the minus strand of JASANH010001374.1, from coordinate 220,936 downwards.
ATTAGCACTAGCCTCACCTTCGGGAATAGCGTCCCGGAGTGGGACTCGAACCCCCGCCCCTACGACACACGTCTACGCAAGTGGACCAAAATAATCCATTAGCACTAGCCTCACCTTCGGGAATAGCGTCCCGGAGTGGGACTCGAACCCCCGCCCCTACGACACACGTCTACGCAAGTGGACCAAAATAATCCATTAGCACTAGCCTCACCTTCGGGAATAGCGTCCCGGAGTGGGACTCGAACCCCCGCCCCTACGACACACGTCTACGCAAGTGGACCAAAATATCCATTAGCACTAGCCTTACCTTCGGGAATAGCGTCCCGGAGTGGGACTCGAACCCCCGCCCCTACGACACACGTCTACGCAAGTGGACCAAAATAATCCATTAGCACTAGCCTCACCTTCGGGAATAGCGTCCCGGAGTGGGACTCGAACCCCCGCCCCTACGACACACGTCTACGCAAGTGGACCAAAATATCCATTAGCACTAGCCTTACCTTCGGGAATAGCGTCCCGGAGTGGGACTCGAACCCCCGCCCCTACGACACACGTCTACGCAAGTGGACCAAAATAATCCATTAGCACTAGCCTCACCTTCGGGAATAGCGTCCCGGAGTGGGACTCGAACCCCCGCCCCTACGACACACGTCTACGCAAGTGGACCAAAATAATCCATTAGCACTAGCCTCACCTTCGGGAATAGCGTCCCGGAGTGGGACTCGAACCCCCGCCCCTACGACACACGTCTACGCAAGTGGACCAAAATAATCCATTAGCACTAGCCTCACCTTCGGGAATAGCATACCGGAGTGGGACTCGAACCCCCGCCCCTACGACACACGTCTACGCAAGTGGACCAAAATATCCATTAGCACTAGCCTTACCTTCGGGAATAGCGTCCCGGAGTGGGACTCGAACCCCCGCCCCTACGACACACGTCTACGCAAGTGGACCAAAATAATCCATTAGCACTAGCCTCACCTTCGGGAATAGCGTCCCGGAGTGGGACTCGAACCCCCGCCCCTACGACACACGTCTACGCAAGTGGACCAAAATAATCCATTAGCACTAGCCTCACCTTCGGGAATAGCGTCCCGGAGTGGGACTCGAACCCCCGCCCCTACGACACACGTCTACGCAAGTGGACCAAAATAATCCATTAGCACTAGCCTCACCTTCGGGAATAGCATACCGGAGTGGGACTCGAACCCCCGCCCCTACGACACACGTCTGCGCAAGTGGAGCGAAATAATCCTCCCCACTCCACCATCCATTAGCACACTGGCCTCACCTTCAGGAATAGCATCCAATTCGTGCCCGCTGAACAGGCCCGTTTCGTGTTCGCTAGTCGACGGCGCTTGCCCATCGCCGCTCGAAACCGGCTCGTCCTGTCTTCGTCGCATGGCCAACGCCTGTTGCACGCCGAGCACTGGTACCGATTTCTCCTGACCCAATCCAGCTCGTGTAGGCGACGTCGAAGGATTCGATGGTTTCCTCGTATATAATTCCACTTTTTGCATAGGCTCGTCCGTTGCCAAAATATCAGCTTTTCTTGGCGGCCTCGGCGGTGGAACACTAAGCGGCTCAAAATCCAATACTTTGCTCGTCGATTCGTCCTCGTCCACACGTATTTCAATATCCACGTATTTCTCAGGCACTAAATTACCATCGCTCTCGTAATTCAAAACGTGCACTTCCATCGGCATCGATCGTTGAGAAGGCGTGTCGGACAAACGACTAAAACGAAAAATAATTTTCAACCAAGCGCCCCAGGGTTTCTGCTAGATTCTAGACCCAATATGCTCAAAATCGGACAACTGAAAACTGTGACTTTTCCAATCGACCCACTTGGCCGATTGGGGTCCTATTCGGGGTTTCATCGGCAAACAAATTTTCTTCGAAAGATATCGAATGTTTTTGTTAGAAACTGACCCTAAAATAGGGCCTTGGCGATATTGATCTCCAAAAAAATCGAATTTCAAAGCTAGATCGACCTTCGACGCGGAAATGAACGTACTTTACAATGCCCCTAACGACCGCGACAAGACCGCGAAATTTGAATTTTCATAAAAACCTTAAGATATAAAAAAGATACTAAATTAAGCGGAAGAGAAATGATTACTGATCAATGCTAGAGGAAAAATAAAACATACACCTTATTATAGAGCGCAGAAAATGCTTTAAAACGAGTTATACACCGATTTTCGGTTATACATGGGGTCTTTTCGTTTTTAAAAATCATAAGGTACCGAATTGGTTGGACTTATTTCGTGATGATGCTCAATAGGTGTCTTATAATCCCTCATAAAAATCGTTTCTCTTCAACTTAATTTAGTATCTTTTTTGTTTTATTAGTGTAAAAATTCAAATTTCGCGGTCTTTTCTTTTAAAAATCAAGTATAAGGAATTAGCAGACGCCGTTAGTGGCATTGTAAAGTACGTTCATTTCCGCTTCGGCGATCGACAAAGTTTTGAAAATTGATCGTTGATGATCAATATCGCTGAAACCATATTTTCGAAACATGAAAATTCTATATCTCGTGAAGAAATTTTTTTGAGCCGATCAAACCTCCAATAGAAGCCCGATTGGCCCAGAGTGTCAACCAGAAAAGTCACATTTTTTCACATGGCCCATTTTCAGGCACTTGGGTCGAAAATCCTGTCTAAAAAACCAGCGGCCCCTACCTGTCCTTTCCATCCTCGTTTACCGTAGCGATGGAAGATAAATTTTCGAAACTGGCAAACAACGAATCGTCATTGTGTTTTGGCGATGGCAATAATAATCCAGTGGCATAGGATCTTTTGGTCAGCATATTCTCCTCGCGGCCTTCGCCAACCACCGACAGCCCGTTCTCCCCTTCGCCATCCCTCGACTGCTCCATGTCGTGCAAGGAACATCGTCCTCGCCTTCTCTCCGATTTCTCCTCCATTTTCCTTTGAGGCGAACAAAAGGCGCAATCGACGCTGTGATGACTTCGTACACTCTCCAATTCACCGTGGTCTTTCGGTTTCGTAAACGCCGACGGTGCGGTTGGCATTAATTGTTCAAAAATTTGCAATTTTCCACTTTCGTTTAAACCAGATTTCGTCATCGTCAAAGTTTCGTCTCCCAAATTCGAACCATAGCCGCAATTCGTCGAGCTAACCGTTTTTTCTGGACTCGTCGGATCTGATTGAAAGGCTAAACCAAAATTTATGCTATCAATATCTGTTCGAATTGAATTCGTTCGTTTTTCTTTCTCATCAAAAGAAAATGGATCTTCGAAAAATGTTGGCTCCAATTTTTTCGTCTCTTTTTCTAAATTACTCGTAACAATTGATTGCGGCGGACCAAATACCGAATCTTCCATATCCTCGCTACTGACCGATGTCGAGAATACATCGCCATGAGATTTAGTCAACATCGAACGAGCCGTACCGAATTCGCCCATACTCGATTCCAATTCACCCGTCTCAAATTTCGTCGATTTTTCCATCCAAAATAAATCAGGATCTTCTATTTTTTCTTCAATTTTCTTTTTTCCATTCGATTCATTATCGAAAACGACCCACGATGGTTTCTTAATCCAATCCGGATCATCATCGGACATGATCGATTTGGTCATATTCTCTTCGATCGGTTGATCGAGTGCCGTGCTGTGTCCGATCGGTGATTCCATTTCCGATAATAATAGCATATCGCTTTCTTTTCTCGACACTTCTTGTTTAATCCACATGTTCGTCTCCTCCGTCACCGACTGCTCGCTCACCCTCCACTTTTTCTCTGCTTGATCTTCATCATCGCTCGACAATCCAGCATACATCGATGTCTTGGTCCAAACTTGTGTCTGCGTACTTTCCACCAATTTCGATTCCCCTTTTTCATATTCCAAAATATCTGATCCACTCGTAATCACTAAATCCACGCTCGATATGACGGCCGTTTTCACCAAATCATCTTCGTCTTGCGTCTCCTTCACTTCCGGCATGGCCAACGGACTCGTAGCCATCTCCGTTGTCACCTGATCAACCACCGATCGGGGCGACATCGGACTAATGGCCGTGTCCACAACCAGCACGGGTTCTTGCGGGGGTGGCGATACATCCGACAAACCAAAATCGGATATCTGAAACGAGACAAATCTCAATTTTCTCCCAAACCACCCGCACCCACATCTTCTTACATCGTCATTACTGCCCATAATCAATCTGTACAAATTCTGTATTCCCGTCACACCATCGATGCCTCGTTGTTGCAACTGATTTTGAACAACCTAAAACAAAATTCATTGTTCAAAATTGTTTTTTATTCTCAAAAATATAATCAAAAAACTCATTTTCCATATCGATTAACATAATCCCACTCACTTGAGCAATTTTGGCCAAAGGCAATCGAGCGTTCGGTTCCGCCAACGTCATCAAATTCAATACACTGTACAATTCGGGACTAGACGCTGCGGACCCCTAAAATGAGCAAGACACTTTAAAAAAAGCATAGAAGCAGCATCCGAATTTTTGGGCGCTTAAAGGAGGGTCCAGAAAGCGAAAAACCTGTTTTTTGTGTCCACTGCGTCATAAATTTTCATCTCAACAAGGTGCCCCGAAAAATGATTTTTCCAGGTTCCCCTGGCAAAAATTAAAACTTCCCAAAATACAACCTTTCACAGTTTTCCCTGATTTTGGCTGGAAGATTGGCAATTTTCCTTGACTTTTCCAAGATTTTCAGACAAAAAACTTATCGTCTGAATTTTCACAGCTTAAACCCTCAAAATGTAATTTTCACAGTTTTCCCAGATTTTGGCTCAGATTCTCTGTTTTTTCCAGACGTTTCTCGGATTCCCTGACTTTTCCAAGTCGAAACCCGAACAAACCTCGCTTAGCCTGAGCCTTGCGCTGCGCACAGTCAAACTTCCCTCCCGAATGTCATAGGGTTCTTGAACCTGAGCATCAATGCGCGCGGTAAATTCAAATATTTCGCTATAAACGAGTTTTGTGTGGTTTCGTGTCATAATTCGTGTTTTGTGTCATATTCTCTGCTGCTCATATTTAGAGAATGTAACTTACACAGACCCACACCGAAAGTCTGAGCAAGGGCCAGGATTTCCTTAGCATTCCCATTTCAGACCCTTCTTTCAAGCCTAGGAGACCCCAGTTTTTCACGCTGCATCGAAGAAAAACATTGCACCTTACCATTGTGTCCCATTTCAACGCATAATTCATGACAGCACCAAAAGCGTAAACGTACGCCTAAAAAAGGAAACTTAGCAGAACTGAAAACAGAATATTGGCACCCAGCCAAGGCAGGTATTATTTTAGGGCGTCCACTATTCCAGCTTAAATCAATATCAACCATAAATCCACAAAATAGCGAATAAAACTGCCATCATCAGCTGAGTACACTTTGCAACGAGTTCGGGCGACCAATCCCAAGTTTACTTGGAAGACTGATTAACCATAGCACAGCTGGATTACCCACTTGCCACCACATGGCCAAACTCCCGCCAGCCACCAGTGGCTTACACAAGCCAAGCAAGTCCAGATGCAAATTCATGCTTCCTAATTCGGCTTTTTTTTGACCCCCATTCTTGCCAGGAGCATACACCAAGGTCGAACAGGGGGCAATACCACAGGACCACAGGGGTGTTGGTTGACTTTAGCCAGGTTTCTTTGCCCGAGAAAAGACTGTACTTTGAAATCACAAATTTTCCTTGATTTTGCTTCCAGAATTCTCATTTCCCCCAACTTTTTCAGTTTTTCCACACACATTTAAGATTCCTCAACTTTTTTATAGTTTTTCCAGCCAAGCCATGTCCGAACTCTGGCAAAAAATTTTCCCTAGTTTTTCAAACTCGTATGATGAACCCTGGCGATGCACAAACAGATTTCAAGGATCCCCACGAAAAAACCTTGACTCACTTTGTTCAAATCCACATTGGCCGTACCAATCAGACCACCAGCGAACGCATCGTTGTTCAATCGCCCGTATTCTGGAGGTGTCAACGAGTCGGACAACGAATGACACGGCCACGGTTTCAATTGAACACTACCATCGTGTAAGAAAAATATTGAATCCGGCGACAAGCCCGTCCATCCAACGCTCGAACGTTTCGCTTAAAAAAATGTATAAAATCATTTTATTCTTTCATAAAATTTATTTTCTTTTCATACCATTCTCAATCAATCGTTCCAACGATTCCAACCCTTGACCCAACACTGACCACGCTTCCACTTCATCCAATCCACTACTTCGCACTTCCAAAATTTCTGATAAACTAACCGGAATTCGTCCGGCCATCGAAAATATATTCCTTCCTTTTATTCACCATATACTCGACCCTGAAACGAAAAAATTCCCCATTTTAATGAAAACTTATGCGTCTAATTTCACAAAGCAAGCAACATTCGATAGCTCGTTCTCTCGTTACCAGGCCGACATATCCGTCGCGCTCGTATATTTAATCTGCTCGCAAGCATGCCCGAAGCAGCCAGATAGCATGACCATAAAAGGAAAGGTGAGCATAGCGCCAAGTCGCGCCCGCCTACTCCGATTCGAGCTAGCTAACACACTCGGCAAGCCGTCACAGCATGGCAACGTCGTTTCACCTGCCCTCGTCCACGTTCAATAACTTTCTCCCGCCTATACTATAACATTAGCCAACAGCACCCCGCGCCACAGAAACCGATTATACGCACAAAAAGGCATCAAAGCACGCGTCAACCGGCCCCTTCCACAATTCATTCCCGCACATACCAAACCAGCAACCCGTCCCGCACTGACAGCTAAAAAGTGTTTGCAAATACAAATTCGGAATCATGAAAAAATTCGTCTGGAAAGGATCAACTCTCTTCTACCCACTCTTTTTATCCGCCATCCATACTTCAAACTTGGCACGCCAGGTGCAAACAATTAGACTTTCAAATTTAAGACATTAATTCAAGACGAAAGGCGAATGCCAGCACAAACTGTATTCGACCAATCCCAGACCACCTTGTACAGCCTCGATCAAGGCCCACAAAAAAGGACGAGTCTAGGAAACAGATGACCGCAAATGGCCTTTTTCGATGGAGCGAGAAAAATCAAACAGAACGGCCTCGTTGATTGTGATATCCAAGGCAACAACAAATGCCCCCCTCCCTCTCACACTGACCCATGGTAAGAATGGAATCAAAATTGGAGCATTCACGGTCGACAACGCAAACGATTAAAATTTCTTCCGCAACACTGTCGCCTTGAAAATTTCTTCCAAAAAAAGTTCAACCATTATAGAAATGGAAAATAGATAAAATCAATCCGAGTTCGTCCTATTCTTATAAAATCACGACTCGCTAAATTCTAATCACCTCGTCCTTGTACTAAAAACCTACAATTCCAATCATCACCCCAGCGAAGTACATATCGTAAATCGAAACTCTATCACTGTACACATTCACCAAAACAAACTGTCCCGTCACGCGACTGCACTCGACTACTTCCTATCCAAAACCAAAGAACGTTTATATTCAATCAAAAAACCTCCAAGACGAAGAAGCCTAACTGGTTGAAAAATTCTTCAACCATCCTATTTGTATCGCCTAAACTAGAATTCGAGCAACATGCCATGCGTAACATTCGAAACTAGTTTCACTAATCAAAACGACTCGTCCGACAACTAATGCCACGACCAACACGAAATATACTCATTACGAAACGAGTAACAAAAATGTCAAGTGCACACTAGTAACCAAGGACGTGACGAGCCAAGACAAGCCCTACATAAATGTGAAAATCTCCACTCACTCCACACCCACATCAATGCCCGAAAACCAAAGCCGGTTTGTAGCCTGGACCAGGGCACGCGTCGATCCTCATCCGAAATCACGTTCGTGGCAAATAAAAACATCATGCACCCCTGGCCATGTCATTACAACAAAAGCGGCCGCAAGAATTATTACGTATCCACCAACATTGGCACGTGCTGCATCCGCTCAATTGGCCAATGCATGGGGGAGCAAAGGTAAACCTCGCGCCTGGCCAGTTTCCCTTTCCACAGCATACCAGCCATTTCCCTACAAAACTAGTGCGCACATTCGCAAACCAACACCAAAAGCCAAGGCCATTCCACTCACTCAATCCACGTACGGCGATAAAATGTTTGCCCCCTTGTCCTTGCACATGCCGACGTTATGTACATAGATAAATCGAAAAAAAGTAAACTTTGACAACTAGTCGCGTTCCAACGAAAAAAATCCATGTACAAACCGTCCGTTCCTTGTAAACCTATTGCCCACATCAAACAATCAAAGCCAACAGAAAATCGAGGAAATACGTTTCGTACTAAAATAGATTCGCATAAATATCCTCCGGTTATCGTCTAGAAAAACAGACTAAGCTAAATTTGTGCAGAAAATTTTGAAATGCATCGAGTAAGTAAAAACATTGATATATACGATGGGGAATGGTTTTCACGGCCTCGGCATTACGAGTCCGACTGAAAACGCCATTGGAATGACTCAGGATGAAGACACCGACGACGTGCGGTTTCGATCGAGTGCACGCCAAAGTAAAATATACTCGAGAAAAGCGACACTCGGAATAGCTGAGACGAGAAACCGGGCTTTTCGAATCGAATAGCATAAGTAAAAGCCGAGTGATTGAGAATGTGAACGTAAAAACTGGATTCTCTATAAATCACCTACCTACTGCACGTGACGTAAGAAAGATGCGTAACTGAAAAACGTCGCTAAACATGGTCCTTCAGTATAGGCTCTAAGTAAATGAGTCATCCACACAACATTGCTCACGGGCGCGCATGTGATGGGCTTAGCGATACGAATGAACAAGCTCATGACTTTCTTAAACGTCCAGAAGCCCGGACGGATCGAAAACGTAAAACAGGAATTGCTGTTAATGCTTTAAACAAACAGAACAAAAAAGATTCGCTTACCTCCAGCGTATATTCGCGACCCTAGTTCTTTCTTCCGCTGTCTAATACTTCGCGCAACGATTCGAAATAGAAGCGAACCAACACATCATCAGCAAAATTGGTGTCAATGAAATACCATAAAAATATCGGTCAATTGTTTTCGACTTGACACAAAAGTTTGACAACTCGATCCGGAAAATTTTATAGCCTGGCACAGCGATTCCGATGCACAGATTTAAAACGAAAGAAATAAAGATAAACTAGAATAATAATTACCAAAATTGAAAAGTATGCCGAAACTCTTTGCAAAGTTCGCCAATATGACCGACACCGACCGTTCCAACCAAAGCCAGCTGAAATACAAAATTGGCGCTTCTAGCAGACAATAAATAAATGTCATACGGAGCGCGCGAAATTTAAAACATTACACTATAAATGACTTGATGAAAAATAAGACAATCTGCCCGATTCAGCCTTTATTTTTCTACACACTCATCGCCAACCTATTAATTCGCTAGTTTACAAAGTAGGATATCGCTACCTTGGTCATTTTGGTTTCTCGTACCTATACAGTATGCCCCCTGCGCTTGGATCTGATAGTGGCATGCGTGGCAGCGTGTTCATGATCTAGACGAGACAAAACTCACTGGTGGTGTAGTCAGAATGCCAAATTTACACTGCGCCACATGGATTTGAACCAGGCTCATAAAAGCGGTCACTTCGTCGAGGCGTGGCTGCCAGTGATGGATGGCTATGGCTATAAGGTCAGAAGTTCAACTGAGAAGTCGTTATTGGACAGGCAGACATGAGGTGCTCCTCAGTAGTTTTGGCGCGTGAGAAGAATTCTGCTTAGGCTAGCTTCAGTCCCTTTAACCTCCAGCTACAGCGCCAGAACTTGCTGGCTCGCAGTGGTCATAGAATGAGATTGGACGTCACGTGATCTCCCTCCGTACATGGACAGGTTCACGAAACACAAACATGGCCGCCGATGGATTTGGAGTTCTCGTCGACTGAGGTTCTTCTGCCTCACTTCGTCTGACAATGACACCAAACAAACTGACGCCAGAACAATCGCAATCGCGCGAGCTCGTCGCTTATATACCCTCGTAGGGCGCATTTATAGTCGACAAAATTTCTACTCCCCTGGGGTAGGAGTAATGGACATATAACGTACTTGCGGGCACTTTTGCACTTTGTTCCCCAATAGGCTTAGGGATAGGCCGGATAAAGGCTTAGTCTTAGCCTTAGGCTTAGGCTCAGGCTAGGATAGGCTGGATTTGGGCTTAGTCTTAGCCTTAGGCTTAGGCTCAGGCTAGGATAGGCTGGATTTGGGCTTAGTCTTAGCCTTAGGCTTAGGCTAGGATGGACGGGACTCAAGAGATTGGGGAACAAAGTGCAAAAGCGCCTGCTCGCGTATGCTATTACTCCTACCCTAGGGGTAGAAGTAGACACTTTGTCGACTACATGCGCCTTAATATACGCTTATATACCAGCCTTGCCAAGAGACTGGTTTAGCAGACTGAAAACAGCGTATTCTAGAAAAGGGCACCAAGGATTGCAAGCCAAAACTGGTCTTGCAGCTTCTTTCGTCACGCATATAAAGGGCAAAGGGCGAAAGGGAATACATACAGGCCCTGACCACTGGGGCAAGGTGGAAAAGAGTGGCTGAACATTCTGCATGCTGCTCACATGCCTAACGTTTTTCAGCTTCTTCTTCCACTCGCGTCGCGTCGTGCATGCATCTGCTGTCCTGGCCTTGTCGAGGCCTGCAGCAGGCTATGCCAACTAGTTTACAATCCAGCGGCACTTATCAAGTTTCAGCAAGCTGCTTCGTGGCCCCTCTGCTTTAGTACCTGACTCCACGAACTCTGAAGTATAGACGAGTATGATACCAACACAATGGGAGGATCGACCGCGTCATCTCATTCAACTTGTATCCTAGCCAGCATCATCCTCGTCTTATGGACATGGCGGGTATCATCTAAAATTCTCTTTTATTCAAAGCGAAGGATTATGGTAGTTTCCATGAATAGTACACTTTGGAGATCGATTTTGACACAAGCCAACATTCTAGCCAACACGCGGGATCTGGAATCTGGGAGTCTGGGATGCCAATTAGATCAGTGTCCGGAAACGTAGCGTCGGAGGAGGGTGTCGCGTGGAAGCAGTGGAAAGGGGTTACGATAGAGACGTTTTGGATGGACGACTCTGCTGGGCTGATCTGAAATTGAAAATAAGGATAGAAAAATTTAGAAAGGCTTCATTGCAAGGGTGCCTTTTTGTGATGAAAAAATGAAAAAAACTTTTCTAATTCCAACGTTCAGCCAATGTTGAGTAAAAGCTGTCAATTTTTGTGTTCCTTAGTCCTCGAGTTCGCTATATAATGGCTGGCTGTGGATAAAGTATGACATGACATGAAATCAGGTAGGTACTGCCAATTACATAAGAACAGGCACCTTTAAAAAGGATGTCATTGGTATCGTGTATTGCCAACTCTTCTCGCCCCTTGATCTTTGCGCGCTAGTGCTTCCACCACGTCGTACAGGTACTCGATCTTATCGTGCTGACTTACGAGTCTAGCCTCGGTCGAGTCCAGCAACTGTCTCAGTTGCGTGATTGATAGTTCGGAGGGTGCGGCATTATTTGGTAGACTGCCCACCCTTGATCGCCCCGCCACCTGCTCCCTCTTGGCACTGATATATTCCCGAGTCCATCTGATAATACAGGTTATCAATGCGAAGAAACACACGCCGTTGAGACCCAGGCATAGACTGGTCACACCACCCACATGTCCAATAAAACGCTCAATCGAGTCCCGATAGACCATCTCGATCCGAATATGGGGCGATGAGGAACCAGTCACAGCCAGAGCCAGACCCGACTTATTCGAATCGTCCACTGCAAACGACGTCGACACGAGCCACTCGTACTGTGTGTACTGGCATGGGTACTTGCCACACGCCTCCATGCACTCGTGGACAATCCGGAACACGTGTTTAGTGCACTCTTTCTGGAATTGATCGTCATCCGGGACGCAATGAGGCAAGTACCGGGAGGAGGGCACGTAATTGCGATACGTGAATGGAATGCAACTACAATTTTTAATTATTCTTGGCAATTTGCATTTTAGAATGCACGAAAGAAGGTCCTCATCGGCGTGGCAGTGCCCGCTGGGTCTTCCTTCCTTCACCATTATAATCGGCCTGTATTGAATGTCCACTGTCTCCATTTTGAAAACGGGTCCCGTTACAGGGGATCTGTACAGTATGCGATACTCGTCCCTGAGGAGACTCGAGTTGGTCACCAGATGCAGAACAGACTCGCCAGTGCCTTGATAGACTGTATATATCGCTCTCGGTTGCTCTTTCCATTCCATGAGCAAATTATTGAGAGTGAGCGCAAATCCAGGCGAGTTCGACTGCAACAGGGCGCAGAGTCCCGATTTCTCAAACATTAGCATCTTGGATTCGTTCAACAATCTCCTTATTTCCCTTGCATCCGAGCAAGGCGCATTGCTCGACGGCTGATAACACACGATCTGTGCAACCACAACATCGAGCAGTCGATCGAAAACGGCCTGTATGACACCCCTGCTGGGTATCCTACCGCTTCGAAAAGGAGTACACCCTGAAGAGGGTGTGTTCGGGAAAGAGACATCGGCCTGGTTTAAACACGCGAAAAAATCCCAAGCAAGATCAAAAATTTCATAATTCCATTGATCAGAATTCAGGGGGAAATAGAAAATATGGAGCAGCAGGGCGTATCGCACGGCTTGTTTGTACTCGCTCTCTGAACCAGCACTCTTCCAATCAACACTGCTCATCATATTGATAGCCCCATCGATTCGACTCAGTGCTTGACATTTCTGGCAATCGGACACGCTGCCGTTGTTGGATGCAAGGTCATCCAACATTTTGGAAAATGATCTCCTTTCTCCCTCGTATGATGTGCACAGCACAAAAGAGGGGGCGCCAAGTTGGTCGTTAGTGGTCGAGATCTCGGTACCAATGTTCCTGTGCACATAGTCCCACCACAGGGGGTATAGGACCTTGACTGTCAGGCCAGCCATGAGGAGGTAGCCGACTGCGTAAATACAAATGGCTGGCCAACCTGGAATTGTCGCCATGACTTATGCTGTGAGGTAGGGTGGGGTAGGAGAAAGTGACCATCAGTGAGACTGGTACACCACGCCTTGCATAAAGCTGGAAGTATAGTTCGATGCGATGCGTCAAATAAGCTTGCGATGCGACGTTTTAGGCACCTTTTTACATTGTCATTTGACCCAGAAGTGTCGCATCGCACGCTTATTTGACGCATCGCATCGAACTATACTTTGGGCTTAACATTCCAACAGCCCAATGAGCGGTCCAAGTGAACATCTGGCCTCTTCATTGGCGCGTTGCCCATGAAAAGGAAATTGAATTCATATCACCTAGGCAAGTACCAAAATGAAGAAACGCCTCGCGTGACCAGCAGTCGGACCACGAGGGAAATGACTTATGCATTCCAAACAAGACAAAGTTCGTTTGTCATTGCCATCCGTCTGGTGCAGTCTTACCGCACCATCCTGTCCAGCCTCGCTGCCCAGTATTGATCGATCGAGAGGACTTCCAAGCGAACGGAAAAGTGCATCTGAATCGATTAGTGGTGATTTGAAAATGCTGCGTCAGTGACTTCCAAGTGCCGATTGCACATTGCACTTGTTTTGGTTTAGTCCAGACGCATTTTTTGCACCCCAGCTTTCCTTTAGTCAGGATTAGTTTATGCTTTTTATGCTTTCATTCCTGTCCACATCGCTGGCGCCAGAAATCCTGGACTCTTTAGTCATGGCCTCGTCATGGTAGCGTATTGGTTCCTGGTATCCACTGATGGTTTAGCCGCGCCTATTAGCATGTCTTCTCCGCGTGTGCATATTGCAATGCATGTTGGGAGTGGATTAGCCAAGCCTTTGGAAGCCGACGTCAACTTTTCGATATATGCACTTGCGTGGTCATATTCGCCTAGCTCGGCTCTCATCGTCAGAGCATAGACACTTGTCCGGCCGCTCGCTTGTTTATCTCGGTTTCTGACCGATACTGCAGCTCGGCTGAAGAGCCTATTTCAACTCTTCGTTATCACCATTTGAAAGTTCTATTCTTTTTTCTTTTAACTTTGACGCCAAGGTTTCGCCCCCAGATTTTCCAGCTTATACACGCAGATCCCGATCGACTGGTTTTCTCTTCCTGGATGTCCTGGCCCAGTAGTCGGTGCAGAGGACATTGCGAAGGTTTTTTGGAACAATCGAGCTTCGTTAATTGGCAGGCGTCCTTTCTTTTTTCAAGCCTGGTGTGGTGCAGGTATCTTTTTTGTTGGTCAACTGCTTTCAGATAAGGGTTTGCTGGGACAGCTTTCGGGTCCGCTTTTTAATCTTCCTCATAATAAATGGTTTCTTCCTTGCCCCCACAGTGGAAGGCTACTTTGAAGAATTGTCCTCATCGTCAGGTTTTGGCTGGCCTGCGGGTATCAGACGTTTTCCAGTCCCCCTCGACCTGGTTTCGCCATAAGACTGTGTCCCATGTCCCTATTCTTGGAATTGGGTCAAAAACCTTTTCTTTTTTGGTGGAACTGAGTTGTCGATTCCCTACGGCTCGGACAACTTGGAGGAGAGGGCTTGGAGGAGTTAGCCGAAGGCGCAAGATATCCTCTCTGTTGCGCCTTCGGCTAACTCCTTAAATGACAAGCTTCCAATGGAGGCTGTTGCGCAGATTGGTTCCTACTGGCCGATACCTTTATCTGTACTACGGACATCTGTCAGTGGCGTGACGAATCTATAGGCACAACTGTGCATTACTTTTTTGAGTGTGCCCGTGTTTAGTGATTTTGGGGGTCGTTTAAAATCGATTGCAGCAGTGCAGTGGACTTTGTGCTGTCGAGAGATGTTGCCGTCTTGGCCTCGACTGACTGGTCACTCATTGCCCTCGAATGCAACGCTTTTGTGGGCACATTTTTACATTCAGAACTGTAAGCGGAAAAATCATCCTCTGTTTCGTTTTACTGGTACCATTCGCAGCTGGTATAATGTGTGTTTTTGCTTGCTTATAGATCGTGTGGTACGGCTTTTCAAGTGCCAGTGGAAAGACTTTACGTGCCATTCGTTGCCTCTCGTTTTTTGTCCTGCTTGTTTTGTTTTGTTTGACATTTGTGATATATTTAGGCTTCAACTATATGTATGATAGTGCTTTGCCAGCTCTGCTTTGGCACCGTACATTGTTCAGCAGTAGCTGGAAGACTGACATCATAGGACATCATAGGACATCGTAGACTGTGAATCATAGGCCAGCTGGGTATGTGAGCTCTGGTAGGAAGCTTATTCACTTAATGCAGCGGGCTAGTAAAACGGTCGCCTTTGCCGAGAGTCCGTGTACGTAAACATCCATTTTTCTTTTTTTGTCTGGTATGCCGCTAACATCACCCTGTTTGCTTTATATTCAAAATTTAGTAAAAAGATGAATACAAAAAACACATGTCAGGCCGCGATACACCATATTGGCGACGTCGTTTTGTTCTGATACGAGCAAGGGCCTATGGTTTAGTGCTGCTCTTCGTTCCATGCTTTTCCTTCCCTGCTTCATCGTCAGTGCAGCATAGTCACCACGCAGTGACGACGTGGCTAGCTAGTGCATGTAGCTTTTCTGGCGCACCTGTGCTCCATGTCGGGCGGGAATGACTCAAGTCGCGATTGCATCGATCCATGGTCTTCATCTTGATTTTCGGAACGATTGACCTCCACGTTTCTTTATAGATCCGTCTGCAAATGGATTCTTCCGCGTCTTCCGATACGAACCAAATGGCCGCAACTGCACAGAAAAATCCCACACAATCTCTGACCAATACTTTGGCCGAACTCAGTATCGACTCGGATTCGTATCGCTGTGTCTCCGAATCGGGAGAACGCATATCAATTGACAAAGACATTATCCAAAAAATTCCATATTTTCAAATTTTCTTTCAGCCCGAAGAAAGTGCTCATTTCAAAGTGCCACCCAAAAACGAGAATGCCGAGTTTATTTTACCAACCGAAATTGAAATCCGTTATTTGAAACCGATATTGGCCTATCTCGAAAGTGAACGTCCTTTAGAACTGTTCAAGAAATTATCGATCAGTGATAATATTTGCGATTTGATTGCATTGTTCGATTTTTTGTCCATCGATAAACCCCGAGTGGACTTGGATTTGGATTCGATCAAGAAACGGACGACCGAAGACATCGTGGATTACAACGACAAAATAGCTCGTCGAGTCTACGAATTTCACAATGCCAAGTACGGACGACGAGCGGCCAGAGAAGCTGCTGCTGAATTCTGTTTGGGCCTAGCCATGAATATGTACGATTTATCATCGCAGGCCAATCGACAAAAGGTCTTTGATCGAGTAGAATTCATTTTATCGCATCCTCGCACGTTTCGTCGTCGTTTTCGTCGTCACACGAAAATCATATCGGACAAGCATCTTGGGTGGATGACCTGGAAACAGAAGCAGAGATTGGAACAATGGCTTAGTGCGTTTGACACGACGTTTCAAAGCTATTATGATCAAGAAATGGACGAATCGGGCACTGATCGATCAGTTACTTCGTCAGGAGAATCATATTACTTCGACAGTGATTGAAGGGGGTGGGGGTAGATGCTTGATCAGTTGAACGCGTAACTGAAGTCGTATACTCGTTCCAAAATTTTCCACTTTATTTTGCCTACTGTACTGTTTGATATCAAGGACATGGTACGCTATACGGAAAATATATACTTGTATATGCCTTCTACGTCTGTATTGTGCCACTCGTCGGAAGACTGCAACTTCAGTAGCGTCACTTACACTCGCCATGCAAGATACCGGACCAGCAAAGCCGGCCAAATCATTCGTGTATAATGAGTCGCTCGAGGGCGCATACCTTGTTCGGTGATGGGGTAAATCATGAACATGAACACCATCTTGTGTATCACAAGGACAGTACCTGGCGCCTGTGCTGACTTCTGTCAACAATTTCGTGCAATTATTGCAGTCTTGAGTGATAGCCGGGCTTGTAGGCGTGGTGGAACATTTGCCGTGAGTTATGGTAATCACTTCATCCTCCCTAACAATTCTCGAGTCTTCGACCACGATCCTCAACTGATTACCGGCGATTTCCACACAGCTCTTCGTCAGCACCTTCTTCAGAGCCGAGGGCAGTCGTCAATGCGTGCAAGACGGGGTGCACCGAGGGCCTGCTCGAGGAGGCTACACGGGTTTGGGGATGAAATGAAAGTGATTTTATGAGCTACGTGATGTCGGATGAACTAGGAGGGGCTTGCGTTTTTGAATGATCTATTGCAGGAACGATGTATAGTTTCGAGTGGAATGTACATAGTACATACAGTATATGGAATTTTGTGTTATAGAGTAGTGTGAAAGGCACTAGTGATGTACCTGCACTCAATAACTCATCTGAAATTACTTTCTCACTCTGCATGAGCCGCAGATGGCAAGTCAGACGTACACCATCATGTCTACATAGGTACTTAGTGATGTTTTTCGGCTTCACATAAAATCAGCTTACTGTTAGATCACATCCACGCGCCAAAGCGGGGGTGCGTGGAACATAGAAAGGCGCGCAAACTTTCTATTCTGTGCTGCAGGAGTCAGCGAGTTTCTACCGCGGGTGCAGCCATCTTGAATCTGATATACTGTACAGTATCTTAATCAACACAGGGGCTGCAGTTCTAATAAGCGTCAGAGGCCGCCTTCACCTGAGCCTCATGTGCCAGTCACAATCATGACTGCTGGTGATTTATGGACCAGAGGTGACCTCACGACTATTGCATCGATCTGACACAGAGCACTCTTTATAAGCGCGCAAATAGTCTGTTGCGGACATGCGCACCCTGATCACTCCTTCTCAACAATGCTCAAGCAAGTTCTTGAAACAAAATATACGCGACAATTGTCCGCGCCTATCTGTGCACTGGGGGAGTGTCCAGTGGAGCTTTGGCATCAGGCCAGAAACCCAGGGCACCTTAACCAAGTCTTTCGACCTAGTCTATGGCTGAAACATCACCCTGGCGACGCCCCGGCTGCTAGTGTGCAATGATCGTCTGTTTTCGTCCTAATAACCCCATAGCAACCGCCCGTGGCCTCAACTTCATTCAAAAGGCATCTCTTTTTCGCCTCTCTGCCTCTTTGGGTCCTTAGTCTGTCCATGAGTGTAAGCCGCTTTAAACTGGTCTGTACAAGCATATCGTGCCATTTCTAGGCTAGCTATGAATAAGCATGCGCCCACACATAAATCACTCAAAACTGACCAAGCATAAACCGATGCCTCATTACAGTTCTTCTTCATCTTGCTATCCATCGTGCTGGGCACGACAGCTGGCTCTGCGCAAAGTAGCGATTGCCAGTCGAGCCTCAACACAGAGAAGGTCTGCCTTTCCTAGGTCAGGGCCAGGCACCAGACTCCGGGCTGAGTGACTGGTTTGGTATGCAGGCATCGTCCTACTAAACGTAGGTGACCGGTATCGAGTCCTGGTCGATTTCGCACTCGAGGCACTTTGGTCCAGGACCATCAAAACCTCATTGCGGCCTCCCTGAATTGTATGGTATGAATAAACTGTACACGAGGCGTTGTGGACTGCATGGGCTCCTTCCTTTGGCTTAGATCTTCCTCTGGCCAGTCCTTGTCAGTAGTGATACGACTGTCCTCAATTCCCAATTCAAACTTGAGGAATTCATCTGAAATTACTTTCACGCTCTGCAAGAGCCAGAGAGTAGCACTGGAAGTACTTCCGTGATGAAGCATCGCATTTACTTGTACTTACTTTGTTTTTAAGCTTCACTAACGATAAGATCAACTCGCAGCCAGCTCTCATTCACATGTCGAGGCGGGCAAGCGCACTTCGGAGTGCGTGAGAACAGAAGCGCATGCATTCTTATGCTAGCAGTGCAAAATCCACCACGAGTGCAGCTTCTTATCGTCAGTATCTGACATTGTGACGATGCAGCCGCTGCGCTTCTAATGAATGTCGTAGGCTGTCTTCACCAGACTCTCGTGTGCCAGTCGCAATCATGACTGGTGGTGATTTCTGGACCAGAAGTGACCTCACGACCATTGCATCAATCTGACTCAGACAGAGCACTCCTTATTAGCGCGCAAATGGTCCGTTGCGGACATGCACACTCTGATCACTCCTTCTCAACAATGCTCAAGCAAGTTACTCAAGCAAAATGTACGTGACAATTGCTACGCTGCGGCAGAGCAGCTTGGCATATGTCGCGACGGAGCGCGATGGATTCAAGGCTCACATTACAGCCCAGGAGAAGCATCGTCGATCTGTGACTTCACGATGGGATCCTTTTGCTTTTTTATGCCTAGTTCGTCTCCCTGTGGCTCATTCTTCGTTTCTGTCGCTGACCATAGTGGTCGTCTGCTCACCTTTGTCCGTAAAAGAACAGTGTGACGACGTCTGTGCCATACTCAGTCTCTCATCGTCGGCCGACCTGAGCGGTCTGTTTGCGCATTCTCTCCTCAACTCAACGCTTCCACAACGCTTCTCTCGCTACAGCATACATCAATTTGTACATGAATGAATGCTCTTGCACGAAGCATGAAAATATCGTGGGTCCGGTAGTTCGACAGTTGATTGTGATCAGAGGCTGTTGATCACCCGCAATAGATGCCCCTAGGAATGCGACCCCTCCTGTGAGAGCAGCTATCTGAGAGAATCAAGCCACGCAAAACCAATCGGACCAGGGAAATAGACATGCCGCCTCGTGTTTCCTTGGACCTGACTCCTATTAACTTCTATGCCCTCCCGTCACTTATGTTTCTAGCCACATAAATCACACTGTAGGTGTGGCCGTATTCAAATCATACGAGTGACCGACCCATCTGAGGTCTGTAAGTTCCCCACTTATCTCTTGTACCAATATCTCCC
The DNA here is from genome assembly GCA_030248295.1 of Mesodorylaimus sp. YZB2_4. NCBI lineage: Eukaryota > Metazoa > Nematoda > Enoplea > Dorylaimida > Dorylaimidae > Mesodorylaimus > Mesodorylaimus sp. YZB2_4. The sequence goes on along the minus strand of JASANH010001374.1, from coordinate 201,107 downwards.
ATAAAGTCCTGCGCGTATCCCCATCGCTGAATTTTTTTGACTTGTTCTAAAGTGCAATATGCGAAACTCAAAATTTTTTTGCTTCCCTGTACAAGAGTCGGCTTGACCGCTGAAATAAGTGCTTCGATTTTTTTTTCTTGTTTTTTTTTTCTTTTCCCCGCGGTTTGGTCTGTGTCTCCCTCGGGTCTTTCGTCTTTTGGTGGGTTTGCGGCGTTTTTTCTGGCGTCGCATGACCAACTTGCACAAAAGAAAAACGTTGCAAGGTGCTAGAACACGGGGCGTTCATGGCTGTGGGTTTACTCACATTGTGGCTTGGGTAGGAATTTGTATTTTGGCCCGGCCAATGAACAAGGTCGTACGCCCACTCGAAGTCATCTGATGGCATGATTATACTCTGGCAAAATACCTTTTCGACCGCCCCTAGTTATCTCATAGATCAGGTGCCAGGCTACGCCACCCTGTCTACGATCGAGCGGCACTTATCAATGCTTCATCAAGCTGCCTCTTCATCTCTCAATGCCTCATTACCTGAAACACAAAGTATTGACGAGCATGATACCCAAAATATCGATACTAACACAATGAGAGGATCGATCAATTAAGTCAACTTGTCCAACACGTATCCTAGAATTATCCTCACCTTTTTGACAAGAAAGGGTACCTTCTCACAAATTCCCTTTCTCTCGAAGCTAAGGATTAGTTTATTTTTAATGAAGAGTACAAGTTGAAGATCGATGTCAAACCAATCCAACATTCCAGCCAACACTTGCTCACTTGTCCGGAAAGGTAGCATCGGAGGAGGGTGTCGAGTGGGAGCACTTGAAAGGGGATACGATAGAGACGTTTCGGAAATGGACGAATCTGCTGAGCGGATCTGAAATTGGAAACGAAGATAAAGAAATTTAGAAAAGCTTCATTGCATGAGTGCCTTTTTGTAATGAAAAAATGAAAAAGCTCTTCAGTTTCCAATGTTTAGCTATTTGTTGAAAAACTGTTCCTTTTCGTATTCTCTTCATTAGTTCACTTTATAGTTGCCCAGTTTGGTCAGGTCGTCATTCCGTTCCTCAACGACAGTCCAAACGATCATGGCCTCCACACGAATTTCTCGCTTGCTCGTGCACGCTGTCGTTCTGACTGTGCTCTGTTTCCTCGTCAATGCTTCGATGGCTATGGAAAATGATCGAGGTGAGATGGGTCTGTGGGGGCAGCACTGCCATGACACGGGGGCCTGCATGACCTGTGTCATTTCGGACCAAGGTCACACGGACCTGTCCTGAGAAACCCACTGCACCCGATGCTCTTCTGAGCCCTGTACTTTGTAGTCAAACGCATGTCAGAACTGTTTGGTAAGCGCAGTCGCCTGGCCTCGCAGCGGAACCAATTCGGCTCGTTGAGTCGACAGTTGCCACAAGCCATCATCTTGGACTCGGATGACGCGGCTGGCAGCGGCGCCTATTTCCGTTACCATCCTTGGGGAAAACGCATGAGCGAAATGTTCGGCAAACGAAGCCCGTCCGACGAAGATGTCAACGAAGAATTAAATCTGTGATTTCCAGATGATTATGACAAAGGGTCACGGTGAGATGGGTACAAGCACTGTGGTATGCAATACACTAGATTGCGTAGGCACCTAATATAATTGCACACATTTATAATTATCAAATAACAAAACTTCATCGACTTTACATTTGCCTCTACAAATTTTAAACTTCATGTTCTTTGGCGGGAAATTCAAACCCGGACGCACCACAAATCTTATCCGCATTCCCAATACAGTTGGGTGCACATTTCGCGGCCTTGACCAAACAGGCGGAGTCAGTTTCTAAAACTGAAGATTCAAAATTCGAAAACAAAACTAGTCTTTGCGTCGTTGGACGGGACAAGGAGCAGTGCAAAACTAGGTCACTATTCCAAGTCGATGTGGAGTGGCAGTCCCCCAACGCCCTTGCTTATCACTGCCATCGTGACCTTTGCACTTGAATAATCCAGTTTTACTCTTCCCCTCCATGCCTCGCTTGTTGTAAAAGGCAACAAGTAAACTTGGGGGTCGAATCATGAGTGATAACAAGTGAATAAGTCTATCGGCTCCCTATCATCACGACCCCGACGTGACCACTGGGGGCATGTATGTTTTCTGATCAACCGCCACCAATCTGTAATCGCCGACCACGTGAATGGGGAATAGTTTGGGTACTGTAACCGTGCTTACTGTCCCGTCCTGACGATGCAATTCCAATGTCTGCGTGGCTATCGGCTCGGACAAAAATGAGTTCGAGCCATTCAATAAAGACGAGGAGGAAGTGGGGGTCGAACTCGATTGTAAGCAAGGTGTGAACAAGCAGGTCGTCACGGGAATAGAGCAAGTGAATATGGTGGAAGTGGTGGGAAATTCAGTGGTACTATTCGATCTCGAGTTTGGTTTCGACGATGCTCCCTCTTCGGTTGGAGGCGATTCCGACCCATCACTGTCCGACGACTGAACTACGGACCACAGGGCCGCACGAACATTTGGTTGCGATGACTTTTGGAAACGGCGATTGACTGATAGCGTGTGCCGAACCGCGTTCTGAAAGGAAAATGTTTCTGGTACATACTGTAGCCGAGGGCACTGGCACATAGTGCCCACACGGGAGATGCAGAAGACGGTGTGCCGCAGCGGGGACCGGCTTACTGTAACCGCCTGTAACAGACACCCCATCGGCCGAAACCCAGGCTGACCCACTGCTACAACCGCACACTAATAAGCACAGGGCACGGAGCACGTCATACTGTAACACTCACCTTCCATCCTTTGGAGCTGTGCAGATTTCTCTTTTCGTACAGTCCAGGCACATTGGAGGACATCCAATGGTAAATGCCCGCCAGACTCATCTTGGCCTCGAGCGAGGACTGTATGGCCCTCGTAATCCAATCGGCGTACGATCGACGCCTGACACAGCCAGTGCGTGGTCTGCTGGCAGCGCTGGCACTGCTGCTCGAAGTGGCGGCGACCACGCGTGTTTGAGTGGAAGTGGACTGTGACGAGGTCATTGCAGTCCCCTCGAATTCTTTTCGAGCACCACTCGGCCTCCTGTTCGTCACTGACGCGTGTCGCCGTCGAAGCGCAGTATCGAGGCTAGACGAGGCAGCGAGCAGGCTGGTGTATCGTCATTCGCCAACTGTCTTCTGAACTTTGCACTCTTAAGTTTCTAAACGTCGACTTTTGGCAGCGGCCGTCGTTATTCTCATTCACGTGCTCGTACACAACAGGCGCCGCGCCGCCTCCCATTTCATAGAGACTAGGAGCCAGACCGGAAACGAGCCAATGTCAAGGACCCGAATGGTTTGAAAAATTACGAAAACTTTGCAAACTCGCACATCGAACCAAGAAATATGCACTCTATTTTTAGACGTGCAAAGTGCAAAGTCGACACTTGCCAGGACTGTTTCAAAATAAAAGAGACTCGAAAGAATGAAATCTAATCAGCATGGGACGTCCCGTCTGCCCAGTCTACTGTCGGCGCGTGATCATACTCATGGAAAAGTAAATAAAATGCCTGCATTTTATTACCGACTGGAAGCCTTTCTCTCACCTATCAGTCACAACTGCGCAAATGCCGCATAGAAGTACAGTAATACACAGTCCCGAGCAGCACCTGCCGAGCAGCCAAGAGCAATGCTAATATTTGGAGTGCGCACAAGAAAATACAAAGCCTCAAATCGACTATCAGTCACCACAAATCATTCTAGGCACTCACCAGACACACATACCTATCAAATCACAACCCAAAAAAGAAAAGCGAAAAAATTCACAAAAATCACCATTAAAAGTACTGTCGGCCAGGCACTCCAGGATGACCTCCATATTGCTCCACATTGGTCACACATTGAATACAAAGAGAGAATCGAGATCTTATTGTTCCAAAGACACGATATAAAAAGCCAGTATTGTTAATCTCAAGCGATATGATCAAATATCTACTTTCATGCCACTGGCATAAAAAGTGAGTAGTGCATTCCAAGAAATGGAAGACAAAAATTGGAAAGTTGATAAAAACGAACGCAAACACAAGCCTTCCTCGCTGAACGGACAAATAATGCACTTAATTAAAGACAGCGGACACTTCCCACACGCTAATCCTGGAAGGATGTACTCACTTGACCGATGTGAGCATTGATGCCAGCAAATCATCGCGAGGCTTCCAAATTCCAACAGTGCTATCACTGAAATGAGAAAACCCTAGTCACCCTCAAACTGCAATCTTTCACCCCGAATCCGTTGTGTCACCAACAGGTATGGGCTCACCCGGGGGGGGCCTCCTCGTGATTGTCTCGGCCAAAACTTGCGAAGCGTGATTGCACCGAGAAGTACAATCTTTCCATCAAAAATTCAAAATTAAAATGGCGCGAAACCCCCCTCCCGGTGCTATTATAAAAAAAGAAGTACTTAAAAAGGAAATAAATTTAATGTTTTCAAATCCAGACTCTAAAGAACTCAGTTGAGGGTCACTGATGCCTGAAGCTCTCGATAAAAAAAATCAGTACTAAGATCAATAAGCCTCTAATTATTAAAACTACGCTGATGGTTAATCTCATAAAGATTTAAACTAAATAAAAGTTAAAAATACTAAACTGAAACCAAAAACTAGGATATACCTTCTAACCCCCCCCCCCCCCAAAAGCATCCATCCTCGCCCATACCTATCCAAACCAGGCGGCTTACCTCGAGCCCGTAAAAATGAATTCGTTATTCGTCGTTAAGCAGTTCACGGCCGCGGCATGGGCGGAGAAGTAGCTCAACGACGAAAACGTATTGGCGTTCCACAGTTGAAGCGTTCCTTCTCGACACGCTGATACCAAGCACGAATCGAACGGCGCTGGTAAAATTGCCAAAGACAAAATCCAGGCTTTGTGCGCTTTCGGAATCGGTTGTACACGACGTCCATTGGATAAATCCCATTTCACCAAACATTGGTCCCGAGACCCGCTAAATAACCAACGCCCGCCTTCGCCGCAACTCGCCAAACACGTTACACCATCGTAATGAGGCGGATCGAGTTGATGATTCGCATCGAAACTTCCAGTTAAAGGGCTCGTCGGCAAATTGAACACCTAACCAAGCGAGCTTTCATTTCCGACCATTCAAATCAAAATAATACCCGCCTACCTTGATATAATGATCCCGCGATCCAGCCGCAACTCGAAGGCCATTCGTCGTCGTTATAATTTTCATACAAGACACTTCGGATTTTGGTGTAGATGTTGCATTCGATAGCTTTCCAATGGCGGCAAACCTGAAACAAGCCTTCTCCATTCCCATTCATCCTCCCCCCCCCCCCCCCCCGTGCTTACTTCCTAACATCCCAGATACGAATTTGGTTGTAGGCCGCCGTCAGCAAATAGTCATTGTTCGGAGTCAAATCAATTTGAGCAATCATTGGCTCGTTTTGACCCAAAGTCGTCTGACGACTTCCAGTTATGGATACATCACTGCTAAGGCCGCCGCCGGGAGAAAATTCGCCATCAATCGTCAATCCGGACGAACTAAAAAGTATGCACTGTTACACGAAGTCTGACGCACACGATCAGAAGGACCCAGGTTCAATGCCCGCTTCTTAAGCCATCACTTTTCTTGACGAAAGCGCAAAACCAAACTCAACTATTTGACTCACGACTGTGCCTTACCTTAAAGTCTTGACACAATGCATCGATCGCAAATCCCAAACTTTCACGTTCCCCATCGACACGCTGAAGAGCATATTACTCGCCGGATTCAATCGAACGCACTGCACATTATTCGGGTGATTAGCCAGAGTTGCTATTTCCTTTCCTTCCTCCAAATCCCACAATTTCGCAGTCCGATCTGCATACACGCTTCGAATCGACACAAAAACTTGAACTCCGACCGAATCAACTCACCTTTCGATCCGGTAGCCATCAGCGTCTCAGTGGCAGCTACAGACAGCACCGGTTTCTTATGTCCTTCAGCCACGAATAAGCACGTTAATGGATAATTTCGAAACGCACTTTTCGGTTTCGTTTCATACTCGTACAGAATTCCATGACTAAAACAAAAATACCCGCTGTTATGCTTTCATTTCGCATCAATTCCCAAAAAACGTCAGTCGATTAGTAATATCCTCTGACCTCACTGAATCCGAATCACCAGTATCCTCCGACGAAACTACACCCATCGACGCCGCCAATCGCGAGAACACATTCATATGCCCCACTTGACGCCGCAAGAAACGGGGGGATGCAGGCGGGGTAGTGGCAGATATTGTTGAAGGAAAAGGGGTGCCAGCAGCGCAGGCTGAACCCGGACAAGTGACGATTACTGGTGAAGGTTTTCTCATGCTGAAACATGAGTTACCTCGTTAGTCATGGAGAAGAGGAAGTATATTCATACTGGTGAGCCGCCAGCGTGCAGTGGATTACAGCAGCACATTCGCACATGCTCGAATAGATGGGATTCAAGAACCTCCCGACCATGCTCGTGCCACTTACTCCCCCCACCCCTCCCAACCCACAAAACCAACTTACTGCGTATCCGACACGCTAGATTTGGAGGCGTAGCTTCGAAAACCATACGTCTTTCTACTCGATCTAAGCAAGCACGGGCAAAGCTTAGCCACAGCACAACTAAGCCCACGCATCAACTTACAAGTTGTCAGAGACAGCGATCGTATTCCTAATAGGCTGTCCTCGTGTGAACGAGCTCGAATTCAGAGAACACGTCGACCCCATTTGCTGCGACTGTTCACCATTGCTCATAGCTTCCATGTTTACAGCCCGTCGCAAGGGAACGACCGTATCGCTGACCGTCATCGTCGCCTGCACTGGCGCAACTGATTCACTATCGCTTTCGCTAATCGAAGCCGTCACATTTCGTCGTTTCACAGCACCGCTCCTCGTCAACATACCGTGCAATGGTTCCAGGTAATGCTTCTTCGGCGGCACTGGCGGCGGCGGCGGCATCGTCTTCCGAGCGCCCACTTCCACGCAACTCATGCTTCGACCAACACCATTGTGATGCGGCGATGATCCAGATCCGTTAGTAGCTCGTGCACAATCTTCTGGCGAACAATCCCGAGTCCTTGACCCAACCGCTTGTTTCTTGTCCACCGATTCCTCGTCCGTTTTATAATCGTCCAATTCAAAAACAACGTTCAACGGCGGACGTATCGGATCGCTGTTGGTCGCTTCCGAGTACAACAACTCTTCCGGAGTAGCTGTTCGACGACGAGCCTTTTCGCGCGCTATGCGTTCATGAGTAGGCACATGGATCATTCCGTTGCCACCGTGATCGTCCGACTTCTCTTCGACCGACAGCTGAGGCGCCGAGAAAAAAGCTGGAGCCATGACAACTGGCAATGTTCCCGAAACTGACTCCACGCTACTGACCATATTATCTGAAAGAGAATCCATATTTAGCACCCATCTATTCCTATATTTTCCAACCAAATCTCACCTGGAAGACCACAAACTTCTGGATTACTGCTAATCAAATGTTGCAACAACTTTTGATGAACTTGAAATTCGTGCTGAGTTTGCTGAAGCTGAATTTCCGTTTCTTTCAAACTAGCTTCTTTCTGAGCGGCCAATGACCCCTGCAAGCAACAGTCGTCAGGTGGCCTTAGTGGTGAGGGTGTAAGGACGTGTGTCACAATTTGCTTGGCAGAGCTGGAAACTAGTCAGCCCTGAGTTCAACTCTGGCCGTCCGAGAACTTGGTCAAGTTCTCTCTGGGTCTTGCACGCCTGGTGGCGGGTGACTCACCCTCCATCCGTCCAGGAGAGGCCTTGAGGGGCGGGAGGCTCTCGAATCCGGGTTCCCTCACGGGCCACGGGATGGGTAACCGCCGACATCGCGGGATACCCTTGCCCGGCTTGCATCCCAGATTGACCCTAGTCGATGGCAAGATAGGGCCAACTAGCAAGCCCCTAGCCCGCAGGTAAAGGGCCAACAATCGACCCATGGCCCAGTCCGCACCTGCGCCACGCAAAAATTATACAAATGCTCCAACAAGTATTTGGCCTCGTCGAGGTTTTCACAATCATCAAATAATGCCCGTCCTTGATCCTGTGGTTCAGATTCTTCCTGCAAAGTAGAATATCGACGTAACTACTCCGCAACCAATGTCTGCTCCGCTCACCTTATTGCCTTCTTCAACTTCCATAATCTGTTTCTGGCATTCACCTATCTGATCTTGCAAATAATCGATATTGGCCTGAACGCTTTCGATTTGGTCATCGATATCAGCCAAAACGGATCGATCCATGGGAGCAGATTGAAGACCCGATGTTTCCAAAACATTGGCTTTCTTCTGTCGTAAAATTTCCAACTTTCGACGTTTATCATCCCGATTCTAAAAAGAATATTTGAACAAAAAATCACCACAAAAAAAGGAAAGCCTACCTTCATACACCGCTCCAATTCCTGTTCCATCTGGCCAATAGTCTGCTTTTTTACAACTTGATTCGTAATCTAAAATCCTCAAAAGTCATTTATTTCCACCATCGTCCGATTTCCATTATCTTACCGATTTCTCAACATTAATCCAATGCTGTTTGGCCAACTTGGATAAAACTCGCGCCGATCGACGACGACTGTCCGCCATAGCATTCCGACCCCCGACAAATGTTTTGTCCATCGACGGCACACTCATCGTCGCATTCAACAACGGACGATTCGACGACGGTCTTTGAGCACGTCGTAAACTCTGCACTTCTTCCTGCTTCCGTTTAAATATAGCTTCGCGACGTTGCTCTTTCACTTTGAGTTCTCGAAGTTCATTTTCGCGTCGACGAGCTTCTTTTTGCAACTGAGCCAATTCCTTTTGTCGTTTCAATTCGATAGCCCTCGCTCTACTGGCTTCTTCTTTCATTTTTTGCATCAACGTAACCTGCAAATCAACGTTCCAAACTCAACTGCTAAGTAGTTGAGTAGGATCAAATCAACTCACTTTCGTTTTCTTCATTTCTTGTAGCTCGTTAGTCAATCGGGAAATTTGCGCCTGATTTTGTTGTTGTTCTCGAGCCAGACGTTGATGTTCCCTTTGCGCGGCTTGTAAACGTTTCATTTCGTTTCGCAACGAGCACAAACGTTCTTCGTAATCTTTGCGCACTTTGGCCGCAGCATTGGCATCAGTTCTTTCATCCGATGTTTTCTGCTTTTGTTCTAAAATCGACTGTCCTGTAAACTCCAAACCTCCAGCTCAACACTGATCCCACTTCTTACCCAACGCTGCCAATATCCGATCCCGTTCCATTTCCGTATCTTGTATTCGTAGTTGCAATTGAGTCAATTTTTCTTCGTATTGCATTCGCACCGCTTGCAAGCGTTTCTGACTTTGCACTAATTCATCGACTAAACGTTCCTTCAACGAAATCTCGCATTGCAAATCGGCCAAATCTTGTTGATATTTTCCCAAATCTAAAAAATCAATAATCGATCGATAAACCAGCCTTAAACCAATAAATTTTTTGCACCCACCTTCTTCCTTCTCATCGCTTTCACTCTCCTCGCTATCATCATTTTGTTCTTCGTGATCCGATCCAATCACCTCCTGATCCTCCGTATTACCATCACCATTAACACCATTTTCGTGCGCCCCATGGCCATTCTTTCGCGGTTTTCTAAACATACTAAACTGAACCCTGATTCGTTAACGCTTGAGAGAAAACTCACTTTATTTCCTTGGTCCTCGCCTTCAATCGTTCGATATCCGCCTTGGCCACATCGAGCAACGGCGACACCGAACCACACAGCACGTCCTCCGCACTGTGCACCGCATCACCATTGACAGAGGTAGCCATTCCGTTAGGACTCGAGGCAACCATCAGATTCGGCGATGCCATCAGTGCGTCAACCCCGCCGACGAAACGTTGCTGATTCTGTAAAGTGGCCTTGTAACGGGCCACTTGTTGACGTAATAATTGGCTAGCCGATTCAGACTCGCATAGCTTGGATCTAAAATAAGAAAACACACATTTCAGACGTTCTTCTCAAACAATCTCTCGAATCCCGAATTACCTCAATTCCTCAATTTCCTCCAAATATTTTCGTATCAACGATTTCAATTGTTCATCGTCGTTATTACTCCCACTTTCAACATTGCCTTCCTCTCCGCCATTCTCCATCGCCCTTCGAGATTTCAACGTTCTCGCCTCCATCTCGCACAAAATATCGGCATTTCGAGCCCGTAGCACGTCTTGACTTTCTTGCAACGCCTTCACACGAAGTCGTAATTGATTCAATTCCGTTTGCAACAGTGTATTCTCGTGGTACATGTCATTCACAGCTTCGCCACCGTCCGTCGTCGCCACTCGTTTTCCCTGAACATACAATCAATCAGTATCCTCGACCTGTGAGACACCTATAGTAGGCAGGTAGAAGAAACCTACTCGCGGCTTCAGACCACCATGAAACCGGCGGCGGATTCGCAAACACAACAAAGACCAAGATTCCTAAAGAGAGGCCCCGCCTAAAGGTAATATGGCATAACTAGCATAACTGGTCTTCCACCACTACCTCCCAATGGAGACGGACATCCACTGCCCGCAAATAATCGATCGTCGGAACCCTGGCATAGGGCGACAACACACACACCTGGCGGCCGCGGTGGTAGCGAGTGGCTGGGCTCGTCCCGGGTTCGATCCCTGGTGGCGGAGGTTAGTTTGCGAACCGTAAACCCTCGCTGACCTTGGGCGACTTAGGTGCCCGAGTGGAGAGACGGACGCCGAACGAGGAGACAATGTCGGCTGTCATAGCCCACCCGCAATCGTCAAGGAAAGCCGGTGTCTGGTCCCGTATTCCCTCCTGTGAGGTGCTCCTAGTGGAGACACGCAGAGGGGCGCTGCCGTGAGAGCTGGTCACCTCACGGCCTCGCTTATCATGACTGCTGGCTGGCAGACCTGTGGGGAAACTAAGGTGGCGCGGGACCCACAAAAACAACACAATACTGTCTCGACAGACGCAATGCGAATGGCCGACATACATACACGAGTAGCTAATCGACGTGACACGAAACTGGACCTGACCCAAGGAAACGATCTGACATGACCCTTCCCGCCCCATGGCCTCAGGGTGGACTGCCTATGCTTCAGATGGTGATCCGAAGGAGGACGAGGGTCAGAGCCTCACAGACAATGCATCTCTGTTATAGTCCCGCCCTCACCACTTCTCTAGTGTTCGGCCGAGGGTCACGAGCACGATGCAATCAAGCTGATCCTCGCATGGAAAAATTGCGCAATTTTTCGACTAGCTTAATTAAATCCCTGTGCAGGGCTGCTTCGCCCATTTTGCTTGCCTTTTTATTCCTGTGGGCGATTTTTGAAAATACAGTCAGAAAAGCATGAAATGCACTTAAACTTGCGGGACACATCACAAAATAAGTTGGAAAAAACCTCGAACCCCGACCTCGACGAAAGTCACCCTCGGCCGAAGACTACATCCCCCCTACCTGTCTATACTCGGCCAACTCCAATTCCAAAGCTTGTACACGCGCCCTCAATTCCGAGATCACCCGACTCGATCGATCCTGATTGACCACCACTTTGTTCTTTATATTCCTCGCTCGATTTGCATATTTCAACGTATTCAAAGTCTCCAAAAAATCGCAATCCGACGGGCTAATACAAGCGATCATCGTAGTCCGGCTAAAACGCAAAAACTCACATTTTCACTGACAAAGTCCATACAAAGAGCGGGAAAAGATTCCTCCACATTTTCCAGATAAAAATTAAAGTTTTCCTATTTTCACATTATCCAACGACTAAACTAAATTAAGTTCAACTGATTCACTCAATTCCATTATTACAAACAGTCAAATAGAAAAGGCGGGTAATTCGAAATTTGAAACCTCAAAATGCAATTTCTCAGTTTTCCCTGATTTTTGTTCCAAAATTCTCATTTCCGCAACCTCTTCTCAAATTCCCTGACTATCCAGGTTTTCCATCCTTGTTTAAACGCCGACTCACCTATTGCCTCCCAAAGAATCTTGCAGTAACCGCGTTAGCTTCGAATCGCGATAAGGCACGTGGCTGACTTTTCGACTAGCGTCGCCCAATGCACTGATCACATTTCCCAAGGCCAGCTGCAAAAATAACCCACGTCGAATATGCCAATAACACAAAAAACCCACCCGCGCACTCACCAAACCGCAGTTTATATTAATCCCTTCCTCTGCTCGCACTCCAGTAGCGCCAGTCCTCTTCAATCTCTCCGAGCCAGCTAAATCGACAAAATGAAATTTCGCCGTCAAAGTTTCAAACGCCGATCCATCTTCGTTCGGTTCAGTTGCATCCGGGTCCTAAAAACACACCATTTAGAGTCGAAAATCCTAAATTTTCCCCTCCTTTATCTCACCTGTTTCAAAAATCGTTGTTGACTAATATGAAGAGTAAATATTGCGTGAGATCGACTCGATTGAGCATTCATATTCGTCTTGGCCGTCGTCCTCGTCAACGCTCCATTACGCAACACATTCATTGTCTCCTCGGCCGACGATACTGGACAATTGACCACGCCTGTCATGTAAATATTTCCACTATGATCTTCGTGAATTTTAATATTCGATTTGCACGTTCGACTAGCTTCCACATCCCGAGTCTCATCCAATAAATCCAAAATTTCTTCCTTGTACAACTAAAAAATTAAAAAAGTTTAAAAAACCCCTAATAAACATCTCATTACAACTCACCTCGATAAATTGGACACCGACTTGAAAAAACGGTTCGGGCAAACCATTTCCAACTGCTTCGGCCTTCCGTCGTTGTATCCCATCGAAAATATGTTGCACCGCTCTCGGAATAATTCCTTGTAAATCGGACGTCGTCGAAACTTCGAAGCCAGTCCCCATCGTGTACGTTTTACCACTGCCCGTTTGCCCATACGCCAGCACAGTGGCATTATAGCCATCGAAACAGCTAAAAATAACGGCTCATTTTAACCTCGATAAGACCACCCAACAACCAAAACCAACTTACCCTTCCAAAAGCTGACTAACGCACGTCTGATAAATGTGCTCTTGTTCACTGTGCATGTCGAACACGTGATCGAACGTAAATGCTTTATCCGACCCCAACACAACTTGCGGTTCGCCCGGTGTCACACTCGTACACACACGACACATTTCGATCTTTTCTCGGGCGATTTGTGGACGAATTCTAAACAAATTAATGGACACAAAACTTGCGTTTATTAACTGCATTTTTCATGTTTTCTTCGCAATCAAAAGCTTGAACCCTGAGAAGGAATCGAACTATGGACCTTAGCTCTTGTCTTCATTGCTCTTCACAGCTTAGATGCCCTAAATGGTCTTTCTCTCAAAAACAATGCCCGTTGCACGTCTGGCCATCAATGCTTTTCAGAATCGAATCACGAATTGTATGCAGCGGACACACCTCATTTTCTCACCCAATATCAAATCCCTAAACGCTATTCAATTTCGACCCATCAAACAATTTAATTGCGAGTCCACTGACCACGTTTCGAGTGCTTTATTTTTAGCCTTTACGTTTCGCTTTCGTGACATAAGATGGTCGAAGAATATTTTCGACACTGATTCAAGATTCTCATCTGTCCATCATCAAACAAGCCGCTCCTCACAAACTCCGCTCGCCAGCACACAAAACACAACGAATTCGTCTGCTCCACACCCAATCCACATTCTATTCGGACCCCCTTCGTATAGAATACAGATTTTTATGCAAACAGCCGCTGTGCGTAAAATTGGGTCTTGCTCTTTCTCCTGGCGACAGTGAGACGGATGAGGATGGTCGTCGAATGTGTAAGCTGTTCTCGAGACACTTGGAGCACGAGTGCACTAAATCATTCCATTACTCACTCACACTACATTATTTATAGACAAGATAGACATGCGAGCCCCGTGCCACCTTCCAATGTCCGAAAGCTGACTGAAAATCGAATCGAATGAAAACATTTTTATCACGCACCACTAACTTCCGGCCTCGAAATCGAGCCACACAAGCGTTTCTAAAATATTGAACGTCAACATACGAACAGCACAGGAAGGAAATTAAACCTAAGCAAAAGCCCCCATCGAATCATCCTTTTAATCGCTGCATAATTTTCTGATCTCCCCTCGATTTCTCGCTGTCCGAATTGCGTGTAAACAAGGACGGTGAACGAGGGGGGCGCATCTCGAGCGCTGATTCCTAATGTCTTTGTCACTGTTTACGCCATGCATCGAGAGGGCAAGACACAAACAAAAATGATCTATTGAAGCAATTTGTTTTGGCCTGCTAATCGAGCGGTCATTTGTCACTGCACCACTTCCGTCCGACCAATGCCAATCTGTTTACACCGCCGTCCCGACCTTGACACGGGTACACCTTAGGCGAGAGAAACTGGCAAATCGTAAAATACGCCTACGTCTCCTGTACAAACTAACCAACCGATTATTCCTAATTCAAAAGCTCTTATTCAAACAACAAATTCCTCCTAGTCGAGTCAGCGTAAAATAGTTGAAGATTGGGAACTTTTCCTATCCTTCGAATAAAAATTACGTTATTGCCTTATAAACTGGTAAAAACTATTTTGGAACGATTTTAATGCTCGTTGAACAGATTGAACAGTCGGGCGCTCGGCTGTCTCGAGTGACGAACGACGTAGGGTCTCTTTCGCTTGTCGATGACGCGTAAATGAAGGGCCAACGAGTAAGTGCACTCGGCAAACACACCTGTATGAGCATATGCGTGCGACAGGTACTGGCCCCGAGTTACTATGCACTCGCACACATTTCCACACATACTGTCGAAACAAGTCGAATCTCCGCCACCCGTGCACACAATTCTTTTCCATGCTCACTCGACGTCCGCCTAGGAGAGATGGCGCGACCAACTACCAAGACACAGCGAGTAAAGCCAACTCGAACCATCATAATAGATAAAGAAATGCAGCCATTCAAACGACCCTGGTTTTTCTCTCTAGCACGCTAAACCGATGTTGTTAACACAAGAATTGTCACCCTACGCCTGCCTCATTCAACCTAACCTGATGCGTCATGACAGCTGATGGGCTTATCTTAGGCCGAGTACAGCTCTGCATACAAAGATTTAACCAAAAAGGTAAAGATAAACCAAGCAGAACTGCGACACGCTCGATTCCGCGCTCTTGCGCCCGCCCACGTTCGAATTTGTCTGCATTTTTAAACGTTTTCCCAAGAAACAAACCCACGCCAACTCGGCACAAAAATCGTACTGTACTTACCGAAGAGCTACGCGAACGGAAGTCTCGTCATCCATGACGCCGACTTCGCACCAAACAATTCGAGGAAAACTTTTTTCAACGCACCAAAGAAAACGAATTAAATCATCGCTCAACACGTTCTCGTAGTTGTCATTCGGAAAACAGTGAAAACGGAAATGTCGTTGTCTTCTCCAAACCTAGGTTCATAGAATTAGCCCCTAATAATCAAGCAAAGATACCACCTACTAAACTCAAACCTATTTTCAAATCTACCAATTCAACTTCACGATACTCAACTTACCACGTTTTACGATTACGCCAAGCCCTTTCCCAGTCAACTTTTTCGACCACCGAGCCCGGCCCGTCCGCTCCGACAAAACAAAACAGCAAGTGGACGCGCTTTGCCGTGGACGCGACGCGCTTCGATGCAGACGCACACTTCCATTTGATGCTCAGGTACAAGCATTTGCGGCAAATTCAAACTTCATTACCTCAAATCCCATTTTCATCGTAACTCCGTTTATTTTATCTACTGTACGTCATCGTGAGAATATTTTCGCCAACACATTAATGGAATGCAACACAAAAAAAGCAGCTGGCAAGAATTATCGATAAATTGAAACGCTGCAAACAAACGAGATGAAATTGCAAAAACGCGAAAAACACTAAAACAGAATCTACATGCCTGCAAAAACTAAAACCAAAACCAAAGGCGAAATTTCAATTATTCATCTCCATTCGAGATCAATAAACAAGACCTCATCACACCCTTCATTCCTGTCTCGATCTTTTGTTTTGTTCATTTTCTCCATCCTCCACCATTTCGCCTTTAATGTTTGATAAACCCCGTTTCATTTGATCCAAACCAACGCGATTCGTCAATCCTGGCAAATACTGACCAACCAGAAGATGATAGTATTTTCTGACTGACACACACGCCGACTGCACTTCTTGGTCCTTATCCTAAAAACAGATGAGATGCAGCCAGAGACACATTATTGTTAGGCGAGGATGCAGGAGCTCGCATAGCACCGCAGACCAGCAAGCTTCGACTCTAGCAGCCAAAGACCAGGGAAACATCAACCTGACAGGTTGGACAACGGCTTTCTAAGCCCCCCCCCCCCCCAAATGAGAGGAACACTGTCGTCCGTGTAGCCTGTTACAGTAATCACAGGAGGGGTGATCATCAGGACGATAAAAACAGGTCAATCTGGACACACCCCACCAGCCAGGCAAACATGGAAAAGAAGACACCCAAGAATCCCCCTGGACCGTAATCTCAGACACGCCATCCACCCATTCCCTCACTACGTACCTTGTAGAACTCGTAGCAATTACTGAACGCTAGATCTAAATCGGCCAAAAACTCATCGCATTTCAAATATTTTCCCGCCTCCAAGTTTTGAGAAATGGTGGAAAAATCAATGGGCGACGTAATCTTCTGATAATAATCCGTGAACGATTCATCCACTGGCTCATGGAATACCATCGAATCCGAGTGCGTCAACAACCCCAACAAAATTCTTTCGCAAACCTAAAATTATTCAATGTCTCCCATCCAGCACTTCCTTCAAACTTCGCGCACTTACCTTGCGTTCATATTCACTCAAGCCAACCCTGGCTCCACCAGACTCCATCGACCTGACCGATTCCAAGTCAGCACAGAAAGTGCAGCGCCACGGTTCGTTCGATTGACTAAACGCACATCGATCAGACTATCGATCCGACAAAAGACAGTTGGACAACAAAGGATTTTATCAGGACAAAGTGCGGCTGAGGCTAAGCCACAATGAACACTCTGAGTGTGAACAGACGAATTTCGCCATGGTCACTGCTGGTCATTAATGGCCAGCAGTAAGCTGCTGTATTAGCCTAGCATGGATGTGGGCCACATCCATGTCTGCTACGAATTGTAGACATCCCCTAGGCTTGGTCGGCCAGAAATTTATCAGGTGGTGCCCCCTAAAGCCTAGCCTATCACGCCTATGAAGCCTATCTGGGCCTTCTTACACGTATCGCCGCTCATTCCTGACCACACCACTTCCGCGGCAATCCTCTGCCAATGATCGTGTGACCCAGTATCAGTCAGGAACCATTCCCACTCACCTGTCTGCCTGAAATGACGGTACGTGATGATTCTCGTGAAATACCCGACCACAAGTACTGCACACCCGAACAAGGCGATCATCGCTCGTTCCACATACGCAGCAATAATCATCGAGATCATCCACTGATATAACCTCATTTTTAACTGGCGCATCTGACCCATCTTTACCAGGTTCTGGCTTGATGTCTAAAAAGTGTATTTATAGCAGAATGGCTCGCAACCACCCATCAAAAACACGAGACCTAATCGGGACTCGAACCCGCATCCCTGGGATTACTTCTCCAATGGTGCTGGGCCCGTTCTACTCCGCCCATGATCCCAAACTTTTCAACGGAATCCTCTCCTTACTTTTCGCTGCATCCCTCGAGCTACCATCTTCAATCGTTATTGCACTTTCGATTCCAGATTCATCAATAACGAGTCGATCGTTTGGCGAATGTAAATCCGACAATCTAAAATAGGAGAAACATTTTCTAATCTATAATTCGTTTGGTGAGTGTGCTTGCTCTCGGAGCCGAGGTGGCTCAGTTAGTCCCGCAGTGCTTGGGACAGAAAACCTGACTGGGAGGCCGCAGTTCTGTTCCGACTGAGGAAGGCAGTTCAGTAACTCCGTCGCTGGCCTTGCGCACCTGGCTCTGTAGCGTTCGTTCGGGATCCCGGTCCCGATCCCGATTTCGGTAGGGATTGCCCCTCCCGAACCCGATCCTGGTAAAAAGTGTTTGGGATTGAGGACTGAATATTGTGGTGATAGAATGTTTTTATTGCAACAGGGAATGGGGCTGGTGTATGGGAAACGAGCTGCAGGGGTGATAATGGCATGATCGGATGAAACTACTCCCATAAAATGCACAAGTCCTGCTTTTTCTGATGTACGATTTGCGCCCAGTTGGATATAGTAACAGCCCGCATTTGCCATCATTAGATGGTGGGCCTGCTGCAGAAGCTGGCGACATTCTGCTTGACACTGACTCTGACTGACTCTGCCACTGACACTGACTGACTCATGGCCATCAAAATGTTTCAGAAGGAAAAATATAGAGACCTTGGCGGATGATTGAATTGATAGAGGAGAAGGAGGGGATTTGTTTGCTAATTTGTAACTGATTCTTCGCTTGCCTGATTTTTAATGCAATGATAAATACTGCACTAAAAATTATCCAAGGAAAGGAAATCTGTGGCTTTTAATTTGCTGGCTACTCAGGGTGGATTGTAGGTCATCTATAGCCAATGAAAAGCGCTCTCTTCACAAAATCCCGATCCTGTCCCGATCCCGATCGGGATTGAGCGAGTCTCGATCCCGATACCGAACGAACGCTATGGCTCTGGGCGGGGGGGTGAGGGCCACACTCGCATGCAGGCGGTCATGAATGTGCGGATGCATGTTTGCTGGGGGGATCGTTGCATAGGACTCCTGGACCCAGTACAGTGGGGACCAGGGGTGCTGTAAGAATCAGGGGTCCAGCAGTCCAGACTGAGACGCCGCAGTTCTGTTCCTGCTGAGGACGGCAGCTTAAGCAAGCCCGTCGCTGGCCTTACACACCTGGTTCTGGGCGATTCACCTGGTACTGTCTGTCAGAGGAAACTGGTCCTTGACCATCAGTCGGGAAGGACCCTCCCTTCTCACCCAGTATCATCCTGGAATGGTGGTGTTGGCACAGGATGTCCTCGTGTGGAGGTGCTCCTAGTGGAGATACACAGAGAGAGGGAACCTGCCGTCCATCCTGTTCACCTCACGGTCCTGCTTAGCACATCATAACTGCTGGCTGGCTATCGGCAAAACGGGTTGCAAGTCCCGGGGGGGGGGGGGGTGGTACAACCGGAAAAACTTTGAAAAAAAAACAAGAACAGCCAGCTTGGTCTCCTTGGCCTGAACATGTCACAGAGCTGGCAGGAAAAGCAAGGCTATCCAAAATCACAGCATTTCTCTACTGTATGACTAACCTGCAGGACCCAGCTCACAGCAAGACTGCCCTCACCTTATCCCCTTCCACCCAAGGTGCATGCCAGAGTCATCAGATAGGCAAGGGGCTTGCGACTCGAGGCCTCTCACGCTGAATTCTCTCTTACTGGCGAGTGTTTATCTAATAAATCATTTCGAGCAATGTCCTACCACCCTGAACTGCACATAATCTGGGTATAGTGATGTGGTACAGCATGACAAGCGAGACGTTTTCCGAGCTGCATGCACACAAGCACAACCTCGTTAGGCCAGCGCCCACTCACCCTATAAAGTCCCCACGAATGGACCCCGGGTGATGTACACGCCTCCCCTGGACTATCTGCTGATTTCTTTGAGGCCTCCACACCACTGATGCCCCGCGACATGCCTAATCATACCAGCAGCGTAACCTGAAGCCCCTGCAAATTCTTAGAGGACACACCTCGTGACATCTCATGCTCTTGCCCACAGGACTGCAGCACTCACGACCACATTACACCTTGCATGTCGTCAACGGCCTAACCACCGCATCTCCTCACCAGAAACACTACTTACGTCGGCTGCTGACAAGTATCAACTGCACCGTCGGCCACGCAACCATTCGCGATCGACACCGTCACAGCCTGCAATACCGGCTGACGCACGAAACCTAAATCCAATCACAAATTAATCACCAGTCAATTGAAACGATTCACACTTACCCTGATCGTAATTATTGCTCGAACGAGTATCACTCGCCACCGCCTCAACCATCGACTCCACGGAAGCACGAACCTTCGCACCACCTCGCCTTGCTCCAGTCACTTTCCGCCCATGCTTGACCATCGATCGACCCGAATTGGCACCCTTTTGTTTCGTACCATTCTTCTTCGTCATCGTCTTGGGTGGCATCGGCTGACGAGCCGTCGCCGCCTTCAGTATCGCCAACACCTTATCCTGGGTATTCTGCCTGGCCACTCTGACCGACGACACAACTATCGAATGGCGACCATCGGCAGGCGGTGTCGGCGCTGTCCCAATATTTACCACATTCGGATTGACTTGAATTTGACTAAAAAATAATTTCTTCATTTGATTAACCAATTCATCAAAATCCCCAACTTACCCAGCCACAGGACTTTGAATTTGCTGCATTATTTGAGCATATTGATAATTACTGGCTACCGGAATTTGAACATTCGGATATGGCCTTACATAATTAGCACACGATGGCCGTTGTTGAACATAATTTCCAGCAAAAGATCCAAAAACCGTATTATTCGCATAACCCGTTTGGAAGATCGGCGAGTTCAAACGAGCACCAGCAGGCCAGGAAGGGTGCTGCACAGCCTGAGGATATTGTGCACACTGATTCGAATACCCTTGAATGACTGGCATTTGAAAACGTGCCGCGTACGCCACGGCTGGTTGGGACGACACCATATTATTAAATCGAGGATTCATCATTTGATTCGAATAAACGGGCGATGGAGACACATCGAAAACACCCAATTTGGCCACTTCTTGTATCAAATTCTGGGATTGAATTGCAAACTGAAGAAACGGCTGATTCAAACGAGGATCCATATCGTGCCGTACCATCGATTCGTTCACAAATTTTAGCTTTAAAAATGCAAAATTTAACAAATGCAGCAACGATATCTCGTCCGAATCTTTTTCCTTTTCCGATGCTAGCGTCGCTAATCGTTTGATCTAAAAACCAGTTTCAACTAAAATGGTGCCTCAATCACAAAAAGACCGCACCTATTCAGTCCGAGATCCCTTCCCCGGTAAAACACCAGGCCCCTATCGAGCGGCACTCTTTTATCTCGTCCTCGACGCACCACCCGATGGGCACTCGAGACACGTGTGGCCGATACCTGTCACGAGTATTGTCCTACCGGTCGTTCCTAACAGCACAGCAGGCCACTCGACCCCTCATCTAATCCGCTATTCAATGGATGCGTCAGCATCCCCCAGACAATGGACCAGCCACTTACGTATGCCGTCACCATCATCATTTCGTGCATCGTTTTCGATCGCTCATTCCAATATTCCTTTTCATTTTGACATCGCCGATCGATTTCACTAAATATTTCGTGAATCCTTGTCTTGATAGCCTCGCTTATTATTCGTATCGATTTCATAACATCCTCGATGGCCGATGATCGAACTTGACCAATCATTCGCCTTCGATCATTAATAACATCCTGCATTTTTCGAATTTCCTCCATTTTTTCACCCAATTTATTCGCAACCACGCCCAAAAAATTTTTCTGTGCAGTTACATTATTCTGAAATCGTCCAAATAGGTTTAACTTTACACTCAATTCACTCGAATCCACTTTCTTACCGAGAAATCAGCCTTCTCGTGGCCTTGCTCGTGATGAATCGATGCCATACAAGTGGCGCACACCATCGACTGACATTGGTAGCAATACACCGACATTCCCTCGTGATGAACCGGGCACACAGCCAAGGAGGGAGACGGCGAGGCGATGATTCCACTCATCTAAACACACAATTCCCATCCTCAAATTACCACCCCATCAATACCCTGTCCGCCAACATACCTTATCAATGACATGATCCTTGGACAATCTCACCCGCGAATGGGCCTCTTTGCAGGCTGTGCATAGAAACTCGTCACAATCATGGCAGTAATATTCGGCCACCACGTTGTCTTGGCAAGCGCATCTGAAAAGGAAACGCATATGCTCTCTGTTGATGATGAGGTACAGTTAATAGATTGCATGGGTTTTTGTAAGTGTTTTTTAGCAGGCCATGTGCTTCCAGGCCATCTATATGGGTACAGCACAAGGATCGAGCGTCAGGAGCTCTGAACACGTTCTGTACCCACCCGACCAGGGGTTTTACAAGTTTCTATTTTTATTCTCAGGCGTCCAAGAAATGAAGATCCTTTCTCATCTGATTCTTTTGTATCCAGCAGACTATCTCAAAAAGAGGTACATTATCGTTGTCAATAGTCAAATTTAAAACGGCAGGAAAATTTAAAATGCAAAAACTACCCCCAGCATTGAGATCTTGCTCTGAGTGACGATTAATCTTATCCCATCTTCTTCTATCCTTGTGAAACTTTCTCGGACAATGGCGGGTCGGTTTCGACCAGCTTTAGTTCCCCCGTCCTCCCTGGGAGCACAAAGATACCCAGGGACAAGACAAATCGACAGAGCTCCGAACCACTGCACCATCGCTGTCTCGTCTTTACTTGATTACACGGGTTCAACTCCCAGCCAAGGAAAAGCTTTTCCATCCCTACGGCACTTCTAGAACAACCATATCCAGTTCTTACCTGATCAAATTGGCAACAGTGACTTCGGCCATCGTGGTATCTTCAATCAAATGCAGCGGCGTGGCCATGGGGCACAACGGGCATAATGCACCAGAAAAATCTAAAAACCCCAAGTTCATTACGTTACCTAACGAATACCTGTTTGTTTACTCGGCAGCCAAGCACTTCAAAAAGCAAATTTAAAATTCCACAAAGTTTAGAAACTAATGATAAGACTGGCTATCGATCGGGCCGGGATCGACAAACGCAGCAGTCTGAGAGAAGGGGATATCGATTGGACTTTTTTGCCGAGAAATCTTTGTCTGGCATTTCCTGATCTCATTTCCCCAAAATTCATATGAAGTCGGCGCGCTGCTCTCTCGCCAGGCCCCCCCTTAAGAAAACCTGACGGACAGTTCAAAGACAATGAGGCGTGACACAAGTTACGGCATCCCCCGATGACACTGTTTTGGGGATCAATTCAAGACCGAGATCAGCTCGAAATCGATTCAGTTCATACTGGACCCAAGGTCGAAATCAACCGAAAACCATAAGGTCCGACCGGGAATCGAGCCCGCATCACAACAATTTTTGTGCAAAACTTACCAAGTGAACTTCGTTGAAAACACGCATTACAAACTGAATGCAGACACTGAAATCTTTTCGTTCCAACTGCTCTTCGGCAACCAACGCAAGCGCTCATTTGAGCCAAATCTGCCGAGCCTGTCGACCAAGTATCACCAGAATGAAACGGCGTCTGAGCCATATCGCGCGGCTTACTCTTCCTAAAATGATATTCTCCAATGATTAATCGATTTCTGATCAATGTTCAAGATTACAATTCGGACTACGCGAGGGTCCCTTCAAAACACTTCCCACGCCTGAGATCAGCAACCCGATACGGTCATAGCTAGCGTCGCGATGCCGTACGAAGATAAGGCTGACTACCCCACACTCGACCACACCCGAACTAGCGTAGACTAGCCGCATCGTATTCAAATACCTGTCGCCTCGATAATCAAACACTGCTACAAAACCGACCAGCCCATTCCACCAGTCACAAATAACGGGCGGATGGCAACACACAGCGTACAAGACTGAAGAAGCCCCCCCCCCCCCCCAATCAATTATCCTCGGTAAATGATTGACACACGCAAATGACCCCGATATGTCGTCAACTATAGCTCGCCGCCATCGCTTTCTCATTGTCGCTAGCCTAAAGGCTGAGCGAAAATATGCGCATTGCCCGATGACTGGTTTCCACAATACCTGATGCATGACGACAATACGAACAGAAACAAGAAAA
This sequence comes from Mesodorylaimus sp. YZB2_4, assembly GCA_030248295.1. NCBI lineage: Eukaryota > Metazoa > Nematoda > Enoplea > Dorylaimida > Dorylaimidae > Mesodorylaimus > Mesodorylaimus sp. YZB2_4. Next base: position 177,294 of record JASANH010001374.1, on the reverse strand, counting down.
AGGCGTAATTGCGAAAAACCACACCTGAAAAACATGCGGGCGAGCAAAAAGTCAAACAATCGCGTGTATTCTTACCAGCCAGGCCCAGAATACGCGAGAAACAGTTTTCAGGTCGCCACTTTTCTCGGGTCACCGCATCAAGTTCCACGGCGAACCGAAAGGAAACTTGAACACTAGCTAACGAATCTATCAGGTCGGTATTTCGAGAAAACATCTGAGGATGCCGAGAGCAGAGGCGGAACCGCAAAGTAATCAATTTTGACCAAAAATTGCGGAAAGGCAACTTCTTTACCATGAATCTTAGCGCTGACGATGAAATGAGCAAAAGCCGAATCATCCAACGCGCCCAAATCATTAGACAGGGACAGTACCACGAATTCGAGAACTCACCCGCGTCACCTCCCTCGAGGTCTACAGGTGCCCACCTACGTCCTTTCCATCATTAAAAACAGATCCAAGCCCAATGGGTTTCACCACGCTCATTATCTATTCGTCCGGAACCGGTAGGCACAATACAAATCGTGGGAATCCCTCGACGCAGACAACAAATTTGATGAGACCTTTTTCGACTCAGCTTACAATACATACCACCGACTACGAAATAACGAGATCAAATCAGCTGGCTTCGAAAACCCTAGCTCGAGCTCAAACGAACAACAGCCGCCGGCGCCAAAACGTCGCTGCCGAAGACCATGTCGAAACAGCCGGCATTCTTTGTGATTGACATGATGACGAAACGAGCCCACACTGAGCGCACCCTCACAAACAAGACCTCGACCGCGATTTCCTTGCCTCGATAATTCTTTTTCACTCATCCAGCGCAGCTGCCTTCACGCATTCAAGGTTCATTCAACCCAACCGAGACAGGCCCTGCCGTCATCCTGGATCCGTCCAGTCCATACGAGACTACCGCGCGCGCCAATTGCGCAATTCGTAAATTCGCGTTTCTAGCAGACAGCTCGCGACCCGCGCGGCAAATTCAAAAGTTGTCACTCATTAGCACTCGTCACTTTTCTCAAACATATCTCAAGTTTTCTGTCCAAATCAACCACTTTTCATAAACTTCTCTCAAAGCACAGATGATTTGAAGTACTGCACCAATGATAAGGTATCATTCAACAAATCATCCAATCTCGTCCAACTTTCCTGCTGAGCCCTCCTCGTTTTCTCCACTGTTTCCTTCAATGTCGTCTCCGTCCACAAAACGTCCCTGTGCAATTTCACAAACAATCCCAAATACGCATTGCAAACTTCAAAATCTCGTTTCGTTCTTAATTGAATTTCAATAACTCTCAAAAATTTCCCCATCAACTCTATCGATCCGCCATTGATCGGAGCCAAATTCCTCAACTCAATTTCCACACCAGCCGGTACCAATCGTTTCAGCAAATCTAAAACCGTCTCACACGACTTCTCACTTTCTTCCGCCGATTCCAACGCCTTGGCGAATTCTGATCTCGGTTCGAATCGCCCCTCAGCCAACACACGACTTTTCGACCCGGCATGTTCCTCCGATCGCTTCTCAGAATCAATATCGAACGTCGGATTCACGCCGGATATTGTCGGAATAAAAAACGGGGCTTTTTCTGGTTTCTTCAAAGGTTGAATTGGTTTATTCCTTTCCTTGATAACGTCCATATCCAACAGATAGGCCCATCGTGGAGTAGGCAAACCCGAATAGGACACAAAATCCGCGTCCACTTGTTTCCGATCATCAGTTTTTGCTTTCGTATCTAAAACAAGTCCATGCGATTATGGTCCAGTCAACTATGTGTTGCCTCTTATTGTACCCTATGCATCGAAGAGGGTTCGACTCCCACCAGGGTATTCAGACAATCCTCATTTTTTGTATTTTTTTAGGGTCCTAGTACTTGCTACACTAGCCACCAGGTTAGAACCAATCTCAAAAAGACCACCTTCGACGGGACAGATACCCGCAGTCATGTTTTCCAAGCTCGGAAAATGGCCGGCGGACCTGGACTTGAAGAGTTTGTTGAAGGGACACGTGGACCTGTTTAGGCGATGGTCATGGAAAGGGGTCACATGACCACCTACATCCCGATCCTGCGCAACCACAAATTCAGTTTGTATTCCAGTTGGCAGTCCTAAAGCGGCGCCCACACTGCGCATCTCAGCAAGACTATCTGACCTGATAATCGCAATGCGATCGACATCTCAGCTGATAAGCTCAGCTCGCGGTTGGCTCACACCAGCCGAGGTGCAATTTGGACGGCCCTTAGCCAAGCGCAAACCAGACCTCGAGAGGCTCCCTCAACTTGCCTGACTTCTTCCTGACTCCCCGTTTTACGCACGATCAGTCTCAAGCAAATACTCGAACCTCAAGTTATTCGAAACAGATGTAACCAGCGGACCCGGGCGGCGAAAGATAGTACAGACCGAAGTCTCTTGGGCAAAAAAAGGTCCGACTATTTCTGCCGCAGCAACATCAACCGGAGAGGTTGACGATCTCGATCTCAGATCGATGCCTTTTGCGAAGTTCTCCGCCGAACTGGGCACTACAGTAGAATAAGACCTTACCTTCCTCCATCGCCTCATCGCTTTCTCCATCCTCTCGTCCAGTCTGCACTTCACTCGACGGCATAGCCATTCTTTCTTCGGGCACGTAATCGACAGGCAACGGTTTCAAAGTGATGAACGGCGAGTAGACGGTCTTATTAACCCACAAATACACGCCAAGCTTATTCTCGTGCGCCGTGGCCAAGAATTCGCCATTCGTGCTCACACTCAATCCAATACATGCTGTGGGAAATGTCAAGACATCGACCAACGACGACGACGGCAAATCCCACACTTTGCCCGTACCATCCACACTCGCTGTTATCACCCACTGCCCATTCGCACTGAACGCCATATCCGTTATCCGATCTTTATGGGCGTGCTCGATCAGACGTACGATCCGTTTGCATTCAATATCCACCACCAGCAAACTAAAATCATCCAATCCGATGGCCATCAAATCATTGTCCCGATGTAAAATCATTCTCGCAATTCCCGTCCTCAATTGCATCGAATGCATCAATTTCTTCTTCTCAAATCGCCAAAATTTTAATTTGCCTTCACTGTCACCCGAGAACACGCATTCGTTCAATCCATCCGCACACAAGCCCATAATTGGAGTCGTATGCCCACGATCGCCACTCTCATCAATGTACGATCCCCTGAAACAAACCATATACATTCCCACACAAACACCCCCCCCCCCCATTCTCTCACCGATATAATCCCGATTGAATATTGAACATGTCCACATGCCCAGAACTGTATCCGATCAGGGCGAAATTCCCACAAGCCGATACCGTACAACAAGTGGCAACGGCTTTCCTCAACTCCGGAATCGTACTGAATCGGGCGTGACGCAATTTGTGCGAGCCCAATCGAGATCGACGACTCGTCCACGTGGTCACAACTGATCGATCCTTGTGACAGCACACGATATTGTCCCAACCACTTTCACGTGCCGCATCCGACGCCATGTAGACGACGGGAGGAAAATGTAACTCGTCCCAATTCAACTTCTTCTTCTTCGCTAGCTTCCTAAAACTAACAGAAACTATTACAAGTGTTGTCGGTCTGCATGTGAAATAGATTCTCCACCAGGGGTTGAACTCCCACTGGCAACTCGGGCGAGGGTGCTTGAAAGGCGAGGATGCCATCCTCGGAAAGTCTCTCGAATTCATTCTTGACTTTTCACCTTGCTTACCGCACAAGAGTTGCGGGCCTACCCAGGGTCAGCTGGAGCAGAGAGAGCCGTGTGCGTGACCTGTGTCTGATCTCATGTAACTCCCACCGACCAATCGATTGATTCAGACTATTTTCTCAAAGTGGATTGAACGAGTTCAGTCCCCACCGGCCTCCTGCATGCTTCCCCAGACCACACACATGGCACAGTCCTCACATTCGATCGACCCGTCTGCCCTAAACTGGTCAACACTGACTCACTTGCGCATCGATCCCGCTTGTCCCAAATTCTTATTCTTGCTGTTGTAGGTGGTATGGAACATTTTGACATCGGCATCGCCACCAGCCGAAATCACGTACTGTCCTCGCTGGCCTCCGTGGAATCTGAGGAATGTGGGCGGCTTGGCGTGTCCTTCGTGCGAACACAACAATCGTGCACCACCGTCCGATAAATCGAATACCCACATTTTTAATGAATTATCAGCACCCGAACTGAGTACGGCCTGCTCGTTTTGTAAAGCGATCAAACTCGAAATTCCAAATTCACTATTTCTATGAGCGTCCAAAATTTGATTCAATAATTTTCTTTTCTCCAAATCCCAAACGGCCGCATGACCGACTGAACTGCCCGTCAGCATCAAAGCTGGCCCATCAGTTCGAAATGTGATCGCAGTCACGGCGCCCCAATCTTGTCGAAAAGATACAATTGTCTCGTTGAATTTTATATTATGTAGAAAAATTCTACCATCCTACAAAAAATTATCATTTTCTCAAAGGAATTTGATCCGAAAAATCTAAAGCTATTTTCGCACTCGCCTAAGCCCTTATCGCAGCTCTGTGTGGTCCCTACTTATGCTACTTGCTTTTCCAACTTTTCAAACCTACAAGTTGACACTGGTGGCCTAGTATACAGCACACCACTCATTGTCAGTTGTTCAACTCACTAGAAATCAGGCGCCTAGGACGACTGGGGTTCGAACCCGGGACCTCCCACCCCAGCTCTCACCTTCAGTCCGATTCCCAATACGTCGATAGCAGTCGATTGTTGCAAGCAAGTCACCTCGCTCTGCCACCCGTCAAAATCGAAAATGGTTTTTCCCGTTTTCACATTGACCAATTTCAATCGTCCTTCTCGAGTTCCCAACACGACTTTATTCAAATACGTCATCGGATGGCAAACGGCCGACACGTTGAATGCTGGCCCTCCGAAACGCCATTCCCCGTACAATTCGCCCGTCTCGATTTCCCAAATTTTCAACGTCGATCGATCATCGATAACGATCAGATGATCACCAAATGGAACAAGAAATACCACGTTGCCTTCGTGATCTGAAATTGGGAAAACAGTGCATTTCTTGATTCGGGCATTTGATTCGGGATGGGACAACACTGAAGTCAGGACTTGTCAGCGGACCCTATCGTCAACAATGGGGAATATCACTGACGCGAGTCCAAGGGATTCAAGTTTTAGCGCCAAATTCAAAATGTTTGCTACAAAAGTCCATATTTCCTTCACTATCGCTAAACACTCGCGGGAGAGATCATGGTTTTTGCAAAATCCATATTCGGCAACTAAAATGAAAGATTTTATCTAAAATCACCCCATATTTCAGTAACTTATTCGTAATCCATCAGTAATGTTTTGACATTTGGACGCAAATTATGCTGAACAAGCCGTAGTCATCTGTTGCACTTTCGCCTTACCTACCCTACACTGTTCCGAGTGGGAATGACCGCGTGAGCTCCATGACTTATCTTAGTTCCTTGGAGACGCTGCTCTGCAAAGTCAATCCCTCTTTTCCGCTTCAATGCACGCTCCGTCTGGCCACGCATACAATCAAGTGCTGCCTCGTCAGCCGCAAGCCTTCTCACAAGGACCCCATCTTGCCATCGACTAAGCTGCATTTCAGCCAAGATCGAATCAGTCGCAACTGCGCGGTGTCAAATAGGGAAAGTCGTACTCAGTACCCAGGTCGTCCTGTTCGACCTCGCGTACTGACCCAAAGGGAGAATGATGCAGGGGGGGGGGGGGGAATCGATGCCAGTGTGACCAGCGCACCCGGGCGGAGAGAGATAGCAGAGACCGTAGTATCTGAGGCCGCATTCCAGAAACTCGAAAGAAACCTCGAGGTGAAAGGAAAATTTTCCTTCAAGGTCACTGGAACTTTCCTTCAAGCTCGCAGGGTAAAATCTCTTGGAGCTCGACGGAACTTTCCTGTGAGCTTAAAGGAAAATCGCCCGGTGAGGTGACCCTATTCCAGAAGCACGGTGACCTCAGAGGAAACTTCCAGTGAGCTGGAAGGAATTAGTTCAGTGAATCTTACGGTTTCAACCAAGTGACTACATGTTCAGGCACTCACACATGAATGATATGGGATGAAATGGAACTGCGTCAGTCTCGTCGCCTATGCCCGGAAAAAGTTAGTTGATCATTTTTGTTGTCATCGGCGATCACGATGTCCTTCATCTATGTTGTTTTCTGCAAAACAGTCGGGCATGTGCCAGTCGAAGCACCGTGCGGCCAACCATATCCATGCAGCCAGTTTTGTGCCCAACGAGACTCAGAATGAAGTCATCCAAAATGCCGCTTCCACTTGTCGATTGTGTTCTCGATTCTCACCCTCGTTTTCTTGTGAGCCCTGTTATACTTCCGTTGACTCTCATTTCAAAGAGGCTCTTTGAATGGTGTCATACTGGAAGCCATTTTCAGCGCGGATAGGCCGAGTCGACTGAAATGATCCCCCGCTGGTAATACCTCGACGATATCCCTCAGGCAGCTTTGTCGAAAAATGTGCGAGTTGTGGGATGACTCCAACTGTGTATGTACAGTATATTAGTGAATTCATTTGATGATGGTCGTACGCTACTTCCACGTTGACAGACGTGTACTCTTTTGATTTCGATATTGCTTAGGGTTTTCTCGAGACGTCTGAACCGCCCAGCCTCACTAAAATTTGCTCACACCCAACCTTGCACACATTCTTGAGCATGAGCGCCTTCAGGAACTACCTTTAATGTACCTGACTTTTTTGCAAAATGCTTCGGAGACAGCTGTAATCATTTTCGATATAGCTACAGTAGTTGTGAAATGCTAGGCTAATCACCATCGAGCAATTGATATGGCTTATTGCTTGCATAAAATCAAAGCACAGTAAGCAGCTGCTGCTTAACTCTTCATCAAAGCGCAGTGAGCAGCTGCTGCTTAACTCTTCATCGAAGCATTATGACGACGAGTCTTTCGCCTTAGGTCGTGGCTAAGCAAGGATGACAAGGGATTGCCTTCATTCTTCGTAAACGATAGCGAGTGATACGTTTTTGGTCATCGTAATCTCTGTGCGAATCGATGCGGTAATAAAGTTCGACAAATATTTGTTCTCATCGAGCTCAACGAGATCCATTTTAGCAGCACGACTATCTTAAACCATAGACAAACCTCGCAGGAAACCCGATTTTAGGTGCTCTCGACCACCTAAACGTTTTTTCCTGCGAGGTGGTCAAACTCGCAGGAACTTTTCTCCAAGGAAAGTTTCTGGAATAGCATTTTGTGTAAACCCTTTAAGCTTGCTGGAAAACTTGACCCGCTGACAGGAAAACAGTCAGCGGAATTGTTTTTGTAATAGGGTTTACTGCGACCTCGGAGGAAACTACCCAGCTTACTGGAAAACCTCACAAGAAAACGCTTCTGGAATACGGCCTCTGGACAGAACTATACCTGGCCTAGAAACATCAACCGGACTGGTTAAAGTCTCCCAACCAGGGGAGAGTGCCGATCCCCCGACCGACAGAAATGCTGGTTACACCAGGCCGACCATCTAACGATTAGCTCTGCCACGAAAACCGCCCATCCCTCCCAGTTCCAAGGCGGCAAGTGTGCCCGACCAAAGAGGCAACACTGCCAGGCTTACAGCCCATTGAGACCCCACCCACCCGAACCTCGTTTGCCTCTGCATTCCTACGGCAGTTCAGACCCTCCATCGCGGCTCTGGCTCCCCTCCTCTCCCTTACCTTTAAACGTCCGTTTAACATTTCTCTCGTGATGCAGCACTGCCACCTTGTTCTCATAGCCGACGTACAAATATCGCTGATCGCACGCCATACATCGAATATCGGCTGGCAACGGGGCACTCACGGCCGACAACCCCAAATTGTGAGCATTGTACACGTGAACGAAATTGCCAACCGCCGAATAGATCTTGGTCATTCTCGCATCAGGCACATACTTGACCACCACTGGCACATCACCACACACCAAACCAAGCGCCCGATAAGGAGCGAATACTACACTTTCCCCAACTTGATAACTCGTCATTTCCTAAAAATCCATTTCCTAAAATCCAATCAGCACAAATTCACATTCAGATATTTCGGAATTAAGCCAAACATCAGCATTAACACGACCTCCAGGAAGACCTTTACTATTTCACAACCAAAATATACAATCACCAGGCTCCCTCAACTCCTGCCCCCAGGTGGGACCTTGCACTTCCAGACCACCCAACTCAAGCCCACCAAACCGGACCCGATATCGCTTTTCAAATTACAAAAATTCAAACCAATCCCTTATGACACAAATAATCTTTTGCAGCGGGAGAACACGGCAACGAATCGACCCAGTCATCCACGGCCAATCTACTGGTCGCAATCGATCGACGAATAGAAATACGACAAATGTGCTGCAGGGATAAGGGATCTACAAAAATACAAAATCATTAACTCGCCTCAACACAAAATCCACTCCTTACTTTGCCAGATTTCGAATTCGTCCATTCGTGACCCCAATGCCACGGCCCACACATGACAACAACTCGGCAACGATCGACTCGAAAATGGCATCAACAAATTGAGAAGATCTGCCAATTCGGCCGGCAATAGTATGCCGCACAATTCCCGTAGAAAACTATAACTGGTCTCGGCCACGATGGACGACGTCGGCTGTTTGCACATGCACCAATAAGGGAGGCGAGGATCCAAACCAGCCTTCAACATGGCCACCAATTGACCTCGATATAACGGGTGTACAGAAACGAGCAGAGCGTCGGGAACTCGACAAAGGCTATCGATACTCATCGAGTTCAAATCCGGATTCGATTTCAATAATTCCAATAATAATTCGGGCATTCTTCTTTTAAAAACGGCTAATAATAACGGCGAATACGTTTTCCGATTCCCAAATACCGTCCTAGCATTATAATGAAGTAGAATTTTTACAACATGCAAATCCGCTTTTGCTATCGCGCAAGTCAATGGCGTCGCTGCCGTTTTCGTTAGCAAAGGTTGTAAATATCGATAAATTGGCACGGCAAAATCACGAAAATAATCCGTTAAGCGATTGCAAGGAAAACCATTGTCCAAAAGCAAAGATAACATTTCCGGATGTTGCTCTTCGACGGAAATAAAAACTGGATCCTCGGCCGAATAAAAGACAACATTTTTATCCACGTAAGGTAACATTATCCGAGCTGAGCTAGAACAAAGAGAAAACAGATTTTTACGAATAAAACCCTCAAAACAGTTACGGCTTACCGTGTAAAATTTCTTTTGGCCGCGGCACAAATCGGATGAATATTCTGTTTTGTGCACACATTCGCATCGGCTCCATTCTCGAGTAGAATTCGTAAACACGACGAATATCCTTCTTGAGCAGAAATGTAAACGCAAGACGTCCCGTCGTTAGCTCGGCTATTAACTAAGCGTTCTTTATCTAAAAAATTAATTCAGAAAATAAGATTAGAAATCTTAAAATTAAAAACAAAAATTCGGGCAAAAAATCTGAAAATCTCAATTTAGAAACCAAAAAACAATAGTATACCTTCAGCTGCATCAACTAAAACTTGTAAGCATTCGTGATTTCCATATTGGCAAGCCACGAAGGCAGGCGTTAAGCCATCGTCATCGGCAGCCAACGAATCGGCGTTCCAATTCAACAATAATCGAACGATATCATCGAAACCGCTGCTTACTGCTTCGTGCAACGGAGTCCATTTATTCCAATAAAAAGACGACACATCGGCGCCGGAATCGAGTAGAAGCTCGATACAACGAAGATTGCCCGATTTAGTTGCTACAAAAATGAAACGGGATTAAAAAATTACGTAATCGACAAAAAATTCAAAAATACCTGCCAGCAATGGTTTCAAGTCATCAGTGGAACCCAAATTTGGATCGGCCCCTTTTTGCAATAAATATTGAACTGTTGCGAAATGTCCTTTTTTAGCAGCTAATAACAAAGCTGTGCTGCCATCGTGAGATCTCCAATTTACGTTGACAAGCTCTGCAAAGAACTCTAAACCTAGAGAGATGAACTGATTCTGATCAAAATCTTTAGCTGTCCAAAATAGAAATCAGTTTAGGAAACTCGAAGCAGCTCCCTATCATGAGGGGACAACATAAAAACGCCTGTCAGTCATCGTAAGCAAGCCAAGCGAAAATAAGCTAATATTCAGTTGAGAAAAAAACCACTTACGATTCCACACGTCGAACAATGCTCCTAGACAATGAACATGATTTCCAAATGCGGCTTCGTGAATCGAATACCATCCACGATTATCCGGATTATCGATTGGTGCTCCTTCGGACAACAAATCAGTCAATCTTTGCAAATCGCCGATACGACACGCCAAACCCACAGCGGAACAATAAAAACTGATCTTATCACCAAACATTAATTCCATAGCCGCGATTTAAGAAGCAAGCAAGAATTTTGGAACATTTCAATCAGCATGCAACTGCTCAGAAAAATTTCGATTTCGAAAATATCGATATTACAGTATACGCGATCTGATACTACACGGCTAACAGAGAAAAAAACAAAGTTAGCCGTGCCGCCGCCACTACGGGTAAAATATAGTTAAAGGCAAAAATTTCAAAAAGATAAAGCCTATAATTTAATTAATTTTTAGTTTTTCTTTAATATGTTCAAAATTGACTTAAATCAGGTTGAAAATGTTTTAAATCATCTGTAAATTCAGGCTATATATTATTGAATCTGAAACTAATACCTTTGACGTCGCATGGGGGTCAAAGTACTTGGGCATCCGGTCGGCAACTCCCTTTGGCAAGCGGATGCCGGCGAAGGAGATGCGTTGTGTTTGCTTGCTGTTCGTTCTACCTGTATGATCAGGTCGCGTTGCGTCTGCCCTCTCTTCTGCTACTAGGCTATCTATCAGCTAACGATCGGGCGTCGTTGTGAGCATATCGCATTCTGCAGGCCAAGGATTGCATTCTGACGTCAAAATGGAGAAGATAAAAGGTATTGTGAACGGAGGGACTGGATTTCAGGATTTTAGTGCTTGCCATGCGATGACACTTGACCAATGGTGGGTCAGGGACGCGGGGCGAGTAGATTCGCAATCTATTGTATTCTGAGTTGGTCCTCGAAGCTCGTATTTTTGGAAGGTATACCCCGGGGCCAGTAGGGAAGCCCCTCTCACACAAGTTGTGCTTCGCACGTGTTGCTGCTGTTGAAGGCAAGACTTTGCTGCATGCGGCCCCGGATGCCATGGCAGCCATGTAGCTTAGGAATGGGACCAGTATAATGCTTGTACGTACAGCGGGCAGGATCGATATATCTAATTAGGCAAGATGCACGTGCCTAATTACGCCATCCGTCAGTCAGGCGTTTCATGAGGCTAGTCTGTGATTAGCGTTGGCAAGGGAGCCAAGGAGAGGAGTACTATGCTCTATCAACCCTGCTTTGATAAGGCACGCGCGATAACGATCCGTTCTTACCTCACGTGGGTGTCGTGCTTACCTTAGAATAAATGGGAGCCTAGGTGTGATGATATCGCACAACAGGGCTTGCCTAAAGCACTGGAAGGGTCGCCAAGAAAAGTGTTTTTGCACCTGAACAGTTAAACCTAACCTACGCTATGTCAGCCAAAGTTGAAGAGGTTAGCGAATGCAAATCTCGCTGAACACTAAACTGTACTATCAAAGGCAGGTTCAAGCTTCTGAATGTCTCACTTTAGTACTTCAATCCTGACACGGCATGTGTGAAGGTCAGATGCACTTGAAGGCTCTTCATACCAGTCTGTGCACCCAATATTTACTCCCACTCTGTTTCTGTTGTGTCTATCCCGTTCATGCAGCATGACCCTGTTTTCAGCCGGGCCAGTGGTAGAGATGCAAGGCGACGAAATGACAAGGTATGCGCACTGTGTTCTCACCCTTCTGCACTATAAATAATCATGTTTAGAATCATTTGGGACTTGATCAAAGAGAAACTCATCTTGCCATATTTGGACATTGAACTGCACTTCTTCGATCTGAGTATCCAGAATAGAGATGCCACCAATGACCAGGGTCAGTGAGTTCTACCATGTCAGTGCTGACCAGCGGTCAAGGCCAGTGGTTTTTCAGTCACTGTCGATGCTGCGCTTGCCATCAAGAAGTATAACGTCGGTGTCAAGTGTGCTACTATCACACCGGACGAAGCACGCGTGGCAGGTACAGTACCTCATTCCAGACATGTCCCGGCCCACAATAAGATGCAGTTGTGATTTCAGAATTCAAGTTGAAGAAAATGTGGAAATCTCCCAACGGGACGATAAGAAATATCCTAACGGGCACCGTATTCCGTGAACCCATCATTTGCAAGAATGTACCGAGATTGGTCAGCGGTTGGACCAAGCCTATCGTTATTGGCAGGCACGCTTTCGGGGACCAAGTGAGTTTGGTTCTTTTCCGTTTTCATCACTCTCTACTCTCTCTTCTATTCCAGTATAGGGCCACGGATTTCGTGGTTCCGGGGCCTGGTAGATTGGAAATCAAGTGGACGCCTTTGAACGGTGCTGACAACAACAACGTGAATGGACTGTCGTTCAATGTGTTCGAGTTCGATGGACCTGGTATCGCTCTGGCCATGTATAACACTGACCAAGTGAGCTGGTGGTTTTCACCCGTAACCTCCATGCGGAGGGAGGTGCCTTCTCCCATGGGGGGGTGGGGGGTGACCAGATGCTCTTCTCTGTTGGCTCGTTGCTTTAACTATTGATTTTGTAGGCGATTCGTGAATTCGCACACAGTTCATTTCAATACGCGTTGGAGCGCGAGATGCCATTGTACATGAGCACGAAGAATACCATCCTGAAACAGTACGATGGACGATTTAAGGATATATTTCAAGAAATATACGAAAAGTAAGACAAGTCATTGTGCAAAGTTAGGTCCGGAAATGGATTTGATGTTTCAGGGATTATAAGAAAGCCTTTGAAGAAAAAAAAATCTGGTACGAGCATCGTTTGATAGACGATATGGTGGCGCAGGCCATGAAATCGGAAGGCGGATTTATGTGGGCCTGCAAGAATTACGATGGAGATGTACAATCGGATTCTGTAGCTCAGGGTAAGATCTTTCGTTGCTGCTGTAACTGTTGACAAGGGGGGCATAAGATAGAATACAACACCGACTGGAGTAAGGTAAGTTTTGCGACTATACCTGCTGCTGAATCATCAGTCCGGGAGGTTGACCTCTTGCAGCCAAGGGAGATCAACAGTTCTCTCCCTCTTGTTATACACCGCACCTCTCACGTGAGTGCTGCAGGCTAGACCACAGGGTGCTTTCCGTAGCGCAGCACAGACCAGAAACATTCTCAGGCCTGGCATGCCCCTGTGTGATTTGACATGGGATGAGTGCAACATGGCAATGTCTTATCACTTGTGATTTGTTCCAGGTTATGGTTCACTCGGTTTGATGACGAGCGTGCTGGTGTGCCCGGATGGAAAGACGATCGAGGCTGAGGCGGCGCACGGGACTGTCACTCGTCATTACCGTATGCATCAGGATGGGAAAGAAACCTCGACCAATCCTATCGGTGAGTGGCTTCCAAGTTTGCCCGTTTAAGAGACTAGCGACTTTCTTTCAGCCTCAATCTTCGCTTGGACTCGGGGTTTGAGTCACCGCGCCAAACTAGACGCGAACAGTCGTTTGAAACAGTTCGCCCAAAGTTTGGAGGATGTGTGCGTGGAAACGATCGAGGCCGGGTTTATGACCAAGGACTTGGCCTTGTGCGTCAAAGGAGCCAAGTAAGGAGTCGATTTGGGGGGGGGGGGGGGGGTCTGGGCAGTTAGACTGCACTCTAGCACTGTAAGACACATACAGAAGGGAAAAACTTACGGAGTAAAGTACAGTGTGCATATGTCGATTAATCATGATCAGAAATGTCTCCTTCGTGTGTGGTCTTAAAAAGCCCTTTTGTGTTTTAGCATTAAGCGGTCGGATTACTTGAATACGTTCGAATTTTTGGACAAATTAGCTGAAAATTTGACCAAGAAACTGAGCCAGAAATAGAGGCTATTGGAATGTGAGGAGTCGACATTCCTTGCACTAGGCACTTGTTGAGCTGTGATTATATATAGCTGAGTTAGGCACTTGATTTTTGCACTGATTTTTACCTGGTTTTGTGATATCGGCCTGTGATGTTGGACTGTGCACATGTCTATCCTTGTTGGTCATTGATATGATGGGGCTGGAATGAAGAGCACGACACTGGCCAGGTTATTGGGAAATGGGACACGCACTGGCCAGCCGTGCCGACCGATGTGTCTCGGCTGAGCACCTTGGGATGCAAAGCAGTCTTGCCGATCCTCCTTGCACGGAGGTCAAGGTGGACTGGTCTTGTTTTCATCCGTCGCGCATGTTCTACTGAAGATGGGCGTGCGGTAGTGGCCGATGGTCAACAAAGGGGTGGTGTCGGAAGGGACTGCTTCCGAATGGCTTGTTGATGCAAGTGATAATGGGATTGGGGTCACTTATCCGTGTCCATCCTGGCACAGGTAGTGGTGGGTGGGCGGAAGGGGAGGTAGTGTTTTCGTGCCTCGATCCGCCATTTGCCCTTGATCGAATAGTGTTTGTATTTGCCTTTACGTTTCGACCAGGGCGAATCTATAAAACAATTTTCTTGGCCACCCTCTGGGGGGGCGTGGGTAAATATTGAGTGCAAGCGAGGTTTTTGGTTGAATGCGTTCACTGTGCCGGAGTCGACGAGTGGACACTAGACCAAGTTTTGTTTGCGAGTGGTCGAAGCGAGGTTGATTGGCTGGTCGGGGATTCGAGGGCGAGCCTTTTCAGATTACCTCAAAAACGACTACTAGCTTTGGCCAGCGCGGATATCCGTTTGGTCAATGAAAGAATGAAATCCTTGCTCAATCCGGGATGCAGATCATTGAATATGCCAATGGGATTTAGCCTGGTGGGGTCTTGCCTATCGATCCCACCCGTGCACTGTTGTGTCTGCGAGTGCGGGTGGCTGGCCCCGACGGGCGTGACGTATTCGAACCGTGATGCCATTTACGAGCCTCCCGTCTACTTTGCTAGTTAGCCAACGAGGATGTGGGATCATATTCTTGTGCCTGGCGCCACCCCATTCTCCACACGCGTCTCCATTACCTCGCCTTCGTGACCATGATTGTAGCACCAGCTCGTCATGAACTTGGGCCAATGAATTTGACAGGTTTTTTCAGATCGGTCCAATAAAAGCAGGTGCAAAGATGTGGATTTTTACTGCTATCTTATTTTTCTGTTGGATCTGCTATGGATCTTGTGTCAAGCGTAAGTCATGCCTAGAGTACTTTCTGCATTCGGCACGGTTGCTCAGGCTCTAATGGGCTGTCCCTTGGAAGATCGAGCTAATGTCTGTGATGCCCTGCCCCTTTCCTGGGCCGACTGGCGGACACCTCCGCGAGTGTGTGACGAGCATTGGAATAGGGCAAGGCTGTTGGGATGAGACCCAACCGCTCGGTACGAGATACGTAGATGGACTGAAGGCACCTACAGCGACTAGTCCTAGAACCAGCCAGGATTCGACCCAGACTCGCTCTATCTCGAGGGGTCCAGCATAGAGGAAGTATTCACGGGTGCAAGAGCGATTCGCGCCAGGCGGGGAAGAGATGTGGATTACATGTCTGATCAGGGTGCACCCCACGACCTTTACATGGTCCTACCCTACCACACATTGCCAGCTCCCAGCGCACCTTGGCTTCTGATGTCAGACATGGGGTCCAGGATTCTTATTTCATCTCTGAAGCCCGCAGTAATACTGATAAACACATTTGACATCTGCCCCCCCCCCCCGACACGTTTTCCACATTCCAGTCAGTCACTACTCGTCTGTGCAGACAATGTTGTGATTGTCACGAGCCAATGTAAGTTGTGAGTGACAGCACTTTAAGACCCCGCTTTTTACATGATTCTCTGACCAACATAGCATCATCGAGAATGGCCACTCGTGTTGTTTCGTCTGATCGTATAGCAGCTCGTTTAAGTTTTTGTGCCATCGTGTGATACTGCAATGTTTTCAAGGGCCCCCTATCGAGTGCCTGTTGTTCGAACTTTTTGTTCTTTGGTCAACTTGTGGTTTTCTAAGACCATGGGTCAATAGAGTGCGGTACTTAAAGTTGGGCAGGCTGCTATGACCGACAATCTGTTAGGCGTACTGTAGATGCAACGCAGGGCCCATCTCCCTCGCAAGGTGCTGTCTTTTTTTTCGGGGTTGCACATTTCGGCCCTGAAAGTCTCACCAGTCATCCCCGAGTGTTCCCATGACGTATACACTCACAATCAGCACGTGGGAGGCAATGCACTTGGTGCTCGGCAAACCGACTTGACTTTGATTTAGCCTGCTCAACAAACTCATCCAATGGCGAACTGGTACTCTACGCCAGGAACAACTCAACGAATCTCGGTAAGCCGATTCGCGTCGTGCTTCGCCGCTCTGACCTAACCCTGTTTTCATCCACAGTAATCGACCTGACTCACCAAATAGTGGGTGCTGGTGCCAAAGGCGATGAGGCCATTGTATTGAGCCTGGCCAATGAGACCGATGGCCGAGTCCGACTCAATGGACTGCAGTTGACTTTAGGCAGGTGGCAACAGGATGAGGTAAGCATCGACAGCCTTTGGCTTCCAGGATTGACTTCACAATCAGTTTTAGGAGGATCCGGTACGACTCACATTGTTGTGCATTTACATGGAGGAACACGAGGAAGTGGTTGTGGTGAGAAAGGGACACTGGATGTGGGTCGAGTGCAGCACAAGTTCATTTCAGAGGGAAATCTCGGTTACTATATTCCATAACAAAACGTGCGACGGGAACGAGACCCACAATTTCGATGGCTCGCTATGTGACATCGCATCTTTGGTGAGTGGCCATGGTCTGCAGGATATTGGATCACAACAACTGTTGCTGGCTCTTTGACCCTCACTCTTCCAACATGGGGTCCACATTTACTTGCTTTTGATAGCCGATTTGGTGCAGCGGTTTTTGGAAATCGAAAGCAAGTTGGGTCTTCACGGATTTGATCTCCTCTTAGCACTCCCTTTTAAAAAATGTATAAAGCATTTGAAATCGACGTGTCGGAAGCCTGTTGTAGATACCATCAAAAAAGGAAGCAGGCTTCAGAGCTTCACGAACTTTCGAAGCTGAAACCAGCATTCCTGGCGGTCGGAAGATCGATACCCTGACTGGGATAAGTCAACCATTTCGGATGATTTTTCAGCGGCAGGTTAGCCGCGAGACTTGCCAGCCTCCACTCCAGTCTGAGCTTTTTTGTCCGAGGGACTTCGGTCTCTGCTATCTCCCGCCGCCGGGGTGCGCTGGTAACATAGCTTTTAAATTTCCACCAATTTGACTTCCTGTGATGCTTTGGATAATTTGAACTTCATAAACATCGATTTCGAATATCCTTATCCCTCCTTGCGCAGACACATGCATCTGGCGCATTCTTCAGTGACATCGCAAATTCACCCTAAATTTTCCAATTTCTCCTAACCTTAGCGGGACATGCCTCGCCAATACAATAATGTGATCACTGTGCACACGATACGTCCAGTCAGTTATGTTATAATGTATCAGCCATTCTTTATATTGCAGACCAACTCGAGCCAATCAGAAAACTTCACTGAAACTCTGGACCTTATTGAACATATTCTGACTCTTCATGTAAGTATAGGTCATGAAGACATCCTCTGACAGCGGGTTTTTTATTTGTAGCACACGCATGCAACCCTAAAGTTCCACCTTTGGCCCTAACTGATGCTGACGATGAGACATGACAGGCTTTGACCGAGATGTAATAGGTGGAATAGCCCTATATTGGAGAAGATGCCGCGGGGAGCGGATGGACTCAAAAACCCTTCAGGCAGGTCTTCTAGTGGTTGGTGCCTGAGACATCAACCCGACGGGTTTCGGCCTCGCCTGGAGGAGCGTATCGAGCGGCCAACGAAGGCAACTGATACGCTGTATGCCAAGGCCAGTCGAGGCAACCACATACTGCTCCGTGCATAAGGCAACCAGATACACTGCCTTCTCCACGGGCCAAACACACCTACCACATACATAGTACCAATGGGGACCGATAAATACGGGGTCACGTTGGGGTTGCAGAGCCCTCTGACAAGCACACACCCGGTGGGAAATATCAAAACGGTCCTTCCAAGCAGAAAGGCAAGATAGTTCACTGCCAGTCCCCCAACCTGAGACCCGTTGCATAAGTCAGGCCAAATCGACTTGTTAGTGCAAACTAGAGTATGCACCTTGCGTGTATTCGTGCGTCAGAAAGTTATAGGACCAGGCCAACTCCCTCAGTTTGCAGAAATTTGTCCCATGCTTACGATTAGAGATGACGCAGATCGCGTTAATCCGCGCTTCGTCCATAACAGAGTTGCCCTAAACAAGTTGAATTTTCCTGAATTTCATGCAGCAGACTGCTGGATGAAGAGGATTCTCCCAGTCACTGTGTGACCAGCGCACCCTGGCGGCTGGTGAGTCTATGGGACAAAAATCTCCAGCTGGAAAAAAGGCAAGTCTCACGACTCTACCTTGCACTGAAACATCAACCGAAGTGGTTGACGCCTCCCATTTAGGGAAGAGTATCGATCTCCCGACCACCAGGAATGCTGGTTACAAGTTTGTTTAGTGATGTAAAAAGACCCCTCCTCACTCACTTTCTGCCACCTCACCAGTCCTAGCATCCACACTTTCATACCATACGAATTGGAAATCTGACCGTCTGATGCACCCACTTCAGTGCCGATCTTATTTAGGACACACCTAGAAGTCGAAACCACCGTCAGATCCCCCAAACACTGCTCGCTCCTCGCGTACCAACCGGAACCACTGATAAGCCACCCAGTTTCGTGCATCCCGATTGCCGACCATTTGGCGGGGTGTGCGCCGATGTCGAGTACACGATACGGCTTCAGCCCGGTATTGTCCCGGTAGGTGCTCCCTCGAAATGCGCTATGCTGTGCTCATTCCCAAAATACAGGCACGGCACGGCACGGCACTGGCACTTTACTTGATACAGTGCCAATGACGTGCCCAAATCTGGAATTATAACTTCCAACACTCCGCTTTGTTCCCGCAGGGTATCCAACCATTGCAAGTATCGCCCAAGCCTATCGAGGCCCAGGACATGGAATATGGAAAGGCCATTACGTTCAAGTTTTTGAATGGTAGGCACAACCGCGCATATTTTCCCATGCCGATCAATGTCTCGTTTAAGGAACTCCAGCCAATTACGAAATGTACTTTTTCATGGACCCGTCCAGCGCAGCAATTAGTCAAGTGCGGCCAGTGCCGTTCGGGGATGTGGACAAATACGTGATATACTTTATGGTGAGAGGCACCACTCGGTTATTGGTTGCAGGAGCAGCAAGTTGTCACCCCAGCCCTAGCCACTCCCCTCGCGCACACAGCCCTTGATTCGGCCCTCCTTTCTGGCAGCTGACAGCTATTCTCTGTTCTACCTCAGGCCAAAGAAACAGGGGCCACAGGCCTGTACAGCCTCGCTCGACTGATAGTAGAAGTGGATAACGGAGCCGAAAACCTGCATGACCCTGTTTTGGAGGCATCTGGACTGAGGGGATACATCGAGGAGAACTCGGAGATTGGCACTACTGTTCGGATTGCGGCTGAAGAAACCGCAGAACCTTTGCAGATTTTAGTGACCGACGAGGACTTGGTAAGAGGGAGGACTGGTGGTAGCATTGTCACCATTTTGCGCACTATGTCTCTCTATGCCGTGCATTTTACATTAGCTCGATTTTCTTTGGCGCATGCACTCCACAGCTTCAAAACATTGTGACTTGTCTCATGCTCCAGGAGAACTCAGAAATTATGGCCACAAACCTTATAAAAACAAGGCTTACAATTAGTCATCAGGGTCTAGTCTACAGTAGGCCCGCATATGCAATCTGCCTCTTCTGTACGTGGATACGATTCAACCGCGAGTCAGGTCACAATGCTCAAAGACAGTGTGCGTCTGCCAATGAACATGGCTGAAAATATACATGTGTCACGTGAAGGGAGAAGAGTACCCTATGCTGATCACCTGCTGCGGCCGAAGCACTTGCGAGCTAGCTTCACACTAGCGCTCGCTACACTACAGTACATGATATATACGCGGGGGATACAAACTCAATTGTGACATTTGGTGCATCTGGATGTCTGCTCTAGTGCATCCATAGCAGCTGTGATGCATTGCACTGCTGATACATATCTAACTTTACAGAAGCCTGGCATGCCCCCAGCCACGTACCAATACATTCTCATGGGCATCGGAGCATCAGTGTTCGCAGTGAATCAAGGTGGATACGTTTATCTGAATTCCCCCAACTTGGACGCTGACGGTGCGAGTCCCAAGACATACGCGCTCACAGTAAGATTGCCCTGAGGCGTCATTTTGCACGCCTGCATGTTCTCCTCTGAAACAGATTCAAGCCAGAGAAGTTGGAACGGCTCCTATTCGAAGCAGTCAGCCATTGTCCATCAAAATCGACGTGCTCGATGTGAATGACAACGAACCATCTTTCGAGCGACAGGTCTACCAAGCTACGGCCGCAGCTGACGTGGTTATACAAAACGTGCTGAAGGTATGGTCCTGAGTTAGGGAGTCCCAGAGCTGACAGCAAATCAACAGCGTTGACAACCTGACCGCCTGTTGTCTGCATGGGACTAGCGGCCAGGTTAGCACACTGTGTTCCCACTCTCGAGTGCTCATATCAAAATTTGGTGGCGTGGTAAAACAGAACATGCACTAGTCGGAGTCCTTTCCAGATTCAAGCTAAGGACGCGGATAGTAGCAAGTTTGGTGAGCTGCAGTACACCATCGTCTCAGTCACCAACAATGGAGAGCGATTTTTCCGCTACAATAAGGACACGCATAATCTGGTCTCCATCGCTCCCTTAACGACTGGTGATCAATTCCAAGTCTTGCTCCAAGCCACGGATGGTGGAGGCAGGTAAGCGAGCCCCCTGGCTGCTGACCACTGCAAGTAACACTCGACCCTGCTAGATCTGCCCAAACCATAATCGTAGTGGATGTCGCGGAAAGCACTACCACTGCCGCATCGACACAGACGACCACCCAGGCCACTACTACTATCATGACCACCTCAATAGGCACCACCGCAGATACAACCACCACCGCCACCATCATCTCGCCGACCAACACCTACAACGTGACCATCAGCGAAGCAGCACCGATGGGGACGACCATATTGAGGCTTGGGGTATGCACCCACTCCCGCCCCTCCACTTTTGTGCAAGCCCTGCTATTTAGAGCGATGGTCGCGAGAAACTACATTTTTCTATTACGAAAGGAAATGAAGACAACGTGTTTCGCATCGATCGTGAGACGTAAGGGTATTATTTGAGCCACCACTGAAATGCACGTGGCGCCAATGATTCTAGGGGTACGCTCTCCACGGCAGCCACACTCGACCGCGAAATTACGCAGTCATACAAACTGACAGTCCAAGCTCTTGGATCTACGATAGTGAGTCTGGGCTGCTCTGCTGCTGTGAGCGGGGGTTTAGTGGGCCTGGGTACATTGGGTCAGTAGTACTTGCGGGAACGACCCAGGGCCATGGCTTAAACATCACCCTGACGAGTCCATGCGGAGAGTCGATTGACAGACGAGCCTCTACAATCCCTTGTGCAAGACATACATTTTATATTTGAGTATGCAAACCAAGCCAAGCTCTGGTTGGGCAAGCCTGGTACAGGACAAATAGGGTCTGTTTCCAGGACGAAAATGTGACAGTGAGTGTGATGGTCGGTGATGAGAATGATAACGCCCCGATTTTCACCAACATCAAACCCATCATATTCGTTGTGGAAGACGGATCACCAGCTGATACATTCATTGGACGTTTACGCGTCGAGGACGCAGACTGGGGTCCGAATGGTGCTGTCAAGTTGGCCATCGATCCAAGCTCACCCTCCGCGTCGTAAGTGGCCCTTATGTCCAGGCAAGAGTAATTTCCGATGCTCACTTTGCTGCAGGGACTTCGTAATGGACCCGGATGGTACACTCAGATCAAAAGTAGCTCTAAAAACGGCCGAGAAGTCTGCTCACCATCTACGAGTAGTGGCTCGGGATGGTGGTGCCATTCCTAAAGAATCCCACGTCGAGGCCGAAGTGCGAGTAGTGGACAAAACGAGCCTACTACCAGTCTTCGTCAACGATAATTACGTAATTGAGATCGATGAGAATGTGGGACCACGCGAGCTAGTCACCGTAGAGGTAGGTAGCGCTGCGCTCACGACATGACCTAGCTGACTGCGTAGTTGACTCCACATTTCAGGCCACAGCGCCAGCCCTGAAAGGTCCAGTCACCTACGTGCTGAAACAAGGCGACCCAACCTTATTCGCAGTCGACGCAACCACAGGGACTGTGTCCACATTGGCTAACCTGGACGCCGAGCAACGCCGCATGCATTCGCTGATTATTGGCACGAAACAAAACCACGAGAAGGTGCCCGGTGCAACTGCCAATATCGAAGTCCGGGTCAAGGTGAGTCTTCCTATCGTAACCTTGCCCGACAGGCGTGAGAGAGCATGCGACCCGCGTCTGAAACATCAGTCCAAGGGGTTGGCGTATTCCAGCCAAGGGAGATCAATAATTCTCTCCACCAGGCAGTGAGGCTACACTATCCCCTGATATGAATTTGTTAAGCCTTGTCTCTTTCAGGACATTAACGACTGGATCCCTATCTTCCAACCCCAGTCCTATGCCGCCACCTTGGTGGAGAGCATTCAAGTTGGCACGCCCGTGCTGCAAGTGACTGCAGTGGATCAGGATGTGGAGGTACCATTCATAGAGTCCATACTAGGGGTGGATGGGGTCAGGAGTTTTCTAGGAAATGAATAACGAGGTACGGTACAAGCTGACTGGATACGGGAATGCCACTCAATTCTTCGCCATCGACCCTGTGACGGGAGTCATTTCAGTCAAACGGTCACTCAAGAACGCCCGCAATAATGACATTACAGTATGACAAAAAATACATTGTTGAATTCTAGTCACGACTGGCTTCTGGCTTTAGTTATTGATCGAAGCGAGGGACAATGGACTGCCTCCTTTGTCCAGCACTGCCACAGCTGCCATACAGATACAGAGATTGCAACCACGAGAGATGCCGATCGGTGTGGACACACCGTTCGTAGTGCCAGATGAGTCCGCCAAGGCTGCCGCAGTGCCTGCCACTGTAGCTCCGACCACTCAGGATGGGCCCCCTGTGAAATTCAGTTCGGGACAACACAGGTGAGATGCGTATCTGTTCGCTCGATTAAGGGGAGGTCTTCCTCCATGCAGTACTTCCAGCCGCTCAGCACTGGATTCACTGGACTGGTGGTCAAACCATGTCATACTTTATCCATAGCCAAGCACCAAGCACCATGCAGCGCACTCGAGAGCTATGGAACATATTTTTTACCCAGGCGGGAGTCGAACTCTCCCCTCTAAGTGCGCACCGCGTGAGAGGCAGACGCCGCTAGGCCTACTAGGGTCGTGGCCCCCTGCGGTGTAGGGTAGCTGTAGGGAGTGGATAGGCATCTGTCGATGCGCGCCTATAGGTACAGAACTCGGTCATGGGCATAAAGGGTCAGGGAAGATGAAGCTGTTCGAGCACCCCACCAAAGTTGCTTGCTGCCAACTCATTGTCAGTTTCAGTGCCCACTCGTGATCTAGGTCGACAAATTTGGCTTCGTTCCTTTGCTGAACAAAGCCCATACAGGCCCAGCATAAAAAAATGACCGCGATAAAATCTTGGCTATAGTGTGCTGGATAGATGGGGCTTACATTTTCTTGCAAAATGTTTGCTTTGAAAGATGCGATCCGATGCCCCTATGATTCGGCGGGGTCTTTACTGAAAATACCCTCACATACAGTAGAATGTCCCGCGGTCAGCCCCAGCCCCCAGACGAGGCTTGGTGTCTGCCCTCCTAGAAACCCTCAGAGTCCCCAGTAGGCATTGCTCTTACTCATTCGTTTTCAGTGTCTCCATGACCGAGGGTGCGGACGGTGCTGCATTCGTGCATGTACTTCGCGTAGAGAACAAACCCGCCAGCCTGCTTGGACTGCAGTGCAATATCGTGTCAGGAAACTACGGCGGTATGGACTACTCTGCCAAGACCACGGTCAGCTCCTGACTGTTTGGTTATAGGTGGCTTTTCCGCGAATTCCAACAGCGAAGGTGATTGCGAATTGCGTCTACGAGGGGTGGTTGATCGCGAAACGGTCGATCGGTACACGCTGAATGTCAGTGTGTCAGTACCAGGGACCAACGGTACAGCTAGCTCATGCTGGTCGTACTGTACAGTAAGCATAGCTGTTTGGTTTCAGGTCGAGTTTCGGTCGACTACGCTCAAGTCGTGGTGGGGATCGCCGATGCGAATGACAACCCGCCTCGGTTCCTTTTCGATGATACGCTCGGCACTCATAGGACTTACTTCGCAGCAGTGGCATCAGACGCCCCTCCCGCCAGTCACGTGATCACTGTCCAAGTAAGTGCTGATTGCCTTACATATAAGGTATGGCCTTCTCAAACGACACCTAGCGGGTCCTTTTCAAGTAATCACCTTGGTGGTGTGTTTGGAATGCCGCTATCAGTTGACGCGGCAGGAATTGTTATCCTGAACTTTGCATTCAATATCTGTTTTTCTGTCAGCTTTGTTTTTGACACCCTGAGACTCTGAAAAACACCGAGCTGATTTTGAGGGGATAACGTGTCCTCACAGGTGACAATACGCCCTTTCAGGCCACTGATGCAGACGCGGAGGAAAACAGCAGAGTGGTGTATTCTCTGGATGCAACTAGCCCAGACTATTACTACTTCACCATCGATGCCAACAACGGAGAGATCAAAACGGTGAAGCTGCTCCCTGAACGTGGTCACGGACAGAGACCGTATTTGGAACTGCGTGTCGAAGCCAAAGATAGTCCGGCAAGTGGGCAGCCATTGGCGGCCAAGGCGGATGTGGTGGTAAGCCTCTCGCTCCCTTTCCTGGTCGCTATGCGGATTAATGAAGACAGAGCATTCCCGTGTCTCGGCCGTCCTCGTGCTTCCTAGTCTCCTCAAGCCATCACTTCTTTAAGGTGAACTTGATCACGGACTCGAATCGGTTCATAATGACAGTGGACGGTGTGCAGCCGGGCGTCATCGAAAGGTACATTCCTGACATGAAAAGGTACCGTTTTCACTAACCTACCTCGACAAACAAGCATTGAACTCCGTGCTTGCACTAGGTCCATGCAATCTCGAGTAGGTCAATGCAAGGCTCTCGGAGTGGAGTCGATGCGAGAAACGAACGATTTCGACATGGTCGGGTAAGTAAACACGAGTCTGGCTCAAGCACTCGCACAAGTGTACATTGTGTTGCAGTACGGAGCTGACTTGGTACGCTATCAATCCACTGACGAAAAGTATTTGCCGTCACGACGAATTCGATATGCTCTTCGAAAAGGCTAATGTTGAGCGAATTAAAGGCGAGTTATCCGGATGGCTTACTGTGCGTCAATTACGACAGGCCTTTGGTCCTCAAGATCAAGTGCTAATGGCCGGAGTGGACGGAGCTGCTGACGAGAGTTTCGCTGCCGGCTTATTTGCTACTGGCCGATGGCAAGCGGCCGAAATAGCATTGGTCGTGTTGGCGTGCGTGATCGTAGTCGGTGCTATTATTGGCATATTGGCCATGTGCTACTTTTGGTCGAGGTGAGGACACGGCACGATGATCAGCTGCTGCTGCGGGCATCGGGGTAGCTGGTCGGGTGTGACTGTTCATGGGCGTCCGGCCTAGGCTGGAGGAAAATGAGACCCTACCGCAATCGATCAACTGTCTTGGGAAATCGGGTTCAGATGAGATGAGATCTCTTATCCGAAGGCTCGCCAAAAGCTACTCATCTGATCTTAATTCCACACTTACACTAGCTACACAACCAATTGTGACCATAGATCGGAGAGGGGCTTAGCTCACTGTACTTGCACACACTCCCATATCGGCTGCAAGGCTTGCCATTTATCATCCCGTTACAGTTCACACTCAATTCATTACTTTTTTATGCATATGCTAAACGTTAGCCTGGACACTGCCAATGTCTCTCGTGCCTGCCAGGTTATGGCGAGTGATAAACATATTCCTGCAGTCGGCCGTCGGTCACATGCTCACGCTTGCCAGACTTGGTTACGAGAGAAAACCTACATAGAGTATTTTTATACTTAGGCGGGGGTTGAACCCTCTCGTAGATGCGCATTAGGATTGAGATAGCAGACTCCCTTTCAGGTACAAGGCATCGCGAGTGGTTCCAACTGATCGTGTACAACTTTACTCTGCCCTACCCAAATACAATGCCCTGATACTACCACCGAGTGAAAAGGAGTACGAAACACAAGTACGCTGCCTCTCGCTGCACATAGTCCCAACCACTAACCCATTGTTGCTGCAGATTATGGAAATGGCAGTTCCAGCCGAGAGGAATTTGGACAAAGTACTCGAAGCTGATTTCAGTTTGGAGGATGGAATCTACAGGTATGCACAGGAGCAGATGACTGGTGCGTTTCGCTCCTTTTGTCCGTAGCAGATGCATCCCTGCTGGGGGGGGGGGCGCTTTCTCTGTTCGTGTACCAAATGGCTCTTGTTCGCATGTCATATGTCCAGTGGGTCACGAAATCCATAGAGGACTGGACAATCTGCCGACCTACCTGCAGTATTATTTCCCTGTGCACAACACTCTTGCCACTCGGCTGTACACACTACAGTTACTGCACACTTTATTTTGTAGTATGCACAATTCTGGCAAGTTGGACATGTTTGCACAGTAAGCTTTTGTTCAGTTCTGTTATCAACACCAGCCACGTTCTGATTTTGAACGCCTTTCGTTGCAGGCGGCAGCCCCCGTCTCACGTTTACATTCCTCCTCCCGACTACCCGAACAATAGCAACGGCCACGGCATGAATGGCAACGGTCATGTACCCGAAATGAATGGATGCCGTGCACCAGCTCCAGCGCAAAGAAAACGAAACGGCGAGAAGACTACGATCCTGTAAAACCCATACTCTGAGGTGTACATATTATTTTGGCAGTGCCAGGCTGCTTTGCGATTGGTTGCTTGATACGTTTTGAAGTGATGGCTGGAGAACGGTTGACTGTTTCGAGTGTACGGTGAGAAAAACTATTTGAGCTTACGATAAGGCAAGTGTTGGATGGGACCAGCGTAACATGTGCTCGTGGCCGGCACGTCAACCAGTTTGGTTGATGTTTCACCTGTCTCACCTGCTACTAGAGGTCGAATACTGCCGCTCTTGATCGGGAGTTCGATGCGGACTGTACAAGCCCAGCGGCACCACCTAATCTCCCAAGGATTCGTCCGACGGGAGGCGATAACCAGGCAGAACGTAGGTGGTGGGCGCGTGTTACATCAGGCGCGGGGGGGGGGGGGACGGTAGTGCAGTGGTTGGTGATACCATTTACTCCTACGACACTTGGTGGAGAGGCTGAGCTCATGTCATGTCTTCCCTGCGCTGGAGGTAATGTACTGTAAAAATCATAGATCCTTGCTGTCCTCGTACGCGTGGCCTCATTCACGTATCTTTTCACGGGCCCATCTGCTACTTGGTGTCTGTGGTGTGGGTGCACTGCGATCGAGGTGCTTGGAGGACAGAAATAAGGCAAACGAGCGGGCTGTCGACCATGCATGACTTTGTCCAAAGAAACTATTGTTCATGCCATTTGGCTGGTTTGACTATTGGCCAGCAGGCAAAATGGGCTGTTCAGGCGAACGGAGAGAACAATTTAAAATGGGAACTCATGAAGACGAGGGAGTGCCTGAATCAAACTCAAAATTTTTAAAGAACCACTGGAACTACCATAAATGGGTCATCAATAATCATTAGCAGTAAGGTCAGGCCAGAAGCGGAAGTGGGCCAAGCCTTTCTCTTTCACATTTTTTCCCATCCCTGTTGTGCAAAAGTGTTGTGTGTGACCTATTGGTTTTGTGAACCATCCCATTCTGTGCGTGGACAGTGTTGTAATATAGCATCCTATACCACACGATTCTCATGTTTTTGAAGTCCACAAAGCCTCGATGGAAAATAACCTGGGCCTCCCCCGCATTCAACTGCGCCTCGTCGACCCCTTGTCATGTGTATGGGAGTTAATGGAACTGACGAGGCGGACTGACCACGACCCGCGTCATCTGGCGGCACCCATTATGACAAATGAGGAGGGCCTTTCATTAAAATGAACTCAATTTCTAAGAAATCCAGCGTCGGCCATTGACTGGCACGAAATTGTGAAATGTGACCGAAGGCGGGCTCAACCACGCCATGCGGGCCAGAACACTATTCACTGCCTCGGGGTCGCATTCTTCACAAAAACCAACCCGTGCTCGACTAAGGTAGTGTAGAATGAGTTTGCACCCGTGGCTGATAAGTCCTCTATGACAGGAATGGGAATCTTATTTGAAATTTTTTATTTCGTTTTTCTCGTCTTTGAAATTTTTCTGCGTCTTCTTATTTTCTTATGGAATGATTTGACTCACATGAACATTTTGACCGATTCTCTTAGTTTGGATTTGGAAGAGCATAGTCTCGTGATCAAGGCCAGATCCTCGCCTTCAGTGAATTATTGATGGATTTGGGTGAACTGTGCATTTCGATGCATTCGGGCCAGACCTGGTCAAGGTGGGTGCAATGCCAATCCTGATCTCAACTCCTTTATTCGAATATGTATTCGCATTTATTTACTTGATTTCCTGCGTTCGATTGGAGCCGTTCAATCCGTCAGGTACTGCAACTATCGCCACCAGGAGCAGCTGTTGGAGGGAAGCATGTGGTTGAGGGTGCGGGGTAGACAGGCTCCAAATGAGGTTCCGATGTGGGTTCATGTCTGATCGTGCCTATAGTGGAGTATACCCTAGTCCCAGCAGTCGTAACTGTCTCCGCAGCACTCTTATCGTCATTGCAGTGCACTGCCATTGCGCAGACGGTCGCATGACAATAGTGGTGCGCACGGACATACCATTCAAGGGCATCGCGTACACGGAAGGGCATCGGTCAGACTGTTATTGGCTCGGCCAAGGAGTGCAAGAAATGAGCATGGCCGTACGGTTGGGGTCGGCAGAATGTGGCATAACGTACAACCAGGTAAACTGATGTGCGCGAGTTGACCTGACCTAAGGGCAATCGAGGTGAGGTAGCTGGCAGCTAGCGCGCCAGATGCGATAGTTCATATGGGCATATTTCGATGACTAGTTTCAGGCTGCCGAAGATTATCACGTGATTCTCTACGTCAGGCAGCACCGAACTATCATCCTCGAACAGGACCGGGCATTCAATTTGAGCTGCTCTAATCCAATGTCGAGTGCAGCGGCCCAGCTGCTCAGGTACGTAGCGACACACTTTCTCTTCCCGAGGGCTCTACTGGTTCTCGCTTCGGTTTCAGTGAGGAAACAATGACACCTGGCCTCAGCATTCTGGATAAGGACGGTGTCAAAACACACGAAACTGTGTTTGGAGAAAGTTACGTGCTACAGGTTTTTCTGATGGGATCATCAGGTAGGCTTATCTCCTGACAAGTACAGAAAGTTGGTGGGGTGAACTTCAAGCCAGACCATAAAGACCAGCCAACCACTCAGGGCCACCCTTAACACTGGGTACACTCTACCCGCTTTCTCTGGTATAGTCTCTGGCGGACATTTCGCAAGGAACAAGAAGTTATGTTTCAGACGGAAGCCCATTCCTCGTCAGAGCATGCAGAGCCTTTGCTGGGGACTATTCCACAAAACTGATCGACGAGGCTGGGTGAGTAGTGTGAAGTGCCTGTTCTACAGTCCAGGAGCGTCTTCTAGGTCACCTATTTGTGCAGCCAGATGTACATTTTGCACTAAGCCTTGTTAGTAGTTGCTTGGGGCCTTCTCAGCACTACTGCGTTCTCGCATAGATGTGCGTTGTTCTGCCTCGATGCGTCTAGTTGAACACAAAAGACCATGTCCAATGGACAGGCCCATTAGAGCCAGGGAACCAGCTGGGGCACACTTCGTTTCGTAGATGAGGTCTAGCCCGCAGTGTCCTTACCACGCGCATGATATCTATATACTGACCACGAGCCGCTCTTGATTTCCGCAGATGCTCAACGGACTTGTCAGTCATATCCAACATTCGATACACCGATGCAAGGCGATCAGCCGAGGCCGTCATTCATTCCATGTTCCGCTTTCCCAGTGCCCGTTATGTCCATATCCAATGCAGGGTCGTGCGTTGCTCGTCATTCCCATGCCAAAAGGTAGCCACTGCAACAATAGGACAAATCTAACAATGAGATGCACGAGTAACCCTGAGAAATTTTCAGCCAAATTGTGAACGGAGACGAGATGCAGGGTTCGAAAGAAACGAAACGAAAAGTCGAGAAGGACTGGCATCGACCACCGTCAACGTTGTGAACAGCGAAAATATAACAGGTAGGACCCGTTTTTGTCTCATTAGCAGAGTCAAGACTAAGGGTGCTACCCCTTGGATAGGTGACAGTGCCATCTTGATAGCCTCAAATTTTTGACATTGTAATCACCTTCATCACTCCTTACAAATTTGGTCGTTTTCGGCCTTCCATGTGCACTGTAACGTTATGACTACTACGAGCAAAAATGCGATAAGTTTTAGGCCTATGCTTATGTTTGGTTGGAAACGCACCTGCTTTCTTATGTGGTGCCACACCAGATTTCATAAATCTCTCCTTTTCAGAGCTTTACTTCGAGCCAGCCTGTTCCCAGCCGTACAGTGTTCTCTCGTGGATGTGCATAGTCTCCGGTGTCTTCTTCGCCATGGTGGTCTGCGTTCACGTGGCGTTCTGTTTTCTGTACGGTGGCACCGAGTCGATGGCCTCGTGCGAGACAGGAATGGTCAAGGACCCAGCCATGCTCCTCAGCTCCTTCGCCGCATCCACCTACTCCGACATGTCCAGGATGGCCCCGCTGCATCGACGCTATGCTTGCACAGCCACGTCGACCAGTTCGAGTCGAACCAAAAAATACTAGCTGCTTGTGTTCTACTGTTGCGGCTTAAGATACAAATTTGTGAAGCTGTATGTGCATAAACCAGGTGCTGAGAGCCCCACCCGAGCAAAAACCACTGCGCCAGCACACCCTTTTTTGCCAAAGCTGATTCCTTCTGGGAACTAGTCACATCACCAAGGTCACTAAGATTCTAGTCGCATCGAAAGTCTCTGATTCAAGTTTTGAGCGATTCTTTCCCTGGAACGAGGGCTGAGTGAGAAAACAGCAAGCGGCGGTGGCCAATGCATGATTCGAACCCTTGCCACAACTTACTTCACATGGCCATCGATTCCCGATCCTTCTTGGCCTGCACGACGTCCTTGTAGATCACCTCCTTCTCGTTGTCGCCCAGTTTCCTCACCACGGTCACTGAATTGAACTGCATCGGTCCACCCGAGCCTCCCAGCGTCCTCCCACTTTCCTGAAGACTGCACCCTGCAGTCTCTGAATGTGGGCCCGAAAGTAGCCTCACCCTGGGCAGCGGGTCCCTGCTGGCAGTGAAGACCACTGGCTGACGCCACGGCGACAAAGCATCTTGGTCAGTGTCCGACTCGGCACCCTCGCCATTGCGCACCTTCTTGACAAAGGCGACCGACGAGAAGCTGATCGGGTTTCCCAGCGGACCCACGGAGTCCTGCAAGGAGGGACCAGTCTGTAGTGACCACTGGGGGGGGGGGGGGGCAGAAACCATTACGTCGGCCGGTGGTTCCTTGAATTCCAAGACTTCGCTAGACTTCTTGATGGCAGTGCTGGAGGAGAATCGGATCGGCTTGCCCATTCGAGCATCGAGAGTCGTCCGCAAATTCTAGAAACTGAAAATGACAAATAGCACAAGTTCAGTCCGGTCCGATCTACCGTTCCGGCCGTGTCGGTGTCTTTGCGTGACGGGGGTTTCACGGGAACCAGCACGACTTCTGGAATGACGATGCCAGTCAGTGCCCTGAGGCGAGGGCATGCGGCTATGCTTACCCGAACTAGACTGGCTCTTCGGACCAGGTGCCATTTCGCGATCGTCGTCTCCTCGTCGCTTTTTGATGTAGGTCACCGATGAGAATCGGACTGGCCTGCCCATCGGTCCCTGCAACGATCGGACCAGACACTGAATGGACATCTGGACTCTGACCGAGCCAACTCACGGCAGGCGGCACTCGGGCCTTCAACTTGCGCGGCGATGGCGAGGGGACACTGCGGGCCTTCCTGATCGACGGGCTGTAAGACAGTCGGGTCAGCGTGCCACTGCTCGGAGATGGGGACGACTCCTGAAACAGAGAGCCCATGTCCTGTCAGACGGGGGGTTGAGCCAGCACGCACTCGTTTGTCCGTGGCTGGAAGATCGGGCGCTGATCCGTTCGTGGTCGCCGTCGAAGTCGGGGAGCCTCAAATGGCGGACTGCGAGTCTTATCGCTTGATGACTGCCAACGAAGAACACTCACCAGTTTGGGCTGACGAGCGCGTCGGTTTGTCCTCCCTCTGCGAACGATACCGGTCCAGGCGTTTCTCACCAAACACAAGTTCGTGCTTGGCCGGGCACAGATCGCTCGACACTTCCTGGCCCGCGTCGTGGCAGGAGACGTGCCTGAGAGGGAAACAGTGATTTCGGTGGGGTCGGGGGCGTCGAGGGGATCGTACCAGTCGGCCAACATGACCCGAGGTCGGACGAGGTGCGTCAGCTGCATTCGCTTGGCCTTCTCCAAGCACTGCAGTCGATCGATGGTGGACATTTGATGGAACGGCACGGCCGACATGATCCGATCCGCCGATCTCGGGTCGCCGCTCGGATTGCCCGCGATCCAACTGAGCGCGGCTTCGAAAATGCTCGTCGGCGCTTTGGCTTTGAGATCCGGGCGGGCGAACAACTGTCGAAGCAGGTGGCCGCTGACACGTGGCCATTCGGGACGACCGTACAAAGTGCTGAACTCTTCGGCCGCTCGACGCATCATCTCATCACGCAGCTGGACAGTGGCCGGCGAGCGGTAGCACATGTCCCAGGCCAACAGGAAGTACGATCCGTCGATGCTCGATAGCTGAAGGGAAGGAGGTCAGACTCGGGGCCCGACTGGCCACCAGTGGTCACTCACGACTCGCAGGTACTGTTCGAGACGACGCTGCAGCTGCGTGATTTCCATTCGGGAGGCAGCGCGCAGGAGCGAGGCCAGGTTGTCGGCCGACACTTGCACTTGGCCGTTCTCCATGAAACTGATGGCTCCCACGAGTCCGTCCAGTGGAATGTGGTCGGGTATGAGTAGGGTGGACGGGGTCGGGTAACGCCCCAGGTGCCGACGGAAATATTTCGACTGCACTGCCAAATTTCGAC
Organism: Mesodorylaimus sp. YZB2_4; assembly: GCA_030248295.1. Lineage (NCBI taxonomy): Eukaryota > Metazoa > Nematoda > Enoplea > Dorylaimida > Dorylaimidae > Mesodorylaimus > Mesodorylaimus sp. YZB2_4. The sequence continues at coordinate 143,953 of JASANH010001374.1, read as the reverse complement.
ATTCGCAAATCTGAACAGCAATAAGAAGCCTGGTTTTGAAGGGGAATCGAAGCCTCACTCACCACTTCGTAGCCGGGATGAATCAATCGAACTTTGGCATTGCCCGATGCGGGACTACTCAGCACACCCAAATCGCATTCGTTGATTTTGTATTCGTCAATTTCGTCTTGAACAATTTTCACTGGACCGCGTGGATCGAACGGCAGCATCTCGCACGATCAAATTTGAAACACTGCCGAGGACGAGTCGACTACTCTGCATGCAAAGACAAACACGAAATGACCGGCACGCGGCCAGTCAGTGTGCTGGGAGTGTAAAGTAGAGGGGCTGCCAGTCAGATGGGAACACTGCATGAGCATGGGCTATAATCAGAGGCAATGGGTGTGTTGGGTGTGAAGTAGTGCAGCCCAAGCCTGATTGAGAGTGCTGCATGCACTCTGGGCCACAGGACATCAGGAGGCATCAACAGTTCAAGCAGGGCCGCAGTAATCGTCTGCACCCACATACTAAAGCAGAACCCCAGCACCTGCTGCACATGACAGGTGACGAGCAGCGCGAGCAGAGCAGCATTACATCCTCTACCACAACGCATGTACGACACGCTTCGTTGTATTTTCCCACACCCTCATCACACGTGCACCCTGTCTGGTACTGGCACATCAACTCAATCCCAATCACACGATTCACAGTCGATCACTAAAGCTCGTCATCACTGCGAAATAAATTTTCTGCTTTGGCATCGGTCACCTTGTCGACTGCATCTTCGGTCATGTCCTGTTCAATATCCGATGCATTACTGGCATTTTCCAACACTGAAACGACCAACAAGTCAGGTTTTACTCGCATTCGCCACAGAGCCCGGCACCGATAACAACCAAATCCACATAAGCCTAAGCTAACAATTCACAAACGGCTAAAACTCAGTCCTCGACACGTTGAAGGGCGCGGTCATATTTTTTAGGTAATTGGTGACAGACTCGCTCTCGATGTACATAATCAGGGTCAGCGTGAACAAGAACAACACCGCCAAGCCCACACTCCGCCTCGAAATGATGACGAGCAAGGCGACCAGCAAGCCCGCAACAGCGCAGTAACGTAGCAACTGATCGGCGTATAGTCCAAAGAAAATGGGCGTGGGGCGAGGAGCTGACGTACAAATTAGTAAGCCCGAGTTAGCTAGCGGGGATAGATCAAGAAAAGGCAGCTTACCCGACAAGTCCATAATGCATTCGTTATTCTCCTTTTTATATCCTTCCTTGCACAGACACTCGAATCCGCCAACCGTGTTCTTGCACGTTTCCGTCTCCGAGTTGCACAATGTATCCGCTATTTCACACTCGTCCACGTCTGAAATACGACAAACGAATACACCCAGCTTCCGTCAAAAGAACCCAGAGCTCTGCCACATCTACAGCCTGCAAATGCACGTCTAACAAGTCTTCTAGATCGCACGTCCATCACCAAATATACATAGGCTCTCTATCCCTCCTTGGGAAGGCGTCACAAGTCGTAATTCCCAACCACAGGACTACCTTAGGTCACCACGGTTCACAAAAGGTTTTGGGAATCTAGTTCCCAAACCTCCAAGAAACTTTGTTGAAATTTCCAGGCATTTACGAATGTGAAAAAGACGATAGTTTTCCCATGCTTCTGGGTCAGATACCACAGCCCCAAGCTTATCTGACCTAGAAGCAGGCTTAATGAATCTAAAATATAGACCAACCCGACGCTTAAAAATTTCATTTTCTGATATTTCCTTTTTCAGAACCCCCCAAAATTCCTGACTTTCCCAGCCCCCAAAATGTACAAATCGACTTGCCTTGGCATCCTGCTCCCTCGACTTTCGTCCATCCCGGTTTGCACTGGACGCACCCAGATGGCCCGGCATGCTGACAACCACCTTTGCACGCACTATCGCATTCTGAAATTCAGAAAATTTACACATCGTTAGCGAATCATGTTCTCTTGACAAATACGTACCTAAGACGTACTTTCACAAGTGATATGTGTATCATTTTGAAAAGATGCGAAATAATTTGTCGAACATTTACGACATAAATTGCCTTGATATCCTCTCTCGCATTTGCATTTTCCCGTACCTGAGCGAGTGCCAGCACCCTGAAACACAAAAGTGACACTGAATATTTGAAACTGGAACCAAGAAGATACTTACATCACATTTTCCATTGCCGAAACAAGGCCTGATTATATCGCCAGGACACGGATCACAATTGGCGCCGAACGTATTTGGTGGACAACAAACTAAAAATTAATATCAGTTAAAAATGAAAAATATCAAATTTTAGAAAGAAAAAATTTTCACAAAAATTTATGCATACTGTACCTTTTAATGACTCGATACAAAGCCACGTATGGAAGTCGGGATCGCTGGCTTGTTTATGGAAATACCAATTCTCGATTACATCTTCGTGATGCTCGACTAGGCCTTGGCACTAAAAAGAAACATAAAAATGCAAATTTTTAATAATAAGTTTAAAAAAGTGGGTTTTAAAGAAAAGAAACAATTCTTTCGATAAAAATGACCAATTTACTTTATGCTCATCCTCTTTCTCAGCTTTAATTCCGTCTGTTTTCTTGCAAGCGTGTTCCATAATTTCGACTAGTCTGGTTTCGCTGAAAAACTAGTCTGTAACTTACAAACGATGAGAAAAAGGCAGAACTATTGGAGATAGATGAGGACAAGATAAGAAAGGGTACCTTCGGGAATATTTTCCAAGTTTTTCACTTTCCCAGGCTGTATTGCCACCGCCAAAATGAGCTTTTTCGGTCTGTTTCATGCCCTGAAAAAACGAATGGACCAAGTAAAATTCAGTCATACTAGTCAATCCTTGCTACTATTTAACGGAAGTGACCTTCTGGCATGTAAAATCGATCAGGGCGGCGTAAATTTCTTTACTTTCCTCGTTATTTCAATGCGCTAATGCAAGAAATCTGCGGGAAAAGTTTAACTCTCCTGGAGAACAAAGATTACTGCTAGGGTCTAATGCATCAAAGCAATATGAAAAATTTCTGGCGGATGGGTAAATTGCACGATGATCGCCTGTTTTATCGAATAAGATTCCACGCATCTTTGACTTACGAGTCCAAAGGTTGCCCCTTATTCCCTGCTATTCATAACAAATTTTCTGGTAGCGACATCCTATTGCAAAAGCGTGAGTGTTACAAATTGTCTATCCTAATCGAAGTTGCGATGCAAATACCGAGCACTGGCTGAAATATGTAGGCGTACGTTGCGTGATAAGATTACAGTAGACATCGATGACAATCCAGATAAGCCTAGCCAGGCAGCTCTATCCCCCTCCCCTCCCCCCCAAACAACCCATGCCTCCTTCATCTGGATCTCTCCCGAACCAAGCCTTCTATTTTTCCTAAAATAAAGCAGCTACAGGTGGCCAAAAACCTGACTTACATGCTTAAATGTTTCCACAAATAATGTACATTCGCTGCATCCAGTCACCGCAAAAGCAATATCCAATGAGCATACAAAAATCAGTGCACAGAACTTTGCTAAACTTGAAATCGACAAAGTATTCCGCCGAAACAACCAAAATAGTTGATATTGCATTCTTTGATCAAAGTGCTTCACAAAAGCTAACTTCAATCAAAATGCCAACAGGAAATCGACCGAAACCGATCCCGACAGGTTGGACGATTGGTACTGTATCGAACGGCAGTAGGACACGTCGCCTCTCAAATTTTGCTGCTTATATCAACAGCGCGCGAAATTCAAATTTGTGAAGTTCTGCCTGCCCACCTGCTTGCCATGAAGACGATATCCGTAAGGTGTGCTGGGGAAAATCAAACCATAGATAGACCACTTAGGATATCATGGTCAATATTTTGTCCGAATGCATAAAAAAGGTGCTGATTGTGAGTGAGATTACCCACGGATTTTGGGTCATCTCACTGGCACTGGCACTAACTGGTGTTTTGGCTTTGCGGCCTGATCCCACATACCAAGCGAAAGTCAAACAAAAGGTATCCAGGACCTAGGCGAGTCGAGTCGAGGCTGCGGCAGCGATGCTTGTGGCGAGCTTGGACTCATCCTGGGTTCGACCCCCCTGGTTTCCTCGATCTGCTAGTCGTGGATGACAGCACCTGGAACAAACGAGCGGACAGTCTCCTGCCTCCTCGTTCATGGAATTTGGCTACTGAGCTTCAGTCTTATCTCCAAAGGACGGCGTCGCGAAAAAAACCAGCCTAATTACATAGATCGAATCAGGACCCGCAAAAGACATGCGACACATTCGAAAGCTACTAGCGCGAAATTCAAACTTTTGAAAATGAAATCACATAAATGATTTTTGCACACATTCAATAAAATCCTTGTAAAAAGCAGGCACTCGTCAAGGATATGCCTTTTTTTCAGCACAGTATCAACATGAAAACGGCCAATATGGTGAATGTGGATTCGGGACAACTGACTCCATTGCACAGATCTTCTTCATTTTTCTTGCCCTTACAAAAGTACAGCTTGACCTGCACTGGTTTATCGCCTTGACGTTCAATCACATTTAATTCGCCCGATTTGCTTTTATCATCGATGGTTATTCCAAAAAAATTAGTCATGCATCCACGGGCAATCGTACTTCCGTTTACTTTTTTGTAACAATAAGCCGCCTGGTCCGACACTGTGCATCTTTCTGAATCAGTAATTTTTGTCAAATCGGGGCAATTTGGACAGGCGTAGCAAGTCAGGGCTTCAACGAGTGCTCCAAGACCAAATAAGACCAAAGCAAATTTCAAAATGAGGCTCGTTAATGCCATATTGATCGCAAACGTGGGGTCAGTAGCAAGTGTATTTTACAGTTCAGTGCGCCAGGAGCATAGTGGGTGTGGCCATACGTGGCATTCGAACCCTCTCCAACACGTCAGCTTACTGTAGTCGTAATGAAGCTGGCATTTTGTGGCGGCTTCTGATCGATGCGCACTGCACTGCAGTGTCACGGTAGAGTTCGTATCTCCCGCATAGATATCATATAGTGTAGCGTGCGTTAGTGTAAAGCTTGCTCGCCAGGGCTACGGCCAGAGCAGGCGACCGGTGTGATGTATGGGAGAACCGTAATATAATTCTCGCCTAGTGCGGTTGGCCTCGAGATTGCTCTTCTCCACACGCGGTCACGTCGGACGGCAACGTGACAGCAGGACCAAGTTCAAGATTTTCTTTTATTTGTCACGTCTTTTGCCAGGGGAATGGTGTCCAGGGGGCCCCATTCAGTGCTCGTGTGATGAGTGGTGAGTCATGGCCACTGGTACTCTTCGAATGGGCAGAGGGGGCTCAGTTGGTTAAGGCGTTGGTCCTGCATTGCGGGCCAGCAACCCTGACTGGGAGGCCAATTTCTGCTGAGGACGGCAGTTTAGTAAGCCCGTTCGCAGAGTGTGAACCAGTCTTCGACGGCGATTTGGTGGCCCTAGTCGTGGCCCTGCGGGTTAAGCTGTCTGTCTCTCACGCTGAATGCGCACCTAAAGTGAAGGCTTCGACTCCCGCCCAGGTAAAAAATGATTGTCGAATACGTGTTCCTTAGACCACGAGTACCCTGCATAGTGCTTGGCTATGGATAAAGAATGACAGGACATTTAGTAAGTCCTTCGACGGCCTTGCACACCTGGGTCGTTTCACTGGGTACGGTCAAGGTACGGACGCACACCAGTCGGGAAGGACCATCTCTTCTCTCCCAGTATCATTATGGGATGCCCTCGTCTACGAATGGAGACACACAGAGGGGAGCTGCCGTGAGACCTGGTCACCTCACGGCCTCGCTTATAGCATGATTCCTGGCATAGACTGAACGGATTGGAGGTCCCGTGGGGGAACTGGGGGGGGGGGGGGCCACAAAGCCCAACCCAAACAAATGTGAAAAAACAAGCAGCTTGGTCTCCTTGGCTTGAACATATCACAGAGCTGGCAGGAAAAGCAAGGCTATCCAAAATCATAGCATTTCTCTACTGTATGACTAACCTGCATGTCCAAGCTCACTGCGAGACTGCCCTCACCTTATCCCCTTCCACCTAAGGCCCATTCCAGAGTCATCAGATAGGCAAGGGGCTTGCGACTCGAGGCCTCTCACGCTGAATTCTCTCTTACTGGCGAGTGTTTATGTGACAAATCATTTCGAGCAATGTCCTACCACCCTGAACTGCACATAATCTGGGTTTAGTGATGTGGTACGGCATGACAAGCGAGACGTGTTCCGAGCTGCATGCACACAAGCACGCTCCCCTCGAACCTCGTTAGGCCAGCCCACTCACCATGTCAAGTCCACTTGAATGGACCCCGGGTGATGTACACACCTCCACTAGGCTATCTGCTGATTTCTACAAGTTCCCATACGCCTGATGCCCCGACATGCCCATCCATACCAGCAGCGTAACCTGAAGCCCCCAGAAATGCTCAGCAGACGCACCTCGTGACATCCGGCATACAAGAGTGCTCTCCCCTGTAACCGCCCACACATCACATCTTGCATGCCGTGAGAGCTGGTCACCTCACGACCTCGCTTATCATATCAGGACTGCTGGCATGGGCGAAACAGGTTGGAAGTCCCAAGGAACTGGGGGCCAACCCTCAAAAATTAAAAAACCTAATTCTTCGAGGCGGGCACCAAGCTAACGAGCCAAAAGGCACATTCAATAATTACTGTGCATTTTCCAGCTCTCCGAAGAAGCGATTTCAAAGGCACTTTAATGAAATACCTCCGATTGCACAATTGAAACTGGAGAATCGAATTTTTGAACACCAGGAATCGTAAAAAACGCTCTGACCTGTATATTTTGAGATGTGAGTGCAACCCAATCTTTTTGTCCAGCATCCTGTGCTCGGTGCCCAGGCCCATCATCCACGCATAAGATATCGATCGTCCTTTCCCCACTTCCAGTCTCATCCCTTTTTGAACAGGAATACCCAAAAGGGCCCTCATTGTTCGCATAGGAAATCAAGTTTCCACTCTGTCAAAGAAGAACCTCGATGCGTCCCCGGACTGGAAACTCAATTTATGTTGCTCGGTTTCGAGGAAAGAGCTTGCTGTCTTCACTCTCTCGTTGCAAGGCCGAACCATGCCGCACAGTCCTCGTCGTATCCAAAGGCGGACAGCCATAGTCCAGAATCCCGTCCTGTACGAACCACCAGCTTACAAGGCAAGTCGACGATCCAGTCAGACCCCATCCCAGTCGCAGAAGGGTGTACGATCACGATCATCCGAGCCCCCATCGCCCTCCGTGGTCGTGCCCACGCACAGGCGATCCTATCGGTACCAGCGGATCGGGGGCTCGCATTCCAACAAGTCGGCTGGCCGAAGAAGCTGGAAATTAGGGTTCTGTCTGGGTGCTATCATTTTGGTGGTGCTGGGTCTGATAGCGTCTGGTCTCTATGTCTACTACTTTGTGGATGGCAGACGTGGTCGGGACGAGACCGAGATCATTCTCGCCCCCACCCTGCAACCCACTACCAAACCGTGGCCCACCACGACCAAGGTGGTGGAGACGAGTACTGATCGGTCATGGAAGAACGAGACTGTGGATGACAGGGAGCTCGCAAATGGGACATTGGTGGAAGGCGCTGGAGGATTGGAGAATGTGACTGTACCGCGGAGTTCCCAAGTGGAGGCGACAACACAAGTGGCGAGGGTGGTAGTGGAAGATGTGACTGTGGAGGAGGCATTCTATTACAGCGAGCAAGTGTGCGTCGAGAGCGAAATGGAGCGCGAATGTGTGGCCGGGTCTGGTGCCGAGATTGGTACTTGCAGTCAGGTGAGCTGTGGTTGTGGTCTCAGCTGAGTTGAGTTGACAGCCCCGAAGAGCCCCCCCCCAGTTTCTTCCAGTCCAGACCCAGTTTTAGTGTTCATTCCTGTGTAACCCTCGTGCCTGGCAGGCCATGGCGTGTGGGAGAGAGTGATCGATACTCTCCCCTGGCTGGGAGACGTCATCCTCTTGGGTTGATGTTTCCAGGTTTGATTACACCTGTGTGGCAGGAGGACAAGGGGTCTGATCGCGAGCCAAGGTGTAAGAACTTTTTTCAGGGCGGTTCATGTTCGCACGTTCAATACCACGTCAACGACGACCCCGTCAAGGCCACTTTCGATCCAGAAGTGGAACTTCGGATCCTGAACCTGGCCAAGTGGCCGGCCCCCAACGGCACCTTGTGTCGCCGCTCGTCCGACCATCGACTGGGTGTGTGCTACGGTGGCGAGTGCGTGCACGCGTACAATGGCACCCGTCGATTCAATCAGATCGAGGGCCAATGGAAGGACAACTGCGACCGGGTGAATCCCTGCTGGAGCACTCCCACTTTGGTCCCAGCCGAGAACAGGTCCGTGTGCACCAGCTCCCCCACCGACTGTCACAATGACGAGCAGTGTTCGAACGGGGCCACCGTGGCCGTGGTCTGGATGGAGCATCGGTACTGCTACATCAACCCGGCCAGGGCAGCCGGCTACTGCACAGGTACGTGGTCCCCATCCCACACTACGCCTCACCCCCTCTCTTTCCAGGCCTACCCTTCCGTCTCTGGCTGTGCAGATTCTGTCGCGGGCGTAATTTCCCAGCCATGGATGGACTGGCCTTGGCCTACGCCCACGCCACGGACGCCTGCCTCCAACAGTACAGCGCATTGGCATCGTGGTCGTCGTACGGCCAGTGCATCATCCACTGCACCCACCTGTTCTCCAACCAGACCCTGGGCCAGGTGGTCATGGCCAACGGAGCTGTGTGCCTAGTCGACCACGACCAGAACACCACTGGCTACTGCTACAGGGGACAGTGCTTCCGAGCAGAGGCCAGTCTCTACGAACACAAACTAAGCAGCATCGAAGAATGCGAGTGGCAGAAAATAAGTGATGCCCACGCCTGGAGTGTCTTTCCCTTTTGAGAAATTCGGTGTACATACATAGGTGCTTGTCACCCACGTCACGTTCTCTCCTCCCCCCCCCTCCAAACCAAGGAACACAATAACCCGACACGTTGCACCAGCCCCATTGGGGGGACAGGGAACACTCAATCCGATCCAAATGCCACGTCACCCCAAGACCACAGAGAATCACCCTGAGCCCTACGTAGTTGGAAGAGTGTAGCCCCTGTTTCTTTCCCCTTTTTGGGCTTTTTTTTTTTTTCCCCCTCGTTTTTTGCTTTTTTGTCGGCCCGGGCGCTCTGCTCACCTCCTCCTGCCTTCTCCCCTCCTCGTCACAAACCTAGTTAGCAGAATGGAATTGACTCTTTTCAAAGCACGCACAGCACTTTCGACAGTCGGCTGCCCCGAACAGCAGATTCGTCTCACAGCAGCCAAATCCATCTCCAAGAAGTCCTGTGTGAATAACTTGGGCGTGAACTGGGGTACAACGCCTTCCGTATGGAATCCACCAAAGATCTGTTCGAGCAGACCACGCACCGCTCGACACACCCGAATGACACCATTGTGACAGTCCGCGGCCACGAACTGCCCCTTCTGGCCCTCCGATAAATCACGCCAATACGTCAATTCGCGATCGATCATTTCCAAATCACCACGCATTTTCCCAGTCTCCGACAAACCCGCTTCGCCACTCAACGTTCCCTGCCGATCGAAAGAACACCAGAACGCGCGAATAAGCTTCATGAAGTACCGAGTTCCTGAAAGAACAGATTTTAGACAGAGCCCAGGATGGGCGGGATCCCGTTCTGTTGCTGACTGGAGGGGGGAATCTCCATTTTTAATCCCTTATCTATGAGCTTAAGTTCATCCTTTTCCAAGGGGAGCCTACAGTAGGTGTAAAACATGCAATGCTGCTGCCTCGACTAGCGTTGACCCGCACATGCCAACTCCGTACCTTCCGATCCTGGCACAACCAATTCCATGGTTGTCTCACTGGACTCGCTGACCACGTCGAGCATCCTTTGCACTGCCCTCTTCTCCCGATCCTCCGATGCCACGTGCGCCCTCGTCAGCTGTCCATCAACACACTTCCCACGAAGTGCCTGCTGCCGCTGCCACTCGTGCACGGCCACCACATGACCCCAACTGAAAGCCAAACCATCAACCAGACCATCAGCGGCACCCCCGCCCCCTTACCTGACACACTTCCAAGTGTACCCCCCTTCGTCATCCATCGAGCCCGGAACTGGCACGCACAGCGATCGATCCTCATCGCACCAACTTGCACGCAGCATTTTAATGCACCTGGCGGGACTGGCGAGCAGGTACAATCGAGGAACCACGTTGGAGAACGGATTGACGATGCCACAGTCCGACTGCCTAAAACACACATCCGTCATTTGGTGCCTCACCCCTTCAGTGTCTTCCCCCCCCCCCCCAGGCCCGATGATTGAACTATCGGTTATCAGCCGACTGATTGCTAAAATCCCCAAATCCCGAGCCAAGAATCGTGGGAAATCGAGGTCTTGGATTCTGGACCAAGCACCGCAGCGCAGCGCCCACAAGAGGCCTCTTTTGTGGGCACTGCCCTGCGGCGCTTGGCCGCATACAGTATGAATGGCGGCGACACATGAATCATGATTTGCAAACTCGATAGCCTTGCTGGAAAAAGCAGCAGTCGCTTCGTATCTCTGCATTAGGCCCGAGCTACCTTGGCACTTGGCGAGCCGCTATCGGGGTGCTCTAACGAGGTCAAGGTCGTTCAGACCTCACCCAGGTGGTCCCTACTTGTTTTTGCAAGCTCCCGCAGTGGCGACTAGTGCACGATTAATTGTCAGGTCGACCCCCTTCCCCGAATCTGGCAGCGAATGCCTTCCCACTGAGCCATTCGCTGCCCAATTGTACTGCCATAGGGGACAGGCAGGGATGCTTGGTCGTCAAGGTTGTGAATGACTCTCCTGTCCCGTGCACGCTTTATCCCCTACCCTGGGTTTCACTCATAAGTTGGACAGGGTGCATACAAAGAGCTGGAAATGATTTTTCCATGTTTTCCAGACTAAAACTTTAATTTTCCCCCCGATTATTCCCACATTGTCCCACGACTACTCAATCAACTTCAACTGATTCACTGACCTCCTGCGTGATCATCAGATACACAGAAAAGCCGGGTGACTCGAAATGCAGCCTCTCAGTTTCCGTGATTTTGGCTCGCAAATTCCCACTTTCCTCGACTTTTCCCTGTTTTTCAGCCTTGTACGAACCCTGTTAAAAGGTCTACCAGGCCCCGTGCAGATTTCAGAGGCGTGCCCCCACCCCGTCCCTCCGACTGCACTCACGTTTTCTCGTCCCCATACACGTCCAAGTCGGCCAAATTATTCAACAATTCTTGAAAATGAGCATTTTCTCCGCACATTAATCCGTGCAATTGGAAATTGCACGACTCCAAGGCGCGACCAACTTCCATGAACCACTCCAACAACTGGTCCGCATTGCCCTCCTCGCCCCATCCATACCACGCAATGCTGGCACGAAATCTAAAAGCATATCAAAAAATCTTTGTTTCTTCTTCGAAGACCTGGTTCTGCAATAATCAACCCCCAGGCCTAAAATAAATTCGTCCTTCTCAATTTTTGTGTTTATTGTGACGCGAGAATGACAAAATTTGTTCACCGTGTAAAGGGAAATATATAAAAACGGTAAATTTTGATTTTTGGCGGGGATATCTCAGAAAAATTTGCCACAATTTTTACTCATCAATCTAAAATTCATCAAGTCGAATCTCAGACAAACCCTGACGACGAAAGAATGCACTTACGGTCGACGACTGAACAAGGACAGATACTGGAAAACCACCAATTTGACTGATCCATTCGAGTCCGCCTCGTTTATTCCAGAATCAACTGAGATCTAAAAATACAAAATCAGAATTTTGAAACATAAATCAAACTTCTTACTTCATCGCACAATAAAATACCATGGCGTAAATTCGGATGTTTCTTAGCAATTTTTTTCATCCTTTTCAAAACGGCTTGATTAACTCGTTCAGATTTCCCATTTTCCACATTTCCAACACGATTGGGGATCGGATAGGCCATCAATCGATAAGATCTTTTCCAAATTTGTCCATTTCGATATTCAAATTTCGATGAATCAGTGCGTCGACGATCAGCCTTGTTTCGAATCGCTCTGATCACACTGAATTGTTTGCGAATATTTTCTAATCGTCGCTCAAAATATTCGGTTCCGCTATGAATTTTCGTATGTCGATAAATCGATAACCAACTGCTGTAGGGGCCTTTTTGATGGCAATCGGTCCACATACAAGCAAATTTTCGATCATTTGGCGGCAGGGTTCGATTAATTAGACGCTGAATACGTAAATGAACAAGAATCAAATGAGAAAGTAGTCGCGAATGTGATTTTGCCTTGTACTGACATTTGGAATTGACCAGATGACCAATCCATTCGCACTGATTAGAGCCAGAGTCAAATTGAATCGGCTGCCTATTGCTCGTCTTCGATTGACGCTGATTTGAATTCGATTGCGGTAATTCGAGTTCTAGCGATTCAAATATGATCTTTTCTTCCTTGGCCATTCGTTTTCGCTCTTCACACTTGGCTCTGTACAAAGTCGTCCTGGCCCTGTTGCAATGATCGCATCGACTTGCGTGGCGCGATGTTTTCGAGCCGTTGCATTCACGCGAGAATATTTTGTCGCCGATAAAGATTACGGGCGAAACTTCTTGCCTTTCGTTGTCCCATTTTCTTATTTTCAGTATTTCTTCCAATGGAGTACGTTTAAAACCAGGACAAATCAGTCCTTTACGACGAAGCGACTCGGAATGTCTGCGAATTTTATGGCGAGCTGCGTCGCAACAAGAGCATGCTTTTTTCGTTTTGTTACCCATTCGAACTCTGGAACCAGTGCAACCACTACCTCGGTTCACGTCGCCGTCTCGTCGAACCTTAAAAAGATGAACGGAATTTTGAAAATGAGTTTCTTATACTGTATCTCCCACTTCATTACCTGATCGTGGAGATCAGAAAATGGTAAGTTACTGGCATTAAATGCTGTGATCTTAAAGCCAGGGCACTTTACTCTGTCTTCTGGTTTTAGTTTCCTCGCAGCCTCGGAGGAGGGTGCCAATTCCATCTTGCGCTTCCTTAAATAATGTTGTAATCCGGCGGTTCTTCCTTGTTTTAGAAATATTTCCGTTCTCCAAATCGATTTGTAATCAGGTTCGAAAAGGGTTTGAATTAATTCCGTCGAACTATTAAACAAACGAATAGAATCGCCGGCGAGCGAAATTTTACCATCTCGACTTATTTGACAAAGTAATTCGTAGGGCAAATTAGCGGGACTTAAATAAACAGTTTCTCCGATAAGTTCGGGACACAGCGACGCAGCTCGTTGCAAAAGATGCGCCGACATCACGATAATTTACGTAAAATGGTATATCCAAAAGAGAATCCAAACGAGACTGAAAATTTGACCGATTTGCACGTAAGAGAAATAAATGCTCTCAAAACTCCGTAAAACAAAATCTACCGCTTCTTGCAGACATCTCTCCCTTTCATCCTGGAAAGCGGGAAATTTAAAAATAACTTCCGAAAGAGCGGAACCCGCAGTCAAAATCATTATCTTGTTGTCGTAGGCGCATTATAGCAGCATATTTAGACAGCTCTCAATCAAGAAATTTCCCAGATCCATCTACTGCTTAAGTTAATTAGAACAATAAGTTACCAGCAGTCATTCGTGACCAGAACCTGCAACCAGCTTATATCACCCAGGTCACGTGACTTGTGCGCGACCCCATGACATTGCATTGTAAAGTAGGTGTGCGGTGGGGTGCAACAATTAGCGTGGCTTTTGAATCAAAAGCTCGTCTGGATCCTGAGATAATGCTGTGATCCCATGTTTTTTTGGCTATGTGATTGGGTAGGTTTCTGTCAACTCAGCACAAAAACTGGTTGCTTTTTAGCAAAGTGATTCGCAGTACTTCCGCACTAAATTATTAGGCGGCACACAGTCGGGGGGGGGGGGGGGGGGGTTGGTACTAGTTGGGAACTGGTCTATGTTTACAGTCGGGACCTGGCACGCGATCGAGGTCGAGGTCGAGTGACTGGTTTGCTGGTTTACTGGTCACAAATTCTGCCATAGCGGTTGGCCGAAATTGGAGTCTACCCCCTCGTAACCTGCTCACTGATTTCAAAGCCACTGTTGGCGAGTGACAACAAATGTGCCCTTCAACACGGAGAGCGGCCCTTTAGAAAGGATGATCAAGACAATGAATCGAAATCAACCGCTCCAACAAGACATCCAGTAGATTCGTTTCAGACCAGCTATGCATATCGAATATTATAAATCCAGGCCCTTCCATAAGTTCCGCGAATGTAATCTCTTAGTTCTCTTTTTCAAGTTCCCGCCTTTTATAGTTTTCAAGCCGCTTATAACAAATTGACACAAATGCATCTGTGCGATTGGATGATTTTACGAAGAACACGTTTGGAGTTTGGTTTACAAAAGTAGATACATACACAAGTGCGTGCAGTCGTGAATCGGAGTTGTGAATTGGTTGAATCTCGTCAATTCTACAATTTTATTAAATTCTTTTTTGCTGGTTTTTGAATTTTGTCACTTTTCGGATGTGCAAACCGTAAGTAGCCAGAAAAATCTTTTGCTTCGTGAATCTCTCGTGACTTTTACATATCCGCCTCCTTTAAATCAAAGGGGAATCCGAACTTTGTAAGATAGCTATCACCACGCTTTGCTATAGTGGAGATTATAAGCTTAGCCGTAACTTGCCTGTAGTCGATCCTAGGCCGAAAAATCGTTCGGGCTGTGCACCCATTGGTGCAGTCAAGGTTTCAAGTTTTCTTTGTTGACTTTTTACGGCAAGGCGGATTGGATTTTATGCCCGAGCCGTAAGTCGATTCTGGTCTCCTCCTTCATGCAAAAAGCTGCTTGTGCACTTTTAGAGAATTCTAAACCTAGTTCTCCACGTTTCGAGTGCACAATGCTATCCACACATCGACTTTTCTCGTTTTCCATGGCTGCATAGGTAAATCTATTGTGTCGGTTTCATGAGCAGTGGTGGTTATTCGGGTAGGCCCGGGCCGAGGCCTGGACTAGCGACTGGTGGAAGTGGTACATTCCCTTTGTTAGTCATTTTTTCCCTCGTTTCGCCCAATGCTAGTCTATTTAGCGATATCGCGGTTGAAGCGATTGTGAAAGATCGATAATATTTTCCAGCTAAAATAGCAAAAGTAAGGCGAGTCGAAACGAGATAATGCGGTCGAAGGATTGGTTTGTCGTATTTAGTGGTAATTTAGATTGGAAAAAGATCAAGAAAGCGGTTTATCTTTTCCGCCCTACATTTCATCCATCCGCCGTCAATCTCGGTAGGAAAAGTTTTTTAACAGAAGAAACTTGTTTCGTTCAAGCATATTATGATTGCGGCGGGGTTTGGCCGTAAATGGAAACCGTGTACACCTTATTGACGAAAGCCGGCTTGTTGGAAGAGAGGAGCTGCCGAGGGATTGCGTGGCCAAGCTCAACGAACGCCCTCGTCCTTATCGTTAGGAAAGAGACGGCTTGGTTTGCTTTTTATGCGGACATGGTCGATCTGCAATTCACTTTATGAACGTCTCGGGTTGCGCAATGATCGTTCAGGCAGTCTATTTGGTATGACCATTGACGAAAGGCCTAAAAACTGGAACCGAATAAAAAAAGGTGTTATAACGAGTTGTTGTTACAAAAGGCGACGACGCGCTTTTTTTTGTTTCTTCGATACGGTGCTAATTTGTTTCATCAGCCAATGGGTCACTTTGGTTGTTGCTATGGTTCCGTATGTTCCTAGAATGAACTTCCTGAGGCCGTACGTTTCGATGCGTAGCCGCGCGCATTTTCAAAATTCCTTTCCCTGAACTTCACTCGGATTGCTCGTCATCAGTGGCAATAGCGCATTTTCTCAGGCGTTTTCTCGATTCTAAGATTTTCTTCAAAATCTCTGCTCCACCTTTCATTTTGTTTGCATTAGTTTAGAAAGTCGGCTAAGTTTTTGACTCGGTTTTAGAATGTACGAAAAAAATTTTGAGTTTTTTTTTCTTCTCGTGGCGCGGCTGTAAGCGATCTGTCGTGCGCGCAGCGAGTAGGTGCCGGTTAGATTTTCAGAAGCTTTACGTCATTTGAAACGATTTTCTAGGTTAAAAAGAGGATGTGGGAAAGGGAAATTCAACCACGGACTGCGTAATGATTAGACGGTCGCGGCTCAGTCGTTCTATTTTCGTCCTTCTTTTCATATGAAGTCCAATAAATGTGGAGTCGAATTGGGTTGTAATTTCGCGGTGAGAAATCTTTTTTTTTTGTATCCTCCTCCTTTGTATTCTGCTAGCACCAAAACCGGTCTTTCCCAGCCGGACACATTCTATTTATGATGCACAGATAGGGAATTTTTTTCTCAATTAAAACTGACGTCGTGAACGAAATTTGTGCACGTTTGTGTGGCTGATATATGTATGGCGAAGATTTTATTCTAGTTTTTAAAATCTGGGCGTCGTTGGCTTGTAAGAATTTCTATTTCGCCTTCCTTCCACACCGGTCGAGTGTATGCGCCGAGTTTGGCGCCTACTATTGGCGCTAGTTTGGTTCTCGTTTTATGGGCGTATAATTTCGAACCAAAGTTGAACTTGCGAGTTCCGGATTGTGCATCTCGAAAATAGCTAGCGAGTCTGACTTATATTCGAGGAAAAAAACGGCTCGATAAGAATTGTTTTTGCGATTGTACGCAATGTAGATTTTTTTTCGCCATTTAGAAAACTTTTTGCATTTGAAAATGTGTGGAGACTTGAGTCATTTGGTCGAGTGGGGGTATCTTAGGCGAAGTGTGACTATTGTAGGTCAAGAATCACCATTGACTGGCTGTAGGTTGGAGAATTGGTGGTGGCGCCATCGCGTTATTACGCGTTTACTCATTGTCGTCATAGTGGCTGTGATGAGTAATGAAGGGTTGTCGGCGATTGTGGTGCAGCGAAGCAGTGAAGAAATGTGCAACGTAGCTCGGCACGAATTACTTTAGTTTTCAATCATGTTTTAGAAGCGAATGAGAATTTTTGTGATTTATAATTGCGTTTTTTATAGGCTTGTAAGCGGACGTTGACGCCAATGCGTGCTCGGATTTTGTACGCGTCACCATGGTAGACGAATTGGATTGAAATCATCGTTTATCACGTTCGAAAAGGCGTTATTATTGGATGTTATTGAATTCGAATTTTCAAAAATATTTGGAGGAAAAAAGGGTTTGAATCATGTTTGGAAGTAAAAAACGAGAAGAAGTTAAAGGTAAGGCGAGGAAGGGGGTCGTATGTTGAAAAAGAGGAAAAAATCGATTTGGTTTTGTTTAGAAACGGTGAGAATAGTGAGGGCGAACGATCGCGCTTTCACTGATCAACATAAATATGCTGTAAGTGTGTGATTTTTTGGAGTTTTTTGTCGTGGAATTGTGATATTTTTAAATAAATTCTTAACCATTGTAAAAATTTTTTAGAATAATTACATTAAAACGTCGAAATATAATGTGGTAACATTTATACCGAAGAATTTGTTTGAACAATTTCAACGGTTGGCCAATTTTTATTTTCTAGTTTTAATGATTCTGCAGGTAAGAATTGATTGGGCTGGCTAGGATGATGGAGGGCGCAGTTGGTCGTTGTTTTTATAGATTATTCCTCAAATTTCATCTCTAACTCCTCTGACGACAATTCTGCCTTTGGTAATGGTATTGACCATTACTGCAATCAAAGACGCCGTTGACGACTTGGTAAGAAAAGAAGGATTTTCTTGTGACTTTAAGAATATATTTGCGTCGATAGTGAAAAAAATGGTGGTTTTTTATAGCAAAGGCATCGAAGCGATAATACGGTGAATAATCGAACGTCTCATGTTGTTCGACAAGATAAATTAGTGGAGGAAAAATGGCAGTCGGTAAAAGTCGGGGATATTATTCGAATGGAAAGCGATAATTTTGTTGCTGTAAGTACAAGAGATAAATGAGATGGGTTTTTTGAAGCGTAAAATTCGGGAAAAGGTTGAAAAACTAATTGATTGATGAGGCATGAATTGGCTTTCAATGTATTCTCACAGAATCTATTGAATTAGAGAATGGGCGATTTATTCGATTTCTCAATCACTTTTTGAGTTTTTTTGACGATTAAAAACCGCGAAAACTAAACGAGGAAGAATTTAACGCATTTTTTTTTGAAAATTTCATATCTGCAATATTTGTGCAGTTATTTGTGCGAGAAGCGAGAAATTCGAATTTTTGATCGTTGTGCTAGGTTGAAAATGAAAAAACCGTGTATGATTTGATGGAGTTTTGAGAATTGCTCGTCAATTTTGATGCGTAAAATAGTTTTCAACATTTTTATTTTGGCAAAAAAAAGGAAACAATTTGGTAAAACTAAAAATAATAATTTTTTCCAGGCTGATCTGCTGTTATTATCGACGAGCGAACCGCACGGTTTATGTTACGTTGAGACTGCGGAATTGGACGGGGAGACGAATTTGAAAGCGAAACAAGCGTTGCCCGAAACTGCTAGTATGTTGGACGATGTGAAACAAATTGGTCAATTCAATGGCGAGATTCATTGCGAGCCGCCGAATAATCGATTAAGCACATTCGAAGGGCGATTAGTTTGGAATGAACAAAAATTCTCCTTGGACAACGATAAAATCTTATTGCGTGGATGCGTTATACGAAATACGAAATGGTGTTACGGCGTTGTTATATTCGCTGGTCGAGATACGAAATTAATGATGAATAGTGGGAAAACGAAATTTAAGAGGACGAGTTTGGATCGATTCTTGAACGTGTTGATTATCGGGGTAAGATCATTTTGAAATGTAAAAAAGAAAAATGTAGTATGAAAATTCGAATTTTTAGATTGTAATCTTCTTGCTATCGATGTGCTTTATTTGCACGATATTGTGCGGTGTATGGGAGACTGTATACGGACGACGGTTCGAAGTATTCTTACCGTGGGAGAGTACTGTACCGCGTGGAAACGGTGTCACGGCGAGTATAGCGTTCATTTCGTTTTTAATGTTTTTCTCGTACGCTATTTTGCTCAATACCGTCGTCCCTATTTCATTATACGTCAGGTGAGGAATCGAAGGTTGTGCTTTTTTTCGTCAAGTAATTGATCGGTTTTTCTAGCGTGGAAATTATACGATTTTGTCATTCGTGGTGGATTAACTGGGATTTGGACATGTATCACGCGGCGACGGACACACCGGCTCGATCTCGTACGACAACATTAAATGAAGAACTGGGTCAAATTCAATATATATTCAGTGACAAGACTGGCACGTTGACACAAAACGTGATGACATTCAATAAATGTTCAATCAATGGCCGAGGCTACGGTGATATTGTGGACGAAAAGGGCAACGCTATGGATACTTCGGTAAGACGAGCAGGGGTTTTTTATTCATTTATTCATTGGGGATGGTTGAAAAGTGGCTTCTTGTCTTTCCATGGTGTGTATATTAGGGATTGAGAAGAGGGCTTAGGTGAGCGTTGCTAGGCGCCCGAGCCGAGGAAGTCGTAGGTGACGAGAATCGGGTCGCACCTTTGCTAATTATAGTCCGGATTAGCGGGGTGATCTCGGACTGGATTTGATACGGGTAAGGAAATGTTGAGAAATGAAAAAATGTATTTTAGGAAATGAAACCGTTGGATTTTTCGTCAAATAAATGGTACGAACCGAAATTTCGTTTTTTCGATCGTAATTTAATGGAAGCGACGAAACGTGACGAGCATGTTCAAAGGTTTTGGCGTTTGATCGCTTTATGTCATACGGTAATGCCCGAAAATAAAGCTGGCAAATTGGAATATCAAGCGCAAAGTCCGGACGAAGCGGCTTTGGTTGGAGCGGCTCGTAATTTTGGTTACGTATTTAAAAGTAGGACTCCGAATTCGATCACGATCGAAGTGAATGGCGTGGAGGAGACGTACGAACTACTTTGCATATTGGACTTTAATAATGTTCGAAAACGGATGTCGGTATTGTTGAGGAGGGACGGAAAGTTGACTTTGTTCTGCAAGGGTGCCGATACGATGATATTCGAGAGATTGAGCAAGGATTCGGATTCGCAGATGCACGCCGCCACGCAGGTATGTTGAAGAGGATGACTGTGGGGGGTGGTGCCAGGATTGATTTGAGGGAAGGGGAAACACCCCCTGGAGTGATTCGGATTCGCAGATGCGGTATGCTGGATTGATTTGAGGGGCTTATCAAAATGTGTACCTCGACTCGAGCACGTGGGGGTGTATAGTGTGAATGAAGGTGCGCGTTCGTGTTTCAGGTACATCTGGATAGGTTCGCCAACGAGGGCCTACGAACGTTGTGCTTGGCGCATAAAGATATCGCGCCTGAATTTTTCGAATCTTGGACCAAGCGGCAGAAAGAAGCGAGTACGTCGTTGGAGAATAGGCAAGAAAAATTGGATGCAGTTTATGAAGAAATCGAAGAAGGTTTGATGTTGATCGGGGCCACTGCCATCGAGGATAAATTACAAGACGGCGTGCCGGAGACCATTGCCAATTTGGCCGCGGCTAATATTAAGATTTGGGTATTGACGGGCGATAAGCAAGGTGAGTCGGGGCAAGGGCTCAGGGCGTGTCAAGTGTCCTAAATCGTGTCCTAGGGATGTGACCGTTGGTTGGGTATTGCGCTCGATCGGGATTGCCCCTCCCGATCCCGACAAAAAAATGGGAGGGGTCGAATGTTGTGGAGAAGGGTAGAGGGAGGGAAGGCTGGAGAAAATTTGGCGGGTGATTGAAGTGATAGGAGAGGAAGGAAGGGATTTGTTTGCCAAGTGGTGACTATCTGTCCGCTTTTTGCTTGCCTGATTTTGAATGCCATAAGTACTGTACTCAAAATTATCCAAGGAAATGGAGTCTATTTCCTGGCTACTCAGGGTTTCGCTTTAGGTTATCTATAGCGAATGAAAAGTGAAAAAAGAGCACTCTTTAAAACTCGCAATCGAGCGAGTCCCGATTCCGATCCCAAACGAACGCTATTGGGTATCGTAGTGGCCTTAGAGGCCCACCACAGAAAGAGGGTAGGCATGCCAAACGGTGCGGACAGGTCTCTCAATGACGATAGGAAGTAGGATCTGCCATCTGCCAGTAGATATGTCTTACCCTTCAGGTACCTCGGCCCTGAACAGTTTCACGTGTGTCCAAACTCCTGGACTCTGCGGGGGAGGCCTTTCGCAATGTCCATGTCGTGTCCTTGAAGACGAAGTACATTCTCGATGTGGGAATATTGAATAAAGAATATGATTTACAGATTTAGCATCCAATTATTATACGAGGTGGCCAAAATTCTGGACCTCCATGCAAAAAATCGAAATTCTTGATTGCATACGGGGACCATCAGGAAATGAAAATTTTGACTTTTTAAATACTTGAGATGCTGTTCCAAAATTTTACCTACCCCTGTAATATGCGGATGCTGAATCTGAATATCATATTTTTTCTTCAATATTCCCGCGTCAATTCTACTTTATAGGACATCCCTATATTGTATGAGGTCATTGGTTGGGTGTCGCGGTGATGATTGAAGTGGTCCCATAGGCTGTACCACAGGAATGGGATAAGGCGTACCAAACCCTCTTTTTGTGGTGTGGCCTCGCGGTGTCCAAATTTGTGCGAGCTTTGGCGAGTGTTCGGTCGAGGGTGACTTTCGTCGAGGTTCGAGGTTTTTTGCTGAGAGCGCCTACCCTAATTATTTTGTGATGTGTCTCGCAAGTGAGAGTGCATTTCCATGCTTTTCGGACTGTATTTTCAAGGGATCACCAACAGGAGTAAAAAGGCAAGCAATATGAACTAGTTAGCCGCCTGGGTGGTGTAGCGATGAAAGGCATGTGCCACAGTTTGCTTGACAGAGCTGGAAACCGGTCGGCCCTGAATTCAACTCTGACCGCCTGAGAACTTGGTGAAGTTCTCTCTGCGCATTGCACGCCTGGTGGTGGGTGACTCACCCTTCATCCCTCCAGGAGAGGCCTTATGGGGGCTCTCGAATCCGGCTCCCCCCTCCCAGGGCATGGGCTGGGTATGGTTGCCCCGCGGGGTAACCATCGACATGGCGGGGTAGCCACTAACACGCACGCTTGCCCCCGCATTGACCCTAGTCGATGGCAAGATAGGGTCAACTAACAAGCCCCTAGCCCGCGGGTAAAGGGCCAAAAATCACCCTTTTCTGGAGCGACCAGGATGGGTCAAAAAGAACTAAGCAGCCTTGCGTAGCAGAAAAATCGCGCAATTTTTGCGTGCGTGGGGCAGACACACTTGTGCGTCTCTCCAAACTAGGAAACAGCTTGGTTGAATTCTTGTTTGTGAACCTCGATCGAGGTCGAGGCCGAACACTAGCTTTGGCTGGGTTTTACCTGAAGTGATAGTTTTTGTTGGAAATAGATGGTTTTGTGTTTCAGAGACGGCGATAAACATTGGTTATTCGTGTCGTCTTTTGACCGAAGATATGCGCGAAATCTTCGTTGTTGACGGGCAGACGTTCGACGAAGTCAATAATCAATTGTTGGATATTAAACAGCAAATGGCGTCGAATTCGAAAGCGGGTACACCGGAACGCGAGCCGATGGTACAACGAGCGAGCGCGACGTCGACGGCCGAAACTAGGGTTAATCAAGAAAATGGTTTAGCGAGTGCGGCTAGTCAAGGGCACAATGATGCGGCCGATCAATTCCCATTGGAAGGATACGCGTTGGTGATCAATGGGCACAGTTTGACGCACGCGTTGGATGCGAAAATGGAGATGCTACTGTTGGAGATCGGATCGGCGTGCAAGGCGGTCATTTGTTGTCGAGTGACTCCGTTGCAGAAGGCCTTGGTCGTCGATTTGGTCAAGAGACATAAGAAGGCGGTGACATTGGCCGTCGGCGATGGCGCCAACGACGTATCGATGATCAAGATGGCCCATATCGGTGTGGGAATCAGTGGCCAAGAGGGCATGCAAGCCGTATTAGCCTCCGATTTCAGTATTGCCCAATTTAGATTTCTGGAAAAATTATTGTTAGTACACGGTCGATGGTCCTATTTTCGCATGTCTAAATTTCTTCGATATTTCTTTTACAAAAATTTCGCCTTCACACTCGTCCATTTCTGGTTTAGCTTCTTTTGCGCCTATTCTGCTCAGGTAAGATATGAAAAAAGAATTTTGAGAAGAAAAGCAAAGGTTTCACGTGTTTTTTTCGGTTTAGACTATTTACGATCCAGTATTTATTGCCTGTTACAATCTTCTTTTCACGGCCCTCCCTGTGCTTGCCTTGGGTGTGTTCGATCAAGATGTGGATGTCAAGCACAGTCTCAGGTATGTAGTTGCGAGTGGCTGGGCTCGTCCCTGGTTCGATCCGCAGTCAGGGAGGTCGATTTGCGAACCATAAGGCTTTACCTGGCCTGTCCGCGGGACTCACTCGGAAGCCAAACGAGCAGCCTCGACGGTTCTCAGCCCACCCCATCGTCCAGTGTCTGATCCAGGATGCCCTAGTGGGGACACGCAGAGGGCGCTGCTGTGTGCTGGTCGCACAGCCTTGCTTCGAAGGGTGACTCGAGGTGTTACGAATGGAGGCCAAATGAGGAGACAGTCTCGACAGGGTTCTCAGCCCACCCCCATCGTCCGGGGGAATCGGTGTCTGATCCAGGATGTCCTAATGTGGAGGTGCTCCTAGTGGAGCCCCGCCGAGGGACTCTGCTGTGTGTGCTGGCGCTGGCACAGCCTTGCTTGGAAAGGTGACTCGAGGAGTTGCGAATGGAGGCCGAATAAGGAGACAGTCTCGGCTGTCGATCAAACAAGGTTCTCAGCCCCCCCCCCCATCGTCCGGTGTCTGATTCAGGATGCCCTTGTGTGGAGGTGCTCCTGGTTAGGACGCGCAGAGGGCGCTGATGTGTGCTGGTCCCTGCAAGCCTTGCTTTGGTTTGACTGCCGGCCGACTAGAGGCCGATCAGGTTGGAAGGGAACTGGGGCAGCGGGCCAAACCCAGAAAAAGGATGGGACTATATGATTGCTGTTTAGGTATCCACGTCTCTACATTCCCGGTCAGTATAATTTATATTTCAACATGCGAATATTTGTGTATTCGGTATTGCACGGCATATTCAGTTCGATAGTTTTATTTTTCATTCCTCACGCGACGCTGAGCGAGAATATCAGTGTGGACGGTTATAATATCGATGGTTTGTGGACTTTGGGTTTCACTATATTTTCGTCGCTGGTGGTCACAGTGACTGCACAAATCGCCTTGGACACGTCGTATTGGACGAAGTTTAATCATTTATGCATTTGGGGATCGCTGCTGTTGTATTTCTTAGTGGCTATGTTGTACAACGAGGGAATCACTTTCAATCGGATCCTGAAGCAGTCGAGCTTCGGCGTTGTGTTTATGGCGATGCGTACTCCGAACTATTGGCTGACTATTATTCTCATCACCGCCATTCTTATGTTGCCAGTGGTAAGAAGTCGATTTAGGGCTCTTAGAAAGTTGGAAGCGGGGTTGCGGGGCTCAAAATATGTCAGCGGTAGCATTATGCAATTTTCCCGCCTTTTTCAAGTTTGAATAGATTTTTCAAATAAGGAAAACGACAGCTGTTAGTGAAGCATTTGCTCGTCGTTTTAGGGGCAGAAACTGGAGTACCCTGGGCGGGCTGAAACATGCACAGGGGCTAGTCTCTGTGGGAGGAGGGGCTTCTACGTCAATACCGAACATGGCAGGAAGGGACTCGGGGCCTGACTTGTACCTGTACATTTGGATTTCAGGTGTCGTTGCGCTTCTTCTGGTTCGACACGCAGCCAACATTGTCGGATCGGATACGTGTGCATCAGAATATCAAACGGTTGAAGACGCGATCCGAGTTTCAATTGCGACCTCGCAGCTCGGCGCGGAGTTCTCGTCGTCGTCGCGGCTCGACCCGATCTGGTTACGCCTTCGCCCATCAGCAAGGCTTTGGTGATTTGATCACTCGGGGTGTGATCGCCATGCGTCCGTCGCGGTCGACTACTCAAAATAAATTGGCACCAATAAAAGAGAGTCCGTCGAGGGAATCGAAAGCTGGTATTGAGGAGCAAGATTTTTGAGACTTTCTCAAAGCGATGCAGCTTGGGTTTGGTTTTTGGAATATGGAGGTTGTGAGTTGATTGAGAGAGCTGTGTACGCGTGTACTTAAACTGTATGGCGAGGGGGCGTGCGTTGTAAATAGTGAGCAGAGTTATCTTACGAGTGACATTTGCTTGTTAGGCACGGGTACCCGCTACGCTTTTGCGTGTGCTTATGTGCTAGCGGATGCGGACTTGTGTTTTAGAGTATTGAAACTGAGCGTCCTGTGATTAGAATTTGTCTGGCGGTGTCGGCAAAGTGCTTTTGGTTTTGTGCTTTGGTTTTTTGTGATGGTTATCAAGTTGAGGCATTGATCGCTTTGCTTATTAGTCAAATCTCCCGATAACATAATTTTGTGATGAACAGTTGAAGGATTATCGAGTGCGATCATGAAAGGAAGGGGCTGTGTCATTGTGACGAAGGGGGCTGAGTCACGGCTCGGCACGCAATCATATCACGCTCAGCTGGAGAGTAAACAAGGAGACTGATAAAGACGGGCCAGGAGGCGCAACCATTTCGGGCTGTGGGCGAAGGCAAACACCAACTCTTCTCACTCTTGTGTTAGGTAAGGCCGGAGTCACGCGAGCCATATAGCAACATCGATGACACGGCGCCATGCAGGGCCGAGAGGAGTCGAAGAGGAAAAGGACATTTACCAGATCACGAGGTAAGACCAGTCCCGGCACAATGGCACAGTGGCGCATTGGCGCATTGGGTTTTTATGGCAGGAGAACAAGAACGTCATTTGATCACCCACGATCGCCAGTTCAATCACAGGTTCAAGTATGCGGTAAGTGGGGGCGAGGGTGAATGAACCCGAGTGGATCAATAAGGTTTATCCCGGTCCAAGTCGTCGGTGCATGGAACTCTCCTGATGCCCTTTCAGAACAATTACGTGCGGACATCGAAGTACACGCTCCTCACATTCCTGCCCATCAATCTGTACGAACAGTTCAAACGGCTGGCCAACTTCTACTTCTTATGCCTGATGATCTTGCAAGTAGGGGTGCAGCTCGTGTGTGCCGATGTCAGACCAGACTCGATTTTCAGTTTTGCCCCCTGATCACATCCCTCTCGCCCTACACCACCATCTTGCCGTTGTTCTTCGTGCTGGCCGTCTCGGCCGTCAAGGACGCCTATGATGACATCGTAAGCGAGTGGTGTGGCCGAGCATGTGTCAGGGTGTCAGTTGGGTGCACTTTTCAGCAAAGACACAGAAGTGATAACAAAGTCAACAATCGAGTGTCCACACTGGTCAGGGGTGGAAAGACTGTCGAGGAGAAATGGCAGAAGGTGCAAGTCGGCGATGTGATCAGGATGGAGAACGGGGACTTTGTTGCCGTAAGTGCCGCGCATGTGTGCGAGAGATCGTCCACTGGAAGACAGCAGGGAACGTGACCCGTCAGAATGATGTTTCAGCCATAAGGCCAGGCTGGAAGACTCGGTTAGCTGCCTTTGGGGTTTTGGAAAAAGTCACTACAGCTGACGGGGCCGTTGGAGATGTTTCGCCAGTTCGATGTCTCTCTGTAGCACAGCAATTGAGGCAGTTTCTGGAAAGAGCCATCACTGACAGTTGTATTATAATTGCACTAGAGGGCGTAGTGATAAGAAATAGACAGCTTTCGAAAAGAGATGCCAGTGACTGTTGATAAGGACGTAGTAGGAATTGCCATTCGCTGCACTGATCGGTGCGGTCCTATCAGGTGATAACACCTTAGAAGGAACACAAGGGGCAGTTTAAAAATAGCGCATATGGAAAAAATGGTTTTTTAAAATTTGTGTGGGGACCTGTCCCGCCGAGTTCCCCCCCCCTCCAGGGACTTGCAACCCGTTTTGCCAATAGCTGGCCAGCAGTCATGTGCATATGGCCGTGAGATGAGCAGCTCTCAAGGCAGCTTCCCTGCGCGTGTCTCCACTAGGAGCACCTCCACACCAGGGCATCCCAGGATGATACTGGGCGACTGGTGCTCCTGACTCTACTCGTTCGGCGTTTCTTACTCGTCGGTACCGGGTGAGTCACCTAGAGCCGGGTGTGCAAGGCCAGCGACGGGCTTACTAACTCACCGTCCTCAGCTGGAACAGAACTGCGGCCTCCCGGTCAGGGTTGCTGGCCCAGGCAAAGCGGGATCAACGGCACAGTGGTCTCATCGTACCCCTCTTCAGGCCGACATCCTGCTCCTGTCGACCAGCGAGCCCAATGGCTACTGTTATATCGAGACAGCCGAACTGGATGGCGAGACGAACCTGAAAGCCAAACAAGCCTTGGTCGAAACGGCCGATTTGGCTGATAATTTGGAGCGAATCAGCGCCTTCGATGGGGAAATCCGGTTTGGTCCGCCCACTAACTTATTGCCTCCTTTGCCCAACGCCTTCGAAGGCCAGTTGAACTGGCGCGGGGAGCGGTATCCATTAGGCAACGATCAGATGCTACTGCGTGGGTGTGTACTGAGGAATACAAAATGGTGCTACGGTGTGGTCGTGTTCGCGGGGCGAGATACCAAACTGATGATGAACAGTGGCCGGGCTCATTTCAAGAGGACTAGTCTCGACGGGTTCATTAACGTGCTTATCATCGGAGTAAGTGCTCCCCTAGTGCAGCCAGCATTCCTCCCAGTCGGCTTGATGTTTCAGCCGTCTTAAAAAGTATCCATAGACCCCCCCCCCCCGACCCAGCTTTGCATCGTTCACGTGTGCCCGATTTCAGATCATGGTCTTCTTAATGTGCATGTGCCTTATTTGCGCCAGCCTATGCGCCCTGTGGGAATACGTGTACGGGTCCACATTCGAGGTCTATGTGCCCCGTATCACGCGCTACGTGCAAAAAGTGGACGATTCTATTGGTTTAGTTGTCCTTATCGGATTCTTGGTCTTCTTCTCCTACATTATTCTCCTGAATACTGTCGTGCCCATCTCGCTTTATGTCAGGTAAGTGAGAAGCCTGTCTCTGCCCGGGTCGCCAAGTAGAATACTTGCCTGCCCACGGGGGTAGGGGTTCGACTAGGGTGCAGGTCATGATGGACTGTTCTTGTAGGCGGCAGAACACAGACTGGCGGTCAGTAGAAAGCAGGTCAGTGCCTGTGCAAATAAAGGACCGGTCAGATTAATCAATATCACTACAGCCTGTGTCTGGTGCAAGGTGCAGTCCATGCCCCGAACTCATTAGCCTGCGGTCAAGTTCTGGCAGAGCACCTGGCCCGCCCGTCAGTCACTGTAGGCACCTTTTTACATTGTGAGTTGACCCAAAGTGTCGCATCGCACGCTTATTTGACGCATCGCATCGAACTATACTTTGCGCTTAAGGGGGTTTTGGCCAGTGGTGGCGGACCAGAGGGCTGCTCTTATCGCGAATCCTATGAGGGCATAGGTCGCTAGGACGAGTCTCGAATTCAGGACTATCAGGGAGGGACGATTTGATAAGTGTTCCACTTTAGCTTGATTATGGGCGGACCCTGATTCTTGATTATTATTATTTTTTGTGTATTTGGCCCCCACGTCGCCCCATTTCTCCTCGAGACTTCCAACCCGTTTGGCCTATAGCCAGCAGCAGTCATAGTCATAGTGGGGTGACCAGCTCTCACGACATGCAAGCTGTGATGCGGTTGTGCGTGCTGCAACCCTGTGGGTAGTTACAGGGGGCGAGAGCATGTTTGTACGCCAGCATTCATGATGTGATAAGCGAGGTCGTGAGGTGACCAGCTCTCGCGGCAGCTTTTGTCGGAAAGAGTGCCATTTCTGATGTTGTCTGGAGCGAAGTGGATGTTGGGCGCAACCGCTCGATCTTACAGTTTTGGCACTAACGATATCACGCACGAGAAGTAAAGGGGGTTTCAGAGGAAGGCCATAGGCGAGTCATAGTCAGCAGAATTACGTATGTTGTGTCTCGCGATCGTCGCGACAGCTTCTCTCTGATGTCTCCACACGAGGGCATCCTGTGTCAGCACCAGCATCCCAGGATGATACTGGGCGAGAAGGGAGGGACCTTCCCGACTGGTGTCCGAGGCACAGCTTGCTCTATCAGACAGTACCAGGTGAATCGCCCAGAACCAGGTGCGCAAGGCCAGCGACGGGCTTGCTTAAGCTGCCGTCCTCAGCAGGAACAGAACTGCGGCCTCTCAGTCTGGGCTGCTGGACCCCTGATTCTTACAGCACCCCTGGTCCCCACTGAACTGGGTCCAGGAGTCCTATGCAACGGACCCCCAGCAAACATGCATCCGCATATTCATGACCGCCTGCATGCGAGTGTGGCCCTCACCCCCCCCCCCCCTAAATAGCATTGCATGTCCTGCGTGAATCCACTTGCGGCACATCAGCACCTTCCCATCCTCCATTTTCAGTGTGGAAATCATCCGTCTCTTCCATTCTCTCTTGATCAATTGGGATGGTGAAATGCGGTGCAAAAAGACCAACACGCCAGCCATGGCTCGAACGACAACGCTGAACGAAGAACTGGGACAAATCCAATACATATTCAGTGACAAGACGGGCACATTGACCCAGAACATTATGACATTCAATAAGTGCTCGATCAACGGCGAAATGTTCGGTGATGTGCTCGATGACATGGCCAATCTTATTAATCCTTCCGTGAGTAAAATTTTGGCACTACAGTTTTAATGGGTGACAAATACTCAATGGGTTAATCCATTCGAACTTGTTTGAATTCAATCAATATTAACTTCTTTAACGAGTGAGAAATGCATGCTTAAATTCAACTGGTGAGAAATAAGCGCAAATGGTGTTAAAGAGGCGGGGCTTATTTCAAACTAACCAATCAAGACGCACAATGAAATAAGCTCTCCTAAATCACTCTACAATCAGATTTTTAATGTTCCTAAACCTCTTAGCTTCATTTTAGGAGCTAGACCCGGTAACTTTCGCGTGGAACGAATACGCCGAAGAAAAATTCCGTTGGTACGATCGTGGTCTCGTGGACGCTACTCAAACTCAAGAAATCGCCAAGAAATTTTGGCTATTATTAGCCTTATGTCATACTGTGATGCCCGAATGGAAAGACGAGGAGACATTGGAATATCAAGCTCAAAGTCCAGACGAGGCCGCTTTGGTCAGTGCGGCTCGTAATTTCGGTTATGTGTTCAAATGTCGCACGCAAAATTCGATCACTATCGAAATTTTAAAAGAAGGCGCAGTTGAGAGTAAAGAAGAAACGTACGAATTATTGACGATCCTCGAATTTGACAACGTCCGTAAACGAATGTCAGTCCTTGTCCGAAAGAATGGTGTGACCACACTGTACTGCAAAGGGGCCGATAACATTATCTTCGAGCGACTGGCCCAAACTCGCAGCACGGAGGCCTTGAAGGTGGTGACTCAAACGCATTTGGATGCGTTCGCCAATGACGGACTGAGGACGCTGTGTCTGGCCTACAAGACAATCGACAGTGCCTACTGCGATGACTGGTTGGCCAGGTACCGCCAGGCCAGCACGTCAATGGAGAACAGGAAGGAGTTGCAATGCCAGCTGTACGAGGAACTCGAACGAGATATGACATTGATCGGGGCCACAGCCATCGAGGACAAGTTACAAGATGGCGTGCCTGAGACCATTGCCAACTTGGCCAAGGCAAAGATCAAGATTTGGGTGCTGACGGGCGACAAGCAAGGTACGAGTGGAAAGATACCCTGGCCAGACTATTCATATCCCTGCCTGTGTGACCCGGCTAACAGACGGGGCGACGTGCAGGTCAGGCTGGGGTACTGCAGTGTCAGTGGAATGTGCATTCACTAGATCGTGCGATTCCCTGTCTTGGGGCTGGGTCCGTGACGCCCCAGTGTCCCCATAGGTCCTCTATCCCGTTTTGTCCATAAGGCCACCAACTCAGCAGCCTCTCTCACCACTCCTGCGGTGACCAACACGCGTCTCAGACTGGACTGGGTAGGTATCTGCTCGTTCGGCGGCCGCCCCTCGACTGCACCAGGTCAGTCGCTCATTGTCAGAGCCCGGTGACGACGGATCGCAAGACCGCTGTCGAAAACCGCGGTCCCTCCCACGATCAGAATGGAGTTGACGGGCCCTCCAGCTTCCTGCTGGAGTCTAACCTTGGCCTCCCCTCAAGGTTCGTCTGCGCAGTACGGGTCGAAGCTCTAAACCAAACTGAGCAAGGCAAACTGCATACTTTCAGAAAGCATCTCAAAGCTGTCAAGGCTCACAAATTACAACCCAAACTGCCTGGATGTGGTTCAGTTCCCACTGGCTCCATCATATTTGGCACTCATGCTCAGTTTCTTCCCATCAGTGCCCTCTAATGTTTGATCCCTCCATCAAGCCAGCACCACGGCCAAGTTGTTTTCAGAAACCGCAGTCAACATTGGCTACTCGAGCCGTCTGCTGACCGAGCAGATGCGCAATGTGTTCGTTATCAACAAGGGCACGGCCGATGGTGTGCGAGAGAAACTTCGAGAAGCCAAGTTGGAACTTCAGAGATACAAGGAGTCACTCCGACCCAAAGAAATCGTGTCCCCTATCCCCGACCCCACTAAAGTCGACTCGAGACCCAGTTTTGTCAGCTCAGTCTTCTACGATAGTGGCGAAATCGTAGACGTGGGCAACGCGTTGGTGATCACTGGCCAAAGTCTGGTTTACGCCTTGAACCCCGAGATGGAGAGCCTGTTCCTCAAAGTGGCCAGACAATGCAAGACTGTGATTTGCTGCCGAGTGACACCATCTCAGAAGTCCAAGGTGGTCGAGCTGGTCAAGAAGAATGAGAAGGCGGTCACCCTGGCCATCGGGGACGGTGCCAATGACGTGCCCATGATCAAGACTGCTCATATCGGGGTGGGCATCAGTGGCCAGGAGGGCATGCAGGCCGTGCTGGCCTCGGACTTTAGTATTGCTCAATTCCGGTTTCTCGAGCGATTATTACTCGTGCACGGAAGATGGTCCTATTTTCGCATGGCCAAATTTATGAAGTATTTCTTCTATAAAAATTTCGCCTTTACTTTGATTCAGTTTTGGTTCGCTTTTTATTGCGGATTTTCGGCTCAAGTAAGTATAATTCTCACACGGGGTGCCGTTTGGGTGTGTGCATACATGTTCTGTACAGTGGGCACGGTGATGGCGCACTCAACAAATCAGTTGTCTGGGAGAGTTCTTCTGACTGTGAGACGGCCCCTTGGAAAGAATGCTGAGGTGGTCTGGCGGAGTTAGTCTCATTTGTCAGATGGTCCCTTTGACTTGTGAGCCAGCTCTGTTAGTGATAGTTAGTCCTTGTCCCTCTAAGCGTGAATTGGTCCGAGATGGTCCCTCTGACGTCAGTTACTCCTGAGATAATCCCTCTGACGTCAGTTAGTCGTGCTGAGATGGTCCCTCTGACGTCAGTTACTCCTGAGATAATCCCTCTGACGTCAGTTAGTCGTGATGAGATGGTCCCTCTGACGTCAATTACTCCTGAGATAATCCCTCTGACGTCAATTAGTCCTGAGATGGTCCCTCTGACGTCAGTTAGTCCTGAGATGATCGCTCTGACGTCAGTTATCCTAGGTGGTCCCTCTGACGTCAGTTAGTCCTGAGATGATCCCTCTGACGTCAGTTATCCTAGGTGGTCCCTCTGACGTCAGTTAGTCCTGAGATGGTCCCTCTGACGTCAGTTAGTCCTGAGATGGTCCCTCTGACGTCAGTTAGTCCTGAGATAATCCCTCTGACGTCAGTTAGTCCTGACAGGGTCCCTCTGACTTGTGAGTCAGCCCTGTGTGTGAGAGGTCTCTCTGATCTGTGAGTTGGCCCTGTTTGTGGGAGTTTTTCCTCGTCCCTCTGACTTAGTCCTATATAGCGAGATGGTCCCTCTGACACTGAATTAGTCCTGCGATGGTCTCTCTGAGCTGCTCTTGCTCATGAAATGGTTTTACCCTGTTTGTGAGACGGTCCCTCTGATTGTGAATTACTCTGTTCGCAAGGTTTTTTGCCCTGGAATAGTTTTGATAAGGCCCCTGTGGGGTATTGGTTGTCCTTCTGAGGTAATGACCCCGGAGACTATCACCTTGTTCTTCACTATCCTGCCTGCCCTCTTGAGCTGACGTGCATTGTACATTCTGCACTTAACTGCTGGTCTAGACTGTCCTATACTCTTTCAGACTCTGTACGACCCGTTCTTCGTCACGTGCTATAACCTCGTCTTCACATCACTGCCCGTGCTGGCCGTGGGTATCCTGGATCAGGACGTGGATGACAAGAATTCCATAAAGTCAGTCTTCGTACCACTAGCTTTCACTGTCAACGCACCCTTCTCTTTCAGGTACCCCCTGCTCTACACGCCAGGGCCCGCAAACAAATTCTTCAACATGCGTGCGTTTGGTGTGTCTTTGCTGCACGGCATGCTCACTTCGTTAGCCCTATACTTCATCACACACCTCTCCAGTGTGGAGACAGTGGACAGCGATGGACGTGATGTCAGCGATATTTGGACATTCGGCTTCAAGATCATGTCCACCCTAGTCGTCTCAGTCACTGCTCAAATAGCCTTGGACACGTGCCATTGGACTGTCTTGAACTTCGCGGCCATCCTCATATCACTGGCAGGACTGGTCGTATGTTCGATTGGCTACTACGAGCTGCTACCCTACAACACGATGGGACAGTACCTGCCCAACGGGGTGGGCATTATACAGAGCGGATATGGGTCGGCCTTCATGGCCATGAGAACAGCTGGATACTGGCTTGACATTCTGTTGAACGTGGTCGTCACCTTGCTGCCCGTGGTAGGTGGGTTGGGTGTCCAGAGTAGTGTCATGGGCGGGGTGGTCTGAGGATCCATCCCATCCATTATGTCATACTGTAACCATAGCCTGGCACTCGAGGGCTAAGGAGCACATAAGGTGACAATCATTTTTGACCCAGGCGGGAGTCGAACCCTTTCTTTAAGTGCGCACCCAGCGTGAGAGGCAGACGACTTAACCCGCTAGGCTACGACTCGGGCATCCATCCGCTGCGCGTAGAGGATATTGTAGTATAGCTTCCCTCAGACGGTCGGCTCTTCGCGATCGACCCTGCGCTGTAGAACCATTAGCGCACAGCGCGGAACCCAACCCCTCTTTGTGACACCCAGCTGTAATCAAACCTGGCAGGCGTTGGAGGGAGGTGGTCGGAGGGAGTAGGCAAGTCTTAAGACTATACCTCTCCCACTCGCCATGGCCTACCAGGCGGGGGGTTACACAACACTTCGTTTCAGATCGGCATCCGCTACTTCTTCTATACCACACAACCCACTATGACTGACCGGGCCCGTATTCGTCAACGGCTCGAACGTCAGGGAGTGACCTTCGAACCACCCCCGGAACCAGTACTGCCACCAACCACGCCCGTACTCCAGCGTCAGGCCCGTGCCAGCAACAGGACGATATCCTCGTCAGTCTTCGAATCGCCAGTCCCCGTGCACCGAGTTCTGCCACCGCACATGGGCCACAGGAAACAACTCTCAGCATTCTCCATGCCCGCCGAAGGTGCCAGCACGTGGGACACGCGACGGGGCAGCCGCATGAGAACCGAGAGCATTCGATCAGGATACGCATTCTCGCACGAACCCGGTTTCGGCGAGCGAATCACCAGCGGCGTCCTCCGAATGCACTCACAAAGTGGAAGTCTGAGAAAGAAACACGAAAATAAAAGACACAAATTCGATACCATTGCCGGCACCAGGGACACGGACAGGAAAAGGTCCAGGACACCCTTACAGCACGATGTTACCATTCAACGATTTTAAACCTTGTTCTCAGTGTAAAAAACTTGCTCCTGGTGAGGATCGAACCTTCTCACCGACTATCTTTGCTGTGTTGTACACTGTAATCGTGAGTAGAACACTTCCCTCTGAGCCACCACCTAGCAGTTGCAACAGGCTGAATGGCCCTACATTGGAGAAGGCACCGCGGGCCTGAAGGAGCATATCGACTGGTCAACGAGGGCAAGCCAATACACTGCTCAGTGCAAGGTGGTAGGTCAAGGCACCCAAATACACAACCTTGCCCACCGGCCAAACACACGGGCCACCCGATCCCCTATGACTGGCCGTCAGTCTCGAACACACCTGCATGCTTGCAACTCTGCTATTGGACATTGTAGTGCCAGTCTCAACCAACAGAGCACACCTACTGGGGTGGCACAGTCACCTTCCTGTCTGCTGGACGTACAGCACTACTGAACATCTGTGACCGGCATGCAATGGGGGCGTCGGACTAGGAAGGATAGTCTGCATGTCTTGACTGCGGAGATGTGCACAGTCAAGGCATGATGAAAAACCACTTAAAAATTTGAATTTCCCGCCATTTTGGAATGGTCACATCATCAACTGCTACCGCATCAGATAAATCAAATCCGGTCTCATCACATCTGCTTTATCCCACTATCACCACAAGCATGCACTGATAAGCCGAACAATTGATAACACACCCACACCATTCAACCTAGCAATGACATTTTAAGGACACAATATCAAATTAATCATCTCTGGCTAACCCTATGCACAACTTGCATGTGCCTTTTCAGCAACGTCCTATGCTTACTAACCAACCCACATTTCTGGCACTCGTACTTTACACCGTCATCAAACTCAAATCGTATTTTCACAGCGGCTTCTCGTTTACAAGACAATTCTAAATAACCAAACCTTTGTTTCTTGATCTTGCCATCCCTCACACACCTCTTCATTCTGCAACGAGGTACCCTCACTCGATTCTTGGCCTTTCTTCGTGGCCGTAACCCATACTTCCGCACTGCCCATTGGCGCCTTCCACTTTGCTCCATCTCCTCGTCACTCTCCTCCAATCCAAACCGTGCCACGCCATTTTCTTCCTTATAATTCTTATCGTAGCATCTATTCAACCATTGTAGAATCTGGTCGCTGTATTCGTGAGATCGATTAATATAAGCATTGGAACTTGAAGTACCGTGGCAATGGATTATATGCATGGCGATCGGTTGCTGACCCGTCTTCTTCTTATGACATATCCGACATTCGTACAAGGCCACTCCCATATGTTCCAGGGCGTGATCGATAGCGAATCGGGTCATATTGACATGAGTCGGCGTACGAACCGTAATTCCCTTACCGCACAACTGACACATCAAACGATTCGATCCCGAGTACTCCTTGATCAAAGCGTTGCATCGTTTTATACAAATTTTACGCTTCGAATGTTGCAAACGCTCCATTACATCTTCGGATAACTTGAAATCAGACCTGAAACATTGAAAAATCAAATCCACACCTTCAAAACCTACGAGTAGACGAAATTCAAACAATCAAACTTTTAAATTTCGCGCACTTTGCTGTAGGAGTTACTAAAAGCAGTAGCACCTACACATACCCTCCGCATCATCTTCATCTCTCATTTTCTCAACAATGAGCGCGTGAAAACGTGTAAAATTTGAAATTTGCGCACAGTTTTGAATAAACCATCGTTTTAATTCAAATTCTCGCAGAGCCAAACCTCCCAGACAAAGCATAGTTTACTTACGCTTGCACGCCTTCTGGCGGCCCAAAGCAATGATCGATAATGGCTTTAATCTCCTTTAAATGCATATTGACCGTATTTTCCACTTTGATGTTATTACATCGTTTATGCGCAGTTTTCATATGCTTGCTGATAGTGAACGAGGTCCGACTTCGGTAACCGCACAACAAGCACGCGTATACGTCAATTCGTAAATGGATTAGAGCATGGTTGATGATACTGGTATGACTGAGGCGTTGTAGATCACCAACTCGAACCTTATCTTGACAAATAAGACATCGCACCGAACTATTTTCCATTCGATTTACGATCGATCGTTGACAATATTCGCCCAAAGTCATTTCATCCGCAGAAAGCCTGAAATCGAAATGCTTTTAAAAACGCTTTTTAAAATCGGAAAAATTCTTACTTAAGATCGACGTGATCTCCAAAACATTGATCGATTTTATTCGCTAATTTTTCCAAGTCCGTAAAAATCAATGCTCGATCATCGACTCCGGCTTCGCGAGCAGTCAAATTATGACAATCTTTCATATGATCGATGGCCCCACTACGAGTGATGGACGAAAATGAACATAAATGACAAATGAAATCAGCCTTGCCCAAATGCCGACGAGCGTGATCGACAATACTTTCCGGATTTCGTTTTCCTCTAATCACAGTTCGAACTGAGGCGCTGCAAATATTACACTTGATTTTATTCTCAAATAATCGTTGCTTGATCAACCGAGTGCAATACATAGCTGGTGTAATCAAATTTCTTAAAAGTCTAAAAAACGAACTTTCTGAATGCCACATTGACAAAAATTGAAAAACCGAATTGCAACTTACTGGTCTTTGGGGGACAGGATAAATCTTTTGTATTTTTCCGGATCTATAACTGGTTGTACAGGAAATGATGCGACATTTCCAGCAGACTTCGCTCCTACGGGACCACTCGATATAAAATTCGGTCCTGAGCTACTCGATGGCGGTTCTTGTTTGACAACGATTCCTCCATGAACTGGCGCCTCCAATTTTTGATTGGCTTCGCCCAACAATCGCCGCTGCTGAACCATTAGCTGACTCGGCGGTCGGACGAAAAGATTAAGTAGAATTGGACGTGCTTCCTGTCTGTCCGAGGTTCGAGGTCGAGCCACCAAATAATAAGGCATTGTACAGGTTCCTTATCTTTACAAAACGCTTTTTGAAAAACTTATCGCCCAGGAACTCTATAATTATTGACGAGCTTCATGTATCTGGTGTTCAGATTTCATAAGGAAATCCTTCCGAACACGAATCTGCAAGAAAGAACCTGAAAATTTGTACATCTACACCGTTTTTATGGACACTAGCGAAATTTAGCGATGTGCGATGGCGCGCGGACTGCGGCGCACCAGCGGTAAACTTGAGTTACAGCAAATCTAGGATTTCTCTTTTTAGCATTTTGTCGTAAAAACTGAGCAGAAAAAACATGGTTTGATGAATAAACCCGGAATTACTTATCAAATTTTACGCAATATTTGCTTATAAACTGCTACGTGATCTTACGATTTGCATGTTCAACACACAGATCGCTAGAGTTGAGAATAAATGTTAAGTTGAATGGGGTCCTTGAGAAGCAACCTGGACATAACTTCAGTCGAGCAGTCAAGGCGATGGACATCCTTGCTGTCCTATCTTGAATCATGTGATTTTAGTTGCAGCAAAACCATGCTACACAGCAAAACAGGGCGGTTCCTGCAGCAACACTAGCCCTGGTAGGTGGCCTTTGAAACAGGTATGCTTGGGCTGTGGAACAGATAGTGTATCTGGCTGCCTTCGTTGGCTGCCTTGTGCAGTATGTGGCTGCCGCATACAGCGGTAGCATATCAGTTGCCTTTGTTGGCCACTCGATAAGCACCTGTATGTGTGGCAAAAACCCGTCGGGTTGATGTCTCAGGCTCCGACGACTGGAAGACGAGCCTGGAGAGTTCAGGATATCGTCTGCTCATGTCATTTCATGTCATACTCTATCCATAGCCAAGCACTACACAACTGCACTCGAGGGCTAAGGAACACATATTTGGCAATCATGTTTTGCCGGGGGGAGTCGACCCCCCCCCCCCCCCTGCGTGAGAGACAGACGCCTTAACTTACTACGCCGCCCCGAGCTCTCCGCAATATCTTTTCCGTTGTAACGTCAACGTCATCCAGCCTGTAGTAACCACTGGTTCAAGAGGCTTCGTGAGACATTCTACTGTAGTTCTAAATACAGTTCTTCTCACATTTTTGCAGGCTTGCGGATGTTTCGAATGCTCAAGGCTTCGTCCAAATGTACATTCTTTCTTGTAGAAGACCTTATATAGCACCAATAAACATAATATTGCCTGTAGCGCTATCCTTTCCTGCCTCCCTTTTTTGGCTTTTTCGTCGTCGTAGTAACAGGAATTGTGGTGGTCTCCTCTTCACTCTCATTTTCTTCCTCTTCTTCCGTTGCTTCTGTAGTTGTCGTGGCCGTTTTCTTCGGAGCCTTTGTGCTCGCAGTCTTCGGCTTAGATGTTGGTTTAGTGGTTGGTTTGGGCGTGGTCGTAGTGGTCTTAGTGGTTGTCGTTTTAGGTCTCGTGGTCGTGGTCGGGCTTGTGGTCGTAGTCGTGGTCGGGCTTGTGGTTGTGGTGGTCTTGTTCGCTGTGGCATTCTTAGCAGGGCTGCATT
This sequence comes from Mesodorylaimus sp. YZB2_4, assembly GCA_030248295.1. Classification (NCBI taxonomy): domain Eukaryota; kingdom Metazoa; phylum Nematoda; class Enoplea; order Dorylaimida; family Dorylaimidae; genus Mesodorylaimus; species Mesodorylaimus sp. YZB2_4. Next base: position 104,783 of record JASANH010001374.1, on the reverse strand, counting down.
CTGGTGCCTCATACGGCCACACGCATTCACCCCTTTCATCGCTGAATAGTGTTCCATCAGGGCATTGGAATTCGTACTGGATACCGCGACTGCAAGTCAGGAAGTGGTTGCAGTCTTTGAATTTCGCTTTGACATGGTCGCATTGGTCGTCTACTGAAACGACGAGTGTAATAGTGCGGAAACAAGGATGAAGGGACTTACGCTTTATATTTTCTAAATCAACTTCGGGTATTTCCTCCTCTGGTGGCGGCGACTGCTCCTTAGGAGGCTCCTCTTTCTCTTTTTCTCTTTCATTCCCTTTCTCTCTCCCTCCCTTTTCCTTCTCCGACTCCACTTCGACTTCCTGTTTCTTGACAGCATCGGAATGCTGTCGTTTCTCAACAATCGTGTTTGTCACAGCAACACTGGACTGTGTAGTTTCTTCCACCTTTTTTACTCCCAATGCCTCGTTGATAGTTCTAATCAACGGGAAAGTAACCAATTCACTCGCATTGCTTTCCGCATTGGCGAAATCACGACAAAGGTGGCCGCTGAAATCATCCATGCCCAGTTCCCAAATCATGACACCACCATAGCCTTCGGAGAGAAGCCACTGAACTTTTTTGCGCAGGCTGAAAGCGTCGTCGAAACTGATCCAAGTATTGCCATTGTAAGCGAACGGTACTGAGCACTGATAATCCCACACTGCCACCGTGCGGTCGTTTCGTAGAAATTCGCAGACCTGAGTAACACAGGGCTATGGTTGACCTTCGGAGATACTGCTCCTGCCTACTCCAGTAGGCTAGGCTGCTTGCCAGTGGTCATTCTTGGGCAGGAGGGTCAGGAGGGGGCTACAGTCATGTACCAAGAGGGAGTTGACTTACTTCGTAGTAGGCATAGAATCCGTGAGTTCTCGTGTACCTCGCCGGTTCTCCACTCACCGCCGCCGCTCCGATGACAGGATTGGTATGGTCTAAAAGCTGGAACGAATGGCCGTAAGTGGGCAAGCCGAGTGCGATTTTCTTTCGAGGCATTCCCAATTCGACTAATAATTTGGCTGCTTCAACCTGCAGTAGATCGACAAATATTATTTCGACTTTTTTGAGTCCTTGATAAGCGTACCATGTTAGCGGGATCCGGTGCGTACATAGGAGCATTGTGGCCGGTCCTGTTCTCCCAAGGTCCGTGCAAATCGTAGGTCATCACATTGACTATATCCACGTAATCACTGATAGCCGCCATGTCGTAGCCAACCAGTTTGTCTCGGAGAGCTGGTACCGCCAAAGTGAGCAAACTTTTCTCACCATGAGTCTCGGGTAACGCGTCCAGAAAAGCGTCATTGAGGTCCTGAAATTAGGTTATATACAGGGTGGACCCAAAAAGTTTAGTGATTTGTGTACATTCGTAGCTTTCTGCATCTTTTCGTGCTGTGACCTTATCATCAGAGTCATGGACGCTATTGAAGACCGGAGGCCCAAACCTTCAAGCGAGAACCGAGATAAACTTCAAAAATTGGAGGGAAACCATGTCTGCGCTCAGGTTCGCCTGTGCATCCGTTTATATCATAGAGCAGTAGCATTTTCACGCAGGTATTTCAAGTTTTTTTTTAGCCCATCCTGCTCATTCAAGGGGGTTGATTTTTGGCCCTTTACCCGCGGGCTAGGGGGCTTGTTAATTGCCCCCATCTTGTTATCGACTAGGGCCAGTTCGGGATGCATGCTGGGCAAGGGCGCGTGCTAGTCGCTACCCCGCCATGTCGGCGGTTACCCCGTGGGCTAACCATACCCACACAGACTGTGCCCCGTGAGGGGACCCGGATTCGAGAGCCTCCCGCCCCTAAGGCCTCTCCTGGAGGGATGAAGGGTGAGTCACCCACCGCCAGGCGTGCAAAGCGCAGAGACAACTTCACCAAGTCCTCACGACCAGAGTTGAACCTAGGCCGACGACCAATTACGGCTCTGCCAAACAAACTGTCACAGACGCCTTTCACTGCTACACCACTCACGGCTTCAAGTTTCTGAAAACCTGTCCAGGGTTTTCAGACATGCATCTGCAGCATAAAACTTTACACTAACCCGCAACAAATAGGTAAACTTTTCCTTGTCCGTCCAACTCGGATATTCCCAATCGATATCCAGGCCATGTAGACCCCATTTTTTAATAAAGGTCAAAGTTGAATTGACGAATTTATGTCTGCTATTCTCGCTAGCGATCACTCTTCTGAATGGTTCCGATCCAAAATTTTGTCCTCCCACGGCCACTAAAATCTAAAACAACAATTTTTAGTGTGCCAAATTCATAATCCCCTGAATTCTTGCTTTTAAATCTGGATTCGATAAAATTTTGCTGGTTAGTCCTTTCACCACAAACTGATCTTCCCATTCGGAGTGCAAAGCCAGTCGGCCATCGTAGGTGATCCACGCGAAGGCCATGACGATATGAGTGCACAGATTCTCATCCACATCCTGCGGTTGCATATTGGCCGGTGCCCTTCGATACCTGGCCCACGTGGTGTAGTAGCAGACCCGATATGGTTCGTGCTCACGCCCTGATGAAGGTGGACTCGACGCACTCGCTCGCCGTCGTATTGTGTAACCTGAACAGACTGGCCCAGTGTGATACTGACGGGACAATGTGAAAGTGGGCATATCAGTGACCATACAGAAAATACTCATATTTCTAAGCTTATCAGTCAATCAACTCAGGCTTATCAACAACTTCAAATAAAAATGGCTTACAGAAAGTAATTTTCGAAAAGCACAGCAAGGTCATCGTGATGAAGATAAGCAATCCACAAAATCGTATCCTGTCCATTGCCAGATTACTGAGGTCTAGTGTAGATCCGGGTATGAAGAAGCGGCTAACTAGCAGATACAAACGCTTAGACCTCGACTCGTTAAGACTGGTCACAGTTTGGAGATGCTGCCAAATCAATCGTTTCTCGAGTGCCCACACGGCCGACGCGTCCACCACTCAGGGGACTCGTTGTGAGAGCTATGCGCAAACCGAATAGAGAAAATGTGAGCATCGAAAGGCGAGGGATTCGATGACGAGGAGAGTACTCGAGTATCGGAACGCCATGTCAAAGTTGAGTTTCGAACGTTCTGCACTGCTCTTCGACGTGAATCGTGCATATTCGAGGGCGATGGGGGAAAAACGTCATGTCGGTCGGGCACATGCGGACGTGTCCTAAACACAGAGGGATTTTCACTTTAGTTTATTCAGTTTTTTGCTTTTTATTTCACAATAGTTTGATCAGATCGATACCAGGAATTCTTTTCCATGTGGCATCAGTCCAGATTTCATTCTTATTCCTGCAGGCTCTAAAGAAAGTGCATCTTAGGACCACCGGCTCCCAGAACAGATTACAATGGCCATAATAGCCAAAAAGGAATTGTGATAGCGCAAAAACAGCTGGTCCCGCGGGGTCTCGAACCCCAACCCGCTGCACGCATCACGTAACAATCGTATGCAGTTCAGAGAGGCACTACATAGCGAGGCACCAGGGCTAAAAAGATGTGGTATCTTGCAATAGATAATATGTACCGTAACTGTATCCAGGGCAGCCATGACCTGAGGTACCTTGCCACATCCCGGGGTGACGCCATAGAATGAAACATTGTGTGCTTCGTTTTTGAAAATACTGTTAAATCTGGATGTTCAGCGACTGTAAAGATGCTATGCACCCTACCACAAGATAGTACGCGTGCCCTTTCAACTAAATCTTGACGCAACGTTATAGTGGGCACCCTGTGGCTCGCGCATCCTGGCTACGTCGTGCCGGACTGAAAGTATGAAGGGGCGTCGAGGAATGGCTTTTTTCGATACCAGTCTCTACAAGGTCAAGTCTGTGGGACCCTGCGATCAGTCTTTGTTTTTGAACAACTGAGTAGTACCATGTCAATATGACCGTGTGATGGAGGGGTGGCTACATAGGATTTAAGGGCCTTGACCCCATCATTGCTGCCAGCCGTCAGAACCTACAGAGGGGGGCTATGCAGCCCTAGCAGCCACAACTGGTCCAGCCAGTGATTGGACAGGCAAAGTTCATTCTCAAATACTACAAATTAGCTTCCCACGTAGCTCTTTCTAGTACAGACATCTGTCACATTGACTGCACATGCATGGCCACCATCCGATATCAAATGCATAATTCACTCATTCACAGCACGTGCAATCGACTCGCTGTATTGGTTTGAGCCCATCATGAAACTTCACCAAAGCGCTGTGCATTCGACCCCCGAGTCCCGCATGCAAGCTATCCCAGCTTCCTATTCAAAGAAACAAGTGTGCACTCCTTTGGTCGGACGCATGCTCTCACTTCGAGACCTTCCGTCAGTTTCCCTTTCCGAGCGCAAACACCTTTTTCCTCATTTCTCGACCCCTGAGTCCCCAGCCAACTAGTTTGCACTCGCCCAATTCACATTTCTGTTTTCTTCGTCGCAGCAGTCTGCACAATTTCTGTGTTCGATTTGGCAAAACTGAGTTCATACAAAACAACCATCAAAACACTTGGGTGCACCCCCTCGCAGTGTTCATTGCGTGATTGGAGTTCGAACAATGACAAAATTACAACCGGGTAAACAAAGCGGCCAAAGCTAGGCCCTACTCGTGACGTCGACATCTTTTTCTAACTTCCATTGGTAACATATAAAAACTCTGCTGGACACAGTGCGCACTCGCACACACTGTTCTGCGGCTACTCTGCCAACTCGATGACTCCTCGAACCGACATTTAGATTGGTCCTCCACGAATCCATCCCCCGGACACTGAGTCGAAAGAGGTAACGGAGGCACTCGAAAAAGTGGTTTTTCAATCGTTGACCAGTTTCGTCGATGGCAGTAAAATAAACTCAGGTTCAAACTTCCTGCGCCTACCAACGCCAACATTGAAATCGATCGTGGGAGTAGTGTCGAGGCAAACAGCTGTGACGAATGGCCACCTTGCTCTTCTTGGTCTTGACTGTCTTCGCTCTTCAATTTCCAGTCTTTGCAAAAAGACACAAAAGGCAAGCAGGCGATGTGTTGCCAATCCAGTGTCTGAGACCAGAGCCCAAGATTGCGGATCGTGACAACTGTACATCCACTACACGATACTATTACTACGACCTGGTCGATCGAACTTGCCATCAGTACGATGACTGTGAGGAGAAAAAATCTGATAGATTCACCCGCATGAGGACGTGTATGGACATGTGCGGTGCCAAGAAATCAACAAGGAGTAAGCCATATTTGGTCATTAATAGCACCCTCCAAGATGGTATTTTCAGGATGCCAGCAACAGCTGAAAGGCAAGGCCCCAGAGCGGTGTCGTTGGGTACGGGCCGCAAGTGCCAATCAAGGATGTCCAACGTATCAGCTCCAGTGCACAGGTATAATATGCAGGGGTGCAGCCACCAGTGTTAGCCTAGCATGATCTATGTTCTAGGTGGTCCCTGTTCGACTAGGCCTTGTCGGGCACCCTGCGAAATTTGCACATACAATTTAGAATTCACAGTCAGGAACTGTTCTTTGGTGACTCGTGTCGATGGCGATGGGGAAGAATGCCCGCCGCCCTTTCGATGCGAAAGTAACCTACATAGACCACTTGCGGTTTGTGCGGATAGGGTGACAAGGACGCTATTTCAGGAGATATAAGATGCAAAGCGGACTCTGCTGTTGAAACCGTCAGCGTTTCATCTCTAATCGCAAGCCCTACGAAGCGCCCAGCACCGAAACCCAGTTCGAAGTCATCAAACGAGTCTACGACGACGTGGCAACCGAATGACACCACTCGGTCCGTTTCCTCGTCTCCTCCATCATCGACCGCGTCCCCTCCAAAATCGACTGCAGCTGGCTGTCTTCAGTCGGTCAAGTACGAACCTTGTTCTCAAGACCCCACGTCGAGGCTGGTTTGGTATTTTGACTCGCAGTCGAAACTGTGTCGACGCTTTTATGGAACTAACACGTGCAGCGGCAATGCGAATGGGTTCCGCACTAAAGAAGAGTGCGTTCGAGTGTGCCAGGGTCATGAAGGTATGCAAGGAAGGCACCAGGTGTGAGGAGTGCCTAAGGTGTGCCTGATTGATAGTGTGCCCAGGTTGTGCCTGATAGTGTGCCAAAAATGTACCGTACGGTATACCTAAGCTGTGCCTGACGGTGTGCCTAACGGTAAGGTGTGCCTAGGTTGTGCTTAGATTCCGCCTGAGGGCGTTCCTGATGGTGTGCCCGAGGTGTGCGCCTAAGTTATGCCTGACGGTGTGCATGAGGTGCGCCTTAGGTATGCCGAATGGTGTGCCTAATAATGTGCCTAGGTTGTGTCCAAGGTGTGCCAAGGTTGTGCCCAAGGTGTGCCTGACGGTGTGCCTAAGGGTGTGCCCAAGGTGTGCCTGACGGTTTGCCTAAGGGTGCGCCCCACAGTGTACCTATGGTATGGCTAGGTATGCCTAAGGGTGTGCCCAAGGTGTGCCTAAGGGTGTGCCCAAGGTGTGCCTAAGGGTGTGCCCAAGGTGTGCCCAAGGGTGCGCCCAAGGTGAGCCTAAGGGTGTGCCCAAGGTGTGCCTAAGGGTGTGCCCAAGGTGAGCCTAAGGGTGTGCCCAAGGTGTGCCTAAGGGTGTGCCCAAGGTGTGCCCAAGGGTGTGCCCAAGGTGAGCCTAAGGGTGTGCCCAAGGTGTGCCTAAGGGTGTGGCCAAGGTGTGCCTAAGGGTGTGCCCAAGGTGAGCCTAAGGGTGTGCCCAAGGTGTGCCTAAGGGTGTGCCCAAGGTGTGCCTAAGGGTGTGCCCAAGGTGTGCCTAAGGGTGTGCCCAAGGTGAGCCTGACGGTGTTCCTAGATTGTGCCCCAGTACCTATGGTATGGCTAGGTGTGCCTAAGGTTGTGCTTCTTAGGTGCGCCACAGATATGGATTCGTACGCATCCCAATCCGTGGGGGCTTGAGAGTAATGACGATGGGCTACATAACGTATTCTTATGCCTGAAAGTGCTAGTTCTGTGACGCGCTTATTTGTAAAACAAGCAATGCAATTATAGGTTGTCCCGAAGTTGCGCGAAAGCAACTGCCGATTGGCTGCCATTACGAGGAGCGTAAAGCCTTGGATGGGTGCTTGACGCTGGCTATGGTTTGTACTGGTAAGTGCAGCACCCTTTTGCTACCCAAATCTACCTCAGATGTCGTCTAGCCGTGCCTTGCTGTGAATGACAACAAATGCACGCGCTTTGCTTTTTCCAGATAAACCAGGTCGTTGTCCTATGCCAACTGGAAAGGCAGCCCATAACATTTGCTACAAAGAATGTGATCGAGATGCCGATTGCAAGGACGAAATGAAATGCTGTGCCAATGGTTGTGCAGCACTTTGTCTCGCCCCAGCACCCACCCTGTCAACCATTGCTTTCGGCAACACTTCCGCACAAGTGCGCTCGCAAGAAAGAGTAAAAGCTGGCGCGTGTCCCAAGGAGAAGAGGCGTCATCAAGGTTCTAGAAACTGTTCTGAATCCTGTTCAGTGGACGACGATTGCGCAGGCGCGAAAAAATGTTGTCCAATGCCTGGGTGTGGACGAACGTGCCATGCGCCTGTGGAAGCTTCTCCAGCCAGTAAGCTAAAAAGGTGAAAAAAGCTCTGATGATTATGACACCGTTTTAGGACCTCTGCACCCGTGCGCTAGCAACCCGTGCCGTCCATTTGAACGATGCACTCCCACGGCTTCATCGAACCACTCGTCGAATGTCTCCTTCATTTGCGAACCAATTGAGAATTTGGCGGCCTTTGATCCATGCAAAAATGGAAAGCACACCTGCGCGCCTGAGGAGCACTGCATCTATGAACCTCAGTTTTGTCTGACTGGCCCGTGTTCGCAGTATCGATGCATTCCCAATCCGCCTCCAGGATTCCGCAGGAAAAATGGTGAAGGTTCGAATGTGAAACGGAGAGCCGAAATAGCCCCGTTGGATCACTCCAATGATCCTTGCGCCCTCAATCCGTGCAGACCCTGCCAAAGATGTGTCCCCGTTGATTACAATAGCGAGGAAGGGAAATTGGCAGGAGATTCAAAACTTGTAGAATTTAGGTGTGAAAGTAAGTCCTTTTGTTCATGTTAAATCGTTTAGCACATCACCGAACAAACTGTCTTGACCATATAAGTGCTTGCTTTTTTAACATTTGCTGATTTTCAGACAACTGCCCAGGTGAATGTGAGGAATGCACGCTAAGTGGGCGCTGCGCCGTGGTTAATCAGCCGTACGTATGCCGAATGCATCAAGCCACTGATCCGTGCCAGAATAGGACCTGCGATGCCTACCCGAGTGCCAAATGCTTTGTGGATCCGTGTCATTGTTTGCGTGCAAAGTTCTTGCTAGAAAATGGCGCAGAAATTTCCTCTCATGAGTGCCGTTTCTCAAACTCACGTTTGGCTATGACTTGAATAAAAAGTATATTTCCTGATGTGTAGGTTAGCACACATGTGTGTTACAGTACGCCGAAGCGGTACAGTACTGTAATCCCTAGCTGGTTGTGAGAAAAGGATGTCATATCCATTCATGATGTCTGCTGGTGAGAGTAGACTAAAAAGATAATGGAATATCAGGTGGAAAAAATATGCCGTTTTTCCTAGGTAGTACGGAACGGACCTGCCTTGCAGCGGTGTCTTTCGGTTTGTGTAATTTCTCACAGGACTGTCGTAGACCAGCGACACTCGCACCACTCGCAACAACTTGATTGTGTGATTTTTAGTAAGGTTCATGATCAAGACTTCTCACTGTATTTGTGTCCTGTCTGTTGAGGCCAAAAGCAGAAGCAGTCACACTGAGCTGCCGTAAGATGTAGCGAGGCTAGTACTCCTGGCTTATGAAGGTACAGCTTGATTTTGCAAGTATTAAAGCTGGAAGACTGTACTTTTACCATCTTGCTAAAATATGAATGGCAGCTGCGAATCTTTGCTACTTTATTAGAGCTCGGATCACGTCTTGCCATGTTCATGGTTACTAATAGATAACTACTGTAGGTCCACTTGCACGCTTACTGATTTCGCACAGTAGTGGTTCATCTGCTGACTTTTTCAGAGCTTGATTTCTTTTTCAGCGACACATGTTTGATTTCTAATGTTGTCTGGATTGAATAGTTTGTCATGATGCGACAAGAAACAGATTTCTGTACGCACTAAAACGTGAAATCCTGCGCTTTTATTGCTCGAATATCAATTTTGAAATCTATTGCACGAGGAAGTGTTAGCTGCAAAACACGTCCACATCTGACGCCAAAAACACATTTACACTCTTCCCTCAAACGATCAAACGAGGCACAGGCTACACTTCCATGATTTTCCTCGCTGCCTATCGACCCCAGCCACCCTTGTGCCATCCCAGGTGATCGCCACCCCCGAATCCATTGTTCCAGCTTCCAAAATGGCTGCTGTGACCATTGCCATAGAAGCCACTGTTGTGATGCCAGCCACCACCACTCCAGCCATGACGAGTACCCTCGTGACTTTGATCCGGCAATGGTGCTCCTGGAAAATGGATGACATGCCTACAGTAGTGAAACAACGGGGTCCACTAAACTTTTGCACCGACTTCGAGCTTGTTTTATGCACAAGCAAAAAAAATCTGAGGCCTCAAAAAAGCATAAACAGCTGAGCACATTGTATTTGGAGAATAAGACCAATGGTTGTGCAACGTACATCTGTCCGGGCTCCAAGGCTGGTCTTGCATTAAAATTTTCCTTTGCAATGTAGAGACTAAAAATACCAAACAACTCTCCGCTTTATAAGAATCTGCTGTCGATTCTTACTCCCAACTACAACTGGCAACTACGGCATGCGCAGGAGACTCGAAGGACCCAAGTCGGAGGGACCCATACGGATAAGTAGTGTACATACCATTCACCGCGATCATGAGGCACACGACAATAACGAATGCAAGTCGGCCCATCTCCGTTTCCAACTTCCAAATAAGTCTCGCTGTCAGACTGGTACACTGACTCCTTAGCTACTCATGGCAGTATAAGTATCCGCAGTGTCTTCCGCCCATTGTCCCAGCCCGGAATTCCCTGACTCATGGTCAACAGGACAGGAGAACAAACAAAAGGCACGTGATAATTCACAGTGTGTATGCACAAGTGGTGGATACATTTGGTCTGGCGAGTAATAAGTGTGGCTTGGCTTGGCAGCTTCAACTGACGATGAGTACACATTCATGAAACTGACGATAACGTGTATAAAATGTGAAAAAGTGAGCTGATTTCAGCATTTCTATACGTGTGTCCTGATAGAATGGATGGCAATCAACAGAAGATGCTATCGTCGTTTGGGAACTTGATATGCCCCTGACTTTTTCGTCACCACTGTCTGTTGTGAAATATAGTCGAATTTAAAAAATATGAGACCTCAGTGAATTGATCCCTCCTTGCTACATTGCGCGGCTCGCTCGAATTACCACTGACGATTACCGGTCCCCCTAGAACTGACGCCAACAAGGGTAGCACTTTACTGGGATGTAAAATACAGGCAACGTGAAAAATATGCAAAAGCAATAAGAGTAGGGTATAGTGCAAAAAATGGGCGGTGTCCCTGCAAGGTGTCAAACTTGATACACGTTTTGGTTTACAACACTAGCCAGCCAACAAGATGCATGGCGTCCATAAAACTGAACCATCGTCACACACTGCGATGAGTCACAAACCATGAAAAATTTAGTGCATTTTTACAAAAAATCAAAATTTTACAAGAAAATTGGCCCAATTGGTGAGGTTTGAGCTGTGACTTGTCAACCTAAAGGCAGAATAAAACTGTATATGGTCGGTTGTAACTCATGATCGCACTGCCTGCTCTCCCCTCGTCGTTTAGGCCATCTATGTACAGTATCAAGGTCCCGAAATGCACTTACCTCCTGCCCGTCTCTCTCTTTCCATCTCACTCTATTTCCGCCATCCACCACGATCCCACCCGCCGCCGCCTTGATTCCATCCACCACCACCTTGATTCCATCTACCGCCTCCTTGATTCCATCTACCGCCTCGACCCCACCCACCGCCACGGTTCCATCCACCGCCACGATTCCACCCACCACCGCGGTCCCACCCACCGCCACCACGGTCCCATCCGCCTCCACCACGGTCCCATCCACCGCCATTCTGCCAGCCATTGTATCTATCGTTGTCCCATCCGCCATTTCTTCCGTCGTCCCAGTCACCACGACGATTTTTATGTGGCACTGCCAGTGCTAAATGCGTGAAGATTTTCAGCATATTTTAGCTAGCATAAGAAAATCAGTGCTGTTTTATCCATTATGCCCAATCAGTTTTCATGGGCACTGGGATGACCATGCTTACCATGAAATACAAAGCACACACATAACAGAATAACAATGCTCATCAGGTGGCCCATTTCGCTTGACAGATCAGCCTTCGTCGAACTTCCGTATCAGCCAGACGTTCCAAATGGCATCTCAACCGACCTTCATCTGGCGCTCTTGATAAATACATAAGTTTTCATGGCACCCGCCCTTTGGCTCGAGGCGAAGAAATCAGGATTCAAACGACCGACCAGCACACGGTTTGTCGTCAAATGTTATTTTTCAAACCTACCTTTAAAATGGAATTTTCAAAATACGCTGTTTTTATTTCCAAGTCAACAAAGTCAACGTTTCCAAGTCAACTAAAAACAGGCTAGGGTAAGGGCTTGAAGAAACTGGTGAAACTAGTGATATACAGTTTTTGACCCCCTTTGATGAATCGTGTGTTCAGAACGTGACTTTTTCATCAGACGCATATGAGAAATACTGTAAGTAACAGACGCGAAACAAGTATTTTCCAAAAACCAAAAGTGACGGAAGGCACATTTTGCACACAACGGAAGCATACTGTACGTCTACAATCTCACATGGGATTGTAGCGAAAGAAAGAGGACGCTGTTAGGAAGCGTTGAGTAGAAGAGAAAATGAGCGAGCCTCGGCTGACGATGAGCGACTGAGTATAGCAAAGGCTTCGTTACACTGTCTTCGCGGACAGCGGGGACCACTCTGGTCAGCGACAAAAACGAAGAATCAGCCACAGGGAAGCGAACTAGGCATAAAAGGGGAAGAATCACGTCGTAAAGAGACAGATCGACGATGCTTCTCCTGGGCTGTAATGTGAGCATTTAATACATCGCGCTCCGTCGCGACGGGGCTTTCACCTCAGCTGTTGGACTGAGGTTACGGTCGCAGTTAGTTTCCCCAGCCAGGACCTGTTTGGTTGGGATTTCCCTCAAATACAATACTTTCCACGGGCTGCTACGGGGCACCTGTGCTGACTAATCCCATGACGCCTTCAGCCATGACGTTTTTTCATGGAGAAGGGCAAAGAATGTGAGCAACATGCTTATCAAATGAAATTCATTTGCACATGCTTACGCTAATGCACACTAGTCGTAAGGAAATACATAGTAAGCAGCAGAATATTAGAGCAGCAGATCTCTCGGAAAGTGGATCCTTCTATAACAGCATTACTCGTACAATAGAGATCCTGTGTTGTATCACCCGGATAGTCCTAGGAAACGTAGACAATTGAAACCCGACCAACACTCAAAAAGGGAGGATCGAGTCAAACTGTCTGTGTGAGCCAGAAAGCAACAACGACCTTATTTGACACAATTCACAGGGATTCAAAGCCAGTAGTCAAGCCATGCTGCCATCACTTGACGGACAAGAAGCACAAACATCAACACATGCATTTCTACTGCACTGTTCACATCCAAAATTTTCTAGATTTTGTAGTTAATTAGGGTTTCTGTTCAAAGAACACCGCCTCACTGTCATGCATTGCGAAGCAGACCATCGCCAAAAGCACTTGATAAGTCAATATTTCTAGCTTCAAGGCACTGTTTATGCTGAACTACAGCAGCCGTGACAATCAGTCAGAGCACAACTTCATTCGGCAGCTGTTCACTCGCAGTACATTCGTACGAGTGTTCGGACCGAGGCCAATGTCGTAGAGACTCGACTGGCAATCGATACTCTGCTCGGCTGTAGCTAGGAGCGTAACCCGTCAGGGTAATGTTTCAGCCATGGACTAGATCGGAAGACTTGGCTGGATGCCCTGGTTTCTTGGCGAGGTGCAAAAGCTCCACCTGTCACTCCCTCCAGTATTACGGACCCAGTCGTATTTTAAGGCCAATATAAAAGGCCTCCATTGGTCGCGAGTCTTCCATACAGGTTCTTGTCATTCAAGCAATGCATACTGATCAAGAACATATACTTCTTATTCTGTGATTGTCTGTGGCTCTTTCTGGATTCTATAAAGCATTTATATCAGAGTCAGATGGTCGCAGTCCACTCTCACAATCAGCCTTCTCGCAGTCAGTGACTCCACAACTGTTGTTGCTGCACAGATAGGACTCAAAGATAGTCACCCTGGGGACTAAATTCCTCAAGTGTCTCTATTTCGGGGGGGGGGGGGGGGGCTCGAGGGGGGCGCCTAGGTAGAAACGATAGGTAGAAAAAGCTTGGTGTTCTGAAAAAGAAGCTTACATATATAGGACATAAATATACGGTACGTTCAGTACTCTCGCCCCGTTTGCGCACAGCTGTCCTTTCCAATGACAGCCCTGGCTATGAAAAAATCAGCAATCTGTCACAACCGAAAATATGTCTTAAATAAACACCGCCCAAAATCTGCTTAGCAAATGGCCTGGCTTACGTAAACTACGCCATCATAAGATGCACTAAATCGGTCACTGACCATCAATTGATAAACGCGCTCCCCAACATTATCTCTGTTTTGGCTGTCTTTGCATACTCGCTCACGCCATTTCTTTTCGTATCACTAAAATGTGCCAGCCACTCTTGTCAGCCAAAGATTTCGAGCAGTTTTAGATAAACGTCAAAAATAAGTCATCAGCAACACGCGGCTGGCTCAGAAGGCCTGTTCTCGTGATGCATTGCGGCTGCTTGAACTTGCTGTATCCGAGTGATAGAAAATGGCACGTGTTGCAGTTTTGCTTCTGCTAACTTTGGAAGGTACCGTTCTTATGCTTCTTCCTGACTCTTTCTTGTATCCTGTCCGATATTCGTCAATGTATTTTCGTGTCCTACACTGCACTTTGTGCTTATAGCTCTCGCTCAGGCATCACTTCCAACCAATAGTGCTCAGGACGGTGTACAAGTCGTCTTACGCCAACATCGCGTATCCGTATTTGAGCAAAAGGTAGGCTCGGTCTCGCGGTCATATCAAGCATCCCGTGATCCCATCATATTCTAGGCCAAGCCACTATGCAAAGATTGCGAGAAGATTGTAGTGGCTCTGAAGAAAATCGTAGACAATCCTGAAACTGAACAAAAACTAAGGGATATCTTGACAACTGTGTGCGATCTGCCAGTGCTCGGACAGTACAAGCAGCGCGTACGGTGCTCTCCGTGCCTTATATGGAACCTTCTTATAGAATCTGATTTCAGTGCTTGGACCTGATCAATTATGTTGTCGTTGCCATACACGAACTTCAAAGCGTACTCGTAAGCTGAAGCTATCTGTTCTTCTGAACGCTCTTACAACAAGAATTCTCCTGATTTAGGGCGATCCAACTCAGGCGTGCGAGACTATCAAACTGTGCGAAAGTGAGGCCCCTGGTGTGAATACCATCACGAAACGCCTCTTCCTTTCGGTCGCCTCCAAAATCGTTCAAGATGTTCGCCAACCAACTCCTCAGATGGCCATCGACACTTGCGGACTATGCACTACAGCACTCAATGAAATCAAGCAATTTTTAGAAATCCCGCAAGTCGTCGTAAGAAAACAGAAATTTTAGACAGACAGGGTCAATCGATGAGAAAGTTTTAGGAAAAAATCGAAAACGAACTTGAGAAGCTGTGCAAATATTTTGGCAATTATCAGGACAAGTGCAAGAATTTCATCGACAATAACGTGGACAAAGTGTTGAATTGGATTGTGGACGCTTTGGTAAGTTGTCATTTGCAGCACCGATGAGTGTGTACTCCACACGAAGCTGAAACCATATTTTACACATTGTGCAGACATGTGATGCTCCTGTATGCCAAGGCTTTGGGATGGCATCAGTCAAATAAGTACACGCATCCCTGATAGAGCTCCAAATGCTTGCACAAGTTGGGTAAAATATGATATCAGATCTTCTTGGTTTTAATCCATATTCCCACTTATAGTGCCAACCAGACCAAACTTGCACAGCCCTGCACTTGTGCAAATCGACCAGCATGGTTAACAGTCTGAACCAATACCAGCGTCTGCTCTCTGTGCCTCATCCCCATTTAAACCGACTTCTGACCAACATCACGACCATTCAAAGTGCACGGAGTTTCAACGTCGGCTGCTTCGCATGTAAGACCAGTGTTGGTGCAGCAATCAAGGTGCTGACTCGAGACAGTGTCGTGGTAAGCTGCCCGAGTCATACAGCTGCAGTACGTTCCACAGTCCTTTCCTTAGACGTCACTGGCCAAGGACATTACGAATTTGGTATGCAAACTTCTCCCACAAAGTCAGAAAGCAGGATGCTTCGATTTCCTGGGCATTTATGGAAAGGCAGCCCTCCAACTGACCTTCAACGAGTGGACGCCCGAGGAAATTTGCGAAACCATGCACGCCTGCAGTAGAGTTGCACGTAAGCCCGGGACACCTGCACACAGCAGTGCATAGAGAATTGGGTTTTTTGCAGTCGTGCAGCTTCAGTCGTTATCGCAAGCAGACGAATCGAAGGTCGGTTGCGACGTGTGCAAGGTGCTCAGCAAAACTCTATCGTACGAGTTGCAACAACCGAATGTGCAACAGGACGTCATCGATGTGCTGACCAAAGCCTGTCTGCTGATACCTGGCAAGTACGGCTACAAGGTTAGTCATCACCCTATGTCCCCTTTCCTTCCCAACCACGCCCTTTCCCAGCTAATTTTCTCAGGAGCAACGGTGTGAGAGCATCGTGAAGACTTATATTCCGTACATGCTGGTGGACATCGTGGCCTTATCCTATGTCCCTGAAATGTGCACAGTAAGTAGGGTGCTTGTTTTTTAGTGTGGTGACCTGGTCATCGAATACGTACCCTTCGCTATGGGCTACGTGGCCGACTTTCTGAGCAGACCAGACTCGTGTTCCGTAAGTGCATCGAATTGCGATGAGCATATGCACAGTCTGCATGACCTCTACTTTTTATACACCCGTATTTCATCTCTTGACCACAATTTCAGGTACTGCACGCGTGCTGACAGGACGGAATCACCCCCGACAAATGGACGAACCGGGTACTCATTCAACCCTGACATACTGAACACTAGTGAATTTGGATAACAATTTTACCCCTGCCTCATGTACTTGTCAAAAAATTTCAAATGCCTCCCTCGTAAGACTTAGTAAACTTTTTCATCGCCGCACATATCTGTTATTTAGATCACTGCTAACCAGCTTATCAGCGGTGAAACAGCTGCCCGCAAGCCGCTTGCTATCCAGCCTGGCCTGTTTATTGTGCATTTGTGCGTAGAAACGATAGAACCGATTCTGAATTTAAAGTCTTATAAGCCGAAATCGATTCGCCAGATTGCTTGCGCCTTAAAGGTCTTGTTTATGAATGGATTTTGGCGATACTGTTTCTGTCTAATTCGGGTGCTAATTTGGGGCAGTAGTCACTTTTTCTGTAACCAGCGCACCAGGCGGCGGGAGAAGTGAGAGACCAGAGTCTCTGGGACAAAAACTTCGATTGGAGGTGGGCAAGTCTCGCGACTATACATACAGTACCTGACCTAGAAGCATACCCCAGAAACCGAGAGGATGACGCCTCCCAGCCAGGGGAGAGTATCGATTACTCCCGACCGCCAGAAATGCTGGTTACACTTCTATGTAAGCAAGGCTGTGCGGGGGGAGGCAGCACACAGCAGCGTCCCTTCTGCGCGTCTCCATTAGGAGAAGCTCCACGTGAGGGCATCCTGGACAGGACACCAACTTCTACGGGCGATATAATGGTGTGTCGCGACGGAGCGCGATGGATTTCAAGGCTCACATTACAGCCCAGGAGAAGCATGGTCGATTTGTGACTTAACGATGTGATTCTTTCCTTTTTATGCTTAGCTCGCTTTCCTGTGGCTCAGTCTCTTCGTTCTGTCTCCGACCAGAGTGGTCGCCTGCTTATCTTTGTCCGTAAAAGACAGTGTAACGAAGCTGTGATATATTCAGTCTCTCTCCTCTAGCCGACCTGAGCAGTCGGTCCTCTCGTCGCTCTCTTCAACTACGCTTCCACAACGCTCCTCTCGCTACATGGTGTAATACGACTGGATCCCTAAAACTGGAGAGAGTGACCGGTGGAACTTTTGCACCCAGCCAAAAACCCAGGGCAGCCTTTCAAGTCTTCCGACTTGGTACATGGTTGAAACGTCACCCTGACGGATGACGTTCCCAGCTGCCGGTGGCATGATGTAATGTGTCCGGGCGGACACATTACGATCCGGACACTTTTATGACGCGACACCAGCTCCGTGCTGAGTATCGATTGCCAGTCGAGCCTCTACAGTTTGCTGTGAATCCTGTCGGTGTTGGACAGCCGAAACTGTCTCCTCGTTTGGCTTTCGTCTCTCCAGAGCCCTCGACGGTACGAGCTGAGTCCCCCGCGGCCTCCTGGCGTGCAAGGTCCGGATCATCATGATCATTATTTGGCTTTGGATTTTGGAAGTCCTATGGGAGAACTGGGAGAACCCAACCGCACAAAGATTTTACTCTTAGAACTAAAATTTTTGTTACATTTGTATTAATTTCTGGCAGTCGCTTGGGTGGTGTAGCGGTGAATGGTGTGCGCCAAAGTTTGCTTGGCAGAGCTGGAAACTGCGGCCCTGAGTTCAACTCTGGGCATCTGAGAACTTGGTGACGTTGTCTCTGCGCCTTGCACGCCTGGCGGTGGGTGACTCACCCTTCATCTCTCCAGGATCGATAAACGAGGAGGGGCTCTCGAATCTGGGCCCCCTCATGGAGCGCGAATTGGGTATGACCCCACGGGGTAACCGCCGACATGGCGGGGTGGCGACTAAAGCGCACCCTTGCCCGGCATGCATCCCGGATTGAGCCTAGTCGATGGCAAGTTAGGGTTAATTAAGAAGCCCCAGGCCGCGAGTAAAAAACCAAAAATCGACCCTCCCCTAGACCGAATAGGATGGGTAAAAAAATTAATTTCTGAAAAATCCAAATTCAGACGCGATTAATTTAATGTGTAACACCCACATGCCATATCCCAATGCGTTGCGTGACACTAGGATTTGCTGGATCGACATGTCGCCCGAGCTTCGCCAACCTGACACACATCAATTGACGAGTGATCGCGTGCCAGTGACGGAGCAGCGGGCATCGTGGGTGTCATATCCTCGAACATCGACTCGACTCAATTATGCTTCAAACTCGCCCTCCCTCAACAAATGATCCTGCTCAAGCACTTGGAAGTTTTGCACCTGTCCTTCGGATCGATCTCGAGTTCGTACTTGGTCAATGGCCCAACAAAAATTTCTCTCATGCTCATAGGACTAGGTCGTATCGGCTGGCTGGCTTTCTCCGAGCCCTCGTCCGGCCCTTATTTTAAAATGCATAGCCTGCTTCCTTAGGCGCATGGAGCCGTAGGCTGGAAGAGGTTGATCAGGGATATTTGGCCCGTGTTATAAGTGAGGCTCCAAACATTCGCCATGCCTCTTCTTACGTCCGGATTCAAAACTAAACTAAAACAAGGAGCCAATGCTCTGGATATATTTAATTTAATTAAGAACAAGGGGGCTGAATCAGCGAAAAATGATCCCGATGAGAAATGGTCAAATTTGTATCGCGAAAGGCAACGAAATCATTTATATAAATGGGTCGATATCAACAAAGGTCAGTTTTGAAGTTTCTCTCTAAAACAGCAAAGTTCAGTCAAAAACTTCCTTAATCTTTCCTGTTCATGTTTCAGGTGGCGAATTATTGGAAGTGTACGATAAGGAAGGCGAGGAAGGCATTATAAGATTCGCTAATGAAAAGATTGCGCCCTTGTTGTACAATGATGGCACCCTGCTGGAAAAGATACGACTAAGTGATTATATAAAATGGAAGAAGGCACTGGTAAGGCCAAATCTGTCCCACGCACTTTATCACCATTAAAAGCTCAGGTTCATTTTCTGGCGCCGTGTGCATTGGCTGATACGAGTGTGCCCTGTCACGTTTCAAATATCCCACAGATTTGACATTGCGCACTTGTCGATCCCCATCCCCACATCCACCTAGCAACTGTGGGAGGTAGGTGGCGGTCATAATAAGAAAGCACCTGCCACTTTGATCATTGTAATTGATGACGGACTGGCCAAAGCGCCTGAACAAAGAGCTCTTTTCAGGATGCTAACATATCAGGAGGCTCGGACGACTCAGGTTCGCACGAATTAGAGGAGGTACAGAAGAAATTCGTAGACCACACTGCCCAATGGAGACTGAACAAACGAGGCATCGATGGCGAGACCGTCATTCACCTGCTACTCAATCGAGACGATGCCAAGTGCGCTGAAATTGCAAAACTACTCATCAAATTATATCCCGGCTTGGCCATAGACATTTATGAGAATGACGAATTCTATGGCCAAAGTCCACTGCACTTGGCCATTGTGCACGACGACTACGAGATGGTCAGCATCCTCATCGAGGCCGGGGTCGATATCAATTGCAGGGCAACTGGACGATTCTTTCTGCCTGAAGATCAAAAAAGAGTTAACAAAGCCAGGCAGACCAACTATAGCGGTCAGTATGCTTATCAGACCTCCCCCTGAACGTTGTACCCGCTTAGGGAGAGGCTTCGTGTCCTAGATTTAAATGATACGATCAGAGGGGTGCTACGTCCTCCACACCATTGCTCACTGTCAATCACGATCAATGTTTTTTTTACTCATCCTGGTCGGTCCAGGAGAGGGTCGATTTTTGGCCCTCTCCCCGCGGGCTAGGGGGCTTGGTAGTTGACCCTATCTTGCCATCGACTTGAGTCAATCCGGGATGCAAGCCGAGCAAGGGTGCGTGCTAGTCGCAACCCGCGATGTCGGTGGTTACCCCGAGGGGCAACCATACTCAGCCGTGAGGGGACCAGATTCGACAGCCCCCCGCCCCATAAGGCCTCTCCTCGTTTATCGACCCTGGAGGGAGGAAGGGTGAGTCGCCCACCGCCAGGCGTGCAAGGCGCAGAGAGAACTTCACCAAGTTGTCAGACGGCTAGAGTTGAACTCGCGGTCGACCAGTTTCCAGCTCTGCCAGGCAAATTGTGACACACGCCCTTCACCGCTTCACCACTCAGGCGGCTAATCACGATCAATATGCTAGCTATCACGATACACAAAACGTTATTAGTCGCTACCTATGATTGATAAGATGACTGATCAGTTTTCTACTTATCATATCATTGATACGTGATCAGTACAAGAATCAATATTGAGAACACTTATCAGTGATGTATCTCTGATCACTGGCCCTTGCGCTGATCGCATTACGATAAGTGATCAGTGACAAGCAATTCTAGCAGTCACAGCTCTTACGTTTGTTCTTATCAGTCTCCCCATTCCTGTAATTCACTGTCTCATCGTATCCTTTCCTATCCTCCTGCCATTTCATCATAGATTTCCTTTCAGGTTTTGCCTACTACGGCGAGTATCCATTGGCTTTCGCTGCCAGTTTCGGCAATAAGGACATTTATGATTATCTCATTCAACAAGGTGCCAATCCAAATGCGCAGGACTCATTCGGCAACACCGTCCTGCACATTTGCGTCATCAATAACAGTATTGTAAGCGGCCTGTCCATATCTGGTGTTCATATATAGTAGGCATCTTCCAGCGATAAGCAGGGCCAGGCTAGCATACTGACTAATTGTACCTCCGACACCTCTGGCGTGTCTGGTGTTTTGCTCGTTTGAATTCCCGCCCAATTATTGCCGACCTAACAAGCTAAAGTCCAGGAGTTTTCGAAAATAAGATGAAATTGCTTATTGCAGGAAATGTACAGCTACGCAGTCAGGCATTGGTCGAAACCGGCCGACACTGACATATGCAATACGGCTGGCTACACGCCCTTGACACTAGCCACAATCTTGGGACGACGAGAAATCTTTGAAGCCATGCTGGAATTGACAAAAGTGGAATTCTGGCGCTTCAGTGACATGGCCTGTTCTGCTTATCCGCTCACCACACTCGACACTATTCGCCCTGACGGTTCGACAAGTAAGCCATCCAAAATACGGGCGCCACATTTCCTCCAGTCTGCCCTCTGGGAATTTGGTATCACAGCACTTTGTACTTTTAGACTGGGAGTCGGCACTGATGCGTGTAGTGCAAGGTTCCACAGCCGACCATAAGGACATTGTTGGCAGTGAGGTCATACAACGTCTGCTGGCCGACAAGTGGCGCTCATTCGGACATGTACTATTTTGCAATGCTTTGATGTCATGTAGAATTCATCACATTCCTTGCCTTTTTCATGCATTTTAGAGAAAGATGTATCAAAGATTAATATTCCTCATTGTGCATTTGCTCATATTATCGATCGCCATTTATATACGACCCACGGATGCGGTGAATTTGTGGGGAAGGCACGAAGTCGTGGACATTGTCCGATATTGTTTCGAATGCGCCCTGTTGTTGAGCTCTTGCATTTTCCTAATTTATCAACAAGGAAGTGAAATCCAAGCTCAGGGACTGAGCGGGTATATAAGAACTTTGGTAAGGCACCTGCAGTGGTTCCTAGTCAAAACTTGAAGCCTGAGATGGAATTGAACCTGCGCCAATGACTAGTAGTGTTCTGACCCCAACACTAAACTGTGGCGCGAGTTCAAGTCCCTCTCAGACCATAAGTTTTGTAGAGTTTTCAAGGTTCATACTTAACTTCATTGATCTTTATCAAATTCAAGTTTAGTTCCTATTGGCCAGAAAATGCCTGTCTAGACACGATTGGAACAATCTAGGCAAAAAACTATGCTTCGTTCTCAGACCTTGTGCAGCATCAATTTTTGCACTTTCACTTACAGATCCGAGCCCCGGACAAAATCCTATTTCTGATCAGCAATATGTTCATTTTGGCCTCCGTTCCTTGTCGACTGACGGAGCAGTACACAGCGGAGGAAACACTGCTGGCCTTGGCTATGCCTGGTTCGTGGGCCTATTTACTTTTCTTCGCAAAGTAGGTCTCCAGCTGAGCTTTATGTGGACTTCGTGTAGAGTAAACCTCGTTCCAGGGGCTACCTTCTGACTGGTCCATTCGTGATCATGATCTATAGTATGATTAGCGGAGACATGGTTCGATTCGGAGTCATTTCATTGATTTTCCTCGTTTCATTTTCCCAGGGTATATTCATGAGAAGCGTCATTCTGAGCGCTCTTTCACACCATTTTTTTCAGCTTTCTTTTTCTTGGGAAAAGACATGAAAGAGAGGCAAGACGTGGGCACTTTATGCAGTGTGTCCAAAAGTGATTATATAATCATTAATTATGATGAATACGTGGAAACAGCGCTCACCCTGTTCCGTATGTCCATGGGTGGATACGAGGTGAGCTCAAAGAGGCTCCTTACAAGACATGCATGATAATGTGCTCTTTTCAGTATGAAGAATTCGATTGCGCTTCGTACAAAGGATTCACTAAAGTCCTCTTTGTCATGTACATGATCATCATGCCTATCATGCTGTAAGTCGGGTCTGAGATGGAATAGCAGGTGTTACAATCAATTTCCATACAGGATCAACATGTTGATCGCTATGATGGGTAACACATACACAACCATTATTTCGCAAGCCGAGAAGGCTTGGCGGCAACAGGTGAGGTTCGAATGGGTTGGGTCGGATATGAGGTACCCAGGTTGCTTGACAGACCGATGCACGTCAGTTTTTTCAAACCCCGAGTATCAACTGACCATTTCGTTTGGATTCTAGTGGGCTCAACTGGTCATCCTGCTGGAGCGAGCCTTGGACAAAAAGAAATTGATGAAATACCAAACAGAATACTCGATCAAATTGAGCGACGATCGATTCGATCAAGATGATCCTGGAGCCATGGAAACCCGGGCGCTGATGGTCATTAAACAGACTAAGAAGACGAGGGCACGGCAGAGGAAACAAGCCACGGCTTCGTGGAAGGTACAACACCTCCTATTGGCTAGGTATGGTTCGGTAACTAATGGCTCTCGTTTTTCAGCGCCTTAGCCGTAAGGTCATGGCCATGATGAGGACTCACGGCACTGATCGAACCAAAGATATCCTGCACAGCCACGGCCAACTTCCCATCTCCCTAATCATGATGGCCAGCAGACCAGTGTCGGCTGCGGGAATGCATCTCAGTCATTCCATGCTGCTCAAAAGCACGCCCACCCGTGCTGCTGTGCAGAATGCAATGATGGGAAAGAGTCTCACGCACGCATTGTCCATGGACCACGCCATTACCATCACGCACGTCGTCGATACCATTCGCAACTCACCAACTGTCCAACCTCCTAGCGTGCCTCCGACAAACTGCGCCAGTCCTCAGCTAATGGTTCACAAACCCGATTCTATAGCACCCCCGGAGACACCCGTTCCTCCCGCTTACCGCCCACCGCAGCTTGGCAGCATGGAGCGAAGTTTAATTTTGAAGAACCAACTCAGCGGTGACTATCACTTATCACTGGATCTGCCAGTGCCCCCAGCAGCGATTCAATCCGTGGTAAGGACTCGCCGTAGATGTAGTTGTAGGATGCGGGACCCCTTGCCCCACCGTGGAGGGGATCCAGGCGCGTGTGCTCGAGTAGCACTTTATATGACTGAAGATAGACCGATTGCCAAATCAGAGAACTGCCGGGGAGCCTGAGACTACATTTGAAAGGACCTGGTCGAGCTTGAGCGATGGAGACATCCATTGAGACATGGGTTTGGGGAGAGGAACGTGGACGAGATAACTCCGAGCAGGACGCAAGTGCAGTGGGATATGAATGTGCTCTTTTAATTCAGGCGCCCGCTGCAGTACCGCAGGTGGAAAGCGAGCCGCAGAATCCTGACGCTGTTCCAGAAATATCCAGTCCAAGTAGCCCCGCCGGATCCAAAACATCCTCCATTTCTTCGGACGGCAAACCAGCGGATGTCAAACGCAAACTGACGATGAGTGACGGAGCGACTGAATTACTGCGAAATGCCTCGTTCCAACTTCAACCATTGAACGTCGAACAATTGCCCTTAGCTTATCATCGACCCCGCGGACCTCCTGTGGCTGCTCAAGGCAAGAAAAGGCAATTCGCTTCTAAGCAACCCGTTGGACAACGAGGCACTATTCAACAACCCAACCTGCCCCCATCATATCCCAAACATCATACAACTCACGAGTCAGAGCTGATCACCCACAGCGGCGAGACTGAACCACATTCGGCCGCCTCTACAGTTTCCCCTTTCCTCCAATCGTCTGCAGTCGACCTGCTGCCGAACATGCCCCAGGTTCCCCCGGGGGCCGAGGAATCGACGACCAGTTTCCATGAAGACGAGTACGACACCAAATCGACGACGGGTATCGTTTCGCCGAGGAAGATGACCTCTGCTGGAACAGTCAAGCGGAAGACTACCCCGCCAGCTGGAGCCAAGGAGGGCGGCGGACCGAAGAGGATGGTCAGAATGTCCATCGATCAAGGAAAGCGGGCCAAAAAGAAAAACTAGATAATCTAATGGCACATTCCTGGCTGTATTGGTTGATAACTGTGATATGGGTACTTCACTGTATGTACATTGCAATAGAGTGATAACTGCAAAGCCTACGCATATCGAAATGTGGGTCCAAGGAACCATAAGCAACGAAGCAGTTATGTCAGGCCTAGCGGCATACCCATGCCTTGTGCATCCGAGGCCTGCCGATCGATTTTTCTGATGACGGGCTCCTCATGGTCAGTCACACCAGCCTCTTTGTATAATGCCACTTGTTCTAGCTGCTGTGTGAAAACGAATGACTAGTAGGAGGGAACCTGAAGCAGGTTCGGCACAGGTCCTACGGACGATTGGAGGAGAGTGTAACCAATCCTGGCAGGCTTCGGAGGGGTGACCGACCAAAGTCAGCAGGACAAAAACTCCGACTGGAGCAGGCAAGTCTTCCGACTATACCTACGGCTGAAACATCAACCCGAGAGGCCGACGTCTCCCAGCCAGGGGAGAGTTTCCATTGCTCTCTCCCACTCGCCATGGCCTACCAGGCGCGAGGGTTACAAAAGGGGAACTGCAGAGGCAGCTGAAAGAGGATCACTCTCGGTGCAGTGTGCATACAGTATGACCCTCGTCAGTCGTGCGGGCCATGGCGAGTGGTGGAGAATTATCGATCTCCCATGGATGATGGACGTCAACCCCTCGGGTTAATGATTCAGCCGCAGGTACGGGTATAGTCACAAGACTTGCCTGCTCCAATCGGAGGTTTCTGTCCCACCGACTTCGATCGGTCGCAATCTCCCGCGCCCGCCAATCGGAGGGTCGCATGTGGACGATCAGCTCTGATTCGTGTGTTGTGTAATGCTTGGGATATGATGGGGCAGGTGGATTGTTGCATTGTGGCTCGTTGTCCGACGGGCTGCTTAGAAGCGAATTGCCTTTTCTTGGCTTGAGTAGCCAAAGGAGGTCCGCGGGGTCGATGATAGCCTGAGGACAAATCCGATTTGAGTTGGTCATGTCATGTCATGTCATACTTTATCACTTCATCGCACTCGAGGGCCACACATTTGACAATCATTTTCCCAGGCGGGAGTCGAACCCTCCCCTCTAAGTAAGCACCTACAGCATGTTACTTGTGAGGCAGACGCCTTAATCCGATAGGCCACTACCCGGGCCACCAACGTGTGTAATTCATATTTGTGCGTAAAGGGAGGCATTGCCACAGAAATTCGAAATTTAAATTTTTTGATACCGTATAGCTCGCTGCAGAAACCTGGCGGTAGAATGCACAATGCTCACTTTGTGAAAGTGTCCAAAGCAAAGCTCCAAAATGGAAGACGCAATCATCATCTTGTGGAAATTTCAGATTTTTGACGCCATTCTCATTTTGTTATTTCGTTACTCCCGCCTGTGGTCCCTGAGAACACTCGTTTGGCTCACAGAAAAACTGATGTCTTGAGAGGCCAACCATGCCTCCGGTCTAAACTCTTCGCGAACAAGTGTGTGTGGAAAACACAATTCTTTCATCAAAAATATATTTCTGAACATTGGCCAATTATTTTGCATGCTTGCAAGCCCTAGTACAAGCATGACCTTGCAAGGTCAGGCTTCTCACAGTTCGTGTCCTCTAGCCTTAGTACGCCTCATCATAGAAGGTAAGACATAGTTTAAGAGGAAACCCTGGCTTCTTTCCTCGACCATTTCGCACACTTTTCCCTGAAGCGCCGTGGTGGCTTGAGTATCAGCCGCTGCAATGTTGGAGTCGGTCTGTGCAATCATATTATTCGTGCAAGAGACCTTTAATTGTTTCGACTGTTTCTTCGCCGTTATGTGCACAAATCCTTTGGCCACAGCGTAGCCACTAAATGGCCACTTCGAATAACTGAAAATTAAATTTACTTTAAAAGATATAAATTCTTCTCGATTTTCCCGATCCACCGTCATTCGGACTTTTGACACACGTGCCAATAAAATCTCAGCATTTTCGGTCTTGTAATTTATATTTTCTCCAAATTTATTAATTAATTTCCTCACCCCGCTGATAAAATCTTTTGGCAGGCTTATCGGCTCAGTCTGACAAGGCGAGATGGAAAATAAAAAAATGACTAAAACCGAATTTGCTAGCATTGTCAAAATGGGTGATGAAAATTGAGGTGTGACAGCTGACCTGAACAGTTTAGACTAGCATTAGAGAGCCTATTAATTTGAATCATATGGCAATGCACCCCATCTCGACTTGTCAGACTGACGTATCGCAAGGCTTGTTCATTTGCAATGTATGAGACCCGATTTGTATACGTGTACAGAATGCACACGTTACATAACGGCCATGTCTCACGGTAACAGGTTTTTATGTTAGACCATGTAGGATTACTGTATACTTCATAGTTCATGTCATGTCATATTCCCCATAGCCAAGCACTATACAACCCATATTTGACAATCATTTTCACCCGGGCGGGAGTCGAAGCCTCCCCTGTAAGTGCACACCCAGCTACAGTAGGCCACGACCCGGGCACACGACTCTGAGCTCTATAGAATCTAATGCACAAGGCGCAGAAATGGACTACAAACATAGAATCTGGTTTATGTCGCTAATCACATACAGTAATAGAAAATTCACATTCCAATTATAGCACTTTCAAGGCTAACCATGCTCACGCGTTTTAGCAACCAGAGTGAACAGGACAGAACTCAATGAAACCGTTCCAAACTCTGCGCAGGGCTAGCGAGCCAATTAGCGTCATAAATCATGAGTTACTGTTTTGGCAGTGTTAAGTGTGAAGCGTAAAGTAAAAGGCGATGTAAAGGGCCTCCCGCGGTGGACGGTTTGGAGTGAGTGTAAAATACGTCTAGCGACTGAAGATGTTTTTTTAGGTTGACTGTCAGTCAGCAAGTGCCTTTGTGACTGCCGCTCGCAAGTGGACTCCATCAGTGTGTGAAAAGACTGACTATGAGTGAGTTACTTTGTGTTCCCTGAGCTGTTGCCAAGCTGAGTGACAAATCAGTACTGTGGATTCCGAGGGACACTTTGTCGACGGGCAAGTACATTACAGCAGGATTTTGTTGATAAGCAGGTAGGTATGCTACAGTAGGATAAACTATGTTGATAAGCAGGTTTTTTTACTCTAGAATTTTTCATGTGTAATTTGTATTGCTTTCTGCTTTATTTGTGCCTGTCTTACCACTTTTGGCCATTCGCTAGACGATTTGCCATAGAATTTATGTTGTGCAGGTTCCGATCGATGAACGTTACTGTAGCTTTCAATGAGAGTGTCGAGTGCATGAGAATATGGCGTTGTGCTAGTGCGCACCAGTCCCCACAAAGGAGCGACTCACCATGGAAACCATGTACAGTCGAGTGCGCTTAGTATCACTAGCGTGATTTCAGCGTGATAATAAGCGAACTCAAAATACACGCAAAGTATAGGGGAAAAATTCGGGGCTTTGAAAACCTGTGATAATAACCGGATTGTGGACTCGACTGTGTAACGTTATGTTGGCCCACAGTAGTGGGTTAGGTGTCTGTCCCTCACGCCAGGCGCGCAGTTTACGGGTCGGGTGAATGTTTGACTCGGGTCTGGTAAATCAATTCTTGTGTAATGTGTCCGCTAACTTTCGAGTGCACTGCTAACAATAAGCGTTGATGGTGTGAAACAGTCCTAGAATCGATCATTGGATCGATGCGACAAATGCGAAACCCGGTCGATTCATGTTTCAATTTTGTAATTCAACCAGCGCGCTCTCCTTTTATGGCGGTTTTAACCCAAGAGTTGACTGGTACGTCTCAACTCCGGCCCATCTCTTCGGCGATGGTGGCCGAAAGGGAATTTTTGAAAAGCGCTCGCTGTTAGTGAGTGCGATTCTACCGCCGTTGCCCTCCTGCTCTTACACGAGTGTGTGAACCTGCATCTAGTCAAAGCAAATATTGATATGGCCGAACCATGTTCAGGTCTTCTCGCCGAAGCGCATCAATGAGCACCCACAAACAGAAAGCCTGAAGTTCAGAATTCGAATATGTTAAAGAATGATGCAAGCCTGAGAATAAGAGCCGTCACATCGAGTACAGTCCCTCTCATACTGTACAGTAGAAAAGACCGAATACTTGTGCGTCAACTTTATTCGTCGCAATGGCCAGCAGAGCTGCCACACGTGAACAAAATTATTTGTTTTTAAATTGCCGCTATTTTGAGCTAAGCAGTTAGTACTTTTTGCAGATGTGCTTCATCAGGGTACTGTCACCGCTGCGCAGCCACGTAATTTTGACGAAAGTGCGACGATAGTTTGATCGGCGGGTCCGTTTTGTCAAGAATCATAGGCTTAGGCAACCTACTAACTTTCTCTGACGGACAAACCCATGGCGAAAATGATCGAAAAGGATATTCTCGACTCGTTAGATGATGTGGGGTAAGTGGGAATTCTAAGTAGGCTAACATTTCCTTTTGGGGTCCTCTCAATGTTTCCTCTTTAATAGAGACTTCACGGGTTTAACTATGGGTTGACAGACACTGCTTAGGGTTATTATGAAAATACAGGCAGGTCTGAAATAATCCCCCGAAACTATGTATGTTTCGATGATGTCAACGATAGATATATATTTTCTTTCAAGTCCTGGCGGGACTAAAAAATTTTTCTGCGCCCCGTACCGTAAAAGAGCCAAGGATATTAATTTAATTTGCAAACTTAACGACCAGCCCTTTGTTGGGGTTTACTGTACACGATGCTTGAATGATTTATAATCTGTAATAGTTGTTTTGCTTTTTCCTGACCAGTAAACGTGCAAGTGCTTTTAAATATTATAGTACATTTAAAAAAGCTTCAAAACTGGACTAACAGGGAAACTACGATGTGTCTTTCCATTGTCTCCAAATATCTCTCAGTTAGTTCCTGATGCAGGAATATCAAGATTGAAAAATGGCATGCTTTCAGGACTAAATACCTTTTGCGAAACTAGGTTACCCAGTGCGATACTTCTGCATTTTATCCCCCTGACTCCCCCCGTTTCGCACATCCGCATAGCATACTAGCCCAATCCTATACTAATTCTAAGCCTAAGCTGAATCCCCAAGCCTAATCCCAGGCGTCGAACGAGGCTGAATATGTTTGCTATGCAAATATGATTGGCACCTGATCTAATCTTTCTCGTTTGGGCAGCTGTTTTCAGCCATTTCACTTTTCAGATATCAAGGATCGTTGAAAGATGTCGATTCTCTGAAGAAGGCGATCGAAGATGGTGTTTCGGCGAAGGAATTCACCCACTTGATTTCGTGGCTGTCGAGCGAATTAAAAGTGCTATGCAACCTTGAAGAGCAAGTCCATCCGACCGAAGGTACTGAGCTACTGCAAATCTTTGCCCTGTGCTAGGCCCCCGTTCGCACATTGTTTACCCATCCTGCTCGTTCCAGGGGGATATTTGGCCCTTTTCCCGCGGGCTAGGGGGCTTGTTGGGTCAATCTGGAATGCATGGGGCAAGAGCGCGTGCTCGTCGCCACACCGCGATGCCGGCGGTTACCTCGTGGAGTGACCATGCCCAGTCCAGGCCCCAGCATCGACCGATCCTACCGTCGACATGGATCCCGATACGATTCAAAAAATAAAAGGTTGATACGGATGACGTTTTTGGCACCGTCTCCTCACCAACTTGCTCTGTCACTCTGTCAGACCACTCCAAAGGACGCAGGCAAGCTAAGCAGGGTCTCAAGCTGGATTAAATGCCGATTTTGACAGAAGAAAACGGCATTTCCCCATACCTTATCATTTTGCAGAAGATAAACGCGAAAAATTGCTGAATCGGCAACTTAAATTTTTTCGGCTGGATGGCTCGATGCTGGCCCGTGCCCTACGAGAGAATCCGGATTCGACCCCAGTGGGACGAAGTGTGAGCCACCCACCGCCAGGCCTGCAAAGCGCATTCTCAGACGGCCAGAGGCCACCAAGCATACTGCGACACACGCCTTTGACCCAAGTATGGGCAAGGTCGGCTGGGTTAAAGGGGGGTAGAGATCTGATCGCGTGTGAGACAGGTCAGGCTTGGGTCGATTCGAGTGAGTGAGTTGTATGACTGTTTTACATCCAGTACTTAGGCTGGCTGGACAATTGGCCACTGCTTGGAGGCCAGGGCTTGGTCAGTCAGGTCAGGTCTTGGTCCTGCCCACACGATTTGATCGCTTTTGCTTCCTTCCTGCTGGACCTGAGATGGGGGGTGAGAGGAAGGATTCAGTGTCCTAACTGGTCCAACAGGGGGGCTTACCCCATACCCCGCTCCCCCTCCTTGCCCATACTTGTTTTGACCGTGTAACCCTCTGCCAGGCAGGTCATAGCGAGCGGGAGAGAGTGATCGATACTCACCCGTCGACTTGATGTTACAGCCGTAGGTCACACTCTCCTACGCCTGCCCAGCACAGTTGCAGCCCAGGCGATCCTGTTTGCACATTTTGGGTTAGCATCTTAACTGAACCCTAATGGTCATCGTAACCCGCCCATTGTCAAAAGCAGCTGTCGCAGGTTTCTTGGCGGCCTGGGTTCAACTCTGGCCGTCTGAGAACTTGGTCAAGTTTTTTTTTTTTTTTTTATTATTTTTAAATAATTATTATTTGTATATAAATAAATTATATATTATGTAATATATGTCACTGTCTCTGCGCCTGACGGTGACCCTTGATCACACTGGGGTCGAATCCGAACTCTTATAGGGCGCGGACGGGCTGGGAATGGTCGCCCCATCGGTAACCGCCGATACCGAGGATGGCGATCAACTCGCACTCTTGCCCGGCATTCTTTTCAGAATGACCCAGCAAGCCCCCTAGCCCGTGGGAAAAAGACCAAAATCGACCCTCCCCTTGAATGAGCCGGGTGGGTAAATAAAGATCATCTCAAGATATTTCCTGTCTGATTCCCCTCCTTGTCGCGTTATCGACCTGCGCTGACATAGTCTTATGCGCATAGAAGCAGACTCATTGTCAGACATCAGCAACCATTAACTGTACGGCACACACTCCTCACAACTGAGCCCACTGAACCGCTCTTATACTCGCCCTGACTCATGTTCAAACATGCCACTGTATATTCAACCCTTTATCCCATACTCCTCAAATTTTCTTCGAGACCATGCATACTTGGTAAAATAAGAGTCGAAACTTACATTTTTAGGTGCGGAAGATGAAGGTGCATTTCTTATGGAAATCAGCAGTTTAGTTCGAGAAATGAGTAAATTCAAATTTTTTATTTTCCCGCATTTTTTATGCAATTACATTTGTGTTTCTTCAGATTGTCCATATCCGACACTTACCGATGGTCCGATCAGTCAACGTTTGGCGTCCGCGTGGGCTCGAACAGAGTTGTTAAATTATTTAATCACTGAATTACAAGCTGCTCGAATGACCGTAGCTTTAAAGAAAGATCTAGCAGCGAACGCTGTCAGCAGCAAAGTTCAAACTGTAAGTTATTTGATTTTTTTGAATTTCTCGTTTGAGTTGGAAGCTTTAGAGTGTGCCTGAGACCCCATATCGACAAAATATCAATTTATCGATCGATAATTATCGATTTATCGATCGATCATATTGGGTCTAAAGCTCACTTTAGATCCCTTTTAAGAAGAATATCGATTTATCGATCGATCGATAATCTATCGGGTCACTGATCCTTAGTTCGGCAATGTGTGTGTTTT
Organism: Mesodorylaimus sp. YZB2_4; assembly: GCA_030248295.1. Taxonomy (NCBI): domain Eukaryota; kingdom Metazoa; phylum Nematoda; class Enoplea; order Dorylaimida; family Dorylaimidae; genus Mesodorylaimus; species Mesodorylaimus sp. YZB2_4. Next base: position 72,557 of record JASANH010001374.1, on the reverse strand, counting down.
ACATGTACTGTGCCGACTGCGATCAGTGGACCTTGGTAGCAGTATAGCGTGGTGTGTTTTAAACACTGGCGTGGCTGACAACTTGATTTTTCAGGCTGATGAGAGTACGACGGCAACGAATTTAAAAGCAGCGTGTATCACGCTTGGTCTTCCGAAACCACCAGAAACAATAACGTCGCAACAATTGTTCAGCAAATTGATAGACAAGGTGAGGATAATCGTTTTCATGCTGTGCATTTGGGCCCCTTCACTCTTTGTGGTCTTGTGGAAGTGCCCTCGGCTAGGATTTAGGTGGTCCTTTGGGAGCGCAGGAGGAAGATGAGGATACATACGAAAGTGATCGAGTGATTTGATCCTCGCATTGGTTCTTACAAAGAAACAAAACATTACCCTGAGAGGGAATCGAACCCGCGCACTGCGATTACTGTGCGAGCGCACTAACCACACTATGCCATCAACAAACTTTGCTGCACGCGAGTTTGATTCACGGTCGAAGGACCGGTTTTTTATTGCAATATGAGTCTTGTTTATTTGCTATCATTAAAACCAGGATTAATTGTGGTTTTTATTTGTAAATGTAAAAAATCTTGTTTTAGGTAAAAGAACAAGTAAGCAAATTAGCAAAAGATCGATTCGGCAATCCGTTGTTCATTGGTGGTTTAAATCCGAAACAGTGGCAGCAACTTGAAAAACTAAACGAAAGTATGAAATCAGATTACAAAACACGAGCCGAATTATTGACCCAACGATTGGACGTCACTGTGCAATCATTCACGTGGTCGGATCGTGTCAAGGTAAGGGTCTCGTATTGGTTGTGGTGGTGGGAGGGGGGGCATTGCGTACTGCGACGAGCACGGGTCAAGTCATCTCTTACTCAGCAATTTGGTTTTTTAAGGTTTTTGCATTTGAGCTGATCTAATTGCGAATTCATTTTTTTTTAGAAACGGGAAGACGAATTAGTGCGGACGTACCAACCATTGCGACAGGCATTGAAACCTACGTCGAGCGTCAATATCGCCCATTTGTTGGCGGCCAGGAATGGTAAGCGACTTTTTTTCGGAAAAAAACTATTTCAAGGGGGAAACAATGAAATTGGTGTTTTGAAACAGAATATGCGTCTAATAGGTAGGTACTCGAAGTAAACAATGAAAACTAAAAATTTCTACAGTATTTCTATCTCACGATCAGAACTGATCGTGAAATGTACTCGCACATATCGCGATTAGTTCTGATCGTCTTCAGAAATTCCTGCAAAACTTAGATGTTGCACTTAATGAGACAAACCGGTTGAAATTTTGAAGCTATTATTCGGGCCATTTTTCCACTATATATATCCACATTATATTCACTAAAAATTTGTGTAATTGAGTTGAGTTGAGTTCCGATTCGGCCAGCTCGGCTGCACAGCTTCCATGGTTTGCTACGCACGAAGCAGCAGCCGCATTCAGTTTTTGTCATAAAGTGCGAGGCGTATTTTTCGCGGGAATTTCAAAATATGTAGTATATACGTTTTTCGCGTTTCTAGATTTGACTTTGGTGGAAAAGACGTCAAATTCAAATCTCCGTGCAGGTACAACGACGAAATTGAACAAACTTTTAATAAAAAATCGCCCACCTGATCGGGGTGGTCGACCAACCGAGATACAACCACCACCGCCAGAAATGCCTCCTTGGCAAAAACGTATGCCTGGTGGAGGTAGTCATTTTGGAGGAGCTCCTCAACACCAGAGACAAGTCGGAGGAGGTGAGTTATACTCTGTAGATAACCTTTATCTGAAACTATATTTTACGCATTCCGAGCACGCATATAAGCTGTTGGTCTAATTAGGGTGCATTGAGGGTGACACCAAGATAAGACTGGTGTATGGAAGAAACTGACTGACTGACTAGGAATTTTGGCAGTCTGTTGTAGTCGAGATTGGTCAATCTGAAACTGACTTTTACGCGCCTTGTGCAATTGTGTGGCATCAGTTGGCTGTCTAAATGTAGAAATTTGGGGTGCAAAAGTGCCGAAATTTGTTTCAGTCTGCTTGACACCTTGTTCTTATTGACTTCTTGCAGTGTTGCACTGGTGTGTAAAAGTTAGTTTCAGCTTTGGGTGTCTATCTTGCTGCAGTCTGTTCGACATCTTGTCTTCCCAACATCTTTCAGTTGTGTGTAAAAGTTGGTTTCATCTGGAATGGCTCTTTAAACGGTGTATAGCGGGGGGAGGGGTGGTATAGTTTCGCGAGATCTGAAATGGTGTGGAATGTTTGCACAGGAGGGGCTGTGCGAAGCCCGAGTCTGATGTCGTAGTGATCGAGAAACTGAGGCGGAACAGATGGCAGTTCTTAGCTACGACTTGGTATCAGAGGTTTTTGACGGCTTTGTCCAGTCGGGGGTATTTGAGTATGGTGTTTGCTCGTTTGCGACAAACTACGAGTGGTGCTTGTGTGTCGGTAGGTCTGGCTGGTCCGGCACAGGATACTGTGTTCAGTAGGTAGCAGCTGTTGGCGCAAGGAGTATAAACTAACAGTGGTGGCTAAAGTGTTCTTGGTCTGGCCTGACTTTGCGCGCGGTTTGTTTGTCTTACTACTCGTGCAGGGTGGGAGGGGAGCGAGTGGAAGACAAAGCGTGTGCTGCTTGTGATAAGGTTGGCTGTACGGTCTGGTTGGAGGTTGGTTTTTTAGGTCGGGGCAGTGGTCGAGTGCAAGGCGGAGGATGGCAAGGCGAACTTGGTGGTGGACGCCAGGATAATTACAGGGGGCAACATTACGGTGGGGATATGGGTGGCCATTACCAGCATCCCCCTCAGCAATACCAGCACCAGCACCAGTATCAGCAGGGTGGACACAATCAGCATAAAGAGCAGTACCATGGAGGCGGCAGAGGCGGGTATCAGCATCGAGGTGGGGCTCGAGGACGTGGTCGTGGCCAGTGGTAGGGCCCGTTTTCTTAAGCTCACGCAGCCTGTCTTGGCCTAATTTGCAGGTTTGAGTGTTTGGATCGCCTGCTATCTTGTGTCGGGACACGATTTCGGTGTTTACAAGCATGCGATTGGTGTTTTTGATAATCTCATTTTCTGGGGTTTGATTGTGTGCTATGAATTTATTGTTTTCTTGTCCATGGCCTTTTTCGGCGACTTTATTTCGATCCAGAAATAAAATGGTGCTTTGATGAGAAGGAAATTTTGTTGATTTTGGTGTTGACTATTCGTCAACTGTTTTTTTGGATTTGACAGTGTAAAGTGTTGGATGGCGCGTTGGTGGTGGAAGGGGCGAAAAAGTTGTCTGAACTTCTTGCAGAGTCTGGTCTGGTCCAGTCTGTCGGGTGCAGCAGTGAGGTCGTAAGGACAGAGTGTTAGTTTCCTGTTTCCTTGGTTTTAGACTGGGTCTTACTAGGACGTTTTCCTCTTCTGAGCCGAAGCCGTGGTGTGCTGGCGAGGAGGCTTTTAAGAGTCGTCAATGCACGATGACACAACTGGCGTTTGCCCAGTTGGCCGAGGTCTGTTTTTGAAAATCGATGTTTTAAAGCGAGGGTGCCTTGAATGTGGGCAGAGTCTTATTGTTGGTGTGGGAATCTGGGCCAGGCTCGTTGTCAAATCAGTCCTAGTGTGGAAATGAGGAGGCGGGGAGGCAAGGCTCGGGCCGGGACTGGATTATGCCCTGGTTGAACGATGGGAGCCGATCTGGGTTTGGATTTGTATTGCTTGCCATCCGCTGCATGTGGCGGATTTTTGGTCTGACAGCGGGCTAAACAGCTAAGTTTGGTGGAATGGTGTTAATCTGGTCAAAAAGCCTGACAGCGGGCTAACTTCTTGGAATTCTGAGGCAATTTTGCCCGTGCTTTATGGTCTAGGAGTTCTTTTTCGTCCTTCCCCTTCTCGTTTGGCATAAACCAAATTTTCCCCTGCCCAGCGTAGGACCGCGATAATATTGAAAATTTGCGGATGCCGAACGAAGCATTGGATGCTTTACAGCTGTAGCTGCTAAAATATCGATGTTTCGCAGAACGTTTGGCGGAAATTTTAGCGGATTTTGCCACCAACGACCGACTTGAGTGTGAGGCCATCGAGCCGACCCAGCGTTGTATTGAGCCTGCCGGTTTGCTTTCTGGCGTGATTTACTTTTTTTCGTTGATGGCGGACACCCGCAATCAGGTGGGGAGGGGCTGAAGGATATTTTAATGCACAATAAAAGATATTTTAGTAATTCGAAATTCTGATCCGGCCGACTCACAGCCCAGTGTCGACCGTACCACTGTACCAGGGGGGTTGGTGTGGGTACGATCGTATCAAATTTTATGATTTGTGTGATAATTTGGTGTTGAGATACACTTTCTGCTTCATAGAGGCCAGTTGGACGCGTATAAATTCCCAAATAGTCAGAAAGCCTTCGTTCAGTATCGAAAAAAGCTTTTCAAAAACAAATTTTCCAGTTTTTAAACTTGCCAAGATGGAATTTTTGGTTGGTACGGGTACAGTACAGTGCGGTCCATACTAGGCCTCAGGTACGGGTACGGTCGACCCTGGCCAACAGCTTAGGGTCTTGGGATTTTCAGCAGGTTTTCATTTTTGCATCTGGCAATGGTTGTGCGTGTTCAGTCAGGTTCGGTGGTTGCTCCTCTGATGGAGGTGCTGTATAGACCAGGGTCGACCGTACCTGTAACTGACGCCTAGTATTGACCGCACTGTACTGTACCCGTACCAACCATTCCATCTTGGCAAATTTAAAAACTGGAAAATTTGTTTTTGTAAAGCTTTTTTCGATACCGAACGAAGGCTTTCTGACTTTGGGAATTAATATGCGTCTAACTGGCCTCTATGAAGCAAAAAGTGTATCTCAACACCAGATTATCACACAAATCATTATAAAAGTCGGTACAGCAGTTCCAGCCTACTCGTACTGTACTGGCTTGGTTTGGTATGGCACTGCTGTACCGACTTTTATAATGATTGGTGTGATAATTTGGTGTTGAGGTACCCCCCCCCCCCCCCCCCCCCCCCCAGTAGGGTACGGTGAACCCTGGGTTCCCTCTCGCATTATTCGAATGGCTTCTGATTGATTCTTGCTGGCTGCGCAGCTAATTTAGGATATGGCGAACTCTGGGGATTCCTGCCGTTCAATTTGTCTTGGGCCCCTAAATAAGGAAAGAAAAAAACGGAACCTATCAAATTCGTTTTTGTGGGAGGCTGGCAATTTTGCAAATACTTTTCTTACCAATTTTAGATCGCGTGAGAATGGCTTTAAATATATTTTTCTCCCGCTTGCTCCACATGCCTTGCAGTGTGTTCGCTGGAGTCTCATCATTGTCGAATGGCCTCAGTTGTCACGCGATCAATGCCGTGCCATTTAATCGAACGAAATCTTCCCGAATCGATATCGATCGATCGATCTCTTCTGATCGTACTAATTCGAAACAATTTGCTAAAAATATTTATACTAATTCGAATTGGTTGCATTCGAGTGCAATTAAGTATCGTGATCACGTACCGGATTTACCCGGTTCATTTCCCGTTTTACATCCGGCTCCCAATCTTCGATTAGAAACGGAACAAGAAGCGGAAGAATTATGTTTTTTTCTTCGAAAATCGGAAAGAGAACTTTTGTATAAAGTATTGAGGCAACATCATCGCAAGGCTAGTAGTGGTGTAGAAGTGGAGGATACACATTTCGACGTGCCTCAAACGGCCATTACTCGTGATCAAGTCAAATTATTATTCGTATGCAATGCACTGCCTTTTATCGGTTTTGGTATTTTGGATAATTTGATCATGATATTGGCTGGCGAATATATCGATTCCACCCTGGGTATCGTATTCGGATTGAGCACGATGGCGGCCGCTGGTTTCGGCAATATCATATCCGATATTGCGGGTGTTGGCTTGGCTCATTATGTCGAATTCGCCGTCGCTAAATTTTTCGACGTTCGACCACCGCCTTTAACGGCCGAACAATGGGATTCGGCCAAAGCGCGTTGGACAACGAATAGTGGTCGGGCATTCGGTTTAACTGTGGGATGTTTGATCGGAATGTTCCCGTTATTATTTTATGACGAAACTGAAACTATGGAGAAAAAATTAAAATCCAAACAGCAACTTGTGGAAGGTATTGAAGAAGGAAAAACAGGCTGATTGTGAGTTGTGGGAAGCAAGCGCAAGGAAATGATGGAAAGTGGATTCGGGTACTGATGAAAACACAGGCCCCCAAAAAGGTAACCAGTTTATCCTTAGTTGGCTGTTTTCAAATTTGAATTCCCGCCCTGCTTATGACAAGTTGACGTTGCGATGACAGCGCGCACTGCGGAGTGCGCGAGCGTGGCTGGGGAGAGTGTCCATTTCTTCGGGTAGTAAAAACCCGAAAATCATGACAAGTAAGTTATGATCTAGATGTCTGAGGATTTTTTAGCAGTGAAGTGTATAGTTTTTCCCTCATTAAACATAAAAATTAAAATTTGCGTCAGATCGCTCTCAGATCTGCTTGATCCTTGGATTATTGTCATAAGCAGCCGGAGCGGGAATTCCGAATTCGAAACATTTGGCATACGCTGAATAGGTCTTTTTATTTAGGCGCTAGAAAAGTTAAATGTACAGAGTGAAAAAGTGTCATAAATCCCGCCTTTGATTTAAAAAAAGCGAAATCCATTCTGTTTTTTCTGATGCTGCTTTAAATTCGAATAAATTGTAGGATTAGATCTCAGATATTTTTGGATTTTTTTCGTGATTTTAACCTTGCTTAAAGGGCACAAGGAAATTAAGTTTGTAAAACCGTACTGAAATCGAAAAATGTGTAATTTCATATTCTTTTCGAATTTTCAGGAAAGGTCTACTTTTCCATTTGGTACTTGAACCTGCTTTTCATTTTGGCCATCAGCTTGTATAGATTCTGTAAAATCTTTTTGTGTGCTAATTATTTAGGCTCATTTTTTTCAGCTTTACGATTTATACGCGATTGAGGCTGGCCTTAGACTGCTTTTTTTAGTTTTGTGGGTATCAGGGATCTTAGATGTCCTGACTCATCTTTTTGGTGGTGCTAGTGCAGCGTTGTGGCTAGTTCGTGAAAAAATTTTTTGTGCAGAATAAGATTTTATATTTTAGAGTATATTTTTGACTGCGCTTTGACCTGTTGTTTTTTGCAGTCATCCATGATCGTAGTCTGCCATTTTAGTGTCTAGTCCGTTTTTGGAATTGCCTCAGTTTGATTGGGTTTCGCGTGTTTGTTTTTATTTATAGCCATGATATGAACATGACAGTTTGCAGTGTTGTGTTGTGCATTTGCTCACTGTAGGCGCACATGTAATTTCGATAAATCTGATGAGCTCGGCAGTAAACGAGTTTTGGATGAGATTCTTGTACTCACAGTGCTTACCGCCAGAAAAAAGCAAATTTTCCTTTTTTAATTTTGTATTTGGCGCGCTTTGAGCATTTAGCTGCTTACTGCATATCAAACTGTTTTCGCTGCGCAGGTGTGCGCCAGGTGAGTTGCGAGCAGCCGTTTGGCAAGCCAGGCTGATTCATTCTCTGAGTTTGCAAAGTTGGGAATTTTGTCAAGTTTCGTTTACGTTTGATCAAGAAATCAATTATGACGACCCCGGCGGATCGCAAACAAGAGTTGGAAAGGAAAAAGGCCAAATTGGCCATGATTCGGGAAGAAAAGAAACGCAAGGAGGCCGAAATTCGACAAATGCTGGTTGGATCGAATGCATCGCCCGAAAAGGACTTAGGTATGGCTGTTACGCTGTTTATTATACGAAAGATAAGGGAATAAGGTTGAGTAGGTTTACGTAGCTATCTATGTTTAGTCGCTGCATGAGAAATTTTTGCGTTTTCCCTCACTTATCATTACACAGTGTAGTGTAGTCGCTAGTTTCCTGGGTTCGGTGGTGTCAGCTATCGAGCCACTCTACGAGTTCCTTGCATTTTAGGAACCAGTTCGCAAAAAGCTGAAGATGTAAAGAAAATATTGGCCGATTTGGGCATTTCGCCCGAGGCTGCAACAACACCAGTCGAGGAAGGAGGCGATGGGAGTGCGGAAGGAGGTTCTGCACGTTCAAGTCCTGCTCGTGGTCATTCTGCAACTCCGGCGCCGGCAGATGCAAGTCCAGCAACGATGTTATATCGAACTCGTGGGCGCGTCAACTTGCAAAAATCAGAAATGGTGCAAGTCAACTTGCAGCCGAAAGAACAAGTCAGAATTAAACTTTTATTCGAATTTTTTTAGATATCTAGTAATGTTTTAGGTTTTGTACAACAAAACGACTCAAACGACAGCCGATGCTGGCTCGGTCGACAAGGATTTCGTTCCAACGCATACGTTCGAATGGGACGATGAATTCCACGCGGCCGGTGTCGGGGTTGCCGCCTCTGGTTCTATGGCCAGTCCGTCCGAGGAGGTATTCGATTTCGATGCTTCCCCAACCCATCAAATCGCCGCCGGGCTTTTGCCGCATATCGAACTCATTAGACCGGCCGAGGTATAGCCAGCCGCATTTTCGTAGCAATTAGGAAAAAAGCCATTTGCTTGCGTAACAAAATGGGCAGAGCTGACTAATTTCCTAGAATTAAGGGGGCATTCTAAAAATGCTCATTTAACGCTTTATTTTTCCTGCTTTCGTAACCAAATTTTGTTAATTACGACATTGTGGCACGTTCATTAAAGCCCGTTGGAATGTAACCAATTTTTCGTAATCCCGTTTTTTTAAGTTTTGTGGTGATCGTACTAGAAAAAAAGTTCTAACAAAATTTTTAAGTTTTTATTAACAAAAAATTTAACCCTCCAGTTTGATAGCGGCGGCTGCTCGAGTCCGGTTATGCCTTGTTGATTATGTTGTTTTAGTAACGGGCCGGGCCTTTTAGTTGCGGTTCGATGGACTGGTGGTGGCTTTACTGGGTTTTTTATTGTGTGTTAGATTTTGGTGAGATACGAAATATGGTTGAGTACAGTACGATATTTCGTAATCTTATCCAAATTGGTTGACTGAAATTCACTCATATTCGTATGTTTGACGTCATGAGGTTTGGGTTTTGTTTTTTGTCTTTTTTCCTGCTGCCCTTTCGTCGTGAATTGCAGACGGGTGATGACGTCGAGCAGGTGAGCATGATGGCTTCAGAGGCGGGTGTTGGTTGCCAGGCTATTTCACATGATCAGCAGCAACCGAGTGGTGAATTCGGGCCAACAATCTTATCGCAATCGGACCACGCTCATGGCAATGAAGAAATGGATGAACATAGTTGGCTCGATTTTGCTCTCCGTTTGCCATCAACTTTTCAGTTTCTGTTGAGGCAAAGCAAATCGACGCCATCGCTTCGTATTACTCAACCGCCATCTTTGGTCGTGTCCTGGGTGTCGGCGCGCGATCCATCTTGTGTGAGATGATGGTGTTTTTCGAGTTGCAGTTTCTTCATTTTTTAAGTTGCTAGTTCTTGTTGAGTAGGGGCTGCTTTTCTATCGCTTATAGATGGAATTTTTGATGGCCGGAACGTAGGGTTGGTGGGTGAGTTGGAAGAAGGGGCCTTCAGATGGGTGCACCTGCTACGATAGATGTGGAGACCTGTCTTGCAGCTGAGTCAACCATGAAGGGGATGGTCATCGATTTTTGAGATTAGCATTAGCTGTGGAAAATACGTACTTTAGCGACCTGGCGTTCCATCAGTCCAACTAGATTTGTGCCTTCAGCCTTTGCTTTTTCGTCTGACGATCGCAAGAGAGATCGAAGCAATAGTTTTTGCACACACATGAATGGTGTGCTGCAGGTCTGATTTGGAAGGAGGTGGGTTAGGATGGTGTTGTGACGACTTGGTAGCCGCCTCGCCTCGGTCCCATGGCGTTGCAATGTGCGTCTTCTGTGGTGGGGTTCTTCTTGTGCACGTGGTTTGGATTTGTGTGGTATGGCGTCTCGTCTTCTTGTGCTGTCTGGCTCGTGCTGTTAGCTTACCTCGATCAAATCGAATGGGCTATCTTTGATTAATTTCGTGCGTCGATTTTGTTTAGGTGCCATTGGATAAGAAATTAGCGGCCGTTGCTGAAGAAGAAAAGAAACCGAAATTGGTAGCGTTGACCGAGGATGAGAAGAGAAATATTTTATCGTCGACTGAGTTTCAAGGTTTCTTCGACAGAGCGGCTCGTATTGTTCAACGTGCCATGAACGAAGATGTAAGAGAATTTTAAATTGTTTTGAGAATGCACCCTGGTATGATGCGATGGATAGACTGGCCGCGCCGTGTCATATTTTATGCATAGCCGAACACTCCAGGGTAAAGGAAGAGGGAGACTCTTTTTGACCCTGGCGGGAGTCGAACCCTCCCCTCGAAATGCGCATCGCGTGAGAGGCAGGTGCCTTAGTTGCTAGGCCACCCCGCCTTAGATGATGACTACTGATTTTTTAGGTTGACATTTTCATCGATTATGCCAAGGGCCTTGATCAAGAGAAAATCGATACTGGTGCAAAATTATCGTTGAATCGATGCTTTTACGATGATAAATGGACGAAAAGTCGATGCGTGACGGCTTTGGATTATTCGCCTCAGCATCCGGAATTGTTGGCTGTGGCGTATAATAATCAAGAAGACGCTCCTCACGAACCTGACGGCGTGGTGTTGGTGTGGAATGCAAAATTTAAAACTCAAACGCCAGAGTGAGATCAAGTTTTTCTTAATTTTTGGATTGAGTTTTTGGTTGAAAAATCAATGTTCCTTTTGCAGATATATCTTTCATTGTCATTCGCGTGTTTTGTCGGTCACGTGGGCGAAATTTCATCCGAATTTGCTATTAGGTGGCACTTATAATGGCCAGATCTGTTTGTGGGATAATCGTAATAATAAACGGACGCCAGTTCAGAAGAGTCCCCTTTCGACTGCGGCTCATACGCATCCCGTTTATTGCGCCCAGATCGTGGGTAAGTTTTGGAGTAGAAATGGGAGGGTGTGGGGGCAACTCTTGCGGGGGGGATAGCTTGAAAGTTGGTTTTTAATTTGTGTGGGTTGGTGTTCGCGTCGCCCCAGCTTCCCGTTTGCCTATGCCAGCAGTCCTGATATGATAAGCGAGGTCGTGAGGTGACCAGCTCTCACGACATGCAAGATGTGATGTGTGGGCGGTTACAGGGGAGAGCACTCTTGTATGCCGGATATCACGAGGTGCGTCTGCTGAGCATTTCTAGGGGCATCAGGTTACGCTGCTGGTATGGATGGGCATGTCGGGGCATCAGTGGTATGGGGACTTGTAGAAATCAGCAGATAGTCCAGGGGAGGTGTGTACATCACCCGGGGTCCATTCAGGGGGACTTGATAGGGTGAGTAGGCGCTGGCCTAACGAGGTTGTGCTTGTGTGCATGCAGCTCGGAAAACGTCTCGCTTGTCATGCTGTACCACATCACTAAACCAGATTATGTGCAGTTCAGGGTGGTAGGACATTGCTCGAAATGATTTATCAGATAAACACTCGCCAGTAAGAGAGAATTCAGCGTGAGAGGCCTCGAGTCGCAAGCCCCTTGCCTATCTGATGATTCTGGCATGGACCTTGGGTGGAAGGAAGGGCTGAAGGGGGATATACAGGTTAGTCATACAGCAGAGAAATGCTGTGGTTTTGGATAGCCTTGCTTGTCCTGCCAGCTCTGTGACATGTTAAAGCCAAGGAGACCAAGCTGCTTGGTTTTTTCACATTTTTGTGGGTTGGGCCCTGTCCCCCCCCCCCCCCGGGACTTCCAATCTGTTCAGCCTATGCCAGGAATCATGCTATAAGCGAGGCCGTGAGGTGACCTGGTCTCACGGCAGCTCCCCTCTGTGTGTCTCCACTTGGAGCACCTCCACGCGAAGGCATCCTGTGCCAGCACTAGCATCCCAGGATGATACTGGGCGAGAAAGGAGGGTACGTCCCAGCTGGTGGTCGGAGACCAGTTTCCTGTACCACTCGACGGTACCGGGTGAGTCGCTCAGACCGGGTGTGCAAGGCCAGCGACGGGCTCACTAAATCGTCGTCCTCATCTAGAACAGAACTGCAGCCTCCCGACCAGGATTGCTGGCCCAAACAATGCGGGATTAACGCCTCGACCAACTGAGCCACCGCGGCTTCTAGCTTGAAAACTGGCAAATGCCTGTACAGTACGTGCCCCCCCCCCCCCCTGGAGTGTCCAGTCTTATAAAAAAGCATGTCCATCCTTTTCCCTAAGAGGGGCGATATAGAAAAATGAATTTTTGGGTTAAAAAATTATGTACTTTTTTCTGTAGGAACCCAAAATTCGCATAGTTTGGTGACTATATCGACGGATGGTAAATTATGCACATGGAGTTTGGACATGTTGGCGAAACCGCAAGAGACTTTGGATTTGAATATGACATCGAAACAAACTAAGCAAGTTACGGCAACGGCTTTATCGTTTCCTCAAAACGATGTGAATAATTTCGTGATTGGAAGCGAAGAGGGCACAGTGTATTCGGGATGTCGGCACGGGCAGAAGGCTGGCATTATTGAACCGTTCGAGGGTCACGCCGGACCCGTCACTGGATTGGACTTCCATGCTTCGGTACCGGGACAAGTGGATTTTAGTAATTTATTTTTGACGAGTTCGTTCGACTGGACGGTCAAATTGTGGAGTGCTAAGGTGAGTGGGTGGGCTTGATTTTGGGGTCCGTAGTGGCTCGTGGCTTTGGCCGTAATGGATACGGTGATGTCAGGCTGAACTGTCCGGGTCGTAGCCTAGCGGTTAAGGCGTCTGCCTGTCACGCTGGGTGCGCACTTACAGGGGAGGGTTCAAATCCCGCCTGGGTAAAAAGTGATATGTTTCTTGGCCCTGAAGGACATGAGCTGTGCTCTCCAGTGCAGCTCAGAAGGAAAGACTTTCAGATTCGAGCCATGGTTATAGGATAAGGCGGCACTGGTCAGTCCTCATTTGTCCGATCTTGTGATAAGCAGACGTAGACAGACCACTCATGTAGTTGACCCCAGCCAAGGGGAGGGGTGGGAAAGGGTTGTGCGGGGTAGCGTTGATGTTGACTGACCCATTCGGTACCCGAATCGGAAATCATACCTAACATAACCGACCTCGAGTCGACTAGAGTCAAACTACAAGCCAAGAACTATAGAGCGCGCTCGAGGGCTAAGGAATACCCCAGGCGGGAGTCGAACCCTCCCCTGCAAGTGCGCACCTTGTAGGAACCCGCTAGGCCACAAGCTGGACATTGCTATATGGTTGCAGGAATCTCGTCCGTTGTATTCGTTCGAGGATCACAGTGATTATGTTTTCGACGTTGCCTGGTCGCCCATACATCCGGCCTTGTTCGCTTGCGTGGATGGGCGTGGACGTATTGATTTGTGGCAATTGAATCAAGACACGGAAGTGCCAGCGGCTTCGTTGATCGTACCCGACAGTCCTGCTTTGAATCGCTTGCTTTGGCTTCAGTCGGGTAAGTTGGTGTGTTTTGTGGATTGCATTGACACATCGTATGCAAGAATGTGGGACTTATTCTGGGTGAGGTGAAGCTGATGGAATTGAGAGATAGAACGGTAAAATAATTGAAGTGCTGCATAACTTGAAAGAGGCGTGTAAAAGTTAGTTTCAGATAGAGTTTCAGGCTGCAGGAAGTGGGAATTCTGTTTTGGGGGTTCATTGCACATTGGGATGCACGCGAAGGCAATGACAGTTGGTATGGAACCAGAAGTAATGAATCAACCATTCAGGGGCAAACAGGTGGATCCACCATTCAGCAGCCCTTTAATGATCTCAGTTCTCCCCCCCCCCCCCCCCCCCGGAAGCTTATTTGACGAATGGAGGGTGGCCCGCTTGGCATAGTAGACCGGAAGTGACACAGACTTACATGTGGCGTAAAAGTAGGTTTCAGATAAAGGGTTGTCTGGGCAGTGAAGATGGATAGTCTTGAACTGCCACTGGGTTCAATATCGTATAGAAATGGCGTGTAACATTCCAGGTCATCAATTGGCTGTGGGAGATGACAGTGGTCGTGTATGGATCTACGATGTTAATGAGCAACTATCAAATCCAAAACCGAACGAATGGCAACAATTTTCGAAAACTTTGAATGAATTGAAGCAATCGCAGAGTGACGCCGACGATATCAACAATGCAATGGGATTGATGCCGTCGCCTAGGATATAGAAAGGGTTCGGAGGGAATTAAGCTTTGCTTACACGATTATCTATTCGCTTGCGGTGGTGTGCATGTTTCGAAGGTTTTTGGTATTGTATTTTTGATAGTCATTATGCTATGGAGTAAAGGAAGTGAGGATTCGGGGCCTTTGTGGCATTTGGTGGAAACCAATTGTATCTTTGGGGAATTGGCGGAGGTGGGTGTGACGGGTTTCCATTTTTAGCTGTATCTGTACCTGAGTCTCTGACCAGGAGACGTGACGTGTAACCGACGACACGAGTGTGCGCCGACGAAGGAGGCGAGTCGAGAGCGAACGAGGTCGTGAGTACGATTCGTGCAGGTTATATTTGGTTTTCTTGGACGGAATCGATGAAGGCAGTGGGTGCATGGAATTGACGCAATACATTGGCCTTAATTATTAGCTGATTCGGCATTTAAATTTTTTGCCAATCCCGACAAGAATTGTATATTTTTTTAAAAATGAATAGGAATTTTGTGATCGTATTGAGATGTCTATCTATTTCGGCATTTCTTCCTTTTTACGATTGCACCGAATCGACGACCGTGCAGCCGATCGTGACGACGACGGTTGGGATTCCGACTGCGTCTGTACCGGCGCCGCAAACGACTGCAACTAACGCACCGAATGTGGCAACCGGTGCCAAATTGACGCCTACTCCAACGCCAAAACCGAATCTTCAAGGAGCGGTGACGAAAAAATGTGCAAGTGAAAAATGTGATGGTAAGAAGAATTGTGAGGGTAATCGGGGCTGAGTGGTAGGAACGGGCCAAGAAGCAGAAAATCCCTGCCTAAAGTCTGAAATGCTGGCTTGGGGGGGAATGTGGGGATGCTAAGGGATTCTCCAAAATTCTAAATAGGTAGAAAGGCTTAGAAATCCAAAATTTACCTTATTTTTTTAATCTGGAGCCCTTATACCATAGGAAAAAAGCGCAGCAGGGTTCCAGCTGTTTGGTCTTTTCATTGGCCCTCTCGATGGGTCGAAATCTTGGGAGTAAGCGCAGTGCATTTGTCGAAGAACAAGAAGCAAAGTCGGATTGCACGGTTTCCGTATTCAGTTTGATATATTCATGTGCTGATTCCTGTTTTAGAAGTATTATTCGAAGGCCGAGTAACCCGTGACGGAGTGTTCAATCATGCCGACTTTTTGAAATATAAAGTTGGAGATGTTGTTAAAATTTATGCAATAGAATTAAGTGATCGGGCGGACTTGTGGGAAGGAGAAGTAAGAGAGACGTATTTGATATTTCACGAATAATTTTAGGAAAATTTGTGATTATAGTTGAATGGGACTCGTGGACTAATTTACAAAAGTCATATCGATCACGATGGCTTTTATCATTTCCTCGTCGAGACTATTGAAGAGAAAAAACCGGAACGCGAGCTGTTGTTTATTCACCATCGCCATAAGAAACCGGGTCAAAATCCATTTCTTGGCGTAAGCTTGCTTTGATTAAAACGCGAAAAAAACCTTTTTATTTGATTTTGTCAATTTTAGATTGCGGAAGCAGCGTCCGCCTTGGCTAAACAATACGAAGTGACAAAAAAGCGTTTCGAACAATCATCAGATAATAATGAGGCGAGTGCGAGTGAAAACGCAGCTGTCGTCAACGCTGGCCAGACTGGTCATCATCTCGGGCACGGACACTCGCACGATGGTGATCCGCATCATCATCATGGACATAGCCACGGTGGATTTTACGAAAATAGGGCGAAACACGCGGCGTCGGGTCAAGCTCAGGCGCCAGCAGTGCAGGCTGCGCCGCCGATCGTAAATCAAGAATCTGAGGCTCAAGCGGCAACTCCTGTCCCAGTTGGAGCGACGAGTCAAACAGCTGAACAGCAGTCGCCTAATCAGCAAGAGCCCCAACAGTTGATGCCGAATCAACAACCTGATAACATCGATCAAAATTCGGTAGGACAAGTGCAGCATACAAGTGCGGCTGGCGATAAACAGCAGTCGGGTCAGCAAGTGCCGTCGAATCAGCAACCCGCAAACGCCGATCCCAATTCTGTCAGCCAAGGGCAACCAGTGACTGAACAACCAGCTCAGAGTCAATCACAGGTCGTGTCTGGTCCTACAGCGCAGCAGACAAGTGCGGCTGGCGATCAACAGCAGTCGGGTCAGCAAGCCGGACAAGGGGAACAGCCGGCTGAACAACCAGCTCAGAGCCAATCACCGATCGTGTCTGGTCCAACAGTGGTGGCGCAGCAGACAAGTGCGGCTGGCGATCAACAGCAATCGGTTCAGCAAGCCGGACAAGGGGAACAGCCGGCTGAACAACCAGCTCAGAGTCAATCACCGATCGTGTCTGGTCCAACGGTTGTGGCGCCAGGAGAAGAGCAGAAACCGATTTCGAATACTCCAGAGATCAACGCTGGTCAAGCAGAACCTCTGAAAGATGAACAGAAAATGCCCGATAGTCAAACGCAGCCGAATGTTTCGTCGCCATTGGATCCGATGCAACCTCAAGAAGAACAACCAAAGTCGGAATCTGTTAATCAACAGCCTGTGACACCGCCCGCAGAACAAGGTAAAGAATCAACTAATGTCAAGATCGGTCTGCAGCAACCAGTGGCTAGCGAGCCTGTCGTCAAGGCGGATTCTGGATCGCCAGTGGCGTCGGATCAACAACCGAGCAACGGGCAGACACCGAAAGAACAAGGCACGACGGCAGAAGCACCGAAGGTGGTTGAAGTAAATCAAAGTCATGGATCTTTAGAGACGGGTCAATCAGCCATCAATGAATCAATAGCAGCGAATCAAAAGGAGTCATCGATTCCAACAGCGAGTGCTCAGAATCAAGAACAATTGAAACCTGAGCAGCCTCTCGTGCAACCACCCTTGAGCTCAGATCTTTCGAGTCAACCGAATACCGTAACTCCGCAGCCGTTGATGGCCGAGCCTATTCAGCAAACTCCGCCTCCTGATCAATCGAAGATCCCGGATTCGACCACAGCAACAACAGAGTCGCCAACTGCGGAAATTCGAGACGAGCTTGGTCGAGAATACTGCATTAAAGGCGATTGTGATCAGAGTTTGGATAAGAAGGCGGATTTGGAAAAAGATGGTGCAAAGACTGGAAATCAAGAGAACCCTCCGACTGCATCCGAACAAGATCATCGATCGCATGGTCATGAAGGTGGTCATGGGCATTCGCATTCGCACGACGTGCATGACCATGGGCACGATCACGGACATTCGCATGGTGGCCATGGCCATAGTCATGCTCCTCCGCCGCCGACCTTTTTGGATCGCTTGAAAATTATATGGCGTGCTAGCGTTTCAACGGCGACTTGGACGAAAGAGAATGCGAAACCGGTCGTGTACGGTGTGAAGTTTATTTTGGGTCGATGGAAACGCATTCTGCCAAGAGAATTGGGCGATACACTTAGCGAACGAGATTTGCTGTTATTCAGTACGGCTGTCTTCTTGTTTATTTTGCATTTGATCAGTCGAATGTTCGGTGAACGTAGTCGACGCGATTCAATCCTAAAATTGAGCGAACACGCGGAATTATATGAAAAATATATGGTTTTGAAAGTGGAGAATGATAAATTAAGAGCGGCATTAGGAGGCGGTGGTGGATCGACGGCGAACGCTACTGCGTCTGGAGCGAACGCAGGAAATGTGGCGCAAATAACTCAACAATTACAAGAAAAATATGAAAAGCTACTTTTGGAAGACCGAGAACGATCGGATTCGATAATAAATGAATTGAAAAATGACAATGATCATCTACGTCAATCGCACGATTTGTTGGATGGAGAATTGGCAGAGTTACGAAGGCAGCTGGCCAAACAAGGGCATTCGGACAAAGAATTGAAACAACATCAACGAGAGTATGATGAATTAAAAGGACGCTACGAATCTTTGAACGAACAATTGAACGAATATCGAGCCCATTTCGAACGTGAACGAGAGAAATCGGACGAATTCGAAAGGCGATTGGCCGAAGAACAAGCCAAGTCTGTATCCAAAGAAATGTGTAGTGAACAGTTGAAAGAAGAAATGGCCACTGTTCAGGAATTGTTGAACGAATCGAGGGACGAAATGAGACGATTGACCGACGATCTGGCCGTGAAGACGGAGGAAGTAGAAAGTTTGAAAGAATTAGTTACTGCGTTGAAATTGGGTAAAGTGGATGAGGAAGAGAGGGCCACGAAATCTAAGCGTCATCACGACGACGAGGAGGAAGGGGGCAAGAAATCGTCCGAATCGAACGGAGATTGGGATTTGGGCGAAGGATTGGACGAAGAGGATGGACATCGCGTTCGTCAACATCATCAACAATCGCCAGCTGTGGATTTGGAGGCGAAATTGGCCGAATTAACGGATGCGGCTAAATTAAGAACGAAGATCAAGGAGTTGGAAGAGGAAAGAGGCCAAATGAAGAAAGTGTTGGGCGAGGAGTACGAAGGTAAACGAATATTAGAACAGCAGTTGGCCGAGATGAAGAAAGAATACGATGACATGAAGCTGCATCAAAAAGAAGCCGAACAGCTAACGTTACAAGCTCAAACTCGACTGCAAGTTCTGGAAGAGTTCTTTCAAGCCAAACAGACGGAATTGCAAAAACAACTCGGGCAGCAGCAAGTGCTCAGTCAACAGCGGTCGGAATTGTTGGGTACGGCTGAGGAGAGGATAAAGCGGTAAGGCTGGGCCTAAGTCAAGGTAGTGGGAATATAGCGGAGGGTTAAACGGCATCCCTTGGGGTTTGGAGGTCCGATACTCGCCCCGCAAGGAAGGCATCAGACCAGTCGGTGTGATCTTTCAACCGTCTTGTCAGATCGCCTAGAAGTACTCCTGGCTTGAATCCGGCTGGGTCTGTCATCGTGCCACACCTGTTCTCTAGTTCTTATTGCTCCCACTATTTTGTTGCGCTGGTTTAGTAATCCTGATAAAGATTTATATTTTTAGGTATCAAGATGAAAAAACTCAAGCGGAGAAGATCGCGGAAGATCTGCGGCGTGAATTAAAGGATATTGAACGGGAGAATTCTAAGCTGCGCCAGGAGGCTGATCGTCAACGGCACGAAGCCTGGTTGACCACTCGACGCAATGAACGCGAATTGGAGGCTTTGCGTTTGGAAGCGGCAGCTTTACGAGCTCGTATCGCGGACGTGAGTACAAGTGGAGCGAAATCTTTCGTTAGTGAGCAGCGCAGTCCGGCTGGCAGCACGGGTGGTCCGCCCGTTGATGACAACAATTCGTCGGAAGCAGAATTGGCGGGAATCGTGGCTCGCGAATCGCCATATTTGCCCGGTGGCAAAATGAACAAGTCTGCCTCATTCCCGCCTCAACCACCGGGCTCGGAACCACCACCTTATCTCCCGTATATGCCATCGTATCCACCTCCGCCGATGCCACCCATGCATATGCCCCCGCCGATGGACTATCCACCACCGCCACGATCGAGTGGTCACGTGTCGCCCATGTATCCCTACGGCATGCCACCAATGGACTACGACGATTATCGACGGGGCGGCCCATCGCCCCCGATGGGCGAGTACAGGCGAGGTCCCCGAAGTACTGGCAGCGGAGGCGTTGGTGCAAGTGGGGCGGTGAAGAGGAACAAGTCAAAGACGCGTAGTCCTCCAAGGTCGCCCTCGCCACCTCCCGAAGAGTTCAGGCGCAGTGGACGACGAAGCGAAGGAGCTGGAGGAAATGCCCGAAGGAGCAAATCGAAGAACAGAAGTCCGCCCAGAATCCCGTCGCCGTCGTTCTTTAGGAAGTACTAATTATTGAAGTCGTTAATTAATTTAAGGTTCGTTTTGTATAGACTCGGTGGTAAGGCTGTGGTGGATGGAAGATGCTGATTGGGTTCCCTTCTGTTCCCCTTTAGTCGAATGGGTTTCGGCGCTGGTGCGTAATAAATCTGTTTGGGTAATAAGAAAGGTGAATTGAATTGTTTGTGATGTAAGTGCTTATGGGCTGCGGACAGCCTCGGGCTACGTTAGGTGGTGTGGCTATTGTTGAAGTGCAAACAAAACATGGGATAAACTTTCTAAAATTGGTAGTCTAAATATGTGCATTAGTCCAGTCAGGTCTGGTCTAATCTTGCTGCAGCATAGAATTCTGCTGCACTCCATTGTTGGAGACTTGAATTTCGCACTTTGTACACCACAGAAGAGACCGAAGAGAAGCTTTTTATTGGCTCAGAATTCAGATTATTTCGAGCATGGAATGCGGGATGTGGGAATGTGACAATAGGGGTGCAGTATGCGCTGGCCTGATGGAGCTCGATGGCATTGCACAGATGCAAGCACCTAGAAGGCCTCTTAAACCTGCAGAAGCCCGGACACCTCGAACAGGGAGAGGGCCTACTGGGTTGACAGTGCCTATCGTAGGATTCGAGATCAGTTGGGTCGATAGCTCCTTGTGATCTGGGAGAGGTGGGTCGGATCGAGGTTTAAACAGCACATTGCCATGTGGTTCACTGTTGTAGCCGGCACTCCAGGACGGTTGGGGGATCGATTTCTCTCCCTTAGCAGCTGTGGGTGGGCACCTACACACACACGTCGGTAGCTCGAATCACCCCTGCGTGGTGCCTACCAATAACGATAGCCTTTCCTGGGCCGACGGACGGACACCTTCACGAGTGTGACTATAGTGACGGGCATTGGAATAGGTGAAGGTGGATGAGACCCAACCGCTCGGTACGAGATACGTAGATGGACTGAAGGCACCTGCGAAAACTAGTCCTAGAACCAGCCAGGATCAGATCCAGGCTCGCTCTATCTCAAGAGATGTCGAGCGTAGTCGATGGCTGAAAATCACTTGGCGGGTGATCGGTTGCCAGACGAGCCTCTGTACAGCCGTCTCCCAGTTCCCCTGGGAAGTAACCCTACTGGGTGTCTCAGAGACTTCAGTCTCACCGCCTGACAATGAGTGACCTGCTTACGCTGTTCCTATTGGAACTTTTATGGAGGGGACTATTCGGAATAAACTCCCACAGCCCATTTGTGGACACTGGTTGAGGGTGCACCTGATCCTTCCGAGGTGCACGTGATGGTTGATGGTGCAGGGTCCGTGGGTACATTAGGAGGAAACCCTGCAGGGTTCAGGGTACCTAACTACCTCAAATCCTGACTGCCTCCCGGAACCGTGCTGGTACAATGCACCCCACTCCATCACGCAGGCTCCATGCAGATCTGGTTATCCTGGAATGCATGGTGCTTGCGGTCACTGTGCTCACAACATCTTCGAGTACTACAGCCGCTCGCACGAACACAAAGCAAGTGAGCATATCAATACTTGACAGGAGCCGCGGTGTTTCAGTTGGCGAAGGCGTTGGTCCCACGTTGCTCGGGCCAGCAACTCTGATTGGGAGGCCGCAGTTCTGTTCCTGCTGAGGACGGCAGCTTAGCATGACCTTTGCTGGCCTTGCACACCTGGCTCTGGGCGACTCACCAAGTACCGTCACTGGTAGAGGAAACTGAGGGCTGAGGACAGTAGTTTGGTAAGGCTGTTCTCAGAGTGGGAACTGGTCTTCGACGGCGATTTGGTGGCCCAGGTCGTGGCCTAGTTGGTTAAGGTGTTTACTACTCACGCTGGGTGCGCACTTTACAGGAGAAGGCTCGACTCCCGCCTGGGTAAAAAATGATTGTTCCTGTTTTTTAGCCCTCGAGTGCGCTGCATAGTACATTACATTCAGTAAGTCCTTCTCTGGCCTGGCGCACCTCGGTCGTCTCACTGGGTATGATCAAGGGGCGGCCTTGCACACCTGGGCTTGTTTGACTCACCCGGCGCCGTCAAGTGGCGGGCGAGTAGAGATCAGGAAACTGGTCCTACACCACCAGTCGGGAAGGTCCCTCCCTCCTCGCCCAATATCATCCTGGGACGCTGTGCTGCTGACGCACCTGACGGCCTCGCTTATATCATGACTTCTGGCAGGCAGAACGGATTGGAAGTCCAATGGGGAACTGGGGTGGCGCCAACCCAAAAAAGTTTTGTAAAAAGTTATCAATACTTGATCTCACATGGACAACTTGCTTCAGCAGCGATCACAAAGCACGCACATATACAGCTATCAGAATCGATTAGGTCTTGGTTGTTATGAACGGCACTTACTGTACACCAACAGGATACACCTCACTCCCACCGCATCACATCACAACATAATCAGGCCGGGTATGTCGACACCAGAGGACCCGCGTCGTTGCACTTCCTCCCTTTCGAACATCCTTTCTAGTTCGCTGTTAGGGTTATCACGATCAACCGAAAAGACGGATCCTCGCTTGGCACTGGATCGAGGCGATGACGAGCCCAATGAATTAATGACTCGTTTCTGAAATTGACTCAGCACGGAACCTCGTTTAGTCGATTTTGGTTGTTCGATTGGGGAATGATCGATTTTATCATTGATCATAATGATCGGGATGGGTGACGGGGTGGAACAATAATAGTCGGAGAGACCATTTTTAGAAAGTTTAGGCCGACCGTAAAGAGGGACTGGTTCTGGAGTGGTCGGCGATGCTGGTAAGGAATCGGGGTTGCACTTGGAATTGGCACCAGCAGTTTCCAAATCACCAGATTTGGGCGCAGTATTCTGTTTCTGACTCATAATTGACCAGACTGAATTCGGTGCGATCAGGACACTGCTTGGATCAGCATTAGTTGATTGAATGATGTGAGTCCTGGCCTCGCCCTCCTTTTATTCTATAGTTTATTGCCAATAAAATCAGCATTTGTGCACCAAGCCGTAACTCGAGGACCCGAGACGTAATCAAAGAAGTGGATGTTTTGCTGGCACAATGGAATGTCCCCGCAACAAAATGCTCACACTAACCTCGCTTTATCTTATCATTGTTACTGGGGCAATTTTATGCTGATGTGACAACATAAGCGAAGCAAAAACCAATTCTAGTCGACGCCTTCGAACCCCTTGAAAAACATGCAATAACTATTTTAGGTCTGCCAAGCCTTTTCTTAGGTGCTTTGTTATCAGATGCAAGAAAAACTGGTCTGGTCGCTAGGAATAGTAAAATCAGATCGGCAGATTAGTCTTATCAGTTACATGGTTAGGCGTGGGATGGTAGATGGTTTTGGTGGTATGGCTCAGGAAGTAGTGTACTCCATTGTCACTCCGATCTGAATGGAGTCAGTATTCCTGAATTGAAGTCCATCTGATTACTGGCAGAGAGAACGTGCTGATTGTGACGGGACGTTGCCGGAGCGATGGAATCAGCCAACGGATCAAACAGCGGAACGTCGTGGAATGGACGATTAATCGACGATCGATGCAGCGGTATGAGTGATCGGACGTAACGGGCAGATCGGCAATCGACAAGGAGCGACAAAGAAGCTCGACGTCGCGGAGAAAAAATGCTCGACTGCTCAAGCTCGCCACTTATGTGATGACCGTGTTTAGTTCAACTCTTTTACTTCGTGGAACCGCCCTTGAGCAGACCTATCCTAGGTCGGCGAGACAAGAACTTTGTTGGAGCAGGCGATTCTTGCGACTATATCTGCTGCTGAAACATTAACCCGAGTGGTTGACGTTT
Organism: Mesodorylaimus sp. YZB2_4; assembly: GCA_030248295.1. Lineage (NCBI taxonomy): Eukaryota > Metazoa > Nematoda > Enoplea > Dorylaimida > Dorylaimidae > Mesodorylaimus > Mesodorylaimus sp. YZB2_4. The sequence continues at coordinate 48,956 of JASANH010001374.1, read as the reverse complement.
CGCAGCAGAAGATATTCTCTCCCATTCGCCGAAGCCTACCAGACACAAGGGTTACATACGGGCCAGGTCAAGGCAGAAGAAGCCGGATAAGACACACAAAGCAGGCACCAAAGGTACAGCAGGCAAGAGATCCAGCCAAATGCTCCATCATGTGATCTTTGCATTTTGAAGTCGCAACGTCAGTTCCTGAGTGCAAGGGATGCTTTCCTTGGTGTCCACTTCTCAAATCCGTTCTATCTCTGCAATTTGCGAAAGTGCACCTGGCTAGCAGGCGCCTGCTCGATTGCTGAACCATCTGATTCGCCAGGGAGCTGCATCCAGTAGCCAAGTCTCTAAGGGATCCTTGAGTCGGCCGCCAGCGGTCAAGTAATTGCGGGCACCCGTATGAGGTTTCGTTGGACCCCTAGTGTATGTACTATGTCTGGGCCCGTATTACTGGACGGAGTGACCAGTGGAGATTTTGCGCCAACAAAAAACCTGGGCAGCCAATCAAGTCTTCCAACTTAATCCATGGCTCCACCTTTTTTAGCGCCAGTGCCCAGCAGATAAGCCTCTGTAAAGAGGAATACCTCCTCAATCTCGAGTGTGGTGTGGATAAGCGGAGAAGAAGAAGCTGGAATCGCATGTCAAGGAGAAACCGCCTAGAGTGCCTTCCATTTTCCTTGTCTCACACACGCCTCGTTCAGGTTTGCAATGTCAACACGCATAGTTTGGACTTGTTGATGACCTACATTTTATGACTGAACAAAATAAAAATTCTTATCACTGCGGCTGTTTTGAATTGTACTCTCGTAAATGCTTGTCTTTGATGTACGATCTAAGACGAAGGTGTCAGTCAAAATGCGGTCTTCAAAGAGAGGTCGAATTTTTCTCTGTCAATGAGATGTGGGCGGGTTACGCTCAAGTTAATGGCCATGACTCGCGGGCTCTGGCCGATGCTTTCATGAGTGCAATAAAGTGCAGCTGAGCAGGAGCTGGGCAACTGCAACTGCTGCCGTAAAGCTACGGACAGCTTGAGTGATAAGGGATATCGCCATGTCCTGCAGAATGACTGCTGATGTCATGATGCTCCTTGCGGCTAGGCTTTGCCAGGCGCACTTTCGCAAATTGCAGAGATAGAGTGGAGTTGAGAATTGAGGACACGAAGGGAAGCTTCCCTTGCACCCTAGCATCCTATCTGCTAGTGACGTTGTGATTTTAGTGCAAAGATCAGCACGCTCTCTCTGCCAGTGGTCAAGTAGACAATCCTTGCCACTGGCGAAGATGCGCTGGCTGGTCTGAACTTTTTCGTTTGTCATAACAGCCTTTTATGGAAATGAACTCTGCAGCTCTCAATTATCGCGCAGTAGATTGTACCGCGTAGTACACAGGCATAACAGAGCGCACTACCCCCCCCCCTTAGGAGGTGAACGGTGACGGCTTGCCCGGATACTCATAATGCGTGTCTGCAGCCTGCAATCTTCGCTTGTCAGTGACGGACAATGAGCCTTCAAGAGCAACAAAAGGCAAAGGGACGCTATGTCGCCGGGTGAGGCTTTGATCTGTGTTGACATCTGACGTGCTGGAGGACGTGCCGTTGACGATCAGGTTCCTGACGCGGACAACGCTGATCGTCAGGACGCTGATTGCCAGGTCGCTGATTGTCAACGGCACGAAGCCTGGTTGAAGTCTTTGACCTACAGTACTGTGTATCCACTTACTGAATCGGCTATGGACAGTCATCAAAGCACGAGTCGCAGAAATATATTTACCACACAGAACACACAGAAAATTTAAAAAAATACGAGCTCCCAGTGCATCTCCCGGATGAACCACTAGCCCGCATGGGTTGTTTTAGTCTTGGAGACAGAAAGTCGCCTGGGCAATAATTCCTTAGAACTAATCCTTCTGAACAAACCGACCAAGGTGTTAGATCGTGGCTTCTTCTCTTCTTCCACCACTGGTTCTTGCTGTTCAGAATATTGTTTCACCAACTTTTTCGATTTCCCGCTTTGCTCCTTGGACGATGTCGACCCACAAGAATCCTTTTGATCCAAGTGCGGAGCAGACTCGCTAATTTTACGTTGTCTCTGAGTTAAGGGAGGGAATTTCCTTATTTGGTACTCCACCTCTTCCTCGTCCGTGTAACCATATTCGCGGAAAAGCGGTATAGCGAATGCCATGGCTGGCCTAAATAACAAGCTTCCTGTAGCGATCGTACTCAGGCAACAACCTAGGCAGCCTTTGTGCACAGAAGTCGAAGATGAAAAGCGGGCCCTTATCGTTCGGAATGCCTTATCAGCTGGGAAATATTTGTAATTTAAAATAGACGGAGCTGACTTGGACAAAAACATGTCTGTCAAGTGCAAATACAGATCTGTTGCTGAAAACTGCTTTTATGGCTCTGTTGACGGAATCTACTGTATTTGTGAGTGAAGGCTATGGTGAATTTGCTAATTTTGGTAAAAATGGGTAGCGGTGTGGACAAACAATAAAGATGCATAGACGGGCTGGGCTGGGCTCAGACGAAGTAGGGAAAATGCAAAGAGCTGGAGCGATATGAAGGCACTTACAGTCACGGAGTGACCAGCAGTTCAAATCTGATCAATTTCTATGTTCGAATACAATCGATGCGGAAAGTCGGCGAGACAACACACGCGTACTCGGACAGCTTATGTTGCAGAGCGGTCGATTGGCGCTTATAAGTGGCTTGCACCTGCCCTGCACATGCTTTGTTTCTGAGCCGCCCCGCCAGTGTGTCGATCAATCATCACGGGAGTGAATAGATGACCACTAAACCACGCGCTGTTCGCTCTCACTGCTCGTCAGCTGTGTTGTGCAGCAGTTGCTGTGGCCCTGCTGAAAAACCTACAATACATACTGATGATGCCTCCTGAGGCCGTATTCAAGAACGCTTGCTGTAATTACGGTGAGGCCCAGAGTCCTGTGGCCCGGAGTGCATGCAGCACTCTCAATCAGGCTTGGGCTGCACTAGCACGCTCAACACACCCATCGCCTCTGACCATAGCCCATGCTCATGCAGTGTTCCCATCTGACTAGCAGCCCCTCTACTTTACACTCCCAGCACACTGACTGGCCGCGTGCCGGTCATTTCGTGTTTGTCTTTGCATGCAGAGTAGTCGACTCGTCCTCGGCAGTGTTTCAAATTTGATCGTGCGAGATGCTGCCGTTCGATCCACGCGGTCCAGTGAAAATTGTTCAAGACGAAATTGACGAATACAAAATCAACGAGTGCGATTTGGGTGTGCTGAGTAGTCCCGCATCGGGCAATGCCAAAGTTCGATTGATTCATCCCGGCTACGAAGTGGTGAGTGAGGCTTCGATTCCCCTTCAAAACCAGGCTTCTTATTGCTGTTCAGATTTGCGAATGTCGAAATTTGGCAGTGCAGTCGAAATATTTCCGTCGGCACCTGGGGCGTTACCCGACCCCGTCCACCCTACTCATACCCGACCACATTCCACTGGACGGACTCGTGGGAGCCATCAGTTTCATGGAGAACGGCCAAGTGCAAGTGTCGGCCGACAACCTGGCCTCGCTCCTGCGCGCTGCCTCCCGAATGGAAATCCCGCAGCTGCAGCGTCGTCTCGAACAGTACCTGCGAGTCGTGAGTGACCACTGGTGGCCAGTCGGGCCCCGAGTCTGACCTCCTTCCCTTCAGCTATCGAGCATCGACGGATCGTACTTCCTGTTGGCCTGGGACATGTGCTACCGCTCGCCGGCCACTGTCCAGCTGCGTGATGAGATGATGCGTCGAGCGGCCGAAGATTTCAGCAGTTTGTACGGTCGTCCCGAATGGCCCCGTGTCAGCGGCCACCTGCTTCGACAGTTGTTCGCCCGCCCGGATCTCAAAGCCAAAGCGCCGACGAGCATTTTCGAAGCCGCGCTCAGTTGGATCGCGGGCAATCCGAGCGGCGACCCGAGATCGGCGGATCGGATCATGTCGGCCGTGCCGTTCCATCAAATGTCCACCATCGATCGACTGCAGTGCTTGGAGAAGGCCAAGCGAATGCAGCTGACGCACCTCGTCCGACCTCGGGTCATGTTGGCCGACTGGTACGATCCCCTCGACGCCCCCGACCCCACCTAAATCACTGTTTCCCTCTCAGGCACGTCTCCTGCCACGACGCGGGCCAGGAAGTGTCGAGCGATCTGTGCCCGGCCAAGCACGAACTTGTGTTTGGTGAGAAACGCCTGGACCGGTATCGCTCGCAGAGGGAGGACAAACCGACGCGCTCGTCCGCCCAAACTGGTGAGTGTTCTTCGTTGGCAGTCATCGGGCGATAAGACTCGCAGTCCGCCATTTGAGGCTCCCCGACTTCGACGGCGACCACGAACGGATCAGCGCCCGATCTTCCAGCCACGGACAAACGAGTGCGTGCTGGCCCAACCCCCCGTCTGACAGGACATGGGTTCTCTGTTTCAGGAGTCGTCCCCATCTCCGAGCAGTGGCACGCTGACCCGACTGTCTTACAGTCCGTCGATCAGGAAGGCCCGCAGTGTCCCCTCGCCATCGCCGCGCAAGTTGAAGGCCCGAGTGCCGCCTGCCGTGAGTTGGCTCGGTCAGAGTCCAGATGTCCATTCAGTGTCTGGTCCTATCGTTGCAGGGACCGATGGGCAGGCCAGTCCGGTTCTCATCGGTGACCTACATCAAAAAGCGACGAGGAGACGACGATCGCGAAATGGCACCTGGTCCGAAGAGCCAGTCTAGTTCGGGTAAGCATAGCCGCATGCCCTCGCCTCAGGGCACTGACTGGCATCGTCATTCCAGAAGTCGTGCTGGTTCCCGTGAAACCCCCGTCACGCAAAGACACCGACACGGCCGGAACGGTAGATCGGACCGGACTGAATTCGTGCTATTTGTCATTTTCAGTTTTTAGAATTTGCGGACGACTCTCGATGCTCGAATGGGCAAGCCGATCCGATTCTCCTCCAGCACTGCCATCAAGAAGTCTAGCGAAGTCTTGGAGTTCAAGGAACCACCGGCCGACGTAATGGTTTCTGCCCCCCCCCCCCCCAGTGGTCACTGCAGACTGGTCCCTCCTTGCAGGACTCCGTGGGTCCGCTGGGAAACCCGATCAGCTTCTCGTCGGTCGCCTTTGTCAAGAAGGTGCGCAATGGCGAGGGTGCCGAGTCGGACACTGACCAAGATGCTTTGTCGCCGTGGCGTCAGCCAGTGGTCTTCACTGCCAGCAGGGACCCGCTGCCCAGGGTAAGGCTACTTTCGGGCCCACATTCAGAGACAATGCAGGGTGCAGTCTTCAGGAAAGTGGGAGGACGCTGGGAGGCTCGGGTGGACCGATGCAGTTCAATTCAGTGACCGTGGTGAGGAAACTGGGCGACAACGAGAAGGAGGTGATCTACAAGGACGTCGTGCAGGCCAAGAAGGATCGGGAATCGATGGCCATGTGAAGTAAGTTGTGGCAAGGGTTCGAATCGTGCATTGGCCACCGCCGCTTGCTGTTTTCTCACTCAGCCCTCGTTCCAGGGAAAAAATCGCTCAAAACTTGAATCAGAAATTTCCGGTGCGACTAGAATCTTAGTGACCTTGGTGATGTGACTAGTTCCCAGATGGAATCAGCTTTGGCAAAACAGGGTGTGCTGGCGCAGTGGTTTTTGCTCGGGTGGGGCTCTCAGCACCTGGTTTCTGCACATACAGCTTCACAAATTTGTATCTCAAGCCACAACAGTAGAACACAAGCAGCTAGTATTTTTTGGTTGGACTCGAACTGGTCGACGTGGCTGTGCACGCATAGCGTCGATGCAGCGGGGCCATCCTGGACATGTCGGAGTAGGTGGATGCGGCGAAGGAGCTGAGGAGCATGGCTGGGTCCTTGACCATTCCTGTCTCGCACGAGGCCATCGACTCGGTGCCACCGTACAGAAAACAGAACGCCACGTGAACGCAGACCACCATGGCGAAGAAGACACCGGAGACTATGCACATCCACGAGAGAACACTGCAGGGCTGGGAACAGGCTGGCTCGAAGTAAAGCTCTGGAAAGAAGAGGTTTATGAAATCTAGCGAGGCGACACCTGATACAGTCGAGTTTGACCCGAACTAGTCACCAAGGTCTGAAAATTATCCTCCGAATCTTGCCTGCTGGAGTCAAGCGGAATGCAAAGACTGCTGCGGATTTGTTCTTGCATCAACATATGTAACCCTCTGCCGGCAGGCCATGGCGAGTGTAGTAGGTGTGTTTGGCCTGTGGGGAAGGTTGTGTATCTGGTTGCCTTGACTGGCCGCCTTATACACGGAGCGTATTGGCTTGCCTTCGTTGGCCAGTCGATACGCTCCTCCAGGCGAGGCTGATCCCCGTCGGGTTGATGTCGGGTTGATGTCTCAGGCACCTACGACTAGGTGACCTACGTGAGTCCATCCGCTCCCCGCGGTATCTTCTGCAATGTAGGGATATTCCGCCTTTTACCCTAGTGGGAGAGAATAATCGACACTCTCCCCTAGCTGGGACGTCAACCCCTCGGGTTGATGTTTCTAGGTCAGGTGCAGTCGCGAGACTTGCCTACCTCCCTCCAGTCGGAGTTTTTATCCCGCTGACTTCGCTCGGTCGCACGCTCTCCTACGCCTGCCGCCACGGTTGCACAAGTATTGCTATGCTGGCAATAAGTCAGAAAGGATCGAGCGCTGTCCCGAGTTCAACTGTCCCCTGGTGCCGCCTAACAAAGCCAGGTTTTTCACACTGACGAGTATACTCTAAACTCCGGATCTAAAATCCAGTGGCTCAAAAATGCCATCCAGTTGGAGTGTAGAGCCCTTGGGGACGACTCATGATTCAGGCTGCGGTTCTACTCAGGCGATGCGCAGAACAAGCCTGACAGACTCCGTTTCGTCAGGCAGTGTTCTGTTCAGTCTTTCTGTCGATTGGTCGTGTTTCGCCAGCGTCTCTGGCAAGTTCGAAATCAAAATGGGTAAGTTGTAATTTCCTGACCGTACTCGTCATGAATATATTTTCTTTTCAGAGAAATACAAGTACATAATTATCGGATGCGCAGCTGCGGGAATTGGCATCGTGACCGTCGTCGGATCGGCCATTCTTTTGTGCATCATGAAAAGGCGAATCGCTAGTGAGCAATTTCCAAGCGGCATTCTGATTTAGGTATTCGATCGCTCTCAATTTCAGCTCAACGTGAAAAAGAGGGTAAAGAGCAAGCCATGGCTACCATTGAGCAATCTACTCTTAGTACTGATCAACCAAATAAAGCTAAAGCCTTAATCATGTATGTGCCGCTGGCGACCGATCACCCGACTGCGATTAAAGCGGCCGATTTCAAACAAGAAGTCATCGAATTCAATGACTTGTCGAAACAAGATGTCGCAGCATATCTCGAATCGATACGGTACAAAAGGCCCAGTGCGCCCGATACTGATTTGGAACTGCAACGTGTGTTCAACGAGGAATTGACCAAGAGCGATCGATGTCGTCATCCCGAATACGATATCATCGAGTCCAGTCAAGCACCCGTCGTTGGCCTGCATATCAAAGAAAAAAATCACAAGTGTTTGAATGCTAGCCTCCTGACCGATTTGTACGGCGAGGAGTTCATGGTCTCGCAGGCACCCTCACCAAAACTCTTCTATTGTCATTGGGAAATGATCTGGCAGAGACAAGTAAGCCTGTGAGCGAAATTGACGAGGTTATTTTATTGATTGTTTCAGGTGGGAGTCATCGTGTGGTTAGGCTCGATAGGAAGCAGTAAGGCTGCAATCGAACCGTACATCCGCTTGCTCCCTGGTCAGCACGAAAGCTTTGGTCGATTTGACGTCAAAACGACGAGTGCTATCGGCTACCGAGGAATGTTCAACCAGTACGACGTGTCAGTCAAGAACAAACATATCTACAGCACAGTCGACTTCCGAGGACGTGAGAAACGACGGGTAAAACAGCCTGATCTCTGTCCCGCAGCGGGAGGGGGGGTCAGTGTTTGATCTCTAGCGATACAGGCTGGTTCGTCAAATCCAAAAGCGTGCGAGCAGTGCGTGCGCATGGGATGGGGCTATCGTGTCTATGTGGCTATTTTACCGTCTTCGGCGAGCTAAACGATTGTATCTTTGATCGGATTTCCCAGCAGGAGTCGCCCACTGGCCCGCTCACAGCACATGATTCCTAAAATCTAACTACCGTATTTCTGTTGCAGATCTACATCATCCACATTGATAAGTGGCCGAAGAAAGCCAAAAGTGCAAAGGCGGAACGGCTGGCGTTGACTGTGGAAATGATTCGATGTATGGCTGTACAACAGAAACAGAATAGACTGCCAGCGGTCTTGGTCCATTGCAGCACCGGCTTGGAGTATTCGTGTTCTTTTTACGCTATCTATTTGAACCGACAGCTCTATCTTCGTTTCAACTCCCTCAATGTCAAGGCTATCTTAAAAATGATCGAACGAGCCAGGTACAAAGCCTTTTCATCGCATCGCTCCAAGGACCAAATCCAAATCGTGTACATCGTGTTGTTGGAGTTGATCGAGAAGTATCCCCGTCCGCTGCAAGGTACCCTCGGCCCTTGGCCATGTATGGACTTGGTAACAAACTTTCATTCTAGGCTCGCTGAAAGAAGCGCCCGAGTTCAAGGAAACGTGCAAAGCGGACAGGGCCTTGCTTTTTGCGAGTAATCCAAAGAGCCCTGCATCCTGTGTTCTTCCCTCCACACCAAAGCCAAGTCCTACACCACCAAGACTGTTGCAGGTTTAAAGAAGGGCGGAAATGTGTGATGTTGATTGCCTTGTGACGACGATAAGCTGGAATATGTTTCTGATTTTTATCGGAAAAGTGATGCCTGTCACATCGCAGGTGCGACGGGGACGGTTCGACTCCCAACTGCGTGTAAAAATGCTGGTCCGTTGTTGCTTTCAAGTTGGCGGGGCAAGCTACGACTGGAGCAATGCAAGCCTTGCGACTATACCTGCGGCTGAAACATCAGCCCTATGGGTTGACGTCTCTCAGCCAGGGGAGATCGGATCGACTATTATCTCCCACTCGCCAAGGCCCACTGGCACCACATATGTGCACTATGATCGCGAAACATCAGTTTTTCTCCAGCCAACATCAGCCTGTTTTTCCTTCATCAGAAGCACTACTGCCACAGGGCATCTATTGGCCCATAGTTGTGACTGCTTGGCACTTGAGCAAGGCACTCAAATTGGACACCTTTGATTGTGGTATCAGGCCGACCCTGTGACGCATCTGGCTCATGTTAGCCGCTGGAGCCAATGGTGGAGCTTTAGCTGGGCAGTCAACCAAGTCTGGCTTGTACAGTAGTTGTCTCGTGACTCACGATTTGTGATGTGATTTACTATGCGATGAACTGGCAACGATTGAAGTCAGAGTTTTTAAGATTCCTGTTTTGCTTGAGGCGTCAGTAAAAGGCCGAAGGAAGACCACTTGAAATACAAGGAGGCCGTGAAGACCACGTCAGCGGCCAGCGGCCCAATCCCGACGAATGATATTGCGGCTGCTGCCTCGTGCAGGTCGATCCAGGTCCAGTGAATACAAGTGGGATAGGTTAGCTGTGAGTGTTATGCCGAGGCGAGGCGAGAGAACACTCACATAATAAGAAGGATCTTGAGGGGCCCTCAATAAATCTCTGCGACGAGCATACAAAAGATGACATCGTCAGATTCAGTATATGCGAAAGACTCATCGTCAGAGCACAACAAAACATGGAAACTTTTCTTGCCGAGACACTTGCCACGAAATTTGGCTGTTTGCAAGATCATGGCAAGTCTTGGCAGACATTTGCCGTGACAGGGAATGCGGGTTAGGATCGTGACTGCGCTGCGCTGGGCCATCAGATGAGAAATAGCGAGCCCCTGTAATCAATGCAATCAAAATTGGTTGCGTCTTTTCAAATTCAGACATAATTTTGGGGGAAAGTGGCAGTAAGAAGTGGTCGTAAAGCGGGCTCGCATCGTAAGCAAGGTATCTGCGAATGGCGACGCCCACGTGGCCAACTACATTTCGGCCGGGCAACTGGCAGTGAGAACTTTTTCACACTTTACTCGTTTCGCCTGCCGTCAAAGAATGTGTTCAGAAACAAAAGCAACGAAAGCCGATGGCATTTTTGTCAGCTGCCGTCCAGATATAGGTAAGCCGGATGCGTTGGTTAGTTGAGTCGAGGGGCCTCGGCGAGCAGCTAAGCATCTGTTCACGGTCGATCTATGCGCACATAAGTTGGGCCTTCAGGGGCCAGAACGAAAATGGCGCCTGGGAGCCGTTTCCTGAAAGAGCCTGCCTGGACGGGGTGGTTGTTGGGGAAGACGCGTACCTGAGACTCGTTTCTCTTTCGTTGAGCCAGCCGAGAAGGAAGACGAAAAACGTCGAGCGTGTACGTTTTAGAGAAGTAAGACCAGCCGAGGCCTTGTTTCGAAATTGCCAAGCTAACTGCTCCCTCCTTCGCCCCGCTTCGTCATAGCCGCTGGGCTTTTGGCGGCAGCGTGGTGTGTGCGTTAGAAGCGAACGACCGCGTGCTTTACGGCCACCTTCAACACCACAACCCGCACCCCTGGTCAAGTGGTCAGCCGACAGAGAAGCGGCGAATGCCCATCGCCGATTACATTCTCCGCGCCTAGTGCTGGTGGTCAACACACTCTGCACTCTCCCATACAGTCTCAAGGTAAGATATTGCTGCCGAATCCTAGAACTCTGGGATCGTCCGCGTCGGAATGCTTACTTTTAGCATCAGATATGCATGCCTAAAACTTTCTGGTGTATTGCACTTTGTCATGTGGAATTTGCGAAACTGGTTCTTCTAGCCTGGGACTCGGAATCTTTTGACTGCGATGCATGCTCTCTTCACAGTCTTGGTCCAGTGTCCTCTGCTGTGCAATCTACTTAGGTCCCTTGACTTTTTACTTGGTTCCCTCCCGCCCACCCACACTCTCTGATCGTGAGTATAGCATACCCCATTGGCACAGCAGCGCTTCCCCACGTCGCTCACTATCTTCAGCATTTTTCATCATTCTTGAAAATTGCGACTCGTTTATGAAAATAGTTTAGTCTCGCCTTTGCCAAACCCAAATTCCTCTCAGTCTGGCCCTGTTACAACCAGTGCACAGAGCACTCCAGTGTACCTAGATCTCGATTTAATTCGAATCGAAAACGTTTTTATTTTTTGCCCAACGAATTGGAGAAGCTTTTTTGCTGGCACCGAGGCAAAACAGTAGCCTTGTTGCGTCATGTTAGAGTGCGAGCTGGAGTTATAACTTTAGCTTCCCCGAGAACCCATCGCACTTTGACGCGCTCTCACAACTGAAACAGGGGTTCAAATCCCAATGACGGTGATACTTTTGCGTTTTAATATTCGTTCGACATTGTAATGTTTCAAGCTGCTGACGTGAGTGTGGACTTATTGGCCTGGTAAACACACCGTGATGGATGGGGTTTGAATGGGCCCGGATGACCCGGTTGCGTGGATCTCGCCACTACTCCCAGACACTTGCTAATGCAGAGTGAATGTTGCTGAGGCATGGACAGTGTCTTAAGATAACAACTTTTTCTTGCTTATCACTTTTGCTGGCATTCTTCGAGCACTTTTGGAGAGCATTGTGTTTTTAAAGAATTTTTTACTTGACTTACTTACGCCTTTTGGAGGTTATAATCCATTTTCTCTAATGACGTCAAAAAGGCACTAGGTTCAGAATTGTTCTCTGATGCGCGCAAACACAATGTCGGTTCGATTGTGACGAGTACTAGCAGCTGGCGTGTTTTGGCTAAAAAATTTTTAACTTATCTTCTCCGCTTTGTACAAGTTCTGCGAAAAGCATTTGCGTAAGCTAACATCGCACAATGCATGCCCCGTGCGCAAATTCGAGTAGCCCCGCCCATCTCGACCCGTCTTGGACTCGAGTCAATTGTGAGTTTAGCTCTGTTCTGAACTTGGCTCCCCGATGACGTGACAGCTATGCACGGTATTCGGTCAAGTTTTTATGTTGGGGGTGCCAGAATCTGTGAGAAAGCATAAAGTTTCATTGGGGTGACAAAATTGACAAGTGCTTACTGATTGCAACATACTCGGAGTGTTTTTCGGATGGGTACGGATTATTGGAAGGTGTATGGTGTCACAGCGGACTGTCTCTAGCTAAGGTCACATAGCTGACATGCTGAGCAAGCCGAATTCTACACCATTCATACATTTTGCAGGATGGCCCCAGGAAAAGCGCCCCGGTTTACTCAGAAACCGGGCATAAAGCAGACGCCCGAGGGGCATCTGCAGATGGAATGCTTGGTCGAATCACAGCCCGCGCCTGTCATCAATTGGTATCATGGATCGACGCCCATCTCGGCCGGTGGTCGGTACACGATCAACTTGGAACCTAAAGCTGGAGATATGTTTACAGCCACTTTGATGATTACGGTAAGTGATAAGGTGTAGACCTGCCTGGCCTGCCACGTTATCACCCCGCATTGTGATGTCTGAAAGACTGCTACTCTCACCATGTTCGTTCCTTGTGAAGCAGTTTGCACTATTGGAGATAGAAAATTCAAGATATTTTGAGGACCACGCGCAAATTTTGAAATCTACGATTTTTCCTGCGCGTAATACAATATTGAGAAACGATAAGCAGCTTACTAGTAGGCATGTGTTGTCCACTAAGATTCCCATAGTAGATTGCGCGAATTTTAAATGTTCGATCCAAATTCAGCCAAATATTGTCGAAAACTGTTTCTTACATTTTCATTAGATCTGACAGAGCATTTCGGGGTCCCATTGTGTTTTTTGAACTTAAAATGGCCGCCACAGTGCCTGCTCACCCTCGCCCTGTCTTGCAGGACCCGACCGCAACTGACGGAGGCGCCTACAAATGCACAGCGGGCAATGAGTACGGTGAGAGCAATGCCAACATCAACTTGAATTTTGCTGGCGCCGATGAGGAGCAGGTTACGGTAATCAAAGGACCCGTTTTTGTTGGCAAGCCAAAGATTGTGCCGAAGGATGGAGGGGCACTTATTTTACTCGAATGTCGTGTCCGCTCCCCTTCGAGTAAGCCGACCGCCATCTGGACGAAAGAGGATCTTCCTGTGCACGAAGGAGCCCGGACTAAGATCATATTTGCTGAGGAGCCAGAAAACGTGTATTTGTGCCAATTCGAAATTAGGGTAAGATAATCGTGGGCGCACCTCAGCTGCTAGCATCTATCGATTCGCTTCAGGACCCACAATCGTCGGATGCGGGCCAATATAAGTGTAATATAAAGAATAACGAAGGCGAAACCAACGCCAATTTGGCCTTGAATTTCGAAACGGTCGAGGAGCCGGCTCCTCCCTCCGACACTATCGCCCCCACTTTGTTGGAAAAACCAAAAATTATACCAAATGCTGATGCCAGTCGTGTCACGATGGAGATCAAAGTCAAGGCCAAACCAGAACCCAAAGCAGTCTGGACGAAAGCCGGTGCCGCGATCAAGGAAGGCTCCACCTATTCGTCGAGTGTGTCCAAAGAAGGAGGAGTTATCGGAGAGAATGTCTATATCTATCGAATGGAAGTCAAGGTGCGCCCTCACTTTGCATTTTATTTAAACATGCATCGAAAATTCCATTTCAGAATCCTGGAAACGCCGAAGCAGGCACTTATAAATGCACAATAAAAAATGAAGGTGGCGAAGCCAATGCAAATTTGAATTTGAACATTGATGGTAATTATTTTGATGCATTTACTTTGCACGTGTGCAACGTACAAGATGGGTGGTTGCGCTCGTGCGCTGCTTTGATGCCATAAACACTCTTTTGCGAATAAACTAGTCGCTAATATGGACGAGGATGCATGCTTGGTCTGAACTACCTGACGAGGACGCCTCGGGGTTGTCAGATGGTTGGCAGTCAACAGCTCGCGTGCCAACCTGATCCAAGGATGCCCATGCCCTGGTGTTGCGGCTGTTGAGTCGAGGCAAGGAGTAAAAGTCTGCGGCATTGATAAGGAAGTCAAAATCCTTTTAGAAGAGATCCAGTGGTCCTAGGAGTCATAGCAATGTGGACCCTAGGGTTTTTCCAATGCCAGGCACTGATAAGCTCACTAGAGGGCACGGGGCACAAGAAACACGCGCGGCGACAGTATGTCACTTGAAATTGGAATAAAGGCAGCAAAAGACTGCAATCCAGTCCGTACGACTAACCTGAACTGGACTAGCATCTTCCTCGACCTACGCCCAATTTCAGTTTTCACCCTCCTTTTTTCAGAAATTATCGAAGCACCAAAACCGAAAGGCGAAGCACCGAAATTCGTGCAGAAGCCACAAATCATTCAACGCGCTGGTCAGGTCGTGTTGGAATGCGTGGTCACGTCCATCGAAAAGGTCAGCATCAGTTGGACAAAGGATGGAAAGGCGATTCGAGACAGTGCTCGTATCTCGTCCCAAGTCAAACCCGCGGGCAAGGATGAGCACACTGTTCTCTTATCCATATCGGTATGACTCGTCTGATAAGTGCATTTTGTGGGTGCTAATGCTCGATGGGTGTTTAGAACGCGACAGCTGACGATGGTGGCGTGTATCGAGTGACCATCGAGAACGCATCCGGCAAGACTAATGCCAACATCACACTGAACGTGGAGGAGCCACCTGCTAAAAAAGGAAAGGAAAACGAGGAGCCAGAGGAACAAAAGAAAGTTGAGGAAACTAAGGAGGAGACGACGGAAGAGAAAATGGATGTTAGTATTAAAGAAGAGTCCATCAAAGCCGAAGAAGCACCCAAGTCCAAAGAACCGAGCCCTACCAAACAGTCGAGAGAACCCAGTCCTACCAAACAACCCAGAGAGCCCAGTCCCAAGAAAGAAGTGAAAGAAGCCAGTCCCAAAAAGGAAGCCAGTCCCAAAAAGGAAGCCAGTCCCAAAAAGGAAGCCAGTCCCAAAAAGGAAGCCAGTCCTAAGAAGGAAGCCAGTCCCACGAAGGAGCCCAGCCAAAAGAAGGAGCCCAGTCCTACCAAAGAACCCAGCCCGAAGAAGGAGGTCAGAGAAGCGAGTCCAAAGAAAGAACCCAGCAGAGAAGTCAGTCCTACCAAGCAGCCCATGCCTAAAATCAAGGAGCCGAGTCCAAAGCCAGCTGAAAAGCCAGCGCCTTCTCGCGGTGCCACCCTGGCACCAACCAAAGCCTTGGAAAGGTAAGATTTTCCGCTTCTTGCTGACGACAGTGAAAGGCTAGACTGCAGGTTAATCGATTGCAAAAAAAACCAAAGAAACATCCTGATTTTTACCCCAGTGGGAGTCTATTTGTGAGCCTAAAGTGAGAAAACCCAGCTGCCTTCTCAGGTCCACCCAGGTTACATCCTTAGTCTATTGACTGTCCTGACCTGTGCTGACATGACATACAGCTTTGTTCTAGCCACAAGAAAGCTCCTGTGTTCACCGAAACCTTGCAGTCCACCGTAAGTGCACTCCTGCTCTGATAATCCTTGCCTAAATGCCCTTGATTTCAGAGCGTGTTGGACGGCGAGCGTGTGATTCTGGAAGCACGCGTCCAATGTCATACATCGACAAAAGTTGTGTGGACAAAGTTAGTGGAAAACTGTTTTCACCTTGCGACTAGGGTCCCAGCTGTTGTTCCATGCAGAGGGTCCACGCAGGACAAGCTACAGTAGCTGCTTGTCAGCGAGGCTGGTATGCGATCACGATCGAACCCAGCTGGGACGAGCGCTCCCACCCTCTGATCTAAGGCTGTGCCGCACAAAGTGGGTAGGGCATACCAAATGGTAGACGCCTACCGTCTGGTAGACATGCCCTAGCTTCAAGCGCGTCCACGCACCTAGTCTTCGTCTTCATTGGCAAGCCCCTCTCAATTGCAGGAACGGCGTCCCGATCACGCCCAACCCAGCCTATAACATGACATTCGACGGCGAGATCTGTCGATTGACCATCTCGGAAGTGTTCCCTGAAGACTCGGGAAGTTTCAAATGCGAAGCTCGATCGGACTTTGGTGTCAGCCAAACCACGTGTACGGTCAAGGTCGAGCAAAGAGGTCAGTACCGTGGTCAGTGTCCACGCGCTTTAGGCTGGGCCTGTCACAACGAGAGCCTCATCGGATCAGTCTAATCGTGCTAATTTACTTTTTCCAGAAACACTAATCCAGCAAGAACAGAAAAGAGAAAAAACGCCAGAACCAAAAAGAGACAAGTCACCAAAACCAAGGGTGAGTATTCTACATGTCCGCATGGGATTTGTCGTGTGGGGTGCCATTGAGTGATTCGAATCAGTGCCCATCATCACTGGTGGCTCGATGCCGTCCACTCCCACATCCCCAATTACCCACCTTCAACTTTTTTTTCAGGATAAAACTCCACAGCGTATGGTTTTGGAAAAAGTCGAATTGAAACCCCCAAAGAAGGGTCCAGTAAGTTGCAAATTGGCCAGTCAGTCTGGACGATGGTGCCCGATGGGGTCTTGCGTGGTGCATGCACAGCCTGACCTTTTAGTTTTCTCCAGCAATGACTTTGTGCGCATGCTTCACCTTAGTTGCTGCTTGTTTCATCATCAAGTGAGTGGGCCTTCACGTCTTACCCACCTTCCTAACATTCTGTATTCTTTAGCAGTGCAGCCCACTTGACACGCACAGGTGGGCACAGCTTGCTTACAGCCCATAATCAGAAAAGGACGCATGGTGTGATGTAAGCGCACTAAGCTAGTCTCCACCTGACACATTTCATTTTGCCATTTGTCAGATCGTGCTTGCGTTGTATCAACCAGTCCTCGTCCAACCCTAACTTCGTGTACGCTGCACCTGCAGCACGAGGCAGTGTGTCTGTCCATGTCTCTGCATGCCCATCCGAGGGCACCCATCAACCCCGGGGCCATATACTTGATCGTGCTCAACTCGTGTCCGCGTATGTACAGGCAAAGGAGAAGGAGAAGACGCCCGAGCCGTTGTTGAAACCAGTGCCCACCATCAAACCACCCGAAAAAAGTCCCGATCACAGCATCGCCAGCGAGGAACCATTGAGCGATGAGGAGTTCTCCGAGTCCGTCTCCGAATTGCCGTCAATTTCGGTCAAAAAACCGAAAACTCCGAGGCGTCAAAGCGAGGTAACATGGTTTTCTCATGTTTATACTCTCGCACCACACAAAACAGTCACGCACTCCATCGTATTCCAAATTTAGGTCGCGCTATCTCTCCCGGGTGGATAATGGTACGAGTAGCTGTTTAGCCTACTAGCACAAATGGAGTGTTCGTCTCCCCTCTGTCTCATACCATTCTTCTCCCCGTTCTTCTTTCCCCTGCACCTCATTTTCGTTTCCTCCCCCTCGTCTTGTGCTGCTCGAATGTCAAAGTCCTAGAACCAACTGACAGCACGACATCTGCTTTACAGCCGACCGCAGATGATGCCGTCCAACAGCAGCTGCAAGTCGGAGCCAGACGCCAGTCATTGCGACCTGGTGAGCTGGTGGAGGACCAAAAAAGGGTAATGACCGAGTGGATTGGTCAGGTGTGTTGCATGCACAATGAGATGCTAACTCTGGTGTGAACCTTCCCCCTGCTTCACTCTTAACCCTGCCACTAACTTTTCATTTCGAGCAATCACAAGAAGCAAGCCAGCACGACTCTATCGGCCATGCACTGACTGCTGTCTGCTCTATCTGTATACAGCCAGTCACTGTAACTATTCAACCGCCAGAAGAGGAGCCTATGCTCATGCCTGGAAGGCGTGGCAGCCTAAGACCAGGCGAGAAGACAGGAAAGGTAAACGAAGTGAAGGCACCTTACTGTAGCTATTTCAACTTTCTCAAAATAGAATTCCCTTTGTGCACGAATTATAGCCCAGTGTTTTTACTAACATCCCATTGTTATCAAATTTTATTTACAATCTTTCCCATTTCAGAGACGTGGAAGTACCGATACTAGACGACTGAGGTAATTAAAAATTGAATTTCGCGCTTTTGTCATAGATGGAAGAACTTTGTCTGCTATGAGCGGTAATTAGAAAAAGCGGGGTTTCAAGTAGAAATTGCGAAGCGGACGTCCAGCTAAATATAGCTTTGCTCCGAAGTAAACTGGGTTTCCTTTGTAGCGTTCAAGAACTGTTGGACAAAGAATCCAGTCCGTTGAAAGCAGCGGGCGATGCTGGGCCACCAAAGATTATTGAAGTGCCAGAAAATGTCACTTGCATGGAAGGTAAGCAAAATTTTTTTCATTTAGGCCATATTCTTTTAGTTCTTTGAGCCTTCTTTTTGTCTTCCTCGGCAATTTCGTGCATAACAAATAGACTGAATCGTAAACCGCTAGTCATGAATTTTTCAAAAGAGTTGCGTGGACCGGGAGTCGAACCCGGATCGATTGCTTGGAAGGCAACCATGCTAACCGCTACACCATCCACGCAGTTAATGTTTATTCTTCAATTATTTCCGGATCGGAGCAGATGCCCTGTTTTTAAAGTTTACCGAGAGGCTCTTTTAATTAAAACTTTTATGGCTTTTTAGGCGAAACGGCAATTATCGCATGCAAAGTGGAAGGAAATCCCGTGCCTACTTTCAAATGGCTTCGTGGTACCCGAGAGATTCTACACACTGGACGTTTCAAACACTTGACCGAAGCGGATGGATCCATCACACTGCTAATGTCCAAAGCGAGGCCGCAAGACGATGGCCCGTACACGTTGGTGGTCGAAAACGAACACGGACAAGACAAAGCCACTGTGAAATTATTCGTGCAAGACCCGCAAAGCTTGGACTTCCGTACCTTGCTCAAGCATCGCGAGTACGAGCAATGGGGTTCGGACAAACAAGAGATGGAAGACGCCGATTTGAAACCACCAGAACAACAAGGACGTCGCATGTCCATTCGACCAGATAGGAAACAAGATCATTGGGTAAAGGAATTGGCCGACGTCCGTGTCCAACAAACTGTCGACAAACAAGCCGTCTTCGTCTGCGTATTCTCTACTGGAAAAGCCAAAATCCGCTGGTTCAAGAATAAACAAGAACTGTTCACGGTGAGTCCAAAAATACGTTTTTTTGACTTGCAACCAACAATCCTTGATTTTCAGGGTTTGAAATACAAACCAGTTGTGGAGAAGGATCAGTTCAGTTTGGCCATCATCAACCCGGATGCCGATGATCAAGGAAAGTACACATGCGAGGCCAATGGCGTGGGCACGACTGCCTTCCTTTACGTCGATGGTACGATGCTTCTCTAAAATGTTAGTGATCGAAGACTAAAAAATTGCAATTTTAGAACCGCCCGCCAAATACGAATTCGTCAAGCCTCTTCCCGCCACTTCGGATATAACCCGAACACGAGACAGTTATATTGAGTGCAAAGTGTCGCATCCTCGAGCACCAGTCACCTGGTACAAAGATGGGCAAGAGATCAGGGTAAGCATCCTCTCGGGTCGCTTTCAGCCGAATTAATATGGTGATTTCTTCGTTTAGCGCGATCATCCACGTTACCTGATCGAAAAAGATGCCGTTGGTCGATGCATTTTGACCATAAAATGTGTGGAAGCCAGCGACGAGGGTGAATTCATGGCCAAAATCGATGCTAATAATTTCACAAAGACAACAGCTTACGTGCAAGAACCTCGTTTCGAATTTACGATTCCGTTAAAATCGCAAAAAGTTCAAGAAAAAGAGCACGCGTGTTTGGAATGTGAAGTGAACGATCGAGACGTGGACGTGGATTGGTATCATGACGACGTGAAAGTGGTCATCGATGGAGTCAAATTCGAACAACAAAAAGTATCGAGAAAACGCAAATTAATTATTAAGAATTGCAGTCTTGAAGATGAAGGTGTCTACAAATGTACGACCAAGGACGACACGAGTATGGCTCAATTGATTGTCGAGCCGTTGAATAAATGGCTGGAACAATTAAGCGATGTGACGGCCATCGAAAAAGAAGACGCTATGTTTTCGTGCCAAACTAAGGATACTCGCGGCGGGGCAACTTGGTATCGAAATGGTCGCATCATTACTTCCGTTCCCGGAAGTAAGTACGAATCGAAATCTCGAGGTGGCTCGCATCAATTGCTTATTCGAAAATTGGAAATGAATGACGCGGATACGTACGAAGTGGAAATTGGTGGCATTCGAGCGCAAGCAAAATTGATCGTTTTGGAAGCGGAAAAAAGACCAATACTCAATTGGAAACAAAAGAAAGTCGAAGCCGTCGAAGATAAACCATTAGTAATCAAAGTACCATATACGGTCAAAGGAACGAAGAAAGCGAATCCCGAAGCTGTTCTTTTGCGAGGTGGTCAACCCGTCAATTTGGAAGAGGAAGGAATCGAAATCGTGGTCACTCAAGACGAAATTGAGATTCGTTTTAAAGGACCTAAGAAAAATCATTCTGGACCGTGGGAATTGGCCGTTTCGAATACTGCCGGCACGGTCAATGCGCCTTTCGAAATGACCGTAAAAGGTACGTGTCCTTGATTCTCGATTTAGTCTTGATAACTACAGGTTTTTTTCAGGCAAACCCAGCCCACCCGAAGGACCACTGGACGTAGTAGATATCACGGCCCAAGATTGTATGCTGAAATGGCGCCCTCCCAAGGACGACGGCGGTTCTCCTGTTCGCGGATATACGGTCGAAGTAATGGACAAATCGGGACAATGGAAAAAGTTGGGCAATGTCAAAGAATTGAAATATAAAGTTAAAGAATTGATTGAACACGACGAATACAAGTTTCGCGTCAGGGCTTTTAATGAAATTGGCGAATCCGAACCGTTGAATTCGCAGCCGATCGTCGCTCGAAATCCATTTAGTAAGTGACGTTTTTGGTTTAAGTTTATGGTGTGAACATTTTCCGGGGTTTTTATTTTCTCTGGACTTTGAGTGAGTGTCTTTCTCTCGTTGGATCTTCTCGGGTCAAAACTGGCAATGGAATAGTGGATGTGCTAACCAGGTTTCGTACTTGAATTGACTTTCCATCGCTTGAATTGTGACTGACTTGGCTTCGGTGCATCGTTTTGACTTTCCTATCGAGGGATTTTGTTCTTTTTATCGAAGTGTCATAGTCAGCAAGATTACGGGAATTCGGACAGCAAAAGATGGTCGGCCAGTCGTGATTGCATGCAGTGTGAGGGGTCGGTTTCTTTGTGCCAACACTCGGGGATTTCGTTTTTGAACTGTCGCTCGGTTCAGTTCGGCTCGGTGTATGGTAACATTGTCAAATCCATGCTGCTGTCAGGTCGACCTGGCAAACCTCAAAATATGGGCATTGTGGACGCGGATAGGAATTATATAAAAGTGGGATGGAAGCCACCCGAATTCGATGGAAAAGCGCCGATTATAAAATATATTATTGAAAGGAGAGAACATTCGGCCAAGGACTGGGTGTTGGTTGGTACTGTAGAGGCGGAGAAATTACTTTTGTTCAAAGATGGTTCAGTGGTAGAAGGTCGTGAATATTATTATAGAGTATGCGCTGTAAATAAAGCTGGTCGGGGTGAGCCAGGAGAGTGCAATCGCCCGAGCATCATGGCTAAGGCTAAGCCAGGTTAGTCGGATTAGAAGGCACGGGTGAACAGGTGCCATTTCTACTGGTTCAGTTTGTGAGCAGCCAGCTTTAGCCAACTGATGGATAAAGCCAGCTTAGCTTCCAAACTTGGTCAACCAGTAGCTTCAAATTTTTGTGGCTGTAGTCACAAGTTTATCCAAGCGCGACATCTGTCGCAGGTCACAAAATTGTTCACTAGCATTAATTTTGGCACCGCCTCACATTCTCTCTCGTTTCAGCCAAACCATTCTTGGATGCAGCAGCTTTAAAAAATTTACGTTTGAAAGTTGGTGAAACGATTAAATACGATTTGAAAATCGGTGGCGAACCTCCGCCCGAAGCACAATGGACGGCCAATGATAAAGAATTGAAAGCGGGTGGTCGAATTAAGATTACAACAGAAAAAACTCGAGCAATCATTAAAATCGAGAATGCTGAACGAGGCGATTCTGGAAAATATACAATTCGAGTTTACAACGCGTCAGGAGAAGAATCGGCTACGGCTTTGGTCGTGGTTATTGGCAAACCTGACAAACCGAAAGGACCTTTGGAAGTTAAGGATGTACACAAAACTGGATGTACTTTGGCCTGGGAACCACCGGCTGACGATGGTGGTGAGCCGATCGAAGGTAGGCTACTTGAAATATCTGCTGACTAAACGAGGTTGAAGTGGGGGGATTTTTCAGAATACATTATCGAGGCGCAAGAAGGCGGTGGCAAATGGGTTCAGATCGGTCGTGCTGATCCGACTGCAAAAGAATTCAAAGCAACCAAATTAAAAACGAAAGGCCAATATAAATTTCGAGTCAAAGCGAAAACGAAAGAAGGCGAATCTGAGCCGTTGGTATCGGATGGTGTGACTACGATCAAAGATCCGTGGGACGAACCGGGCAAACCTGGTAAGCCGCAAGTGGTCGATTGGGATGCTGATCGTATCGATATCGAGTGGACGCCGCCACTGCACGACGGTGGTGCCCCAATCGAGAAATATATTGTGGAACAAAAGGACGCGTTGAGCGGGGAATGGAAGCAAGTATTGGTAACCCAAGACACAAATGCATCGATCAAAGGATTGAAGGAAGGAGAAATGTATCAGTTCCGAGTCAAGGCAGTCAACAAGGCGGGACCTGGTCAGCCGAGCGACCCCTCTGATAGGCAAGTGGCCAAGCCCCGATTCGGTGAGTAGCATTTACCTACTTTGCTCACACAGGTGGGTCTCGAGTTCGAACCCTGACAGGGGTACTCAACCTATTAGACTTGGATGCATCTAAATTCAGTGTGGCGCTCTAGTATGGATGAGCAGGGACCGGGAAGAACAGGCTGACAGTAGCGGCCACTATGGAGACAGTTTTTCTAGTCACAGGAAAGGAATCAGGCGGAGCAAGATTTTTAGCAGATTACAGAAGAGCCCAAAAATCCCTGTAAATGCTACGTCGAATCTTTGTCTGCTTCTGCATTTGAGCAGTTTGCCTAGCTGACTCGGGACTCACCGACTAGCGAGCTGACCAGCCGCTTAAACGTGTGTGATTATGGCAAGTGGAAAAGAGTGGTTCTAATAATGACACTCATTTTAGTCAAAGCCTGGCTTGATCTGAAAGCGTGCGAAAAAGTAACAGTCAAAGCTGGACAAACGGCCAAGTTCGATGTGAAAGTCGGTGGCGAACCGTTCCCAGATATCTTCTGGTACCGTGGCGACGAGCCCCTGCAACCCGGACAGAATGTGGCTATCGAAACGAAGAAAGATGTCAGTACCGTATTGTACTTGAAAGGCTGCAAACGATCCGATGGAGGAGAATATAAATTGTTGGTTCGGAACAAGATGGGCGAACAAGCTGGCACTGTGCATCTCACTGTGTTGGGTAAGGTGTTGACGGGTGATGAGAAGCACCAGTGACTGGCTTCCGATTCTGGTTTAGATCGACCAACCCCGCCACAAGGCCCCTTGGAAGTCAGCAACGTGTTCGAGGACAATTGCGATTTGGCCTGGAAAGCACCTTTGGACGATGGCGGCCAGCCGATCGATCATTACGAAGTGGAGAAATTGGATGTGGCCACAGGAAAATGGGTGCCGGTGGGACGTGCTACCGATACTCATTTCCACGTGGACGGATTGAAGAAAGGTCAAACGTACATGTTCCGAGTGAAAGCGGTGAACAAGGAAGGCGCGTCGGATCCGTTACAAACCGAGCGAGGCACGTTGGCCAGGAATCCTTACGACGAACCTGGAAAACCCGGCAAGCCTAGAGCTACCGATTGGGATGTGGATCGTGTGGAATTGGAATGGGAGAAACCAGCGAGCGACGGTGGAGCCCCGATTACTGGATATATTATCGAAAAGAAGTCCAAACACGCCAAAGAATGGACGAAAGCATTGGAATTGACGGAACCAAAAACGACTGGCTTGGTTCTAGGCTTGAAAGAAAATGAAGAATATCAATTCCGAGTGAAGGCAGTCAACAAGGCTGGCCCTAGCGAGCCGTCCGATCCGTCTGATCGCGTTATCGCCAAGGCGAGAAATCGTAAGTGTGTCCGATAGGTGTCAGCTAGTGGTCTGTTCTGATTGGTCTATTTCTCTTTTTAGTGAAACCTCACATCGATCGCGAAGCTATGAAACCGATTACTATTCGAGTTGGTCAAAATTTCGATTTCAATGTGCCTGTCAAGGGTGAACCACCACCCGAATATGTCTGGTCGTTCGGTGGGAAGACTTTGGAATCGGGAAATAATATTAAGATTGTGAACGAGGAGTACAGGACACAATTCTCGTTCAAAGGAGCTCAGAGGAAGGATACTGGAAAATATACATTGACTGCTACTAATATCAATGGCAAGGATTCGCACGACGTCCAAGTCATCGTCATTGGTAAGTTGGTGTGTCGTGACTAAACTTGAGTCCTCAGTGGGAATCGAACTGTGTCCTTTTCAGGCCGGCCCGCCCCTCCCGGTGGTCCGCTGGAAGTGAAGGACGTGTACGAAGACCACATGACTCTGGAATGGAACCCACCTGACGACGACGGAGGTGTTCCGATTGATCATTACGAGATTGAGAAAATGGACGTGGCGACTGGTCGCTGGGTGCCGTGCGGACGCGCAACTGGTACGTCATTTGTGGCTCAGAATTTACACGGTGGACACAGTTATCAGTTCCGAGTCAAGGCCGTCAACAAAGAAGGCGAGTCCGACCCGTTGGTTACTGATCAAGCCACCCTGGCCAAGAATCCCTACGATCAGCCCGGCAAGATGGACAAACCGGAGATTGTGGACTGGGATAAGGATCACGTCGACCTTAAGTGGAATGTGCCAACTAATGATGGTGGGTCGCCCATCACGGGCTATATCATCGAAATGAAGGACAAGAAGGGCAAGTGGCACAAGGCCAAGGAAGTACCGGCCGATCAATTGTCGGCCACTGTCGATGGTTTGACCGAAGGCGAAGAGTATCAGTTTAGGATTGCCGCCGTCAATAAGGCTGGTCCTGGCGAATTTTCCGAGCCGTCGGATCGTGTCATTGCTAAACCGAGGCATTGTAAGTTGATTATAGCCTTCTAATGATGTGCTGATTAACACCAAGTTTTTAGTGGCCCCGAAGATTAATCGAAGCGATCTGCCCGCTACAATTGTCAAAGTCGGCCAGCCGGTCAAATTTACTGTGAATATTACTGGTGAACCCCCGCCCCAAGTCGAATGGTCGTTCGGTGGACAAGTGGTTCGAGGAGGAGCCGACGTATCGATCGAAAATCCGGATTATCTGAGCAAATTCCTTATTGCGAAAGCTCAACGTAAGCACGCTGGTGTTTGGACAATCACGGCTACGAATGAGTCGGGCCAGGATTCGGTGGAAGTCCAAGTGCAAGTTCTGGGTCGTCCTGGCCAACCGAAGGGACCATTGAAGGTTAGCGACGTGTTTGAAGATCGTATGACCTTAAACTGGGAACCGCCGGACGACGATGGTGGTATGCCAATAAATCATTACGAAGTGGAGAAATTGGATCCGAATACTGGACAATGGGTGCCGTGCGGTCGTACGAAGGATACGCACTTCCAGGTGGACGGACTGACCAAGGGAAACGCCTACAAATTCCGAGTCAGAGCCGTCAACAATGAAGGAGCATCGGACCCGCTGGAAACTGATCAGGCCATTATTGCTAAGAATCCGTATGGTAAGTAAATTTGTGTGCGAAGGCCAGACTGGTCATTCTTATTTCGATTCTTATTATAGACAAGCCTGATAAACCTGGAAAACCAGAATTGGATGATTGGTATGTCTTCTCGTTTGTCATTAGGGTTTTACCTTTTCAAAAGCGCATTTTATTCAGGGACAAGGATCACGTTGATTTGCATTGGGCCCCGCCAGTCAGCGATGGTGGAGCACCCATTGAGAAGTACATTATTGAAAAACGAAGTCGTTACGGACGTTGGGAACCGGCTATCGAAGTGCCGGGCACAGAAACGAAGGCCACCGTGCCCAATTTGACGGAAAAAGAAGAATACGAATTTCGAGTTATCGCGGTCAATAAAGGAGGCCCGTCGGAGCCTAGCGATCCTAGCAATTCTGTCATTTGCAAGCCTCGCAATCGTAAGTAGACTTGAAACGGGGGTTTTCTGTTTGCCCTAAGAGGACATTGCTGTTTTAGTGAGACCTCGAATCGATAAGCCGGGATCGCTGAAGATCAAAGCTGGCCAATCGATCTTCTTCGATGTGGCGGTGGAAGGCGAACCGCCGCCCAAGTGCACATGGTCGTTCGGTGGCCACGAACTGCGCGCCTTGGGTCGTATTAAAATTGAAAATGTAGACTATAATACGAAATTGCAAGTGCGAAATGCTGAACGAGCCGATAGTGGAACGTACAAGTTGAAGGCGGAGAATGAGAATGGAACGGATGAAGCTTTGATTGAAGTGATTGTCGTGGGTAAGTAGATGGGATCAGACAAAATTACAATTCTTTGGCATCTATGTTCTTCAGATAAACCCTCTGCGCCAGAGGGGCCGTTGGAAGCGATTGAAGTCTTCGCCGATCATATGACCCTGCAGTGGAAACCTCCGGCCGATGACGGTGGTTCTCCGATCGATCATTATGTTTTGGAGAAATTCGACGCCACTGTTGGTCGATGGATGCCGGCTGGTAAAACGACGGATGGAAATCAAACGCAGTTATTGGTCGATGGCTTGACTGAAGGGCACGAATATAAATTCCGAGTCAAGGCTGTCAATAGCGAAGGCGAATCGACGCCGTTAGAAACGATTGGATCGATTTTGGCTAAGAATCCTTACGATCCCCCGGGAAAACCTGGACGACCCGATATCGTGGATTGGGATAAGGATAGGGCCGATTTAAAATGGACTCCGCCCAAGAACGATGGCGGTGCACCGATCGAAGGGTACGTTATTGAATTCAAACCTAAATTTTCTCCCACTTGGCATACTGGAGCCGAACTTTCGGGCGCTGATCAATTGTCCGGCACTTGCTATGGTTTGACCGAAGGCGAAGAATACACGTTCAGAATTCGTGCGAGAAACAAGGCTGGTCCTGGCGAACCGTCGGATGAATCGGATCGCATTGTCGCAAAAGCCAGGCACGGTAAGTTGTGCTGAGTGCAGTCTTTTGGATTTGGCTAGTCGAATTTAAACTGGTTTTTTTTGTTTTAGTTCCTCCGAAAATCGATCGAACTACTATTCAGGAAATTAAAGTGCGTGCTGGCCAGTCGTTCAATGTGAATATACCCATTATTGGCGAGCCACCACCCAAGATCACGTGGACGTTCAAAGACCAGCCCATAGAAAGTACGGATCGTGTCAGGTTGGATAATCCGGAGAACATGGCACGATTCATTGTCAAGCGTGCTCTTCGTAGCGACACTGGCGTCTACGTAATCTCGGCCGTCAATGACTACGGTACTGATAGAGCCGAAGTATACGTTACAGTGGTAGATCGTCCCGCACCACCAGAGGGACCCCTGGTTGTATCGGAGGTTCATAGTAAAGGGTGTAAATTGGCTTGGAAACCACCTTTGGACGATGGAGGTGCGGAAATTTCTGGTTACGTCGTGGAGAAACAAGATTTGCTGACTGGACGTTGGCAAACGGTGAGTAGAGATAAAATGGGGATTAACAACTTTTGAAGCATTTTTGTTTTAGTTGGGCGAAACGGCCGACACGACTTTGCAAACTGAGGATTTGACACCGAATCATGAATATAAGTTCCGAGTCAAGGCTGTCAATCGATACGGCGAATCTGATCCATTGGAAACAGCCAAATCGATCATAGCTAAGAATGCGTTCGACGAGCCGACCAAGCCGGGCACGCCCGAAATTGTGGACTGGGACAAGGATCGTGCGGACTTGGAATGGACACCACCGCAAAGTGATGGCGGGGCTCCGATAGAAAAGTACGTTGTAGAAATTAAAGGAAAATTTGGTGATTGGGAGTTCGCTACCGAAGTACCAGCTGAACAAACCAAGGCCACGGTGACTGGTTTGAAGGAAGGACAAGAATACCAGTTCCGCGTCAAAGCTATCAACAAGGCTGGTGCTAGTCATCCCAGCGATCCTAGTCAATGGATGACTGCCAAGGCTAGAAACTGTAAGTTTTTTTCGGGTCAGTCTCGGACGTCTTCTACCAGTTTTGTGTTTCAGTACCCCCAAAGATCGACCGTGCGGGTCTCAACGACATAAGGATCCTGGCTGGTCGGACGTTCGACTTTGATGTGCGAGTGGAAGGCGAACCGCCACCAAAAATAGAGTGGCTGTTGAATGGAGAACCGCTGAGCTCATCGGGACGCACTAAAATCGATTCGGTGGATTACAATACGAAATTGAAGACGGTCGATGCTCAACGGATCGATAGTGGGAAATACACTATCATCGCCACGAATGTGAATGGTCGCGATGAAGCCGAGGTCAATGTTATCGTCTTGGCCGAACCTAGCCCCCCTCAGGGGCCCTTGGATATAAGCAACATTTACAAGGAAGGATGCACACTGCGATGGAGACCACCTGAGGACGACGGCGGCTCGGACATTATCAATTATATTGTGGAGAAGCAGGAAGATGGCGGCAAATGGGTCGAGTGCGGAGAATGTTTGGACACGGAAATGAAAGTGACCAAATTGAATCCCGGACACGAGTACCTGTTCCGAGTCATGGCAGTCAATCGCCAAGGTGTTAGCAAGCCATTGACCGCCCCTCACTCGATCATCGCCAAGAATCCTTACGGTAAGAATACGAGGCTTTGCATTTGGTCAGATTGAGGAATCTACTTTTTCAGAGGAGCCTGGGCCACCGACCGACTTGAAAGCTGTTGACTGGGACAAGGATCATATCGATTTAGAATGGAAACCGCCCGTCAATGATGGAGGAGCCAAAATTGACAAGTACATTATTGAACAGAAGGATCGATACGGCGATTGGACGATTGCGGCCGAAGTGCCTGGCACGCAGACACGAGGCACGGCGCCGAACTTGACTCCGTACGAGAGTTATCAATTCCGTGTGAAGGCGGTGAACAAAGCTGGGCCTGGAAAGCCATCGGACGAGATCGGGCCCATTGTTGCCAAGCCAAGGCGATGTAAGTATCAATTGCTTATCGATCAGAGTTGCAATGAGGGACTTTGTTTTTAGTGGCTCCGAAACTACATTTGGGTTCCTTGGTGGACATTCGCGTCAAAGCTGGTACTCCGATTAATTTTGAAGTACCATTCGAAGGCGAGCCGCAACCCGTGGTCACATGGAAACAGGACGATGGCACGATGAGGAGCGAAGATCGAAGGGAAATCGTGGTCAGGGAGAATTGTTCAGAATTGCATATCTTCCGTTCAGTACGCGGCGATACCGGAGTCTACACGATTCATTTGCAAAATGAATACGGAACTGATCAAGGCAGTTGCAACGTGATCGTATTGGACGTACCCGCACCTCCCGAGGGACCGCTCAAGATCAGTGGAATCAACAAGGAAGGTTGCACGTTGGATTGGAAACCACCGTTGGACGATGGCGGGTCGGATATTCTGCATTATATTGTGGAGAAAATGGACACTAGCCGCGGAACTTGGGCAGAGGTTCGTAAATTGCATGTGTCGTCGGTTGGGTGTACGATGTGGTCCTTTTGCAGGTTGGCCAATTCCCAGATTGTCACGCCAAGGTGACGGGACTCGTTCACATGAAAGAATACAAGTTCCGTGTCAAGGCTGTCAATTTCCAAGGCGCCTCGAAGCCTTTGACTAACGAGCAAGCCATCATTGCCAAGAATCAATTCGATACGCCCGATGCCCCGCCAAAACCCGAAGTGACCGACTGGGACTCGAATCGTATCGATATCGCCTGGAAGCCACCGGCCAACGATGGTGGTGCGCCGATCAAGGAATATATTATCGAGAAGAAGGAGAAAGGAAGTCCCGGATGGAGCGAAGCTGGTCGTGTGCCTGGAAACAAAACGGCATTCTCATCGACGGGATTGAAAGAAGGAAGCGAGTATGAATTCCGCGTCATCGCCGTCAACGAGGCTGGACCTGGTCAGCCCAGTGAACCGACTGATCCGCAAAGGGCAAAACCACGATTTTGTAAGTAGTTCTTTTTAATGGGCTTTGTTTGCGACTGCAAAGAAATCGATGTTTCAGTGGTGCCTCAAATCTTGACACCGACTCGAGTGGTGAAAGTGAGAGCTGGTGTGCCGCTGACGTTCGAGGTTGAATACGTCGGTGAACCAGCTCCTACTGTTACTTGGACAGCGCCCAATAACCAGCCACTACCGCCATCGATCTTGGTAGAGAATAAGGAACTTGTCTTCACTCGAATGGCCGCCCTTTTCTTCCCGGCAACTAAGCGCCAGGAGTCTGGACCTTATACGTTGAAGGTGGAGAACGAGTTGGGAAAGGACGAGGCTACGTTCGATATCATAATTCAAGGTAAGGTTTTGTCTAATCGAGCCCAGACTAAACTCGCAGACAATGCGGATTATTTTAGATGTACCTGCGCCTCCCGAAGGCCCGTTAGAGGTGACGGATGTTACCAAGGACAGCGCCGTCTTGACGTGGAAGCCACCGAAGGACGATGGCGGGTCGCCCGTGACAAACTACGTCGTGGAAAAACGCGATACGAAAAGCAGTGTTTGGAGTCCAGTCAATAAGTTCGTGGTTGGAACTACGATCACTGTTCCCAAATTACAAGAAGGGCACGATTACGAATTCCGAGTCTTGGCTGAAAATCAGTTCGGCGTCTCCGAACCTTTGGTCACGGACAAACCGATTACGGCTCGAGATTCGTTCGGAACGCCTGGCAAGCCGGGCCAGCCACAAATCAAGGAACACGATAAAGACTATATCGATATCGAATGGGGGAGACCTAGTGACGACGGCGGATCGCCAATCACTCATTACGATGTAGAAAGGAAGGATATGAAGATGGGACGATGGATTAAGATCAATTCGGAACCAGTCAAGGTACGTTCGGTGGAGAGTGAGCTAGCAGCCCTTCTAATACGACTGGGTCCATACTACTGGAGGCAGTAACCGGTGAGGATATGGCACCACGCAAAAAACCCAGGGCAGCCAGCAAAGTCCATGGCTAAAGCGTGTGACGATCCCACCCGCCGGCTCCGTGCAGAGTATCGATTGCCAGTCGAGCCTCTCATCTGTGTTACCAACATGCCATTTTAGGGCACGAAGTACCACGATGATCGAGTGACCGAAGGACGCCAGTACGAGTACCGGGTCACCGCAGTCAATGCTGCGGGTCCCGGCCGTCCATCTGACCCGTCCAAAATTGTTACGGCCAAGCCTATGTTCTGTGGACCTCGATTCCTGTTGGACATTGACGGGAAGGACATCAAAGTGAAGGCTGGTGACCCGTTGGTCATCGACGTGCCATGGGAAGGCTATCCCGCTCCTTCATGCGACTGGATTAAAGATGGATCGACGCCGCTGAAGACTGTGCCAACAGTGAAAATTGAAACGGATGCGGCTCATACCATCTTGCAAATACCGTCTTCGCGACGATCGGATTCAGGAAAGTATACAATCAATGCCAAGAATGATTATGGCGATGCCACGGCCACAGTGAATGTCACGGTGATCGATAAGCCGAGCCCGCCCGAAGGACCCATCGAGTACCCTCGTATTACCAAGAGCTCCATCCAGCTGGCTTGGAAACCACCCAAGGACACTGGGGGAACAGAGATTACAGGTATGATCCAGGCTGTCAGGTAATTTTGAGGCTTGAACCTTGGTTCGTTGCAGGATACACAGTGGAAATGCTGGAAACTGGTTCGGACGAATGGAAGAAGGTGGGCGATTACGTCCCCGGAACCACTCATATCGTCAAAGGATTGGACGATGGCCGAGAATACACTTTCCGAATCAAGGCCGAAAATTTGGTCGGATTTAGTGAACCGCTGGTCGGATCGCCTGTGGTGGCTAAGGATCCGTTTGGTATGATATTTTTTCACTCGATCTTTCAGAAAATCATTTGCGACATATTTTTTCAGGCGTACCTGGACAACCTGGCACTCCCGAAGTGACGGGCTACGACTCGAATTATGTCAGTTTGAAATGGACGCCGCCCAAAGACGATGGTGGAAGCCCGATTATCGGTTATATCGTGGAGAAATCGGAGAACGCGGGTACCGATTGGGCGCCAGTCAATTCGACACCACTACCGGCCACTAGCTACACTGTGCCCAACTTGACTGAAGGCCAGACCTATCAGTTCCGTGTAAAAGCGGTGAATATTATTGGCGAAGGCCCGCCTAGTCGTGCCACAGAACCAACCACGTGCAAACCAGCCATAAGTAAGCATTTGTTTGTTGTCGTCGAATCGTGATTGAGTTTTACATATTTAGGTCCGCCTGGTCCGCCGGATACGCCTCGAGTGTTGAAAGTGACCAAGAATTCTGCCGGGTTGGCCTGGAATCGGCCATTCGATGATGGCGGTGCACCAATCACTGGATATATTGTCGAGAAGAAACCACAAGCTGGAGGCGATAATGACTGGGCTGCCGTCAATGAGAAGCCCGTCAAGGTGAGTAGCTACGAAGTGGGGTTATGAGGATGGATGTAGAGGAAAATGGAGCCTGCCAATGCCTGACTTCCTGTGTCTTCCAGGACACGTTCTTGACCGTCCCTGAATTGACCGAAAATGAAACGTACGAATTCCGTGTGCGTGCTGTCAACGCGGCAGGACCGGGAGCACCGAGCAAGCCGACGGATCCGGTTCTTATACAAGACGAGCCTGGTCGGCCGGTCATCGATGCTGGTGCTGTCAAAGACATTACAGTCAAGGCGGGAGAGCCGTTTACTATCCGTGTGCCATTCAGCGGGGGAAATCCCAAACCGTCCGCTACTTTTGAGAATGCTGGTCGCGAAGTATTCGATGAAGACGATGGACGGGTCAAGGCCGATGTGGCCGATGGTGTGGCCACGCTGACGGTGACATCGAGCAAACGAACGGATGCTGGGCCGTACAGGGTTACTCTGAGGAATCGGTACGGCACGGATTGGTGCAGATTGAATGTGAATGTGCTGGATCGACCAGGACCTCCCCAAGGCCCGCTGGCCGGTACGGATATCGCTGTCGATGCTGTGACCTTGAACTGGAGGCCGCCGAGGGACGATGGCGGTGATCCAGTCAGGAGCTACATCGTGGAGAAAAAATCGCCCGGCGGTGATTGGCAACGCGTGTCCGGAGCGACGACAACAACCAGCTACCGAGTTCGAGACTTGGACGAAGGCGTGCCGTACGAGTTCAGAGTTATGGCAGAGAACAGCTATGGTATCAGTGATCCATTGGCATCTACTGAACCAATTACGCCCAAAGGACTATTCTGTAAGTACTGATAAGGAATTGCTGTGTTTCGTCTCTAGTTCTCCCCATTTTCAGCGCCACCTGGGCCGCCTGGAACTCCATCCGCCATTGATACTGGAGACGACTTCATAACGTTGACTTGGACAAGGCCGTACAAAGATGGAGGGTCGCCCATTCAAGGCTACGTTTTGGAAAAAAGAGAAAAAGGCGAGCAGAAATGGACGAAAGCTACCGTTGGCTTGGTGCCAACGTTGACTCATCGCGTCACTGGATTGACGACTCATAAACAATACGAATTCCGCGTCTGCGCCGTCAATGCTGCTGGTCCGGGCCCGTACAGTCAAACATCGGATCCGATCTACGCTCGTTTGCCGCCATGCGCCCCACGCATCGACCTGAGTTTATTGCCGCGTGATATTCTGGCTTTTGTGGGCGAACCGTTCCACATCAAAGTCTCCTACGTCGCCAGCCCGCCTCCGAATGTGACTTGGGCCAAAGGAGATGCACAAATCCGGGCCGACGAGCGCGTCTATCCGGACACATCGGACACACTGGCCGTGCTGCATAACAAGAGAGCGGAACGGGGAGACGCTGGACCGTATACGATCACGTTGTCAAACGATTTGGGATCCGACTCGGCTACTGTTCGTGTGACGGTCGTCGATCGACCCTCGCCGCCTGAAGGACCTCTATTGGTCACCGACATCACGCCAGATAGCTGCGTGCTGACTTGGCTCTCGCCCCGAGACGACGGTGGGTCGCCCGTCACCAACTACATTGTGGAAAGATGCAATACGAAGTACCCGGACAAGTGGGACAAGGTGTCGTCGTTCGTGCGAACCACTCGCTTCGAAGTGGGCAATTTGACCGAAGGAAACGAGTACAAATTCAGAATTCGCGCCCAAAATCAATACGGCATTTCGGATCCATTGGATATGGACAAACCGATCATCGCCAAGTACCAGTTTGGTAAGTAGTCACAGTACAGTATAATTGGCTATGCTTTGTGATGCCATGGTCAAGGAGAAATCCCTTGGGGCTTGGTCGGCTAAAATAGCAGCTAATCGTTTTAGGTCCGCCTGGTCCTCCGAGCGCACCAGTGCCGTTCGACATGGACAGTACGTGGATCATATTGAATTGGGATCGACCGAGCAAGGACGGCGGTAGCAATATTTTGGGTTATATGGTCGAATTCAGAGAACCGACGGCTCATAGATGGACTCCGGCCAACGCACATTTGATCAAGGATTTGAAATATAAGATCGAAGGATTACGAGATAAAGGCGAGTACGAATTCCGGGTCTTCGCTAAGAATGCGGCTGGTTTGAGTCGCCCGAGCGATTCGTCTGGTGTTATTAAATTGAAACCAAAGTTCGGACCACCCGGCGCGCCTGGAATGCCGAACGCTGATAGTATTGGCCGTAATTACGTCACGTTGACTTGGGAACCACCGATTTTGGATGGAGGATCAAGAATTTCGGGTATGCACCGATTTGATTGTGGTATGCTATGAAAAAACGCTTTTCTATTGTTGTAGGCTACATTGTGGAACGTCGCGAGGTCAATTCGAACACTTGGATACAATGCAATGATTACAATATACGCGATACTGAATTTACGGTGCCCAATTTGATCGAATTCAGAGATTACGAATTCCGCGTTATTGCATTGAATTCTTTCGGACGTGGCGATCCATCGCTGCCCACATCGCCAATTAAAATACACGAAATGGGAGGCACGAAACCGGAAATCGTAAGGAAACCATTGGATGCGGCTAGTCCTTTGAATAAACGCGTAGTGTTCGAATGCGAGGCCATTGGTCGACCTGAAGCGACTGCTAGATGGTGAGCGTTGGCTGTGCAAGGGGTCCGCCGTTCGCAGTTCGCTCAGAAGAGATCAGTGTCGGCCTCCGACTAGTGTTCGAAAGACTGGGGGTTTTTCACTTCTGACTTAACCCTGACTTTGACAAGGGGTCGGTCAATCTAGGTTTTGACAGATTTCTGACCTTGACCTTGAGGTCATTTCTGACAGCGCCTACGACCATGAACCGAGGTGGGGCTTACGGGGCGGGGTCTCTCACATGCAAGGATTGGTTGATGGAAGACCCAAAAACTAATCCACCCTTGGAGAGACCAGGATGTGAAAAATGCTGTGTAATTTCATGAAGTGAATGTTTGGTATTTTCAGGTTGAAGAATGGACGCGAGTTGCCCGATGGTAGCCGCTATAAGATCGAGCAACAAGAAGGCGTGTATCGTTTGACGATCAAGGAAGTGTGGGATGTGGACGGTGGTGATTACACGTGCGAAGTATCGAATCCATTCGGATCCGATTCTGCGACTGCTTTATTGAAAGTCCAAGCGCCTCCAGTGATCGAGAAGGAACCTGGACATATCGTGGTACCAGATGGTGAATTGGTCCGGTTGAAAATCTATTTTAGTGGTACTCCCAAGTTCGATTTCAATCTATCAGTCAATCGAAACGATATCGGACCTGATCATCCGAATATTAGAATGGTCGAATTCGATAATCACGTACTGATCACGATCAAATCGGTTCATTCGCCCGATACTGGACGGTACGAATTGACGGTCAGTAATGATTCTGGTCAGGCCACGTGCGCGTGGACAGTGAACGTGACGGGATTGCCAGGCCCGCCGACCGGACCACTGATTATAACCGATTTGAATCAACACCAGGCCACGTTGCACTGGAAATTACCGAAGGAAGATGGAGGCTCGAGAATCACCAATTATGTGGTGGAGAAAAAAGATCGAAGCAAAGACGAATGGATTGTGGTTGCGAGTTATGTCAAGGTAAGGCTTTGGTGGTCTGTATCCGCTCTTCAGGCTTTGACTTTGTGATCTTGTTCAGACAATCGTTGTATTTCTAATTTTCAAAAGACTGGACGCCTTTTTGTTTTAGGATACCCAATTTACAGTGCAAGGCTTGTTCGACAATCACGAATACGAATTCCGTGTTTCGGCTGTCAATGAAAATGGTCAAGGCCCGCCTTTGACCGGCGATGGGCCAGTTGTTGCTCGTTTGCCATTCGACCCACCGGATCCCCCAGGCGTGCCTGACGTTACTCAGATTGGTGACAATTTCGTCAACTTGTCGTGGGAGCGGCCGAAATTCGATGGCGGTGGCGGAATCAATGGATACATCGTCGAGAAACGAGAAGTCGGACTGGAATTGTGGCAACGGTGCCATCAAGGTACTATCCCTATGACATTGTTCAATTGCCCGAATTTAGTGGAAGGTCGTCCATACGAGTTCCGAGTATTCGCGGTTAATGATGCTGGTTTGAGTGCGCCGAGCAATAATTCATCTTCGATTACTCCGGCCCCCCAAGATGGTAAGTTTCTTTGTTTTTGAGAAATTGAGGGGAAATAATGATTTGATATTTTAGTTGCCGAACCACCAGAAATCGTTCGCGGTTTGACGAACGTGGCTGACGAAGAAGGCAGGACTATCTCGTTAGAATGCGAAATCACGGGCAGCCCGAAACCGGATATTCGTTGGTACAAAGGTGCCAGGGAGATCGTAGATGGTGGAAAATATTCATTCATTCACGCTGGCAACACGTACGAATTGCGAATTCACGAGCTGTTTGGAGAAGACGCAGATGAGTATAGTTGCCGAGCTACTAATAAGGCTGGTGCTAAGAGCACTCGGGCCGAAGTTTTTATCAAATGTAAGTCTTTTTTTTATGGTTTGGGATTTTTTAAAGCAGGAGATGTGTGTTTTAGCCAAGCCCAGGGTCTATGTACCGCCTCGCTACCAAGGTATTGTCGAGCATCAAGTCGGTGAGACCATCGTGGTCAAGTTGCCATTCAAAGGGTACCCGCGCCCGACTGCGTCTTGGACTAAGGACGGTGCGCATATTTCGGCCGATGGACGCTATCACGTCGAGACGGCTGATCGATTCGCCATTTTGACAATCAAAGGTGCAAATAAGGATGATAGTGGCGATTATCGTGTGGTGGTGGAGAATGAATTGGGTCATGATGCGGCCACGGTGAGTCTAAAATTGTGCGACGTGCCCGACGCACCTCGATTCCCAGTCGTGGAGAATGTTTTGGACGAAGCTATCATCTTATCCTGGAAACCGCCATTGTACGATGGTGGTTCCTATGTCACCAATTACATCGTAGAGAAACGAGAATTACCCGGCGGAGAGTGGCAAGCGGCACCAAAGACAAGATACACCTACGCCACGATCGAAGGACTGAATCCGAAATCGACTTACGAGTTCCGTGTGATCGCTGAGAACAAGTACGGTTTGTCCAAATCGTGCGAACCGACCGCACCAGTCATCATGAAGGGACGAGAAGGAAAGCATAGACGAGGATATGACGGTAAGTTGAGCGATTTGATAGCGCAGGGGCTTACAGCAAAAGGTTCTTTGGTTTTTAGTTGATGAAACTGGAAAGAAGATTCGAGGCAAGGGAATTGCTGGCGATTATGATTCATACGGTAAGTTATATTAGTGTAACCCAGGCTACGGAGCGGGCAGCGGTCTCTCTCCGTGATCAGGCCCTAAAAGAAAGGTGGCACGTAAACCTTTTAGGCTGATGTTTCACCAGTACTAGATGTCGGGAACTGCTGCTCTGAATTTTATGTGGAGTGCTTGAGCTGCCTTGCCTACCAACTTTTATGTCTGACACATTGTCAGGGAGACACCATCCTGGAGGTGAGGGTAGCGTGTTAGAAAAGACGACCCGAGAAAGCTAGGAAGTGGGCAGAGTCAAAGCTCCTGCCAGCACAGTGATGCAGGTGCCTCTGCTCTGGTGGCGAGTCTTTGCACCTGCTCCTCACGTAGATGAGAGTTTTGCTCTGGAGAGTAACTAAACTGAGTTCTCTTTTTAGTATTCGATATCTGGCAGAATTATATTCCTCAACCAGTCACCATCAAAACGGACTCGGTTTACGATTACTACGATATCTTAGAGGAGATCGGAGTGTAAGTCTAAAACTTTTCGATCCTTATTTATATCGACGTTATCGTGGTTTCTAGCGGGGCCTTCGGAGTTGTCCATCGTTGCGTGGAGAAGGCGACAGGCAACGTATTTGCTGCCAAGTTCGTCAACACCCCGCATCCAGTCGATAAGGACACCGTGCGCAAGGAGATCAACTTGATGGGGCAATTACGTCACCCGAAATTGATTCATTTGCACGATGCGTTCGAGGACGATGACGAAATGGTCATGATTTATGAATTGTAAGTTGCAATTTTAGTTTTTGATTGATTTCAAATCGATTTGATGGACTGATTTTGATTGCTTCCGAAACTTTGATTGAAAGGATTCTTGTTTCAGCTTATCTGGCGGAGAACTTTTTGAAAAAGTTTCCGACGAATCGAACAAAATGACCGAACAAGACGCTATCAGATATATGCGCCAAGTTTGCGAAGGTCTGCAATATATGCACGACAATAACACTGTGCATTTGGATTTGAAGCCGGAGAATATTATGTTCACGACAAAGAAAAGCCACGATTTGAAATTAATCGATTTCGGACTAGCATCAAAATTGAATCCGAGAGACGTAATCAAAGTTACGACTGGCACTGCAGAATTTGCGGCACCCGAAGTGGTCGAGCAGCAACCGATCGGGTTCTACTCGGACATGTGGTCGGTGGGTGTCCTGTCGTACATTTTGTAAGTTCATTATTTTCTTCTGAAGAATTTGTGGGAAAACGATTGGTGCGTTTCAGGTTGAGCGGCCTATCGCCTTTCGGAGGTGATACTGACGAGGATACATTGAGGAATGTGAAAGCCTGCGACTGGTCGTTCGATCCAGACGCGTTCAAGAGTGTGTCGCAGGAAGGTCAAGACTTCATTAAACGCCTGTTATGTAAAGAGCCGCAAGCACGTATGACCGTGCACGAATGCTTGGAACATCCGTGGTTGCGCGGAGAATCGACTAGCGAGAATCTGGGACAACAAATACCCTCGGACAAGTACCACAAAGTACGCGATAATATCCGCAAGAAATACGACGCCTGGCCAGAACCAAACCCGCCATTGGGTCGTATTGCCAATTATAGCTCGTTGAGAAAGCATCGCCCAGCCGAATACCGTATTCATGACGCCTTCTTTGGTAAGCCGTGTCTTTGTGTCAGGCAGTGCCTGTTTTGACCAGCCAAGCAATGCTAGAAGGCCATTTTCGCATCATAACATCTGCGTGTTTTCAGATCGCACCGAAGCTCAACCTCGTTTCGTCATCAAGCCGTATAGCACGAGCTGCTTGGAAGGACAAACTGCTACTTTCCATTGTCGCGTGTTTGCCACGTCCACGCCAGTGGTGACTTGGTAAGAAATGTTGGTTTAGTGTCCGGCGACGTATGATTTTGTTTTGTTTTGTGATTTTAGGTACCGAGACAACAAGGAATTAAAACAGAGTGCCAAGTACATGAAGAAGTACCAGGACAACGATTACACGCTGGTCATCAACCGTGCGCGATTGGATGACCGTGGCGAATACACAGTACGAGCCAAGAATTCGTACGGATCCAAAGAGGAAGTGGTCTTTTTGAATGTGCAGAGTAAGTGAATGGCAGTGTTTTCGTGGTTTCTTATTCCTATCATCATGTCATGTCATGTCATGTCATACTTTACCCATAGCCAAGCACTATACAGGGCACTCGAGGGCCAAGGAACACATACTTGGCAATCATTTTGGACCGAGGCGGGAGTCGAACCCTCCCCTGTAAGTGCGCACCCAGCGTTATTGATGATTAACGTTTTATTTTAGAATTACCCGAAACCCAGGCTCCCCCAAAGTTAGAGGAGTCCAGGCCCCGGAGACAAAGCCCAGCACCGGCGGCTTGGAAAGAATCGGAAACTGCGCCCAAGTTTACTTTCCATTTGAGGCCTCGTCTAATTCAGCTGCATCATTCGTGCAAGCTGATCTGCTGTGTTGCGGGAAAACCCATGCCCACCGTGAGTACAGTACACTGTGAGAGGCATGTGTGCACTTTTTGACAGGGGTGCGGGATTTAGATCACGTGGACGAAGGACGGTCGGGAAGTGAACGAGGACAGAGTGCACCTGACGTTCAAGCACGGCGTGTGCTCCCTGGAAATCTACAGCGCCCGGATGGAGGACGCGGGATTGTACAAATGCATCGCCGAAAGCCCTCTGGGAAGTGACGAAACTGAATGCCTCTTATCCGTGCAAGGTGAGCAGATTCTGTGCTGTGCCTGAACCCGGTATACAAGGCGGGGTCGGTTTATAGGCAGGAAAGTTGGAGAAATCGAACCAGCCACGTCTCGCGGTTTGACTCCCTATTACAAGCCGACTAGGCGTGTCTACGAACCGACCTCGATCCTCAAGTCTCGCTCAGCAGCTGACGTGCCAGCTGAGTCGAAAGAAGCCAAACCCTTTGGTTCGACGCTGACCGTGGACGATGCTGCCACGAAGCCGAGAGAGGAAGCCGAAGCGCCGACCTTTACCGAACCCTTAGACGTCGTCACAGTAAACGAAGGAGAAACGGCCGAATTCCGTTGCCGAGTGAGCGGAAAACCTGAGCCAACGGTCAAATGGCTTTACAACGGAGAAGATATCCCCTCGACCTCGAATTTCATGTCAACCTACAGCGGCGGCCAGGCCACGCTCAGAATCTCAAACGTCAAGGCGAATGATCAAGGCGAATATTGTTGCCAAGCCACGAATCTGGCCGGATTCCAAGCGACCAAGGCGGCTTTGCGAGTTGCAGGTAAAACGATCTATCATGGCGTCAAGGTCGCTTCGAATACTGTTATCGTTTTGTTTTAGGTGCTGGTGCAGCGGAGCCCGCTCCCGCGGATGAGGCTGCGCCCTCAAATACGCCCGTTATCAATGGAGAAGTGAACGGAACGGACGCAGCTCCTCCCGCCGAACCAGCAGGCACTAAAGCGGCCCAGCCAACCGGTAGCTCACCTCCTCGACTGGCTCGCGACCTAGAAAGCAAAGTTGTGGACGAAAAGCAAAGTGTCTCCTTCGAATGCCAATTCGATGGCTCACCGACGGACGTGGTTTGGTTGCGAAATGGCAAGGAACTGAAAGCTAGCGATGATTACAAAATAGAAAGAGATGGCAATATTGCTCGACTGACCATTCGACAAGCCTCGCCCGACGATTCGGGAGCTTATCAATGCGAAGCTTTCCATCCCTCTGGCAGCGTGTTTTCAGCCGCTACGTTATTTGTTAACTGTAAGTCTCATATTTTTCTTCTCGGCTTTGAAAACTAAATGAAATAAGGCTATTTTCAGCCGCCAGCAAACCAGTCACTCCGAAAGTGGTCAAATTACCGCAACCAGTAACTGTGAAAGCGGGCGAGACAGCAAAGTTCATTTTGGAATTAGACGATATTACCAATTTGACGGGTATGAAAAGAGAAGTTATCTCACGTGCATTCGGCTAAGATTTCTTTAAATTTTTCAGTGCAATGGTTCAAGGGAGCGGACAAAGTTGAAAAATCGGACAAAGTAAAATCAGTAAAAGTAGCCAATGCATTCAAATTGGACTTCAAGACGGTGGACGCCTCGGACGCGGGTTCTTACACGGTCAAGGTGATCAAGGACAAGAAGGCCATCGCTAAATACACGGCGTCGTTGAATGTTCTCGCGTAGATGCTATTTTCCTAGGATATCGGTGCTACTGTCGACCAGCTAGGTGACGAAGCTCGTGCTCAAGTGCTCGGAACCTAATAGTTTCATAAGGCACCGGTGCAGTTGACTAATCAAGTAGTGTTTCGTGCTTTACCGATTCTAGTGCATATTCTGTGCCATTTAGCCTATGCTTGGTGAGATGACTTGCCTTACACAGCGCTCAGACGGGGTGCCAGTCGAGTAGATGCTATGAGTCAGAGTAAAGCTATTTCTCATTGGCTATACAGGCTCGCAGAGAGTATACAGCACAACACCGTGGTCAGAGCAGGCATTATTTGGGCCCTAATGGAGACGGCCTTGGAGCTTGATCTCCTGAGCGAGAATAGGTCATCTGTCTCCTTGACCAACATGTCCTCGACTCGCTGCCAAGCACCGTCGTGGGGGTGGCACTTGATGGAGAGCAGGTGGCATATCAGTTGGTACACGTCCACCATGCGAATCCACTCGTTCACATGTCGTTCTTTGAAGTCTTCAAAGGGGGTTCCGGATAGAAGGCATTAGTGGGGGGGCTGGTTTTCATGAGACTTACCAACACCCCGGCCATAGAAGATGGCGCGCATGGCAGTTAAATCATTGTCGTAGCCGTGTAAGCTGAGCGGAAGTTCGGAAAAGGACTGGAATCGATTTCTCTGAAAAGGGGCATCCGTATGTGGATGGGAAACTAGGGGCTGGATTCTACTGGGGGTGTATGCTGTACTGTAGGTCCTGAAAAGATGGTCAGGGTGGAACAATTCGACCCACATTACAGCCCGAATTACGGTCCTGGTGGGGGATGGAACATCATCCTGACGGGTGACATTCCCAGTTGCCAGTCGAACACATCGCCACATGTCCGGTAGGGTAACATAGGGTCTACTCCCTGAGCGCATCTGTCGATAGGAGTGCAAACAAGTTCTCTCAGGCAGGCAACAAAGCGTATGCTTACTCGATAAATTCCAAAACCGGGATCAGCCACGAGCACAATGGGCGATAAGTGCGAGGCAGTGGCGTAATGCCAAAATGGTTTCTTGGACAAGTCACCGACCGTATAAACCGAAATGTTGGGAACCTTATGGTGTAATTCTTGGTACACCTTAAACGGAGGTCGTCACTAGAGCCAGCTCAGGATGCACAGCTTAGGTTACTTTCTGCCCGTGTCTGGGGCCCCCACATTGGGTGTACACACCCGGGTAGTGTGGTACCAGGTACCTGAAACCAGCGCACCTAAGCGGCGGGTGAGAGATTGAAGTCTCTGGGACAAAACCTTCGCCTGGAAGAAGGCAAGTCTTGAGACTATACCCGCCGCCGAAACATCAACCGGAGTGGTTGACGTCTCCCAGTCAGGGGAGTGCTGGTTACATTACTGTACTACTTTCGCCCGTAACGTGGGTGACCCACATCGTTCACCCCACACGCAGACTACCTGATACTCCTTGCCCGCCACAGGAAACACCATCATGAAGGCCCCGTCATTAGCTGTGGCCTCGATTGTCGATGCGTCGTCGAGAAAATCATCAAGGAACTGCACTGTCGATTCGAGTCTGACTGAAAGCTGTCCGTGGTCGCTTACTACCATCAGATCTGTACTCTGCCACAGATCGGCTTCAGTGAGCAAGTGCTAAAATGAACGAAATATGTCAATCTAAGTGAGACTCCGCTGTGGTTTTGTGTGTGCGAATTCTGAATCTTGCTGTGACGAGTGCGCATGCCATTGTAGGCTCGACTGGCAATCGATACTCTGCACGGAGCCGGCAGCTGGAAGCGTCACCCGTCAGGGTGACGTTTCAGCCATGTACTAGGTCGGAGGACTTAGTAGACTGCCCAGGGTTTTTGGCGTGGTGCAAAAGCTCCACCGGTCACTCCCTCCAGTAATACGGACCCAGTCGTATCACATTGGTGCGTCGGCGGACCCGACCTTGGTCACCCCTCGTGGTATCCTGGTCTCGTCTTGCCTCCGTCCTTCTGCAGGTGTCCTCGTTCGGGCCTGCCGGCGGGCGAGAAGGGAGTGAGTAGGAAAAAAGGCATCCACATGAACCAAAGAACGAGACAGGCCCAAACTGGTTAGACGCATAAATGAGACTTATGCTAATGAGCAACCGGTTAGGCCATAAACCCCATCATCACTACATCATGAGTATGTGCTTTGGCAAGAGCAAGAACCAATGGTAATGACCTGCAGCAGCTACCGATGATCAGCCGAGGGTCCCTTCCTTACGTTTACTCGACCAGACGTCCTGGACTGTAATTACCTGCAGTTCATCCAGCACACTGGAAATGCGTTTGATATAATGTGTGACGTCAGCACTGTAGGGCCCATTTCGGTGGGCCGCCAAATCGACCATTTCGTAATTAATTAATACGAATCCGAGGCGATCATGTTTCACTCGGTCGACGATGGAAGAAATATGGCCTGGCAAGGAGTCGGTGGTGAGCGAATCGTTAAAGGGTACGCATTCAATGTTGCTCCTTTTGGCGAACGGCACCTGAAATCGAATCCAGCATGACGAGTGGTCAACAACGTTCAGTATGGCCGTTTGTCTTTGCGCACGCGACCCCTCAAACGGCCATCAAAATAACAACAACAT
Source organism: Mesodorylaimus sp. YZB2_4 (assembly GCA_030248295.1). Classification (NCBI taxonomy): domain Eukaryota; kingdom Metazoa; phylum Nematoda; class Enoplea; order Dorylaimida; family Dorylaimidae; genus Mesodorylaimus; species Mesodorylaimus sp. YZB2_4. The sequence goes on along the minus strand of JASANH010001374.1, from coordinate 4,509 downwards.
TTCTGACAAGCCTCTCGGCTGGTCGCAATGTAAATATTGGTCATCACTATAAGCTCTCCCTTCACAATACACACGAGAAAGGGGTGCCTTGCGAAAATGATGAATATATAACCATATCAAGCACCTGGCATCCCCGCCACCAATAGAGCACCGTCGGTATGCCTTGTTTACCAGCCGTCACCCAAACTGGCTCGCTCCCATTCCACCATCCAAGCTCAAAGTCACTAGCATGAGTAGCGTTCGTAAAATACTTTCCTTCCTGCTTATTGTACATTATATCACCAGAAATACCGTGTTTTTCAACGTGCAGGCCTGAAAGTACAAGAATATACAGTATCCCGCCTTCAATTTCACATTAGCAAGTTTCTGAAGCAACCTCGGGAAGCTGCTCGGGAAAATGAGGGGATGAGCTGCGCTATCACTCTGGGATCCAGCAACGCAGGTCCAGCTCGCACCACATATGACCGAGCATATTCACTATCAAGACACCTGTGTCTTACTGTAAAGCCAAGTTGAGACAAGAGTACAAGTAAATCCAGAATTATTGAAAAACACTCACAATGTGGTTCGACTCATATCTTTGCCTATCGTCTTTAGCCCGAACCTTCCCTATTTTCCTAGCAACTTCTATTCTTAGCAGTCCAAATTGACAAAGCCAATCAGTAGCACTCGAGTTCTTGGCCTTTATTCCTCCAAGGAATCGAGTCTAATTTTCTATTATTCCCAGGACCCATCGCCTCCCCTGGCCCCCCACCCCATCAGACCACTGCTCGACACTTCAAATTACCAGTCAACAATGAATACTGATTCGGCAATGAAAGGGTTGGAAATTCGGGTTGTACATAAGCAGCGCGAGTGCCGTGTCTTCTCAATTGCGTGAATCCGCTTAAATTGAATCGATGCTCATCGTGGGACCAATAATGAGCAAAACCGTTAATGAGTACTAAAATCAATTTTCGCCTAAATGACAAACGCCACGTCTTTTCGTCAGTCTTGCTCGAACCGTGAAAATCGCTTTGAGCCGCATCCGCACTAAGATTGGATAATGAGCTGGAAATTATGACCAATAAGCCAACCACGTGAACACGAGGCAGCACAATTAGCCAGTGAGTGCGCCCAGGCATTCGCACTGATTACCAATCAAAAGTGGACAGATTCAAAGGCTTGGTGTGAGAAGAAATTCATAAAAAAGATGGACAGATTGCAACAGAATTGTGCCTTCTAGTATCGAAATCCGGAGTCAAAAAGTCATTAAATTCGACGGCCACTCGCAATGGTCCAGACTGTAGCTGTAATAAAGTGATCCTACTTTGAGATACAGTAGGCTCGAGCTCGAGTGTCATCCAAGTTCTAGAGGAGCGGGTCTCACATGCCACCCTGACTGTCTTGCTCGATATCCACAGGTGTCCATTAAAGCACGTACCAAATGCAGTCACGGTCCATTAGATGGCCGAACCCGAGTCGCCATTTGTGGTCTCAGCAGTCAGTGTGGGCACACGACTGGCGAAGGGCGCGACTGGGAGCAAAGCAAACGGAGGGCCTAATTGTTGAAAACCTCTCGAGTCAATTTAATAATCGGTCCATATCTTTGCGCGAGGCGGATGAGGCCAGCTTAGGCGTCGAAAAGAAGCCAACACCAACACGAGCCCGTGGACTGTGGCAGATGCTCCGTCGGCCAGTCCCGCTCTATCAATAATGGAGTACGGTGGTTGAATGCGGGGCAGATGCGGTTGATTCGATCCCCCTCGCCCCAGCCACCGTACTTGGGTCATAAGCGAGCGATTTGGTCAGCCTCCTTGGCACTGACCAGCAGCCATTGGAGCGGGTGTTCTCAGTTTTCCAATGTTTACCGCATAGACGAGTCGAGAATAGACAAATAAAAGGCCGCAAATGAACCAAGTACGCCACACGTGGTGTCCATTTTCACTACACCGCCCCAAAACTAAATTCGGACTTGAGAAAACACTGCTCGCCAATTGTTGCCAATTGAATCGAATCCTTATTTGAACAAGACACTCAACAATTCTCCGTACAAATCTGCTGTGGCTTTTCCACAATTCGCTGCTTTTTGATTACTTTGGCTCGAATATGGCCATGATGTAAGCACCATCGAGACCACAACTGCTCAACCAGTCGAGAGTCCTCTTAAACGAGGTATGCACAGTATGCATCGAATTCAATCATATTCCAAACATGGCCATATTTAAATCTAAACCAGCCCCTCAACATCGACCCGAGACCCCGCTGCCTACCTAACATGCAATAGGACCGGTCAAAGTGCCTCCCACTGTCACTTCTCATTTATCATTGGCCTCGGCGGAAGTTCTTTTTCCGTATGCTTACACGAAACTCAAACCGAGACCCTGGGTGCCGCGTCGATTGATCTCGAACCCGTCTCACCCCGCTTTGTGTGCTTAGAAAATAGAACCTGCCTAGGACACGAGCTAAAATTGAACTAGCTGGGCTCGGGAAATGGCCTGTGGACAAGCCCCTGCAATAATCATTATGCAATGCATCGGCTCCTGGTCCAAGAATAATAATGAGATGGGCAAAAGGCCGAGATGGCTACTTTTATATTTCTACTCCTATTTGCTCTGTCAACTTTGCCAACACAAAGGGCAGCATAACGACCATGACAAAATGTGTCTTTTCTGTTGATTTTTTAAAACAGAACACGCGATCCTGGTTGCCAGTATTCGATGTGGACCGTATGCTGTTCGGCACATCACACCACGCTTGGCACAGCATAGCCCCACATCGACCTCTGCTAACATGTACAGTATGCACAAATATAAACACCCTACGGTGTGTATACTGACTACTCTGGTGTCTCTCTGTGATAGTTAGACGATACAGTCCAGTGGAGGCAACGGAAATCATTGGTTTCTAACAAAATCTGTTATCAGACAACAAAGTTAGCCCAGCCACTGTACTTTGACTAAATGCAGGGCGAGACTAGGTTGGCTGGGCTCCCTCGGCGACGCATGCTTGAGTGGATTATACTTTTCTACAATCGATTCGTAAAGTCGTGTGGTCGATTCCCCGTCGGATTCTATCCTTTCTGTCTTACACCAAAGGCCAGTACCCACATGGACATCCTTATTCTTACTTTGGACGAATGCAATGCGACCCTCTGTTGCCTTGAAAACTGGGAAACAGAGAGGACTCGTTGCAGTAAGGTCGCAGCTGTCATAGGAGGGTATGAATACTTTATGTTTAGCCCAGCCAGCGACAATAGAACAGAAAATTTAGCTACTGTGGGGAGCCAGCTAACTAATAGCATCGTTTTAGGCGACCAACCTACTGCAATAGAACTCATGACTGTCAGCCTCTGTTTGCCATCTCTTCTTAATTGCCTGAATGAAGTAGCTGAGGCAGCGGATGCCCTGTTACACTTTTTATCACTGGGGATTCTGTTTGATCACAATTTATTTACAAACGCCGCCGAGGGAGCCCAGCCAACCCAGTCTCGCCTGGCATTTAGTCAGAGTACAGTGGCTGGGCTAACTTTGTTGTTGCCTGATAACAGATTTTTTTAGAAACACCAATACTTTTTCGCACCTGTATTTTGGTTGAGAATTCAGAACACATACAAGAAATTTGCCGTCTAGTCCCTCCTTAGCTGATGCAAGTCTTTTGCAAAAAGGTTCCCACACTATACTCTTTGCAGTCTATTGCATGAATTCTAATAGGTAGGCAGTTTTCACATTGGTAAGGCATTCTGGTGCCGCGCCTATCCCGACAATGGCTCCGCTTCTAGAGCATCCAGCAAGGACGCACTGGTCAAATATACTGATGCACAACCACAGATTAGCAGCCTCAGTAGCCACCAAACCGGAGGAAGTTCACGCGGTTCTAAGGTCCACAACGAACCGCTCACGATCAGCCCCAGTTCAGCTTCACATCTAAAAAATTGGCCGACCCTGGTACAGCACTCCTGATTCAATCCAACCGACCCGACCCTTTGAAAATCTCAACACACAAAAGATTCCACCAACGGGCCGCCCTCATGCGATCGATACTCTCCCGCTCAGCCCATACTCGCACTTGGGTCCTGACGGTAGTGTTTCTGAGAAAATCAGGAAAACTGTGGGTCTCGCGAAAGAGAAAGGTCTCTGATCGAAGGTCGAGAAAGGTCGATTAGGTGGCTCTGATTGTGTGTGCGTGTTACATCTTTCAGCACATCTACTTTTTTTCTCTTATCGCATAATATCATTGAGAACACGCGTCTTGTCTTCTTGGCCATCTAACTACGGCTAAACCAGCACCTTCGCGCCGCACGGCTAACAAATATTCCACCTGCTGGTGGTATCTGTGCTAAAATCCAGTTCTTAGAGCAAAAAAATTTATTAGCTCGAATCCTAAAATCACACCCTCAAAAGAATAACCCCTGATATAAGAGCTTTCAGAAAAACCAAACTTTTGAGATGTATGTTCAGTGGTTATTGCTGTGGACTTGTCTTAAGTACTTCGTCGTTGTCTTCCGTCGTCATCTCTGGAACAGCAAAA